>CM069925.1:2546870-3796870 GCA_036172225.1 Cryptocoryne crispatula var. balansae | reverse complement strand
TATATGCACAAAAATAAACAATGAGATAAGAAAGTCTCGAAACAAAATAAACACAAACCAAACCACCTCCAAGAGAAGAAAGTCTTGAACGAGAATGTCGTTTGAAACTACGAAATAAGAATTAAAGCCGTCATAAGATAAACATATTAATGACATTGAGTTTCATTAAAAAATTCTTATAAATTTTTTATCTTCTACTCTTGTTAAAGAAAAATCCAACTACGTAATAATATGTAACATAATATGTATTTATAATAATATATATTTAAAATTGATGTAATATATGTATATATATATATTTAAATGTAACATAATATGTAAATAAAGTGGGTCATATTTTGACAAATTGGGTCAACTAGTTTACCGGTTCGGTTCGGTTTGGAGAGGTGCCGAACCGAACTAAATCGATAAAAAGTTATCGGTTCGATTTGGTTCAAAAAACCAAATAGATAACTTATCAAACCGAATCAAACTATATACATATTATTTTTCTTAATAATAATGTAATGTTTTAAACAATTCGATTCAAACAGTTCGGTCCGGTTTCATTCGATATGATTGACCCCACAACTAACCCTAGCCGATATGAAATGAAAGATTTATCAATAAACATCCACTTTTCATAAGACTACTTAAAAAAATCAAATAGAAACTAATGAATAAAATAATTTCACTTAAAATATACCTTGGAGGATAATGGCCGGACGGATGTAGCGAGGGAGGGGCGCCGGCACGGCGCGGCGGCGCAACAAGCGGCGGCGCCGGCGCAGGAGCGGGGCCGCGGCGGCGCAAGGAGGCAGCGCGCGGCGGCGGCGGCGGCGGCGGCGGTGCGTCGGAGCAAGCGGGGGGGGGGGGGGGGGGGGGGAAGGTGCGCGGGGTTTTGTAAACCCTTAATGTATTAGCGACGGGCCGAAGCCGTCGCATTTGGTACGTTTAAGTACAACGGTGACGGGCGAGGCCGTCGCAAAAAATTGTCGACCGTTGAACGGGCGAAAAATTTTATTGCGACGGCTTCGAGCCGTCGCTAATAACTAAGTTAGCGACGGCTATCGGTAGCCGTCGCCATTAACCCGGACCGATGGGTGTTCCGGGTGCATTTTCTGGTTTAGCGACGGCTTAGGCCGTCCCTAATAAGCGATATTGCGACGGTCTCATAGAGCCGTCGCTGATATCTTTGTATTTGTCGACGGCTTTAATAGGGACGGCTTTAGCCGTCGCAATTAACTCTTATAGAGACGGCTTAATAAAGCCGTCGCCATTAAACCGTCCCTAATAACTCTATTTCTTGTAGTGCGTTGTGGTAGCCTCCTGTCATTTTATTTCCACCATATATATTGGTAGCTAGATATAAGTGCACTTAATTATCAACCAAAAAAACAGTCCACTTGGGTGGAATTAATATTGAAACTAAAAAAATAAATCGATTATTTTTAAAACTAAAAATCGAAAAACCCTTTTAATTAAAAAGTCTATCTAAACATGAGACTTTGATTAAGATTACGAGATCAAAGAAACTACTGGATTAATCCTCTCTAAATGATATATATGTATACTACTGTTGTTTGAAGCTAGAGGATGAGGAGCCTCCTTCCACCAGTCTGGGTGCTGCTGCTCTTTGCTGCCCTCCTTCATGCAGATGCAGGTACCTTGCTTCTTCCCCCCCTTCTCTCTCTCTCTCTCTCTCTCTATATATATAACACTTGGTTCGTCTAGGCGGCAACATCTTTAGCTTGACGGTGACCAGCATATGATTATTGATTATCACGTATACATCTCCAAGAGGTACATATATATATATAGATGAAAGAGAATAATCTAGCAATGCCGCTTGAATTAATTAATTATAAATGATTGAACAGTTCTAGCTGGGTGTACGTACCGTAGAACTTATCTAGAGGGAGACCATCGATTTTTTTTCCGTCTTCTTTTTCACCTACATATGTAATTAATTCCGCTTGATTCTTCTTAATGTTAGATGGTGCAGGCACCGGCAACAGCAGTATCCCATACGATTATTCGGCCAGTATCGAGGCAAGTGCAGTTTGCTTTGAACTATGATCATATCTAGAGTTCGGATCGCCTCAGGACCCCTCCTGAGGTGAGCCCCTCAGTCGCCAACAGCGTGAGGCCACGTTTTATCTTGATAAAGGCACCAGACGGCTGTCGAACGGAAGCCAACGCGTTAACGGTGCCGTTTCTCACTCCTGCTATCTTTCCGTAGCCTCATCATTAATATTGATGTGATTAAAAAAATCAATGAAAAAGTAGCGCGCGCTGTCTCACCGTTTGAACATTTTTTTCCTTCTTGACTACCCTGACAGGTGACAGTTCTATTTCTGAATTAAATATTATTATTATAAAATCACCATTTAATATCATATTGTTAAATAAATAAAATGGTTAGACATAGCTAACATAATTTAATATAGGCACTCTTTGCAAAAGAGAAAATTACATTCTATCCGATTTTTTTCATAAAATATTCTGCAGCTTGTTTATTTTCACCCATACGAAATATCTAATATGTCTACTGATTAGGTCAATATAAATATATATCTAATATATCAAATAAGTCATAACTAATATAATATATAAATTGATAAATTGATAAAAAATAAAGTTTTAAAATATCAAAAGTTACTAATTATATGTGAATTATTAATAAATTTTTGAATAAAGATTAATATTTAATATTAACCCTTTACATAACCCTCTAAACCCATTTTTTAGAAGTTACTAACCCTCTCCATATGTTACTAACCCTTTACATAATCCCCTGAACCCATTTTTCGGAAGTTACTAACCCTCTCCATATGTTACTAACCCTTTACATGGCCCCTGAACTCATTCGAATGGTTACTAACCCTCTTCATATGTTACTAACCCTTTACATAGCCTCCCGAACCCATCTTTCTAAGTTACTAACCCTCTCCAAATGTTACTAACCCTTTACACGGCCCCTGAACCCATTCTTGAGAGGTTACTAACCCTCTCCATATGTTACTAACCCTTTACATAGCCCCCTGAACCCATTTTTCGGAAGTTACTGACACTCTCCAAATGTTACTAACCCTTTACATGGCCCCCTAAAGACATTTTTCAGAACTTACTAACCCTCTCCGTATGTTACTAACCCTTTACATGAACCACTGAACACATTTTTAAGAACTTACTAACCCTCTCCGTATGTTACTAACCCATTTTTCTAAGTTACTAACACTCTCCAAATGTTACTAACCCTTTACATGGCCCCCTAAAGACATTTTTCAGAACTTACTAACCCTCTCCGTATGTTACTAACCCTTTACATTGACCCCTGAACCCATTTTTCAGAACTTACTAACCCTCTCCGTATGTTACTAACCCTTTACATGGCCCCATAAAGACATTTTTCAGAACTTACTAACCCTCTCCGTATGTTACTAACCCTTTACATGGCCCCCTAAAGACATTTTTCAGAACTTACTAACTCTCTCCGTATGTTACTAACCCTTTACATGGCCCCCAGAACCCATTTTTCACAGGTTACTAACCCTCTCCATATGTTACCGAATTCCTTACATAGCCCCTAGAACTCCATTTTTCTAAGTTACTAACCCTCTCCATATGTTACTAACCCTTTACATGGCCTCTTTAACCCATTTTTCCGAAGTTACTAACCCTTTCCATATGTTACTAACCCCTTACATTGCCCCCTGAACCCATTTTTGAGAGGTTACTAATCCTCTCCATATGTTACTAACCCTTTACATATCCCCCTGAACCCATTTTTCAGAAGTTACTAACCCTCTCCATATGTTACTAACCCTTTACATGGCCCCCTAAAGACATTTTTCAGAACTTACTAACCCTCTCCGTATGTTACTAACCCTTTACATGGCCACCTGAACCCATTTTTCAGAACTTACTAACCCTCTCTGTATGTTACTAACCCTTTACATGGCCACCTAAACCCATTTTTGAGAGGTTACTAACCCTCTCCATATGTTACTAACCCTTTACATGGCCTCTTTAACCCATTTTTCCGAAGTTACTAACCATTTCCATATGTTACTAACCCCTTACATTGCCCCCTCGAACCCATTTTCAGAGGTTACTAATCCTCTCCATATGTTACTAACCCTTTACATATCCCCCCCGAACCCATTTTTCGGAAGTTACTAACCTTCTCCATATAGTTACTAACCCTTACATGGCCCCCTAAAGATATTTTTCGTAACTTACTAACCTCTCCGTATGTTACTAACCCTTTACATGGCCCCCAGAACCCATTTTTAAGAACTTACTAACCCTCTCTGTATGTTACTAACCCTTTACATGGCCACCTAAACTCATTTTTGAGAGGTTACTAACCCTCTCCATATGTTACTAACCCTTTACATGGCCTCTTTAACCCATTTTTCCGAAGTTACTAACCATTTCCATATGTTACTAACCCTCTCTGTATGTTACTAACCCTTTACATGGCCACCTAAATCCATTTTTGAAACGGGTTACATGGCCCTTTACATGTCCCCCTAAAGGGTCAGTAACATATGGAGAGGGTTAGTAACCTGTGAAAAATGGGTTCTGGGGGCCATGTAAAGGGTTAGTAACATACGGAGAGAGTTAGTAAGTTCTGAAAAATGTCTTTAGGGGGCCATGTAAAGGGTTAGTAACATACGGAGAGGGTTAGTAAGTTCTGAAAAATGTCTTTAGGGGGCCATGTAAAGGGTTAGTAACATTTGGAGAGTGTTAGTAACTTCCGAAAAATGGGTTAGTAACATACGGAGAGGGTTAGTAAGTTCTGAAAAATGTCTTTATTGGCCATGTAAAGGGTTAGTAAAATACTAGAGAGGGTTAGTAAGTTCAAAATGGGTTCGTGGGTCCATGTAAAGGGTTAGTAATATACGGGAGAGGGTTAGTAAGTTCAAAATGTCTTTGTGGGGCCATGTAAAGGGTTAGTAACATTTGGAGAGTGTCAGTAACTTCCGAAAAATGGGTTCAGGGGGCTATGTAAAGGGTTAGTAACATATGGAGAGGGTTAGTAACCTCTCAAGAATGGGTTCAGGGGGCCATGTAAAGGGTTAGTAACATTTGGAGAGGGTTAGTAACTTCCGAAAGATGGGTTCAGGGGGCTATGTAAAGGGTTAGTAACATATGAAGAGGGTTAGTAACCTTTCAAGAATGAGTTCTGTGCCACGTGGAAGGGTTAGTAACATATGGAGAGGGTTAGTAACTTCCGAAAAATGGGTTCAGTGATTATGTAAAGGGTTAGTAATATATGCGGGAGAGGGTTAGTAACTTCGAAAAATGGGTTTAGAGGGCTATGTAAAGGGTTAATATTAAATATTAATCTTTATTCAAAAATTTATTAATAATTCACATATAATTAGTAACTTTTGATATTTTAAAACTTTATTTTTTATCAATTTATCAATTTATATATTATATTAGTTATGACTTATTTGATATATTAGTATATATATTTATATTGACCTAATCGTGGACATATTAGATATTTCGTATGGGTGAAAATAAACAACTCGCAGAATATTTTATGAAAAAATCGTATAGAATGTAATTTTTCTTTGCAAAGAGTGCCTATATTAAATTATGTTAGCTATGTCTAACCATTTTATTTATTTAACAATATGATATTAAATGGTGATTTTATAATAATAATATTTAATTCGAAATAGAACCGCCACTCCGTCAGTAGTCAAGAAGGAAAAAAAATGTTCAAACGGTGAGACAGCGCGCGCTACTTTTCATTGATTTTTTTAATCACATCAATATTAATGATGAGGCTACGGAAGGATAGCAGGAGTGAGAAACGGCACCGTTAACGCGTTGGCTTCCGTTCGACAGCCGTCTGGTGCCTTTATCAAGACAAAACGTGGCCTCACGCTGTTGGCGACTGAGGGGCTCGCCTCAGGAGGGGTCCTGAGGCGATCCGAACTCATCTATCTATCTATCTATCTATATATGAAAACACTTTTATCAGCTTCCCCTTCCAGCGCACTGATCATATATATATAGTCAGAAAATTTTTGAAGTTACACACACGTTCTCTTTGAAAAAAAATTTCACGGTAAACATTTTATTTTCAACCTTACGTTACTTAATTAAATCCGGCTTCTAAAGTGAAATTCTACCTTATGAATACATGCCGATCTCAAAGAAAAAAAAAGTTGGGTGACACAGTATATAGTTCCGTGGTTAAGAAATTATGAGAAAGTCGTAATTTTATATGGTGCAACTTCATTCAATTTAGGGTCTGTTTGGTCGACTGTAATATCAAACCTAATGAAAATATTCTCCGTGGGATTGACATTTTAAGGAAAATGAAATGCAAATCACTTATTTGGTGCGTCTAGAAATATTATCTGGGAATGCTTTCTAATTTTTATTTCATGTACAGGTTTTGTTGATCATCTTAATATACCAGTTATTTAAATATATTTTAAAACTTGAACGGGAGTAATGCTTAATTAATTCCCTTCAAAAAGCTACTTGCCATGGCTACTCACTATCAATGTTTTAAGTTCAAAAATAATTATACAACGCGTGAAATATATTTATCAAGAACACCATGTCTAACCATTACCCCCCAGCCGGTGAATATATATATCGAAGATAATTCAATCTATTTAGAGTAAAAAATTTTCAGAGAAAGTTACTTAGGCAGAAATATTTTTTTAGAGAAGATGAAACATGAAATTTTAATTTGGCATACATAAAGACAATGTTGGAAAATTAATTTTAACTATTTGATCATCGGTAAAATACCGTCCAATTAGTTTATTTGTGACAGTGTGGTCTACTCATATTTTGATTACTTTCGCGTGTTAAACATGAATCAACTGCAAATACATATATATGAAATACTTTAAAATAATCATTTTTGAGTGTATCTCAAGGTCATAAATAAATCTTTATATTTGGTTGCAAGGGAAAGAGAACACACGCTGAAACTGTTTTACAAGTAATCAATTTTTCGATGTATACATATTATCTCTTATTTTAGGTTGACTTAAAATGTTTTTCCTAAAAATGATATCATCTATTTAATTAGTTTTAAAATATTTTCAAATTATCTAACACTAGATTCATGAAAAAGTATCCACAACCTTTTGACCGCATGGTTTTACTCTCTATAAATAAATATTTGTTAAATTTATGTTAAGTTATATCATTGGTGTTCTTTTACATCAATCTCTGTAAATGTTATATTTTTTAAAATATATCCTCTGAATTAAGAATACTTGACATCTCTCTCGCTCTCCTCTTACCTGCTAGGGTTTGGCCTCCAGCTTTTATCTGCTAACAATAGCACCTTGTACGCATAATCTCCTGTTGCATGCAGTGCCTGGCGGCGCCTCACAAGGCGCAGTATGGGGGCGGAATGATATCCAACCCCGAGTTTGACGACGGCCTGAGCGGATGGACGACGTTCGCCGGCGGGATCGTGGAGCACAGAACATCCTCGGACGGCGGGAACCGCTTCGCCGTGACCCGCGGAAGGAGCCGGAGCTACTACAGCCTCGCCCGCAAGCTCAACTTGGAGGAAGACAAGCTCTACACTTTCTCCGGTAAGCGCTGATCAGAGATCGATTGGCCCCGTACATGTATATGAAATTGGGCGTAATTACGTACACCCGGCCTGCCGGGCGGCGGAACGGCGGCGGCGGCGGCTCTCTTCTCTTCCTTCAGCGTGGTTACAGGTGAATCGAGGGAGTGCACAGATCACGGCGATCTTCAAAACGAGCTCCGGCTACGTCATCGCCGGCACCGCCTGGGCTGAAGCTGGCTGCTGGTCGATGCTCAAGGGAGGGCTCACCGTGAACACCTCCGGCCCGGCGGAGCTCTACTTCGAGGTAGCACTTCGTAAAGACAAGATTAATCAGAGATTCGACTAAGAAAAAAAAAAGTAGTCTAACGACAGGTCCATTGACTAAAAGACATTATTAAGTAGCAGCAGTAGTAGTAGTTGGAACTAGTGTTAAATAAAATTAAGTCCCATGAAGTAGAGCTGCTGTCAATTTTGGGTTGAAAATAAATGGAGAAGAATTACACGCTGATCTCTGTGTGTGAGGTTATATAATCATCTTCTTCCTCCAGACGGAGGACGCGACCCTAGAAGTATGGGTGGACAGCGTCTCCTTGCAGCCGTTCACCGAGGAACAATGGAGAGGCCACCAAGACGAAAGCATCCAGAAGGTAAGCCATGGCATGGCGGCGCGATGGAAGCTGAGATGAGGCCGGCTTTTGGGTCAAAATTTCATCTTGATTTTTATTTGCAGGTGCGTAAGAGGAGGGTGGAGTTCAAGGTCGTGGACGCCCAAGGGGCCGCAGCGCCGGGCGCGCAGGTCGTCGTCAACCAGCAGAGAAGGGCGTTCCCGTTCGGCGCCGCCATCGCCCCGCAGATCCTGGCGAGCGCCGCCTACCAGAGCTGGTTCACCTCTAGATTCACCGTGACGACCTTCGAGAACGAGATGAAGTGGTACAGCACGGAGAGGTCGCCGGGGCGGGAGGACTACTCCGTGCCGGACGCCATGCTGGCCTTCGCGCAGCGCAACCGCGTCGCCGTCCGGGCGCACAACGTCCTGTGGGACGACGGCCGGTTCCTGCCGGGCTGGGCGGCGGCGCTGCCCCCCGCGCAGCTCCAGGCGGCGGTCGACCGGCGCATGAACTCCATCATGACCAGGTACAGGGGCCGGGTCGTCGGCTGGGACGTCATCAACGAGAACATGCACTTCGCCTTCCTGGAGAGCCGGCTGGGCGCCAACGCCTCGGCGGCCGTCTACCGACGGGCGCGCCAGCTCGACCCCGCCGCCCCCATGTTCCTCAACGAGTACAACACCATCGAGGACCCCGCCGACCGCGCGGCGTCGCCGGGGAACTACCTGCGGAAGCTGAGGCAGGTCGGCGCCACCGCCGTCGGTCTGGAGGGGCACTTCCACACGCCCAACATTCCTTACATGAGATCCGCCATCGACATCCTCGCCCAGGCGCGCTTGTGCCCATATGGATCACCGAGGTCGACGTCTCCCCGTCTCCGAACCAGGTGATCGCGTCCTGCTCGCCACTACTACCCTCTCCGGCGAGGCGGCGAACGGAGAATCGGAGAGCTGATCCGGCCTCTCTCTGATCGTGTTCCCCCCTCTCCTCCTCCCCCCTCTCAGGCGCAATTCCTCGAACAGGTCCTGCGGGAGGCCCACGCGCACCCCGCCGTCGGCGGCATCGTCATCTGGGCGGCGCACAGCCCGAACGGGTGCTTCACCATGTGCCTGACGGACGGCGCGTTCGGGAACCTCCCCACCGGCGCCGTCGTGGACCGGCTCATCGGCGAGTGGGGGACGCACAGGCTGGTGGCCGGCGGCGGCGGCGTCTTCCGGGCGGAGCTGTTCCTGGGCGAATACGAGGTGACGGTGACCCAGCCCTCGACGAACACCACCTCCACGCAGCTCTTGAAGGTGGAAGCGGGGTCCTCGCCGGAGGAGACGCTCCACATCCAGCTCCAGGCTTAGAGGAAGAAGAAAGAAGCTCCATTGCCCCTCCCCGCGGTGGACTGGAGTTAGAGCAGCTGTTTTATCAGTTTTATATATTTTCTTTTTTTGAATTATGTAGCCATTTAAATAAATAAGGCAACATAACATTAATAAAAATGATTCTGGTAACTGGGCAGCGGGGACGAGTCTTGCTTCACTTAATATAAACATTTAAACTCTTGTAAAGTTGCAATCTCTTAATTTGTGTTAAAATACTTGATTTGGAAAAATACAAGGTTTAAAGTAAAAGTTTGTGAGATGTTTAATTCACTATAATTTTTTTCATATATTTTTCGTTAAAAATGTATATTAAAATAAAATATAAGATTGCGTAAAATTATTGTATTAGTGAGATACGTTGACAACAAGAGCAGAGACCATGCATACGCCAGAAGATATTTTTATTACAAAAATAATGGTTGAACCTTTTTTTTGGTCCAGAGAAAAAACATCAAGTAAATCAGAATTTTATAACAATTGTCCAACACTTTTTTTTAACAAATTTTCTTACAAAGTCACATTTTTAATGGCGTAAGCAAATACCTCATTAATTACTTTTGTAATATCATTATTGTGGCGTTTGGTTGGTTGGTACGATAGACAGGATTTTCGTTACAAAAATCTATTTTTGTAAATAAACTGATTAAAACTGGTGTTTGGTAATAATTAGAAAATTATTTTTTATAAAAAATCTCTGTTGGAAAAATTATAGATGGAACTTATTTCTTTTGTATTATGATAACCCCTCCCCCACCTTGTGTAGTGTTATCATGGCCGCTCTTTTTGTTGTCGACGTATCTCACAAAACATTAAAATTTTATGTCCTAGCTAATGCCATGTTTGGTTAGAGTTTCATTTTTGGTACCATATCAATATCGATATTAATGTTTTCAAATAATAGAGTATCAATATCAAAATTAATACAAGTTGACACTTGTATTACATAATGTGTTTTGTTTGCACTACACATTTTAAAATTGATATAATTAATCGAACACCTCTAAATGGTTTCTATCAACATCAATTTTAAAATTGATAATGATAGAGGTACCTCATAGTGTTACCAAACAGGACATAAGATTTTGTTTAAATATTTAATTCCACCTTAAAAGTGTCCACAAATATTGTGCAACCAAACACCCAATAATATATATGAGAAATGAAATGAAAAATGACCAGAATATTATATTATTAATTAAATAGATGAACATATTTTATTAAAAAAATAATATTATATCATTAATAATAATGATATGTAATTAAATTTATAATAAAATAACATATTTTAAAATTATTTTCACTTAAAATTCGATATATGTTGAAATTAATTATTTTTATTATTATTTTGGTCTAAATCAAATCAAATTGGATTGAATCTCGATTCAGTTCAATTTGAAAAAAAGTATAATCCAACAAAGAAAAGTTAAATTATCATAAGAATAAAATTAATATTAGTGAGAGAGAGAATTTATGTAGAAATACTTTTTATTTCAAAGATCTTAGTATAAAAATCTCTTTATTTAATCATGTTTCAAAACAATTTTGGCATCCGGCCGATCAGAATTTTGTCGACGAGAAGCTAATATTCTTATCCAACTATTTTCAAAAAAAAAATTTCTGATGAAAAATGTGTAGCCTGATTTACATCTTTATTTCTATTTTTCGTATTCAGAGACGTATTTATTTGAAAATACGTTACGTAACCCCCCACTTCCTTCATTCATGTGCCTCGAGAAATCAGGCGGTCTCCCGGGAGGACGACCAGATCCGACGGCGGAGATGTGCCCGCCATACCACGTGGACGGTCGAGCGACTGGCATAGCTGGCCCAATAAACTGCCAGGTGGTGTTATCTTCGCTGGCAACCCAATCAAATTCACGGCGCGTAACTCCCCTTCCCTCCGCGGCGCCACGCGCGGATAGGATAGTTCCTCACACACCCCTCGCTTAGTTGAGAGTTGCGAGAATACCCGCTTCGAAAGGAAAAAAATGCATAGGTCTCCCTGTTTTACGTGAGAGGAAAAGTTAATACTCGGGCGTCCGGTAGACTAATTGCGTCATTTTGATGATTGCGGACGAGACGGGTCTAATTTCTGTGAAGTAACCGTCTATTTTCTATTTTGGTTTTAATAAATATGATCGGGATTAATTCACAACCATTGGTATTTTCATTTCTTTCTGCTGTAATTATATTATTAAGATCGGAAATAAATATAACAATTTCTAAAAATATATATTTTACATATCATTTTTTATTTAAAATAACTTAATAAATCTCACGTAACCATCAAAATATATACACTGCATTCACATTTTATCTCTACCTTTTAAACGTTTACATTCCATAGTTTTATCATTTTTATTTTGATTGATCGTAGTGTTAGTTTTCTGAAGATATCTATTAAAACTTTATCAAAACTAAACAGAAAAATACAGAAATGGTCCGCATTGATAAGTTGTTGAAATATTTGATCAGTATTCTAACAGTGGCTTTTAAAAATATACAAATAAGTTTTATTTTTTATCAAAAAGTTGAAGTCTCTTTAAACCTAATTATCTTTTTTTTCATGTTCACCAGTTACTTATTACTTTAGATAGATATATATATATAGCTATTTATCAGGGAAAGTTAAGTGCGTCTCTTCTCGAGAACCAGAGGAGTAAAATTCTGGGAGAGAAGGGTTTATCTGCAAAAGTAACGCATTATATTCCGTTTGCGTCGGAGGTCCCTTTCGTCCGTCCTCACGCTCGCGGGCAAAGGAGGCGAAGGCGCCGAGAAGGCGAGGGGTCTCTGCAGAGGACAGGGGAAGGGGAGGCGCCGCGCGGTTGCCGTCAACTCGATCCGGGGTTCCCCTTCTTCTCCAGGCACTCGACTGGGGCCGTTCCGTGGAGCCTGAATCTCGCTCCCCTGATTCTAGCTTTCGGCCACCAATGGGGTTCTGGGAAGCCTTCCTCAATTGGCTGCGCAGGTCGGAAGCTTCTAGCTGTCGGCTTCTCTGTTTCCACGTTTTCTTCGCCGACTTTTTCCATTACGTGATATTTTGTTGTCTTCGGCTCCTCGTGGATTCCTTCATCCCTGGATTTGGGCTTTATGGTCAGCAGTTGAGAATGACGCGTTCGTGGTGGGACTGGCGGGTTTGATGTTATGGAATCTTCTCGTACGCGCGTTACCTCCTTGTTTGTGTTCTACGATCATGTGGTAGCGGCTTACGATGGTGGTTGTTGTTGTTCTGGTTGGAGTCAGATTTAGATACTTATAGAATTGATGGTTTTCGTCTCTGGGACGGAGAAGTAGTGTGGACGAAGGGGCTATGTCGTTATATTAGGGTTCCGTTTGGATACGTACTTGCTCTCTATTGAAATACGCTGGAAGTTGTTCGTGCCTACTCTTATGACTTCATTTGACGACTTCATTTAAGCTGTTCGCGTCCACTTCCATCAATCAATCATTAGAATGTTCCATCACCTTGAGATGGAAGTCGTCGTTAAGACTTAACGAGAGAGGTTTTGGGACCTTCACGACCTGGTTTTCCCTCGGGATGATATTAGCTCCGCTCTTTCTTTCCCCTTTCGGTGGTTCCGAGCACATATCATCAGTGACTTTAGTCTTATATTCATAATGCTACTGCGTGCTGATGTTGTGTGATAACGTTGATGAAAGCATTGGCATTGTTGATCATCGATTCCAGAGTCTACCTTCTCAGGATAGTTACTTCCTTAACCATTTTACATTGAAAGAGCTGTTTTTTTTTTCTTTTTTTTCTTGTTTCTTGGTTGTTCACGCTTTTACATCTGATTTTACGTGGATTCTGCACAGAAGTGTTAGATAACAAGACTGTGCATAATGATCAGCTGAGTGTCCATTAATGACTCCTTTTGACACAGCCTCTTCTTCAAGCAAGAAATGGAGCTTTCTTTAATAGGACTCCAAAATGCTGGAAAGACGTCTCTCGTGAATGTTATAGCAGTAAGTACTTGTATCCACACTCTTCGTTTTTCTGATAGTCATATTTCTTGACTTATCTGAGACATTTATAATATCTATTTCCTTTTTTAGACTGGTGGGTACAGCGAAGATATGATTCCCACTGTAAGTACAATTCTTGTGCCAAGATGTCAGACTTTATTTCTAGATGACTTTATGAATATCTTCTTCTCCTAACTGGAGAGTGTACATATCTTCAGGTAGGTTTCAACATGAAGAAAGTCACTAGGGGCAGTGTCACTATAAAACTGTGGGATCTTGGTGGCCAACCCAGGTTTCGCAGTATGTGGGAACGATATTGCCGTTCTGTCTCTGCCATTGTGTATGTTCCCTGATTTTTTAACTAATGTTGAATACTAGGATTCTTTTTGTTCTCACTTAGGTTAGCTCTTTTCTTTTAGGTTTTACCTTCTGACCAATATTTACATACATGGAAATTTTTTGATAAAATAAAACAAAAATGCTGGCATTTTTAAGTTTATAGTCTAGGGAATTATTTACAAATAAAGGGATACAAATAAAATAAAATCATAAATGATAAGTATGATTAGTATTCGAAAACTATTCACAAATAAAGGAATTACAAACTAAAAGCAAGGCACAATTGATAGATGGTAGAGACAGTAAGCTATGGTTAGCATTCAACGAAGACATTGATACACTGACAGAAGCATCCACCCATATTTGCTAACTTGTTATTTTCAGAGATGGGAAAAGGAAAAGAAAGGATACTGAAAGAAAAAGATCTTTGCTTAAAGAGAGAATGAACAGTATACAACTGTAGATGATAGCCTTGTACATATATGGCAGCATATGAATTGTGAATAACATTCTATCTAAAGAAACAGCTCATCATTGCAGGGAAAGGACATGTGAGTTGCAGGAATAGTACTAAGCTTTATAAAAGACGCACATGCTTCTCTGGTGTTGGGAAATTGGCCAGCTGTCAGGCTGCAAATGGAACCTGAGATTCCGAAAAAGGTTCAATTTTGATAACTATTAATGGGTTCAAACCTATTATTATGTGCAATGAGCTATAGCAATTGGAACGGAACAAGTCCGTTTATGCATCCATATTTCTATCTCGCACACATGCATGTGCAAGTGGATGTGCTCGTATGCACTCTAGATGAACTACAGATACAATGACAGTTAAAATGATAGAAAAATAAGTTTTGAAGTTATTATATTTATTGTCTAATTTCAAATGACATCAAATAAGTATTTTAAATTTGGAGAATTATCAAATTTATTTTTTATCTTAATATTTGGAATTGAATTGAACTAGAACTTGGTGATTCTGGAAGGTTCTAGGTTGGGATCAGATCGTCCTAACTTTTATTTGAAAATGGAATTTGAAGCTGGTGTTTCCGTCACCAAACCAAAGCAATTATTGTGTTAGTAATTACTTCACAATTTAATGTTTTCTTATGGACCTTTGGTAGGCATCTACATTTCCATAAACGAGTTGAATGCTAGAGAAATGTGACCACCCAAGCGTTAAGACGAATGCAGCTCCCTTTTTACTGCCTCGAGCCTCGAGCCTCAACCTATTTAAACTGCCATGACAGTCACACCCACGGCCCACCTTCATTGTGGCTTTGCCATTGAGGTAGTTGCTACAAGTGCCAATGTGCCACCAGTAAGGATTGCCATAGTTTATCTTGATTTTATCTTAGGGAGACTACAGAGAAAAAATCTCGAAAAATTTTTGAGAGATTTGATTTTGACAATGTCAATCAAAGTGCATGCTTAAGTGTAAAATGTCATGTAATCTTTTCAAAAATGACATGGGAACTCATTTTAAACATCAAAATAAGATGATAAAGAATTACAAGCAAAGCACAGAGTACGTGAACTAGTGTTAACGTGAGACATACAATAGATCTTATGTCAGATCTAAACTTCATCTTGAACAATATGGAGAGGAGACTAATGACATCTTGGGTCAACTGTATGCCATAAAAATATAAAGTTATAAACTTTTATTAGATAATAATGTCTAGACGGATCTTTGGATGTATTCCATGATAAATTTAGCAATGTATGAAGCAAACTTAACAAGGTCATTCAACTAAAATAATAATAGAAAATATAATGAGTGGGAATATATATAATATAACTAGTTTGTCCAATATAAAGCTAAAAAGTTAGGGGTAGTAATATGCGGCGGAAATTAAGGAATTAGATATATTATATAGATATTCTTGTTTCGGCAATCTTATTTCTTGGATGTGCGGAGAGAGCTCGAGAGATTTTTAGGAGATCGCATTCCATGGTCAAGGATTTTGATATCAGATCTCAACTTCATCTCATAAAGGTGAAAGGGAAGAGATCTCATGAAATTCTCGAGAAAATCTCTAGAGATTAGATCTCGATTATATAACTATATATAAAGGGAAAATTAACTTAAAAATAATTACACAAGAACCTTCCTAGAGAGATTTCAGTTCAATCCAACCCAATTTTGGGTTGAATCAGTGCTAGTGCATGTTTTCCCTACCCAATCGGGCGGGGAAGATGTCTCGTACCGGGTTCACGTGGTATGATAGGATCTGGTCACTTATATAGCGATATTGGGTCTCAGGGAGCCGATATCTCTGGATCCCATCATACCGGGTCCATGGACCCGATACGCGTCCCGATAGTGTGAGGAAGATGGCAGCGAAGCCGCAACAGTGGCTCAGCCCAATCATGACCACATTGACCAGTGACCGGATTGCCTAAACAGTTGCCAAATCTTGCGGGGCTGGTAAGACCGAGATCTCACGAGATTGTATTCCCTGACCAAGTCTCATGAACACCTTAAGGAGGGTCCAAAACTTAAAATGCATCCCCTGGCTACTGGCTGACTCAGCTACTCACTTTTGTTAACATATTGTTGGCCTTTGAGGCTTTGTTTGGTACGAGATAAATTAGGGAAGGCACTCCTCACCTATCAAGGCAAGCATCCTTTTAACATTTTATTTTGTCTAATTTAGTAATAATTAATACTAATCAAGTATCAACATCACTTAAGTGAGTGGTTTTAAATTTAAAGTAAAAATAGCTAGTTCTAATATTTAAGTTGATTACAAATAGATATTTTGATGGAATAATAATTATGATTCATTTTATAGATACTTATCAACAATTGATGCTAATTAGGTATTTCATGTCATTAGTCCATTTAACTATGTACTTGTTTATTATTATTATTTGGTTTACATATTGATATATCTATTTATTACTTTTTATGTATTATTTGCCACTTATCTATTTGCTAATTTATTTTAAATTTTCTACAAAAAAAGGTGCTTCCTAACTTCTGGCCTTATTGGCTAAGTGACAAAATGGTACTATGTCGGTTTGATTGTCTTGAAAACTATGATTCCTAAATTAAAACTTACGGGTTCTAGACGATTGACAGCAGCATAATTTGCTGAATTCTGAAGTTTTAATGTGAAACAACTAAGTATCTCTCTTCCTTCCTATGATAAGGAATAAGAAAGCAAAAAGTGTGAGGCTTAAACAGCTGCCTGAAGACATCCAGATAACAAGAAATCATTATTCTGTAGGCCCAAGAAAGGAAAAGGGAGTTTACTGTAGAAGTCATGATTTACTCGATGCAAAACAAGTAGGAATTTCAAGGATCAATTACTATTCTTCTCTTGGGGGAGGGGGGAGTGTATGTCATGCTAGTATGGGGATCAAAGTGAAAATAGATATGCTGTTGAAAGGCATTCGCATACAATTTATGCCAGCATAAATAAGTCCGCAATCAGAGCGATGATATGTGCGATATCATATTCCTGGAACTGGGATTAGAGCTAGGGTTGTCTTTAGACAAGGTATTTTATCTTCATTTTTTAACATTTGACCTCTTTGGTTTGCTATCTGAACTAGCACTTGTAAAGTTTCTTAAGAAAATTAACAATGCAGATACACGTGTCTGGGGCTTTGCCATGTGGTTTGTTAGCAGGTGGTGTCATTTGTGTTTGCAATTGTCCCTGAGAATCAACTCAATCATGAATTCCTTTCAAGCAACCCATTTTAGGATATGCCGCTACCTGGATAATATAATGATATGGCAATGGAACTGTGGGATGGTAAGATATTATTTGTTTTGTTTTTCCAGCTACATTAGTTTCTTTTCTGAGTAGTAGATACCAGATTTACAAAGGAGCACCCGCATGGCTGGGTTCAGATGGCACAGGCACCATGACTTTTTTGTTTGGTTTGAGGGCCATCCAATGAAGATCAGTTAGCTGTTTGTTGCCATCAGAATGGTGGAGCCTACCAGGCAGTATATATTATGTTTCTTATTTAGAAGTGTTTTATCAGATGATCCCCAACTCGCCTTACATATGCTTGGATCTAATGGCCAGCTCTTATTTTAGAAGTGTTTTCCTCAAGTTCTGTGATTTTATCCTTCATCATGAGCAAGTTTAAAAGTAAAGTACTATTATATCTTTGTGAATATGCTGCTTTTATAGGAAAAGAAGTCTACCTAACTATATAAATACATGATGGCTTGTTGGCAATACAGTACGTGTCATAGTTACTTTGCATTCTGAAACTCTTTTGATACATTAATTTGGTTTAATGTCATGAGTTTACTGTTCATGTTTAATTTACTTATATATGGTGCTATGCAGTCAAAGGCGAGAGGCGAGGGAGGCCTCGCCTCATCTCAAGCGTCTAAGGTGGGCACCTGAGACAACATTTTTTTTATTATTATTATATATTTTTAATCTTTATACACTTGAGGGTTATTCGAAAGTAAAAAAATGCAAGACTTATCTCTAAAAAATGGAAATACATATAAAAAACATGAAATACTTTTAAAAAAGCATAAAATATTTTTAAAATACAAGAGGTACATTTAAAAAAAGCAAATATATCTAAAAATGCAAGAAATATATCTAAAAATAGGAAATACATCAAAAATGCATAAAATACATAAAAATGTAGGAAAATGAACCTTTTTTTATGTTACCGGACTTTGCAACAACAATTGAAGTACATTAATATGTCAAGTGACAACAGTTGAACAATAATTCTAAAATAAGCATAGAAATACATTAATAATTCTAAAACAACATGGGAGTAACAACAATTGAACAATAATTCTCAAGTATTTGCCTTTTTATATCTTAAGTTTTGTTGAACGTGACACAAGATTACTATGTTATTGATTTAAAAGAAAAGAAATGCAATGTAATCTTAAGTTGAACTAAACAACAAATCAAAAAATAAATAGAAAAATAGGTAAAAAGGGAAAAGTATATACGTTTGAGGCGGTTGAGGCGCTCAAGGTGACCGCCTAGGCAGTTGAGGCAGAAAAGGCAACCGCTTGAGGCGATCGCTGGCTAGGCAAGGCGTTGAGGCCTCGCCTTATCTCACCTCAGTGCCTAGGTGCCTGAGGCGGCCGTCTATGATAACATAGATATGGTGTCATTATTAGATTCTCTTTATATCAATAGAGTTAACAGGTTCAACTGCTTGTACGAAGTGACATCATTAGTAGGCAAATCAGTTTTGGTTGTCAATTGTACAGAGGTGTAGGTCTAGCTGCACTTTTGGTGTGGTGGCTTTCCCTTTGCACATAATTTCTCTTATTTATGACAAATTCTTATTGATTAGTCAGCTTGTCTGCGAGACATTTTTTAGTTCGGTTATGATAGATTACATTGCATGGTTAGTTGTTTGGTGGGTGCAAAGATAGGACAACTGGGAAGTTTCTTTAATAGTCTGATTTCATTGAGGTCTGGCACTATGCTGTGGATTGTTGTTAGTCCCAGGTTGGAGTCTGTTCAGTGAATTTGGCTTTTATGGGAACGTCAGTGACAATGTTGATTGGCTTCAAATCCACATCACAAGTGTTACTTGGCTCATTCTTGAAAGAAAAAAAGTCTGATGCGAAGAATTCTTAATGGAAGATTATCAATTGTGATAAGCTTGCTCTTTTTCTTCCTGATATGTGGACTCAGCTGTGTAAGTGACAAACAAAGATGATATGGATCATTTGTTGTTGGACTTGATTCAAAGAACTATTGTGGAATTCCTTAAGTTACACCAACAGCGCATAAACTGATATTCAATGGTTGGAAGGGGGTATTGAAGCAAGACGTAAGTGTGTTGACTAACGTCTTGCCCCACTTTGATCCCTAGAAGATTGTCTTGGGCATCTTTGACTGTAGATCATGCAAAAGCAAGTCTTAGTTCAGCAATTTTTTCAGTCTAAGCTAAGTCAACTTCTTGCCCTACTTTGATCCCTAGAAGATTGTCTCAGGCATCTTTGACTGTAGATCATGCAAAAGCTAGTCTCAGTCCAACAATTTTCTCAGTCTAATCTTTGTGTAGGCTTGAGTGTTTGATTAAGGAGTTAGGAACAGAAGACCCTATGACAACACAGAAGACATGTTGAGACCCCTAAAAAAAATAAAATATAAACAGAACAACTCATAGTTTTCAAGGTATTTATCTACTAATTAAACAAGAATTTTTTTCTAATTTGAACCCCTTGTTACATCCAGACCTTTGGTTTTGGTAGTCTAGGTGCATGCCTATGTTTCAAGGTGTCTTCCTTGGTACCTTGCCACCTGTGGAGGTTAGAAGGTCCACTTAGCAGGACAGATTGTGCGTGCAAAATCATGTAAATTGAGAGTTCATACTTCTTTATGAGTTCATACTTTCTTGGTACCTTGCCACCTTTGTTACATCCTTATTTATACTTTTTTTTATTCTTCCTAAGGGTTCTTTTTTGACACTGCCTTATTACACCTTGTTCTAGCCCAGGCAAGGTTCCCTGTAGACATTCATATTGATAAATGAATGTCTTAAGATCAAATAGAACGACCCCAAGGTCCTCCGTTCGTTCTCAAGTGTAATGAATGACTAATGGCCCGTTTGGTTAGAGTTTTAAATTTGATACTATATCAATATTGATATTGATAATTTTAGAGGTTAGAGTATCAATATCAAAACTGATACAAGTTGACACTTGTATTACATAATATGCTTTGTTTTCACTACCAATTTCAAAATTGATATTACTAACCAAACACTTCTTAGTGATCACTAGGAATATCAATTTTAAAATTGATAGTGATAAAGGTGTCAAATAGTGTTACCAAACAGGCCATAAGGTGCTATGGGCCTATTACTGTTTTATCAGAATCATGGTTAAATATTATTCTTGTGCATGCTACCTGAGTTTTTGATTCATGTAAAATTGACTTGGACATGAGGATGGTATCAGACTAGACTTGCATCATGTGGTGAGAAACAGAAAATGTGGTTAATGTGAAGGTCTTCTCCCGGATGGCCTACTAATTTTGTTATGATTTTCTATCAAAATTGCCTGGTATATTATCTTTTGTTTGCAATCAGTATAACTCACGTTATCATCTAGAACTTAGGCTGCTAAATCTTTTACTCGCTTTATTAAATAAAATGTTGGTTTCTAATGCGTTGGCCATTGCCTAGGCATTTGAGCCTGTGCAAAGCTGTAAATCTGACACCTTTTAGTAGATGGCAAAACCTTAGGCCCTGTTTGGTAATAGTATTAAACATTTCTATCACTATCAATTCTGAAATTAATTTTGAAATAAATGATCAATGGGTTCTTCTATCACTATCAATGTTGAAATTAATATTGAAATAAATGATCAATGGATATTTGGCTCGTAATATTGTAGTACAAGTAAAGCATTTTATATAATACAACTCTCCACCTGTATCAGTTTTGATATTGATACTCCAACCTTTAGAAATATCAATATTAAAATGGATGTAGTATCATTTTGATACTCTAACCAAACAGCGCATTACTTATCAAGTTGCCTAACTCATGATTGTAATAGAAATGTGTTATTGTCAATACAACTTATAACATGCAACCAAAGAAACAAAAACTTCACAACGTATTTCTCTTACAGACTCTTTCTTGGTCAAGCATTTATCCTATTTGTTCTCCCTAGAATAATAAAATTGGATTGCTGTATACGAGAGCATATTAAATTGATACAAAATAATTTTATAGATTTCATACTTTTAGAGTTTAGTAGTGTTCAAATGAATTGACCTCAAATGACAGCAAAGAGCATATTTGTAAACGAAATTGGGATACCAAGGTGGACCTATACTGAGGATGTTGGTAATTCTGGTAGATGGAAAAAACCTTGTGTTTACAGAATTGCTGATTCAGAATAGTCTTTTTTGCACTGAGCAGAACTACTCAACTACCTCATACATCTAATATAGTCCATAAATTTATTACGTTTTGTTGTTGGTGACATTTGTAGGTATGTTGTTGATGCAGCGGACCATGACAACGTACCCATCTCAAGAAGTGAACTTCATGACCTGTTGAATAAGCCATCACTAAGTGGGATCCCCCTGCTTGTTCTGGGAAACAAAATTGACAAGCCTGAAGCACTCTCGAAACAGGGCCTGACAGATGAAATGTAGGTTATGCTTCCTCTTGCTTTGTTTTTTGTTGGTGATGGGTTCAGGAGATTCTGTAATCAAGCTTTTTTTGCATTTTCCATCTTTGTTCCTGGATTATTCTTGTTATTCTTTCTTTGGTTGTTTCGCAGGGAGCTAAGATCCATCACTGGAAGGGAAGTTTGTTGTTTCATGATCTCGTGCAAGAACTCTACAAACATTGACTCTGTCATAGATTGGCTCGTGAAACACTCGAGACTCAGGACCTGATTTCCGAATCTGCTGTTCCCCCAAAGTCCCCTCTTTTACTCAAGGAGGTTATTGCTGGGTAGGTAACTTGGTGATCCAATGTTAGGTGGTGCCTATCTGTGCTTGTTTCTGATCATGGTAGATGTGTTTGATTTGATGCTCAAGACGGACAAGCTGTGTTTGATCCTCATAGAAAAAAAATTTAATTTAATGATGCTTCTGGATCTTTAGAATTTTGACATCAGGATTTCCCCCCGATATGCATGCTTCACCGGGAAACCCTGCAACACAGCACCTCCATTCATCACAGTTCTAAGATCCCTAATTGTTCCCAGCAAAAACTGTATCCCTAGCGTAACTGGAGCCAGGAATCTGGCTGGATTACATGGCAGGACAAAATGATCAAAAGCGTGCCAAGAACTTCTTGCAAGATTGTGATGAAAATCAAGTTAAGGGAACTCTGTTCACCTCCTACCCTGATATTATACCTGATTATTCTCGTTGTTGGACGAAATTGCATGTTTATTTCGCCCAACTGTGAACAACTGCTAATCCCATCAATTCAGAAATTTTTTTTTCCTTGCCCTTTTTGTTATTTCTAAACATGGACATGTGATTATCTTGGGAGACTTCACCGGAACACCAGGTGATATTCAAGAGTTTCATTCTAATTTTTCAAATGGTTTGTTTGATAAGAGTTTAATCTGGGGATAAACTTGGTTTATTCATAAATTTCTGAGCAAAAAGCAGATAAATCCCCAAATTAAACCCATGCCAAACGGGTCGCGAGTCTACAAAGATTTGAAACGTGAATATGATGAGATTTACGTACAATGAATATGATGCGGCGTGGGGAACCTACATGTCTCTATATACATGTGTATCGATGGGTTCATGTGACCTCATCAAAATTTTACAAGTTTCTTAATACTCTTATGATTATTCTTTACACAAATTATACTAAATTTGTTCAAAAGTGGCCTCACTGAAAATTTCGAATGTTTTTTAAGTCGCTCCTCGAGTGGTTTAGATTTTTTTTCTTCGTCTCCAGCTTCATTAAAGCTTGCTGCCTTGCAAAGTCTTTTCTTCTTTTTTTTTGAAGAGGAAGTGCCTGGCATGGTCATCTCTTGCTCTTTCACATTGATGACTACGTGTCCCCAGCCACCTAGTAAATAAATATTATAAAAAAACATATTTTTAACCAATCATTTCGTAAGCCATGTGAGCAAATAGATCTATGTATCGATAAAAGAAATAAAAAAATGTGAAATGGTTATAAACCAAAATCACTCTCAAGTGATCGGATTAATGACGAAGAAAAAAAAATAAAGCCCTTGGTTTAGCAAACTTAACACTTTTTCCCCTCCAAATACAAGTTTGTCCATATATATATAGAACCGAAAATAATTTTTCCTTGGTTGTCTTTGAACCGTTTTGGGATCTATCACTCTGCCGAGGAATGATCGTTGACGCAGAAAGAATACGTGATTTTTGCAGATGAACTTACTATCAATAATTCGCCTAAATTCAGGCCCCACCAACTGCCGCAGAAACTAATCGACGTCATCAAAAAACACCAACTCCATTAAAAAAAATACTATGGTCGACGGGGGCACGTGAGAACGTGTCTGAACACGTGGGAACGAGGCGGAATTTGTCTTTGAATTCGTAGGAGCTCGTGAAAATGGGGAAAAAAAATAATCGGACGTCAAAAAAAAAAAACTGGTGGGCGTCGCCCACGTTGACATCTACCAGAAGGTCAACGTCAAAACTCGGCCTAATATGATACCTCGCTCGCTGGTTTCGTAGAGCAGCAAACCAGCCTAAATTTCCTCTCTCTTTTTTTTTGAGGAGGAGGAGGAGGAGGGGGTTGGTAAAATATGTTTACTCAAAAAAAAAAAAAAACTTCTCCTGGGTTCCTACATGTTTTTTTTTTGGTTTCACTCGGCCCTTTTTAGGCCTACGGTATATAATTAGGAAAAATATCTTTTCTTTCTCGGTTCATGCGCGCATGCATGATTCGTGCTGTATTTTAATCTTTCGGAGAATTGCATTTTATCCGGATTCGGATCAGTTCACACCAAGAGCAATGCCTTTAAATCAAGCTCGGAAATCCTCTCACAAGGAGAGACCAACCAAACCAACACCCCCCCAAAGAGCTTCAGAGCCCACGGGCGCGCGGTTGCGGTCACAGATCAAACTGACCTGATTCAGTATTTTATTATTTACACATGTCCGCACGGGAAAAATAAAAGAAAAAGAAAGAAAGAAAGAAAGAATTACATACGAATTTCTGTCAAGAACAGACGGGTCTCGGAGACCAGAAACAGCATGATCTACAAGAACTTTTTTTAGAACCGAAAACAAAATTTTGAATTGGGGGGGTGTGGAGGAGATGAAACCAGCGTGATCCCCAGGCCATGAATCACGATCCTCTGCTCGTAATACGTCGTCTCGGCGACGCCAATCCGTCCAGCCCACCCGTCCTCCTCCCCTGCGGCGGCGGCGGCGCCGCCGCATCCTCGGCGGCGGCGGCCAGCCTGCTGTCGCTGGCTCGCCGCTTGTAGTCGGCCCCTTTCATGGACCGCCTCCGCGTGTCGCGCCTCTCGACGCCACCGGGAGCGGCGATCGGCAGGAGGTACCACCACAGGGTGGTGCAGCAGACGGCGAACGCCCGCCCGGACACCGCCAGGCACAGCAGCACCAGCACCGCCGCCGCCAGCAGGTAGTGGGAAGGCCGCCCCAGCTGGAGGCTCCGGCCCTCCCTCTCCACCGCCGCCTTCCACGACGGTCGGGCGCGGGCGGCCGCTTCCGCCGCCGGCGGAGGCGGCGGCGGGGGCGCCCCAGCCTCCGCGGCCCGGGGGCTCCTCGGGGCGTCCGCGGCGCGGCTCCCCTTCCGGCCGCCCTCTGCCGCCGGCGGGTCCTTGAGGCGGACGACGATGGGGACCCAGTCGTCGGAGCTGGAGTAGGCGAACCGGACGAGGGCGACGCCGGGGGAGCCGGCGGATTCCACGATCTTCTCCTTCCGGGTCTCGAGGTCGGCGAGGAGGAGGGAGAACTTTTCGAGGCCCCGGCCGGAGTAGGGGTTGCCGGCGCCGTGGCGGCGCTTGGAGTGGGAGCCCGGCGGGGTGGAGGGTCGCCATGGGTCGTCTTCTCGGGGGAGGCTGCCCGCTCCGCACATGAAGGCCATCGACGAATGGAAAGCTGGATGCGCGCGTATGTATGATCTCGGTCGTCCCCCTCTTCCTCCTCCTTCGTCGTCGTCGTCTTCGTCTCCGTCGTCTTCTTCTCCGTCGTCTTCTTCCTCCCCACGCCACCGGTGGCGGCTTTTCTCGGGGATCGACGTACGACGGGGGAGGGGGAGGACGAAGAAGTCAGCCGTCAGCCGTCAGCTGCTGGCTGCGGATGAGGATGCACCCGGCCGCATTAAAGAAGCTTCTCTTTGGTCTCCAGAAACACCAATCCGCGTTAGGGCTGTAAACACAGAATCATCATAATTCAATTTTGATTTCGATAAAAATTAAAAAATTTCGATAATTTCAAAATCATTACATTTTGATTTCGATTCGTTCTCAGTTTCGTTATCGAAATTAAATCTGAATCAAATAATCTTTGAAATACACATTAAATATTAATTTTTTTATTCAAAATAATTTAATAAAACTTTGATATTATCTTTTTAGAATTTTATTTTTATCAATTTATATAATATAATTTATTTAATTTTATTTATTTATTATCGAAATAAAATTAAAGAAAATAAAATTAACTAATTTTGATTTCTGATTCTGATAATTTATAAGATACAAAAATAAGTTCTAAATTTATTAAATTTTATCTTAATCGAATCGAAATATTAAATTCTGTTTACACCCTCTAATCTGAATAAAAAAAAAGAATTTTTCTTGTTGAAAATTTTAACCACTGGAGACGTCATCGGCCACATGTCTGTTGCTATTAATGTTATTAATGTTGTTATTAATGTTATCTGTTTTTTACTGAAATTCTCGCCTGTTCTATTTTTAACACCCGAACACATTTATATTATAACAGAAAATTTAATAGTACAAGCACAACGTTATAACGACTCAAATAAGAAAAAAAATAAATCACGACTAAATTCTGTTCGAGATTATCTTATTTAACAAATTGAAACATAATTACAAATCGGTTATAAGTCAAATAACAACAATAGAGATTCCCTTTATGAAATTTGATAACTGTCACGATGTCAAGAGAGTTTATATTAAAAAGATGTAGTTATCACTTAAATTAATAATTTCAAAAGAGAGATGATAACTACGAAAGAAGCTAAAAAAGATATAAATGAACATAATCTAATCACAAGATGAATAAAAATGCGAAGAGAAAATATAAAAGAGATGAACGTATATATGTCGAGTTTTATCATTCTAGTGCGCGTAAAAGGATTGTGACTAGGAAAGAAGTTAAGCAAAATAATTGGACATGATCCAATCATAAAATGACGAAAAATATGAAGGGAAAACATAGAAGAGATGAACATATATATGTCAAAAGTTTCATCACTCTAGTGCCCTTAAAAGATTAAAAAAAAATCATTTAAACGGAGCACTAGACGGGCAATGACACCACAACGACTAAATATTTTAAAAATATATTTAAAATTATCGCCTGTTAAAGAGTGAAACATCCATTATATTATATTATGACGTCTTTTCCACAAAAAAGGGAAAAGAGACTAACTTGGTCCATTGACCTACTATGTTACACCCTATTTGGTAACACTGTTACGTGTCTTTATCATTATCAATTTTAAAATTGATATCGATAGGAAACTATCAAGAGGTGTTTGATTAATTGTATCGATCTTAAAATTTGTAATACAAACAAAACATATTACGTAATACGAATGTCAACTTATATTACATTTGATATCGATACTCTAACATTTAAAAATATTGATATCAACGTCGCTATAATATCAAAAATGAAACTCTAACCAAACAAGACATCGGGTGACGAATGATTAATCTCGAGAGATTATTCTCGACAAGATACATTCAATTTCGAAGCTATTCTCACCTCGACATTCAACACAGACATGATGGATCGGAGTTATGTCAGTAATTCGTTGAACTAATAATCTCTTCATCATTCTATGAATCAAGATGATGTTACAGTACTCCGACATCACGAATTGAAGGCCAGTACTTGCTTAGATAAAACTTGTATCAATTTCGATATGAAGTCTGATGATATATGTTCGACGGATATATATATATATATATAATGTGATGCGTACAGTTGATTAATACTGGCTCTCCGAGAATTTGTGTAGTGTTTTCTTTTTTTCACACTTACACCGATAAATGATCGCATTTATGCATATGCCCGTTGTTTCCCCGGACAGTAATATTTAAGCATCATGGATAAACACATGTTAGAGAACTCTTGCACCAGCTTAACCACTTCACCTAAAGACGTTCGTCACATTAACCTGTGTAATACTTCAATGAAGGTCATCACAAAAATTTTAGACAGGAGACTCAACAGGTTGATTCCTAAGCTGCTATATGAATATCAAGGTGCATACATTTCGGGCAAGTTGATGGCTGATAATATCATCATCATTACAAGAGAGATTATGCACTCGATGGCTCAAAAGAAAGATGATCAAGGGAATTTCTTCTAAAACTAGGTATTTCCAAAGTATATGACAGTGTTAGATGGAATTTTCTTCAACATATATGTTAGAATTCCACTCCTTTTAGTCACAAAGTATTGATCATGACACTTACTCTGTTTTAATTAATGGGCAAGTCCCTGGCCACATAGTCTCTCAAACTTGTCTGAGACAGGGGTGTTCTTTGTCACCTTACGTGTACATGATAGGGGTAGAGGCCATCACCAAGATCTTATTAGCTCAATACCCGGAAGGCAACCTATTTGGAATCTGGATTAACAAAAGTGCCCCCCTTCTTACTCATCTGATGTATGCAGATGACCTCATTATTTTTGAAAAGTCAACAAAAGAGAAAGTCTGGACCATGGTTCGCCGAGTCGTGACCCGGACCCGACCCGGTCGGTTTTGGGGCCGACCGACCCGGTCACGACCCCAAGACCCCGACCCCATTTTTTATTTTTTATTATTATTTTTTGCGACCCGTGCCGACCCCGTCCCGACCCGGGTCGCGACTCCCGACCCCACCTTCCTTGGTCTGGACTACTCATAGTTGTTTGTTAGAATGTGTAAAAATAACGGGTCAATGTATAAATAAATATAAAAGCAACTTCGTGGTTAGCAGAAATGTCAAACAAGAAGTTCAAAAGGAGATTCAAGACATCCTTCCAAGTTAAAAAGATGGAAGGTCATGTTCACTATATGGATGTCCTCTTGAAAGTTGAAAGAGGAGGCAATTGCTGGAAGTTCATTATAGACAGATGTGATGATAAGCTAGATAGCTGGAAGTCCAAGCTATTATCTTCTGTAAGAAGAATGGAGCTAATCAAATCTACACCAGCAACGATTCCTTTCCATGCTATGTCTACATGCTAACTCTCTAAAGTTGTTTAAATTAGCTGGAGAAGAGAAACATAATATTTTGGCGACATCACCAAGCAAATCAGAGGAAACTACATGTAATTAATTGGGATAGAATTAAGTTGAGAAAGTTACAAGGAGTTTCGGGCTCGGAGACTTATCCCTAGTTAATAAAGTCCAAATTCTCAAAATAACCTGGAGATTCTTAAGCGAAGATGGATCATTATGGAGTAAACTGCTCAGGGCAAAATATCTATCAGAGAAAGAGTTTTGGAAAGTTAAATCTCATGGATCTGCCTCCCCTTTGTGGAAAGCAATGTTAGGGGTTAGAGGATGTCTCATGAAAGGGTGCATTTGGAAATGGTAAGTGTATCAACATTTAGCAGCATGATTAGGTCCCGAGGTCAGGTTTTATACATCTTGTTTCTGATCAGTCAACCCGGATTGACAAAGTTGATAAACTCATTCACTCAAGTAAATGGAGAGAAAAATTAATCGGAGTTACTTTTGAGCCATATATTGCTGGGAACATTCTCAAAATAAAGTTGCCTCAAGATTGTTATTCCCCAGACAAGATAGATAATCTGGCCTTTTACAACCTCTGGAAATCTCACCATGAAATCAGCATATAGATTTTTGGAGGATCATATGTTATCACCTAGTCCACCTGACCTTAGTGTTTGGAGAGAGTTGTGGCACCCAAGTCTACAAAAGATAATTCTCCCAAAAGTTGTCCACTTCATATGAAAGCGCCTAAACTCCGTGCTACCAGTTAAATCAGAAATTGCTACAAGATGTAAAAGGGATCCCTCCTGTCATTATTATTCTACAAAGTTGGATGACATTTCACATGCAATCATTTATTGTTGTTCTATGGCAAGAATGGTCTGGTTTGCCTCATCACTTGCAATTCGGGTTTTAAAATGCATCGATCTACTGAAGTCACTGTTAGAACTTTGGCTACAATAGATCAAAGAGAGGTGTTGGTAGGAAAAGAAGTAGCGGCATTGGGAACTGCTATTGCCTGGAATGTGTACTCAATTATTATATGAAGGGAAACAATGTCATCCGAGAAGAGTTTTGGAAAATGCCTATCGAGAGAGCCGTTTCTTAACGAAGAGCAATCGTCTGTTATCTAACAGTGAACCGTTTCTTATCGGTCAATCGTCTGTTATCTAACAGTGAACCGTTTCTTAACGAAGAGCAAGAAAGCAATCTGCAAATGCATCCATTCTCGGTAATTTTGTGGGCAAATATTAACTTTATTTTTCGTATGTGACGTGCCCTTAAAAGCAAATGCAAATACCGCGATCTTTTTTATCATTAATTAGAAAATTCTAAAAATATTTAAAATCATTTTTATGTATTTTCCCATTTCCGAGTCTTTTATCTGCCGCTTGCCTGCGTGCTACCGCCGCGCCGCCGTCCTCGGCTCGCCCTTCCTCCCCCTCCCTCTCCCCTTCCCGCCTCCGGCCTCTCCACTTCCTGCTGATCATGGCGGCCTCCGTCTCGCTGATTTGCTGCTACTCCGCTTCGCTCTCGGTCGCCGGGCGTGGTCCTCTATTCATGCCCCCGAAGCCCCTCGCGGCTACTCCCTCCATTGCCGTCGGCCTCTCGAGCAGGATGCTTACGCCGCTCTGCGCGACCTCAAAGACCGCTTCTGCACCCGCCGAGGGGAAGGGGAAGCCCAGGGGCATATCCCAGCCGAAACCCATCTCTCCGGCGATGCAGGAGCTGCTTGGTGTGCCGGAGATACCGCGTACGCAGGCGCTTAAACAGATTTGGGCTTACATCAAGCAGCACAACCTCCAGGTGTGTATTCCGGGGAAGTTCGTTGTATAAAACCGTTGTTGTCTCATCTGTTGTTTACTAGGACTGTATCTGTGTAGCTCTTGCGCCTCTTCATTCTCTATTTGTGTAGCTTTTAGCAAGGTATTGTTTTTGCCTCCTCATGTTTTCATTGTCGCATTTTTTTTCCAATGTGAATGGTAGGACATTCATAAAGTGGAACTTTGGGCCTTAAACAGATAGATGAAGGGTTAAATTGGATCTTTGGGTGATGGATTCTTGCCGTAAATTTATACTTCCAGAAAATCTGTTGGCATTATTCTTAACTTTTTTTTTCTTTTATAGAAGTTCTGTGTAGTCAGAAAATACTGAATATTTTTACTTAAAAGTTTCCCCTTATTAAGTCCACATGTAGCTGAAGAAGTTTCCGGTTCTGGATGATTGACCATATGAAATGTCACAACTTTTATTCATTGAGATATTTCCATATATCTGAGGTGAGAAAAAAAAGATGATGGGACTTATGTTTTCAAAACTTAGGCATGAAATTGCTGACCCGCTGCAGAAGTTTTTACAGTTTGATCAGTCAATGAAATGAATAAAATTTAATGACTTTGCCAATAGGCATTTCATCACAAAAAATAAAATGGGGTTATGACTGTCATTGGTAAAATAATCATATATATATAATTATCACACTGATGCCGTGAACATACTGAAATCATGGCATGCTCAAGCTCGAAAAATAACCTTGAAATTCTGCAATCTGGGCAACTTCAAGAATTCCAGTGACAACGCTTTGGAAACTTTTAGGAAATCATTTGAAATGCATTAATTTTCAAATTTTATTTCAAAAAATAGAGGATGATACCTGATGCTTAAGGTTCAATTTTTCAGTGGAAAGTTTTAAGTGTTGTAGTGAATTGTTTGTTTTTCATATTAATAAATGTTTCTACATCATTCTTTTTTTTCTTTCACTTATTTGTACTGGACAAGCTTCAGTGTTGTAACATCCCGATGTGTGAATGTGTTAAGAGATTAAATTAATGAACTATCAAAATAATTATTTTTCGGATGTTGAGTTGAAAAAATTCCAAAATTAAGCATGCTATGTTGAGAATAGACAAAGGATGGGTGGACTCCTAAGAAAACTACTAATTAGCAGTTTAGCACAGTTGTTGGATTAGTCAGCTGATTTAATCGTTATATATAATATTAGAGCATGACTCAACTAGAAGGTCTGCAATGACTCACTTGGGTATGTGATGTGTGTGTGGTCTTGACAAACCCGTCAAGTCACTAAGGAAGGTAGATTGTAACACTCCAATCTGTGAATATGTAAGAGATTAAATAAATATGCTACCAACAACTCCGATTAACAATTTTTCGGAGGTGAGTTGAAAGAACTTCAAAGTTAAGTATGCTATTTGGGAGTAGAATGATGATAGGTGACCGCTTGAAAAGCTGCAAATTAGTACGATTGTTGAGCTAGCCAATTGATTTAATCATTACAAGTATAGTCTATGCTTTACTTTACTATGTATGGTGAGTTGATTTGCAATTTTAATAAGAGCAACGCTTTGATATGCTAAGATGCTTTTTAACGTAGCAAGCCAGAATTGCCGTCTCGGATCTCGGCTTCGTCTCGGAGAGGTGAAAGAGGAGATCTCGGAGAGATCTCGGAAAAATCTCGAGAGATCGGATCTTGGATTCTCGGATCAAAATGTATATATGTATGAAACAGAACATAATATATTATAAAGATTGGAGTACATCAATGAATTTATATAAAAATATATAACACATTTACACATCAACTGTGTGAATGAACAATTACAAAGCACTCTCAATATCAAAAAGATGATCTTTGTGTTTCTAAAAGATTAAAACTTGTATGCAATCTTTTTTAAATACTAATATGGTATTAAACTTGTAGCACATTTTTAACGTGATAATATAAGTGATAGTGAGATATATTAATATGTTTACACTATCACAAACTAGGGGGCGCAGAGTAGTTGTGGATCGAGCTACATGGGGCGAGATTTCGGCGATCTCATTTTTCGGCCCCCTTGGCGAGACTGAGATCTCGCCGAGATCTCGGCGAGATGGCATTCCATGGTAGCAAGTAACAATTTTTCATGTTGTTCCTTTTATTCATTGATTATTCTACTAGATGTAGCCAAAGTGTTATAACTTAGTAGGAGTGTGTATTTAATTTTTATCATATGTCATTTTATTTTTTATATTCTGGAATTTTATGCAACTTTTTTATGCTTTTTACGCTTTTGGAAATAGCATTTGTTGTTCCACATTGCATCTTTTTCTCTTTAAGGAAAATGGAGGCTTGAGAAATGAGAAGAGGTGGGCATGGCATTTTACCTTAGCCAGACCTGAATGGGTGTTCTTTCTTGCATTCTCATTTAGCTCTTAAATGTTCCATTTTATTTTCACTCCGTTTCCAGTATCTTGATTGTTTCCTCTGCATCATTTAATGCCTAATGCAAGATATTTGACTTGTTTCCCGTGCAAATCATTAATTGATCCAGAGGACAGCTGTAAGCGGCTTGATGTTCATGTATTGTTCTCATTTTTTTCACGTGGAATATATCAATTTGTGCTTTCTTTTTGAATGTTTTACGTGATGACTGCCTTATTTTTCTTGCATTCGGATTCATTGATCTTCTGCATCAGACATTTGGCAGTATGTGCGCACTCTTATTTTAAAAATGTCATTTTACTCTTGCACTACAAGTAAATGGTTATCGGTGCTATTTGGATGTCACTTAGTACATCCAAGGAACGCCATCTGGCAGTGGCTGGTCCACTCCCATGACAGAGCGGCCGATCTAGATAAAACTGTTAGATCTTTTCATTATTTTTATATATTTTAAATCTTCTATTTTTTATTTAAATACTCTAGTGGAGACCTAACTATTGTATGATCTATAAAATTTTATATTTAAAAAATACTCTTCTTTTTTTAAAATTTTTTCATACATTTTGAAAAACTTTAGAAGTACTCGCATTTACTTAATAGTCTATAAAATAAAAACTTTAGAAGTACCCTTACAAATTTATCTGTATAATCTTTTGGTTTTGGCCAATGTGTGGGTCGGTCCAGAGCGGATAGGGATCCTTCCTTTCTTGATTACATCCACCTGCATGTGTCACATAACATGAATGATTTTTTTTTTGGGGGGGGGATGGTGAATCTAGAAATTTGTATCAGTACAATGCGAATACGCCACCACATTTTTGTTGTTAAAATACAAACTTTTTCCACAACTATCCATTTCTCCAGTGCATGAGCTGCGACATCTGTTGGGATATGGTACGACACAGCTACATTTGTGTTAGTTGTTTATGTATTTGCAATTTTTCATTGGTCACTTTTGGCTAGATTACAGCTTTTTGATCTCTCTCTCTCTCTCTCTCTGAACAAGAAGATATAGTGCTGACTCACTAAGGAATTTTCAAATACAGGATCCAGAAGACAAGAAAATTATTGTCTGCGATGAGAAGCTGAAGAACATCTTTGGTGGCCGCGCGCGTGTTGGATTTCTTGAGATCTCTAAGCTTCTCAATCCCCATTTTATGAAGTAAAGGAATCCTTAGTCGATCTTCTTTTTGGCGGGCATCCTAGGACCGTAGAATTAGCGCGTTGGCAGGTGAGGCAAGCGTATCAATTGTTTAACTTTGTTATCTAAAGATCATGAACTCAACGTTTGGTGGATGTGAGTTTAAGTTTTTCGTGCTTGTGTTTTCCTCGTTCAGTGTCTAGTATGGTGTAGTTTGGTGGTAACTTTTGTTACATAAGTTTCAACATCCAAGCAGATCTAGCTGCCGCATCAGCAGCAGTTCCTATTCTCTTTAGATGAAAAGTTCAGTTGGTCGAGAATGGCCTTTTATTGCTAGTTTGGTGCAATGCAATTAGTTGATTCTAAAATCATTGATTCTGGTTTTCAGTAGTTTTGATGGTGAAACCTGATCCCCAAAATCAAGTTGTCATATACACAATCTGATTTTAAAATACATTTACTTGCAGCACCCCAAATATGAGGGGGGGGGATCAAAACCCATGTAGTCAGAGCTGTTTACAGCATTTTTACAGCACCTTATTAGTGTAATCACTCGAAGTCAATCCTGTCTTTAACCCTGTTCAAGCCTACAATCGAAATGCTCCGAGAAGTCGATGCTGACCCTTTGAAGATAATTCTGCATATTTTATAGAAATTATTACATCTCCAATAACAAATATATTTATAAAGCAACAGTAAGCTTCACTTGGATAGCCCTGGGCTCGACTGATTGAACACAACCTTTTGCCCAACAATCGACTACCTGTAGCGGCGGAGGGTTCGTGTCATCGTGCCTCTTTCTGTTCTCCGGCATATTCCCTTCGGCTCTCTGCTTCTTTCTGGGGGCATCCGTCTGCTTCGTCAAGATGCACTTCTGAACCTTCTGATTGATCTGTTCTTGCAGATCTCGTAGGCGCATCTTCTGTTTGTTCTCTCCCAACAAGTTTGCAATCATATAAATGCATATTTTGGCATTCCCCCCCCCCGTACGATGAGTGCTGGTTTATGCATAAATCTGTGCATTTTGATCTGGCTATCCGTATAATTTCTGAAAATTCTCCTATTTGTGCACCCATCTTAGCTTCCAGTTATTAATTTAACGTGATTTTCGTTAACTTAAAAGATCTTATTATTGCCTCTGCTTCTCCCCTTTCACCAGTCTACTCGCCCTTCCTGGGTCATCAGGAGTAAATAGATTCAAACATATTCTGACGTCGTGAGACAACCGACAAGAGCGTTTATCACCATAAGAACATGATTCTGATAATGAGCCAACCGGTGGTATATATATGTAGCTCCTTTCGTAGGAGTAACATGAATACTACATCAATCTCAAAACAAGGTTTTTTTTATTTCAATTTGTAGTGCTATTTCGTAGGGGAATGTGAAACATCATCAGAACTGGATATCACAGTACAGCCGTACGTAGATCTGAGCTTGCAAGAAGGAAGACGAGCAAGGTATGCAAACAGTGGCTGAAACTCTTTATTAAGCACTCGACATGCGAAAGACAGAGACCTGTTATGGACATCAGCCGGGGTCGAAGAAAAGATAAACAAAACAGAACAGAACACGGAGGATCAGAAGAGGGAAGAAACAGAGCAGCGACAACCATGCACATGGATGGATTATCGGGTATCAGAGTAACACTGCAACAGCTCGGGCGGAAGGGGGTGTCCGGTCCGGCGGCGGCGGCGAGGTCGGCGGGCAGATCACGGGCACTTGTGCCTGGTCCCGTCGGAGGTGAGCTTGTCCCGGTAGCAGGGGCACTCGTCCATGTTGCCGTACGTGCCGGAGGGGACGCAGTGGCAGTCCTTGCAGCATACACCGCAGTCGAACAGGCAGAGCCTCTTCCTGCTCGCCTTGGAGCACCGCTGGCCGCACTTCGTGTCGCAGAAGACTGCACAGACCGTCGGAACCCGCAGATCGGTGAGCGGAGGTAGAAGAAAGGGATCAACAGGTTGCAGCATGATCTGGTGACGGGCGCATACCTGAGCCGGCCATGGCAGCTTCGAGAAAGCACGTCGTGAGGAGGAGGACCAGGAGGGCCACGGCGGAGCACTGGAGCTTCATGGCTATGGCTACCCGCGTTCGACACCGACTTGCAAAGGTTCAAGGAAGGAGCTTCTCTTTAATAAGGCCAGAGCTAGAGATAGATAGAGAGAGAGAGATTAATAAATTAATTAATTAATTGATGTAATTATGATCATGGTGGTGGTGCGGGGGCAGAGCTGGCATTCGGTGTTCTGCTGTGCCGCGGTTCATCTGGTAGGCGCGAAGCTGGCAGGAAGCTTCCACACTCCAGTAAATCTGAAAAAAAAATAAAAAATAAAATGGAAATAAGTGATAGAGATGAAATTCAAGGGAAGGGACCCGCTGGGAGATGTGTTTTAACTTTAGAGTTTTCAATTTAATATTTTTTAAAAAAATGTTTAAAAAAATATGGCGAAGGGATCTCGCTCAAAAACCTTGTAGATTACTCTCGTCAAGCAGGTCATAGTTGACCGTCTAATTAAGTCATAACCTTGATATAGGTTAGTCGGTTGGTCTGATAATCGTATACTAATAATTACGATTGGTCTTCTTCAAAAGTTATCTATCTTGAGACTACAAAAAAGAGCATGCTTTGTGACAACATTTTTTAAGAAAAAAAAACTATATAAAGAGTAATAAGATCATCTGGTGATAATTTTGTCATTAATTATTCTTAATTTTATTTTGATATAATTTTACCGTAAAATACATATCAATATTAATCAGTCGAACGCCAAAGCTTCTCCCACACTGGTCTGTTTGTTTACCCTGAAGATATGCTGCATGCACAAACTTATCCCAAAAATATGATCCAAAACAGCATTTGCTTGTATTTAAATTAGGAGTCAACCTATATATTTATTTGAATAAATAAAATATTTTATTTAAAATGCATACAAATTTTAATAAATTTATTTATTCGATAAATTATATTATATTAAATTCATATTAGTTTGGGAAAAGTTACTTTATTAAATAAGTTTTCGTTTATGCTCCTATGCAAATATTGATTTTTTTTTTACTTGAGCAAGAATTTGAACAAAAGTTTTACAAATAGCCGACTGTTTGAAAAATACGTCTATAAATTTAATTTTAAATAAATAAATAAATAATAGATCACACCAAGAAAATTAAAAACATTGTTTGCAATGCATCACGGTCGAATTTTCACATGCTAAACAATTTCGAGTACACAACCAAAGTTCGATAGCACTACACTGATACAAGTATTAACAATAAACTAGTAAAATACTGGCGGCAGAACCACAAACAAATAGCTTTCGAACTATTTTTTAATATACATTTATTTTTATTCACTCAATCGATTTCTTTTTAACGTTCTCTAAAATTATTCGATAAGTTTACTTTCTATATAAATGATATTTATTAAACTTAAACAATTAATATTCAAGAGCCTTAAATATGCATCCATATTCCATGATAACATTTCATAATGATGTATATAAATTGTGCACTCCGGATTTTCTTGAAAAAAGTTAAAACATCTAAGAACAATTTTGAACGACCAAACAACTCAAGATATTTTTTACGAGGTCATTCTCGAGTGAACCAAATAAAATACTTGTATTTATTTTTCGTCTAAAGAAAAATTAAGTGCAGGTGAATTATTTTGAGTGTTTTCTTTCTCTTTTTTTTTGGACACGTTGGCCCGGTGGCCAAGAAGAGGGCGCAGCTCACGAGGGATCGAGCGCTGCCTTTCTACCCCTCGCCATTCACCGACCAACGGCACCACCACCGTCAGAGGGGACAATCTTCGTACCCCCCCCCCCGCGTACGGACCACGGATCCATAAATGTGCAACAGTTATGAGATTATTATTTTTTTCCTTCTTTACCAAAAAAAGAGATTTCCATTGCGATCCAGCTCATCCACCCCACTCCCCGTGGGCCCCCCCGGTCCGCGGGCCGCACACTTCTCGAACAGGCCGCACGTGACGGCGACCGCATGCAATGCAATGTAGTCGGCCTTCTTCTCGCCCGAACCGCCGAAGGAAGAGAGTCCATCCAGCTGTCCGTGCGCGCGCCAGCTGGCCGCACGAGTTCTCTCGCACGTGCGCGCATACGTGCGCGTCTCCCCCGGTGGCACGTATGCGTGAAGAAATTTATCTCAGCTCTCAATCAAAAATCTGCACAGTTCGAAAATTAATTCGATAAATCATTATTGAAAAAGATTAAATTGTTATTGATATTTTACTAACTTCTTGTCTAGCGATAACGAGTCGGTAAAGTATCGATAACGATTCAATAATAATTTAATAACATAATTTGAAAATCACGAATTTATTATTGAAAAGAGATGAACCGTTATTAACGTCCTAATAACTCACTATCTGTCGATAATGAATGAGTCGGTAAAATATTTTTTTGATAATAATTCACTTTTTAAATCGCCACTGAGCGATGGAGATACGTAACCATTTTTGATTAAAGACTAAGGTTGCGTTTGATTAGACTTAATATAAATATCTTAACTCTTAATTTCACGTCTAATCTCTTAACATGTGGTAAAAAAGTGTTGATTTTGATTAAGACATAAGTGAATTATGTTGTTTGATAAAAAATCTGAATCATCCGTAATATAATATAAACATGCGCGAATCTCCGGCGGAGGGGCAGATGCCGAAGCAGAGGGCACCCTGCGTCTCCTCCACCGCCGCCTCCTTCTCTTCCTCCCCGCTTCCCTCCCTGCTCCTCTCCGGTCTTCAAGGGTAGAACCAGGCTCCGCCTGCCGCCGCCATGCACCAGTCGCCGAGCGGCAAGTACTCGCCCATGTACCCCGTCCAGCGGGGGCCGGGCTCCATCGGGCTCACCCGCTTCGGATCGGCCCCGAGGTCCCTTCTCACCGCCCTCGTCGACTCCGTGGGCGGCGGCGGCGGAGCCAGCGGCAGCGGGGAGAGCGAGTTCTCGGCGGTGATGGCGACGTCTCCGCGGGTCGCTGTCGGGCAGCTCCCCGGATGGATAGCGAGGAAGGAGGCGGAGGCGACGGAGGAGGAGAGTGCCCGGAAACAGAACAGACGCGCCTCCCCACGCGCTCACGGCGCCCCCAAATCTCGACCCCTCGCCGACATCGCCTCCATAAATCCGGAGGCGCGGCGCCATCACCGGCGGATCCTTCCTTCTCTCTCTCTCTCTCCCGAGATCATCATCGTCATCCTCTGCCTCCGGCGGGGCGGGGGGGTGAAGCTCCGCCGGGGAAAGGTTGCATTTTTTTTTCCTTTTTCTGATCAGAGCGCCGGCCTTCCCGTGGGTTCCGCCGGCGAGCTCGGCATGCATGGCGACGCTCGTTGCTCGCAAGGGGAGAGAGCTGCAGCGCTACACCAGCGACGGCCACCGCCTCGTCGTCGGGTTCGTCCCCTCCCCCTTGATCCCTTCCTACCCGCCGGGACGGATCGGGATCCATTTTCCGGCGGCGGATTCACCGGAATCGGAGTCGAACAAGGGGTCTCGTGTAACATTTCAAAAAAAAAATAAAAAAAAAATCTCGTAACGTTCGCCCCACCCCGCGCTCTCTCTCTCTCTATCTCTCTCTCTCTCTCTCTCTCTCTCTCTCTCTCTCTCTCTCTCGCCCGCCGGTTACGCCCACCCCGCTCAGCCCTCTCTCTCTCGCCGATTACGCCCCCTCCTCTGTTGCCGGTTTCACCGCCCCCGTCTCTCTCTCTCTTCCCCCCCCCGCGCCCCGCGCTCGCCGGACCCCCCTCCCGCCAGGACTCTCATCCCCCGTCGAACTCTCTCTCCCTCTCTTCCTATCCCACCGGAGCCGCGCCCCTCGGCTGCTGCCTCCCTCCGCGCGTCGCCGCCGCATGGAACAGGCCCCCTCTCGCGTGCCAGTCCCTGGCTGCCTCCCGCCCGCCCGGCAGCCGCCGTCATCGCCAGCTCGCGGCCGCAGCAGCGCCTCCCTGCCACCTTGGACGCCCGCGACGCCGCCTTCGCCCATCCGCCCGTCAGCGCATCGCCACACGAGCAGCCGCCCGCCCGGACGCCGCCCTCAGACCACCGCCTTCCCGCGGGGCCGACTGCCGCCAGCAGCCCTCCCCCCCCAGCCATCCCCTGCGCCGGCTGCGCCGTTATTGCGCCGGAGTCCCTCCCCCTCCCTCTTCGTTTCCGTCGCCGGTCGCGAGCGCCATCGCCGCCGGAACCCAGCGCCGCCGTGCCTCCTCCTTGCCGCCGTCGATCCTGCCCCCGTCATCACCGGCCCCTCGGCCCTCCTTCCTCCTCCCCTTCGTTGTCGTTCCTAGCCCCCCCCCCCCCCGACCGCCGCGAGCCATCGCCGTCGCCGGGACGTCCCCCTGTTCCGGCCGGACCCGCCGTGAGCCTTCCCCTCCCCGGCACCACCAAGGCCAGCCCTCCTCTCGTCGACGCCGTCGCCGGGCCACCGCCGTCGAGCGCCGCCGGCAGCCTCCCCGCCGCGAGCTCCGCCCGCCGTCGCCGCCGTCGCGAGCGCCACCGCGAGCCGCCTCCGCCGCCGCGAACCGTCGCCGTGAACCGGCCAGCAGCCGCCCGGTCCAGCTCCCCCGGTCCAGCTCCGCCCGGTCCAGCCGCCCGGTTCAGCCGGTCGAACCGCCCGGTTCAGCCGGTCGAACCGCCTGGTTCGACGCCGGTTCAGGATTTTCTGATTTTCGGAATTTAATAAATCCGGAAATTAGATTTGAGGCCAGAAAAATAGCAGGAAAATTCTGAAAAATACGAAAAATTCACAGAAACTTCCAGGTAGGTTTCTCAAGCTCATCTATGTATTTGATCCCGTTTTGATTAGAAAATATGCATGATTTAACTTATGGACCTTGATTTGACTAGTTTGGCCTTTGAACTTAAGATTAGTAATTTTTCTCAAAAGTCCTTGAAACTAGAATCCTGAAATTACTATTTTGAAAATTATGGAACATGTTTAGCTTGATTCTGGATGGGTAGAGATATGTTTTATAAGATTTGACCATATGTTAGTTATGTATGTGATTATATGCTAGTTTTGGACCTAGAATTGAATTATAATTGTGTGTATATTTGGGAAATCATGGATCATCAAATCACATATTTCAGAACCTGTTTGGGTCAGATTGTGGTTGATTACTTCAGAATTTGAATTGTTTAATTTATGCCAAGCATGACTTAGGTTAAGTGTCTTGTACATATGTTTTAGTATGTCTAGTTCGGTTTGTCATTGCATGTGTGAGGATCATGTAAATTTTGATTAGTATGATTTCAGATTATGTAATTATGTCATGCATGATATGATTATGTTCATATGGTTAAGTTTGGTATATGTTTGATTTAGAATATGTCAACCAAGTCGGTTAGTACAAGTCTTGTCTAGTTATGGAGAAATATGTTTAATTTGGTTTCAGATCATGGGCTATGCGATGCATAGTTAGTTATGTCAATTTGGTCATGATTAGTACAAGTTGTCATTGAGAACAAGTTCAATTAAGTTGGGTTATCATCTGTCTTGTCAAGTTCGTTATGAATGCTATGTCTTGCATGAAAGGCTATGAAATTAGATGTTTATGTCATGTATGCATGGTATGGTCAGGTATGTCATGATATGAAATTATGTTATGAACTCTTGATATGACGTGCTATGAAGGCTTCACCAGCCTATGTTAGACAATCGCCCGTGGGCGACGGGTAACTTAGATGAATCCGGCCCTCCCACAGATCCCGGATTACCGCGGTTTTTCCCTTTGTGTCACCACTGCCTAGGTGCACTTTGGGCTAGCTTAGTATATGTTACTTCTATATATATATTAGAGCTGGTGAATGCATTTTGTACATGTGAAGCAAGACGACCAATTCCTTGCTCTTTGGCTATGTGTTCTGGAAAGGATATGAAATATGTTACTTGTGTGTCATGTATGGATGTTAAACCATGTCATGTTAGAAAAATCAGATTTGCATGTTTTAATTTGGTCATGTTAAGTCAAGTCTTGAGGTCATTTAGATGATATTTGTCTAGCTTGTATGGTCTTGTGTGCATTGGTCTAGAATTAATTGGCTTTGGCATAATCTTTTCTTTGAAGATAATTATGTTCAGATATGGGTTGTGAGATTAATATAGAAGACATTCTATACTTTTGTATTACATCTCAATTTAGATATGTTACATACCATTGCTTGATTATATGTTATTTACCCAATTGATGGGTGAAGGGTGTAAATCCTACGGAGTCCCCGGACTCACCCCGTTGTGGGTTAAATTTTTCGGCGAGTTTTGAAGATTTAAGAGCATGAAGATGAGGATCGGGTGGAACCAAAGGAATCGTAGTCATTTGCACATGGAGATTCTTGGTGTTCTCTACTTAGGTAGATGATCTTGCTTGTTTTTGAACAAGAGTGTGGATAGACTTAGAAGTATGATTCTATTATCTTGTTTTGATGGATCTTAGAAAAATTAATTGTTTAAGTTTGGGTTGTGGAATCCAAGTGTTGGGTTTCATCCCACTGTCACGACATTGTGTATTTCCGCTGCGTATTTGTGGTTATGTTATTTAAATTCCGGGTCGTGACAGGAGTGGTATCAGAGCATTAACCCGGCCGGAAGGTCTATAGCGACCTGCCCGGGTATTTGATATTGATTTAGGTGAATTAGATTTGATACTTGGATTATCTATTTGAATCAATTGGATTTGATTTTAGACTTTGAAAATTACCTTATTTGGATGTCTAGATTGGATAATTGATTGTATATGTTTATGAGAATCAATTTTCAGATTTTGGAAAAATCTTGAAGCGTCAGTTTATGACAATAGGAGGAGATTATCAATTTGGGTCAATTTGATTTTGATATTGGATGATGATTTAAGATGTAGAGATTTAAATTGGATAATCAATCAGTGTATGATAATCAACTTTTGGATTTGGTTGATCTTGATGTTTAGGTTGATATAAATCAATTTATCGATCTTAAGGCAAGATTTTATCATCATTGGAGTAGTGAATTTTAGTGTTGAACAGTTGATCAACATTATATGGTTTAGTATTTATATGAGATGAAGTTTAGATTTTATATAGCTAGTGAATTGGATTGATCAAATGAATATGATTAAGCTCATGATGATATGATTTTTTTTTTAAGTGAAGATAGAGAGCTAGTTAGATTGGTAGATTTTCATATTGAGAAATAAAGTGAGTTTTATAATGGTTTCATAGAATGATCTTCATGAGAATAATTGAATTATTGGTGTAAGTTAATTGGGATATATTTATGATAAGAGGATATATCATGTATTATTAGAAGGAATGAGATCAGTCAATTATAGAATTGAGGATGAAATATCTAGAAGATCATGTATATCAGGTTGTTTAAGTGGAGCTTTGATTAGATATCTATAAGATACCACAATCTAGTTTATATTATGACCATCGTATCTAGAATCTTAGTTATTATTTGCCAATATAGAATCTGAGTAATTGCTCTACCAATCAATATCCTTGTCTAAGGACTTGAAATCTTTGATCCTTGAATTTTCAAATCATAGGAAGTATATAGGCTCTAGGTGATTCAGCTTTATAATTATGAGTTAAATTTGTATCGTGGACAATTTTGTTAGATATAGATTTGTTAAGACTTTGATTCGTATTAAGAGTATTATTTGAGTTGTTTGGAGTAATTTGGAAATTGTGATTTAACTTCTATTGAGAAAGTAATTAGAGATCGTGATATACTTGTTGAGGTTTAAGGGAATTGGATGTCTTTGGCATTAAATTGTGGCTCTATAAGTATGGGAATAATTTGGTTATTATTTAAGATAATACAATGATCAGATTTGAATTCCAAGTTATAAGAAAGTAAATGTTGGTGATAATTTGATGATAATGGTGTTTAGGTCTATCATTTATAAAAAGAAAATGAATGATGAATTATGATTGATACTCTTGTTTTAGAAGGATAATAGAATTTCAGTTGTTTTAGATAATGATCAGATATGTATGATATGAGGATGATATCATCTGATAGATTAATGAATAAGAGAGATTGTTGAATCATTATAGAAATTTCATTGGATAACATATGTGGAATAATTTGAATTATTCAATTAATGATATGTGAGGGTTATCTGATTTATGTGTAATTATTGGAATGATGCATATATGTGGTATGAGGTTAAGATGACATATATTACCTGGAGTATGATGTTGAGTCTATCTTAGGAAAGAACATTTTTGAAATATTACTTGATTAAGAGGTTTGATTGGAAGAGTTGGATATCGAAATGAGATTATAAATCTAAACTTGAAGAAGAATTAAATTGTTTAGTGTGATTGTATCAGTAGTATTCTTGTGTTATTAAAGATAAGATATTGTAGTATAAGTTTTGAGGATTGGCACTTGTTTTAGTAGGGTTCTGATCACTTGTAAGTTATCAAAAATCTAGTTGATGATATCGCATGGCATCCAAGATTTTAACCTTATTCTTTTCGAATCATGAACTTGAGAATTATTCTATCTACCATCATCTTTGCATAACCTCTCCAATCAAGGAGTACTTGTTACCACTCATCCCTGATTTGTCAATATTAAGTGGAATTATGTTTTGAGTGAATATAGATTATGTCAGATGATTGTGAATATTTAGTTCAGACTTTGGTTTAGTTGAGATGATCTTCAAGTCAACTATAGATAGAAGAATAAGTTGGTGATATCTTGCTAGTTGTTTGAAAGTGATTGGAATTTGGTAAATTTATTAAACATCCGAAGTATTTAGAGATTGAGTTCCAACTGGTGGAGATTAAATGAATATATAAGAATCACAATAGAATAGTTATGGTTCCTTGAGATTTGGAATGACTTGATAATTGAGGAAGTGCAATGCATGACAAATAGATCCCAAATGTATTAGAAAGAAAATATTAGAGATCTTTGTGAAAACTTGATAATCATTTAGAAGATATTAGGGGATTATCATTGGAAAAAAAATGGATAAGAGGACTAGGTTGATAATCTTGTCTCATATGGATAATATAATCTTCATTGTTTTAGATAATTTTCGATGATAATTATGGTGGCATGTTTGAAATATGATAACAAGAATGAGATTTAAGTGTTATAATTGATAAGAAGATTGAAGAATATTGATGTATAAGGAGATTGGAATTGTAAATGATGATCGGTGATAATATTTGAAGATCAAACTTTTGGATAAAGTTAGAGATTGGAGAGTTAATTATTATGAAGGAATGGTATAGACATATGATAAATTAGAGAGAGCTGAATGTGATAATTTTTGTGAAATCGAGATACAATATTTAGATTATCATGAACGACAAGATATAGAAGGAAGAGTGTATAATTAGAAATTTTCATATGGATAACATTAGTGGATGATGAGAATTTTGGCACATACATGGTGTATCATGATTTGAGAATCTATTATTGAGTTCATGAGAATCGAATCATCTTGACTTCACCTTCGACTAGATAGTAAGATTTTGAAATTTCGAGGACGAAATTTATTTTAAGGGGTGAAGAATGTAACATTTCAAAAAAAAAAATCTCGTAACGTTCGCCCCACCCCGCTCTCTCTCTCTCTCTCTCTCTCTCTCTCTCTCTCTCTCTCTCTCGCCCGCCGGTTACGCCCACCCCGCTCAGCCCTCTCTCTCTCGCCAGTTACGCCCCCTCCTCTGTTGCCGGTTTCACCGCCCCCGTCTCTCTCTCTCTTCCCCCCACGCCCCGCGCTCGCCGGACCCCCCTCCCGCCGGGACTCTCATCCCCCGTCGAACTCTCTCTCCCTCTCTTCCTATTCCACCGGAGCCGCGCCCCTCGGCGCCGCCTCCCTCCGCGCGTCGCCGCCGCATGGAACAGGCCCCCTCTCGCGTGCCGGTCCACGGCTGCCTCCCGCCCGCCCGGCAGCCGCCGTCATCGCCAGCTCGCGGCCGCGGCAGCGCCTCCCCGCCACCTTGGACGCCCGCGACGCCGCCTTCGCCCATCCGCCCGTCGGCGCATCGCCACACGAGCAGCCGCCCGCTCGGACGCCGCCCTCGGACCACCGCCTTCCCGCGGGGCCGGCGCCGCCAGCAGCCCTACCCCCCCCAGCCATCCCCTGCGCCGGCTGCGCCGTTATTGCGCCGGAGTCCCTCCCCCTCCCTCTTCGTTTCCGTCGCCGGTCGCGAGCGCCATCACCGCCGGAACCCAGCGCCGCCGTGCCTCCTCCTTGCCGCCGTCGATCGTGCCCCTGTCATCACCGGCCCCTCGGCCCTCCTTCCTCCTCCCCTTCGTTGTCGTTCCTAGCCCCCCCCCCCCCCACCCCCCCGAGCCACCGCCGTCGCCGGGGCGTCCCCTGTTCCGGCCGGCACCGCCCTGGGCCTTCCCCTCGCCGGCACCACCAAGGCCAGCCCTCCTCTCGTCGACGTCGTCGCCGGGCCACCGCCGTCGAGCGCCGCCGGCAGCCTCCCCGCCGCGAGCTCCGCCCGTCGTCGCCGCCGTCGCGAGCGCCGCCTCCGCCGTCGCGAGCGCCGCCGCGAGCCGCCCGCCTCCGCCGCCGCGAACCGTCGCCGTGAACCGGCCGGCGGCCGCCCGGTCCAGCTCCCCCGGTCCAGCTCCGCCCGGTCCAGCCGCCCGGTTCAGCCGGTCGAACCGCCCGGTTCAGCCGGTCGAACCGCCTGGTTCGACGCCGGTTCAGGATTTTCTGATTTTCGGAATTTAATAAATCCGGAAATTAGATTTGAGGCCAGAAAAATAGCAGGAAAATTCTGAAAAATACGAAAAATTCACAGAAACTTCCAGGTAGGTTTCTCAAGCTCATCTATGTATTTGATCCCGTTTTGATTAGAAAATATGCATGATTTAACTTATGGACCTTGATTTGACTAGTTTGGCCTTTGAACTTAAGATTAGTAATTTTTCTCAAAAGTCCTTGAAACTAGAATCCTGAAATTACTATTTTGAAAATTATGGAACATGTTTAGCTTGATTCTGGATGGGTAGAGATATGTTTTATAAGATTTGACCATATGTTAGTTATGTATGTGATTATATGCTAGTTTTGGACCTAGAATTGAATTATAATTGTGTGTATATTTGGGAAATCATGGATCATCAAATCACATATTTCAGAACCTGTTTGGGTCAGATTGTGGTTGATTACTTCAGAATTTGAATTGTTTAATTTATGCCAAGCATGACTTAGGTTAAGTGTCTTGTACATATGTTTTAGTATGTCTAGTTCGGTTTGTCATTGCATGTGTGAGGATCATGTAAATTTTGATTAGTATGATTTCAGATTATGTAATTATGTCATGCATGATATGATTATGTTCATATGGTTAAGTTTGGTATATGTTTGATTTAGAATATGTCAACCAAGTCGGTTAGTACAAGTCTTGTCTAGTTATGGAGAAATATGTTTAATTTGGTTTCAGATCATGGGCTATGCGATGCATAGTTAGTTATGTCAATTTGGTCATGATTAGTACAAGTTGTCATTGAGAACAAGTTCAATTAAGTTGGGTTATCATCTGTCTTGTCAAGTTCGTTATGAATGCTATGTCTTGCATGAAAGGCTATGAAATTAGATGTTTATGTCATGTATGCATGGTATGGTCAGGTATGTCATGATATGAAATTATGTTATGAACTCTTGATATGACGTGCTATGAAGGCTTCACCAGCCTATGTTAGACAATCGCCCGTGGGCAGCGGGTAACTTAGATGAATCCGGCCCTCCCACAGATCCCGGATTACCGCGGTTTTTCCCTTTGTGTCACCACTGCCTAGGTGCACTTTGGGCTAGCTTAGTATATGTTACTTCTATATATATATTAGAGCTGGTGAATGCATTTTGTACATGTGAAGCAAGACGACCAATTCCTTGCTCTTTGGCTATGTGTTCTGGAAAGGATATGAAATATGTTACTTGTGTGTCATGTATGGATGTTAAACCATGTCATGTTAGAAAAATCAGATTTGCATGTTTTAATTTGGTCATGTTAAGTCAAGTCTTGAGGTCATTTAGATGATATTTGTCTAGCTTGTATGGTCTTGTGTGCATTGGTCTAGAATTAATTGGCTTTGGCATAATCTTTTCTTTGAAGATAATTATGTTCAGATATGGGTTGTGAGATTAATATAGAAGACATTCTATACTTTTGTATTACATCTCAATTTAGATATGTTACATACCATTGCTTGATTATATGTTATTTACCCGATTGATGGGTGAAGGGTGTAAATCCTACGGAGTCCCCGGACTCACCCCGTTGTGGGTTAAATTTTTCGGCAGGTTTTGAAGATTTAAGAGCATGAAGATGAGGATCGAGTGGAACCAAAGGAATCAGAGTCATTTGCACATGGAGATTCTTGGTGTTCTCTACTTAGGTAGATGATCTTGCTTGTTTTTGAACAAGAGTGTGGATAGACTTAGAAGTATGATTCTATTATCTTGTTTTGATGGATCTTAGAAAAATTAATTGTTTAAGTTTGGGTTGTGGAATCCAAGTGTTGGGTTTCATCCCACTGTCACGACATTGTGTATTTCCGCTGCGTATTTGTGGTTATGTTATTTAAATTTCGGGTCGTGACATCTCGTCTCCTTCCTCTGATCAATCTCTTGTTCTTTGGCTTATGCATTCCCTGCCGAGTCAAGGCGGACAATCTCCCGCGGTGGTGGCTACCGAGACGTCGCCATCACCCGCGGAGACCCCCCACTCCGTCGCCATATCTCCACCTCCCTCAGTGTTTAGGTAGAAACGCAGGGTCTGAATCATAAAAAGCTAGTTGCCATCACTGAATGGCTTAGACCTATTTTCAGATATAGACATTCGGTCAGAGTTTAATTCAGACAAGTTATCAAACATTCTCAGATCTCTTAAGTCTGACCGAATCAGACAAAAGAGGTTAATTAAGTTAAATCAAACGTAGCCTAAGATAACTGTCTGCACCCGGGATCGAGGCGTTCTGCTCTCCCCAGGCAGCAACCTCCCGGCGGCGTTCGGGTCCGGCTGTATCTTCCGGCGTCAACCGAGGTAGGTTCGGCAAATTAATGAATTTAAAAAATAAAAACTTAGCCAGTTGTTCGGTGAATCAATAAATTCAAATAACAACTTATTTAGTTGATGAACTGGGCCTGAGTAGCTAGGCTCTTTATCCGACTCGACGGACCACTTGAATTAAATATCAGATTCATTATTTGAATAATATCTCTCTATAAAATTAAATGATGAGCATTTGTAATTGTACTGCAGTATGGATTAATGGACGTGTTAAATAGATTAAAATAAAATTTAACTCGAGTTTAAATCTTTCGGCTTGTAGAACTCGAGGTCAGACTCAACTCAATTCAAGTAATGAGCTGAATTGAGTACGTACGTACGTACCGGTAACACACTAATGACAATGGCGGCAATATAATTATATACAGAAGAATTTTCTCCTGGACGTACGTACGGCAATTATATAATATATATATATTTATATGAGAGCTGGCAAAAGCCCCCTTCCCTGGCTATCCTCCCCCCCCCCCCCCAATCCACTTTCTCCGGTCTTCACCTTCTCAATACATATATTTTATATATATATAGAGCTTTGTTTTACTTGTTGCATATATATGTATATATTTACGACAATATAGAGAGAGAGAGTGTGTCTTTTTTTTTTTTTGACTGACGATGGCCCAGTGGCCAGGCGCCTGCAGCGTCGCAGGCCAGCGGGGGTTCGAACCCCCGCTCGGACCCCACAAGTCACCCCCCCCAGCGGGGGTGCCCGGCTGTGACGCCGCCGAGAGGCGAACCTGCGTCCTCCGCCCCCAGGCGGAGGAGCAACGCCAACCGTGCCACGCACGGTCGGCGAGAGAGAGAGTGTGTCACCCACACCTTCCTACTCTCTTTTCTTTTTGGTAAGAGAGAGAGATAAATATAATGAATAAAACTCGTGTTAAAACTGTAAGTTCAGGGGGAAGATTAGACTCTTTGCCCTGGCTAAAATAATAGATATGCTTGAATTACTCAAGTGCTTATGATTAATTCAAAACTTTAGGGTGTTTGGTTGCGAAATAATTTTGGTGATACTTTGTATTTGAACTTTATAATAAAATGCAATCTGTGACAACTAATTAAGGACAAAAAGGCATCATATTAATTCGGTGAGATATGATGACAAAAGAGTGAGGACCACGGATAGCTAAGAAAATGTGGATGGCAAGAAGAAACTGTCTAGAATAATACACTAATTTTATAATGATTGGCAAAATATTCTTTAAAAAAAATTTATATTTTTGCAGATAAAACCCACGTTTACCGTGCAAACACCCAGCTGTGAATGCTGGCAAAACCCCCCTTCCCTGGCTATCTTCTCCCCCCATCCATTTTCTCCAGTCTTCACCTCCTCCCCCCATTTATTGCTGTTTGTTTGTTCCAAACATATATATATATATATATAGAGAGAGAGAGAGAGAGAGAGTATCATCCACACCTTCCTACTCTCTTTCCTCTCTGGTAATTAAATTGGCATGGAATGATGGAAGTGTACCTAAGATATATATATATAATGAATAAAGCTCATGGTAAAAATCTAAGTTCAGGGGGGAGATTAAACTCTTTATCACGTCTAAACAATAGATATGCTTAAACTAGTGAAGTGCTTATGATTAATTCAAGACTTTAGGGTGTTTGGTTGCGAAATAATTTTGGTGATAGTTTGTGTTAAAACTTTATACTAATATAAAATCTATGACAATTAAGGGCATAAAGGCATCTAAGAAAAGTTTTAAGACACATGAATATTTATGGAATAATCACTCTTTTATTCAACTGCTTTTAGTCCATAAATATTATATTCTTGCAGAAGTTAAAATGTTTCTGGATTATTTTTCATATAACACTAATGGGGTGTTTGGTTGCATGATAATGAAGATTTTTGTTTTAATTTTTAAAAATTGTAAGAAAACTTGTTAAAAGAGGTGTTTGGTAACCATGATAATTTTATATTTTAAAAGTAATTTTCTTCTTAAACAAAAAAAGAGGGTCTCACCTCTTTCTTTTTTCTTGTGGTCCCCCACTTTGTTTGGTCATGTGTGATAGTTACTCTTTTTTACAATCACATCCCTCCAAACATGATAATTTTATGTCATGAGTTGGTTCACTTTTTATTTTAATACAATTTTTTATCATGAAAGTGTACAAAAAATTATAATGCAACCAAACACCCCATAAGTGTGCACCATCTTTTGCTCCTCCCTCAAGGAAGAGAGGGGATGTTGTGATCTTGTGTTACTAGACAGCTCATCTCTTTCAGTACTTTATACAAACTTGGGTTGAAATGGTTACTAAAAAGTACTGCATTAACAGTTGTATAATTGATAAGTGGGACGAAAATATATCCCCTGTCTAATATATATATATGTGTGTGTGTGCGCGCGCGCGCGCGATTGGAAAGGATATGTATTTTCATGTCATGGAGCATATGAATACCGAGAAAGCCTTTTCCCACTACAAAAAATAACGTAACTGACGACGGCCGGAAGCCGTCGCAAATAATCAAAAAGCCATCGCCAATAGTTATTGGCGACGGCTGGACCTCCGTCGCCAAGTGGTGTTTCTAAATCTTTTAATAATCTATAATATTTTAAACTTTCTTGATTTGGTTCATCGTCACTGTATCGGATAGAGAAATCATTATTTTGAATATATTCGAGCATTTCCATTAAATCATCATCTATGTGATCATCTTGCCCTACATTTAACTGTGTGTTATCATCATTACGAGAGTTATGTACGATTTCACCGTGACATATCCAAGTTTGATAATTTAACCATATGCCATCACATATTAGGTGTTCTTTTACAATATTTCTTTTTAAAATAAATGTATTACAACATACTCTACAAGGGCATTGTATTAAATCTTTGTGTTGTCCATGTCTATATTGTATCCTACAATCATCAAAAGCATAATTTAAGAATTCTTCGACCCCTCGTACATACAAAGAATCTAATCTATTACGGATATGCATCCAAGATTTGTCTATTGAACTCATTGCTTATAATAAAAATAACTAAAAGAAATGAATGACAATGTAATAAATATATTATTCTAACCGGACGTCCTCCAAAAGAAGCAAGTTTCAAGCTTATAAATGTCTCTTTTTAAGCTTCCTGACAACAAGACAAAAAAAGAATATATAGTGTCAAACATATAATCAATCAGATGTTATAAAAAGAGAACATAATCAATCAGATCAAATCATAATCAAATTAAAATTAAATTAATATATCTAAGAGGCCAACCTAGCTATTAACTTAGGTCCCTCGTAATATGAACGGACATTGGGGCAAGTCTCCTATGGTATACTGATCCTTCCCCCCAAAGTATGGGAGTGCCCAACTCCATCTATTGAGGAAAGGTATTCTTACTAATCTAAGGAGAGATTTGTATGTCAAAATACTATGCCGACCCGTAGATTAAGTGAGGATATTAAATAAAAGGTAATATTTTGTACATGATACATGAAATCATATTTTGTAATGTATGCATGTTATGGATGTTATGGGTCAGCCAGGCCCAGGAGGACATAAAGATATTGTGATAGACATGAAATCATCTCTTAAATATTGAAATTAAATAAAAAAAGGTTATAGGACAGACACCCAAGCAAATCAATTTACGTTGACTATCTCAAGTTGAGGATTTTGGCATCCGCCAAAATCTGTCGTAAACCATTTTCCACAGCCGGGTGGTACGTACAGTACATAATGAATAAAAACATGTCCCTAAGTAAAAACTCACTATCTTAAATAAAATTTTTTATAACAAGTTATGTCAAATAAATATTTGATAAATTTTAAATTCGTTAAATTGTTTAAAAACTTTTAAAATTTAATAAAAAATAAAAAAAATTAACACATATTGTAAATATGTATTTTTTTTAAAAGTATGACTTCTAATAATATCTAATCACATAATAGTTTTAATTATAAGTATTCTAGCTGAAAAACACTAATTCAGAATTTAAGTGGTTTATCATGTATAATAATAAAAAATTAAAAACTTATATATTTTGTAACATGATACACAACTATAATATTTTGATAAAAGTAAAATAAAATTTTTAATAATATGTTCAAAAAAATATAGACACCTGGTTAAAACAATGAACATAATTTTTATTTTTACTTAAAGTTGCTATATAAAAAAAATTCAAGAAAATTATTTCCTATCAACCAAACAGGAGACTTGTATGGACTTTTCCATGAAAAGTTGATTACAGTAAAATATTTTCAACGTTTCTTCTTTTTCATGAAACCAAACGGACCCTAAGTACCTACCTACGTACATCACAAATCAAATTAGGGCGTATATGCTTGAAAAATCTAAGCAAATTCGATATAAGATGGCATTTGAGGATGAATACCTTAGAGAGGTCCAGCTAGACCTAGTTAGGCGGCGGAATGGGCGTCCACAGCGGCGGCGGCGGCGGCGGCGGCGGTCCAGCTAGACCTAGTAAACTTATAAGCGACGGCTTCTTAGGCCGTCGCTAATAACTATCGTGCGAAATCTTGTTCTGTGAATTGGCGACGGCTGAAGCCGTCGCTAATATATTATTTGCGATGCATGTTTTTTGCCGTCGCTATTTTTGTTTTATTAGCGACGGCTTCTCCTTAAGCCGTCGCTTAAAACGTTATTGGCGACGACCTCATAAAGCCGTCGCCAATAATTCGTCGCCGGTAACCCTTTTTCCTGTAGTGTCCTGATAATCTTCGAACATTAGCCCGGGCCTCGAATTTTATTATGATAAATTAAATTAAGATTCATGCATGGAAACCTGTCTCTTCATTTCATAATCCAATTTTCTTCTTCTTTTTCTTTGAAACAAAAATACGGTGAGCGAAATACAAAGGACATGTCCTAAAAAGTTTCCCTCGTATATTCCTACCGTGCAACTATATTATATCAAGGTTAATTACGTACATCTCTAATTTCATGGAAACATCAACCTTCTTACTTTATGGATCAACCTCCTGCAGATAGGGCAGACCTTGTTCTCCTCCTCCATGATCCTGCAAGAGAGAACACACCCATCATATCAATTATCAATAACCCTAATTAACCCTAGAGCTTTGAAAGCACAAGCTGCTGGGCCATTTTAAAAAAAAAACACACACACACAGAGTTTAATGTTTTTATTATAAAATTAACAAATTAAAATTTTTTTGGCAAGACTAACATACTTATTAGAAACCAAATCAGAGTCTTAGAATTCGACTTTTGGGGTCCAAACCAAAGTCCTAAAACTCCAACTTCTATCGAAATAGGTTGGTTTTGCAAAAAAATAAATAAAAAATAAAAATAATAGTGTATTATTCTTGTGATAAATAAACTTTCTGAAGCGTGTTATTAAAAAAAAAAAAACAGCCAGTGTCCTCTCCTACGTTACGTACCTCTTGGCGCATGGGACGCAGGTAGCGCAGTGGCCGCAGGGCGTGAAGAAGCAGCCGCGCGCCTCCTCGTAGCAGATGACGCAGAGCTTCCCGTCGTACAGGTCGTCCGAGGAGCGGCCCGACCCCGACTCGGCGTCCTCCTCCGCCATGGCTCCGTACGTGCACGCCGCGCCCTCCTTCCTCGGCGCCAGGATCGGGTCCGTCTCCGTCGTGTGCTCCGGCGCCGGCGCCGCAGGCTCCTCCGCGGCCGCGTCTCCGTCGTCGCCGGCGTGGAGGTGCTTCAGGAAGAACCAGATTACGAACACAAGCAGGCCTGTGAAGGCTTCACGGCAGAGATTTAACTGGGGACTCAGTTTTTTTGACGCTCCAACCGTACGTGTTGAGATCATATATATATATATAAAGAGGATATATAGCTATATAGTTTTTACCTAGAAAGCCGAGATAGGTGAACAAACGGGTTACGTAGGATATCTCCACGGTCCAACCATTAATGCTGGGCTCCTGGAACAGCGGAAGAAGGTGTGTCGTCGTTAACCTCAGTGTCAGGTCGTGTGATAAATTGAGCTTTTATTATAATTTTATGTTTTCCTAATAAAATTTGTCAGCAGTAGCATTTGACAACCATCACAAATGCAAGCTTTTTAAAGATATATGTTCTTCTTGGACAACAGAGAGAGGACGATCTCACCCTCTTCTCTTATATATCTCATGAGCCCCCAACTAATTTATTTGATCATATATATATATATATGGTACCGATTCTTTTAATTGTCATAACATCTCTCCAAAATGTTGTCATCGACCATGTCACATTTTATTTTAACACATAACCTTTTATGGCAAAAGTGTATCGGAAATTAATTATTATGCAAACAAACACCCTATAAGATAATGCATATTTCTGTCTCTGTTCTTTGTTTTATAAGATTTAAGATTACATAATATCATCATTTTAGAACCTTTTGGTTATGAAACAAATATATATATGCACTTTACTAATCTTGTTTATATTTTAACTTATTCTATATATATTTTAGTGACAACATCTATATTTTACTAATATTGACCATATTTTACTAACCTCATCTATATTTTTCCGACTTCTCTACTCTACTAAACCTTATTTCATATTTTACTAATATCTTCCCTATTTTACTAATGATGTTTACATTTATCAATCACGTCCATGCTTTATTAAGTATGTCCCTATTTTGTTGACCGTATCCGTATTTTCCTAACCTTGTTCACTTATTTCACTAACTCCTTTCATATTCTAATAAAAATATATCTATATTTACTAATAACTTCTACATTCTACGAACCTTATCCATATTCTACTAACCTCTTTCATATTTTACTACATTTGTCTATATTTTACTAACACTAGCATCTCCATCTTATCAACTCCACAAAATTTACTCGTCCCTATTTACTAATTAACTCTTTCGCTATTTTACTAATCGTGTATATATATATTTTACCAACAACTTTTCAATGTTACTAATTCTCTCCATATTTTACTAACGTTAATATTTCTCTACAGATATATATATTTTACTTCTCTTTCCTATTTCACTATTTCTGTCATATATTTTACTAACATCTTTCCTATTTTATTAGTCACATCCATATTTTCTCAACATCTTCCATATTTTATTAGCCTAGGAGTGTTGTTAATTAGTTAAATGCTTTATCCGCTTGAAATGTTAATTGCGTAGGTTCTAATATCTACTTTAAGAAGAAGAAGAAGAAGAAGAAGAAGAAGAAGAAGAAGAAGAAGAAGAAGATATTTCCTATTTTGCTACCTTGATCGCTCAACCATGAGGGCATTTTTTTAAAATATTAAATTAAATTCTGACTTATCAGCATAGATCCAAAGCATGATATTAAATATAAATAATATTTCCTATTTTGCTACCTTGATCGCTCAACCATGAGGGCATTTTTTTAAAATATTAAATTAAATTTTGACTTATCAGCATAGATCCAAAGCATGATATTAAATATAAATAAACATTAATATTACATCTCGTATTAAAAGCAGAGGTCACGTGATGAAAGGAGGCTCTACTTACGTCCCCGGCCGGCGCCGGCGTCACCAGCACCACATACTGCGTCGCCGGCGGAAATGGCAGCTGCATCTTGCACGGCCCGCCGGCGACGGAGCAGACGAAGACGGCCCCTGCTAGGTTGTGCACCTTCGACAGAATCTGAATCTCCATGGACAGCGACACCGCGCGAGCGTTCAAGTTCAGTCCTCCGATGTCATAGGTGTCGTCCTCGTCGATGCTGCACTCCGCTCGTCCGGATCCCCCTGAAACACGGGGAATTTGAACCGCTCAATCTCCTCTGGCATTTCCCCTGTTCTCCATCGATCTCCTCCGATCCGATATACACAGTCAAGTAAGGGCCGCTACACACGTTCGATCGATCGGAGACGGTACGTGCGATCCTCACCTGCCGCAGATCGGTTGAAATTGGCGCTTGCCGGATGCTGTTCAAGCAAGCGCGCATTCCTTTCCCCTGTCGGCAGGCGAAATTAGGGATTTCTTCGAAGATTATTCAAGAACAGAGATGGTCGCGAACATGTGGTCAGGCGCACTAATTAAGTTCAATGGCAGTCACCTTTGACGAGATTCATCCGGATGTTCCCGGCATCCACGCCGTCGCCGATCACATTCCACCTGATCTGGACTACAGAGCCCCTGTTCAGCCACAAGGAGAATCCCTGGGAAACATTGCGGCAGGGAAGAACCGATCGTGAGGTCGTAATCACCTCCAGCTGTTCTAATTCTCTTTGGAGAAGAAGGGCATTAGGGTTTTTCTATCGGAAAAAAAAAAAGCCTGAGCTCACCCTGCGGCTGTGGGGCTCCACCGTGAAGCTCTTGGACATGTTCCAGCGGGTCTGCAAGCTCGGCTCCGGCGCCTCCGATAACCCGTAGAGCAGCAACCCTCCGCCGGCCTTCTCCCTCACCAGAACCTGGCTCACGAAGACGGAGCTCACCGCCAGCACGCGCGAAGAATTGGGGCCGAGGACGACGGTCCGGTTCCCGCGGCAGCCGAAACAGACGGCGAGCAGAACTGCCGGGAAGAAAAGAGAGAATATATATATGTCAGTGTGCGCGCGCGTGGTAGGGAGGGGGGGGGCGGAGGTCGTCGATTCCGGCGAGAATATAATCAACGAGGTCGGTCGACGGGCTCGGCGTAACCAAGTACTTGCCCGAGACGAACAGCGCGGCGGCGATGATCCACGGTTGCCGCGGCGCCCATGCCCGCCGCCGCCGGTAACCGTCGTGCTGCAGGTAATTGTAGGAGAACCTGTAGTACATGGTGGCGGGCGTGAGACGGCGATACATGTGGAATTAAGGTGGGTGACGGCGCCGGAGATGAGGAGAGAAAGAGGAGGAGGAGGTCTGGTACGTCGTCTGGAGTAGTCGGACGCCGCGGCGGAGCTGCCAGTCTCTCTCCGGAGACGGGTGGGTACGGCAGGCCGGTCCCGGTACGTACCCCGGCTGACGGCCGAGAACGGTAGGTGTTTGAAGTCAGAAGGGGTTGACTTGACCTCCAACTTAGATGTAAAATGTTGTCAATTTGTATTATGATAAAATTAATGTATTTAAGACTTGAATATATTTATTTATGACTAAGTTAAAGCGGAACACCTCACAAAGTGGAATGCGGAGGTCTAAGAGAACACCCCACCCCCTTCTATCCTGGGTACAAAAAAAAAAGTGAGGTTCACTCTTGTCACGTGAATTTCACGAGTTAAATCAAGAAATTAATTATTAAGAGAGCGAATCCTCTCAGGAGATCTCTGAGAAAATTGTGATTTAATACTTCTTCGTAGCTACATTCATGTGAGAGAACTGAGGATGATATCTCTTCAAGAGGTCTCGTGAGAGAATCCGCTCTTAATCATTATTAGTCTCAAGTTAAGAGAGCATCCAAGAGAACTGGCGCCGCATGAAATGACATGGTAGGGGGTTATTACTCTTTTTAATTATTAACATGTGCAATATCTTATTAACTATTGTATATTGCTTCTAATTATGACAGTAATCTTTTAATAATTTATAACATGGAGTTAGCAACTAAAAATAATTAGGAGTTGGTAGCAATATATATGCATGAATTAGTAATATATATATATACGGTAGTTCTAAATAAAAAGAAGAAGTTACACAACAATGCCTCTACGTACCGTCGTCCGTGAGAAGAACCCCATCCGCTTTGTCCTCTTGTAAATTAAGAGAAATATTCTCTTTCATTAGAAATAAATGTAGCGTTGTATGTATGCATATAGAGATGAGAATTAAGTGTTCTGTCGACCCAATCAGTGATATATATTGTGTCTAAAATAGAGTGAATATTCTCTCCGCAATGTGATTGAAAAGACTCCAAATTAAAAGGCGGCTGCCTAAAAAAAAATTTCGAGTGCAACTTCCGTTTTCAGATGCAGCATATACGTACCACTAAATATAAATACCGGATAGGCCTTCATATTATTTTCTCTACCGTAGCTATCAAAAAATAATCTTTTGTTTCTGATATATATATGCAGACACACACATACACTTACTTACGTTTCATACACGTACACTTATATAACTATGATAATCGAAGGCTGTTCATGACCTTTGGACCGTTCTCCCTCACAAATTTACCTGAAGAAAAATTATATATATATATATTTACCAGTCTCCTGGAGCCACGACAGCAAGCTGTACTGATCTATTGAATAACGTAAAACATGCCCTTCTGACGGGAAAGACAGAGGTACGTTGTGGTCCCCGAACTAGCAGATTCATATGTGCGCCGTTCATATACATCTATATACATACACATTTACTTATTTATTTATCTCTGCGTGTGTGACGAAGGCTGTCCAGATAGGGATAATAACAAGATCATGGCGTGATATATATAGCAGATCAATTAGAACCAGAAAACAGAGAGAATATCGATCCTTAATTCTCGTATACATGCCATATGTATATATATAGAAGTTAGCTAGCTAGAACTTGAAGAAGCTCCTTACGAAGCTCAGGGTCCGTTTGGAACCGTGTAAAATAGACTGTACTGGACACCTTTTCCGGAAAATATCCCCCATCTTTTATTTGGTTATCCGTAAAAACAAGATCAACTGAAATTTATTTTTCTTTGACTATCTTGCACCAATGCATGTGTCCGCTTATGTAAATATACGTAGCTGTAATGATTTTATGAATATTTTTTATTCTTATAAAATTATGAATTACATTATAGTCCTTTAAAAAAACTAAACATATTTTAAACATAGAAAAATATCTTTTATTTTTGAAGATGATGGACCTTCTTTGTTTGAAAGCAAAACATATAGTCTACATTTTATTTTTAATTGCAAACTATGTATACTTTTTAGTGAAAAAAGAAGAAAATATATCTGAATAAATTGTAGGGCACGTCAAAATAAAAAATTACCACCAACGTCCTTTATCATCAAGGCTCGAAGTATTCTTAAAATATACCTGTAAGATTATTAATTTAGTTTTTTAAGAAATTGTAAACTATAAAATTTTAGTCGCAAGATTTAAAATATCTTCTAAGAAAATTAAACACTAAGAAACCATGTTACAACCAACAGAAACGTTAAAAACATTTTCTGAGAAATCAATTTCCAAATTACCAAATAACATATCTGTTTTTCCTTTTTCATTGAAATCTGATTACATGGTTTTCAACGTTTTAACTTTTCCATGGATCCGGATGGGGACTGATGGCGTGTTTGGTTGCATGATAATTTGAATCTTTACTACAATTTTATGGTTTTGAAATAAAATCTCGTTAAAGGAGATAGTTTGACAATTATAACAACTTTATGTTTTTAAGATGATTTTTTTTTCTTAGACAAAAAGAGAGGTTTCTTGTGTTCTCTCACCTTGTTTGGTCACATATGATAGTCACTCTCTTTTTTGTTATCATCCCTCCCAGCATGATATTTTTTTATCATTAGTTCATATTTTATTTTAATACAATGTACAAAAAAATCACCGTGCGGGGGCGGCGCCGCCGTCGTCTCGTCTGCTTCCGGCGTGAAGCTGCTTGCATCTGTCTGTCGTTGCCAAGTGCTCATGTTTATCTCCTGTGCCCCCATTTGACTAGAATATAAAAATTTAATACGATATCAATTTGATATTAGTATTTTCAAATCAAAACTGATGCAAGCAGACACTTTTATCACGCACCGTATTTTGCTTGCACTACAAGTTTCAAAATTGCTACGATTATTCAAATGCATCTTAATGATTTATTTATACAAAATTTTAAATTGATACCGACAAAGGTGTATAATATCATTAACCAACGGGGCCTTAGAGAATAGGGAGAAGTCACCCTAATTTAGATACAATTACTTGAGATCCGCATGCATGAATTTTGTTGAAATAACTTATCACACCAGTACACTGAATATATTTGTGTTTGAATTGAAGGTCTTTTTCTCGATATTAACAGAAACTAGTTTATCCCCACATTTTTAAGAATGAATTGGGTTTGTCCCCATTTAAACCTTGTGCCAAACTGGCCTTCAAGGGGAGCAACAGACGTCAAGCCCACTGATCGGAACGACAAAGTAGCTGCATTATAAATGAAACAAATGTTTTGGATAAACAATAACATGATTCCCTTGCTGAAAACAAGTACATGATTGTAGTATTATAGACGCAGAAGTGTAAACAAGTCGATCAAATCTGACAAAAGAGCCAGAACAATCTAGACGGGTTGAGAAGCACCTGACGTTGACCGGACAATGTTTCTCTTACAGAATGATCTCCTCCTGGACACTGATATTCAGTGTCTTGTTCGGTAGAACTATGCTCTTGATGACAACAACTTCATCCTCAACTGCCACAGCCTCTCCTGGTTTGGGATATCATATAAAGGATAAGTTGGATCATTTTTTGAGTTGAGTATTTAAGGAACGGATGATAAACCAGCAATACAACCCATCTGATTAGAGATTAGAAGATACCAAGAATGGTGATTCCAAGTTTGGTATTGTAGTCTCCTTCACCCTGAGACATACAGGCGATAGACATAAGTTCCAATCGACCAAGGAGATCAAGGGGAAATCTATAGAAAAAGCAATAGAACTGTTGAATCATTTTGCATGCAAGTAGTATGTATTCTATAATCATATGAAACAAAAGAATACCGATCCTGCTCATATAAACAAAAGATTGAATTATCCTAACACGTGATATCTTGGTGTGGCTTTATGATATTGGCATTGTCAACGCATCTGCTTCTACAACAACAATAGCAAATAAAAGAGAACGAAAAATACTGTATCTAGCAACTGATACTCAGAATAAGAAACTAAGGTGCAGAAACCTTGCATTATTTTTGCATATTTTATCTTTTTGAGTATCCCACGAATCATTTCCTTGTTTGAAATCAGGGATGACTTATTTAGGTCTTGAGCTATCTTGCATGTCCTTCCAGAAACATGTTCAAATCAGAACGAGATAACTATCATAGATACAAGAATTAAAATGAAAATAAATGTGACAAGTGCCCTGCCTGTACTCGGGACCACTTCCCCATTGAACATTTCCATCCAACAATAGCATGCATGACAACAGCATTTTCCTGTAAAAATACCAGAAAAAAGCAATCAGAGGGGCATTGTTCAAACAGCAATTAGTGCTGCCTACAAGCTAATCAGCTTTTATGTCAAGCAGTCTCAATACAGGATTTGCGAACAGAGAAATATAGCTGAAGCATACCTTGATTTCAACATCATCTAATATAATGCAGCTGATGAGCCTTGCGCCAGCTCCTACACGAGCATTTGCAGAGATTGAGACATTGGGGCCTATCTGAAAAAATTTACAGGCACAATTACACATAAGTAGTTACCAAGATCAAGAATGAAATGTTACAGATCATGGCTAATCAAGTAGCATACAAGTGAGCAAATTAATAAAGAAATATTAAATGATATTTAAGGTTATATAAGGATACCACCATCTCCTTAAAACACAAGTAACCTTTGAATAACCATTAACCACTATATTAAATTCATACGACTTTTTCTCCATTTGAATAAGCAACGTCCCTTAAATATTTGCTATTGTGCAAGTCCTTCGTTATACTGGACTCTCCAGCACATGGACCCTAGAATGCTATATGAAGTCAAGAAAACATGATATCTTTTGAAGCAAACAACAAGCCAGTCATGACAGACTATGCAACATCATGGACCGTAAAACAATTTACCCATAGCATGGACCGTAGTGGAGATGAACAAAGATGAAAATAATACATCATGAATGACCATAAGCAGATGATACACTACAAAAGTATGTTGTGTTACTGTGTACTTTCAAAATGCAAAAATAGAACAAATTCCAACCTTTGCTGTTGGATGTACTTTAGCTGATGGATGAATATATACATCACCAATAATTGTAGGAGCTTTTGAACCATCACCATTAGCTAGCAGGTGAGGAGAAGTATGCCGATACTGAGAGAGATACAAGCCAGAACATCTCAGTGACATCCTGAAATCAGTATGGGCTTTAGTCAAATTACAAAGAAGAAAGTAAAAAGAGAGAGAGAGAGAGAGGAAAGTTATCCCACCCTGGTGTCTTTATTTGTTCCCAGAAGTCAAGAGTTTCATATGTGTATAGCTGTTTTTTCCCAGCAAGAGGTGACAGGATGTCTTGGTCCAACCTAACAAAATCTGCTGGCAGGGTCCTGTTAAAACATTGGAAAATGCAAGTAGATAGGATCCCTTAGCAGCAGCAAAGAACACACAAGGACATCTGAGAAATCAATTGCTCATAAATCATAATCTACTCAGACTACAACCCAGGAAAATGCTGTCCAACACTACTCAAAGGTAAAAACCATAATTTACTGGTTGGACAACAAACATGGGAAAGGAAGAAACAAATGACCTTCCAAGAAATAAGGGAACCATGAACCGTTATATACCTTTGAATATAGTGAACCTGAATTGTTTTAGTATCTTGAGATGTGAAGTTTATAAAGTTTCCATTGACATAACTTTTTCTGTATACCTCTCAATATGTGAAAGTTTAAAGAAAAAGGTTTCTTATTTTCCACAAGAATTTAGTGTATTTATATATACTTCATTTTTAAAGCTCTACATGGAGTCTCTTCTTCTTTTTCTGAGTAACATCTAACTCTACAATGCAGCATGCGTTTTCTGAAGAGCTGAATGCATATGCCACTGAAATCCTCATTGAAGCCAGGTGATGTCTATTTCTTAATACTTCTGCTTGACCTGAAATGCTTTGGAGAAGCCATTTCTTTAAATCAAGCCAACTGATCAAGCCAAAAACCAACCTAGCTAATGGTAGGTAACTGTTCTACTACAGAGCAGCGCCCAAGATATGCACCGACTAAATGAATGAATGGGAATCATATAACTGCTGTCCTAATTTTCAACATACATAAACACAACCCACTTAATAATTTCCAAATGTAAATGAAATTGGAAATCTATAGATGAACATGCAAGCAGACAGATAAAAAAGCTTGTACTTGTGAGGATAGAAAATGGTATACTTTGTTGCAGATTGGAGTGCTTCAAAGTCAAAACTGGATACACGCCGTAAATTAGCTGCAAATGGAATGCAAGAAAGACATCACCATATGCCAGAAAGAAAAGTTTCTTCTTAAACAATCTAGAATCTTTCTTGTCCTTCAAAGCATGGGGATCCAACTCCGACAGGATGGTTCTGACGTTCTGTTACCACTTTCAGATATAGATGCCACCATAAAGATACAAAGCAGCTGGCAATAAACTAAGTGGCGGAGTCAAAGTTTTGCCTGTGTGCTGTATGTGGTCAACAACACCACTCTCATGATCACAATCTAATTGACGGCGTAAGAGACAAAACTTACACATGTGCCAGAAAACATATTTGGAGGAGGAAGATGATGACGTGAAATGTAGAAACAGATTATAGGAGCAATTAAGTTGGAAACACATATATCATCAGATTTTAGCCATCATCCATATCGCCAAGGCCATAGAAAATCATTATATATCTGATGTATAATTGAGGACGTGAAAATTGTTCATTATACACTAATATTGACTTCTGCATGGTATATAGATCAAATAGGACCAAAAGTTGGCTGGGACAGGTCAGAGATACAAGTATAGAATAAATTTAACATCCTCAACCAGAAAACCTAAAAAATGTCATGTTCATTAAATTAACTATTAGGACTGACACCCTTTGATCCCAATAGCTACTCAAAGGCACCTAATCCTTCTTTCAAAATCACAGCTCATCCAGGAGCCAAATAATTTTTTGGAAGATAAATTCAAATTACTTGACATTGTGGCACTGATTCAGTGAAAAAAAATCTTTTTAACCATTAACAGTAACACTAAATGTATAAACCATCAAAAATTCAATGGCTGACTGTTTTGGTTTATATAATTCAGAAAACTTGATTAAACAAGTGATGCTAGTCATGGACAACTGACCTCTATCCCTCCGTTGCATAGAAACATCGCTGATTGCAGAGAATATACGAGGTGTAAACACGTATACACCACAATTTATCAGATCACTCACCTAAAGTCACATTTTAAAAAAATTTAGAACACCAGCATGCTAACATGATGGCATGTCAGGTTCTCATGTAGTGAATGAGTTGGCATATGATACTCACAAATGTCTCAGGTTTTTCTGTGTAGTGTAGCAACTCATTTGTGACAGGATCAGCTATTAGTTCACCAAATTGACTTGCAGATTCAGCAGATACCTATGAACAATTTGAAACGTTTAGGCATATCAAGTTGGAGATTAGTCGGGCACAAAAAAGAATTAGGTGAAGGTAAAAGCTAGTTCACCTTACTGACTAGAATAGTTCCCATACCACCATATTTTTTATGTGCAACTGCACCCATTAAAAAACAGAAAAAGAACCTCGTAAGCTTCAAGCTTACAGAAACTACACACAGAATATTCATGATAGTTCCGTACTACAATATATGACCAGTATAGTTTGGTATAGCTTCACATGCTTGATACTCAACCATGTGGTGCACTTATAAGTAGAACCAAGGAAGAGCTAAATGTGCATGCATGGAGATGAAATGGTCATTTACAATTTACAAATCAATGGTTTCTTGAATTTGCTCAATCAATTGTATTACATGTGAAGATTTCATATGGATGACTTACTACCAGACAGCGTAATTTAAATCGGAAGCAACATTGAAAAGAGGGTGAAAAAGTCTGAAAATAATAAACTGCAAACGTATTTTAAGTTGTGACTCTCATGGATGATGCAGTTTTCCATTTTGTGGATTGGTAATTTCTATTATTGTGCTCTTCTATTACATGACACATACATAATGTGCAAAAATCTACCTTACCCCCCATTCCCTAATGGCATAGAAATCGTGGTTTTCATTACTCAGCCAAATGAGAATCACATACATGAGAACAGTTCTCTAAGATGTTTATTCTGCCCCCTTACAGGATAAGATGTTTATTCAACCCGTTACAGACTAGTGGCTAGGATTGGTACAGTTATATATGTATGTTTACAGTTTACTATGCATCTAAACAAGTAAGAAAAATAGTATTCCATGATCTACTAGTAGGGCAAAAGAATGCATTCAAAGAAATGGATAAAGAACAAGTCATTAACCCGTTTTTACGCACCAAGCATCTCTGACAGAGGAAAACTGCAGCATACATCACAATTCAGCAAAAAGATGTGAGACTGCAACATGATAAGGTGGAAATTATAACTAGTTCAGGAAGATGAAATGCATAGAACAGAAAATTGTAAAGTTCAAATATTCACAACCTCATTCATTTTGGTTTGGTACTCACTCAGAAAATGAAGAAGAAGATTAACAATATAAAGAGGTAATACCGGACTGTCTTCCATTATAAGGTCTCTAAAGATGTAAAGGCCACCCGCAGACCCATGGGGCTTATCCTCCCGCAAGTATCTGCCAAACAACAACACACGCAATGAGTGGACGTCAACATTTGGGCTCTCTCCCACTATAAAGGAGGAAAGCACCACCAAGTGAGGAGAAAAAAGAAGACCCTGACCGGACAGGAACACGTAGCTCGTTGGAGATCGAAGACACGTATAAGGCAAATTCTCTCTCTTCGTAGAATCCAACAAGGTAAATCTCGGCCAAGTTCGGGATCTGTTTGCCGTAAACGCCACAAGCGGCACAAATTATGACATGAAAGCATCAAAACTTTCCGACGATCAAGCTAAGCTAGCAGAAATTTACCCTCTTGCAAGCGGTGATGGGGTGGTGTACCATGGGCTGTCCCGCGAGAGGAAACAGCGGCTTCGGAACATTCAGAGACAGCGGCCTGAACCGAGTTCCTGCAGGAGAAACCACGAGCAGCGGCGGATAATCAAAAACAGATATCAGAGCAGACCACCAGCAGACGAAGAACCGAGTTCATCAGATACCAAGCTGGATTACCTTTGGTGGGACCGCCCACCATGATCACGGCCACGACCTTCTCCTGCGAGCTCCCCATCGTTCCACCCCCCCTCACAAGACTCTCCCCCCACTCACCCAAAAACAGCACTTCAAATCCAAAACTCAATCACATGCACGACTCAAGGAACAAGCAAAGTACACCAGATCAGGTAGCGAAGCTAGGAGAAGCGCGGAACACTAGGATGCGGCAATGCGAAGGTGGGCACCGAGCACCAGATCCGAGTAAGCTCCAGCTCCGAGGGGGCATCTCCGTCGCAGAGAAATTCTGAGTGTGATCCGATGCAGGGGTTTATCAGCACATGCGACTCTGGGACTCCAGAATCCAGATCTGCGCGTTTGGGGGTACCCCACCGCACCTTCGTACGCCGGCTGCGCGCAGGGACATCGCGCTTATCTACCGTCTGGTCTGCCTGTGCCCCACGGCACACCGCCGGGTCACCTAAATTTGCAGTGGAAGGCAGCGACACGTCAAGCTCCGGCGTGCGGCGACGGAGGGAGGAACGAGGAAGAGCAGGAGGAGGATGATGAAGAAGCCCACCGTCGTCCATCGAGCCCACCGATTTCGTGCGCTTCTTTTGTAAGCCATGGCCAGAGGTAAATTCATAACATTTTTTTAAAAAAAAAGTACTCGTATAAATCATCAATGAAGATATTAATGCATGAAAACTAGCTATTATCGTAAACGTTTGAGGTTAGAGGTGCTAACCAACCTAGCACACTCAAGGGGATCGAAGATGGGCTTCATACCAAATTTAAACTTTGACTCGTTTATTACGTTAAATAAATAAATTTAAACAAAGAAATAAAAATTCAAACCATTAGATGAGTTGAACTTGAAACTCAATTCGATGAGTTCACGAGTAACTCGATTAAGTATTTATTTTAAAATTTTAATTTATAAATATTAATAATTACGATTAAATACATGTAATCGGTTAAAATTTAAATTTAGATTTAGATCGAATCTCATAAATAAGTTAAGATAAATGTTTCGCCAAAAAAATTTTGATTAATTTTAAATCTTATGAACAAGTTTGCATCGAACTTTAACTCTAAGCTCGGAGCCCAACAATATCTAATCAAGTAATAAATCAAGTTTAAAAATGAATTCAACTTGAAGCTCAGAGTTTGAACTTAAACTGATGTATATAACAAACGACTAGAGCTTGAACAACTTACCATCGAGATCGAGAATATCTACAGATAGGCTTATGTTCTTAATGACGACTAATTAGTTCAAAAGCTGGTCGGTTATTATTGCACTTTCGAATGAGCTACCCACATGCGAGGCAATTTAGATTCGGACCTCCGTACGGTGTGAATTTAATTTGGAGATCATCTTTAGTTTTTTTTTTTTTTTGTACTCATTTGGATGCTCAAGACGGACGGAAGATTATCGGTCTACGCGTTGTATTCTATAAAGATCTATTTTAGAGAAAGAGATGATTTTATTTTTTGCAATATACAGCTAACTCAATGCTCAAATTCAGCGAAATTGAGTCTACGTGATTTGAGGGACTGAACATACGAATTAATAACAATTCGGCACGGGACTAAACTTTATGATTTCCTTTTTATTGTCGGATCAATCTCGTATCAAACAGCCCCGAGTGAGCAGCATCCTGTTAGACGTCAATTCATAAACGGCAAAGGAATAAATATTCTATTATCTTACATTTAAAATAACATACCGGCCAAAGCTTTTGTGATGGAGAACGGCCTGTCGTTCCTCCGGTGTCCATTTCCCCGCCAAGCCAAAAGAGATTAGTCTTATCAGTATCCAACACAAAACAAACACCTATATTTTTCAGGACCTTGAGAAAAGAAAAACCAATACGCACTACGGGGAAAAGGGTTACTGCCGACGAGTTATTGACGACGACTTTACGAGGCCATCGCCAATAACGTTTTAAGCGACGGCTTAACGAAAAGTCGTCGCTAACAAAACAAAAATAGCGACGGCTAAAAACATGCATCGCAAATAATATATTGACGACGGCTTCATCCGTCGCCAATTTACCGAACAAGATTTCGCACGATAGTTATTAACGACGGCCTAAGAAGCCGTTGCTTATAAGTCTACTAGCGATGGCTGACGCCCGTCGCTAATAGTCCTGCCGACCCTTGAACGGTAAAGTCTATGTACCGACGGTTTCGGCCGTCGCCAATGCGACTTATAGACTTATTAGCGACGGCTTCATTCAGCCGTCGCTAATAATCTTTATTTTATACTTACGCGCATCCCTCTTTCCCCTTCTCCTCCCTGCCACACACTGTCTGCTCGCGCTCTCTCTCTCTCGATCGATCGGATCTCCTCCACGGCTGCTGCCGCCGTCGCCGCGAGGGGATGCCCCTGCTGCCGCCGCCGCCGTGGACGCCCATTCCGCCGCCTAACTAGGTCTAGCTGGACCTCTGTAAGGTATTCATCCTCAAATGTCATCTTATATCGAATTTGCTTAGATTTTTCAAGCATATACGTCCTAATTTGATTTGTGATGTACGTAGGTAGGTACTTAGGGTCCGTTTGGTTTCGTGAAAAAGAAGAAACGTTTAAAATATTTTGCTGGAATCAACTTTTCATGGAAAAGTCCATACAAGTCTCCTGTTTGGTTGATAGGAAATAATTTTCTTGAAATTTTTTTATATAACAACTTTAAGTAAAAATATAAATTATGCTCATTTTTTTAACCAGGTGTCTATATTTTTTTGAACATATTATTAAAAATTTTATTTTACTTTTATCAAAATATTATAGTTGTGTATCATGTTACAAAATATATAAGTTTTTTATTTTTTATTATTTTATATGATAAACCACTTGAATTCTGAATTAGTGTTTTTCAGTTAGAATACTTATAATTAAAACTAATATGTGATTAGATATTATTTAGAAGTCATACTTTTAAAAAAATTACATATTTAAAATATGTGTTAAATTTTGTTTTTATTTTTTTATTAAATTTTAAAAGTTTTTAAACAATTTAACTAATTTAAACTTTATTAAATATTTATTTGACATAACTTGTTATAAAAAAAATTATTTAAGATAGTGAATTTTTACTTAGGGACATGTTTTTATTCATTATGCACTGTACGTACCACCCGACTGTGGAAAATGGTTTACGACAGATTTTGGCGGATGCCAAAATCCTCAACTTGAGATAGTCAACGTAAATTGATTTGCTTGGGTGTCTGACCTATATCACGAGGGATCCTAAATCAGACGGCGGGCCTCTTAACTTATTTTGTTCATATTATGTTTAAACAGGTACAAAAAGAAGGACGTCGCCCTACTCGTTCCGAGGTTTTCCAAATGACTCAGACAAATAAAGAGTTAGATGGAGCAGTTATTTGGGACAATGAGCAGAGTCGTCAGATGATGGTATACAGAAACATCCAATCCGATTTCTCTCCATTTTTTCATGTAATCCCTATTTCTTTTAACACAAAATTATATTGTAGGAAAATATGCAACAATTGATGAATCCCCCAGCATCAGAGGAATCGAATGCTGGGGTAACATAGCCACTCACTCCTGAGGATGCTTTTATATTCGTCTTCGGTAGAGATAGACCAGGACGGATCCGATGTGGTGGGCGAGGTGAAACTCGGAGCACTTGGTATGGTGGGTCAAGTGGAGGTTCTTCTTCCTCCACGTCCCAAGAGGTCCGGGAGCTTAGACAGCAGGTGGAGAGGCAAGCTCAGGTCAACATTGAATGTCGATCGGACATTTCCTCTTTGAAGCAACAGTTGGACGATCAACAAATATCGTTTCAAGAAATTGTCCTACGCCTGACACAGATGTATGAAAATATTAGTCAAAGACTCCCGGCTGACATACCATCCACATCGGGGCAACCTCCAACACTTGCTCATCAAGACGACAATGGAGACAAGGACAATGAAGAGTATGAGGATGATGAGGAGGAAGGATCGTTTGAAGACGATTGATTGTCATATATTTTCTCTTCTACAATTCATCTTGTACTCTTTATGTCCAAAACTTATTGTACATTGTATGTGATTTGTCTGTCTTGTGACAATGTGTTGTAAAACTCTAAATGAATGATTAGGTTTCAATGTATTGTTTAATATATGTGGTTGATTCTTGTTTCGGATATGTGTTTGTGTTTGAATATGTTGTTTCGGATATATGTGTTGAATGAATTGAATTTTGGGTAAAAAGGATATGAGATGAACTTGTGTGTGTTATGTAAATGTATGATTGGGTTGATGGAATCATCCCCATAATGTATATTCATGTATGGATGTCAACCTGCATGGATCCGGCGAGCCAAAAAAACTATTTTTTTTTTACATTGCGGAACTATTAGCGACCGACGATTTTTAGAATTTTAGCGACGGCTTATAGCCGTCGCGAAACCAGGGATTTGCACCCGCGGGACTTAGACTGAACCCATTGGCGACGGCGCGATTAAGCCATCGCTAGTATACTTATTATCGACGGCTGTGAAGCCGTCGCCAAACCAGAGTTTTGCACCCAGCGGGACATAGACTGAACCTATTAGCGACGGGTAAGCTGTCGCTAGTACACTTATTAGCGACGGCTATGAAGCCGTCGCCAAACTAGAGATTTGCACCCCGCGGGACGTAAACTGAACATATTGGCGACGGCTTAGTTAAACCGTCGCTAGTATACTTATTCACGACGGCTTTGTGAAGCCGTCGCCAGTATTATTATAAGAGAGAAGCCGTCGCCAATAAGTACCACGGCGACGGCTATAAGCCGTCTTTTATACGTTTATTGGCGACGGCTTAGCTGAGCCGTCGCCAATATTATTGTCGACGGATTTATTTGCGATCACTTGACGACGGAGGTCCCGCCGTCGCCCGTTACCTTATTTTTTGTAGTGACATTTTCATTTTCAGCTAAGGATATTAAGAGACACGGTCAAATCACGGTTTCCTTGGTGCCGATTAACAACAAAACATAAGCTAAGATGAAAGTACGAGGCGGAAATTATTTGTCAGGTGTTAAGAAGCGCAGTGATACTTTACAGAATGTTAAAAATAAAATCAACACATTGGAGTTTTTAAAAATAATAATAATAAAGACAAAAACCATCGCTAGTTTTAGAAATTCTGACGACGTACAAGTTAGCGCATTCGGGACGTGCAAGCCACCACACTACCATCTCCCATTTTCAGCAAAAGGTCAACTGTTATGCATGGGGCACACGAAAGACTTGATTTTTATTTAATTTTTCTTCTTCAAATAGCTTGGCCTTGGCCTACATGATGGTGGTATACACGCTGATCGGTACTGGGGGCACATGATTTGTTTATTGGGTGTGCGGTGGACATCGCCTCGCACGTTTAATGAGAACCTCCATTTTGGCAGCCCCACATGTGGAATGTTCGAATATGTTTATGGTTTCGGACGAAGCACAAGTCAATGCTTCAGTCATCTTTCTTCAAGATGGGGATATTGACTTGATATCCAGGGAAAATTTTTATCTGTCATAATTAACCAAACTTCCTTCTAGTGTAATCAGTCTTTTTTTTTATCTTCTGTACTGTCTGCTGTATTATCTCGGGTCCCTGATCCTAAACCAGCTGCTATAATATTTTAAAAATAGTTAGATAAAATATTTAGGTCGACTCCGACCTACTCAAGGACATGTCAGGGTATGGAGTATGTAAACATAATCTCTCACAGGGAGTTGCTCTCCGGTCTCCACGTTGTTTATCTTGTCAAGCCCCACCCCCTGGCACACATGCTCTTAGTCCAAATAGACACAAAAATAAAAGAGCTCAGCTGTCCCATGTTTATTTTATTTTTACTTCGAAAATTTTTTGTCGAGTTACTTCTATCGTAGACCAAGTTACCTCACCTAAAATGGGCCAAAACGACCCAAAATGGATCAGTTGATCCACCTTCTCAAACTATAGGAGCAGCAAACTGCTAAAATTTATCCATAGCCCAAACCAAAGGATTGTGTCACCAAAACGGGCTTAGAGAGCCTGGCCGTGAGAGAACACAGTGACCGAAGCTGCAGGCTGCAGCAATCTCTCAAGGGCATTTTCAACTGTACTCATGCATCAGTTGGTATTATCTCGGTACCCGAGGAGAATGGTGGTCGTTTTGGTGCTTTATGAATCTCATGAAGCAGAGTCCTCCACTCAAATACTTGTTTTAATCTCTGGTCAGAAGAACTTTTTTTGTTCGACTGGTTTTGCGGTATTTTATTGAACAAGGGCGCAGTGATTATCTAAAAATGTTTTTAAAGCATCCCTTCGGCCAACCAAATATCGTAACATTTTTACATTATTGGCAAATTTTTACAATTTTCAATCAGAAAAGCACGATGCCCTCTGCCGCATTTTTGTACAAGGAAGTAAAGTTCAGTTATTGAAACTCATCGAGGTGCAGGACGTGTACCTAAGCAAAGAACACTGGCTATACAAGACAACTACTATTCTATGGGCTAGCAAAACTTTTTCCTCGGCCAGTAAGCCTTTAAATATTAACAAAAAAAACGGATGTTGAAATTTGAAATACTCAAATATAACCTACTTTAATATATAAAAAAAAGAAAGAGATGCTGACACTTGAACTCACATACAATCTTTCGCTGCTCAGATTGATAGAACGTGCCCAGATCAAGCGGCCCTTAGAACAGGAGCAGTCCGGCAAGAAGATATTGTCCCACTCCCATTGATTTGGGCAATTTGAAGTAGTAGCTGACTTATCTTCTGCAAATGTAACAAGATCGAACATCAGACGTTAAATCGATGCCATGACAGCAATTGCAAGATCCTGAAGAACAGGATAAAGGACCCGGGCGAACAAAATGTATCGACTTCTAAGACAAAAAACAAGTATAGATGGCTACTAATTATCAAAGCCCAAAGCTCTCAAACGCCAATAGAAGGGATATTCTTTTATCATGTACACATTACCTCAGAGAAGGTAAAATAATGATAATGATAATGAATAACAACAACAATAATAATCTATTGTCACTGCCTTGGCTCAGATTTTTCTTTTCTCTTTTATCAAATTTCAAAATTTACATCCACTGTCAAACATATCTATTACCTATATCAATTTTGATAAATTATATCAATACTAAAACAGAAAATTTAAAATCAAAGCCATCTAAATAAAAGTGGGCATAGACACCCTATTGACCTTTCTGAATTCGTCAATAAATGCAGCAGAGTTGAAAAGTGCAGAGTTATATTTGTGGAATGATTTTTATTCCAAGATTTCAATTCGAGCCCTTTTCAGGCGGCAATCATGGAAAAACACTATTCGGGAGTGAAAGTCAAAGCTCAAGACACATTGTGGATCCTACCAACGGGTGCGTGCAGAACGGCAGAACCCTGGTTCACCTTGTGCCAAGGTTTTCGAACTAAAGGCCTAAGTAACACTGAAGAAACCAAACCAGCCTTCCTAGGCTCGCTTCCACTATGGTACAACTCCCAAAGTAATCTATTGAGCTCCCTTGGTACGCCAAAAGTTCAATCAACAGAAAGTTGGTGAAGGATTAACATAGTCGATGGCCAAGTAAGTTTGATCTCAGAAATATGAAATGCTTGTAAATTTTACCAGTTAAATGTCTTGCACAAAAAATAGTCGTCCTATGTTACTTCTTCTGGGGTTTCAAAAATTACAACCTGATGGAATCACCAAATTTCATAGATTAGAGGCATATCATAATGTGCACATCCATAGGAAGTTTGCACGCATACAAAAAATGTGTATCACAGGTAAAATCCAATTAGAAGAGTATAGATATTAAGATTGTTGGAGAGAGAAAAGATGATATGACAGCCATACAATAATTTGGAGAATTAAAACGTCTTTGAATAAGTAACTCGAAATTACTGCAAATGGATATTGAGAATCCTTCCTTATAGGCTATAGCTGGCCCCATACAGTCTGGAATTCATCGCTTCATTCAGTTGTACTAAATTTATGTTTGGTGGAGTTGGAAGAACAATAAAGCACTATAAAAGCATAAAAATAATTTCAAACGTGGACAAAACAACGAAGGACACAAAATTATCAAAAGTATAATAGTTAAAATCTGAACCAATGGAGGATCCAATATCTGACACAGCTAATAATGCAAAGACTTCATACAATCTTTCTGGTCACTTAACCATATCAATCTGAAGACAAAAGTAGTTCCCAACAGAGGCATGCTTGATCAATATCTTCAATTTTACCGATAGAACAATCGACCGTTGGCTAAAGGCTGAAGAACTCATGACGTTTGGCTAAGACGCAGCATAGTAAGAAGCACACACTATAATGTACTTTGTATTGGATTCAACACATAACTATGTTTTACTGAACCCAATTATCGCCATCAGGTGTCCTACAGAAAGAAGATTAAGCAGTGGAAGAACCATTGACAAATAACTCTGGAGTTATAGATATCCAAGAGAGTTTTACCCTCATTCAGTAACACTAGGAGTTGGGCAACACGGGCAGCCATTCTTCACAGTGACGAACTACATCTGAAGTAAGTACTTCATGGAGACAAATACAATCACCATAGCAATCAGCGCCATGAAAGTTAGATTACTTGTTATGCTGAATCATGATACTACACTTGCAAAGCATTACATAAAGCTCAACTTGAACTGGTGATGAAACCAATCTGACCATAGAATATCCAATCCGTACCAAACTTTAATTTCTTAAAATCAAGATATGAGAAGCTAGATGTCATTGCTTGCTCCCCTCAATTACGGTTGACATTTGCTCCTGACTATCTATAACAAATGTGATGATTCACCAATTCAATTCTTTGAAGTCTTATATTGCTATCAATTTGAGAAGATTTTATAACATAAAGAATTTATCTGATGGGAACAAAGAGACGTCAAGGAAAGTAAAGAACTCTTCAAAACACAAATAAAAAAAGTGAAAAGAAATAAGTCAAATAAGATATGCAGTGCTAGTAAGTAGTCAGTGAAACTAAGAAACCTATCCACCCAACGGAAAACACATCAAGCACCAAATTATTGGAAGGATGCAAAGAAAAGAAAATAGTCTTTCTTTCTTTTCTCATTTTGTCTTTTTCGAAGGTAGATATTACAGCACAAAGAAGAATGAGAAATTGGAAGGTTAATGCACAGGTTCTTATGGGATGGGAACAAAGGGAAATCAAGAAAACCAGATAACTATTAGGAGCCAAAGCCAAAAAAAAGTGCAAACAATGTAGGTTAAGTTATCAGTAGAACTAAGAAATCTTAACACCCAAGAAAAAACATACGAATTATTAAATCGTTTTTACGATGCAAATAACAGAAAGTCAGTAGCCTTTCTTTCTTTTCTCATTTGTTTTTATTTAAAGACGGAGATCATGACATGGCACAATCTTGCAAATGAGAAAAACAGAAGGACAGCAAGGTATGGTGAATATTGGACCCTGGATTGGCTAGGGCTTATCCTTGATCCACATTGGATCTGATTGTCTGGATCAGCAAGTCGAGTGGAAGCCAAGAATCGGGCCAAATCACCAGATTCAGCCCCACCTAGGCCCAGCTTGGACCAACTCGGCTGATTCTAGGCTGGGATCAGTTGGTATGGGGTCAAGATTGGCCGATCCTGGCCAATGCCAGTGTGGTCGACTCTGTTAATCCAGATCCGCCTATACTGATTTAAAATCAGCCAATCCTGGCCAATTCCTGCCTGTCGAAGTTGATCCCAGCCACTTCTGGCTGGAATATGCCAAAGATTGGTCCACCATGGCTAACTTGGGATTGGCCATAGCCAATTCCACTCCGAATTGGCTTATCCAGTAAAAACTGAAAGAGAATGTACAAACAAAAGCGTAGTAGCCCAAGAAACTCCTCTAAACAAGGTCTTTACACTAGGTTAATCTTGGAAAACAAGAAATGTGAGTCCTACGATTATAAATAACCAAACCTTATCTAAGTTATTATCAATGATGCATGTGTTCGAGGATGGACATTGTGTATCCACAGATGCTGTAAAAAGAGCATAAGCATAAGAAGCTGTTTATTCCAGAAGGAAATGTGGTCGGGAAGTTCTATAAAATATGGCTTCTGATCCATGTGTCATGTCTGTTGATTATCATGAGAATGTTGATTACCAAATATGACATGACGAGATACCCAAGTAATAGGAATTTGGGGAGCTCTTGTACGAATTCTTTAACTGTGAGAAATCATGTACCTTCATGACATTCAAAACAGACAAAATTGTAACAGAGTTTTTGCATTAAGGTCAGCTTATAGAATTATTCAATAACGGAAGAGATTCCATGATTTAAACTAGAGGAAACCACACAGGTCCCACAAGATGCACATTTTGTTCCAGTGCATGACAATCATCAAGCCTTTGTTCTCTTCAAGAGGACAGGCCAAAGACTATATTTTTCTGTCCAATGAGGAATCTGATCTAAAGCCAACATCTGTATTTCGTCAAATGAACAGGTGGAGGGCACTGCTAGGCCACATTCTTCTTTTCATAGAACAGCTTGGTGACTGATAATTGAAGCAAGCATAGGTTCTTTTATTTTAGAGGGGGGTGGATAGGGCACTTTATTTACACAAAAATAAAATAAAATCTCAGGGGTTTTGATGGCCTTAAATCACAAGAATGTGAATTAGTGGATGAGAACTATTTGCAATGTGAACTAGAGATCACCACCTCGCGCTCTTGTCGTATTAAGGGTCAATGTCTTTTAATTAAGGTCTTATGCCCTTCCATTTTTATATTTGTGCATTCTTCTCTTTGAACGGAATTAAGGAATTGCCAACTTCAGCAAGAGAACAAAATGTATATTTCCTTTCAAGAAATGAATAATGGTGCACAGTTACTTCATATTTCTTATGGGCTAAAGAATGTGCAACTTTGTCCAACTCAAATCAACTCAAGCCTTAATCCCAAACTTGGGGCTGAACAAATGGATTCTTTCTCTACTCATGTCAATTTTGAAAAAATAATAATAATCATTTATTTGCACCTTCAAATTGCTGGAAGAGAGGAGAGACAAACACAAGCTACACAAACACAAAGGATCATTCTTTATGAACCCAATGACCTCCAACAGAAAGAACCTGAAAAGTGCAGTGTTTACAGTTACTGACGTCTGAAAAAATGTCTTGCTTTCTCATATGTGGATAAACCCAAATTGAAATCTTAAAAGGCGATAGAAAAATATAAGGTCGATATGTGATCTCATTAATAAAAAAACTCAAACAGCCTTTAAAACGTCATCACAAGAATCAGGGACCCTAAACGGCACATGATACATTCAAGTATTCAACGACCAACTGGTTCAAAATTTTGAAGTGCATTTCGTCCTCAAAAACACTTGAAGAGAAGGAAAAAAAAAGGTTTCATCAAAATCAATCGTTCAAAAAATGCAATAAGGAGGCGAAACTATACATGAAAAATCTAAGTATCTCCACCTTCGACTAATTCCAAACGGAAGAACACAACAAGAGAACCTGTGTCATTGCATGCAGCCAAATAGAGCTGGAAACAATGGAATTGGACCCATACGCAGGTCAACAACCGCTTAATTGTGCGAGCGTTTTATTCCAGAAACTAATAAAAATATATATACCTACACTCATCAATCCCAACGAGAAAAGGCAACAGAAACAACCAGCATACTGCTAAACACTAAGATCAACCCAATCAGTTAACAATCAGTATATGCCGAAAAATGAAAAAAAAAAGCAACAAAAGCAAACAGAAGAAATGAGCAAACCTGATTCTTCTCTTGGATAAGCAGCAGCAGCCGGAGTCTCTCCCGGTGGTATCTCCGACGAATAAGCACAAGAAGAACCGCCGCCACCCCAGCGACGGCCGCAGACGACCAAACAACCTCACGATTCTTCACTCCTATAAGCCCTCCCCTCTCCCTCGCGCGCAGCAGCATCGGCTGCAGAAGCTTGTAACCGGAGCGTACCGTCCGTCTAGCCAATTCCATCAACGGCCTCCCCCTTCCCTCCCACCAAACCGCTCGCCATACCTCTGCCCCGCTTCGCGAGGAGGAAGTCAAGGGAAATGGCAGGGAGGCGCACGGAGCCGCAGGCAAAGGCGGCGCCACCCTGGAGCCGCCTCCCTCCGGAGCAGCCGAAAAGGCATGATCGACGAAGAGGCCCTCGTGGTCGCTCGGGGGGAAGACGGATAAGTCGTCGTAAGCAGAGGCACTTCCCCGGGCCATCACGACCTCCCGTCCCCTTGATCGGTCCTCGGACGGCAAGTCTGGCAGCATCACCGGTTCCCACCCGTTCCTCGGGGACGATGGCGGAATGCTCCCCTCATCGGCGACGGAGGCGCCGGCGAGGTCGCCTTCCAGATCCATCGTCGCCCGGCGGGGAAGCCGAGCGTCGCGGGTAGCAGACTGGCCTCGAGTCTGTAGATGCTCCTTCCGTTTGTTGGCAGTCGCCATTTATACTAAATATTTGTCTGTAAATATAGATGAACAAATTCGTCTAATCTTAAACTTGCTTACGTCATCTTGAAATAAATAAATAAATATAATATAATATTTTGAACGGCTGAGAGGTAGCATGTTTCAAATAAAATTCACGAAGCATAGCAGAAAACAAGGGTAATGCTGGTCGGTTGCAGCCGGAAGAATAAATTTTGTAAATAATTTAGATGCACTAAAGTAGACCCATAAATTTTTTTCCTATAATAATTACCCCACCCATCACTTTCAAGCAAAATTCTTAACAGGTTTCTCTTATAAAAGCATGCTTTGTGGGAAATGAGAACAGTCCCCCCCCAACTGGAGAAACAAAATGACAATCAGATCTCATATATGAAACTGTACATGGATATATGCTTACCAAGATATGAAACCAAGGTGGCATTTGTTTGGGGGACTTGGTTTGTTTTAGCTTATTTGATGTCAACCACAGAGATTAGACATTCAAATCATTTGATAAAAAAATTTATTATCTGAGGTTCCATCAAAACTTAGATATTTAGATCATTTAGTAAAATTTTATTTCATTTTATATTGAAATAAATTTTAAGATAATTAGATATACAATGCTATTCCATTTGGTTAGATATAATAAATGAAAGAGTAAAGACCATGCACAACCGAAATAAAAAAAAAGAATCACAAGCAAAAAAAAAGTCTTATCAATGAAACAGCTTGCTTAACCAGTTTTGTTGGCATAAATATATTTTTCATAACAGTAACTCATTTTACCACGCGAACAACTATACAAAACTCTAAAATCATGATGTTGACCCAACAAAAATATAAACTAGTGAATCAACAATGTCAGACTATATCCATTTTCAACACTCTTTCTCACAGTTAATGGCCTGTTTGGTTAGAGTATCAAAATTGATATTGTATCAATTTTGATATTGATATTCCAAGAAGATGTAATATCAATATCAAAAATGATAGTATTAAGTTTCTTTAAGCGTTTGGTAATGTTATATCAAAATTAAAATTAATATTGAATGTTTGGTAATACAATATCAATTTGAAAATTATTATTTAAATGCTTTGATTGATTTGAGTCAAAATTATTTTTTAACATCAAAATTATTATTATTAGATGGGAGGGGGGGTTTGGGTGTCTGCTCTGCCGTGGGGAGGGGGGCTGCCGCGGGGGGGGGGGGGGGCGGGGGGGGGTGCGGAGGGGTGGGGGAACCGCGCGGAGGGGGGGGGCTCCGGCGGGGGACCGTGCGGAGGGGCGGGCTGCGCGGAGGGGGCTCCGGCGGGGGGCTGCACGGAGGGGGCTCCGGCGGGGGCTGCGCGGAGGGGCTGCGCGGAGGGGGGGGGGCCCGGCGGGGGACTGCGCGGAGGGGCGGGCTGCGCGGAGGGGGCTCCGGCGGGGGCTGCACGGAGGGGGCCCCGGGGGGGGACGGCGCGGAGGGGGCTCCGGCGGGGGGCTGCACGGAGGGGCTGCGCGGAGGGGGGGGGCAGCGCGGGCGGCGGGGGGACGCACGGGAGGGCTCGGGGGGGGGGGGACTCCGCGGAGGGGGGGCTCGGGCGGGGGGAGGTGCGCGGAGGGGGGGGGGCAGCGCGGAGGGCGGGGGACGCACGGGAGGGCTCGGGCGGGGAGGGGGGACTCCGGCGGGGGAGGTGTGCGGAGGGGGGGACGCGCGGAGGGGGAGGTGCACGGGAGGGCTCGGCGGGGGGGAGGTGCGCGGAGGGGGGCTCCGGTGGGGGAGGTGCGCGGAGGGGCGGGGGGCGCACGGGAGGGCTCCGGCGGGGGGGACTCGCGGAGGGGGGGCTCCGGCGGGGGGAGGTGCGCGGAGGGGGGGGGGGCAGCGCGGATGGGGGGGACGCACGGGAGAGGCGGAGGGACGCGCGGGGGAGACGGGGACGCGCGGGGGAGACGTGCGTTGTATCAATTTCAATACAGGTCCTCACCTGTATTGTTTTTGATACTCTTTTTAACTATTAATTTTAAAATTAATATTGGTATCCAAACACCTATTGATACAAAGTATCAATATCAGTTTTAAAACTGATATCAATACTGATACTTAATACTGTAAACAAACAGGCCCTAAGGTAGACAACGAGAATAAAAATTAAAATAATCAAAATTTGTAATATGGTCACCTCTAGAGTGTTTGCAATTTGGTTTGGTTTGATTTTTAAATATGTTTTCTTAAATTAAATCAAATCAAATCAATTCGATTTAATTCAGTTCAAATCATATTTATTAAGACATAATAGATATATCGATATATTATTTTATTTTATTTGTTTAAAATCATATTCTATTAAAATCTTGTGTGTTTGTTTGCACATTATATTATTTGTACCTTAAAAATTCTCGAAACAAATTTATTTTTATAAGAAAAGATACATAAACACTATCTTATATATAACCTAAACTAAAATATTTAATATAATTCAAATTATTTGGTTTACCGGTTTGATTTTGTTTGAAAAGTTATAGAAATTAAATCAAACTGATTGGTAGTTCAAACCAAATTGAACCGAACTAAATTATTGGTTGGATTTGATTTTTTAGATCGAACAGAACAATGAACGGCCCTAGTCATCTCTAAAACTATTTTTTATCTTAAAACTATGATATTAAAGTCAAAGTGTCCAAAAAAAATATAAGTAAATGGATATTGTTATGAACCAGCGACAAGGGATCAAGACCACTTTCTAACAAACAAGCACTCTATTAGGATTTTAAATGAAATATAAATCGCAAACTGCATGATTGTGGACAATATCAAACACATGTGGCATCAAACAGTTGTTGACCCGTATAATTTTGTTTTCGTAGTTTTGTCTCTATTTTAATGTTTCACTTAAATGTGTGTTTAGAAAAAAAAAATTATACATTAAGTGTATAAATGTTGATTTTTGTTTTGTTTTTGTTTGCTATCCTATATTATCTTGTAATTCGATTATATTTTACGTTACTATTTTTTATGATATTGTCAATTTAAATAATATTTATATTTTTTTGGTGTGATCGTTGCACTTCGTTGTAGTTCTCAAATTATGTCAGGCAGAGTACTTATCGTTAAATGACCGTCTTCTGAGTGTGTCAGAGAAAATGGCTTCCAACACCATTGATGTTATATTTATTTAGAATTTTGTGTTTTTTATGTTTTTATTTTATAGTTCCGTCTTACTGATACATGTAATTTTGAATATCTATTATCTTATTAAATTTAAAAAAAATACGTGTTCCGACTTCCGTGTCCCTCAAAAATAAAATAAAGAAAGTCGAATCGACGAGAAATTGGAGATAGCGCCGTCAGGCGTCCCAAGTAGAAATCTTTTGGTGATCTGATCTGCTAGCTTGCCGATCTCGGTGAGGGGTTCTTGGACTGTGTCGATTGCATTTTCGCCCAAAGTAGAATTCTATCTGGTTGATTCAAGCGATCCGCCTTGCCTTGAGGCGTGAGGATCCTTTTTCCGTCGGCATTTCATCTAGCCTCTGGATCCCGCAGCTGCAGGGCTTTGATCGCGAGGAAGATCGTCGCCACTTCACCTTCTCCTCCCTCCCCCTTCTCTTCCTCTGCCGATCACAAACACCACCGTCTGCCCGCTTTCTTTGGGTTAGGGCATCCAAAAAAGCCTCTCTTCAATCTCGCTGCCGCCTCGCAAGTCGCGGTACCCCACTCAGACTCGGGTGTCTGCAGCGGACTTCGCCCCCATTACGGTCTCCAAGGCTCCGGGGCTGCGCGGTGTGTGGTTGGCGCAGGGAGTAAGGGCGTGCGGTTGCGGCAGTGCTCCGGACAATTTCTATTCGATCGACTGTCTGCGAGAAAGGTTGGATTTTCAGAGAGGTGGAGACAGGATCCGAGCGAAAAGTCCTCGGCGGCTCAGCCATAGTCCAGGCAAGGGCACTCTTCTGGCAGAGTACGTGGCTTCACACAGAAGATGTTCGTGGGAGGCCAAGGCGGATTCTGACCACGGGCCAGACGATTATCAACCAAAAGGGGTCTGCCCTTGCATCAGAGTTATAGGCCGAGGCAAGGTTTGATATTTTGGGTGGAGTGAAGGATCATCTACAGTTACTTTTTGTCTGGTGGGAAACATTAGGAAGGAGGGAGGAGATGGGGCGGGTGTTCTACGAGACGCGGCGTCATGCAATGTGCTCGTCGGCTCCTACTTCTCTGTTGTCACAGGGACAGGTGGATAAAGGCAAGGGCGGCAGTCTGCTTTCCTATCTCTCCTTCCAGGGTCTATCTCAACTTAGGGAAAAATGGGATGCATACAAGTGGCGACAAACATTTAGCAGAAGAATGTCTCTGTTTATCTCTTCCACTGGGGAACATATTGGTGTAGCCACGTACAATCGGATAACGATCTTGCAGAAGGATGATGACTACAAGAACCCGTGTGGCATATTTATTGGCAAGGACAAGTCAAGAACTTTTCTCCATGGTGCTTGGTCAGAACCTCAGGGAATCCTCGGGGTTATTGATGATATGAATAGTCTCTTTTTTATCAAATCAAATGGCCAGGAGATAGCAAGGACAACAGCAAGACATCTAAAGGTCTTTACACCAATTGTTGATTTGATTGTGCTAGATGAGCTCAATGCAAAAAAATTATGCCTGTGTGGATTCTGCATAGTCACCGCTGACGGCCGGCTTCATCATATTGAAGTGATACAAGATCCAAGCTCGGGCATATATTCCTTGCCGTTGCTTGATAATCCACTGGGCCCAGGCAGCCAGCTCTCTCGTAATGTAGTATGTTTAGACTATCATCCATATCTCTCACTTGTAATTTTAGTTGATGCTGCTGCTGGAACCCCAAAATGTTTCCAAGAAAATTCTGGATTTTATTCTCTTTCTTTATGGCATATAACAAAAGAGATGGAACTCGAATTTATTTTCTGTGCTCCTCAATTAGAGGGTGTATTTTCAATTCAAAAAGGACAGACAAGTCCATTCGCAAGCCCCAAGGTTATCATTTCACCAAAAGGCCAATATGTTGCAGTGTTGGATTTGAACGGGCAACTGAGCATTTTAAAACTTGCATGTCAGCCATATTCTCTTTCTTTGATGATCTCTTCTGACAAGAAACTTGGTTCTCAAACTTCGTCTGATGAAGAATCAGGATTGAGGGGCCTTCTCAAAGAAAACATTGATGTTACTTGGTGGTCAGATAACATCCTCGTCATTGCAAAAAGGAGTGGCATTGTAACAATGATTGATGTATGTATCTCTACAAAGGTTTTGGAGAATGATGTACTATTCACTTCTCCTGTTTTAGAACGAGTTGCAGGTTCTGAAGGTTGTATGTTCATTTTGGAGGGTGGACCAACAAAAGAAATGCATTCTGTTTCTTCTCAACACAAAGAAACTGCTAAAATGACTGATGTTAACTTGGTCATGAACAATTCAGATGCTGATGAGTGTTGTTGGAGTCTGATTTCTTTTCTGGAGAGATCTGTTTCCGAGCTGTATGGTATTTTAATCAGCAAGAAGCTGTACCAGGATGCATTGGAGCTTGCTACTAGCCATGCGCTGGATGAGGATGAAGTTTTTAAATCACAGTGGCTGCATTCCGATCAAGGAATTCTTGAAATTAATGTATTTCTGTCTAAGATAAAGGATCAGGTATTTGCACTTTCTGAATGCTTGACCAAAGGATCAACAGAAGATGCAGTGAGGGCTTTACTTTCATATGGCCTTTTGATAACTGATCAATATAAGTTCCAAGAACTGGATGGTGATAGAAATGATGATGGAAACAGTCTTCCATGGAGCTTTTGGAAGGCCAGGCTCCAGTTACTGCAGTGCAAGGACAGGTTGGAAACTTTTTTGGGCATAAGCATGGGCAGATTCTCTGTGCAGGAATACAGAAATTTTCTCCATGCACCGCTGTGCAGTTCTGCTATTTCTCTTGCAGAAAGCGGAAAAATTGGGGCACTGAATTTACTCTTCAAGCGCCACCCTTATTCACTTGCTCCTAATGTGCTGGAAATCTTGTCGGCAGTACCAGAAACAATTCCAGTTGAATCTTACAGTCAGCTGCTGCCAGGGAAGAGCCCTCCTATCCATGTGGCTGTAAGGGATGCGGATTGGGTAGAATCTGAAAGGATTATGTTGCATATAGAAGACTTTTCAAGCAGCTGTGAGGACTTCATCGATGTTAAAACAGAGGTCACTTTAAAGTACAGCAATGGATTTGTTTGGTCATCGGTAGCAGAACTTTTTGAATGGTACAAGAATAGGGCACGAGATATTGACAAATTTACCGGGCTGCTGGACAATTGCCTCTACCTGGTAGACTTTGCTTGCCGCAGGGGTATTGTTGAGTTGAAGCAATTCCACGAGGATATCTTCTACTTGCATCAGCTTATCTATTCTAGTGATGAAGAAATTAATCTTTCTATTAGTCTTTTCACATGGGAACAATTATCAGGTTATGAAAAGTTTAAGATGATGCTTACAGAGACTAGTGCAGAGACAGTGGTAATGAGATTGCGGGAGAAAGCACTACTATTTATGAGAAATCAGTCTTGTGATGATAAGGACTCATTTCTAGCTAGGTGGTTGAAGGAGTTGGCTTATGCGAATAAAATGGACATCTGCCTGGCAGTTATTGAAGAAGCTTGTAAAGATTTTCAGATGGATAGTTTGTTTAAGGATGAAATTGAAGCTACAGAGGTGACTCTAGATTGTGTATATCAGTGCACGCTCTTGGACCAGTGGAACACTTTGGCTTCTATGCTGTCAAAACTTCCATGGAAAAATCAGAAAGAAAAAGCTCCATATGCTGACAGTGGTTCCAGCCCAACTACTGGGTTACTCAGATCTGATAACAAGAATGACCATGTTGTACCTTCTGATAGAGTGTTTGACGTATCTATATCAGATAAGATATACCCAATAGCTCGTAACTCGGGAGAACATCTTGATGAGCCCAACATTGACAAAGTTGCAAGTCTCAAGAGAAGGGTTAAAACTGCTGAGGGCCATGTAGAAGTGGGAAGTCTTTTGTCATACTATCAGGTTCCAAAGCCTATGAGCTTCTTTCAGGGTGCCCATTTAGACGAAAAGAATGTAAAACAGCTTCTTCGGCTTATTTTATCAAAATTTGGTCGGCGTCTGCCTGGAAGATCAGATAATGAATGGGCAAATATGTGGCGTGACATGCAATGTTTCCATGAAAAGGCTTTTACTACTATTGACTTAGAGTATATGTTAATAGAATTCTGCAGAGGTCTTTTGAAAGCGGGTAAATTTTCTCTTGCAAGGAACTATTTGAAAGGTACAAATGGTGTGTCCTTGGCAAATGAGAAGGCAGAAAATCTTGTCATCCAGGCTGCAAGGGAATATTTTTTCTCTGCATCGAGCCTTTCCTCCAATGAGATATGGAAGGCCAGGGAATGCCTGAATTTGTTTCCCAACAGTGACAGTATTAAAGCTGAGGCTGATATTATTGATGCTCTTACTGTTAAGCTTCCAAATCTTGGAGTAACACTTCTTCCCATGCAGTTTAGGCAGATAACGAACCCCATGGAAATTATCAGCATGGTTATCATGAGCCAAACAAGAGCTTACGTAGAGGTAGACAAGTTGATTGAAGTCGCACGACTGCTTGGATTGAGCTCTCAGGATGATACAGCTTCCATCCAAGAAGCTGTGGCAAGGGAAGCTGCAGATACTGGTGATCTACAAGTAGCTTTTGATCTGTGTCTTATTCTGTCTAAAAGGGGTCATGGACCAATTTGGGATTTGTGTGCAACAATTGCAAGGGGCCCTGTCCTTGAAAATATGGGCACAGATGCAAGTAAACAGCTTTTGGGGTTTGCTTTGTGTCACTGTGATGAGGAATCAATTGGGGAATTACTTCACACTTGGAAAGAAATGGACTTGCAAAATTGCTGTGAGAAACTAAGGGCATCAGTGGGGGAAATTTTTCCAGAGTCCCCCTTTTTCAATGACATTTCAGTTTCTGAACATGATAATGGAATTGTTGGTGGCCAATCTAGCCTGCAAGTACCAGCACAAGAGGCTACTTTTGACGAAATGAAAGCCATTCTTTCCATAATCACTAACCAGATGCCAATTGAATATGGGTCTAGTTTATATGAAATCCTAAGAGATAATGGCAAACTTTTGTCTTTTGCTGTAATCAATCTTCCTTGGCTTATTAAACTGAGCCAAGAAGTGGACTGCAGTATGAAAGCTTCTGGAAACAAGCACCTTTTTGCAGGAAAATGTTACATGCCTATGAGAATGCAGGCCATATTATGTATTCTTTCATGGTTATCTATGAATGATATGGCTCCTAATGATGATCTTATTGCATCCCTGGCAAATTCAGTGATGAAAACTTCTACTAGCAAAGAAGAAGATGTCCTGGGATGTACATTTCTTTTAAATCTTGTAGATGCTTTATGTGGAGCTCAAATTATAGAGGAAGTGATAAAAACAAGAGAAGGCTATCTAGAACTTGACAATATTATGAACGTAGGAGTAATATATAGTTCACTACACAGTGCTGGCATTTTATGTTCAGATCCTGAACAAAGAAGAGTTCTTTTGTTGCAGAAGTTTCAAGAGAAACATGCTCCATTTCGTTCAGGTGAACTTGACCACACTGAGGGGGCACAAGATACATTTTGGAGGGAGTGGAAATCAAAATTAGAGGAGCAGAAACAATCCGCCAATCAAGCTAGAAAAATAGAAGAAATGGTTCCTGGAGTTGATGCTTCACGCTTTTTATCAGGGGACACTAAATACATTGAAGAGGTTATTTTTTCTATTATTGATTCAGTAAAGGTTGAGAAAAGGCATATTCTGAAGGATGCCATAAAGCTTGCAGATATGTATGGTTTACAGCGAACTGAGGTACTATTACATTACCTTTCTTGTTCCCTTGTTTCTGAGCACTGGGAAAATGGTGAGATTTTGGGTGAAGTTCTAGATTATAAGGAGGATATAATTGCAACCTCTGATGGAGTTATCAATGTAATATATTCTGTTGTTTACCCCGAAATTGATGGAAGGAACAAAAAGCGACTTTCCTATGTCTACAGCATCCTTTCTGCCTGTTATCTGCATCTGAAACGGATAGGAAAACCAGCACCTATGATGCCTATGTATTTGGAGCATCCTCACACTATTGATATTTCACAATTCTGCAAGCTTCTTGAGCATGAATGTCAGAGAATTTCTTTTATCAAAGAGCTGAACTTTAAAAATATTGCTGGTTTAGTAGATTTGAATTTTGAACACTTCAATGACGAGATTCAGAAGCATATATCCGAATCTTCTGTTTCAGCTTTGGCTGAGATGGTCAAGAACCTTCTTGGCATCTATGGCGATGCAGCAAATACAGGCCTTATATCTTGGCAATTTGTCTATAAGTATCATGTTTTAAATCAGTTGGAAACTTTAGAGATAAAACAGAAGAATTGTATGAGCCTCAAGGATTGTCAAGAATTTTTGAGTGAACTACAGGATAAATATGAGATCTGCAGTGTCTATGTTAGAGCTCTTCCAGAAGAAGATAAACTAGCCACTTTGAGGAGATATTGCACACTCTGTCTTCCTCATAATTTATCAGACAACCAACTAGTAGATGAATTGGCATCCCGTCCTTGTTTGTTTGCCCTTTTGGATTTCTGGATTAAAGTAGCTGCCGATATTCAAGAGTTTGTGGGCAACATAATGTCTGAAACAGAACCTAGCTGCTTCAATGGAAAGCAAATATCAGAATGTCTCCAAGATCTGAGAAGGCTAATTATCTCAGACGAGATCTCCATAAAACAGGGCTGGTGGGCTGTCTTTGTGTATGTGAAGCTTAGTGTTACTTCTGGTTTTATGGCAGATATCTCATCTCTCTACAGAGCTATCGCATGTTCTGGCTGTTATTTCAAAACATTTGTAGAACTATTTTTTGCACAAGAGAACACTAGTTCTGGCAATGTTGAGGTCATTTCCCAGTTCTACATAAATATGGTGGATTCAATGTTGGCAAAAATGAGTGGTGATGCTGATGAGCATAGGAACCTGATCAATGTTTTGTCTTCTCTAAGTAAACTCCAGTCCAATAGTAGGGAGCTTATTAATATCGTCAGAGATGGGGTTTGGAGGAGATTGAATGAGTTCTCGGAGAATTTACACATGCCAAGTGATGTCCGTATGCTTGCATTGGAGATGATGGGAGTTGTCAGTGGGAAAAAAGTTAGTAATGTTCCCAGTCAACTGGCATCAGATGTTGAATTGTGGGAAGAATGGGAAGGATCGTATAAGGAAGCAGGAGGAGCTCCTGATCTGCAAGATGTATCTGATAGAGTCGCCATTAATCTGGTCGCACTTAAATCTGTTCAGTTATATTCAGTCATTTCTCCATCGGTTAAAATCACACCAGAAGATTTAAAGAGTCTCGAGTCAGCAGTGGCTTGCTTTTTTCGTTTGTCAGAACTTGCCATTTCAGAGTCACATTTGAAGACGCTGCAGTCTATATTACAAGAGTGGGAAGGGCTATTTGCAGATGGAAGTGACGCAAAGCATGTTGAAGTGCTCAAGGAAAAAAATGAGTGGATCGGTGATGACTGGGATGAGGGGTGGGAAACCCTTCCGGAAGAACTGACAGTAAAAGAAAGCAAGCAAAATTCATCTGCTTCAGTTAATTCCTTCCATACATGCTGGATGGAAATCATTAGAAAACTCATTGACCTTTCTCAGCTGGAAGGGGTGATTGAACTGATCGACAGATCACTGTCGAAGGATCAAGGTGTCTTGTTGTCTGAGGATGAAGCCCGGTGCCTGTTTCAGCGCATTGCTGGAATTAATCACTCAATAGGCTTGAAAATAGCCCTCCTCCTCCCTTATAGATCTCTCTGGTTCCAGTCACTAGGTATCCTTGAGGAAAAGCTCAAACAAGAAGACCCTTGCAATATGGCGGCTGGAGATGATGACCTTCTGCCCATTGTAATTTCATCTGGGATCTTGTCTTCCATCACTGCCGATACTTCATACAAGAAGGTATTTTCTTATCTTTGCTGCTCGGTGGGGCGTCTCTCTCGTCGTTACCAGGAAACCATCCTCGAGCATTATAAAGATGGTGGAAGAAAAACAAAGGAAAATGGTGCCCCCCTCTTTGGCAGAGTATTTTTCCCACTCTTCGTCTCAGAACTCTGCAAGGCAGGGCAGTCTCTTCTCGCGGGATTTATGGTCTCTCGGTGGATGCACACGCACGCTTCGTTCAGTTTGCTCAATGTTGCAGAGGTCAGCCTCAGGAAGTACCTGGAAACCCAACTCCAAACAGAATGGCAAGTGGAGTCTGATCTCGACGAATTGGGTCCTTGTAGATCTCTAAGTTACACTGTTTCCGATCTGCGAAAGAAGTTTGGAGGGTCAATTCGATCTGCGTTATTTGCCATTTCTTATGATATGAAATAGATGTGTTCTGAAAGAATTGAAACTTGTATGCAAGGTACTTTTCTGACAGCTGTTATATGGGCGTCACTGGTAAGAGTTGTTCATGTTGGTTGATAAACTAAGAGCTTAAGGGGCTGTTTGGTATCGGGATAACTCAGGGATAATGTTAGGTTTATTCTCAAAATTTTATGGTACCAAACAGGCCGTAATTGTTTCGTTGTGTAACTCTTGCTCTGAAGTGACGTCTTTGAAACAAGAAACTTCGCTTGATTTTGATGTAGGGCATTTATCTGGTCATGATTGTAGGACTCATGAAATCAAGAATGAGATGGACCACATGATCAGGGGTGATTGTATCTTCTTTTTTGGCTTTGGCGCTCCTCCACATGTTCGAAATTACAAGATGTTTCTTTTTTAAATGTATGGTTTTCCCGTGAATCCAAAGAACAAAAAGATATTGTAAGAATAGAACAAGTGCCCTTATCTTCACGGTAAGGGTTGAAGGTGGTTATAAATCCGACAATCTCATTTTTCTGTCAGACGTAGAAGTCCAAATTTTAGGGAACACCTCTTATGTTCAATTTCAAATTTGGTAGCGGTAGAGGTGTATACTACCGTTACCAAGCGGCGCCTAAACCAATCATAACTTGTAAACTTAATGGAAGCCACGGTCATCTAACAGCCCAAAAGTGATTCAATTTTCTTTTAAAAAAACATCGGCAAATGTGCCTTTAAACATAAGAAAACTTCACAAAACTAAAAATGTTATTTGGATCATATGATAATATGGGAAAGCTAACAGAATCATAATACCATCAGCCTTATGACCTCGGCACATATTTCTACTTGTACCTGACGTTTACATTTACAGCGGTGTGCATAAAATGGTTCAAAGTTCAAACTGCCAACCTAGGCCTGACCAACCGAGACCATGAAATGGACTATAAATAATGTCCAGTTGTAAATCAATTTTAAGATTACTGGATAGAAATATTGGGAGTGAGTTACCTAAATTAACTTGGGTTGACAGAGAATTGAAATAAAAATTAATTTAAATAACCATCAAATCAGAAAAACCAACCAGGACAGCCGACCCAACAAACCATGATCATTTTTTAAAAAAAAATGATCACTTCTGTCCACGATTTAAAAAAATAAAAACTAACGGTGTATTTGAATACAAACATGAATTGTACCAGACTCCCCGCCCTCCAAACGGAGGAGGGCGGGGAGTCTGCCGAACCCTTCACCATCTGTTTAACCAAAAGGTCGCATAAGAAACTGGAAAAAAGACATCATGTATCCATCCGAAGTTCTTTCCAAAACACCAACTTCAAGTACCAGGTTCAATCTCTACCTTAACATAGAGTGCGATGCAAATCCTGCCTATCACCTATCATAAGGTCGTCACAATTCTCGGTCAACACGGAGAGGTCTACAGACACAGGTCTACAGACACAGACCAGAAGTCCAAGCAAACCGTAAAGCAAAGTAGGGGGCGCGTTCTTGAAGGCTCGATTTGCTCTGCACTGTTAATAACAATTACTGAGATAAAGCGGGCAAAAGAAAGAAGGGAGAACACCGGGATGAAACAGTATTCCGGAAAATCATGCACGAAAGGCAAGATTTGCACGGATAATTGTCCTTGGAGGAGATATGCATAGGCCATATAATTAGTCCTCTGTAGCACAATCCAAGTCGGGCTAAATAATTATCCCCCCTGTAAGTGTCTAAACCTCACGTGAAGAAGGTACAGGACTCCACTGGCGTGACTACTTCGGTCCAATATCTTTGATGGCGCAGATCTGTTCTTCGCCCATGGCGGACATCACAGTGACAACCAAATCCTTCCCCTCCGCAAATCCATCCTTGATCTACAGGGCATATTTCCAGATTTAGTAGCATTCAAATAGTATAAGACTAAAGAACGAAGGTGCTGTGACACGCGATAACTAATCAATAAGAAGAGATATTCTTATCTGAAGAATTCAGAAATAGTTTCAATGATGGCGTCTCCAAAGAAACTAATTAGGATGTCCACTTTGAACTCAAAATGAATTCATACGTGACCAAAGGAATGAAATCCAGGGCCAAAGAAGTTTCAAACGTATATGGTGTGGTTAACACGCAAGCAGAAACAGGGAAAAGCACATTGCAGAGATTAGACGATCAAAAATCGCTTTATACCTCCATAGTTTAATTCAGCAACAAAACAAAATAAAGAACCTAAACGAGCAAATAAAGAAGGAAGAAATTCATGCAATCTGAGCCCCCAGAATTTTTGTTATACAATGTGAAACCTAATCCACTTCCAACAAATATGAAGCAGATAGGAATCCACCATAATATGCATGAAAAGATTTTAGAATTTAGTGTCTACAAAAATATAAAATGACATAGACAAGCATCACCACTAAAAGAAAGCTTTATAGTTTCAGAGAGATTGATATAAAGGATGAAGAGACAAAAAGTGTGTAACCATGCATGGTAACCAATCTTGCCTGAGTAAGGAGTTGCTCGTCAGTTGGAAGCCTCAGGTCATCCTTGGTACCACCACTTTCAGTCAGTAGACTCACCTATATGCAACATTCCTTCGTATAAGTTTTAAGCTAAAAAGTACCATACATACATAAACAATAGGTAACAGGGGATACAAATCCATCTTCAGAGATATCAATAAGCTGATAATCAGTGCGGTTAACGTGGGGAACCTGTCAACAAAAGACAACCAAATCCAACCAATGCTCAAAATACACCCCTTTCTCCTTAGAAAAAAAAGACTGGTAATTCTGAACTGCAAGGGAAAGAGAAAAACTTACATCACAGTTATGGGAGGATGGTACAATATCCTCTAGCTTTTTCCCATTGAAGATATCAATTGCCACGAAGTGACATTTTGCATGGCCGTGCTTCCCAGTCTTGGAAGTTGAAACTTCAACAACCTATTTTCAAAATGATAAATAAATTAAACATCAGCTGAACGCACTGCTACTCAGGGCATATGATCACAGCTAAAAAAGTAAACAGAAATTTAGTGCATGGGGCAAGGGTGGGGAGTTGGTAAGGGCAGCAAAAGCCTATCAAAAGGTGGTGGGTACAATTCATGCCAACTCCATACCCTTGGGGTTCAGATGAACTGTTTTGTCTAATGCTCCAAGATCAGTACCCCTCCCCCCATTAGCCACCAGATGTGTTTGGTCATGAGCTCCCTGGCACTTCACATACTAAGACTGCAAATGGTTGTGGTGGGGGTGGAGCTCAAGATAGTGGTGGTTCACGGTTGGCATGGGTTTCAAAAGTACAAAATAAAAAAAATAAATTCAATGCAGATTGCATCTTGAGGTCCGGGCATATCACAATAGAATGAACTACCGTTCAGTTAAACAGAGCTGCCATGACTGTGGCCATGATACACAAACAGCAGCACTGAATGATCCATCCGTGGTGACTGGCATCATATTAATTGTTAATTCAAAATAACCAAAGGTTTAGAACTTTCAAATCATCTTAAATGTTGTAATACATGCATGAGGCAATTGGACACCACACATTTTCTGGACACATGATGGTAGAAAATTCACTTTACATTTTGAAAGCCATGCAATCTATACCATCTGGGTAAAACTAAGTGCATTCTCCTTAATTATTTTAGAATCATGATATTTCCAGCTGCAGAAGTGTTCAGAGCTCACGTGCAACATCCTTTCATACTCCAAAATCAACAATCCCCATGTCAGATATATTTGGTGAATGATCACAAACTTCGAGCATTATATTACATATGTTATCATTGCCCCGGAGTGGTTTAGGCAGGGGGGGTCACCTAAACCAACCACCTTCCCGAAACGGCGCCAAGGAAGCTATAAAGACTTTACATAAAACCTTAATTATATACACTAGTACAGTCATATAGGTAACACCGATAAATAAGATGCAAAGCACCCTATGTTATATCAAAGGTAATTGATGCGATCACCAAGGTGACAAGACAACACAAGGTGACTACCAAGATCAGCTAGGTGATTGTTGTCACTACTGCTGCCACCAAGATAGGTATTTTGGCTGGGGGAGTGGATTCATTTAACCTGACCACTACGTACGACATAGTGATTCACAGACTCTGGCATCCTAGGCGAGACACCTTAATTTGGCCTCTCCTTCCAATTGCTACAACTGATGTGGGTGTCAAGGGCACCTGAGGTTGAGACAGGATAGTCTCTTCCTCACTCAAGGTGCCTCATGCCCATAAGGCGGACGCCTAGGCGCCAAAGCACCTTTGCAAAGCCGCCTTGCCAGGGCACCTTTTGGGGAGTCCAAAAGGGCGCCCAAGGCACCCAAACAAGGGGCCCTAGGTATTTTTACATGATTAAAAATAATTTTAGGGGATTTTTCCCTTTGATACAACCCACAAGGGAGACCTATTTAATGATAATTTGAACATATTAATATATTTCACTATCACTTATGCTATCATATATATTTAAAATTTATGATTATAAACATATATTATATATTTAAAATTTATAAAGTTCTCCTTTAGCTCTCTCTTCTCCATCTCCCTCTCACACACTTGATTTATCAAGATTAACTACTTGGCTAAAAATAAATACCTACACTTTCATAATTACATATATAAGATCACTTATAGTCTATTACATACTTTTTTTCTTTCGGAGGGCTTCGCCCCCTTGACCTTCGTGACCTAACCGTGCAGGTCGATCCGTGACTACTCTGTGCCCCCCTCCGTTTAATAATATTTTAACAATAGTTCATTATCACTTATACTATCGCACATATATAAGTTTTATAATCATAAATATGTTATATACTTAAATTTTATAATAATCTATTTTAACTCTCTTATCTTTCACACACACATCATATTTACTTATATACATAGATAAAACACTCATATTCAATTATAACATAAAAGTATAATTAAATTTATGCATATTTTTATGTATACCGACCCCCCGACCCAGCCTTCCTTAATACCGTCTTGACTGCCTAGGTGATGCCTAAGTGGTCAACTTGTTGCCTAAGCGGAATTGATACCCTTCAACACATTGTGCATCTTATCATCTTGACAACTATGCTCATGCCTCTGACAGCATAAATGTATCCAGTATTTACTAATATCGTATTAGCATGATTTATCTGATAATAAGAATATGAAGACAATAGCATTAAATGATGATTACTATAATCCTTGTTGTAGAGATAATGGCTCCTAGGACATGAGGCAACGGCTTCAACTACCTTCAGACAACACAGTGTTTCCAGTCATATAACCCGAACAGCAACATTACATCTGTAAAAAAAAAATACCCAAATTTAAGCATAATGCCAATGCTTCACAAAAAACATAGCTTTAAGCCTTTAAACAGTTTTGCCCCCTATAGTGCGTCTTTATTGTATTATAGTATAAGAATGCATCATCCTCTTACAAGTGAAAATAGTAAAACATCATATAAAAAGGACAGTTCGAAATAATAGCTTTGTTCCACCATTAGTTTGCACTATAAGCACAGGATAATGTCACCACTAAATGAATCATCTCAAATGTACTAGGATGCATCTTAAAATAAAAGGTAATAGAAAAAGGGGCATCAACGAGTTTGCGTAAATAATATCTTCAACAATATCACCACAGATCTAAAACGAAATATGCATCAGATAAGCGGATCAGAAAAAAGGAGGGCATCAGATAAAACAATATTTTTCCAAAATATCATGCGAAAAACATACGAATTAGATAAGACAAGATCTCAGCAAAAACAAGCGAATCAGGCTACCCCATCACGATTTTTGAGAAGAAACAAAGAGACCTCGGTTTAAGGCTACTACTACCGGAAAACCGCGAACAGGAAGAAGCAAGTATGCTGATTCACTAGAAACAGAAGATGGATGAATCAGATCGGCCCAGTTACTGCAGACCTTGCACGGCCTCGACTTGATGACAATGTAGCCGTTCTTGCGGATCGCTCCAGCCTGCTGAGGATACGTCTTTGACGCCCCAGCATCCGCCTTCGACTCAAAGTGATGCTCCTCATCCGACATGGTGCCTACGCACAGACAGAAACAATTTTCAACCCGATAAGCGATCGGCGCGTAGATCGAAAAGTTGGTATAATAAGAGGGAACAAAAGCGGCGAGGCCATAATCCGTTACCTTGTGCCGCTGTGCAGATGCTACTGCAGACGAGAATAACGGGAGACGGGGAAGGAGCCGGCGGCGACGGGAGAAGGTCAAAGGAAGCAAGAACCTTTTATATGGCGCGTCTCCAAAGGGTCTGGCGGGGGTGCTCTCCGACCCCAAGCCGCAGGGTTTCACGAATCCGGTCTGGACGGGAGCAGAGCTTCGCGTCCGCGCAATTCCTGGCCGTACGATCCGCTTTCCATCTCGTGTACGGTGGGGATGCCGTGGGATCTGATTCTCGCGTCGGTTGAACGCAGATGGCGACGAGGCGGCGATACCGGTAGAATAATGGATCACGATCCGAAGTCCGAATTCCGAATTGGTGGAGTTCGGATTACCTTACCTTATGGCCTGTTTCTGTTTGGTTAGAGTATAAAAAATGATACTATATTAGTATTGATATTGATATTTCTAGAAGATGAAGTATCAATATCAAAATTGATACAAGTTGACACTTATATTACATAATATGTGTTATTTACAATACAAATTTTAAAATTGATACTATTAGCCAAACACTTCAAGGTGATTACCAACAATATCAATTTTAAAATTAATAGTGATAGAGATGTCTAATAGTGTTACCAAACATGGCATTACGTTATAACACTCTAAGAAATATTAAAAAACATGTTAATAAATTTTACTAAATTATAAACAAAAATAGTAATATTTATGTTGTTTTGATTGACAAGATAGAAATAAAAAGCATCAAAACATATTGTTAGACTTCTTGATAATTATAAAAAATATATTGTATATTTATCAACATCTATAATTTTCCCTAAGCAATTATTAGTTGTGCTTTCTGGGCTCTCAGCTCGTCCATTTTGGGTCCCTCTTCACTCGGTCAGTCCTCAAAAATTCATTTATTTTTGATGGCTAACCCAACGACCATGTGATACTTCAGTTAAGAATACATACGTTCAATGTTAAAATATCATTTATTTTGGTGATACGATACTTCAATTGAAAATTTCGCCCTGACAATTTTATTACAATACTTACATTGTATCTTTAAGAGGAAGGCCCATTGGGGGGGGTGTGCTACGCTGTGGTGGATAGTTATCGGGCGATCCAGGATCCGGCCTGGCCCAATCCAACTCAACCTGACCAGGAAGGCAGGTTGAGGAGTCTAACTTGGATCGACCGGGCCGATCCAATCCGATCCTAACATTCCGTAAACTTTCATGCAATTTTCTCTCTTTACCAGTGCACAGAGATGGCCCTGGGAGAAGAAATCTGAGACGGAACGCACGAGGAATTATCACAACTTCGCAGCCGAAGGAACAAGTGAACGGCGACAACGATACTGATTCCACACCACCCCCAACCGGGTCCGACGAAATTTGGGCCATTGCAGGTCGGCCCATGATCGGGAACATGACTCGAGTGATCATCTCCCATACCAAGAGAGTATCCCCGCTGTGGAGTGGACCGCCCCCCACATAGTAATGAAAAGAAGTAAAAAAAAAAAAATTTTACTCCACCATGTTTGTTGATCCTGCTTCCGGTCCCTGGCTGCGCCTCTTACTCTGTTGAACTCTGATGAACGCTGCGATTCTCTCCTTCAGATCGGTGTCGGGGATCAGCATGTCTTGTGTAAGATGTGAACGATTGAACGGATCCGTCTGCAAAATAACACGAGTGGGTAAGAAGCAGAGAAGGGCACACCTTGCTGAGATAAGCCCCGTGAATAAAAGGAAAAAGAAGTAAGACATGAATCAGACAGTCGTACAGTATCGCTGAGCAAATGCCTCTGAATCACTGCTCGATCTACGGAGACCCTTGATGAAGGTAAGATTACAGGATCCTTCATCAACGTGTACTGCAAGAGATAATTGCGCCATCTTCAGTATGCGACGCTCATATATGCAGAAGCATAACCAGTGGAGTGCGAAAGTCTGAGAGGTCAGAAATACTGAAAACAAGGATATCCGTTCTTCATTTATATGCTCACAGAAACTTGAGTAGCGTAGAACAAAATGATTAAAAATTAAGTACAAGTGCGAGAACCATCACACTCTCGAATTGCACACTGCTTGTGCTTATTTAACAACATTTGAATCGCTTGACGACGGAAAACTGGCAACCACTCTATCAAGTAGAGACTACAGACTGGATATGGATCTTAATCCCTTCTGTAATGACTATACATGAAAGAACAAACAAATAGAGTAATTGATACATCAAAGATAAGAGAACAGGCATCCATCTTCGTCCCCGAGACCTGAGCAGCAATGATGAGTTAACAAAGAGCATATGCATGCAATATCCAATAGAAAAGAACATAAACAAACACGAATAACTAAAAGTGCAAAATGACGCATTGGTCAATATAGACAAAAGCTTTATTTAAGTAGTGGACCAGCATGGCATAAAATAGATCAAATATTTGGTAGAACATGGCAGCTTACAGCTGAAGTGGACAAGCAGCAGAAGCAACATCGCTATGGGTGCGTTTGGCAATTTGGTGAGAGGACTTCTCGTGGAAGGACCTTCTCTTAGAAGGCACTTTATTTTGAAGCGCTTCATATATACGGAAGCAAAAAATGTTTGGATATTTTTTTGACAAATGAAGAAGTCATTTTCGACCCAGGCACGGGGGGCTCGTCGGTGCTCATCAGTGGGGTGCGGGCTTACGGAGGGGGAGGATGCTCACCGACGCGGAAGAGGGGGGGGGGGCCTCGCGAAGGGGACTTGTCCAGGGAGGGCGATCTTCCGGCGTCCTCCGCGCCGGCGAAGAGGAGACGTCCCACCGTCTTCCGGCGTCTTCCGCGCCGCGCGAAGAGGAGACGAGAAGAAGCTGAAGACGCCGGCGAAGAGGAGACGTCCCGCCGGCGGCTGTCTTCCGGCGTCTTCCACGCCGGCGAAGAGGAGAAGAGGAGATGGTCTTCCGCGCCGGCAAAGAGGAGGCAAGGCCGAGGGCGGGTCGCGCGTGCACGCGCGGGGGTGGCCGGCGGCGGCGGCAGCCGCCGTTCGCGCGGCATCAGCGACCAGTTGGCTTGTGGCGAGCGCGGCGGGGTGACACGGTGGCAGCCGCGGGAGGCCGGCGGCGGTGACGCGCACGGGCGCGTGGGGAGGTGGGCGGGGCCGCGGGCGCGGCGAGGTCAACTGGGGGGGGGGAGAAGAAGGAACGTCGCGGGCGGCGACGGCGGCGGCGTGCGCGTACGGGAGAGAAGAGGAAGAAGAAAGAAGGCCAGCGGCTGTCTTCCGGCATCTTCCGCGTTGGCGAAGAGGAGACGATGAGATGGTCTTCCGCGCTGGCGAAGAGGAGAGGAGATGCTGACGGCGCTGTCTGCGGACGTCTTCCGCGCCGGCGAAGAGGACTCTTCGAGGAGCAGCCTCCAGGGCGGCGAAGAGGAGACGAGGAGGCTTGCCAACCAGTCGGCGCGGAAGATGCGACGAAGAGGGGACGGCGTCGAGCAGAGGCTTCCCGGGATGATACGGGGGCGAGAGACGTCGGGAGTGTTTTTTCGGTCCTCAGAAGGAGAAATTTTCTCCTTCTGGCTTCCTCCTCTTCCACGAAGGAGAAGTTACGTTAGTAACGTTCCCAAACGAGACCAAGAAAATAAGAAGGCATTCCGGATGAAGCTGAAGTAAAAAAAAAGCACTTCTACGAGGTTCCCAAACGGACCCTATGACAAGCACAAAATTTTTGCTGCTGGAAACCATTCAACTAGGTCTACCATAACTGATTCTTTGAAGATCCTCTCACCCTATCCTGTATAGATTATTGGTAACTATTCACATGGTAAGCAACCCTCTTTGCATCTCAAAAGGCAATTGCTGACCGAAAATATGCACTTGATGTATTTTGCAAATAATACACCGTCTGATTTGGTTCATCCTTAAAGAAAAGTTTCAACCAATACTAAATCAGATGGTCATCTCAAGCATAGGATGCCAGGTCGCAACCGGTCGCATGACCCAGGCCAGTTGACCAACTTGCGACCCCAGGCACCTGATCCGGTGGGCCCTTCACGCGGGTCATCATCCATCCAAGGAGAAATTTGTGCCACTCTATCCAAAGAAATAGTCCAACTTTTCTTCTCTCAATTTCTTTTTATTGTAGCCTAGAATCAGAACTCCACTTATAGTCCAGACTCTGAAGTTTTAAATGTAAGTGAGGTCTGATTATAATATGAAATAGAGTGGAGATAAAAGTTATCACGGGAGAGGAGACAAAATTGTCCTTAAAGTGTAAGATTTAAATAAAAATAGATATATTTTTGTTTTTGTATTCTTATTTTTTTCAATTTATTCAAAATTTGAATATAAACCTATGTTATCAGAGAAGCTCGTCTAAGCAATGAGATGTACCTCTTTAGTAGTTTAAGTCTTTCGACTCACTACATCGGGAGAACGATTTGTCGACAATGAGAACGGGCACATGCTTTCATCCGGATGGAATATACCATGATGGACCCGTAATAACCGTTCAAGGTAGAGTGCTTAAGAAATGAGTTAACTCCTTAATTTAATTTTCATTTCGTGTTCCAACTTTTATTAGATTCATTTTTGTGTCCAAGACCCATTGAGCTAGTTCTTGTACATTTCGGCCCCCGGTTGGCCGATCTTCAAGCCTTCTTGGGGCCGGTTAGCCTGCTTTGTACTTATGAGCCCGGATGGCCCGCTTGATGCCATGCTTCACCTCACGCAACCTATTTTAGGTAGAAAATTGAGGGTCCACCCAGGTAAGTCTTGGCCTGTCGGACAGATTCCAAGAAGACCAGGACATCACCCTCACCTTAACACTAAAAAGGGAGGTGGAGATGGAGGTTTTAAGGACCTGTTTGGGGATTAGATATGAGCTGAAAAGAAAGGCTATTCAGGATGGTTTAGAGGAACCGATCGGGACCTATTGTGGGGTTTGCATGGGAGACTGTGTTAGGAGACTGATCAAGAATGTGTTTGGGGTCCGAACACAGGGTGAAAATGGAACTGAAACAAGGGTCTGATCGGGACTGTTTAGGCTACCAGTTTAGATCTATTGTTTAGGAGACCGATTGGGGACTTGTTGGGGTCTGAACAGGGGCTGTTTCAAGGGGGTTTAAACCAGGACAACATGGGGTCCGGTTAAGGTAGGAGTGAGCCGCAAGGGGGGTTGAAATGGGAGCCAAATAGGGTCCTGTATAGGGGTTGTATGATGGCTTTTTTAAGGGGCTGTGCAAGGGGGCAGAAAATGGGCCTTCAAGGGGCTACTGTGAGGGCTGCTGAAGGGGCTAACCGGGCTGCTGTTTAGGGGGTTCTGCTGGTGATGTTAAGGGGGTCTGCAGATAGCCAAACATGGGACTATTTGGGGACTGCAGAGGTGGTCCAAAGATAAGTCGAACAGGGGGTTAAGGACTGTCAGCAGGGGTCTGCAGGTGGGGCTATGACCAGGCCAAAGAAATGGGGCTAACTGGCTTGTTTAAGGGAGACTGCAGGAGGGGGTCTGCAGGTGGCCAAAAATGGGTCTGATAGGGGGTCCCTTGAGGGCTGCTCCTTGGTCATTTAGACCATTTTGCCCCTGAGGAGACAGAGCACGGAGAAAGAAAAAATTTGATTTTGTTTGCCCATAACTTTCCGAATATGGGTCGGAGTCCGATCCTACTCTGGTGTTGTTCAACTTTAAGTTGGGCAGACCTTAGACTAGTGCCACTTTCTTATTGGGCCACCCCTAAGCCACTCGGCCCAATAAGGGCGAAAAGGTCATTTTGACCCCCGGAACCGGTTTCTAACGTTCGAGTCACCGTTGCGAAAGTCTTCACTGGCATTGGTATGTGGACCTACCCATTTGCTCTTTAGGCTCATTAAGCTTCAATAATGTCGTTCAGAAAGCAACTTCAAATGCTTTGCCCGTAACTTGCCGGATGTGGATCAGATTTCCAATCCGATTCAAGCGTTGCTCAAAATTGAGCTGGGTAGATTCTGTGTTGGTGCCAATTTGATATTGGGTCGATACTTAGTCGATCAAGCCCAATAAGCCTTAATGAGTCCCTCCAATCCATTGGACCTAAATGTGGGGCAAAGTGGGGCCCACTTCTGTAAATTATTTCTTTGTCTTGCTTTTGTCCAATACTTGCCTAAATTGGGTACCATGACATTTTTAGGTGTCAACAACATGTTTGTTATTTGTTAGGTATATCTGCAACGGCTTTGTGCTATCTAACAATCGGTAAGTAAACGGTTAATAGATATACAAAGACAGTATGTGCAATGATCTAATATTAAAACAACATGTAAAGATTATGATCATTGCCTGAGAGACAGAGAGAACTGCAGAGACGCAGCCACTGAAGAGGGGGACAGAGCAGCGGAGACAACCGCCGGAGAGGGAGAGGGAGAGGGAGAAATGGGGAAGCAATTGCTGGAGAGTGAAGGGAGCCACAGGGACGTTGCCCAAGAGGGAACAATGGGAAGGGAGTCACAATTGCACATGAGAAAGGGGTATAAGGTTAGGGTATTAGGTTGTCCTAGAATATCATTCGTTTGATGAAACACTTTCATTAACAGATACAATTATTGAATATCAAGCCCAGTATGAGATGCTACTTTCATATATGTTAAATTAGCAAGTTCCCCGTTGCTTATCGATGTGTTATTATGAGCTATCAAACTATCCTTTATTGGTTCATTAACTTAACAAATAGGCCGGACAATCAGAGATAGTTGGTTACCGTTGCCCCCTACAACGTGAGATTAAACTCGAGTAAGGAAGCCTTAGATTCTTTCACAAAAAACTTGACTCACCTTCAAGTTAGTCCAACATTGTACTATGTTGAGATTAGAGACCCACGTTGATACCATTTGTCACAGAGCTAGAGAATGGGCCCTCTCTACGGATCAATTGTCTAATCTAACTAGCCCCGCATGTTCCGTCACTCGTGCAATCTCTCTAACTTGCTACAAGTCTAGATTCATAGCGCAGCGTGGCCGTAGTATGTCTTTGACCTACGACATCCAAGGTGGGCCCATCAGATCCCCAGTTTCTTCTTAAAGGCCTAAAAAATTCTCTTTTTCTGGAACTAATCTTGGTGAGGACGTCTCTTGGCAAGCACAATAATGGAAGGCTCACTCTTTTATAGGCATGCTCAGCATTGATCATACCCTAAGGAGCAGTCCAACCGTAATATCATTAATGGAACACAGGCCCTGACATGACGGCAGAAGTAAACATGGCGTGCTTTCTTTCAGTAGGTAGGCAGGAGGCAAGCCTGGCGCCAGTCACATCTTGGAGGGTTATCCAGCCAGCAGCATCCTATAGGAGATGTCAACGAAGGTGGAGACAAGAAAGTACAACAGAGTCCAGACATTACGAATTATCCCACAAGGAGGTGCCAGATGAGCCCAGTCCTGGAAGGCCAGCTGAGGTATTTGGAAGAAGAAAATTTCTCCTTCCATGAGAAGTGCATTCGCTAATCTAACAGGACTTAAAGTGCTTCTTATTTATCTTCCAACAATCTTATTCTGCTGGAAGTCCACGCAGAAGTTAAAAAGAAGATTCCTAGTCGAATCCTGAAGTCACCAAAATTATCACAGTTGAAGTTAAATGGAACAACGAATTCCTAGCCTTGATAAAAATATAAAACCTGAATTGGGTCCAAGAATTCATCCGGTATCTCTCCAAGGGCCTCCTCTGTGTCCATTGCCTCCGATGCAGCAGCTTTCACTTTTGCACCGAGCTGGAGAAAGTCCTGCACAATCCTGGCATCTACGCCTATCCTCCTTAGCACAACAGCTGCAGCAGAAAATAGCTGAAACAAATAGAATCTGTCAGCACAAGAAAACAAAGGAATACCCCTGAAAATTTTCAGTTAGGAAAAACCCAAGTGCAAGTTATTTTATCTACATGAAGCACGATTCTGACATGGTGTACCTGTTCATTGTACGATCGTCCATCTCTTGAAATAGAAGCAGGGAAGATGTCTTCTCTGTCACCCCGTGAAATGTGGACATATATCTCAACAATCTTTCAATAAATGGACCAAGTCACATATAAGTTCAAAATAATCCACTTGAATTTTGTAGATCTTTAAGAATAAGTGAAGAAAATGAACCAAATTAAGGCATCCTACCTGTTTAAGCAACTGTTTTGGTTTAAACTCATATTTCTCAGGGTCCTTTAGGCTAAGTGACTTACGTTGGGGACCAACAAGCTGCAAGAGAAAGTAATTTAACATACTTGCTACTCTCTCCACCTGCATGAATCATAGATTAAAAAGTGTAATTGATATCCTCAAATAATGATGATGATAAATCTATATCACAAAAGAAAGTGAAACAAAAAACTACATAAGAAGAATGAACCAACAGGTCCTTAAAACCACCATGCAAATTTCATTTCTGAAATTATGATATCACTAAAGTAGAAGGGGTGATGATGAAAATGTCAGTGAAACAAAAAAAAGCAGATAAAACTTTGTATGATGGAACAATAAATTAATTGCCAGACGCACTTTTTTGTTGTCTTTGACAATTTAAAGATAATGTAAACAAATCCAGCTAGAAAAATCATTTAATTCATAATATAGAATTTCATTATTAGAAAAGTCTGGATTTAAAAAGTATAAGAATTAATGACTGTATGGAAACCTTAAAGTATGTGCAAATCTTAGCTTCCTTCATAACTAACAAGTCATGAAATGCAACACCCATATTTTTAATGGATGAGCCCACTAAAAAACATGATTCTGCAGTGAATGATCCAAGTAAAAGGCTTGCCAATCACCATCTCAGGAAGAAGAAAAGGTGCAGGAATCTGTTCTGATGTGAATGCGAGCATTCCCACATCTTCATTTGCCAATTTCATGTCAAAGCGAATAATCTGCAGAAACAAGTTGAATGATATGAGATAAATAAGCTGCCATTAGCAAAGATATAAAACTATCATTATAAAAGCATCAAATCAAACTTGCATTTTCTTGTGTATGAAAAGTACGCATTCTTTCTTCTCTTTCTTGGACTGGTCTTCTCTCCCATTCTGCTGTATTAGACATTTCTGCTTCTAGCTCCTTAAGCTCAAGGATCCTATTAAGACTTTCATCAAGAAGATAGATGCTATCATTGATAAGGAAATTCAGAAAATTCAGATACACTCCCTTTTCTTCTTCTTTAGCAATCTGAAATAGCAAACCCACAAATTAGAAGAATGACAACTTGCCAAGTAATAGGCATATGAAAAGTAGCAAACTTACCTGTCTCCATGCCTTACGATGACTTGGAACATCCCAAAGATATTCAAGAAGCTCAGCGATATTATGGCGTATAGAAAACTTATCAAAGAACTGTGCACAAAAAAGTATGCCAAATCATGTTAACACAGAAAACGGTGATCCAAGAGATAATTCAAATGCACACCCCAGATCAAAATCAAACAGATTTTCCTGAACCTGAGTATGAGAACCAGTAAACTCAATGTCCACATAAAGCTTGAGAAGATTGCGGATTAAATAGTCTAGGGATAGTTGGTGTCCTTCAAAAAGAGAAGCTGTAGAAGACACACCACTGTACAAATAATAAAGACAATATATCAAAATGATCATATTGCATCATAAGTTTATGAAGACATGGAAAAGCACTAGTGAGGTGAAGTTCTACCTTTTCTGAGGCATCCAGGAATTCAAGACTTCAACCATCTTTGCTCTCAAATAAGGGTTTTTAATATATGAAAGGCTTGCCATGAACATGATGATGAAGTTCAAAAAGTCATCCTGATTAATGCAACAGCATATATGGATCTTTAATGTGCAATTTAACTAAAATAAAAGTAAATGTGTCCTCAAAGGAGACATACCAGAATAATTCCATCCAACGCCTTTGGGATTCGAGATGTAAAGATAAGCAGATCCATAGCATCATCAACAAAATGCTCTGGCATGGTTGCAAATTCCATAGGACACCCAGTTGGCAGTGGCATTCTGAATCCGCCAACAAGATCAACCAGCCATACAACAACCAGCCTATAGAACGACAATGCACGCTGAAGTAGTGCTCCATCCTAGCACACAGTGTCAATTGGATTCATTTAAACACATTTGCTTTATCCACATCTGGAGGATCACATAGTAACAAAAAAGTGGATTTTAAGCCAGTCACCTAGGCACCGCTCCTCAGCCCACAAGGTCAGGTGGCACCTGGGCAAGCAACCTTGCCCACTTTGGGCTGCCAAGCCTACATCATGTCTGCCTATTCAAAGAATTGGCTCACAGGAGCTTTGGTATTTAATTAAGGTTTAGGGGTATTTTAGGAACTCCAAGATGATATGTAGGGTCCCTTTGGTTGCATGGGAAAGTGAAAACGGTATTTTACAAAAAATCAATTTTTAATGGAAAATAATATACAAATATCTTATTTGGTATACTTAAAAATAGTTTTCCTGAAAATGATATCAACTCTTTAGTTGATTGAGAAATGTTTTAACATTATTTAGTACTAAATTCCTTTAAAGGCATTTTGCACATTATGACAACAAAATTTGTATCATCATAAATACTTATATTTTTTAAAGTTATTTTATGTCACATTAAAAGTATTTTTTCTTATAGTCCTCGTAATTTTTTATATTCTAAACATATCCCCTAAAAACTAAAAATACTAAAAAAATATTTATATATTTAATAGACATACAAATGGACCCTCCACGTGAAAAAAATTTAAGTAAAATATTTTCCATAAAACTAAAATTTTAAAAATAATTAAAAGTATAATTTATTATTTGATTATTTGTAATTCATTTTATTTAAAAAATTAATCTTATGTTTGATCATTTGTAAATTTTTTATTAATAATATTTTCATTTATTTAAATATTTATACATTATTATCTAAAAAATCATAATATGAGCCATAAATAATATAAATATTAAACAAGCTATTTTTATAGTTATGACTTATATTTTTATCATCTTACATCAATTATATAACAAAAAATATATAAAAGATAAACAGGTATGATTAAAATATTAATCATTAAAAATATTTTAAAATATCATATTTGTATAATTAAAATATATAAATCTTTTCTAGATGATCCCATCGCACCATCATGATGAGTAAAGAAAAAGTAGAATGTGAAAAAAAAACTATAAAAAAACTACATTCTATTCGTAGTGTTTACTAGGGAAGCCCTCTTAGGTACATACTTTACTCAACTTTGTGTAAAATAGCACTCACAGAAATATCGAGGATGCCACAATCCAAGACTCAAGGAAGTCAATGAATCACCTTTTACAATAAGTTTAGATAATGGACATCCAAAAAAAAGAACTATTTTGGTTTACAGTAAAAGTTAGTGCAAGTCGCAAACTTTACGGGGAACCAATCCAATGCACCCTTAAAAGAAAAATAACTTTCTCTCAGTATGCTCAAATTATTTGCACGTTTACCTGGTTATTAGCTGTTGTTTCAACTTTCACGTTATTCAATTGCCTCTGACTTCCATAATGGGTGGGGGATCCTGGGTGGCTGTCCCTTCTAAGGGCATTTTCAGACGTTTTGCCTTTTGTCTGCTGTGAAATTATGTGTCATATGTGCTCGGAGAGGCCTTTTAACTTTTTATTAGCTCTCATCATGTTGAAGTCTTCTGTAATTTCCCTCTGTTATTAAGCAATATACCTGTTTGGGTTCCTAAAAAAGAATTATTCAATTGGGCTTAAGTATTTCAAATGATAGATCATTTTTACATGTTTAGCATACGTACCTTTTTAAGGTGGATAGACATGTTTACTAATATATTAAATCTGGATCTGCAAATTCTTGTTATTTTTCTTAGTTTACAATAATATTATCCACTGCACATGGCATTTGGCAATGGCAAGGAGTGCCACAAATGGGAAGAACAAGTGTGAGTGGCAAGTAGGTGCTGGTAGAGAAGAGCAAAATGTTCACATCCACGAAGTCCGGTAGCAAGAATATCAGCAGAACTGAAAAGTTTGGATAGAGAGTGAGAAAAGAGGCGGAGACAGAGGGATTCCAGAGTGAATACACCCAGGCAAGGTGTTAATGATGATTACAGGTGGTGGTCTAGTGCTTGACAGTTACAAGGGAGGGGAAGAGGTGACTGATCATTGGGGTTGGAAAAGACAAGAGAGAGCTGGCTGGGGCCGGAAGGACAAGCCCATGCTCTAGGTAGAAGCCATGGAAGAAGAAAAAGACTCAGAATACCCCTCCCCCAAAAAAATTGGGTCGGCATATGCCAATCCAATCCTAGAATCATCCGATTTCATGAACCATGGGCTGAAAGATTGGCCTAGCAATTAGCTCTAAAAGGAGTCCTTGCATAGGTCGGGCATGGCCTTAAATCCAGGCGATCTAGGCCTCAATTGGTCTGTCAAAAGAGCCAAATCAAGCTTCCAAACAGACATAAAATAGAGCTGAAAATATATCTGCCAGACCTCAGGCAGCAGGTCTCAAATAAGTCTCCCTATCAGGCTTCAAACAGGCCCCCTGTCAAACCTCAAACAGGTCCGCAAAAAGGCGAAAAAATGGGACCCAAACAAGCCCCTATCAAGCCTCAAGCAGGTACACAAGCCAGGCTCAAAACAGCACTGAAAACAGGCCTTAAAAAGGCTCAAAACAGAACAAACAGGTCCTGAATAGAACCTTAAACATGCCACAAATGACTTATGCAAATGAACTCAAATCAGGCCCAATAAGACAGCACAAGGAAGAGAGGTTCCACCTGTGCCTCATATATGTCCTCTCTAAGTGGGAAAAGACAAAAAAAAGCTAGCAGCCTAGAAGTGTTTTACCTATAAGGCAGGACCTGATGCTAAAAAAAATTTCATACACGATGAGCTATGCATGTGAGATCATGCTAGTATGCTTAAATCATGTAAAATGATATGTAGTGATGGGCTATGGATATATATATATGCTAGGATGCCCTTATTACAAAATTCACGACATAACTAATGAGCTTGCATATTTACATATGCTACTGTGTTCAAATTTATGTTAATTGATCAATCAAGTGAAGAAAAGTGTGTAAAAAGGTCCCACCCCTTATACACTCCTCATATCTAAGGCTAAGGAAGTGACATTAAATAGTTAAATGATCTTAAGTATGTAAAATCACATCCCTAAAATGCCAAAGGATAATTTTCAGATCTGATGTCATGGGATTGTATTATGGCTCTTCCATGCATCCGACGTGCCCAATCTAATGAGATTATGGCACACTCATGCCTCCCATTCATGTAAATTTTATTTCATGAACATTATTGGAGAATTTTTCATTTTTTATGTCAATGTGCTATAGAGAAGCAATTTTTGTGCCCCGGAGCAACCAAATGAATGTTGAACTTCAATTTTCAAAATTTTTTTGACACAAATGACGTATTTTTCAGACAATCAAACAGACCCTGACACTAAACCATCTGTTAAGCCTGCAAATCTAACACCAAGTCATGTAGATCTTTAACCATCTTTAACTCTATACCAGATAACATCTGCCAAGTGCTTGCAGATTTTTAACCATCTTTAACACTATACCAGATAACATCTGCCAAGTGCTTAGGGTTTGGCTTTGGAGGCGCTGAGGCAGGGTGGGCAACTGGGCATCAAGTGATGTGTTTTGGGTATAGGTTTTTACAACCGTCGAATCTTAGATCCAATTGTTCTTGTCAAAGCAGACCCTTCTTTCCGAAATCTGCTCCATTTAACAACTGGATGTTATATAATTCACCAGATACAGATTCGATTAGGATGTTGATAATATCCAAATCCATTTACAGCCCTAGCAAGCTTTGGAGGCACCAAGATGGGATGGACAACTGGGCTCCAATAAGAGTTTCCGAGAGTGACTTTCTTAAATTCTCTCCTTTCCACAAGGCAGGCAAAAAGAGTAATAGGACAACAAGCAAAGAGTGTTGCTTTCATTTGAGTTCTTTCTTTGTTTTGAAATCGACGTTCCGGGGTAGGTAGTTTGCACGCAGGCAAAACTTATAAGCGAAAGGAGTTCCTTACTTATCTTTCATAGGTTTCTTAATGAAGCCAAACCGGCAGTTTGATGTTTTCCGAATGAGTTCGTCGAGAATCAACCGAAAAATCTGTAGCCCAGGTGATTCACCAATGCAAGTAAAAATCATCCAATGAAAGTAAAAATCATCCAATCTTGGAGTGGATCTCTCTCTCTCTCTCTCTCTCTCTCTAATAAATAAAGAGAAGCATCCAATGCAAGTAAAAATCATTGCATCACCAAAGAAATACATGGAGTCTCATTTAAAAGACCTGGCTATCTTTTGATACTCACCCTTAATAGTTGAGCTTCATAACAAAGTCTTTCCTGCGAAAATAATTCAATTTCTTTTTCAAGACGAGCTATATCATGTTCTATTTGTGGAGAAGCTGGACCTTGTTCTCGCATAGCTTTATATGTGGATAAATCTTCTTCACATCTTGACAATTCCTGGGTGTGATATCATTGAACAAATAAAATATCAATGTTTCATTTTCAATAATACAGACAAGCAAATAGTTACATATTAGTTCTCCTGAAGTTTCTTTCCTTATATATCCTTTAAACATTTTGCAATTCCATGTTGATAAGCACGCTTTTGGAAAACTTAGGAAGAGCTTTATTTTTTGCATGACCACAATGACATGTGTTACTTCCAATAAAAAAAAGAATTATAATATACTTATAGTAGAAAATCCAAACAAAAATCCATGTCCTACCTGAATCAGGTGCTTAAAATCTGTGAATGCTTTTACGATCCCCAAGTTAAGAACCCTGGCAGTCATAAAGAAACACTCACAAATAAATGAAAACTTAATGTTCTCTCCACAACTCCTTGTTGTCATGGCTCTAGAAATATTGAAGTTCCCATCATGTTTGCCTGAAGTGGTTGCTTCCAGTGACTGCTCTGCCCGAATTTCTTCTGTACTTCTATTTCCTCCATCAACTGCTCCATTGCATTCATTCTCTACCCATGCTTGTACCTCCTCAGAAGAGGCATTCATGGCTGTCAGTTGTCTGAGAAGTCAATACAAAACACTGAATTAGAAAACCATCAAACAATATGTTATGTAAAGGGCAAAAGTAAACATGTAAAAAAAAAATAAAACAAACCTTAGCTCCAATCGTTTATTGTATAGCACGTATCTGAAATCAATTTTATCTCTCTTTGATAAAGTTGCATCCAAGAAGGGCTCACAGAGACGAAGCATAACTGCACCTAGAGTAATAAAGGTTCCAGAGCTTGCACAAGACAGAGGATCAACCTGAAGCATATGTCATAAACTAAGGTTGAAGTACAACAAGAAAGGAGTAGCCTACTGATGAAAAAGGTATTCACAACAATTAATATTATTGCCAATGAAAGAAATTACCCGCATACGAGATCTTGATATGTTTTTATTGATCATCGCTGCAAGATACTCAACAACAGCTTCTCGAGTGTCTACATTTTTAAGCAAAGTACGGAGAATTTCTGTGAGACCATCATATAAAATATTCATGACAGTCCTTATCGTAGTAAAAGATGATAGGATATCAGCTGGGCGTCCACCAGATGGATTTGGGAAGCATTGACGCCTGTACACCCCCAACAAGTTAAAGCTAGACATTATTTATCCAGATATAGCCAAATACAATATGATAGAGTCAAATAGATAAAAATAATCCACTTGAAATGCAGGGTTTCAGGGCTGTGATCTTTTGAGAGAATACATCAGGTCAACCAGCAGGACACAAGACAACTTTGAATACGAACTACCAACTCCAGCTAAATGGAAAATTGCTAACATGTGGGAGGTATATCAAAGGGATTCCTCCAAATAAGGAATGCCAAGAAGAACATGGAATTGAGTAAAGATTCTATAAACAGCTGGCAAAGCACACCAGTCCAATACAATACCAAGAAGTATCAGACTAAGTCAGATGTAAAACCGCCCAAAATAAGCATATCCTGGCTTCAACCAAAGTTTTGATCCTTTTCGCAATAATGCTGCATCTCAAAAACATTGTGGCTAAACCATGGATCTTGCTTTACTGAAGATTTCAAGACAGGTAGACAGGTAAAAAAGGCAGATATACAAAATCTAATGTGCATTCCCCTCGGAAACGGACTAAGTGAGAGGTTAGAGTAAAGCAAGACCATTTACATTTGGCTGTATGCTGGCTGGTTTTTTAAGTCTCGATGCATCAAGTTTTCTGCACCATCCTATTGTCGAATATCAGAAAAGAAATAGCACACTCGACTGAGAAAAAAAAAGCTTAAGCACTGGTAAGAAAAGCAGTGAATGAGGTGAAGCAAAGGGAAAGTTAAGCAGATCACGTTAGAGAATTTGAACATTAGACTTACCCCACGTCTGGCTCGCTCTTAAAGATAATGTGATCTGCAATGGCGCTAACGTGGAAGAAAGGTCCCAATATACTTGTTGTCTCCATTAACCGCCCGGTCACATATCTCCCCTTGGGGATCCAATTTGGGTGATTGACCAGAAGCTTTGCGCAGTTCGGATAGTTAACTAGCATCAGCAGCGCCCTCAGGGGCTGCTGAAAGTTCCCAAGAGCTGACACGTGGAGCACAGAACTTCTCAGCTTCTCGAAGAGTACTTTCGTGATGGGCTCCAAACTGTCCATATCCGCCTCCTTAAAGAACTCGTCCAGGAAACCGGGCGGAGCCGTCCTTCCACTGCCAAGGTTGTTTCCCCCGAACATATCCAAAGAGCTGCCCACCTCTGAGAAGATGAAATCCAGTATCTGTGAAATGTCATCGCCCCCACCGCCAAACATGTCGGGATTGCCTAGGTGGATTCTGCAGTAGGACATGGAGATGCTCCTGGCTTGCCTCGCCGCCGCCTCCATCTGCGACCGCACCGCCGGGTCCTTCATAGAGCCCACCTTCTTCACCTCCTCATGGGCCCTGCGATAACATCCTACGAGGTACTCGAAGGGGGGCTCCGCCCCAGGGAAGTCGCCGGATAGCCGGTCGATGAGGACCCTCTCTATGAGATCGCTAGATAGCATCAGGGTTTTCCCCTCGCTCAGCACTTCGGCAGCCGTCATCTCCAGGTAGACGATCCTGGGGTCCCCCTCGACGGGACCCGCCAGACACACCAGGAGGATCTTGCGGAGGATGATGTCCTCGATCTCCGCCGGCGTCCTTCGCGGCTTCTGAGTCGCCATGTCGACGGCTCCGGATGGGCGACACGGCCGATGGACAAGGCGGCGGGGATCTAGGTCGTCAGAGCCTAGAGATTGGAATCTTCGTGTGGCCCAGCAATTTCAGCCGCTCGAACGGCATGCGAATTTTAGCGCGGAGGTGCGCTACGACCATTGATCAACGGGAAGGCATCGGAGTCGCCCGAATTTCGGGGAAGAAGTTCTCAGTCTAGGGCTTTGTTCTTGCTTCTTCCCGTCTTTCTTGATGGCGCGACGAAGCCGTCGAGCTTATGAACCAGATGGTCACTCGGTCACACTCTGTCACAGATTTTTTTTTTTTAAATGCTAGTTTCGTGTTTACGGTGATATTCCAACGAAATAGATATTTATATATGTCCATTTTGTTCTCCGTAAATTATAATATAAAAAATAAATATATCAGAATAGAGCTTTTTAAATTTCTAAAATGATTTTTTTGAAAAATACACACTTCACCCATTGAATGTATATGTGCCTTTGCTTACGATACTAGTAAAATCCATTATCAGAAACAAATTTATTAACATATTTAGGATAAAAATCAGTACATTTTATTTTCTATCTAAACTCTCGTACGTTTCTGAATTTTCTGGAACGAAATTATCAACAGTATTTTACGTATATGGTAAATGTATATACACACTCTACGGTCTTCTTGGGAGGTCTAACGAGAAAAAATCCAATGCTGATTAACAAGGGTCCATTTCGCTCGTGAGAAGAGGTCCATGCTATTAGATAAGAGAGTTATTTTTTGCTTTTTGTCCTTTCTTGTTCTCTAAAAATAAATAACATGAACAATTATGCTCAGAGTATTAATATAAATAATGAGTCTTTTTTAGCCCACGAAAAGAAAACTTGTGTACAATGAAACAAAGAAAGAGATGGAGGATAGGTTGTTCACCATTCGGTAATTTAGGTTCAACTCGAAAAACCAAACCAAATCGACTATTTAATCCGATTCGATTTGGTTTGATCTAGCAATCGATTTGGTTTACTTTCTAAGACATTTAAATTGAACTAAACTGTCAAACAGATTAACCCAAATTATATTGAATATGTTATTTTAAGATTACAATATATGATTTGTATATTATTTCTTATAAAAATAAGTTTGTTTCCAAAACTTCTAAGATACAAATAACGAAATGTATAAATGTATACACCGCGTGTTAATAGAATATGATTTAAAACAAACTAAATGAAGTCGTATACTGGGATATATATATTGCACATTAATGAAATATGATCCTAACTTGATCAAACCAAATTAAATAATGAATTCTTGTGGAGTGACGTTTTATCTTTCTAACCTCTTGCTCATCCACCGTCCTTAAATTTACAATCTGTTTGGTCTCAGTATTTAGTATATGTATTAATATTAATAGTTATTTCAAAATTGATATTAATATAAGATACAAATAGGTGTTTGGACACCACTATTCATCTTGAGTTTTGTTGCCTTGTTGAGGTAAGACCAGATAAAAGTGAAATTGGGCGTTAAGAATTTGTGGTGAGTTTTGATAATTTCAATTTGTTGAAAGTATTCAATTTAGTATATTTTTTTAGTTTTTGCTTTGATGTTATTATTTAAATTAATATTAATAGGTATATATTATATATTTTTAATAACATAAATATTTTTATATTTAAAAAATAGATTTTGATAATAATAATAATAATTTTGACTCTAATTAGTGAAATAACTAATAATGATATTGATATTGATATTATATTTGACAAATGCTTTTCTGTCCTTTTTTGTAGATTTTACCGAGGATACAATTAAATAGTAAGTTTGCAAGGAGTATGAGTCATGATTAATATAGCAACTAAATCAGTTGAATGACCAAACAGCATATGTTAATTAGGAGTCTTCCCAAAAGGTCACTGATCCTCAAACTATTCCCAACAAAGTATATTTAACTTGAAATTTTCTAACTCGACTTCTGAAAAATAGTTAACCAGAGTTGTTGATCATCCACTTTGAAAAAATGGTTAATCAAAATCACGGATAATATTTACAAATCGGGATATTACAACTAAGTATGAGCACATTTCATAGTTATGATCATTGTCCATTGTGATCTAATAAATAAATCCTCTAATTTATTTTAATGTAAAATTTTATTACAAAAATATTGCGAAATTTGTTGCATAACCAAATATTTTAAAATGCTATCAAACACCTCATTATCATTTTTAAAAATTAAATTATTTTTGCCAAACACATTCATTGTCACGTTTTCACTTTTAAAAATTATCTTGTTTGGTATTATATTTTAAATTTTTATCATGAAACCTTTTTAAAAATTAAAATGCAACCAAACACCCCATAAGAGATCACAATCCATTATGGTCTAAGAAAACCTATGCCGGGAATATGACAATTTTGACCACTCTCCATGGTCCATTATGATCTAATAAATCCTACAATGTATTTACAAAAGTATATGAACACTTATTGCATGACGGAAAATTTTCATCGGTTAAGTTAACGACAGTAGTAATAATAGTAATAAATGTCATTAGCAGAATACATGTCTTCTCGAGACTGTATCACGGGCGGTTGGGTTTTTGGTTCAATTTTAAGATATTTTCACCGGAACCGAATCGAATCGAACCGGTTTAGTCGAACCTCGAACAGGTAACGAAGATTACGCTCGATTCACCAATTTATCGCATATTATTTATTAAAAAATAAAAATAAAACAAGTCGATGCAAGATTAAATCAAAATAAATCAACTAAGTATGGTCATTGTTGAGTTGAGTATTATATATATTTTTATATTGACAAGAAAAAAAACTATCCATCTCTCTGTACCATTATTTGTATAAATACGCAACCAAAAACTTTTAAAAGTTATACAACATAAAAACAGTCGATTTAACTGATTCATCGGTTTGGTTCAATTTAAATAAGGTCAAAACTTAGAGCCCCTTTGTCTGAGTTGGAAAGCTGCGCATGCACCACCTTTTCCGGAAAACCACAATATAATTAATTCTAAATTAATATATTATTTAACTTATTTTTTACATCAAAATTGTGTCATAAATAAAAACTCTACCGGTATAAATATTCATAAAATTATCCATCACCAATATATTATTGTCCAAACATTTTTTAAGAAAATTTCTGGGAAAACATTCTCCTGTCGACCAAATAACAACTAAACCAAACAGTGAACCGGAATCACCAAAGATGCAAATTAAATCGACGAGATTAGATTCAACTTGTTGATTTGACCGGTTGCGACGCCACAGACAGCCGCTCAACAACCGCTTAACGACTCAACCCCCCATATTCCAAGCTTCCTTTCTGATCTTATATGTATATATATATTTATAAATATATGTATATTTGACGATGCCCCCCTTGATAAGCTTCACACTCGATCGGCTCTTCAATACGAAGTCCACATCATATATCACGACAGATGTCTTTACATTATTATGGTCGCCTGATAAACGTTGTCTTTGGTATGAAGCTGGGGTTGCGGCACGATGGTGACATATAGCGACGGTTTCTCTAAGCAAACCGTCGGTAGATCCGTCTCTCTCTCTCTCTCTCTCTCTCTGTGTGTAGTTGCTTCCAGCTGTTGGACGATGCCGCGCTTGCGTCGGCGTTAAGACGCCGACACTGCCCGGTAACTGGTAGACGGGTTGTTTAACCTGACTTGTTAGAAGAGAAATTTGATATATATATATATATTTATTTATAAGATGTTCTCTTTTAAGATGGTAGACGGGTTGTTTGACTTGACTGTTTAAATCATGCATAATTCTCTGATCACACCTATATTCTAAGGTGTTCTTTTTTCTTCACGATCACATCTCACCTACGACTATATATAAGGTTATCAGGTTGTGTATAAGAGATTCTAGTCATTAGACTTTCTAACACAATTTTCTCCAGGTGATCACTTTGCATAGCAATGCATGACTGGGCTAAGATTCTTGAAAAGAAGATATATATATATATATTCATCTCTACCTTTTTTCTCTCAATTTTTAGAAAAAAAAATGTCATGTAACTATTAGATCACTCGACCAACATAACAACCATTCTAATTCTTAATTTTTTCAAAAGATCAACCATCTCTAGATCACTCTCAGTCATGACTATTTTGGGATCTCTTTTTAATTCAACATCCAAAGAACAATTAATTAATATCATTTATAGTTTATTAAATCGACTTCTTGACTCATTCATCTATTATAAAGACTATTAATTCAAGATTTTATTTTAATAAATACTTTTATAATATGAATATAATATATATCGTTATATTTAAATTCATTTTATTTAAAAATATACTTAAATATTCTATAGCATACACTGATTACCTTGGTTTAAATTAATAAATATATGATATTTTTTAATTTCTCTACATACTGATACATCATTCAATATACTAATCAAATAAAACTTAATTACAATTTAACACCGAAAATTATTCGTATTTGCTCGAATATCCAACTCATGATAGTATCCAACCCGACGCCAAATACTAAAATGCCCTTGTCCGGTCGGTTTGCCACCCAGCGGACGGACGGCCGGCTCTTGATCACGATTTAATTCTTCGGACAGGACTAAAGGGTACTAACACAAATATATAGATGACGAGCACTTAAAACCGAAGATCAAAAAGGACGTATGGAATCGGTTGCGAGAACCGTGCAGCGAGCGAGACAGCGACTCGGCCCGCCACCCGGAGCAGATGAAGACAGACCAGGCAGACCCGGTGGAGAGTGGGACCGGCCCGGGCCTACCGCCGATCGACCCCGCCGGCCGCCGCCTCCCTCGCTAAGTCCACCTCAGCACGGCCACGACCTTCTCCTCGGCCCCTTCCTCTCCGCGTGCCGCTGATTCTTCCAAATTCTCCAACTCGGCAGCCCAGCCACCTCGCACCCACCACCCTGCTCTCCGTCTCTCTCCGGCCGCCCCTCTCTCTAGCCGGCCATCCGTCTTCTCCCTTCTTGCTCTTCTTCACACTGGGAGAGCTGACGGCAGAGCATTCACCCGCAGAGGAAATTGCAGAAGGTACGGTCCGATGGCCATTCTTGCTCTCCCTTCTTGTGAGATTGAACGATAGGTCGTTGGCCTTTCAGCGAGCTAATGACTGGGATTTTCGGTACGACCTTTTGATCTTCAATTGCCCGTTTGTTTGCATGCGAGGGGATTTGCCCCCTTCTTGCTCCCTGTGCGGACACGGAGTTGATCCAGCCCTTGTCCCCGAGATGGGGAATCGATACTCGTTGTTGTTGTTGATCATGTTTATTCTATATGCATCTCTTTAGAGCTAGTTGAACAGAATATGTGCTGCACCGTTACATCCGAATTTTCCTTTTGATTCATGTGAGAAGCGCTCGCCCTCTTGACTTTGATCGTACGAAGGTGTCCGTTGGTACGATCCTGGAGATCTGTTGTGCGTTCACCTGATGGTGAAGCTCTTTTTCTTCTCCCGATTCTACGTTTTTATCCGATATCTACTCTCTTTTCTGTTACGACTGGCAGGATATTCTCCCCTTGAGTTGACGTCGATTGGTTTATCCGATGGCAGCTTTTCATCATCCTGTTTAGGCTCTGCTTCAGGATCCTCCGTGATTTCCTTTTCTGCAACTCCGAGTCTCCTGAAGTACTCATTAGAACAGCTGAACAGATAATTTATGTTGCTCCCGAACCTTCAGATTGAAACTTGATACTCAGATAATTCGGACCGCAGCAGTCGCCTCTGTCCTTGTTTTCTACAAGTTGTCATTTTTCTGACTTTAATCATTAATCATTTTTGCCATCAATTGTGATTCATGAAGGTTCTGACTCAAGCGTGGTACTGTTTGAACTTGTTCGTTGAAAAACATTTGCATAATGTGCGAGATGTTCAAATCGAGAGGGAACTGGATCCAGATGTGCTGAGGTGAAGTTGAATTATGAAAGGAATATTTATACCTGAAGAGGATGGATGACCGATGAGATCTGATCTCCTTCTCAGAAGAGTAGGAGGGTTCTTATGCGCTGCAGAAGCTCGGGTTTTGTTCTCAAGAAACCAAGGACTTCGCTTCTAAGTTTTGTCTCACTAGATTAAGGATATCTCTTCACTGATTTTTAGCATCTGTTTTTTTTCCTGTTGTCCGTTTCAATACGTCATGTTCACCCCCCCCCCCCCAAGGGCCTGCATCTTGCCAAAATTAAGGTTAATTCTTGTTGAAGTTGAGCAAGCTGAACAAGGACCAGGCTGCAGATCTCGCTCCGAGAAATCCTTAATGTGAAATCCAGTTGCTTTTTTGGTGTCATGATCTCAAAGGTTTCAATTACTTTGTAGTTTCTTGTTACATCAACCTTCAGAATTTTCCATTTCTTCTGTAGGTCATTAACACTTCCACCTGCATCCTTGATTACATCCACTAGTTCTGTTTCCATGGAAGAAGAAGCAAGTGAAAGGGATCTTCTCCCCGGGACCATCCCTGAGACAGTCAGTTCTGTAGGTGGGGGCAACTCCACAGGAAAGTCAGCAAGTGGAGCTTCTTCGTCAAAATCAAAGGGCGGGCGGGCAGTTCCTCACTATCTCAGACCTTCTGCAGGTTCCTGTCATGACTTCTGCAAGTACGGGAGGAAACACAGTTTTAATTTGGGGGGTAAGCGCCATGGCTTCCCCTCCCTTGCCGCGGGCATCCATTCAGCTCCTGAGAAGGAGCAGCATCGTGTCAAGATCCCTAGTCTTGCAGAGAAACGCAAGAAATCTGCTGCCAAGCAGAAGGCTTCCGCTCATCCGAAAACTGGCGTATGCGATAAGCATGTCATACTAGAGGAAGAGTCTCCTCGTCCTGTGGATAGCATCAAGTCTGCCGAAGAAACTGAAATTATCGATCAATTTCTTGAGAAAAACAGGCTGTTGATGGGGCCTGAAGTTGCAGGGTGCGATCTGCCATCACCATCCAAAAAGGTAGAGCCGTACGGCGAATTTGAATACCGCGAACAAGGTACTCGCTCGGAAAGGTCTGTGTTAGATGATGATCCCGGGGGAGAGATGAACCGTGAGGACATCCCTCTGCCGGTGAAGACGGTTGAAGCATCAGGCTGCTCCGAAACTGCCAATGTAAACGATCTACAAGAAAAACCACATCCATCTCTGGAGTCCGCATCTACTGATCGACGGATTAGATCCTCTAAAGATCCATTTGCATCCATCAAATCAAAGTTCAAGCAAAGAGTTCCATCGCCTCTCAAGAAAGAGTCCGCCCTTTTGGCGGGGAGATCGAAAGAAGGCAATCAAGAGGTGGCAACTTCATCTGCCAAGGGATCTACTGCCTCTGTCAAACTAGCATCCCCCGGAAAACTTAAGGGCACAACTGCGAGGTCGCTGCCTCCACAAGATCGTACAGCAGGAGCGACAAGCAAGAAATCTGAAAGCAGAAGTCCGACAAACGTGAAAGTGCTAACTCACGTTGACAAGAAAATGCAGAAACCTTCACCGATTTCCCGGTCCTCCCAGCCTGCTTTTAATAGAGTTTCAAGCATTTCCTTGAGGAAAGTCAAGATAACAGGCTCATCTTCCCTGAGGCGACCGAAGAACGCTGAAGAGGCTGAAGGCATAAACGAGAAGGTAAAAGAAAGGACCTTGCACATCGTCGAGCCAAGATCAACAGTTGAAAGAACTCCTGGAGCTCGACGGACATCAGCCGTGCTGAATCAGGAGAAGAAGAACCGGGTTCCGGCGCCGGCACCGGCGCCCAAACATGGCAGCAGAGTAACAAAGCCTGCTCAGATCGAGAACAAGAAGAGTGGGAGGAAAGGAGTGAGCAGCCAACCAGATGCCATGGATCCAGCTTCCAGCAAGTTGAAGTTCAGAAGAGGGAAGGTGGTCGACCCTCAGCCCGTCAACGACGCCCCCAGGAGGATCTTGTTCAGGCAAGGGAGGAAGACGGGTGACAATCAAGGTAGTAAATCTGGGAGGAGAAGCTTCAAGAGCAGAGTCTCTGCGCACGGAGCTGCAAATCAGCGTTGCCCAGAAGCAGAGGCCGTCGTGCTGAGGCATCAGGACGTGCCCGAGAAGGAGGCGCAGGGGCTGTTCAATGAGGTTATTGAAGAAACAGCCAACAAGCTCGTCGGAACCAGGAAGAGCAAGGTGAAAGCTTTGGTTGGTGCCTTCGAGACCGTGATATCTCTACAGGAGAACAAGCCCGCGACTCCGATTTGAGGCCGGTCTTTCTGCTTTCTTTGGGTCGTCGGTATGGTAGCGTAAATGCTTGTAAAGGAAGAACAGCTTGATAGGGAAGAAGTTTGCGTGCTGTTTGTGCTGTGGTTTGCGATCGATATCATACTGGTGAATTTTCATGTAACAGTTGAAATGAAATATAAAGAATCGATTGTTCAAAGATTTACTTTTGTACAGGGGGGCTTTTGTGTAGATTGACCTAAATCCGCCTGAAACCAGTTAGAATCGGTGTCGACTGTCTCGTACCAAAAACTTCTGTTAGGATCAGACGATCTTCTACGTTATGGTTAACCAAATTTACCATATAAAGCGGACCTAAAAAACAGGAGGAGATGGTCCCGAAGAGAGATGAGCGAACTGCCAACCCAAGTGACAGCTCTCTCGAGACGGGAGGGAGAGCCGGCGAGATCGTCAATCAACCCGGCAGAACAGAACATGAATAGACGATAGAGCCGCCGTCTGCTCACTTGCAAGAATCCCATCCAGGAGACCTGGAGGTCCTGGACATTCGTTATTGCGAGGAGCTTGAGCTTTTCTCCCGAGCACTCTCAGTCTTGGAACCGTGAAAATCACAACAGGAACGAGCACCGTTCCCTCTTCTCCTGGAAGAGGAATGATCCCAACAAGATGTGACAGACGAAAGAACAGAAAGCGCCCGTCAATTTGGCTGTCAAGTTTGAGAAAAAATGATTGATTTTGATTCACATCTGAACCAGTTCCAACATTATGGTGAATCATCCCGAACGCCCAATTAAACAAAACCACCCTCTCAATTTTGCCAAGAGGGAGTATTTGCACAGTTGCAATAAGCAATAATTACCACTATCTGCACATTTTCAATATATTGTGAATGCCACCGTTCTAAATTATTATACAAATGCAAATGGAGACCAACTAATTGCAGCCTCAAGGTCCCCAGTAAGTAACCACGTAGACGTAGGAAATAAAAATGTGGGACTAAAAAAATATGTATAAATAACTAATAGAGAAGTGGAAAACAGCTAGCCGTCTCTACCACAGCTTTTGAGAGGCCACATTCTTCTATGGCCTGAAGCAACTTCCGATCTCTTGTACCGCCAAAAATTTGGGTATACAAACTCATGGAAGGACATTTTGGGTTCTCCTCCTCCTCCGGGGCGTGTAATCTATCTTACACAACTGAAGTTGTCCATACACAAATAGGATTTTCCATAATTAGGGGAAGACGTGCTGCCCAAACTTCTCTGGTACAGCGAGTCAATTCCTCCGTCGATCTCAAACCATGGATTGAAACTGAAGGTTTGAAACTTTCTTAAAACCGTCTTTCATTTCTCATCTGAAGGCTCCAGGATATGACAGTTCCGGATGAAGTCATTTGAGTAGTTGACATACCTCATCCAAAATGGCCGAAGATGCTTGAATCCAATCTGCAGCCAGGGTTTACGCTGCCCATTATAATGGATGACAGCAGCCTGCCTTAAGCGCTCGAGATTTGTCTTCTCTTGATAACCTAAGCCTAACATGTGCCAAGAAGGATTAATGGGATGAACATGACCTCTGAATGCTATCAATGCTGGTGGTAATGTCCCAAGCCTCCACAATGTCAAGTTGGACTTCAAATTCTGCATTAAAGAGAAAATGTAATAACCGTATAGGTAATTCTTTTCATATACATTTTATTAGGAACTTCATTTTATATCAAATTGCTCAACCATTTTTTTTGATCTGCCTTCCACATCAATTTCCACAAAATTTGAAAATCCCTGATAATGTTTATCACTCAAATGTTCATAAGATATTTCTATTTAGGGACATGCAATACAAACCACTTTCAAAAGAAATGAAATCAATGGGCAAAAGACGAAGAAAAATGCTAGCCAGTTCTTAATTCTGAACAACCACGGTACTGATAATGGTGCAGTAGTTGCTTTCTTCGTGAAGAAGGGAACTGGGATGGACTTACAAATCATTATGCATGTATTTCAGTGAATGGATCAGGAAACCAAAGCATGAGCTAAGGTATCATTCAAGAATTCCACAAGGATCAAAGAACTGATATGTTCAGAAAGTAAATGTCAAAAACATAATATATTTCCAAAAATTGCAGGCTTCTCTCTTTAAAATTGCAGAAAAGGATGGATAATACGAAACTGATACAGTTATTCCATCAAAGCCTTCCATTCCCAGATCTAGAGAAATGAAGTAATGAACCAAAGATAGGAAATGGCCAAATAACATGAGTAATCGATCACCTCTTTTAGCCAAAAATGGTATGTGTCTCTGATGTTTGTCTTCCTCCATGCAGCCAGATCAAAAATATTCATGCCATACGCCCATGCACACTCATAAGGGTTTAAATTCTTTGCAATAAGTGGATGAGAAAAATTGAAGTATGTCCTGAAGCGCTTAGACATCACCCATCCATCATCACCTTTGCATGTTTCTACAGCTCCATTTACTTTGCCACCAAGGTTGATGTCCCACAAGGGTGATAAATCACGTTGGATAACTACATCATCATCAAGGAAGATAACCTTGTTGAGGTTTGGAAACAACTGTTACCAAGCAGAAGATAAAGCAATCAGGTAATGTCAGATCCAGTTTGCAGAATATTATACAAAATCCTGACAGTCCACCAATATCTTGAAATAGCTCTAAGAAGCAGCTGCAGAACTTTCATAAACAGGAAAAGACAAAAAGAAGATAAGGGCCCCTTAAAAAGCTAAGTTTTAGCTACTAATAAAGCATCTACCAACGCCGAGCATACTTATTTCTATACCACTGAATTTCACTAGGACAAGAACCATTTGAACTCTTTTTTTTCCTGCAGGTTTAGGAAATGACGGGTTATGCAAGCTCCTTTGAGTTAATCATAAGACGAAGTATCCTACAAATCAGAATTTCCACCAGATGTTAAGAGTGTGCATGGTTCGGTTCTATCCGGCCTACTTTTGTGCCTTTTTCCTTCAAAATCGAACTGGTTCAACCAGGTTTGGTTCAATTCAAGACTGAAAATCAATTAAATAATAAAAATAAATTATTTACATAAATATTCTTATTTTTAGCTATAAATAAAAAGTAATATTATTTCATTATAAAACTATATAATATTTTTATTAATAATATATAAATAATTTTATTGAATTTTCATTTAAACGGTTTACTCGGTTTAGTCCAATGTGGTTTGGTTTGGAAAACCTCCAAACCGGTTGAACCGAACCCGGTGTTTAAGCCAAACTGAACCGGTTTGAACCATTTTGTGCACGTCCCTACTAGACGTCAAGGTCATATGAAGATAGAATTATGAATTGATGATGTTCATGGTTAGATGAATAAGACTGATAGATAAATAACAATGATTGGAATAGTAGAATATGGGTAATGCAGAATATTCTAGCTACCGTAATCAAGGAAACAACATATTTCTTTGCTGATGGAAGCACACAAATATACCAACAGTTGACCATTAAACAATTTTATTTTGTGAATAAACAAACAGCAGACGTCATTAAGATAAAATAGAACTCATTGTGTTTTATGTTGTCATGGATATTCCTAATCACCATTCCCAAGACAGAAGCATATTGTTGAAAACTGGAATGCACACTCCAAATATCCAAGACCTCAGAGCACGTTTGGATACTCTATTGAGCACATGTATCCATATTAAATATAATACTAGATAATGTCAATTATAGTGCTAATGTATCTAATGCCAATAAAAGTGATATGGTATCAAATTTAATATTGCAACCAAACAGACCCATATCAAAAAATTACAAAATTCAGAGCTTCAGTGCCAGTTAAGGAAAACACGTAAGTTATGTCATGAGCAAGTAACAGATGTTGAAATGAAATACCTCTGGGAGATAAATGCGTAGATGGTTAAGCAGAGAGATATATTTCGGACTTCTGGCCTCTAGTTTAGATGCGAGCATACGAGGATTTTCGGTCACATTCTCTCCTAAAACATGGTTCCCAAGGTAGTGATTTCTGATTCCTTGGTGATTTTCAATTGCATCAACAATTGGAATATTTTCTCTTGTCAACCAATCAAACTGATGAACACTTTTTATCTCTATAATCGCTGGGGATTGTGGGTTTAATGCAAACCACGAATGCATGCCTGCATATGTCTTCTTGTCGGTAATGACATGAAAAACAACCTTTTCGGGCTTCAAAGAAGTGTTCACTGTGGACGCCACCACAACAGAAGTAGCAAGGATATTGTCGCTGGCAAGAACAAAATGATAATAGGAGTTGTCAAACAACAAAGGGAGTAATTCTGGAGGTGGCAATTGTTTACGGGCATGTGCATTGGATGAGTATTCGTCAGTCAGACGTAGGGAGAGACAGTGGATCCCTTTAGGAACAGCACTTGCTGCCAAATGTCTATGCAGTTGTTCTGCCAGCTTTGACTTCTTCACCTTCCAGTCCATATTTTCCATCTACAAGTACCAAGACTGGGTCATTAAGAAGGTGAATGTTCAAAAACAAAACCGTCTAACTATTTGAATCACAACTAAAAAATGAGGTTATGACACAAGAAACAGAAATAAGGAGTCTTATAACACAAACAGTTTCCACCACGAATAAATTTTCTGCAATAGTTCTTTCCTGAAGAGATCAGGACACATGCAGAGCACTTTCATATTTTTTCCTAATCAATTGTAAGCAGATGTCTGATTGACCTAATGAAATTAGCCTCCAGAAAAGATCATAATAACCCTGGTGCTCTAAACGTCTATGGTAGAACTGTATATTTCTTCCTTAAATGCTCAAATTCATGATTCCTGTAAAGATAGATAATATGTAATAGCTTATATAGAGAAAAGAAGAGCCGAAATGGTTTTCTGGCCTCAAATTTATGTCAACCTGCTTTGCTTCTTGGCATATGTAAAGACACAAAGAACCAACAAAAACAATAGGGTGTTGATTACAGGAGGAAGGTGCAGTATCCCCACTTGCTAGTTCAAGCTAGTTTAAGCTTATTTTAATGCATATAGATTCAGCCGGTTCAACACAAATGAGTGATCAGTAGCATGTTTTGAATCTAGAAATCATCAAATTCTGCTCCAAGAAGACCAACTGCAATGCTGAATTACCAATCTCTGCTAATTAAAGCAAAGCAAGTTATCCCTGGATATAAACGGTACCAGAGACAAATTTCTAGAAAAAGATAAAAATAATTGTTACCATTTTAATTGATGCAACACACAATGATAAAATTCACACAAGGCATGCTTTATCCACTAACTCTGAACAAATGCCGTATGAGATGACTGCAAGTTAGAACTGTGAACATCTTCTACTTGAATACATACCATTGCCTTTAATATTACAGCAAAGGTCTTGGCATCATAATTTACACTGTCGATTTCAGAAACCAACTCTGCAAAAGATTCAGGCAGTTTCAAGCCATCTGGAGTTTCCTCAGCATTTACTTGACTAAGTATCTTATGCAATTCCTTGACCAATCTCTGCAATATCATAGTTATTGATCACAAATGATTCTCCCTCGGTTAAATAAGTACAGATGTTAGACAGGAATAAGTACTTGTCAGTTCAACTATGGAAGAAAACCAAAGACTTACAACAGATTCATGTTGCCGAGAGAGAAAGTTTGGTCCCAATCTCCTGCCTAAGCAATCTACAGCAAAATAAGTACTTGATCAGGAGTAATGAGATGCTTCATTTGAGTCAAAGCTATAAGACAAGTTCTGATAAGGTGTCAACTATAACCCACAATGCTAGGTGAAGGAAATAATAAGATGTTAATGGCCATACACTGTTGATCCTAACATGCAACAGAGAATCTTCCACCCTGAAGTTGCTATATAAACAATACAAAAATGTAGTCAATTTTACTCAAGTTTAGTTCAATGAAAACCAAGTAAAATGCTTTGCTAAGCCAGAAGGCATCAGATAAATAAAAAATAAAAAAAACAAAAACAAAGTGAAGCAAAAAGCACCTCAGGTTACACATTTGCCACCTATTGTTTGAGGGTCTGCCCAAACACACATAGTAAGGGAACACTTGGCAGTTGGCAACTATTTGTTGAGTTAAAATATCATGGATCAAGCTATCCCACCTAAAGAGATGGGATACAGGAACTGGATCTGCCTCCGCCCAAAGTGACTCAAAAGGGATCAATTGATCCACCTTATCGAAGAGCAGGAGCAAGTAGATCCAGCTCCGACCCGCGGCCCAACATGGGATATCTCAGTACTTATGCAGCGCTCAAGGAACTAATGACCCTGCTAAGAATGAATAAAACAGCAAAAGCACACAGATAGCGTGTCCGACAGTGCAGAAAATAGACTTGACCCTGGAGTGTTGCTGTTAGAAAGCATGTCCTGCTTTGTCTCTGCCATGAATTCGTGATAGATGAATTCTCAATTTGATGCAAGATGTTGAAGAATGCCATACATCCTAAGAGAGCAGTGCGTACAGATGAAATAAGCCAGATGCTATCCGTACACCAAGGATCAAATATGACCCTACAATGTAAAGGTTAAGAAACTTCCGAGCAAAACAACCAAAAGTTGTAACTGCAAAGTAACATATAAATGGCCCACGGCCAAAAACCATTCAGGAAGTACGAGCTATGCAAATGATAACGTATCCACAGGAGAAACTCTTAAGTAAAAAACTAAAGTGCACGTAGAAAGTGAAGAAAAAAAGAGAAGTAGACGTTTCAGACCAAACAATAGTACGAGTTACAGTACTGAATCATAAAAACAATTTGATTAGTCCATAAAAAATGTCAACGACAAAATCATTGACGAAGCGTTAGATTGCTCGAGCATTTATACTGAGCCGAAGAAGAAACAAAATTAAGTGGATGAAAGGTTCAAGAAGACGGATCACCAAGTGTGTCATTTCTTGACGGAAGAAGGAGAGATCAGATCAGCGCAGAGAAGGAAAGTTTCAGAATTGAGCGAACTCACGCTTCATCTATCCACGGAAATCCAAAAAAATAACAGCGGAATGCACACCGAAACACCGGCGTCGGCGCCAGATCCAAATTCCAGCCGGAACAGGGAACCATGAAAAGGGGAAATTTTGCAGGTCTATGTCAGAGTAACTCGAGATTACCGAAGGAGGAGCACTCTTCGACGCCCTCGAGCGTGATGGCGGCGGAGAGGATGAACACGAAGGGGAGGAGGAAGGCGAGGATGACGACGGTGAAGAATAAGGTCTTGTATGAGAGATGGCGGACCGCGACCCTGACCTTCATCAGGTCGAGAACCCAATTGCTGCTCGATATCGTGAGGCTTCTCATACTCGGAGACAGCCGTATCTGCATCGTCGTAGTAGCCAGCGCCGAGGCCTCCTCCGCTGGCCGGCCTCCCCGGGCGCGAGGGCGGCCGCGGCAGCTGGGTCGGTCTTGGCGCCGGCGCTAACCTTGGGTTCCCGCGGGAGGAAGGTGCCGACTGAACAGTTTGGGTCGATCACCATGGAAATGAGGAGCAAGGGGAGGGGTGTCGAAGTGGGCCTTCGCCAAGATCGCGTCTTGGAATTCCGAGTGAGCTGTTTTCCTTCACATGAAGGTCACGCTCTTCTTCCTCCTTTATATTCTTCTTTTGGTGGAGAGAGAGAGAGAGAGAGCGCGCGTATTTTGTAGGCAATTACTTTAAGACGTCTCTTGATAATCAGTTTCTTATTCTTTTTCTATATTGGGTGCAAAAGAATTAATAATAAACTTGACCGAAATTTGTCTCAACAAAAAAAACTTTTCTCAACTTATTTATCATGCTAAACATACAGGCTTAAAAATTTTGGAGAAATCCCCCCCATCAATGAGCCGAGTTTGAATAGATGACTGCTTTTTTTTTGGGGTAACTCAGTTAAATAGTTGATTTAATATTTTATTTTAAATTATAAATGTTAATATTTCTACAAGTGGTAAAAAATAATTTAGTTTAAACAAATGCCACGATTAATTACAGTTGCGTGCGTGTCCAGAGAAAATCCAGTTCAGCACAAATAAATAGAAGGAAACGATGATTATTATAGATTTCCAAATTTTATGGTGTTCCATTCAGTGATTATTGTTCTTCTTTTTTTTTGCGATTTAAGTTGTCTTGCTTAACATCTAAAAGTGCATAGAGTTTTATTTCTTGAAGACAGTTATGAACGTAGAATTCTTGTTAAATAGGTACATCTAAAGAGCCAGTATAGTAACTTCTCTTGGAAAATTTATAATTACCGATAGACTTCTAAATTTCGTTGTGGAGTTGATGAGATTCCATGTAGATTTATTTCCTGACTTTGGTTGCACGATAAATAAAGTTTCTTGTTATAAACATATATTTTTTATAAGAAAACATTGTGAACATTATTTGTTCACCATTGTAATTTTTTTTCCACGTACCCCTCAGCTTCTGGCAGTTATACATGATTCCCCAGTTCCCACTATTTTAATCGGATGTCGTCAAACATGATAATTTCATTTCATATTTTCAACTATATTTTAACTTGATATAAAATGTTATTCGTTTAAAAAATACTGTGCGGCCAACACACCGTAAGCAAGAATCATAGGCATAAGATGTGCATGAAGTTATTTTAGATAAAATTTTGATAAATATTTAGACAACAAAAGTCAACACGCGGACCCCTCCCTCCTATTAGGAGTGTCAAATGAACGGGTCATAATAAAAAACCCGTTGGCAGGCCCGCTATCAGGTGGACATGGGCTGCTTATGCAAGTCCGTTGGGCTGGTGTCAAGTCCATGAAAAAGTCCAAGTTATTAAATGGGTTGGATGGGCTTGGGTTGGGCTTGGGCCGGGGCCCACTTAACCCGTTAAATGTAAGTGTCAAGGTACGGTGCACAAGGGGATACCGACGATGTCAAACATAAAAAAATCAGGTTTAGATATATTATAAATAAAAATATATTTGTTTATAAGATTAGTTACGAATGTATCTATAAAGTAGTTAGTACGATCAGTTGAAATATAATTAATAATTAATTAATAAATAAATAATGAACATATAAATATTTTATTTATTATAATTTAATATGTTTAAAATAAATATTAAAATTAATTTAAATAATAAAAACAAATTATAAAATAAAAATACATAGTAAAAACATTTAAAAAATATTTAAGATACAAAAAGTTTTCATCATAAATTATTTTAAAATATATATAAAAACAAAGTTTATAAATTAATATTATTTTTAATAAAATAAAATATAATTGTCAATTAATTTTTTTGAACAAAATTTGTCGATGTTAACATTTTATCGTCATGTCACTTAGTTCAAAAGTTAACTAAAAATATTTTATTGATTTTTTTGTTATAAAAGAAAATTTTGTGGTCTAAAATAACTTAGGATATATTTGGTTGAAATGTAAAAGAGATTTCGGTTATGAAAATGTGCTATTCTAATACAAAATGTGTTTTTTTTGTCACATGGCACAACAACCAGAGGGCGCGTAGCACTAGGGGTGTTCAAGTAAAATCGGAATACTGATAAACCGAATCGAACCGATCAGTTCGGTTCGGTTTGACGGGTTATCCGTTCGGTTTTTTGAACCGAATCGAACCGATAACTTCTTATCGCTTTGGTTCGGTTCGGCACCTCCCCAAACCGAACCGAACCGATAAACTGGTTGACCCGGTTTGACAAAGTTTGACCCATTTTATTTACATATTATATTACATTTAAATATATATTATTATAAATTTAAGTTAATTAGTATAAAGATATAATTATATATTATAAATAAAGTATTAGTCTTCGTATTAATCTTAAATAATTATTACAATGTATTTTTATTTTATTTTTTTATTTATTTAAATATACATTAAACCGATGAACCGCGAACCGAACCACAATCAGTTCAGGCTTCACTGAACCGATTCGGTTCGGTTTGGTTTCTCTTATCGGTTCGGTTTCAGTTTGGAAAAAAAACAGCCAAACTGAACCGAACCGAACCGTTTACACCCCTACGTAGCATAGCGCGCTGGCGAAGGATCGAGCTATCCCCACAAGATCCACCCCCCCGGGGGGTGGCCCGACTCCATCGGGCTCGGTTACAAGATATAGAATCCACCTTTAAAAAAATATAATGTTATAAAAATATTTTTAAAAATGATATTTGATAATCATTATTAATATATATTTTAAAAAAATTAATTTTAAATAAAAATATATGAGAGATTATTTTTGTATGATTTCTACCATTTATAGTAGTACATGATTTTTTCTTAATTTATTAATATTTCTCATTTAAATGTTTTATTTAAATTAACTAAAAAGTATTTAATATGACTTTTACAATAAAGATATAAGATTTATTATTCAACTGCCATAAAATAGTAAAATACATCAGCTACCGATCTCATGAATTAAATAATATGTTTTTACTTGTATGTAAAATTTTGATTACCGACGTCACGATGTCAAACTTGTATTTTGACTACAAATGGACCTCATGCCGGCAAGAGCATTATGGACAATGGTGGGCCAACGGGCTGGTGGGCTTAAAGCCCGTTTGTAAAATATTGGCCGTTGACCTTTTTACCATGGCATGGACTTGAAATTTACGTAGATAGACTGAAGCGGGCCGGGGCCGGGCCAGCTCAAGCCCGGCCCGTTGACACCCATACCTCCTATCGTCATCTAAGATGATCCAGACTCCCTTGTTAGTGGCTACGTAAAGAGGTCAAAGTTGAAACTCATGGTAGGGTCGGTAAAAATTTAATTAAACTAAATTAAATGAGGGTGGCAAAATTCTAAATCTGTTAGTGCAGTAAATATTCTAAAATAAAAATATATTACTCAAGCACCAATGAGGCGCATCTGGTGTAGTGGTATCATAGTACCCTCCCACGGTACTGACCGGGGTTCGATTCCCCGGATGCGCATTTTTTTTTTGTTTTTTCTTGACGATTTTAAGACGGCTCTATCGCGTTTGGTAGTAGAAAAACGTAGTCATTTTGTTTGCGGCGACAATCGGGTGTCAAATGGGCCGAGGTCGGCCCACATCGTATTGTCTACTTCATTTAGTTTTAATTTTTAAAGGGTAGGTTTGACACCAAAACTTTTTGAAGAAAAATTTGATTTATCTCCGGGTTAATCTCGTACCAAATAGTTCTTCGGAGAACTGTAACCTGATTCGATTCGAATTATATTTTTATGAGGTAAATTAAAATTTTGGGCTCGTGGTTAGCCCATGCAAACCTGTTGGTCGGTCCGGACAATTTCCACCCTTCTTTGTGCTGGGATCGGATCATGTACGAAAGAAAAGAGGTGTGATATGCATATTTTGATGCTTATGGTGCATAAACAAAACAACTTATGTAATATAAGTAGTGTTTACTTGTATGAAATTTAAAATCTGATGCTCCAAGCAAATTGTAATATTCCGGATTTTTGTAGAATTATTTAGATTATTATCGTAGTGTTTTAATTATTTCCGTAAGGCGCTTAAATTATTTTTAAGACGTTTATATATAGATACGTAAATATTTTTATTTATTTATATTGTGTCTCATTAGCTTCATAGATTGTTATATTTTATTTTATATTATGTCTTATTAGTTTAGTGGATCGTTTATAGTTGACCTCTTCTTTCTTTAACCTCTTCTTTCTTTTCTTCTCCTATTTATTCTCTCTTTATTTTTATCCTTCTCAAACCCTAATTACTATGTCTGCCGCCTCCTCTATTCCGTTACCTCTTTTTTTTCTCCCACAATTTCCTTCTTTTTCTACCTCCCCGAGCGCCATTGTCGCGCGCATCTCTCCCTCTCTTTCCCCCCCGATCTCTCTCTCTCTCTCTCTCTCTCTCTCCCTCCCTCCTCTCCATCGCCCGCGCGTTGGCATTACCCCCCCTCGCCTCCGCGTCCCGCCCGCGAACGGCCAGCCCATCCTCGTCGACCGCCACCGGCCACCCTCCCTCGAACTGCCGCCGCCCGGCGCACCCTCTCGCCGTAGCCCGCCGCCGCCCGCCCGGCCCCGCCCGCGCCCGGCCCGTCGCCGTCCGCGGCGTCACCGCCACCTTCCCCGCGTTTGCCCACCGCCGGCCGCGCCATCCCGCCGTCGTCGGCATCGACCTCCGCCGTCGACGCCGCCGGCCAACCAGCCGCCGCTAGCCGCCCTCGGCCTCGCCCTCCCTCCTCCTCCACGTCGCCTCCTTCGCCGGCGGCCGCCGCCGCCATCTCCCCGTTGGACGCCCGCCGTCCACGCGCAAGCCCGCGGCCGCGCCCACGGCCGTTGACCCAAAGACCCCCCCCGCCCGTCTCTCCGGCCGCCCGCACCGCCGCGTGCGCCGCCGGCCGCGCCGCTCCTCCGCCAACCCCCCACCTCGGCTGCGCTCCTCCCCGCGCGGGTTGACCGCCGGCGCGTCGACCAGCCGTGGCGCCGTCCCCGCCCGAGCGCCACCCGCCGGCGCCGCCGCCGCCGTTGACGCCACCCGCGCGACCGTCTCGCCCACGGCCAGCCGCCGCCACCCGCGCGCCCGGCCGCCGCCTCGCCGTCCACCCCGCCGCGGCCAGCCGCGGCTAGTCTCGCCGCGCGCGGCGCGATGCGCCCGCCGGCCGCTGTGCGCCCGCCGGTGCACCCGCCCCCCCTATCCGCCGCTATAACCCCCCCTCTCTCTTCTTTATTATTCTCCCCTCTCATATTTTTTATTATATTATTTTCTCCTTAATCCTCTCTCTATTTCCCCTTTTTCCGATGGCCTGACCCCCCCATTGTCTTTTCCGGCGAGTCTTGGATGTGGAGGATCTTTAATTTGGGTAATTTAATTTGTGCGCCGCGTCGTCATGTTCGGTATCATTTTCGGTTGCCGATTCCCGAGTTCCTTAGCGTCGATCCGGTAGGCATCCTTGACGTGGCTACTATCATTAAAAAATGCATATTTAATTCTTCATGATCCATATAATTGACCTTCTAATTAAAGGGATGTGTGTAGTTATGTTTTTACGTAATTTGTGACTTAGCTTGGGTTAATTAGATAGAGGTGCGTAGTATCATGTGATGATATGTGTTTATGTTTCTATTATGTATATATGAGATCATGCTTAGTTAATAGTATAATAAGCTTTCTTTTAGCTTGTCATCCTGTTACTTTTTATCATATTTAGATTATGTTAATCTTGCTAAGTAAATTGTGATAGGTTATCAAGATTAGTTAGCGTGGTGATTAATCTTCCAAAGATCTAGTTACATTCATTATTTAATTATGTTTAGTTAGTTATATGTGATGTCGTTTCATTTTGGTTTATTTCTAGCGGGGTATTGTCTAGCATGGATTAGTTGTGTATATATTCAAGTTAATGTTCATAGTTCTGTTGTTGTGTCATGGCATAGTATTGATGATGTTTATTGATCTTGCATATTGGTGACCATGGCATGGGATGAGTAAGGTGGAGGGATGATGCATTGAACCGCGAATGGAAACCGAGCTACACCGTACTAGTTAGTCGACTCGAGGGCGGCGAGGGGTTAGAACCGTCCGGGTGCAGTATCCTTCGATCCCGTATCCCGCGGGCATCCTATGTGCCACCACCGCCAGGCACTATGGGATTTCGATTAGTATATGGTATTTATATATGATAGATCCGGTGGTAGCCGGTCGAGATGGCAAGACGACGCATTCCTTGCTAATGGAAATCAGAACAAGATATGTGCATCTATTAGAGGATAGGTGCATATGTGTGAATGTGATTCTTGTAGAGGATAGATGTATTTTGCATGGTATGGTATAGATGGTCTAGTGATGTATTTTATTTTGGCAAGTATCAACATATGCTGGATGGTGTAGGTATGGTGTGTCTCATTTGTAGTATATCAGCATATGGAGCATATAGTAGGTGTCTATGCATGTGTTCATACCATCTTTCTAGATCATGTTATGATGCATATAGGTGCTGGTTGGTGTGATTATAGGCTTTGGTTGGTGGTGTAAAACACATGGATTAAGTCATATATCTAATATATTGACTAGCCTATATTTACATATAATTGGTGTAGGTCTGGGTACCTATTTATTTAACATCTAGGGCCTTCTGGCTATCCGATTTGGCGAATGATGGGGTGTCTACTGAGTCGTCGTACTCATCCCAATCCTCTTATCAATTTTCAGGTAATCAGGTTTGGCGCAGCAGAAGCGTGGTGGAATGATTCCCAAGAAAGCAAATTGGATGATTCTTGTAATTTAGATGGTAATTAGATTTGTTTAGATTATAGCATAGCAATGTATTTAATTTGATTCTGTGGATGTATAAACTGGGACCTAGTTGTCTTCATTTTTCCCAAACCGTTGTTTTTACGGGGTTAATTTTTCCCGGTCGCGTCGTCGGATTATCCCGCTGTGCAAGTTAAAAATCCGGGGCGTGACACAAATGGGCAATAAGGGACTGCTTGGTTACAACATTATATTTGATATGATATCGTTTTTCATTAATGTATTGGTTTTGGTATCAATACATATATATATACACACAGAAACATGCATATACTTGATAAGAGTACGCAGAAAGACCCCACCAAAAGTGGAATTAAAATTATGTATTCATTCACGTCAAGTCAAGGCAATTGGCCTTAATTATACGCCATCACAGTTCATTAAAAATTATTGTTTATCATACGTAATGAAATATGATACGTATGCTTTGATATGTTTTATTCGAAATATTAAACAACTTATGTAGTGTCGACCTTCTTGGTGCGGTTAGCACAACTCACTGCTCAGGGGAACAGTGGGCATGGTTCAAGGACTTGAAATCTGCCCTTCTCTCGGAGGGAAAAGATTACCGGTGAGAATCGAGTTAGTGGGAGTGCTCGATCTTTCGTCGAACGTTGAGTTACGTATTTCTGTGGTCGATGAGTCAGTATTGATAAAAAAAATATAAAAGTGTATTAAAATAAAGATGGATATAAATTTTTTTTTTTTCACCGACGATGACTGTCAGACTCGCGCCGTTCCTGCCTCCCGGAAGTCCGGGACGGCACCGGATAAATCGTCGCCGGTGGTGAACCGACTCCCCGCACTTTCCCCAATCTGTTTAGGTCGTCGTCTTCCTCCTCCCTCTTCCCTCCCTTATCGGCCTCCGCCGCCGCCGCCGCGCCGCAGCTCCGCGAGCAGCATCTCCCGCACGAAGTCATGAGTGGAGGAGCCGAGCGCGGGGCCGCTGACACGGACGGCTCCCAGGAGGAACATCAGAAGCGGTCGGAGATTTACACATACGAGGCCCCCTGGCACATCTACGCCATGAACTGGAGCGTCCGCCGCGACCAGCGCTACCGCCTCGCCATCGCCAGTCTCCTAGAGCAGTACCCCAACCGCGTCGAGATCGTGCAGCTTGACGACTCCACCGGCGACATCCGCTCCGATCCTTCGCTCTCCTTCGACCACCCCTATCCCCCGACCAAGACGATGTTTATACCTGACCGGGACTGCGTCCGGCCGGATCTCCTCGCCACTTCTGCCGACTTCGTTCGCATATGGCGCATCAACTCGCTAGACGAGACCGCCGATCCCTCTCACGACGAGCACCCGAACAAGAAGCAGCAGGCTCCCTCGAGCCGCGTCGAGCTCAATTCCACCCTCAACGGGAACAAGAACTCCGAGTACTGTGGTCCTCTCACCTCCTTTGACTGGAACGAGGCCGATCCCCGTCGCATCGGCACGGCCAGCATCGACACTACCTGCACCATCTGGGACATCGAACGCGAAACGGTCGACACGCAGCTCATAGCCCACGACAAAGAGGTATACGACATCGCGTGGGGCGGCGTCGGCGTTTTCTCTTCCGTGTCGGCCGACGGATCCGTGCGGGTGTTCGACCTACGAGACAAGGAACATTCTACCATCATATACGAGAGCTCTGATCCGGCTGACACCCCGCTGGTGCGTCTTGGGTGGAATAAGCAAGACCCCCGCTACATGGCCACTATCATCATGGACAGCCCCAAGGTCGTTGTGCTGGACATACGCTTCCCGACTTTACCGGTAGTAGAGCTGCATCGCCACCAGGCTAGTGTCAATGCTATCGCGTGGGCACCCCACAGCTCTTGCCACATCTGCACAGCAGGAGATGATTCGCAGGCCCTCATCTGGGACTTATCGTCGATGGGAGAAAGCGGGGGCCAGCAGGGGGGTGGGGTGGCTGACGGGGGACTGGATCCAATTCTCGCGTATACGGCTGGTGCAGAGATCGAGCAACTTCAGTGGTCGTCAACGCAGCCCGATTGGGTTGCTATCGCCTTCTCCTCCAAGCTGCAAATTCTCAGAGTCTGAGCTGAAAAGGTTTCAATCCTCAGGCACTTCCTGCTAACATACCATCCAAAGGAAAGGAATTTAAAATCTACAATAATTCTCCTTAGCTGTCTCTCATTTGGGTTTTCCATTCCATTGCAATTTGTTGCTTGCAGAAATTAGATACTTGTTCCGCTCATAAGGACGCTGGTTTCTGTGAAACAATGGGATTATCCGATTAGTAGAGTGATCATCAGGTTTACAGATTGATGTCAATGGGGTAGTTATTTGCACAGCTTCACGTTTCTGTCGTCCTGTGTAGAGTCTCAAGTGGGTTCTCCTTGCTATTCTTGTCTGTAAGGGAACCCTAACATTTCCACTTGCTAATAACATAAGCTTGTCAAACTGTGGCATCAATTGCTTGCCAGCATGAGCTCATCATTCTCTATATTTATTCCTTACTGCGCTTGTCTCTGTGTCTATGCTCATATGACTGGAATGTTTCGAGATATCAACATGAATATGACCGAGTATTTTAATGTTGAGCGGCTTTGTCCATTAAAAGGATGCTCGTGCTTTTTCTTTCCTGGTATTTTAGTAATATGTTTCATTGATTTTTGTGGACGTGTAGCTTTCTCTCTTGAGTATACCTAGTCGACTATGTAGTTGATTTCTAAGTTTTCGGACCTTAAGGTGAAAATATTGCAGCACCCGCCGTTCAATCAGGATAATAAGAGCGGTACACAGTGATTTGTCTTTTACTTCAGTGGAATCTCTTTCCCAAAACGGGATTTGTTACAATCTTTTTTTTCCCTTATGAATTGTTTTCAGAATTTCTATTGATGTTTGTGATGTTGAGGGTTTGATGCCTCCTTTATGGAATGGTGTATGTTATGTGTTTTGCCATTTATTAAATTTTTATATTCTTATTGCTTCAGTTTCTTGATTCATTTCTCTCATTCTCTGCAACCGTTTTGCTATAATATTGCTTATGTTTGAAACGTAGGCTGGTATACATGCTATATATAGTATGATAAAAAAGAAATTATCAGTAGGTTAGAGCTCTAGTAGATATAAGGAAAAGTTGACCATGAAGACGTATCTTAGTCTCCTACTTTTTTTGGAATCATTGGACATGGAAAAACTTTCCATTTCTTGGATTTGGATGCAGTATTTTCAGGCTATACCTAGCTGTATTATGCATCTGGTAGTTTTCCTGAACTTCAGGGGTCTTATAGAATTCCCTTTCATATTTCTTTGCCTAGGAAAAATGAACCGCTTGGAATTCAGATGGAACCTTAAGTTAACCCTGGTCCACCTTATTATGTGGACTTTGGTAGTTAATTATCCGTAAAAAGAGTATTACAGAATGTAGCACCATAAAGATTCAATCTTGATGATTTGATCCGCATTTGTTATTGGAATTAGTGTAAAACTTTTGTATTTGTCTGATGCTTGACATATGCCATATCTTGTCACGGTGGACTTAAATATATCAATGCTTGGGCTTGTTGAGCGTGCATTCTGTCGGATGGTTCCGGGAGAGGATATATTTTTGAAGGTGACAATGTCACAATTCATTAATGATGCAGCAAAAAAATGTACAAAAGGAGATACAGAAAAAAACCTCCCCCGTTCACTGCCAATATGGTAGACTCCTTGGGAGACAACCCAGAGACCCACAACTACAAACAAAATCTCTTCCAAACCAACCACCATGTGATGGCCAAAGAAATTGGCGTACAACAAAGTACCAAAATAGGAAAAAAAATCAATCTTTAAGAGAAAAGTGGCGCGAAGAAGAATAGCCGAGGGGTCCTGAAATTGTTCACCCAAAAACTCTCCAATTCTGCATCGTATCTGTCCAAGGTGCCAAGTTGACCTCAGTGGACTTCACTGAATAGGACCCCCCTCCCCCAAACGTAGGAGTCCCCACAACAAACTCTATCATCTCGGGAAGGAGCGCATGAGAACGCATTTATATAACCAACCAAATCTACATATTCCATGATTTCCTCCTTTGAGATTCCTTCTATAGGACAAGGATCAGTTGTCATCCACTGCATCATCTTTCCACGCAAAGGACACCCGACATCTTTGTCAGGTGCAAGATTGTACAAGCGGCGAAAACGGTCCATAAGCTTTAGATTGCCGGCCCATCTGTCCTTTAAGAAGTAGGTTTTCCTTCCATTATCCACAACAATGAAAGAAGAAACATTAAACAAATCCCAATTCTGCATAGTGTATTTTCCAAATCCTTGATAATCTATTTCAAGCTCGAAAGTTGCTACCCCAACTATGACCAACCACCACACCATACTTAGATGTGACTATCCTGCACTAAAGAGAGTCCTTTCCTTGATTCAAATTGAAGAATATATTGGGGAGATGGCATTGTGAAGCATCCCAATTTTGCAATCCATTTGTGAGAGGCACATCGGGAAGATGGCAGTGTGAAGGATCCCAATTTTGATTTCAATTTGTCGGATCATTTCCAGGCTTGAATTGTGTTGTCTTTACTCTTTAGGGGGGGGGGGGAATCAAGCATGTACTATAAAGGTTCCAATAACTAACCCCCGACTTCAGAATTGTGAAATGAGATATTTTCAACATTTATGTTGAAGAGTTGAATCACATTTTCCGGTTCCAACATGGGCTGTGCAAGGAAAACTATTTATTTAGCAACCAATTAGAGAGATCTTGTTTCGGCGCTAGGGTCATGTTTATTTTCACGATTATTTAGATTTCGACATCAATTGAGAATGAAGTTAGAATGCAGTTTGAAAATTGTGACTCTAAATCTCGTCATTGCTCTTTCCAAAATATTTATTGCCTCTAAGTCATCGTACGGATGAGTTGACAATCTTTCATTGGTGTCTTTCCCTACCCAAAACGTATTGGTTGCACAATCATTTTTATATTTTTTTCGTGATAAAGTTTCATATTAAAATCAGATCTAAGATAGCCAAGGATTTAAAATTACCATGCTTGGTGAGACATGATAATGATAGAAGAGTGGAGAGCATGCGTGAGTATACAAGGCGGGGGGGGGGGACTTGTTTGCTACACCAAACATACTTATTTAGCCAATTTTGTTACAAAATCATAGTTTTGTGCTTCAGTTGTATTTAAATATTCTCTTAGGAAACAATATTTAACATCATTATTTTTGGAGACATCCGTGCAAATTCTAAAATGGCGTTTGATTGGTACGTTACTGTCAATATTTCTTTTTGGGAAAATACCATTTAGTACACTTTCAATTAATTTATATCGTAGCTGTATCACCTTGTTCACATCCAGGCTTCTTACAACTCTTTCTCTCTCTCTTATTGAAGGGAGAAAATCAACAACTGTTTCCCAGTGGCCGTGCAATATAAGAACCATCACGAACTTATCTCCCCATCATTCATCATCTTGATATATAGTTTTCATATTGAAATTCTATTTTATCATTATTAAAGTTGGTAGGCCACAAGGAAAAAAAAGACATTATATATTTTTTGCAGTAAAACAGATTTTTATGATGTTGTCGAACGTCTTTTAAAACAAAAAAAATTGTTACGAAACATATTTTTATAACAAAAACTTATTTTATCATGCAACCGACATCTCATAATGTATCAAAACAATATCGGATTACTTTTAATACGCAGGTCAAATACAGAGTTTAACAATTTATATTTTATACGTCAATGCTTATCTTCTAAAATGTGATTACAAAAGATGGTTTTAATTTGCCAGGTTGCGGACGCTCCGATGGATCCTGTTCCGAACTCACTATCCGTTATCCAACGCGATTTCGGTTCGGCTGGATCCGACCGCTATTTGTCTCTTCTTCAATCTTCACTCGCCGCGTTCCTCTATTTCATCCTCTCGTTCCCTCGTCCAACTCTCTCCTGCTGCAGCTCCCACAACCCTAATCACAGCGATGGCGATCCGCCACCTCCTCGCCCTCGCCCGCCGCCAGCGGCGCCCCTCGCCTGCCGCCTTCTTTCAGCACCATTCCTCTCGATCCGCCTCTACGGCGCTGGCCTCGCCCGAGGCGGCGCCCGCGCCCCCTGCCGCCCGTCCCCTTATGGCTTACGACCGGCTAGCCGAGGAAGTTCGCGCCAAAATCAATCGTCTCGACGACCCTGACCCCCGATTCCTGCGCTACGCCTCCCCACACCCAACCATTGCCGACCACACCGCCGTCCTGGCCGCCCCGGAGACCCGTGTCACCACCTTACCCGGCGGTCTCCGCGTTGCCACCGAGTCCACGCTTGCCTCACGAACAGCCACTGTGGGAGTCTGGATTGACGCGGGGAGTCGGTTCGAGACGGACGAGACCAATGGGACTGCTCACTTCCTGGAACACATGATCTTTAAGGGGACCGAGAGCCGCACCGTGCGGCAGCTGGAGGAGGAGATCGAGAACATGGGAGGGCACCTCAACGCCTATACTTCGAGGGAGCAAACCACTTACTATGCTAAGGTCATGACTGAGGACGTTCCTAAGGCACTGGAGATCCTCGCCGACATACTGCAGAACTCGTGTTTCAGCGTGGAGAGGATCAACCGCGAGCGGGACGTGATCCTCCGTGAGATGGAAGAGGTATATGTTGATATATTTTTCACCTCGAAAGTACTCCAGAGGGCGATTTCTACATATCAGACTTTAATATATAATATTTCTGCTAGAATGTTTTTTATTGTTCGATCATGAGTTAACTCTTGCAAAAATGCATTTCATCTATTTGTTTCTTTTAAAAGGTCGTTTTGGTTATCCTATAGAGATTGAAGTCATTGGCTTCTCTTCTGTAAGGGTCTGTATAGAGCTCTGTTCAGGTTAGATCTTAGATGTGAAACATCAAAATTTGGTATCAGGATTTGCTTTTGGGAGATGAATCCGTGGTTCTTGTTTTTACATATTATCACTGACTTATTTCTCATTTTCTAGAAGGGAAAGGGGTGGCTGAAGAAAAATACTCCCTAATTATTAGGGCATTCTATTTAGTCCCCGTTTCAGGACTCTGTTATGACTTCATGCCCCATAAATAATTTCTTCTACCCTCAAACTTTTTTGGATTCAATGTTACGCAAAGTCGTCACAGAACTTGTCCACACTCCTAAGAAAATATGTTCACTATATTTTTTTTTGAAAAGTATGCCATTCATTTTCTTGTCACCGCGGTAAAAACATCAACCTATGTTATTTCTATCAGTAATGCTGAAGCTGGTCCTTAAAGAATTATAATTCCAGCTTTTGTATTTCATGTTCTTTTTTTTCCTGCTGAATTTGACTTCCGATTGATGAAGGAACTGATTTATTGGCATAGCTGCTATTGGAAAAGGGATATTGTTTAGTTCTCCACTTTCTGTCTGTTACTCTGTTAGCATTAGCCAGCAGTTTGGAGACAATTCATAAGTATTATTTAAGAGGTAAATAGGCCTATCATTTATAATCTTGTAGCCTCTGCCTTCTTTTGGGTAAATGACCAGAAAAATTGCAATGAAATTGAAATTTATGGTACTCCAAGGAGTGTCTAGTAGATGAGGTTCCACTTTATTTCATACTTATAAAATTGGAGGGCTTGTCTTTTATGTGACATTTCTGAAACTAGTCATTATTGTTTTAGAATTCTATTGCTGTATTCAAAGTCTATAGAGCTTTCACGTTTTTTGTAGCCAAAGCATCTGAGAGAGAACTTTTAAGTTAATTATTAATTACCAGGTGCCTACTAATTGAAACTTCAAGAATGATCATTTTTTAAAAATTAGTTTTTTATAGAGTTCATTACATTTTTAGTTATTGGAATGATACACATAAATTATCTCAAATTACATCCTTTTGAATTTTATTCGTGAGGGAATGTGAGTTATTGTCCTTGTGCATCTACTGCAATCTTTACATGATATCTTTAGATATTCCGGATAAAATGAAAAATTCTTTGATAGTACTCTTGTTTTGAATATAGATGATAACAGTTTTTGTGATAGCTGACATGTTTGGAAACATTTACCTTTTGTTCATTGCCAAATAAATAAATTTTGTGAGCTGTCCTTCTGACTGCTTTGTATTTTGATTCTGATATTTAGTCTTTGCTCTTTCTGTAAAATTACTTGTCCTTTTGTCTTAATGATTGCTGCTGCTTTAATTTGTGTTTTGCTTTTAAATAGCTTTCTTGTTCTTTTGAAATTTAAATTTTTGATAGATAAGCAAGTGCTGTCAAATTAATCATGAAGTTTGCTTCTATTGTTTTTTGCAAAGCATCATGTTGAATTAACCTTTGTGAAATAAAGAGTTTGAATATTCTAGTTGTTTGATTCTTTTATTAAGGTGGAGGGGCAAGCTGAAGAAGTTATATTTGACCATTTGCATGCAACTGCTTTCCAATACACTCCTTTAGGAAGGACAATATTAGGACCTGCACAGAATATCAGAACAATAACCAAACAACACCTGAAGGACTACATTTCCACTCATTATACAGCACCTCGGATGGTATTTTTTTTCCAGTTCCACAGTCTGTTTCTTGGTTAGGTCTGGGACAGTTGATTGTTGAATGAGACTTCTTATGATATGTTGTAGAGGGGCTTACTTTTTACTTAATTTACTTTAGGTCATTTCTGCTGCTGGTGGTGTGAAACATGATGATATTGTTAGCCAAGTAAACAAGTTGTTCACCAAGCTTTCAGACAATCCTACCACGGCATCTCAATTGGTTGCCAAAGAACCAGCTTTTTTTACTGGTTCTGAGGTGTGATTATCCCATTCCACTAGCTTGGTCATTTTATGTTTTCTATCAGCAGCATCTTTCTCCAATCTTCTTACTCTGTTTTGTTGTGAATCAGGTTCGCATAATAGATGATGATGTCCCTCTTGCACAATTTGCAATTGCATTTAATGGGGCTTCTTGGAAAGATCCAGATTCGATTGCCTTGATGGTCATGCAATCTATGTTAGGGTCTTGGAACAAGAATGCGGGTGGTGGGAAACACATGGGGTGGGTTATTTTGTATTATTTCTTCTTTTACTTTTATATTGTACATCTGGGTTTGTCGAATGTTTCAGTTTTCTCTTCCTTGAACTTGTGTTTTAAACTCATGATTGTCACATTTTGCATATTTAGTATTCAGTTATCATGTCTTGTACACGGTCAATATTGATGTTTCTTATTTCCATTTTAAAAGATTTTATTACACGTTTACCAGGTCAGAGCTTGTACAAAGGATCGCAATCAATGATATTGCAGATAGCATGATGGCATTTAATACCAACTACAAGGACACTGGTCTTTTTGGTGTCTATGCAATTGCCAAGGTCAGTTGGAATCTATTTAAAGAAATAGCTGGATGCAATAAAACATTGATATGTTCTTACTGGTTTTATTTTCCTATTGATATTGGACTATGCCCCTTCAGTAACATTCAAGATCCTGCCTTATGGGGTATTTGAATGCTTGATAAAATGAGTTTGGCATAGATAATTCTAGGGCAAAAGAATAGGTCTAACCATTTTTTTTCTAATCGCCTCCATCATTTTTATTATACATGGTCTTCAACCTTTTGTTTATCATATGTCACCAAGCCTGATAATTTTATGTCTTTAGCTATCTCAAATTTTATTTTAATATATATATATATATTTTACAAAAGTGTATAAACATTTTGCAACCAAACATTCTATTATTCTTTATCTATTATCCATCTACCCTGTTTGACACTATATCACTACCTCTGTACCCTTCTATTTTTGGCGGACATGGGGGTTGTGTGTCTGTCTTTCCCTCTTGAATTTATTATCATGGTTACATGCATCTTTCACCATTTCCTTTGTCCTTGTTAGTTTGTTTCTAAATGCTGTGGGAAGGTAACCACTTGATTGCATCTGGTTGTATGACACAAAAGGATCGTAATTCGATTCCATGTTTTTTCTTTTCTTTTCTTTGCTCCTCCTCCTCCTCCATAGGTTGCAGAATCAGCCTGTCCTGATTCAAAATGGCTGATTCATATCAGAATTGCCACATTGTCTTGGCCAATTCTGGCCCATCAGGACCAGCACTGGCATATCCATATCCTAGTGCTGATTTTGATCCTGAACACCTTGTCTCCTTCCTGCCTTAGTCTTTGAGTAAACACGGTTCTCTCTTCTTTTCTTTTTTGTTATTCATTTTGTATTCTCACAATCATGGGGCTTATTGGTTAGTTTTGTTCAGTTACATGTTTTTCTGGATCTGTTAAACTTGAATATGTTTGCTTGTTTTTTTTTTGACAATGTGTTTCAAGTACTCTTATAGACTAAAAAACATGCTTGGCAAATAATGTCATGGAGAGTTTGGTTTGTCATCCAACTGACAGAAATTGCCTTTTAGCCTGACTGCTTGGACGACTTGGCATATGCGATCATGTATGAGATAAGCAAATTATCTTATCGAGTTTCAGAGGCTGATGTTACTCGTGCTCGCAACCAGGTATCTTATAAATACACAATGTCATATGCATTACTCGTTGATAAATACATGCTTCAAGTTTTTTTGATACTCGTTGGTAGAGTCAAAGAAGTTGAAATTAGATCTGATATGTAATCCTTCTAAAATGAATCAGTGTATTGTAGCTGATATTTTCTAAATAATTGTGGCTGATGCTTAGTGGTTTGTCTGCCTTACCATGGTCACTGATCAATGGACAGACTGGAGCTTAAATTTTTATAGCTAAAGACCAATAACAGGTGATTATGTAATTATTGAAAAGGGAAGGCAGTAAATAACTTCTACGGTTTTTTAGTTTCACGTAATGTACCTTATTTCTTCAAGGAGTAGTAGAATAGCACTTGCTTGCCATGTGCCTTGCTTTGTTGTTAAACATCTGTAGGATGTCAGGGAGCAATAGAAGGCGCCAGACATGGCATCTCTTCATGGTGAAAGAGGAAGTGAATGTTACTGTGGAGATGTGATCTGTGCTATGTGAGAGAGGATATAGATGTCCACTGGGAGCTTGTTTGGGGTTTCAGTGTAAACTTGGGGCATAACAGGTTGCTCGCTCCAAATATGTGGAGTAATAAGGAGAATGCATTAGTTCTAATCTTTTTAATAATGACACTGAGAACTGTTTACAATCAGTTAATAACTGGAGAAAATTATTTCCTTTTGCTGAAGTATGCAGAATGTGGATGTTGTTTGTATGCCTAACTAGGAAACAAGTTCTTTATGCAAGTACCAAACTGTCTTTCTGTTTTGAATGGTATTCTCTAATATCATCTGCCAAGTCTCAAACCAATCAACCAGCAAACACTGTTGGTATGTTTGGTGATGAATTCTTCTTCTACTAACATATTCACCTGAAAGGGTGTCATCGAGATGTTTGAAACTGAGGGGGTTATCTTGGTAAATATCCCTGCAGTGGTGGAGTTATAAGACAGGGATCCCACTTCTGCATTTACACTGAGAAATAGCTAACTAATTAATGCCATTTTTGGTTAGAATATTCAAGTGATACTACATCAAATTTGATATTTTAGAAGATAAAATATCAATAACAAAATTTATACACGTGAACACTTGTATTCCAATTCAGGACTTGTCTGTACTACAAATTCCAAAATTGGTATTAATAACCAAACACCTTATGATGAGTTATATCTATATCAATTTCAAAATTAATGATATAGGTGTTTAATACCGTTACCTAACAGGCTGTAAGCTCTTCACGTCACATTTTTATTTTATGTGCATGAAGTGCGTGCATCACCATCGAGGCTGTTTTTCTTTGTGAACATCTACGATTCTTGTCTTGTGAAATGCATATTCTCTGAATTTTTATAGTTGCCTTGCCTTCTGATTCTTTTCATGCTCATATGTGCCAGTTTCTATTTATATTTTCTCCAAATGTGATCAATGTTGGCAGATAACTAAATTATGTAAATTTGAAGTATTTAAATATGTGTTCTCAAGTTGTTTATGTAGTATGAATTACGCCTAAAACTGATTGATTTTAAGATCATGAACGTAGATGATAGATGACATGATTGATTTATATGCTAAGCAAGCCTCATTAGTTGGAATTTGTTCCGGCTCTCGTGGCCTGAGGAACAACCTAAATCAAGTTCTAATGAACTTGCAATAAAATCAAATAACCAGTGTCAATTTTAGCTGGTTTTCGTCTGTGCATTATCATTTTTTCATATGCTTGTACTTAGCATTCTTTCTCATTGAACCGATACTTGTTTTAACATTTGCTGTCATTACCTTGTACCCAGCTGAAATCCTCCCTCCAGCTTCACATAGACGGTACCAGTGCCGTTGCAGAAGACATCGGCCGTCAGGTAGTCTTCTCCCCCACATCAAGATCAACTTGTATGGAATAATATGTTGTCCAATTATTGCCTTCTGGCTTCTAGGGAGGTGGGTACTTTATCTTGTACTTTCTGAAACTTCTGTCGTGCTTGCAGATACTTACATATGGTCGCCGACTACCGTTTGCCGAGCTGTTTGCCAGGATTGATGCGGTTGACGCTAGCACTGTGAAACGCATAGCCAACCGTTTTATTTTTGATCAGGTGAGTCCTGCGCCGGCCCTTTTTTAAAAAAAAAATAATCAGCAGGATTCAAGTGTACCTCTCTCTTTCCTTGGTGACAGGATATTGCAATTGCCGCCATGGGACCCATCCAGAAACTCCCCGATTACAACTGGTTCAGGCGCAGGACATACTTGAACAGATACTAGGTTTTTTTTTTACCCCTTGTATGCTTTTGTTACGGTCAGTTTTTCACGCTTATGCCAAAAAAATGTTCAGAAGCTGTCTTCCTCCATTGAGCTGACTGGCACTGGGCCAGTGAGAAGCCCTCGTTAGCTGTTTTTTTTACCTATTTATTGGATGTGCAACACTCTTAATAACGAGATTTCCATGAGCTCAGTGTAGGGCTCAGGACTGCACTGCATTGGAAGGGACAAACTCACTTGGGTCTCTGATTGAGCAGGAATTAACAGAATTGTGCGTCATGATTCATAGAGAAAGCTTCGTCAGTTGGTTGGGTTATAAACTGAACTTAACAGGGTGTTTGGTTGCACGTTAACTTTTTTCTACATTTGTACGATAAAGAAGTTGTATTAAAATAAAGTGTAAGTTATCCAATGACATAAAATTGTTATGCTTGGATAGATGTGATGACAAAAAAGATTAGGAGCTATATAGGACCAAAAGAGATTGGGGACCACAAGATTTAAAAAAAAAGGATCACTTCTCTTTTTGTTCAAGAACATGAACTCTCTGAACATAAAAGTGCAATGGTCGTCAAATATCTTTTCACAAATTTTGTTATAAAAATGTGAAATTGTAGCAAAAATTCAATTATCATGCGATCAAACATCCCTTTGGGGTCCATTTGGTTGCAAGTACAAGAGAATAATGTCAAAATGTTTGGTTTTTCATGAAAAGGAAAATACATTTGGTACACTTGAAGATGATTTTTCTAAAATTGTGTTCAATTGTTTGGTTGCTTGTAAAATATTGGATACTTAATTTTTTAGGTCCTATTTGATAATACTATTAGACATTTCTATCAATATCAATTTTAAAATTTATATTCATAATACTCACCCAGAGCTGTTTCATTATCAAATTTGAATTTGGTAATAAAAATAAAGCACATTATGTAAAATAAGTGTTAATTCGTATCAATTTTGATATTGTATATTAATTTTTAAAAATATCAATATCAATATAGATATAATATTAATTTTGAAATTTTAACGAAACTAGTCATTAAAAAGTAGGGCGTCCCCCTCGCGGCGGCGAACCCCCGCGGAAACCCTCGCGGAGGCGAACCCTCTCGCGGCGTCCCTCGCGGCGGGATCTTCCTCCGGAAACTCTTGCGGAGGCGAACCTCCCTCTCGCGGCGTCCCCCTCGCGGCGGCGAACCCCCGCGGAAACCCTCGCGGAGGCAAACCCTCTCGCGGCGTCTCCCTCGCGGCGCATCCGTCGCGCTTTCCTCTCGTGGCGGCGTCTTCCTCGCCACAGCTCGCCTCGCGGTGTCCCTCTCGCCGCGGCGAACCCAAGCGGTCCCACGCGGCGACCCCTCGCCGAGGAATCCCTCGCGGCGAAACCCTCGTTGAGGCGAATCCCACGCGGCGGCCCCCGTCGTGAAACCCCCGCGGCGGCAACAACCTCGTGGGCCGTGGTCTCCCTTGCAGCGACTTCTTCGCGGCGTCGCCTTCGCTGCGGTGTACCCATGCGGCGGCTCCTCACCGCGATCTCCCTCGAAGCTCCTTCGGCGCCGGCAGACACTTCGTATTTGTTTATCTGCAGTTTTGAAGTCGATTTTGCTGGGAGGAAAATTTTCCTCCCTCCCACTCTCCCTCTCCCGCACTTTGCTTAAACTTACGTTTAAGCTTTTTGTCTCCTTTTGTCGTGCTGGAGTTGTGGAGTTCGGCATATTATTGTCTCTTTGTTTTATTCGAGTTTCTACTTATGTTTGTCGTCTTAGGGTCTAGTTTTGTTGTATTATCTTTTCTTTTTCTCTTCGTAATCACAGTACTCATTTCGAGACCGATGAACTGGGCGATATCCACACCTATCTGGTGTGATCCTCCGGTCTCGTGGCAGTTATCAAACTCCTCTGATGGAGTCTCTATATCTGCTGTGCGACCTTACGAGCACTTCTATGTGCCGGTCGTTTCGTGGTTATGGTTGAGTCTTCTCGAGAAGATATGTTTGGTTATTATTTTGGTTGTTTCTTGTTTGATCGTGTCTTCTACTAGTTTGAGTATGTGGTTGAATTATATTTCATGTACTCTTTTATAGTATCAATGAAATAGGTTGTGGCGTTGTTGTTCAAAAAAAGTCATTAAAAAGTATTTTCTAAAATTTCATCTCATATTTTATTATAACATATTTTATGAGAATAGCCGGCATCTTGATACATTGTAATTAACTTTGATAATCAACTTTCATATATTTTTTCTGTTGAAGTATATTATAAATCAAATTGATTAAAATGTTTCATCAAATCATATTTTACTGCCGAAGCTGGATGGTCCATTTTACGGGCATCTATATAAACCCAGGCCTTCCATCTGATCCGATAATAAAGAAGGCCCGCACATGCATACATACGTGAATACTCGAAGAGCATCTCTCGTTCGTCTTTATACTCTTTTTCTACGTCGCAACATATGCCATTATATAATATCACACCACTTTTGATTGCTGGACTGGTGTGATATCCTTCAACCGCTATGTTTGTCTAATATTATTAGACATTATATAATATCATTATTGACCCGTAAGCTAATGCCCTGTTTGGTTAGAGTATTAAAAGTGATATAGTATTAATATTGATATTGATATTTTTTAAAATTGAAATATCAGTTTCAAGATTGATAGTATCAAATTTTTTATGTGTTTGATAAAATTATATCGATGTTACAATTCATATTAGATGAGCATGTGCGGAGGTGTCTGCGAGAAAGGGGGGGCTGTGCGGGGGGCTGCGCGGAGGGGGTGGCTGCGCGGGGGGCTCCGGCGGGGGGCTGCGCGGAGGGGAGGGGCAGCGCGGAGGGGCGGGGGACGCAGGAGGGCTCCGGAGGGGGGGGCTCCACGCGGAGTCATCTACGGCTAGGCAAAAAACCTCATCTTCCCCACGAAATGCTCCACCTCACGAGAGCAGATCGATCACCGGAGCCGGGCAAGATCAAGCGACGCATCTCCGGACCCCAAGATTCCACCATCGCGACTCGATCGGAAGGGGCTGCTGATGGCTGTCGCGAGCCGTCCCGCAACTTGTTCTCGACACGCTTCCTGTCCGCGCAGCACGCCGTCCGCATAATCTTCCACTACCACGAGGAGGCTGCAGGTCTCATCACTCCAACAGGGGGGACGGACGGCCATTTTGCGGGACTAAGATGGGGGAATATCCAGATCGGACGAGTTCTTCATCCGAAAACGAAGAAGTCCACGCGGGCACAAGATCTCTCTGACAAGAGGCGCGCGGCGGCGAAAGTCGAAGGCGATCAAGATGCAATAGAGCTTGCTTACCGTGTACCGTGCGAGTTCGCGCCGGCGGATCTCTGATTCTCAAGGGCGGATCGACGCCATCCGGCACAGATTCAGAAACCTAACCGATGTATATGCGCGCAGCAGCGCACTTCAATATCGGCAGAACCGGAGCCATCTGTGTATGGTTCTTCCGGATCTCGATGTGTGCTCCTGCCGTGCCGGCGAGAAGGTAGGGGGAGATTAGCCCCCTCCGCGGAGGGGGGGCTCCGGCGGGGGGAGGTGCGCGGAGGGGGGGGGCAGCGGGGGGGGGCGGGGGGACACACGGGAGGGCTCCGGCGGGGAGGGGGGGGGGACTCGCACGGGAGGGGGAGGGTGTCTGCCATGGGGGGGGGGGGGGGGGAGGGACGCGCAGGGAGACGTCTGTATCAATTTCAATACAGGTCTTCACCTGTATTGTTCACGATACTCTTTTTAACTATTAATCTTAAAATTAATATTGGTATCCAAACACTCACTAATGTAAAATATCAATATCAGTTTTGAAATTGATATCAATATAGGTGCTTGATACTGTAAACAAACAGGCCGTAAAAGTAGAGAGAACTGCTCTCTTTTTCTTCTTCTTCTTCTTCTCGATCGTATACGCGTAGTATTTAATTTAATTGTAAGTGATGTAACACTGGTTGACTTAGAAAACATGTTTGAGAAAAATAAACGACGACCAAGGTTTTTCTATTCGATCTTTGTTAGTTCTTGATTGTTCTTTGTAGCTTCAGGCAGATTTCAGTTTCAGTATCTCTTGCTCCAGGTCAGTGTTGGTTGATCTGTAACTATATATTGATGTGTACCTAACATTATGTTTTGCATTCTGTGGTATCTCTTTTAAAAACTGTATCTAATGTCGACACATTAAACAACTTGATTATGTTATGACGTGTTTTGTTAGAGCATTATACCATGTTAATATTGGTAGGAAAATTTTTAGAGATTGAAGTATTAATATCAAAAATCGATACAACTTGACATTTGTATTGCACAATATTTTTTGTTTGTACTAAAAATTGCATAGTTGATACTATTAATCGAATATTTTTTATTAATTATCATCAATATTAATTTTAAACTTGGTAATAACAGAGGTGCCTAATGACATTGTCAAACATGATTACTGCTCGAATAAAACATTAATCACAAATATCATCACTTTTAATACTAGGCAGGCACCTTGTCATCAAATGACGATATGTCTTATCTAGAATCAGTGGAGTATTTGGTCACATGTTAAATTGAGTTTTGATCATAATTCTATATTTTTATGATAAAATTGTTAAAATAAGTGTTTAATAATTATTATATTTTTTCCCTTAGACGGAAAATAGATTCTCACCTTTTCTTTCTTATCTCGTGATCTCTTCCTTGTTTGGTCCTATATGTCTTCATTTATTTTGTTATCACATCCTTTTAAACATAATAATTTTATGTTATGAAGTTGTCTATATTTTACTTTAATTTATATTTTTATCATAAAAAATATATAAAATTTTATTATTTTAATACAATTTTTTATCGTTTAAAATTTTATCGCGCAATCAAATATTCTGTAATAGTTTGGCTATTAATTTAAAGTTTATATTTTTTTACAAAATGTTTAACTATTGAAATTTGCAGTAACGAGACTTGAGTGGGCCCCATGTGGGCCCCAGGACAGGCGTTGTTGGGCCTTCGCATGGTGCACGTCCGGCTCCTGCGCTCCCCCCCCGCGTGTCCAGTCTCTCCTCTCCTCTCCTCTCCGTCGTAAATAGCCATTTCTCCCTCTCCCCCTTTTCACGGCTCCCCCTGCTCTGCGCTAGGGTTCGAATTTCCCCCCCGGTTCCCGGCCGCAGCAGCCCCACCGCCATGTCGACGGAGAGGGAGGCCCAGGTCTACTTGGCGAAGCTCGCCGAGCAGGCCGAGCGCTACGAGGGTGAGTTGAGAATTCCCGCCCCCCCCGGGGGTTCTGTTTGGGTCTACTTTCTCTGACAGATCCGGCGTGGTGTTCGTTCTCTGCTGCCGTACGGCATGTGCTGGCCGTTGGTTTGGGAGTGTCGAGACGGCTCGGGCGCCTTATGTTTCTTCTTCTGGTCTTGTTCCAGATCCCGCTATCCGCTTCGCCGTCGACATTTTTTTTGATTCGAGGGGGGAGGGACTACGTGCGGTTAAAACGATAAGCTTTTGTCACAGGACCGGAGATCCGACCACATAGCTTGTCGTGTGTTGAGCTTCTAAAATGGAAGGGGGGCGGGCGTCTATAGCTCCCGTCCCGTGGACTCTCCAATGTTCAAGTTTCTGATCTACGATAGCCTGCTGCACGGCCTATACATCCGTGGTCCAGCGATCACGTACTTGTTGTTTTTCTGGAATTTGAGAAGAAATTTGGGTGACCTATCCGTTGCTTCTATCCGTTATCGTCTGTTCCGTGTTACTGTGTCTTCGTTGCTGATTTTTATTGCGAGTTGTTCTAGACACACTAAAAGTTGCACTGCGTGGCCACAAAAACACAAGGCGTTTTCCTGAACTTTCTTGTTACACTCCAGCTCTTCAGAACTTGCTGTTTACTGACATTTCCTTTTTTTTTCATATGTTCCATTTACACTCTTTAATATCTGTTACATCTCCCCCTCTCCCCCTGTTGTCGTTGCAGAAATGGTTGAATGCATGAAAAAAGTCGCTAAGCTTGACGTGGAATTGACAGTTGAGGAAAGGAACCTCCTTTCTGTAGGTTATAAGAATGTCATTGGTGCTCGTCGAGCCTCTTGGCGCATAATGTCTTCAATAGAACAAAAAGAAGAATCTAAGGGAAATGAACTACATTGCAAATTGATCAAAGGTTACCGTCAGAAAGTTGAGGAAGAGCTCACTAAGATTTGTGATGATATTTTGACTGTTATAGATGAGAATCTAATCCCATCTGCTGGTTCAGCAGAGTCAAGTGTTTTCTATTATAAGATGTAAGTAGGCTATTTTGATTTATGCAGCTTGTCCTCTTTTTATTTTTAAGCACTATTATCACTTTTTAAACCCGAGTCATCTTCCGAGTTTCTGTCATTCAGTATTTATGTCATCCAAGGTGAGAGGTCTGAGGCAACCGGGGGTTTCGATGCCCTGATGCAACCTTTATGCTTTAGTTATTGTGTGAAATGTTAATTTCAACAGGTTGTTCACATGTACAGGGAAATATGAATGGATTATGCATAAAACTTTGTACGCACTAAAATATGAAGAACATGCTGATATATGTTGTAGAGATTGCAGAAATATTCTGCATTTCAACAAAATATAAGTTTTATAGAATTTATACACATCCACTAAGATTGTTGTGACCATCTCAAAGAGGCAAAGCAAAGAGGGCTCACCTTGCCTTGCCTCATCATAGGGGCAGTGGCCTAAACCACCTTGGACTACTTAGTTGGATATTATGTTATATTCATGCTTGCTTGGCTGTGGGTCAAAGAACCTCATGTCATGTCTCCTGAGTGGTTATGCCAAGCTGAGCCTTCTTGCACTCTTGTTTAAACACAAGCTGTCTGTTTTTAAGTTCTGACTATCTCTCATTTCAATTATACATGTCAAACATTGCATGCAACATTTTTGTATGGTGTGTCTTAATCTGAGAACATTATCTTTATCATAAAGAATAAAACGTCATATGAAGGACAAATGCAAATATGGCATTCCAAGTTCACATTATGTATGACGAACCATCTCATGACAAATTGGTGTTAACTAATAACTACTTTCAAATAAAGATGAGTGGTGACTCTGCCACAACCTCGAGTACATAGTTGTCAAGGCGCCCGCCTAGGCGGCGCCTAGGCGCCGCCTAGGCGGCAAGGCGCCTTTCCAAGGGCGCCTTGCCAGGGCGCCTTGTCTGGGGCCAAAAAGGCGCCCAAGGCGCCCGCCAAGGAGCCCAAGGCGCCCAAGGCGCCAGCCTAGGCGCCTTGGGTATTTTTACATCATTAAAAAAAGTTTTTGAGGGATTTTTTCCCCTTGATACCCCTCACAAGGGACACTTATTTAATGATAGTTTGAATATATTAATATATTGTATTATCACTTATACTATCATACATATTTAAGATTTATGATTATAAACATATATTATATACTTAATTAAGTTCTTTTTCAACTCTTTCCTCTCTCTCTCTTTGTCTCACTTATACTATTACATACTTTTTTGGGTTCGGGGGCTTCGCCCCCCTGACAACCCCCCACAAGGGGCGCCCCCCATTTAATAATATTATAACAATATTTTACCATCACTTATACTATTGCACATATATAAATTTTATAATCATAAATGAGTTATATACTTAAATTTTATAAATATTTATTTAACTTTCTTCTCTTTCACACACACGTCATATTTACTTATGTGCATTGATAAAACACTCAAATTCAATTATAACATAACAAATATAATTATATTTATGTTTTTTTTATATATAACAACCTCCCGACTCAGCCTTCCTTTAATACTGCCTTGACCGCCTAGGCGACGCCTAAGCGGCCGCCTTGTCGCCTAAGCGGAATCGGTACCCTTCAACGCCTTGGGTGCCTTGTCGCCTTGACAACTATGCTCGAGTACCTGAAAGAGTGGCTACTTGTTTGTCATAATTCATTGAAATGATTGGTAAGAGGCAGTGTACAGAAAACATTTACAGCAATGACAACAAGAGTGGACTGGTGATTTGCCCTGGTCAAATACTGGATGGGGTTGCTTTCTTTCATGCACATGGGCAATTTGTAAAATGAGCCCAAGCTTTAAACAACACCCATCTTGCATATTTTTATTGGCTGTCAAGTGAGCACGATGATCCATGGAATCTTGGATTGAAAGTTGGCTGAGAGATTGACTGGGAGTAGGGAGCGTGAAAGTAGGACATCAGTCCTCTTGTCCAATAAGGGAGACTTTATACTTCGTGCAAGAGTAGAGAGTTGAGATGGGCAGATATAGGGAGAGGGAGTTTAGTAGACACTTTATACTAAATGCTTCATTTGGCTGAATGCATTTCCTCCTTGCGGTTGCTGGATCACTTCCCTGCAACTATGGATATGGAAATAAAAGTGTTGGATCTAGATCCAAGTTGAACAATTTTTGGCTTGAACAGGGTGATCCAAGCAAAAATCTATGGGATAGGATGACAAGTGGTCACCTTCGTGCATCTTGTGGCTTGGAGTCTGATTGTGTGTACCTTGCATTCTTTTCGGATGCTTAGTAAGGTATTACCTATAACAGGCCAGCACATCTTGTTTAAGCAAGATTGACTTTTTGAGGGGCCTATGTTATTTAAGCAGAGAATTGGTTGGGGCTACCAAATACTAGTTTCATTCTCTACTCACTTGTAAAATATGGACTGTAAAACTTGAAAATTACTAATGCAATAGCAATATGTTCGATATAGTCAAATATAACAAAAATATGCATCATAGACATAAACCTAAAACTACATTTTTTTGGTCAAGTGCGAAGGACTAAAGAAGCCACATTGCCTTCCCTCAGATGCTCCTACCTACATATGGGCGGACTGCACCCTATCTGTCCGTTGTGGGTGGTGCTCCTCCAAGAAGTTACATAGGAAAATGCACACCCTGTAATATAAATAGCACTTGCTCTGTTCAACAAGTTGAGTGGAAGGGTGAGCCTACATATGACAAATGGTCTTGGCTTGCTTGTGTGGTTTAAAAGTTGGAAAATTAGGACCTGCACATTTGGTTGATGGAGACCTGATTGACTACCCAGTGATATATGCTTTGTCAATTGTAGTCTGCTAACTATCAATTTTTGACCTAATTAATGCAAACACTGGAACATTTGACTACCCATTAATCTGGGTCTGAATGTTATCAGCTTTTTACAGAAGTTGTGCTTGATCTGAACAAAGAAATGATTATAACAAAACAACATGGATCAGCCTGCTGCATTATGCTGCGACTAGTAAAACCTCCCTTGCTATCTCAGATTGATAAATAGGTTGATAACTGCTAAACTGGACATTTTGGTGTACCTCGCCATTTCTTGACATTAATGTTTTCTGGCTTATTAAATCTTGAATAATGACATCTTCCCATCTGCTTAGCTTGTTTTTATTATTTTTTAAATTCTCAGCTTCCTTCTGACCTCATTTTAACAGACAAGAGGGTTGCTACTGTTTATATTGTTTTATTGAATACCATTATTTTTAATTAATTAAATCCAGGAAAGGTGATTATTTTCGTTATCTTGCTGAGTTCAAGTCTGATCAAGGGAAAAAGGAAGCTGCAGACGAATCTTTAAAGGCTTATGAGGTATGATTGCAGGAAGTGTATTTTATACTGATTCATAGCTTCATGCAATCATTTCTAATTTGGAACTTACATTCTCACAGGCTGCTTCAAACACAGCTAACACAGATCTTCCCTCAACCCATCCGATCCGCCTTGGTCTTGCACTCAACTTTTCAGTATTTTACTATGAAATTATGAATTCCCCTGAAAGGTAGCACCTTTGGAAGTTTGCTTGTGCGTTTTCTGCATTCTTGGGTTTTTTTTACGGCCCAGTTTGGTAACTGTATTTAACACCCGCATCACTATCAATTTTGAAATTGATATTGATATAAATCATCAACAGGTGTTTGACTATCAATATCAATATTGATACTCTTAGTGTAAACAAAGTATGATATGTAATTACGAGTGTCCCACCTCTATCAATTTTGATATTGGTACTCTGTTGTCTACAAATATCAATATCAAAATTAATATAGTATCATTTTCGCTACACTAACCAAACATGGCATTAACATTGGATAAAATTTTCAGGGCCTGCCATTTGGCGAAACAAGCGTTTGATGAGGCAATTGCAGAGTTGGACACACTGAGCGAGGAGTCGTACAAGGATAGCACTTTGATAATGCAGCTGCTTAGGGACAATCTCACACTCTGGACTTCTGATCTACCTGACGAAGGAGGTATATTCTCATTTGCTGCCTGTTAGGTGGTCATGTCTCATTTATCTCAGTGTCTCGCCTTTCATTTCTGCCATGTAATTGATACGTGAAACAAAGAGACTTGTTGCGGTTTAGTGATAACTTCTCGGGTGAAACCTATTCAACATGTTTGCCCTAGATATTTAAGCTCCAAATCTTGTTATCGAGTATAGCTTTTGAGGTCCGGTGTCCTGGAACTAAGGAAGTGAAAGGGTCTGAACGTTCGTGGAACTAGTGATGTAAAATATTCATCCAAGGCTTCGGACATTAAGTGCTGGAAGTGAAGCTTCTAATTTTTTTTCCCAGTGTCATTTTATACAATACTATGGGCCTTTCTATCAGTATTATCACACTTTCAATTTTGAAAATAGCTAATCCAGATCCTAGACCAAAGTACCATTTTGTATCCTAAAACATATTAAAATCACGAGGCTTTATCAAATGCTTATCCATGGAATGCTCATGTCTGGTTTCCTAGATACACTCTTGTCTCATTCCATTCAATCGTTTGCAGGTGAAGATGGATACAAGGGCGAGGAAGTGAAGCCCAACGAATCTGAGGTAACATCCGCTTATAATCTTTTTCGTGCCAAATGCTCAAATATACACGATCTTAATTAACTTTTTTCTGACATTTAACTCTGGAATTACGCAGCACTAGTGGTGAACCAACAAGGGAGATTTCACAACGATGTACTTGGGTGGCATTTTCCGGTTGGACTGGTGGTTTGAACTTTGAAGCGTCGTGTCTTTCCTCCGTGCGGTGTTGCTTCATGTTTTCATAGTAGAAGATGCCCTTCCTGAGTGGCCTCGCGTCCTGCTTCTTCACGCTGAAGTTCCGCCATTTCACCGTCGACCATGCTTGAAATGTCCAACTTTTGAGCATGTTCTTTTTTTGGGGGGGTTTGGGTCCAAAACATGGCGACAGTGCCTTCGCTTTCAACTGGTCTTTCGTTTCTTATCGCATTATTTTCTCGTCTGTTTCAACGCTGAGCCTGCTTCAGCACTTTTATTCCTCGCCTGACACCGATTGCAACAAATTGCGTTCGTTTTTCTATGATTGAGTTCAAATGCTTTTGCCCATTAAACCAAATATACTTGAGCACTTGTGCATTCTTCCTTGTCCGATCACTTTAACTGGTCAAAGGTTTCTTCGTGTGCGCGTTTTTACCCCTCACAGTATTTTGTTAAAAACTTCAACGGGAATAAGTGCGCACTATCAGAGAACTGCGCGAGGACGTGGGAAAATTAACCGTTTAGAATCGGTTTGGCAGTAGTTTTAAACTCCTCTGTCATTGTTAATGCTGGAATTGATATCGATATAATCATATAATTCATCACAACATGTTTGACTATTAATAAAAATTTTGAAATGTATAACATTGATGTGGTATGGCTCATGATTCGTCTTCGTTCGTTAGTGATTCTTCTTGAATTATCAATACCGAAATTGAAACATTAACGTGGTATGAATCATTCTTTATGCACTTCACCAAACTGGGCATCCGTTATTGATGTCAGTCGTGATCGTTTATCAAGTACTTGTCCTCAGAGCGAATGCCGTGTGTTCACTCTTTACGGATGTTAGACTATTTGAGAGTGCCGTGTTCTTCCTAAAAACATATTTTTTGGTTGCAGAACACATTTTCCTACATTCGGTTTAATTTCGCACCTTTTAAACTTGGAAATCTCGCACATGGTAGTTCGTGATCTTCCATTTTACTTACCCTGAACTTTCTTCTGTAGTTCCATGATTTTGGTTGGCCTTGTAATGTCTTCTTTTCGTGTTTATTTCACACACTGGTGCTGACTGCGTCGCAGATGACATCACAATAGAGGTTTGCGATTATACCTGTTATTCTTATATATATATATATATATATATATATTCTCCTAAAGGGGTTTTAGCTTGCAAAAAGGCTTTGGGTCCTTGTCATCTGTGTTGTCCTCCACCACCACGAGAATATAAGCTGTCCTCCAACCATTTGCGCTGAACATGCTCGCAAAAGTAACAAGTGAGATATTTTATGGTGTAGGGTTGCAGCATTAGAATCTTCTCCTCAACAGCTGTAGATTCACCTCCCTTGTCTCCACAAGTTGAAGTTACACATATCATTAGCAAATTAGAAGCCTGGACATGCATGTCATATGATATGATTGTCAAGGCGGCCTCCTCCCCTCCCATATTACTTCTACAATCATCAGATGCAATTCTACTAAAACTCTTCTCCCCATGTTTTAAAACTCCATACAATAGAGAATAGAGAGGCCTACATAACATAATCATTTGTAATTTTGAGGTCATCAGAGCTTGGTTCCATTCTGCGACTAGCATCTGTGGGATGAGTTTGACCAAGGTAGGCAGTAAACTAGCTAGTTACTTCTCTGACTGAGATGAGAATCAATTGGATGAGATGAAAAGTTCGAGCACCTCATATAAATATGTGTATGTATAGTCAGGAATTTATGGAACGAATTGCAATCAAATAATTAATAATATTTTATAAGAGAATTAAAATATAAACAGTAGACCAGATTCTCAAATAAAAATAACCTTTTCTCCTATTTAAGTGGGGTCGCCTTTCCAATTTGCTTTAAAATAACATTATTTAAAAGAAATTTAAAAGAACGCAAACAGTTTTCCAAGGTGAATTCAAAGAGAATACCCCCACTCACACACACACACCAAGGTGTAGGTGTCCGCCAATGGTCAAACACGCTGCACGGTGAATTAGGAGAGAATTGGTAAGCCATAAACATTACTAGATATAACTACATATCTACATACATTAATACATACATAAATGCAGAACATATCGGGTACAAATTCAACTGGCCATGATATTTTGCAATTGGCTATGGTGCCATTTTTCTTTTTTGTATTTCAGAGAGAATGAAGAGGGTGCCACTGTGAAGTGCAACCTCGGGGCCTAATTTCTCAGCATATATATTAGAACTAATACGTATAGTATTTTTTTTGGACACCGTAAAAAACTGATTTATAAATGCCAAACAAAAGTTACATAACAAAGTGGATCCCGACTGTCCGTCAAACCATCTCGGCCAGGATAACATCCCATACATCCGAAGGTAACATTGAAAGGGACGACGACCATTCAAACCCCTTTTGCATCTTTATCGCCCAATGCGCAAGGAGGTGCGCCGCCTCATTTGAAGCTCGATGGCAGCCAACAACAACAGAAGAAGATTGTGCGAAGCGTCGACGGCAATCATTGATAAAGGTAGAAGCTTTCCACAAATCCGGCCCTTACTTGTTGATGGCATTTACAACTGCTAGTGCATCACTATGGATGGACGACGAGCAGCGGTCAAAATACTCCCAAGAGTCAACTTGCAAAATGGCTATCGCCTCCAAAATTTGCGGATCCATAAAAGTTAAAATAGAGGTTTTCCAGGCAAGAATCTTCCCCCATTGATCTCTCACTATGATCCCTATTGCTCCTTTGATAAAATTAGTCGCTGCATCTACATTAATCTTTACCTGAGAAGCAGTAGGAGGCATCCACCTAAAATCATGCTAGTTATCATTCAGATTTTGTAAGGATAAAAAAATGAGCATCTTTAATGGCTCTACGCATGATCTATAAGGGACATTTGCTGATGGCTCGTAAAGACATCTCGCACCTATATTTCCATATATTCCACATTATTGAAATAGCCAAAATAGCATGATAAGAGACAGAACTGCCTTTTCTTAGGATCCGATCCAGGAAACAAAGAAGGATATCATGAAAACTCTGATTTAACCATTGAGGATTAAAACCCACCGAGGATGAAAACCAGCCCGCACGACTACGTGGACATTTAAAAAAGATATGCTCAATATCCTCTTGAGATGCCTGACAAATATTGCAGCCACTAGAAATATTTGCACATCTCCTAGCAAAAACTTCATTAGTAGGGAGGGCACGATTTAAAGCTTTCCATACAAAAAGAATAATTTTTGCATGAAACACCTTAGTCAATTTGGGATGCCAAAGTTTTTTTCAAACTGAATTGTCAGATGAACTCGGAGGCAACTGTGGCGGTAACAAAAAAGAATAAGTTGATTTTGTAGTTAAGATACCATCCGGAGTATACTTCTAGACTAATTTGTCTTGAGATTCATCTATATAAATAGGAGTTCTTTGCATACGATTAACGGTCAAAGGGTCAAATAGCCTGTGAAACTTATCCAATTGTCGATTCCCATTCAGTATCAGATCCTTAACTAACACATGTCTATTATCAGCATCACATACAAGGACAGATGGGCCATTGCCATCTAATATCCAATCCGATAATGTTATCAATTACATCAACATTACAATTGATATCTAGTTCCTTGCATCAACGATGACACGATGCCACTGATTAGTTTTGTACCCAAGCAGGTCTTCAGATTTCGGTTAGAACTGTACGTAATGGGGTGTTTGGTTGCATGATAATAAGGGTTTTTGTTTTAATTTTTAAAAATTGTAAGAAAATTTGTTCAAAGAGGTGTTTGGTAACCATGACAATTTTATGTTTTAAAAGTGATTTTCTTCTTAAACAAAAAAAGAGGGTCCCACCTCTTTCTTTTTTCTTGTGGTCCTGGTCCCCCACTTTGTTTGGTCATGTGTGATAGTTACTCTTTTTTGTAATCACATCCCTCCAAACATGATAATTTTATGTCATGAGTTGGTTCATTTTTTATTTTAATACAATTTTTTATCATGAAAGTGTACAAAAAATTATCATGCAACCAAACACCCCGTGAGACAGCATGCTTGTAATTTTAATATTTTAATGGTAAAATCAGGGGTGCAAGTTAACCAGACAAAACCATGCATGCATGGGCACTGTAATCACAAAATAAATATTTTAAATATCTTTAAATGACTATTTGAGAGTACATTGAATACCTGGAATTGAAATAAATCATACAAACAGATACGTAAAAACTCAACTTTTTTTTGTTTGCAGGATATATTCGGACAGATATTTTACTCTCTCTCTCTCCCCTAAGTGCTGATGGGAAAGCTGGTGGGCCCGCCGCCTACCCCTTTTAGAAATTTGAGGAAAAAAAAAGGTGAACAGATTCGATATTCCCGTCCAATTCAGAATATATGCCGTCTGAGGACCATCTTGCTTTTCTGCCCCCACTTTTTGCTCACCAGACCTCCGAGTATTAAAAAAAATAGTACAGCGTTATTTTATTTTTAATATTATCAGTGCAGATATTCATGTCAAAACCGACACGCATGCCGATTGTTGAAGTAATAGCAATATGATTATATGATACCAACATCAGCCGAATAGAGTGAGCTGCTTGGAGTGTCTGGTTGCACAAATTTTTTTTATGTATAAAATATAATATTAAAATTAAAGTATAAGATACATATAAAATTATCTCCTAATGGGGTGCTTGGTTGCATGATAATTGGAGTTTTTATTTTAATTTTTAAAAATTATAAGAAAACTTGTTAAAAGAGGTGTTTGACAACCATGATAATTTTATGGTTTGAAAGTGATTTTCTTCTTAAACAAAAAAAGGGCCTCACCTGTTTCTTTTTTCTTGTGGTCCCCCACTTTGTTTGGTCATGTGTGGTAGTTACTCTTTTTTGTAATCACATCCCTCCAAACATGATAATTTTATGTCATGAGTTGGTTCACTTTTTATTTTAATACAATTTTTTATCATAAAAAGTGTACAAAAAATTATCATGCAACCAAACACCCCATAAGCTTCCATCTTTGGACGGCTGTGGTCTTATGTGAGATCCTTATCTTTCTCAATAACCTTTTTTTTCTCTTTGTTTAATTATGGTGCGTTCTTTAACCCAAGACTCACAAAATTATGATATTAGACACTGATTAAACTGGTGAAATGGATGGTATAACTAGTGGGGTGTTTGGTTGCATGATAATTTTTTGTGCACTTTCATGATAAAAAATTATATTAAAATAAAAAATGAACCAACTCATGACATAAAATTATTATGTTTGGAGGGATGTGATAACAAAAAAGAGTAACTACCATTCATGACAAAACAAAGTAGGGGACCACAAGAAAAAAAGAAAGAGGTGAGACCCTCTTTTTTTGTTTATGAAGAAAATCACTTTCAAAACATAAAATTGTCGAGGTTGTCAAACACCTCTTTTAACATATTTTCTTACAATTTTTAGAAATTAAAATAAAAACCTCCATTGTCATGCAACCAAACACCCCATAAGTTCTCATGTCTTCAGCTAGTGTCTGACCAATGTGAGATGAATCTACTAGAAATTGGGAATAAAATGGAGGATATATGTTCTATAGAAGGTTTTTCATATGCTACAGATATTTATATGAACAAAACAATTACAAACTCGATGAGAAATAATAAAAAAAAGGAAAAGATAGAAGAACCAAGCACAGATGTTCATGTGACTTGGAAAAGACAGGTTTGTCCCACATTCAGGTAGCTTTTATCCTGTTTTATTGTGAGGAACTTGGGGGGGGCACAGATTGTAACTATTACCTTGTTGCTGAATATATTACTAAATTTTGTGGGGATCAAACACCTCTTTGCACGGAAATTACTAATAAATTCAAGCACACGTCGGGAGGTAAATCATGCCTCGCTTGATTACATTTTTTTTTTCTTCTTTCCGGTGAAAAGATCAGAATGATTGCTTTTTTTATTATATTATTTTGTTTATACCGACTGCTCACTTTTGGTTTAACCGGGTCTCGGACTGTGAACGTGGGCCAGCGGAGCGGGCTGGGCGGCGAGGAAAGAACCGGCCGGGGATCCGAAACCGTGGGTCCGGGTCGCGGTATCCGATCCGACGCTGTCGGTGACGGCACAAGCGGACCGGGGTCGGTTCGGTTGGGCCGGATGCGGATTCTCTACGTACGTCGGTAGGTGGCACGACGGCGTCAGGACAAAAGACGTCCACGCCGCAAAGTAACCAGTGCATCCGGGTCCGATAAGTAACTTTGATTCGGATCAGGTACTATCCGAATTTGACTGCTGTCTAGCTCGGATGATAGGATTCCAAACTTGCTCAGCCAGGCTCGAGCAATGATCCAATGCGCTTAATTGTGCGTTTTTTATAAATTTAAAATATTTTAAAAATTATTTATGAAATGATAAAATATGTTTTTTTTACATATTTATGATAAATTTTGCTGACAGACGTGATTGGTAAGGATGGTAAAGTATAATTGTATAGAGTTTCTTCTTGGATAAAAATATGAGACAATTTTTATTTCTTGCTGTTTCCCCTTCTTTTGTTGTTCATAGTCTTACATCTTACAAGATAATACTTTCTGGACAAAAACAGGATAAAATTTAAAATTTAACTATCTTACATTTTTTATTTTAAGTGTTATCTTGCGATGATTAAACACCTTATTGGACTGATGAGGGTCGGATATTGATGGGAATAATGACAAATTTTAAGTTGCTAATCAATTAATTAATGACTTGTCGTTCAGATAAAATTTATAAAATTTTTCTATAAATTTACTCATACGTATATATCAGGTAGGATATCCGTTGGATAGACTAGGGTGTTATCTGACCTTTGATTCGGTCAGAGGTTGTCGAATTCAGACTGTTTAATATAATATTTTAATTATTTTTTAAATACTCGATAAGTTTCTTAAAATAAGTTGTATGTTAAGGTTTGTTTAAAATTTCAGACACAATCTCTTAATAAGGAATAAATATATACATGTGATATAATTTAAATAAAAAGTAAATTAATTAACATGAACATATTTTCAGTATAAATTAAGAGTTTGGACATGAAATTAAGAGATTGAAATTTTCAGATTAAGTCAGAAAAATACCACCAAAGAAATTCTTTATGGTCCTTAAAAAACCTGGATGAGTAACACCCTGAGCCAACCCATGAGAAAAAAAATAAGGCTCATGAAGAGAAGAAAGGCATGAAACACTTGTATTGCATCAGATTAGCTAGCATTATCTTCATACGCAGCTGGGTTCCAAGACAACATGGACCGGGGGTGGAAAGTTAATAAGGGTAATTAAATCTATTGGGGTGTTTGGTTGCACGATAAATCGAATTTCTATTACAGAGATTTATGTTTTTGTAACGAAATTTGTTAAATAAAAGGTGTTTGGTAATCATTACAGTTTTATGTTTTGAAAAAAATTCCTTACTGGACAAAAATTATCTTGTGGTCCCCCTACCTTGTTTGATCATATATGACACATTTTTTTTGTTATTACCTCTCTCTCAAACATGACAATTTTGTGTCGTTTTATTTCAATACAATTTTCTATCACGGAAATATATACAAATCTATTGTGCAACCAAACACCCCATAAAAATATATTCTTGTCGACATTATATATTTGGAATTAAGATAAACAGTAATGTTTATGGCTTATCAATTCTCTCCTAATTCACCATGCAGCGTGTTTGACCAGTGGCGGACACCTACACCTTGGTGTGTGTGTGTGAGTGAGTGGGGGTATTCTCTTTGAATTCACCTTGGAAAACTGTTTGCGTTCTTTTAAATTTCTCATCTAGAGAGGTTGTGGGTTTCGAACCCGTTTATGTTTCAAACCCTCGGGGCTTGTCCGCCCCATTACACCAAAAAAAAAAGAAAGACTGGAACTACAACTATGGTAAAAGTTTGACGGTCCGTTTTACAACTTAGTCGAAGTACTTTCGACAGAAGCATCTTCATTTGGAAGCCACTTCAAATAGAAGGTATTTTTAATGAAAGTTGTTTGGTTATATTTTTTATCAAAATATAAAAGTACTTCCGTAATAAAAAGAAAAAAAACAGAGACGGATGTATGTTGGCGGGGTGGAGGCCGTCGTAGAGAGATGCAGACGGCGGTAGGTAGAGGCCTTTCTATTTGAGAACTTGATTTAAAAAAAAATATCATCTTTGTAGAACTTGATCAACCCAAATCACATCATTTGAGAATGTAGATCACATCTAAGGTAGAGGCCTTTTCTATTCAGAATATAAAACATAAAACAAGCATAGTAAATCCACAATAAGCAGCATGTGATCTACATTCATGTTAACAACTTGACTTGTTTCAAACATTGGTCATCAACCAAAACCCTCTGCTGACCCACTTGGCATAAGTTTACAGTCTCTACGGCGAGGAGATCCGGTCCCGGGTTCGAACTCTGGATGTTTCATTCGGATGGTTAAATCGCCACATTGACAAAAAACTTAAAGAAAAAATTAGTTTATGTTTAAAAGTTTTAAAGTAAACAAGAAAGGATAAAAAAGACAGGTAAGTAAACCGACACGATCAACAAATCACACCCTTCATTTTTGACCGTTTCTCTCTCTCTGTTTTTTTTTTTGAGGGGGGGGGGGCGAAAAGACGGAATTATTCATCCTAAGTTAAGATGGTCATTATTACATAACAGAGCTGGGAAGCAAGGCGGAGGAGGGGCAGATCCTGCGCAGGTCAGCCCGAGGGGCTGCGGCATTAGCCTCCCTAAGAGAAAAAGTCTGAGAGAGGCTCCAGAAGCTTGCAGAAGGGACGTGGCTTTTGCGGACTATGCCGGCGATTTTTGACCGTCTCGCTATGGTGAAAGACAAAAGGGTAGGAGGGGCTGTACTGCACCGCCCCGTGCCCTCCCTCGCCGCCCCCAAGACGCCGAAGCAGGGACCCCACAGAGCCGGCAGAAAGGGTAGAAGACGGCCGCCACCCGCAGCCGGAGCCTGGCGGCAGCTTCACTGGCACCGGAGCTTTGTTGCCACCATTATTATACCCCAATACGGTGCGCCGGAGGCGGCTAGAGCACAGGCCTCGAGGCGAGGAGAGCCGGAATACCCTCCCCTTCCCCCCGGGCCTCCTCTCCAGATCCGCCTCTCGCTTTCTTTCTTTCCCTTTCACCTCCTTCTCCTCCTGCCGCTGCAACCCCCCCGTGGAAGGAGGCCTGTTCTTTTCTTCTTGCTTTCGCGCATTGATCCCGCCTCCGATCTTGGGTTGCTTCTGAAGCTATATATATATGGCTTTTCTGGTGCTTTGGGCGCTCATGTCGGCCTTCGTCGCTGGCTCAGGTAAAGGCCGGATTTCTTTTCCCCTCCTGCTGCTGCAGTCGCCGCCTTCTGGTTTGGCGGATGTCTACGCATGCGGTTTCTTCTCTTTGCATCTCTGCATCTGCTCTGTTCCTCGACTTCGTTCTCCTGTTTCTTCCTCTACCACCGCTTGGCTCTGCAAGTTTCGACTTGGATCTTGGCACCGCCTCCTTTATTCTTCACTTTCATTGCAGTTTTTCTTTTCTAAAAAAAAATCTACCTTTATCCTCTCACCTAGCGCATGTCCGTCTTCCTTTTCACATTTCCGCGGTCAAATAACTCAAGTTTTTCCGTCTGTTGCGTGCGTGGGAACATTAAGATGTTCTTTTGGCTCCTCATGTAGTCGCGTCAAAATGATTCTCATGCCATGCTCTTGAACCTTGTCTTTCCTCTGTCCGGAAAATCCTTGCTCCGGGTTTATAGAGATTTTTTTTTCACATGTTTTCTGGGAATATATATATATATATATTTCTCTCCCCCACATCTCCTTCATCCTCCTCTAAAATGTCGCTATGTTTTTCGCATTTGTATCCCAATCCCGTGCTATGATCTTCGCTTCGCGTGCTTCCTCCAACAAAGACGGTCTGATTTTTCCCCCCATCTCTTTTTGGTAGACATGGGAAAAATCAGACCTTTTTCTGAATCGCGGAGATGTTCCGAGATTAAATTAATCTAAATAACCCAAACGGGGGATTTTGGCAGAGGCCACCTGGTGCGTGTGCAAGAACGACGCGAGCAGCACCGCGTTGCAGATGACGATCGACTACGCCTGCGGCACCGGCGCAGACTGCAGCGCAATCCACGAGAAAGGGGGCTGCTACGAGCCCAACACGGTGCTCGCACACTGCTCCTTCGCCGCCAACAGCTACTTCCAGAGGAAGGGCCAGGTCCAGGGCAGCTGCGACTTCTCCGGCACCGGCACCGTCACCAACACCGACCCCAGTGAGTAGCGCGGCGGATCGCCGCCTCCCTCTTGAAGCACGCTTCGGTAGTTCTATTCTAAAGATTGAATCTTTCTTCTTCTTTTCCTCCTCTGCGTTTGTTCTGCAGGCTACACTGGTTGTAACTATCCGGCAACACCCAGGTACTTCACTACCTCCAAGATCTGCTTTTTATCCCCCCTCCTCTCACTCCGCCTCGGATTGAATCGACCTGCGCCGACCATCCTCTTTCGGGGTTTTACCTCTGTAGTGCCGCGGGGACTGGCACGGGCACGCCGACCACGGCGGCGCCGGGCACGCCGACCACCGTTACGCCCGGCATCGCTCCTCCCACCTCCACCACGGGCACTCCCACCACCACCATGAGCCCGCCCACCACCACCTTCACCCCTGGCAGCACGACAAACGGCGTTCTGGGTGGTGGTGGTGGGATTGGCCCCAGCGGCACCGGCACCATCACCACCGACGGCAGCGGCGCCGGGCTTCACCCGACCGCAGGAGGATGTTTCAGCTCGGTCTGTGCGGCCATCTTGCTCTCCGCCGTGGTTTTGCTCCGGGCTTGGTGATGGCCGCCGTGCGCACAATCCTCCTCCGGCGGCTTGGATGAAACATCATCTTCTCCCTGCTTTCCAGCCGAGCAGAAGGGAGGAGGAAATTGGGAAGAAAAAGGGGGGGGGTTCCGAGGAGAAGACAGAGGGTTCCGATCCCTCTTTCGTTGGGTGGGGTGGAGAATTTGTATTCTCATATGCAGAGAAGGTGGAATTTTCTTCCATGAAACGTTGTTATCATCATCAAGAACTCTTTTAGAGCCTCGTGAGGTAATACTTAGGTTTCTCATCCTACCGACTTGTTCTTACCTCATAAACTTGCTCCGGATGTTTCTGTATAACATGTATGTTCTACCATAAAGCTCAGAGCAACTCCATGAACGGGGTCGAAATTGACCGGCCGGCAACAGGTTTGGCCTCTGTCGGTAAACAAGGCCGTGTGCTCATTCGATGTTGTGTCCAATCCAACATAGAGGTGTTAATGGTTGATTAATATATATGCTTTATCAAGAACTCGTTTAATGACAACCCCATTTCCGTTCTCATGTTTCTTTTTTTGTTTTTAGGAACTACTACAAATTAACATTTTTTGCTGGGCTGGTCCGCATTTTTTATGGTAAATTATCTGCAGGAAGAAATTTCCCGTGCGAGCTGCTGAGTTAAACTAATTCGCATTTTTTTTTGCAATAAAATAACCTCTTTGCCTTCCTAATTCCAAGAAGTTGCTGGCTGGTTACACAATCTCGGTTAGTTTGTTACAGAGGCCGCAACTACATCTTCCTATTGGAATTTCACATGGTTACGGGTAGCTGTGATCCCCATACAAGACCAATGAATTCACCAAGCAATCTAATACAAGTGACGAACAGAGAAGAATTCTTGGTCTCTTGAATACAAATATGTGGCACGACATAGGATGGTGTCGGAATACTAATCCATGGGACTATGATCCGAAGATGGCGCAGCACTTACATCGTTGTGGATGGATCCGATTGCTATCCAGTGGATATGGAAGAAGAGAAATTAGATCTTTCTCTCACGGAGGTGTGCGAGGGAGGTGTTCTCTTGAAGCGAGATGTACGCGCGGCTGACTTTGAGAGCTCGAGTAGTACGCCGTTTGCTGTGCTCCCCGCCGCGGCGATGATCTCCTCGGCCCCCCCTAAAACAGAACAAATAAGAGCGGCGAGGGAGAGATGGAGGACCCTCGATCTCCGGCAACCTAAGATGCCTGATTTTTCGAAAGTCTACCGAGGCTTCCTTCTCCAGCCGTCCATCGACCGCCCGAAGACGCCTGATCTTCGGAAGTCGACTGGAGTTGCCTTCGATGGCCCCGAAGATGTCCTCCAGGTTTTCTAGGGTTTGGACGAGAGGACGCGAATACGATCGGACGAGAGTGGTGCTGCCGCGGGATGGGAGGGGCGATTTCGGGATTCGGTACTTCATGGTTTGTTTGGTCAGAGGAGTGTTTGAGTTTAGATGGCCAAAAGCAACAACTGAAGAGATAAATCGATATTGATTTTTAAAACACATCCATTCTCACGTAGGAATAGACACAGAATTTGATATTTCCATAAAAATTAATGTATTCGAAAGTCATTTTCGCATCTTATAAATTATTGAAATTGGATATTTCGATAATTTTTCTCAGAATTTCGACAATAAAATAAATAAATAAAAATTAAAATAATTAAAATATATTTAATTAAAATCTAAAGCATAATATATAAAATAATAAACATAAAATTTAGAAATATTATATCAAAATTTAATAATTATATAGAGATTAGTAATCTATTTATTTTAATATTTAATAATAAAATATGACGAAATCAAAATTTAATAATTTCAAAATTATTAGAAACGAAATCTAAACACTTTAACTCTTATTAAAATCAGATTTCGATGATTCTTGTGTCGAATCTAACCCATTTACACTCCTAATTCTAATTCTGGTCTTCTCCTATTATATATGAAATTTGAGAAAAGTACGGCGATGAATGAACAGAGAAAAGAAAATGAGCAAGAGGACATATTTAAAAGACCCAAAATCCTGGCTGCTGAGGTTGTAAAATATATACCTATCTCTTCGGCGGTGTCCCCGGGCTCCCTCCCAGGAAATAAGAGCCGCCAATTGCTTGCGGACACGCGTCTACGCTCCGACCTCTCGACTCATCTCCTCCCGGGCGGAGAGGAGTGGTGTGGTGTGGTGTGGTGTGGTGTTCTGCAGAAACCAGAGCGAGGGGGAGAACCAGAAGCCACGGGATTCTGCGGCAGCACCATGTTGGCCTCCTGTTCTCACTCATCCCCTTTGCTGGCCCGGGCGATGGCCGCCCCGAAGGCCGCCACCACCACGAGGGGAACCGTAGGGGCAAGGAAGGTGAGAGCATTCTTCTATTGCAAGGTTCCCGCCTGTGTGTGTGGGGGCGCCTTAATTTGCCATGGTTTTCTCTCTGCCTACGATATTGAGGATGTGCGCTTGATGGCTGGCGCCTTCTAGTGTGCAAAAGCCTAGCCTTTCCACGCGCCCTCCAGTGCGTAAATGTTCTAGAATCCGATCTTTTCATCTTGATGGTCGGAGAAACAGCCATGGATTATCTCTGTATTTAACAACATTCTAGTCTCTTGTGCTTATGCGGATTCGAACTTGGTTCTTATTGTATTTTTTTCTCCCGTCACATAGACCGTCATTTGTCATTTTAGTCCCGAAGCCTGTGAGCTTTTTAGTTGCTAGCTAGATTGACCACAGCACTGCTGCTTTCGAAATTTCTGTGTGATTTCCTACCAATTCAATCAGGTACGCTAGCCAAAAGGAAGTGTACTTGAAAGTTCTTCTTTTTCTTCTCTAACTGCTACTAGACAATGTTAATGGGCGCAGAGGTGTTCATCTCGGTATCCTATGATAAGGCCTACCATGGCTGAGATTACAGCGTTTTCCCCTTAATCTGACACTGTCAAGATCAAATAACTTTTTTTCATAGTAACCAGCTTGGTTGTTCTCCATGGTTGATCCACCACCTGATTTTGCTTGCTGGTTGGGCGCATGAACTTCAGGTACAAAATTGACAAGGTAGATTTGTCTTCAGTGCAAGCGCAGGATGCTGGAAATTTCTCAATTGCTAGTGCATTCTTCGTCCGGCCCACCTAGTTTCATTCATATGAAGGACTTAATGCTTCATGATAACAAGATGTAAATAATTTTGGGGAAGGTAAAGCGAATGCCTTCCAGAAGAAAATATAGCATTAGGTACTTGCCCACTGAACCCTATTAAGGAGTCCTCATGATGCAGGATCATGAGCAGTAAAGCTCATGGTCATATTCTCTGATAAACTCAGGTGGTGTTTGTGTTTTGGCAGAGAAGCCAAACATCGCATTCAGTCAATAATTCTATGTTTTGAATTGTTCATAGTTTTCAAGGTGATCAAAGCGACCAAGGTAACATAGCACTACCTTGTCGAGTACGCAATAAGGCGAGATATTAGATGACACTTTTTTCATAGTAAATTGATATAATGGCAAATATATGAGGGACAAATAATACATAAAAAGTAATAAATAGCTACGGTAATATGTAAATAAATAAATAATATACTAAGTACATAGTTAAATAGACTAAATAACATGAATACCTAATTAGAACTATTCAATTAAGTTAATGTCAATACTTAATTAGTATTAACTATTAATTAGGATTTATAACAATTTTTAATCATGCCTATTATTTCACTATTATATTTATTTATAATCAAATTAACTGTTAGAAATAGCTATTCTTACTTTAAAATAACTCAATTAAGTGATATTGATATTTAATTATTATAAATTATTCCTTAATTAACAAAAAATAAGAAGGTAGTAGGATGCTCGCCTAGACGTCCTCTTAGCTTAACAGGTGAGGGATGCTTTGTCACCTAGAAAACAGTGGAATTGCTTGATAGCTCATCTTACGTCTGGAAGAACATAAACTTTTTGACATACCTCTCAATCTTGAATTTTTAAGCTAACAAGGAGATTTTTTGTTGTCTTTAGACCTTGTTCTTTCTTTGGCTCCAACTGTCATAGCAACTCATCTCATGCCTTAATACCAAAAATATTGGGGTTGGCCATATTGATTCTCTCTCTATTCATGTTGATTTTTAATATATTGAATCACCCTCCTCCTGTATATTTGTTTAAAGTATTTTTATATTTTTTACGTTTCTAACTGGAGTTTTATTAAGTCTATGTTTATATGTCCACAATATCTTAATCTTTCTTCTTTAAATGTACCTACAATTGCCACTACTCCCACATGTTATTTATTACCTATTCTAACCTAGTATAATCACACATCCATCTTAATATTCTCATTTCAATAATAATTATTTTGAAATTTTTTTATTGTCTAACATCTACTACCATGCAATATTGTAGATCTTATAACCATACGATAAATTTTTTATTTCAACTTTGGTAAAATTTTATGATCTCATAGAACTCATGTAGTCAATCTCCGGTTCGTCCATGTGCTTTAATTCTATGTTTAACATTCTCATCACATTCACCATCTTTTTGAACAATTGAACAAGTTGTTAGGTATGAATTTCGGGATTTAGATGATAAACATCGGTCTTCATGAGTGTTTGGTTGCACAATATTTTTTGTACACTTTCATGGTAAAATTTTGTATTAAAATAAAATCTAAGATGACTTAAGACATAAAATTATCATGTTTGGTGAGATATGATAGCAAAAAGAGTGAGGACCATGTGTATCTACTTAGAGGTGGGGGATCACAAGGCAAAAAAAAGATCTCACCTTTTTCTTGTCCAAGAAAGAATCTACATCTAACCTATTTTCTGTCCAAAAAGAAATCCTCTACAAAAACATATTTTGTAGCAAAAACTTAATTTATCACGCAACCAAACACCCCTTAAGTGTTTGGCAATGAGCCCATGGCATTTCCAACTTAGCCATCCAACATGGTGCTGTATTTGTGAGAAGCTCGCTGCTTCTAGGGAGTCAAAGCTCTGAAGTGGCAAGTGAATTCAAATTCTACTGGAAGCCAAGCATATGAACAATTGGAGAGAAGAGTAATACCAGAGAGAAAAACTTGCAATATAACCACTCAGTGGTCTCTATTCCAAACTCCCCAAGTTCCAAACTATATCCAATCTTACTTCTAGACACTTGAATGGTGACTGCAATTCCCAATGCAGGGATCAACTGTCTTTCCAGTGGGAGAACCAGGCCGACGGGAGAGTAAATCCAGCACATCGCCGGTGAAGCTCCTGACAAACGTTGAGAAACTCCGGCTCCTGACCAAGGCAGAGAAGGCAGGGCTGCTGTCTGCAGCAGAGAACTTCGGCCTCTCCCTGGCCACCGTGGAGAAGCTGGGGCTCCTCTCCAAAGCAGAGGAACTGGGGGTCCTCTCGGCTGCCACTGATCCGGGCACCCCGGGGGTGCTGCTGACGCTGGGCCTGGGCTTGCTGGTGGCAGGTCCCCTGTGCGTCTACGTCGTGCCGGAGCAGTACCCGTGGGAGGTCGCCCTGCAGGTTGCCGTGGCCGTGGCGTGCGTGGTTGGTGGGTCGGCGGCTTTCGCGGCGTCGAGTTTTGTGTCCAACCTGCAAAGATCCAGCTGATCTTCTCAGTATGCTCAACTACCATGTTGGTGTGATATGCAAAGAATGATCTTTGTGTCTGTAGCGGGAGAAAGACCCGTTCCTGCCGTAGCTTTGGCCTCCATGAATTTGCAGCTGGCCCTCCCTCCTTTCTCCTGGGTAGCTAGGAAAGAAAAACAACTGGGTGAGGAATCTTGTGTATCTATGGCTTCTATCTTGAACTGATATTCCCCGAACAAGTAGAAATATACTAAATGATTGTCGCAAGGCATCCGAAGTGCTGTGACTCCGACAGCACTGACCAAAATGGCACCCCAAATGACAAACTGATGGGCGCAGCTTACCTAGAATACGGTTGTAACCATTAAAACTCCGCGCCTAGGCTCGTTGTTTGCTGAGCGAGGATTACTGAAGTGTCCACTCAAACCCGATCATTCTGATTTAGGCCGGAAAGAAAGGTTTAGTGACATGGGTATATTGGATTGGATGATAAAAGGTCAAAAGGAAACAGTATGTTGCAGGTCAAATAAATTCAATCAATTGATTGATATAATGATATTGTAGTCAGTTGTTTTTCAGATGCCATTAAATATTTATCCAACATGGGTTTATTCGAATGAGTTAGACAATTGTGCACATACCATGTAAGACGGAGAGAGGAATCCCCTATCTTCATCTCAATGTGGGTTCGTTTGGTGAGAGATTGATTCCTCGGCAAAATCTGCAAAAACTCGAGTCCATCAGATTTGAGAGATTCTTGGGGCAAAGATTATGTGTGTCTCTCTCTCTACAATTCCCAAAATCTCCCATTTACTTTTAACAACGGAAACCAATGGGAATGCGTTTCATTTGATTAGAATTTTGAGTTGTCAGATATTTTTGACAAGAGTCTCTCTCTCGTAATCCCAACCAAACGTGACCAAAGAAGCAAGCAAGGGTAAAGGATACTAGTGTTCCTCATTCCTTCGCGGATGATATTTTACTCGTCAAAATATGAAATAAAATGATTTGCGTTCAAAATAATAATTGAGACGAAGAAGTATTGTGTTTGTATTTAATGAACATAAACATACAGGAGCTAACAGTGCTGATGAGTGAAAATGTCTTGCATGCACCCTGGAAGTTTGAAAAAAAAATGCAATTCAGCGCCCGTGACGTTGGTTCTTGGCAAAAGATTACGGGGTGTTTGGTTACATGACAAATTGAAATATCATAACACAAGCATCTTTTGTAACAAAACTTGTTAAAAAAATGTTTGGCAACCATTATAAAATGTTTTTATAAAAAAAGTTTCTTAGACAAAAAAAGTGAAACTTTATTTTTTTTAATTCTTATGATCCAATCTTTTCGTCATATGCAACCAAACACCCCATTAGGAACGATATTCTTGAAAAGGACATGAAAAAATTGGTGGTGGCGAAGCACTGAAAGGGCCAGTGTGTGCCTGGCGAGTACACAGCAGAATACCATTCTCTACGTGCTTGGGAAATCAGATTCATGATAATCATGATCCAACATATTGTAAGCTTGTTAAAATGGCTACTAAATATTCCAAAATAAACTTGCACGACATGTCAGTTTATCAAACAGATGGCCTATATTCAGTTGTTCAGAAGTAGACAATGGACTAAAATAACAAGAAGTTGCTGTGGAGGCACTTGTTCATCCTTGACGTGGCGTGCTCCAAGATGTGTCTAGAAAGATGAACTGCTGCACTTCTAGTATATATAGGATATTTTGTGACGAATGCTACTAAAGAGTTTTGGTAAAGTGATCAAACAATAGAAAAAATAATATGACAAAAGGAGAAGATAGCTTGCAACATGTGAGCTCAATAGAGAATATCTGCCTATCTCCCATTTTTGTCAAGATTTTAGAAGTTGAATAGAACAGACTCAATTAATAACCAGAAATCAAACTTGATTTAATTTACTCGAAGAATCCAACCAAACAAGACTTCGAACAGCAGCAATTACATTGGTAAAGAAAAAGATTTCAATGTTCATTTGCACATTCTGGCTCACGAAAACCCTGTCAAGTAAAACCGCCCACTGTGTCCATGTGTCCGCTGCTCAATTCGCACTTGTTCTTGTCTACGGGAAATAGACCGGCCAATTGTAGTAGTAAGATTCCCTTGTAGGCTTGTCCATGTATTTGTTCCACTGAAGATTCAAGAGAAGACAATCATCAGTAAAACTGGGGCCCCAACGCTAGCTAAATATTTACCCCCGATCGGTCAAGAGTATTTAAAGTAACAGCTCCAATTTTGATGTTGATAGTAAGCTCATCAGCACCAGAAATGATACAACCAAATATCAAAAGTAATATTGATATAATGATCTAGTACGTTAACCAAACAAGGCGACGCACATTTGCTTTATTAAGACCAAGGAGATCCTACAAGACTACCCCTAAACTTGTAAATACGGACAAATGGATGATGGCACCTGGAGGGAAGACGCATTATTAATCACAAGTTAGGGAACAGTGACAAAATGCAGAAATATTCAAACAAGTAGCCAACAACATTGTAAAGGAATAACTCAGTAAAAACGTATAATGCAGTGCATTATCAGCAAATTTCAAAAATCAAATTATAATTTTCATACAATAGAGAAACTTTGTCTGGTCATCTAATCATCAGTTTGGGCCATAAGCCACCCCCGTTCCCATAAGTATGCAATTCTGATGCTCAGACTAACTGCTATTAGAAGAGGAAAGATGGCGACTAGGAGAGATGAGTACACACCCGAGGGTGCAATCTAAGTGAGCTATTGAAACTCACCTTGAACTCGTACTTCTGATTCTTTGCCATTGCTTTCTTCCAGTGATGATGCTCAAACATCATTGCCTTGTCATGCCAGCTATCCAGCGTAAGGTGACATAATCAGTATGGCAAAGCATGAATGTACTGAAATATTTAATAGTTGGTAGCTTTGGAATTAAATTCAAAAGCTGAGAAGTAGAGTTACTTGCCAGATGTCATTGTATCAATAACACACCATAAAACAAAAAAGCTGATTCATGAATTCCAAAACTAAATTAACTAGTAGTCTATAATTCAAATTGTCACAAGCTAACAAAAAAAATACTGCATGAAGTAAGCACTTGATGAGAAAAAGAATCTAGAAACATTCACCGTGTCAATGTAAAAAATAAAGTATAGGTGATAGAACCAAGTTCAGTTTTAAAATATTTTCAGTCATAAATTATCTGACAACCACAAGCAGAAAGAGAACACCGACAGAGAATACAGCCAATTTTCATGAGTCATTGCCAGAAAGTCAAGTTGGATTGTAAATAAAAAGAAAAAAAAACATTTAACACAATACTCAATAAATGAAAATGGAAGTATAACAAAAATCTGAAATTATGATATATGAGAAGTATCATTTGTATTCAGTAATGGCTTATCCTCAGGGTGCCTGCTTTCAGGCCTCGTATACTTTCAAGCCAAAGACTGGAAAGTAAGGACTAACCACCAAGCAACACCCACGGATCCTAAATATTGGGAATCCAAGTAAGCAAAATGACATACATGACATTGTTTGCCATTTTCGAGCATCTAATTCTCAATATCCACATGCTGGGTTGAATATCACTTGTCAGAAACCGAAAAGTGGCTAAAACATTTCTACATCTGTAGTTGGCTTGATTCACCCATTCTTCAGACAAATATGTACCCAGCTTTAACTAGCTGCACTGAGGTTATGTTGCCAAAAGAGGTTGAGTGACTATTCATTGATGCAAGATAGCCATAGCCCCTTCTACATTTCATCAACTTCATGCCTTTGACATTTATGTGGGCAAACTATGTTGCAGGTGGAGGGTGGAGTGTGTAAACAGGATAAGAAACAGAACCATACTACACTGTCACCTACAAATCACGTAAGTGTGAAATTTTCCTCATGGACAACCAACCAGCTTGCCTAAAATCTGGCTAGCTTGTACCCTCACACACATTACCCAGGCTGCAAGGCATCTTCTTCAGCCAATGTATACGTTGTAGTGCAAGTGTACAGGTTTAGCTAGTGATGCATACATGAGCTTCGCATCAACCTGACAGGCGCATGTATAAGGTTATTCAGCTTTAGAGGATGTGCCCCCTCAAAGAAAAGAAAAGAAAAGGCATGATTCCAAAAATCCTGTCGTGGATAAGAGTTGAAAGATTCTTGGTTGCACTTATATTGTCAGCCTAAGGTGTATTTAGGGTACTTTAGAGCTAGACAGTGAGGTCCACGCAAATGTATCATTTTTTACTGATAAATTTATCAAAACAAATAAACCTAACATAAAAATATAACTTACAATGCAAACAAGAACTAAATATTAAGTATTATAACCTTCAGTTAGTAAGATCTAATCAAATCAAGAGGGCAGTCAGATCCAAGATAAGCTGACACAACTGAAGAAAGACACTGGCGGGGCATATCTCTTCACCTTGACACCTAAACAGGAACCTTAGGATGTCATTTGAGTGAACAATGAAACCCAAGACAGGACTTGGAAATTATGTGCTGTGCCGAAATAGGTGGTATGGGCCATACAAATAAATCTGTCAATCAATCTCCCACTTGGTTTCCCTTGAATGTATCTGCATTGTTTTTTGGATTTGAGAGTGGGGGATGAAGAGGCTTAGACTCAGATACAAAATGCTGCAAGGAAGAAGAAGCTCATTCTATTTTCTGGTTTTTTTTTCAACCCATTGAGTTGGTAAAAGGCCAAGTTTCAGAACTCTGGAATGTCAAGATTAGGGGTGTTCATCGGTTGCTTTGGTTTGGTTTATTGAGATTTTTCATCAACCCAATCAAACCAGATCAACACAGGTTGGTTCAGGTTGAACCGAAAAATCAAATCAAAATTTTCATTTAATTAAAAACCTACACAACCAAGTTAAGACCCATTATGAGGTAAAGGTCTAGTTCTACTTGTAAAGTTCTCCTGATTCTCTTAGTTTTGAGACTAGCGATGTGGGGCAAAATGAGTGTGCTGGACGGCTGAAGGGCAGATGTGGCTACAGTGAGAGGTTTATACCCACATCAGCCAGGAGGAGTTGCTTATTTCTTCTCAAGGCAAGGGTAAGTGCAAAATTAAATAGCAAGCCTGATGGTGCCGTTCTGGGACTGTGGTGCATTTTGGGTTTATGTGGGCTAGTCTTTTTAAACATGAATGACCCAAACCAAACCAACAATTTTGGACTCGTTCGGTTCAAGTCATCCGGTCAGCTTGATTAACAAACAACCTTAGTGGGCCTAGTCAGGGTTAATTCTATTTTCAAAGAAATTTTGTGTTCTCATGTAGCCAGCTCGTGGAATGAATAAGATAAAGTAATTATTCTGGGACCTGCCTGGATACGGTATTAACCACCCATATCAATATTGCCTTTGATACTTGATGCCATCAATTTAGAAGCTGATGTGTCAGACCAAATATCAAGATTGATATTGTGTTAGTTTTGGGATCCAAACTAAACAGGTCCTTGAATATTAAACGTGATACAAGCGGCAACCAACTGACAAAAGAAACCATCGCATGAACTGTCATGACCAAATCAGCTAATTGGCCCAACAACCATGTTAATTGGTAGCTTTCTCAAGGACATCCATACTGGGATTAATGTGAATCAAACATGCTTAACTTTGGATATCTTTTTAACTCAACTTCTAAAAAATGACGAGCTAGACTTGATATTTTTGTCAAGGCCTAGCACACACATCAACATCCAGACTGTCATAGTTTTGAAGGCCATCCATCTTGCGACTACTCTGTCAAGTAAGCTTAACTTAATCTCAAAAAAAAAAAAGACTAGCCACAACTGCTGATAGTCCCTGATTTGATCTCTTGGCACAATCTAGTAATGAAGTCTTCCGTAAACATACTAAACTTTGCAACGAACTTACACGGCTACCTATAAGTACTGAAAAGATATCTCCAAAAGGTCTATTTGCAAAACAACGAGCCTTGCCTGATAAGAAATACTCAGTAAACCACCGAACTCCAAGCCGCTAGCAATCAAATACCCGTTTCTCTCATTCTTAAAACTCTCTAATCTCCCAGCACAATACATTGCCGGAGAAGAACGCATGAAATGCAGCAGCAACAGACTAAGTAAATGGAACTACGAAACTGGACAAACCTAGTTTAGGGTGACCCAGAAAATAGAACCCAAAAAAAAACCTGAAATCTTCTTCAAAGACGGGAAGAAGCAAGAATTAAAACCAGCCAACAAACTACCACTTTATAAAACGCAAGAAGGGAAGAGACGAGCTCAGCCAAAGCTCCACCAAGTGCATGTCGCCGTAACCAAGCAAGGCAACACAAATCCACTAAAAAATCGAGAAAAAAAAGACGAATCATTTTATTCGCTTTCGAAATGGTTGGTTGGGCATCAGGGTCTCACTTGAGCTGGTTGGAGAGCTGCCACAGGTAGGGGTTGGACCAGGTGAGGGCGGAGAAGGCGAAGGATCCGATCCATATGTTGACGAAGCTATCAGGATCAGCGTGCGGCACGCCCGGGTCGCCACGGTAGGGGTTGCCGAAATACTTCTCCATCCTGCGCGGTCCCTGCCCCCTCTTCCGGCGTCCCCGCAGACGACGAACACTGCGAGAGCCTTCGGGGATCTTGATCTTATCCCCCACGAATCTACTGATACCCGGAAGCCACTTCGGACCTGTAAATGGATCTTCCGGGTCCTCCAAGGATCCGCCTGAATCCGACGGACGTAATCAGCCCAACCGGTAGAAATGTCAATGACTACTTGTTATCCGTTTATCTGGTTAACAAATAATTAAAATTAATTTAAAATTTTTAAATATGTTACTCAAACTCTAATGGCCTGTTTGGTAACCGTATTGGGTACCTGTATCAGTATCAATTTTAAAATTGATACTGATACACGATCTAACAGGCTGTTTGGATACCATATTAATTTTAAAATTATTAGAGTTAAAGTCTTTCAAAATTAATACAACCTATTACCTGTATTAAAATCAATACTATCGATCTGCACCACCTCTTAGCGTCGAACCTCCGTGATGAAGGTCTTCTCGAACTGATATTCTGGCCGGTCGGCCGCCACGCACTTGACGGCGACGACGGTAGCTATTGCTGTGGCGGGCCAGGCAACAGCCGGAGATGAAGACAAGGTCGTCGGACGCCAACCATGACACCGGGACTGTCCTAGTACTCGGGCTCCTCCTTCCGATCACGGTCGTGGCGGCGGACTAGGCAGCAACCAGAACCCACCCACCTGATCACCTGCTTCCGGAAGAGATGGAACAAGCGGTTGAGGGGGTGTTGGGCTCCTGTTTTGGCTCCGTCATGAGATATTGATAGCTGCGGAGGTTGGGAGGGAGGCGACACAAGCGGCGGAGAGGGTTTTGAGTGCTCAATCTGATCCTTGAATTAGGGTTTAGCTAAGCTAAATTGGGGGTTTCTGCCGGTTGAGAGACCTAGTAGGGCTTCGCCATTTTAATTTAGTGGGACATTCTCTTCAACGGCAACTCGGTGCAAGAGGTAGCTCACATCCCTAATGGCCAGCATCTCGGGGAAGGAACCGCATCTCCTCGCTTCGGGTAATTATCTCCGATTCATCGATCCGAGTCTCTTCCATGAATGTTTGCTCATCCTTCCTCTCTTCTCTCTGATCTAGAGCAGCATATTAATGGTGGCTGCTGCTCCGTCTTCCTGTTCCTCACGAATTGAGCTGGCACTTGCCTGGTTAATTTATTAACTGTTAGAATGAATGATATCCGAGCAATCAATCGATCAATCGGTGTTGTAGACGAGGTGATCAATTCTCTGTTGGATCTGCAATTAGAGCAATGGGGATTACCTCCATTTGAAGATTGTACAGCCTCAATTCTTTCAAACTTACATTTAGGGTCATCATATTTGTTAATCTTTTGATATATATGTCGTCAATTATAGGGATAAACGGTACATTGTTGATAGATCCTTGGTTCATTGGCGGCCTTGTTATCAAGGGATGTGGTCGTGAGTCAAAGATGCTCGGAATACCAACAGGTTTGTGAAACAGAGATGGTTAATTAGGTAGAAAAGTAGACACATTTTTATAACAAGAAGCCATTGTGCCTCAATTTATTGGATTGACATTGTAAGTTAAACCTAAGGGTTTAATCAACATTGTTCGGTACATGATATTAAACTGTTTTGTGCTTCAATTAGTGGATCATAAATTGCATACTAAATACTAGTCATTCAATTTTACTCTAGCATCATTTTTCCTGGCAACAGTTTAGTGTTCATGAGCACATCTAAAGTGAGAACTATTTTCTTCCCCACTGCCAATTTAGTTGCAGACAGCTTTGCGGATGTACTTTCAGAAAGAGTCTCAGGCATTTACTTTGGATGGGCTAAATTATCATCAAGGGGTATCTACAAAATGGTGATGCTAGAGAAAAGGAGAAGGAGCTCCTGAAGAACGTAGATGCAGATTTCCAAAGGGCCAAGGAGTTTACCAAGGCCAAGAACAGAAGAGGTTCCACAAGAGTTAAATCTTTCTTCTATTTTTGCGTCTATCGTGTGATGAATTCAATCACCTGAGTTCAGAATTCTCTCTATCTTTGCTCTCATTGGTTGCGGCTTAGCAGAAAGTCCTGGCGGTTGTTATTTGTCATTTATAGTGTATTTGAATTTGTTTATCATGTACCCGTAGTACCTTCTGTGTAATACACTGTCATGCACATGCATTAACGCCTAGATTTCAGAATTCTCTCTATCTCTGATTTACTTGTTGTGCCTTATCCGAAAGAGAGGACAGCAGCAATTTGTCATTTTTTGCTGGGTAATCAAGTTTGTTTATTGTTTGCCGAGAGGACAGATTCATTGTGGCATGGAATGATAGAAATGAGACGAAAATGATGTCGGGATAGATTGAGATGCAACACTTTTGTGTTAGTAAGGCTACAAACTGCACCCCAAGAAAAATACAGCTTGGTCATATTAACCGGCTTAATGTTATTGTGTGGCATGAATAAGTATCGTATACTTTTAAATGGGTCATGAGGTACCTGCAAGACTGCACGTCACACATAATCTTGCTGTGGATATTCCCCTCCTGAATAAGTTGTTATGGGGATGGAGATTCATGTTTGTCTTCTGTTTTTTGTTTTTGTTTTTGCTGTGGATACTTGCAGTTCCCATAAATATTACATAATCTTGCTTTGGATGCTCTTTGTTTTGGTCATGTACTTGGTTGTACAAGTGATAGAAAACACTCTGTGCAGCAACCCACTCGAGAAAACATAAATCACAGTATGTGTAACACTGTGTAGTTGTATACGATTTAAAAATTGTGGATGCTCTTTGTTTTGGTCGTGAACTTGGGTCATAGGTGTGATATTAACGCACAGAAATTATGTAATTTTTGTTTTTACTTTAATTTTAATATTTAAATTAAAATTTATAAGCATATTTTATATGTTGTGTATATCATTAATATTTTTTATATTTTAATAATATATTTTGATAATAATAATAATTTTGACTCTAGAATTAATGTACTTAATATCAATTTTAATATTGATATAATTTTACCAAACACCTAATATCAATTGTAATATTGATATAATTTTACCAAACGCTTAAGAGACTTGATACTATCAATTTTGATATTGATATTCTGACTTCTAAACATATCAATACCAATATTGATACAATATCAATTTTGAAACTCTAACCAAACAGGCCGTAAACAATCATAAATTAAATTGAAATAGTTATCCGTATTAATTAATCTGTACGTAATACGATGTCTCACATTTTACCACATCTAAACATTGTCTCATAAAAAATTTATTTTTTCTAAGTTTCATATTTTGTGTTGGACATCTAACTGTTTATTATAAACTCTGAACATCTAATTATTTACCCTAGATTAAAAATTATTTCTACTGCAGACTCGATAAATTATTTTTTTCTATCTCGTAAATCATATTTTTTATGTTAAATATGTAACTAAAAATTTTATTCTAATATAATAATATAAATAAATATTTTTAATTATAATATGTATTTTTATATATATTTTTATTAGTAAAATTATCTTTACTTTTTATTTTTTAGGGTCAAATCATGCATATTATCTATTTATATATTCGTTAACTTTTTATTATTCAATCATAAATTATTTTTAAATGGACAAAACAATGTAATTAATGAATAAGTCCGATACATTTTTTTCTTACTAGATACCGATATAAATAATACTATTATTTGATTCGTATCTGACCTGTTGACACCTCTATCAACCCAGTGACAAATTGTAAAAAGTTTAGGTTACAAAACCCAACACGAAGGTATTTTTACATCGTAAGTTTAAAATACATCTATAAAATTTAATTAACAAAATTTCATCCGGGTGCATCATCACTCTGTGCGCTAAAAATATTAAAGGTACAAGATATATGGGCAATAGTTACCCTAACATATGCGATATACAATTTAAAATATTTTTGGGATATGCTATAAGATATTAAAATTTATTTTCAATCAAATCTCATCGTATTAAACTTTTTTAAAAAATCAGTGGGCTAAATAATATGGGTCTGTAATTAGTAGGGCGTTCGTTATTTGGATGAATTTACAATAATATGCTTTTAAAATTCAGCTCGGCACGGCAGCGTGACGGTCCAAGCTTATTAACTTAATCACTTTTTGTGTTTATAAAATGTATCTTACAATATATCGAATAATTCAAAGACAACATGCGATGATAATCATTATATATCTGCACATGTATATTGAATTTCTATTAAATTTTTGGTCACACGAAAACCATGCATCAGGGGGTGAATGTCATGACCCGAATTTTTAACAAGCACAACGGAAGATAATCCGGCGACATAACGGGAAAGAATATCGGTTTGGAACCAATCAATACTAAAATTCACAATCCAAAATCATAAATCTAAACATTACAACCTATTAACATAACAAACAAACATCTATTTAAACAAATTAAATACCAACATTGAATGATTAATCCGCTACCTCCTCGGATTCCAAGATACCACTACGCTTCTGCTGCGCTAAACCTGCAATCCTGAAAATATTAACAACAGGAAAGGTGAGTCACCACAGATTCAGTAAAATTTACATCCGAACTACCCTACTATAATAATGATTTCTATTGATACGAAATACATATTAAGCCTAAAAATCAGATTATAATACATATGATTTAAACTAATTATATATCTTCAATTAAGTTATTACAATGTCATTCTACTACCTCATATGATAACAAAACTCTATATGCACTAAAACTAACTTATCCTGCATATTAGACTACACTAGGTATGCTCATAACACATACACCTGACATAAAATCAAAAGACACAACAAGACCACTAATATCTATGCCAAATGCACAACCAAACACCTGTCTGAGTAAATATCATGATCCATTTGAATAATGTAGTCACATCACAAAACTAGCACCAGATTTACCATATAGTAGGAAGTAACATATAGTAACTAAATCCCATAGTATCCCCAGGCAGGGGAGTACTCAGGATAAACCGCGGTATTCGGGATCGAAGGATGCTCCGGATTCAACTAATCTTCGCTGTCCACGGGCCACTAACATAGTCTGGTGAAGTACATTTTTATCACAATGCAGCTCACTGCATTAACCACATTTCACACAATGCAAGCATATAAATAACTCAGACAGTAACCATGAACATGAAATTGGCAATCCAAACATGAAATATATAGATGAACACCCATGGTTCTATGCACCACATATTTGCATACCACACCACAATCTAGCACAAACTAGATGCATATAAATATGATCATGCAAGTTACAACCTAAACATATCAATCACATGCCTAATCAGAACTATCTATTGCATAAAAAAAAACTAAATTCTAACAACACTATGCCTAAACCTTACATCGGCTTTTTAACAAATCGGGATATACATGTTTAAGATTTACCGCGATGCAAACATGCTAAACTAACTAAGTTTAAACATATAAAAACCTATCATGACGACTAATATACATGAACACTAAATTAATCTAAACATGCATGATTCAAACAGACTAATCTAGCTCTATCTAAACATGCCCATAAATCAAAACAACCCACTAATTAAATCATTCTAATCATGGTGATCTAAACAGGTTTTTACGATTTAATCAAACATATAAAGGTGCTAAGAATAGTCGAGACGCCTACCTTTACGGCGATGACGATCGGCGCACGGAGTTCCAAGAAAAACAAATCAGGTGAAGAATATGTTGCCGTGATCATGACGGCGATGAAAAAAGGAATCGAATGGCATCCTGATAAACTGCTGGAACAAAGAAGATTAATGATCTAACAAGAAGAAATAGGGAGAATAGGAGAGAGGACGATAGGAGAGAGAGAGGAAGAGAATACCGCACAAGGGGGAGGTTGGCGCACGGCAGCGCACGGCGCACAGCGGAACGGCCGCGCGGACGCGCGAAGGGAGGCGTAGGGGCCCGGGTCAATGGATGGCGGCGGTGACGTCGTGCGGCGCCGGTCAATGGGGGCTTCGCGTGCGGCCGGAGGCGGCGGCCAACGCGTGCGGCCGGGGAGGGCGGGGCGACGCAGCGGGCAGCAAGGGTTGGCGACCGAGGCGCGATCGCGCGGGTGGCGGGGTGGCGCGGCGAGTCAAGGGGGGTCAAAGCGGCGGGCGGCAGCGCCGCGGGTGTGGGCACAGGCGGGACGGTGCGGCGGCGGCCGCGCTGCTACATGCGCGGGGCTGGCGGGGGACGGCGGCCGCAGGCGGCGATGCCAATGAGCGGGACGGCAGAAGCCACAGAGGCGGCGACGCGCGTCGAAGCGAGGGCCATCAACAGAGGGGGGCGCTGCCGACCAAGGGTGGGGCGGCGGGATCATACGCCACGCACAGGAAGACGGCGGATGTGAAGAACATGAAGTAGAAACGACGGTTTAGAGCAATTAGGGTTGGAGGAGAGAAAAATAGAAGGGAGAGAGAGAAACATAAATTAAACATAATTAATCACATGTTAATTATAATAACTATTATTTAATATAAAAAATACCCTTAACGTTACAGTGAAATCGTGACATGCCCCTTCTACGCTTTCCCTTGAAACGTATCTATTCGATTCTGAAATTCAGAAAAATAATAATAATAATGTGCCTATTCCATTTTCTATACTCTTACTCGTTTAAACTAATTTAAATTATTATATCTTAAAATAATATTTCTCATTCTAAATTACACAGAAGGAGGTGAAGGCAAAAAAAAAAAGATATTGTAGTTATAAAATCATCTTAATAACTTCATCTTTTACTTCGTTTTTCGTACATTTCACAAAGTCATCCGAACAAATACGCTTTTTCTTAAAAAAATCAAAAAAGTATCGTACTTCTAAGGGAGTGACGTGAAACAAGGGAACTATGATGAAGCAAGCATGCCCTTGATGAAACTGCGTTGCTATCTTGATGAATATGTTGAATCGGAAATGGGTAATTATATAGTGCACTTCGGAATGCATTTCGATCTTCCACAAAAACTGGTTGTCTGATGTGGATAATACATAGTTTCCGAAATGAATCTCCAGCAGTCACCTTAATTACAACAAGGGTGGCCCATCAAAAGATAGATCATCTTTCTTGTCTTTTCTTTTCTTTTCTTTTTTTTAAGAAACCATAGATCATCCGCATACAGGATCTCCGGCCAAAAATCTAACGAGGGTGTTTGATTGTATTTTATTTTCTTGTACGATTCCACGACAAAAAATGATATCACACGTGTAAACATGACAAATTTTAAGATTATAAATATATAATGCTCGGCAAGGATATTATCATTTTTTTGAAATGACGACGAGGTGTTCGGTGCATAAACGAAAAGTTACTCCGATGACACACGAGTTGTACTTGTCCATCGTGTGCCGTGACCGTGCACTTTTGAAAAACTGACGGTGAAATATCTCTTTTTTCTTCTCTGTCACAGGGTGGAGAGAGAAACAATTTTTAAGATTAAAAATTATAGACACTTTTAAAATGTACTCTTACTGTAATTTTTAAAAATTCAAATAAAAGCACCCATCATGATGTGATGATGCAACCAAACACCCCCGCGAGCCATCGAACTAAAATACCAGATGACGGGACGGAGAGAAGAAACTGCCGGAGATACCAGGAAGAGAATGATGTGGTGAGCATATATATATATATACATCAGAGAGTACAAGCTAGAGCCACGGCCACCATGGAATCCAGTACCTGTGGTCGGCTTATTAACCGCAAAGTACTGCCATGAATGGCGCGGGAGCTGCGCCTTGTGTTGGCCACCGGGCCATCATGTCCAAAAAAAAAAAGAATGACGAGTTGATATGTGGCGCAAAAAAGCATACTCGATCGCTTAATAATCTGAAAGATAGAATTCTCTACTAGGATTAATTACCGGGTGCAATAGCACGTTGCCCAAATGGGTAGTACCCCTCTAAAAGAGCTATGGACGTCATCCGTCGTGGCAAGAGAGCAGCCGCGACGGGGAAGGAGGAGGGCTCTAAATTTTGTTATAATATTTTAAAATTTTATTTTTATTAATTTATATATTATATTTTATGATTTATTTAATTTTATTTTGATTATTTTTATTTATTTATAATCGAAATCGTATAAACAGGAATAGAATCACTTTTATCGGATTCCGTTTACACCCCTTACTTAGATGGTTTTCGCGAAGCAGGGCAGGAAGAGCAGACCCGCAGATGGACTGGTGTGGCATTGTGGTGTTCACGGCGTTGAATCAGCAACTTTTTATAACAATCTTTTAAGCTTCTTTATTCCGACGTCAAATTTTTTTAATAATCTCTCTGATCTTGATAGTAATGTTCATCCACACAATACCAACGTTTACGCCTGATTTTCGATCATTTGTCTTAAAAAAATTATTCTTAAATATTGTTTGTTCCGTCCTTTTTAACTCTCACCGTTTTATTCTGTAAATTTTTTTTTGATGTGCTCGTTTATGTTTTGGTCAGTTAGAATTTCACTCGAAATAATTTTACGATCTCTGCGGATAACATGATTGAACTTTATTATGAAAATGAAGTCAATATCACTTTTATTTTGTCCACTTTAAATTTTAATTAAATAAATTTATAATGAAATAAATATTTGTTAGAGTGAGATCATAAATCACAACAGAATCTAAAATATTTTTTCCTCTCCGCTTAAATTTTCATATTCAAAACCACCATAAGCTTTTACGCATTTGTGATGTTTATTTTCAACGTATCCATCGAGATCTCTTCTAATAAATAAACTTTCTTCATTTGATAATATACTCTATATAGACTCGTCTATATCTTTTCAATTTTTTTAAATATCACTACTTAATCTAATTTGTAAAAATTATCTCTCATTTTATAATCATTTTTGTCATAACAATTTTAACTCGTACTCTTTTTATTGAAACAATTATATTCCTTTGTCGTACTTTTCATCACACCTCAGTGTTGATGCAACGTATCATTAAGTGAGTAATCTCAGTGTTTATATCATTTGAATTTGTCGATGATTTATGCTAGTCGTAATTTTTCGTAACATTCTTTTTTTCATCCGACCTTGGGACCGGTCACGGGAGAGTTCCCAAAACACATAATTAAGACCGACTAGCCCAAATTCGACTTAATCAATTTTGGCTGATTGGATGTTAAAATCATCACATTCATGCAGAGAAAGGTTAAGAAAGACAAGTATAATAATATGCGTTGCATGAAGCACATATTGGGTTTGAAAAAAAAAAAACTTTTCAACTATTGCCAGGTAAAAACTATGGAAAATGAGGAAAAAGAACGTTCTAGGTAGATCACACTGGTCACGCCGAACCAAAAGTGGGTTAAAACCTCCAGTAGGGGTGGCAATGGGCAGGGCCGGCCCACGGGTTCGCGGGCCGGGCCGGCTGCGGGTCATTTAACGGGCCAAAGATTTTGGCCCGCGGGCTTTAGTCGGGCAGACATATGGGCCGAAGCGGGCCAACACGGGCTAAAACGGGCCAAATAACTTTCAAATTTTTATGTCAAAAACATCATTTTTACTTATTAAAAATATATTTTAATTAAGTTATTATTAATTTTATAATGTTATATTAAATAATTAAATTTATCATATTTAATAAATATTTATTTATAAAATATATAGTTGGGCCGGGCCGGGCCGGGTCGGGCCAAGTCAATAATTTTTGCGGGCCGGGTCGGGCCGGGCCAACAATGTAGTGCGGACCGGGTTGGACCGGGCCGATATATTTTGGACCGGGCCCTAAGCGGGCCTATAATGAGACAAGCACCACAGGGGAAAAGAAACTGGGAGAAATTTTTTATGAGCCAACTATATATATAGCGTTGTTTTAAAGGGAAAAAAAAGGAACTCACCGCAAAGGATTCGTTTCTAACTTATGTCGTGAAGCTAACCTTTTTCCTGATTCATCCCGTAAATTAATGCAACCTCCAAAATATTCGTCATCAAGAGCAACCAAAAGAAAGAAAGAAGGACGAGCTAACACGACAACTCAATATATTGCCACGAAGGACCTAATGATACCCAAGAGGCTGGGAGAAGCTGTCCGGTGACCATACAAGGACCGGATGCCTTCTCCGATGAGCTCCTCTAGTTTCGTCGTCTTCTCCTTCTTCGCGTGTGACATCTTGGAGTCCGGATCCCCTCAAAAGATATATGGGAAAATTGATTACCGGTCCAAATAAGAAAATGACTTTAAGGTCTAGTCCGTTGACCAAAGTTCATTCATCATACGTCCAAAATTCAAATTCCCTTTAATGCTTGGTCCATTCTGTCACGGTCTGCTCCACTTCCGTTAACTCTTTTTTTTATTTTCTTATTATGCCCTTTCAACATGTTTTGTTTGTTCGCTACGTCTAAGTTTATGATTTGAACATCCTTTGTATGAAATTAAGGAGCTTATGGGATTGAGCGCAGAAAAAGGGAAGACAACACAATGTTAAACGAAGAGAAGACATAAAAATATTAAATTGATTTATGTCAAAAATTAAGTCTAATAAAAATATTAATAATATTATCTTTGTCGTATCATCTTTAATTATATGTATTTTATAATTAAAAAATATTATTATATTTGAAACTCTAAAATATCATGATTAAAATATATTTATTACATCATATTTATTATATTTATTTATGATCACAAAATATCAATATGTTTGAAATAGAAAATTATTCATTCTATTTATATTGAAATTTAAATATAACACAAATAATAATTTATGTTCGTCTATTTTTATATTTATTTTGTGTTGAATGCAAAAAAATAAATATAAAAAATATTTTATGTTGACAGATCAATTTATAATTCATCAAGTATAAAGTTAGTTTTTTATATTTTAAATATTTTATTAAATATATTATAAATTTAGATAAATTTTATTTTACAGTTCATTTAATTATATTATAATTAATCTTTGATGTTTTAACTTTGTTAATATATTATCTATTCTATAGAAGTCCCGCCAATAAATTGACGTCAAAAGTAGAAGAGCGAGCGGGAGATTTTGAATTTTTTGACATTTATTTTGAGGGTAAACATGATATTTTACCTTACCCTTGGACGCCTGTTCTTATGTTATCGTCACTTTTGGAGTGGGTATGCAAAAAATTGTCAAAATAGGATCTGCAGTTAACTTGAATATTTGACCGGACCTTTCATCGAAACAGGTCCGTTGAAACGGACTGGGTGTTAATTTCCTCAAGATATATACCTAAAGAGACTCTCCCAATCTCACACCCAAAGAGGTAGACTTACACATCATATCGAGTGAAGTCCACTCCATTAGGTACGTGAGACCCACCCTCATTGCCGAAGAGGATCCAGACTCGGCATCCTGGTCGTGGGGGTGCAGCATTGTGCAAGTGGGGTGTTAATGAAGGAGAGAGATTCGAAGAAAACCGGTATGATGAATGGACATTGTATTAAAGAAAAAAAATGATAACAGTCCTAATAGTATATGAATTCGAAAGGCGAGCTTACGGGGTGTTTGGTTGCATGATAATGGAGATTTTTATTTTTATTTTTAAAAATTGTAAGAAAACTCGTTAAAAGAGGTGTTTGACAACCATAACAAATTTATGTTTTGAAAGTGATTTTCTTCTTAAACAAAAAAGAGGTTTTCACCTCTTCTTTTTTTCTCGTGGTCCCCCACTTTGTTTGGTCATGGATGGTTGTGATTTTTTTTTTGTTATCACATCCTTCCAAACATGATAATTTTATGCCATGAGTTGGTTCACTTTTTATTTTAATATAATTTTTTATCATGAAAGTGTACAAAAAATTATCATGCAACCAAGCACCCCATTAGTATCGAAATAGTTTTGTTAAACGGATTGGGATTCAATTTTCCCAAAGATTAACGAGGTTTCTTATCTGCATCCCACGGCAATGGGCATTTATCACTAAAATACTTTTATAAGGATAAAATAATGTGGTGCATCTTGTGGTTTCCTGTTTTCGGATTCTTAAAAATTAATTTCAGTCATGCGTCCAGTTACAACATTAAGATTCGAATTTGAATCACCTTATTTTTGCTGGCCGAGCGTCGCTTGGCTGGCAACACCCGGCGCCCGGGGGGCGCCGGGCGGGGTACGCTTCCGGGCAGCAACAGTCGGGCGCTCCCATGGGGGGGGGGGGCGACGTGTGTGATCGAGCTGGGGCTCGATCCTCGCCGGCGTGCAAGGCTGCACATGTTCCTGGCCACTGTGCCATCTGACCAAAAAAATCACCGTATTTTATTTTACACAAATAATTTTATTTTCATAAGCACGTGGCCCATTGGATGATTGACAATCCCTATCGGGCCGGTACAGGAAGGAGCACCCGGCAACAGAAGACCGGCTCGATAGAGCAAGTGAGAAGCTAGTTGATGGGCCTAAACATGCCCCCTTTGTCGATCAGGCAAGTATGCAAAACTTGGGATATTTGGCCCACACTCTACTGACCTATACGTATCATTTACCTCTACATATACACATACATAAATACGATGAGGCCACTGCATACAAGTTGGTATTGCCGGAGAAAAAAACATATTGCAGTTTTATTTGCCAAATTAATATGTTGGAATTGAGATATTCATCTATAACAATCTTACGAGCTGTTGTTATATGCAGGCCGATCTGACCTCCGGTTGCAGACAGAATAAAACGAGTTCGGTTCGCCTCAGTCCGGTGACGAAGGGAGCAGTCGCAGTCTCCGACAAGAGATTGCCGTGACTCCCTCATTCGGTGGGTCCCACGCGATATGCTCTCAAAAAAATAAGAAAGAAAAGAACCACAAGGTGGGAGCCGCGGCAGTCCCTCATTGGAGAGATTGTGGTCGCTCTCTTTGCCATCGGACCGCGGTGAACCGAACTCGAATACAAGATGGCAATTCACACTCGTGAAGATGAACCAAGCGCATGCATGTTGAAGGCAACCTTCTCCTCGGTCGCATAGACTACTTCAAAATTAAAAATATATATAAACATGATCAATGGGACGACTATAAAATTTCATAAATCGTGATGGAATCTTGAATAAAAGACACATGATTCAATTATATTGTAAAATCACAGCAGCAATACTTATGTTTACATGCCCCACACGATAACATAACAGTTCACAACAGCTATATATTCTGCTTGCCAGAGACGAAATGCCGGCCGGAGATATATCATCCTCACAACACAAAGATATTTATATAGATCGCACGCACCGGAAGAAGAGAGACAAGGATCTATCTATCTATCTCTCTCTCTCTCTCTCTCTATATATATATATCCAGAGAAGCTAATGGGGTGTTTGGTTGCATTTTAATTTTTAAAAAGGTTTCATGATAAAAAATTAAAATATAATGCCAAACAAGATAATTTTTAAAAGTGAAAATGTGACAATGAATGTGTTTGGCAAAAACATTTTAATTTTTAAAAATGATAATGAGGTGTTTGGTAGCATTTTAAATTCAATTTTCATCAACTTCATAAACATCGAAAAACAAGCATTTCATGTCATACAAATTTAGAAATTCAGAAGATCAAAGAAATGACAAAATATTCATGTCATACAAGAATTCAATCAACTAAAAATATATAATTACACTCTACGATGTCTAACATAATCTTCCCACATTTATTTTGCTATATTATCTCGAAGAAGCTTTCCAATACGCCTTTGCTCATTTGTGCTTGAATTGCTTCTAACATTATCTTCATTCCTGATTCTTTCTTGTCTTCTTTGTTCTATATCTCCATCAATTGCAATCCCTTGCTCATTCTCAATATCAATCCACAATGTGTCTTTTCCACCTGTAAAATCTCTAATAAAATTATGTAGCATGCAAGTAGCAACAACTAATTATGGTTGTACATCTAATGGATATTGCAAGGGACTTTGAAAAATTCTGAAGCGCTCTTTTAGAACGCCAAACATTCGCTCAATAACATTTCTAAGTGATGAATGACGTAAATTGAATAATTCTTTATAATCTTGTGGAGCAATATGGTTTGGCCCAAATTCTTTAAGATGATACCGTACTCCACGATAAGGAGCCAAAAATTGATTTGTATTTGCATAGCCAGCATCCACAAGATAATATTTTCCTAGAATAAATAAATAAATATTAATGCATGAAACAAAAATTAATAAACAATGATGGAGTAAAAAAATTTATACCTTCTGGGACATAAAATCCTTCGTGCAATGCATTCATCAAAACAATAGAATCAGGTGCAGATCCTTCCCAACCGGCATTTACATAAAGAAATTTCATATCAAAAGAGCATACAACCATGATATTTTGAGATAAATTGCCTTTGCGATTTCTATAACGAGGTTTGTCTTCATTAGGCACTTCCACATTTATATGAGATCCATCTATAGCTCCAATACAATTCTAATATATTAAAATTTATGTTAACAGTAGAATAAATAAAACTTAACTACAAATTAACAAGATTCTCCCCAAATTAAGTTTGTGACAAACAGGTCATTAAAATTTTAAGTAGAATTACCGAATAAATTTAATTCTCCAAGTTTAAGAGAGGCTGGCGATCGACCTTTCCAATGTCGATCGGTGACTTCTTCAAACCAGAGTGACGAAAGATCCTCGACCAAGGAAAAAGACAGAAGGAAAATTTTAATCTTGTGGAGACGACTGGAAGAAGAAAACAAAGAGAAAGAATGACAAATTTGATTTCCACGAAAATTAATAAGTGAGAAAAAATAATTAGCAGTCCGACAAGAGAGCAATGTGATGTCCCATTAGAGTTTCACAACACATTTAATTAGGATCTATCTATCTATCTCTCTCTCTCTATATATATATATATCCAGAGAAGCTAAAGGAAGGGTCGAGCTTCCAGTTGGGAGATGGATCAAGCCGGTAACGAGGTGCGATCCGATCGATCAGGACGGCAATCGAGTGGCGGAAGTTTGCAGAGAAAGCAGGGAGAGAGCAACGTCTTGGACACCGACCGACCACCGCCCGTTCGACCGACCACAGCCGGGCGGCAGCCGCGACGGGATAGGGGGGGCAACGAGAGGCGGCGCCGTGCCCGGCCGCCGGGAGCTGGAGGGCGGAGGTTCGGCGCCGGAGATCTCGTCAACATGGTCACATGGGCTCGGCGGCGGGGCATCTCGCAGGGCGGCGCAAAGGACAGGGATCGAGACGCGCTCGACGGGGAGTCCCGCCCGCCGCCGGGAGTGGCGGAGAAGGGGGGAGGAGAGAGAGAGAGCTGGCGGTGGAGCCGGGGCGGAGAGGTCGGGTGGTCTTCCGCCCACATGCACGCATGTATGTTAGGTGGAGAACCGGTCTGTGTCGACGACGGTGCACGTAGGATAATGAGCTTCCGGACAGGAGCAGCCACGGCGCGCTGCATGTGCATGTGCACGTGCCTGGCACTCTCGACTGAACTAGACGACGCACTGCCTCAATGGTACGTCGCTCTCGTCGTCGCAACTCGATCTCTCGACCATGAGTTCGGTTCCCCCTCCTACTTTGTTCACTTCTTTCTTCTTCTCGGGTCGGGTGGAGAGAGTAATCTCAATCTTCAATCAAAAAGAAATATGATCTCAACTATTTTATTTTAAGGGAGAATTACCACTCACTCCATTTAACAAAATGAATTTACCAAAAACAAATTTTGAGGAGTTGACATTTTGTCACTACAGGTATTTTCTTTCAAGGCCTAGTAAAATTATTGAATAGATGATATAATAAAAAGATTTAAGAAAATAAACATTGATTATTATAATATCAATAAATATAGCATTAAATCAAGTCTTCCTAAACAGGAATTTAATTAAAAAAGTCTACCTAAACAAATAATATATTTAATTAATTATTCAAGAACATCAAAAATTAATTATGATATTTGATATAATATAAGTTCATTGGTCAATATAAACTTAAAACTAGATAATCATAATTTACTATATATGTTATACTTAAATTTTAATATAAATTAATTACAATATTTTTTTACGTCAAACATGGCATGATAAATAGATTAATATGTATATTATATTTAAACATTGATAAAATATAATGTAATAAATATTTGGTAGGACATATTAATATTTTATAGACATAAACAAAAGATAGTAACAATGATTTGATAAATACATTTTTAATTATAATATATTTTGGCTCTAGACATTACAGGTGATTAAAATCATATACAATAATTAACTACTTAAAATAGAATATAATTAATTATTTAATATGCACCCTTCACAAACTTGTATTACCAGTGTTCCTATGACAAGCCACTTAAATAAGCGCCCGTAGGAACGTCCAGCGAAATGGTCATTTGGATGGGTGTTTTTGACATTTTAACATTTCTCTGACGCCAGTTTCACAGAGTGGATCGGTGGTTACAATTTTTTCTATTATCGGACTGTTCGTTAAAAACGTTTGGTCAACGGACTAATGATAATAGTCATTTTGTTAAATGGATCGTGAATCAATTTTCCCTTTTTTATTAGAAATTGAAGTCACTCTCTCCACCGGAGAACTAAGATGAACCAAACTCTTGGACCATGCATGCAAGGCAATAGTGATGCTGATGGCTTTAGTGGAGCGAACTCTTTCACTTTTTTTTTTTACAAATATAATTACATTGAGGAGTCTCACCGATCAAATCTAAACGCACGTAAATCATCCTTTTATATATATGGCGTTTGTGAGAGAAGTGGAAAAAGTTTTCTTCGCCGCCGAGTGGAGGGAACCTGCAGGCTTACGGTGATGAGATAATATTTGCAGAGGAAGGCACAAAGTATAGGCACTTAATAATACTATATATGTTATTCAATACACACCACGTATAAATGTACGTACGTACACGTCGTAGAGGATACATATATATATCACACTTCTCTTTGATAAAAATTGATAATTTTTGTCATTAAATTATCCATCGACTGGTGCATTGTGAACAATCGATGATCGATATCAACTTCTACATCTTATACCCTATTTGATCACATTATTAGATATCTCTATCACTATTAATTTTAAAATTGATATTGATGGTAATCATTTTGAGGTGTTTGATTAATAATATCAATTTTAAAATTTGTAGTGCAAATAACACATGTTTTGTAATATAAGTGTTGACTTGTATCAATTTTGATATTGATACTTCATCTTCTGAAAATATCAATATCAATATTAATATAATATTATTTTTGATACTCTAACTAAACAGACAATTAACTTTCATATATGTGTCGTTTCACTTGATTTATTTTCTCAATTCCTTACCTTTCTTTCGTAATTAAATTTAACCGTGAATTTACTCATGTTTCGTGTACAACACCCTCCCCTTTTTTCTCTCATAAAATGTATATATGTATATATAAAAATCAGGGTGTCATGCAGCTTCAAGCTCAGAGACTCATTAATTTGATGGACTATACAAGTGCCACCTGTCTCAGTCGTTGAAATTTTGTCTTTCCTATTAGCAAGAGATCAATCACCGTGTAGGTTCTAATTAGAAAGCACCCTGACCAGGGGCCATCATATGTTCTAAACCTTTACGGCACTCCACCCTCAAAACTTTTTCTTTTTTTTTAATCGTGAGGTTGATCCGTGACATTCACCTACAAGACAATATACACAGTGGGACCCACTCCAAAAAATAAAAAATAAAAAATAGAGGAGACCCATGTGGGGGTAGGCCCCCACCATGTATTGTAAAATGCTGCTTAATTAGGGGATACCGCCCCCCTTCACTTGATGACCGGGTTGTATGGTTGCATAGCATTTCATATGCATTCTTAGGATGAAAATAAAATTCAAGATGTTTAAAGGCGTAAAATTCTCATGTCTGATGAGGTTTGCATGATGACAAAAAGAAGGGGGACCATGTATGATTATAAAAGGTGGGAGACCATAAGACTGTAAGAGTAGAAAAGGTCTCACCTTATCTTGTCTAAGAAGGAATCTTCTCCAAAGACACTTCTTCTTCTTCTTCTTCTGTAATGATGGTTTTTAACCAGTTTTGTTACAAACATATATGTGTGCAACAAAAACACAACTTGGCATGCAACAGGACACCCCCATAAGGTTTGGTCGTAAACTCTATCTCTTCGGATATTGACATTATAGATACAATATAAAAGTGCAAACGAAATCGAGGATTTCTTTGATTCGATTCTGATAGATCGGAAGTTATTCTTTTGTGTCATATAAGTTACCAGAATAGATATTTTTATTTCAATAGTTTATCATAATCGAAATCCGTAGATTCCATTTGTGTTTATCCAATTTCGATAAAAAATAAGTGTATAAGTAAAATTAAATAAATTATAAAATATGACATAAGGTAATAAAATATCAGAAGTAAGATTTTGAAGAGATTATATTAATTTTTAGTAATCAATTTAAATTATTGACTCATTAGAAATAAAAACTAATATATCATATATACATTTCGAAAATGATCAGATCGAGCCTGAAGTTCGATAACCGAATCGAAATCAAAACATCTTCGACAAGATAAGACACATGACACGGCCCACTCAAGACTCGGCCCAACACAGGTTCCCCTCCCTTCCCTTCTTAATTATTACCCATTTCTCTTCCTGAAACGACAACCATATATATATATAATGAGGCCATCACGGTTGCTTGTTCTGCACTCATTCATATTTCCTTCCAAGCCCGTGTGCCATGTCCAATATTCTCACTCATCAAAGGAGAAATCAGATTAATTAATCATCTCGATCAGCACTTACGAAAAGATTTTAGCATCTCGTTGTACTTAAAATATGGGTAAAAAAAGATATGCCCAGATTACATATCCACCCCTTCGCGTTGAACAGCCCTGCAGGTTGTCGGATGGTCCAGCCAGATGAGCCAAGCGTCCACCTGCGCTTACAGTCTGTCCAAGTGTATCAGAATCGTTCTCCCGTCTAGCTAGTTGAACATGACACATGCGTCGTATATATATGTGGATTCAAGTATATGCTGGCTTTATTTTATCTTGACCATAATCTATTCATAGAACCAACGGCAATAACAACGAGAGTGTGCGATGATGTTGATCGATGGAGACTGGTTAATTTTTGTGGCGGCCAAACAGGTGGTGCTCTCTCTTCCCAAGTGCAGTTCGGCGTCTCCGCCAGAAGACAGAGACAGAGGTGTGGTACCGTCTTCTTGATCTGGGTGTAGAGATCAGTTTAATGGAAGAGATATCATCCAAGATTTGGTGGGCGTTTGCATCCGAAGATAATGATATATGCTGCCTATCTGCCTTCTTCCCCCCTCTAACTGACCTTTGTACGTACATATGTGTGTGCATGTGAGTGGGAAGGATGACAGGGAGATGACATGCACAGTTGGAAAGGAATCTCGGGTTTATATACGGCAGAAAGGATAAACATAATTGTGTATATGCATATATAAATTTACACCTTGTTTACGTTATCATGACCGAACCAAAAGATCCGGTGTGACTCGTGTTATAACACTCCGATTCATGAACGGTCAACAATATCGATTAACTATCTTCAGAAGTTAAATCGAAAAAAAATTAAAATTAAGTGTGTTATTTTCGGAAGGTAAATGACCTCTTAAGAAGTAAGACTAATTAGTTAATTTAGTAGATCGTTATATATATATATATTTTCTTATTTGTGGGTATATCTTTTTCTGCTCTTTAATGATTGCAAAAGTACCACTAAAGTTAGAAGTAATTAAGAACTTGATAGATGGTATACCTCACGATAAGTGTTATCAAATGTGGGGACGGACGGCTGGCTGCACTTTTGTTCTGTCTCTCCACCTTTCCCCGTATATAAAAAAAGTATGCTGTTATTTTTCTTCTGTTTTTGCAAGTTGTCGTGTATGGGTGTACTGTTTTGGAACTTCTTTCCGATGGAGGGTACGTGATTTGTTTCCTGGCCCCTCTCACGATAAGAATCGTATTCTCTATCCCTAGATGTTGTGTATATGTGTATATATATATCATTCATATAAATATTTATATGTATATCAACAGATTCGAATCCCATTTATATCATCCGAATTCGAACCTGATGGTTATTCATCGGAACTCAAATAAAGAGCTGATAAAAATCAAGCAATGATCGATTTCGTCGTATTCTCATTTTCCCCATCTCGACAACAGTTTGATATATAAATATTAATGCAATAACAAAATATAAATAGATAAGTTTCGAAGCTTATGGCACATACATGATGAAAAGTAAAAGAAACATTTTTAAAATTTTAAGCAGTTGCGTGACATTTTTGTCTTATTTTAGATAAATTAACATGCATAACATATAAATCAAACTTCATCAGATTCATTTCAGATAATGATAAACATTTTTAAATTTCATCAAAACTAAATTTAAAATAAGTTAAACTGTTAACTCCCATCTAGATCGACGTACGTCTATTGGAACAAATCCAAAAACTCTGATCTCGCCATGGATCGACGTGTGTTTAACATATATTGATACGAGGGTGGGGGCCCTCAGGGGATCATTGAGACTGCACTATCACTCTCTCTCACAAAAATATATTAATTATATAATTTAATAACTCATCAAATTATCTATTTAATAAAATTTTGTGAAAAAAATTGAAATACATCATGAGGTGGTCACGTGCCCCGCCCTCTATTGTTACATATATATATATACATATACACACACACAAAGAGATACATAAATACAACGATTAAATCAACGTGGTCGATTTAAATAATACCGGTTCTGGGTGGTGGTGCTCCACCGCCCCGCCCCCCCCACGCATCGCCACGCACACGTGCGCATGTGCCGTCCGTTGGCCGTATCTGCCTGTCCGGTCCTTTTCACCTCGCACGGGTGCGTACTCTCCCCCCCTCCATCTCTCTCTCTCACCCACTCGTGCGCGCACCCACCTAATAATTTGATCTCTTTTGGGGGCAGGTAATTGCATTTGATTATCTGTCATCCTCCTTTAAATATATCTCCTTCTCTTTTAATACACGTCGGCTGTCGGCACGGGTGCACGGTGGAGAGAGGTTCACGTACGCTTCTTTCACGTCAAATCACGCCGTACTCAGAGGGTGATCGCTGGGGGCAATTAGCATTTAATTTAAACGCACGAAAGAGAGAGGCCCTCTTGTCTCGTTTCCGATATGGGGATAGATCACGTCCCGCCGCACGGGCGGTCACACGTGCGGCCGTCGCCGTCTCGATCGGCGCCGGACGACGACCGTGGGCACCTTGCCGCCGCCCTCGCCGCCCGCCGGCCCGCCGGTCCCCCGCCGCCGCCTCCGTCGTCCCGCCGCGAGAAATCAAGCGCCTCCTCCGCCGCTTGTCTCTCTCGTTGTTGTGTGCTTCCGCGGCCGCGGGGGGGGCTCCCCGGCCGACGGCGGCGGCGGGGGAGGCTGGACGGTACTGACCAGTCGCCGGAGTTCGGCCTGCGTGCACGTCGGCGAGAGATGATTGACGGAGACAAGGGCGGCCGGCGCTTTCCGCAGACCGGAGTGCATTCTGCCAAACGCCAGCATGCACCGGGATCTGCTCGTCGGAAGGAAGATCTGTCGGACATGCACGAGCTGTTGACTTGCGTGAAGAAGCCGCAGCGGGACAACACGGCGTCGGCTTGAATTTATGGGCGACGACGACGACCGATGATGACGCCGACGACCGCCCCGTTCTTCTTTCGGAATTCACGTACTTGATAATATTCGATAACGTTATCAAGTATCCGCTAGGATTATCACAAAATGTTGGACTGTTAATATGAAGTTGACATCTGCAGTATATACAAAACACAATCTATTCTGGGAGTCATCATTATTTGGAATAAAAAATCGGGCCAGCTTCAATATATACCTATATATATATTTATGAGAGAGTAGAAAGATCATCCCTTCCGCAACCAAGCTTCAAATCAAAGGTATTAATATTGTCGTTTTGAATGAAAATATATGCATGCGCCATCGAACGATATATATATATATATTGCGCTGTGTGCTCGACGACATACTACGTTGAGTTCCCATACACAACCCGACGACTGTATACGATTAAGGCAGCGATTGTTAGAGGGGGGATGTAGTCTTCTTTCATCGGGAGCTTTCAAGAAATATTAATAGAAGTTTTCTTGAGTAATTCACGATGTGTACCGTCTGATCAGTTTTATAATACGAGGTATTTCGACAAGAGCTTTCTCAAACTTCGTCTAACTGCGAAAGCAGTCTGAGAGCGTTCATCTCTGGGTGCTACATGATCCAAACACTCGCCATAATCTTTTTGTCCTCTATCTATCTGTCTATCTATCTATTCATACATTTATGAGAATGTCTGGTCTCTGCGAGCACCTCCGTCTTATCGCAGCACCGCTCCCGGCGATCCGATCTTTCTCCTCCATACTCCACGTTGCCGATGATCAGACACCGGACCCCCCACGACTTGCCGTCATGGCCGGCGACACGTCTGCGCGGTGGCGCGGAGCGGCCGCCGTTCGCGCACGGCGGCCGGGGGCTTTGACGCGGTCAACAGATCTTCAATGGATGAGCCCCGACGACGGCGACGGAAGGGACAATCGGAGCGGTGCCGCCGCTTTCCGACGCTTCCCGTCGGCCGGTGGCGGCGCACGACTGGGCTGCAATGCTACGTCTGACCGTCTAGTTGCTTCTTCAGATTTGATATATACTCCCGCGCCTCCGGTGCGCGCGCGCGACCCCACGGAATTTCAACGATGAGGCGGGCATGCAGCCGGTGGCGTCGCGGTCTCCGGCCCCGCCGCCGTGGGCCGGGCAGGTGACCGAGGCGGCGGGAGCGGCGCCGTACGGGACCCCTCTACGACCGTCGTCGACCGGCCGGGGAAGTGATGAACGGGGGCCATCGACGTGCCGACAAGCTCATCGGCGACCGGCGGCGATCCCCCGTACACGTGTGCATGCGCTGAGACTAGCCAGTATCAGACGCATTCATTGATGATCTCCGCCGTCCGATCCCTATCTATCGACGAGACGTCTCCTCTTCGGCCCCTCTTCTTCTTCTTCTTCTTCTTCGGCTTCTCGACCTCCTCCAGCTTAATTCGTACGTCTGTGCTACCAGAATCCACCGGCTTCAAAGCTGGATTGTCCATATCTCGACGGGCCTCCACCTCTCCGTCAATATATATACATCTGACCGGAACGATATTAATGCATGCATCGATCGATAACATATACATTCATTTAAATGTCCCTCTCCTGGAGGCCGCCTGCGATCAGCTCTCGGATATATCTTATCCGTGCGCACGTACGTACGTAGGGGAGAAAAGAACGTACGTTTACGTACGCACTTGGTGTCGGAGAAATAGACATCTTGTCCATTTAACCGGACCAATTTAATAATAATATTGAAAGATAATTACTTCGTAATTTTTTTAGACATCTCCATTTATCTAACGTCGTCGAGAAATTATACAATTTTGGTGGTACAAAAGGGTTAATATCAAAGACGATATAACCGAATATATATATATATCTGGTGCTATATATGCATGGGTATCAAACACACTAATTCATTAGCTAACCAATAAAGAATTGTAGTTGACGTTTTTGGCATTCGGATAGAAATTCAATTTTCTCGATAACTATGTTTATGTGTTTTTATCATACGTGGGAAGCCAAAAATTTATTGGGGAACGCAGCTCTCTTCTCAAGTGGACATCCGAAAGGAGCTTTCAACTCTCTCACAAAGAAATTCGGATCAACTTAATTCTCAGGTGGTGAGAGTATTCTCAATCTCTAATAAAAAAAGATCACAATATCAATCACTTAAGTGATAGATAATGAGTTAGTAAGGCGTCATAGTGATTCAACTCCGTCAGTAATGAGTTAATGAGTCAGTGAATCGTTATCGACGTCTTACAAATTTACTACCGACCTTATTACAACTCACTATTGATGAGTCGTGAGTTAGTAAGATGTCGATAATAGTTTAATTCTTTTCAATAACGGTTTACCAAATTTATTATTTAAATCGTCACTTAAGTGACTTAAGATTGTGATCTATTTTTATTAAGGATTGAAAGTACTTTCTCCGCGAAAATTTAATGTGATTCGAACTCCTCACAAAAGAGTTGAAGAGACATTGTTAATCAAATCATCATCTTTTTAACTTCTTTGCGAGAGAGACGGAGGAGCTCGCCGCATTCTGGGGCGGGGGGGAGACGTCAGCTTTGGAACTCAGCCGCGCCCAACAATATCCTTACGAACCCCCTGCAATGGCGCCAGAATGTTGCCGTCGCACGAGCGGGCGTTCACCGTCAGGCGGAAGAGACAAAGCAGCAGGGCATCCTTCCACCGGTCCCCCCGCGCCATACATAGCTTTCCACCAAGAATCTCGCGCTCGCGGCCGGCGCAGTCTTCTCTCTCTCCGAGTGCTCTGCAGGCCGGCCACCGGCGGCCCCATAATTTCGAAGAAGCCGCCGTTCGAGGGACCCGACCGAGGGCGCCGGGCGGCGGACGCCGATGAGGGCGGGGCACATGCGCGCTCACGGAGGGTTGTCGGCGAGCGTGGAGGCGAGCAGCTGCGGAGGCGGGGAGCGGAGTCTGCTGCGAGTGCAGAGCGCAGAGTGGGGACTGCCCCCCCCCAACTCGTAGGCTGTGGAACTGGGCTGCAGGGATCGGGGGAAGAAGACGACTTGGTCGGCGTTGTGGTGCCACATCCCGAGGTCGGCAATCAGGTCGGAAGCGTCGCTCCGGGGGGATTTTTTTATATATAACACAGTTTTAAAAATTATTTAAAAAAATAGCATCTTTTGATATAATTTTAACAAACTAACACACTTTCTTTTGACAAACGTACTGATGAACACTGTATAGATGGGACACACTTTCAAATAAAGTGTGTTAATTTGTTAAAATTGTATCAAAAGATGCTATTTTTCTAAATAATTTTTAAAACTGTGTTATATGTAAAAAAATCCCCGCTCCAGGCTGGGTATCGGGTGGAGAAGACGACGAGAACGACGCTGCGAGGCTCCCGTCCGGGTTCGGTAATTGATCGGGCCCTGAGCGTCTCGGGGAGATCCGATCCGATCCGATATCTGCAGTCCGTTATATCATATCCGTTGGAAGGAGGATTCCCAAGTGGGGTCCTTGATTAATTCTAGCTCGAACCTAATTTACTCTTAAAAAGGGTCTCTGAGCAAAGTAACAAAATCGGTATACGGTAAAAATTTGGTGCGATGAAAAAATCTAACGTAGTGTAAAGATCATAATTATTCTGGAAAACATCGGAAATAAAACGTTTGATATAATATATATTATCCTAAACAACATAATATATACTCAAATTCTAACGTAACAAACAATCTAAGGAGAACAACCCCACGATAAAGGTCCTCACCCCCCTCGGGGAGGCAACCTGCGGAGTCGCCTGGACTGGAGAACCTGCAAGGCTACAACCGCGTGAACCTGCTGTCCTCGGCACCTCACATAGTAGAAGTGCAACTCAGCCGTGGGCCGCGGAGTCCTCGCCCCCTTGGTGACTGGTGACCTGGCCGCGACCACGACCACCCGAAGGCTGCCCCTTGGCTGCCGCGAGCCGAAACAGCCGAAACTTTCAACGAGCGCAGCCAGATGTGGACCTCCGGCGGCAACTCTCGTCTGGACTCTGGTACACTTTGTCCGTTGTCGTCTGGACTCCGGCGGTACAACTTGTGAAAGGTTGGTCGCCGCCAGCCACTCGCCGGGACGTTCGATAGGAGTCAGGACCCTCGACGCTTAAACACAGCCAGCCGGCAAATAGGTAGCAACCGGGGCAGAGAATACGGCGGCGCCGGCAGAAAACAGGGAGAAAGAGGATTCGGTGAGTCACCTGGAGCTCTCACGGTGCTGCAGCAGGGTGTCTCCAAGTCCAAACAGCGCGATGGAGAATGCGCTTGCAGTCGCCGGGAGATGGAGAACAGCGCCGGGTGGTTACGGACGGAGAGAACGGAACGACGTCCTCCATTCATTCGACATAGGGTTAAAAAAATCAAAGATTTTTTTAGCAATCGCCGATTTACATCGCGTATTGTCGATGTAATCGCGTACAGTGCGTTTTTTTTCAAAAGTGCGGCAAAAAGGGTCCAAACGATCGGTGACATGGAAAAATCAGTTTTTTTAAAGATTTTTTAATAAAATCGCCTATTTCTGTTACATTGTCTCTGAGGCCCTAATCGGTACTTGTATTGGATTTCTCCTCTATTATATGTGGATTTTTAAATTGAATGATGATGATGATCGACAAGTGTTTGACCGTCGACATCGATAATAACATTTTAAAATTATTCGCTTTGATCATCTATTTTGATATTAATATTCCATTCTCAACAAATATCAACACTGAAATTATTATAATATTATTTTTGATATCATGACCAAAACAGGGCATGAAGCCCCGCCGAGTCAGCGTATTAAAGGAGATATCGTATTAAATTTGATATTGATGGTACGTGTTGATAGAGGTTTAGGGGCGTGTAAATAGGGTTAGATGGAATCCTGGTCCAATTTTCTAGGTAATAGACATTTTTTCATGGTATTTGTACAAGTGGACGTGCTGATGTAGATATCATACAGATGCTGAATGAACTGGATACATAAATGTTTACTTTGTTCTAATTAAGATTTGATCGTCATAATTAATTTATAGTACGTAACTAATAAATATAAAAATTTAAATTATGTTTAAATATATCTAATGCATATGCTCAGTTGACCTTGACAGATATATATATATATATATAATAAGTTTTATATTTTGAAAGATATATTTTCATACCTATATTTTCTGTGCATATTAAATAAATAAAATTTAACTAAAATTTTGAACTTGATAGTATTTGTTTGCAATTCAAATCTAGAGAATATTCTAACGATGTATCCATTCCATATTTGCACCTGACCCAAATCGGAGATAAATTATCTATTCACTTAAATAAATCAAACACAAAAAATATTGGAAGAATAATACCCACTCCGTATCTTTAAGCATTTTTGTGTTGGTGGATATTAATATTTTTTTCAAAAATTAATAGTGATAAAGATGTTTAATAGTCTTAATTATCAACGAGGACTATTTTAACATTTCCCACCGCACCCAGCAAACCCTTGACTGAGACTGCTCAATCTAATTTAATTTGTCTCGATACAGTTTTTTTTTATATATTTCAGGTGTACATTATTGTCAAAGTTGACAAATATAATCGTAAATTATAACATTATAAAATGACAACACAGCTCAACTTAAAGTATATACTTCCGACGATGAACAGTGAAATTTGTGGGTTTAACGGAAAATCACTCATGGCTCTTGGAAGGTTACAGGGAAAGGTTAGAGGATGCATTACATCGGCAATAAAAGAGAGAGAATCGAAGAAAACAAAAATACCAACTATATATATCAAGGTGATATAATATATATAACCCTTTAAAAATAAGATGATATTATATATAACGGCCGTGAAGAGTCTTTTAGACATGTTTTGACTTGTCTTGCAATTTTCAACCAAAGTCCGATTTAATTAGGTCTACAAACTAAAATCCCTAATTAATATATATGTATATATATATATATGTTAACCTCTAATTGGCCTATATATTGTGGTAAATCCACGTGTCAAGCCCTCCACCATGGCCACCCTTAGGTGTAATAAATAAACCAACCAAATCTCCACAAGAGATGAGTGTTTCTGAGATACAGTGGCAAAATTTTGTTCCACAAAGTATCTGAGTTTCGATGTTTTTATATATATATATATATATATATATATACTTAATCGTCTTTGTTTGATGAGTTAACTCAACCTTATCACTGTCAATTTCTAAATTGATATTGACGCCCAAGATCCACGGGAGTTTGGCTGACAATATCAATTTTTTAAAAATTGTATTTCAAACATGTCACATAATGAAATACAAGTTTTATCGGTTTTGTTAATGGTGCCTAACTCTCTAGAAATATTGATACAAAGATTGATGTGATATTACCTTTTGATATTCTAACCAAACAATGCATAACTATTAGCAAATAATTAACGCAAGGAGAGTTAAGAGAAATAGAGCACAAAATCTTACCATCCTAACTATACATCAGTTGCAACCTTGATATTTTTCGAATATTCAGGCAATATCAAAGTTGACATAGGTGGCATTTGTATCGTACAGTATATTTTATTTTTTCCTAAATTTTAAAATTGACACTAATCGCTAAATATTTTCTTATGATTTATAATACAGCGATAGATAGGTAGAATACTTTGGCCATGCAGGATGGTCGATATATATATAGTTTGTTTTGACTTGATACAAAACTATCCCTGCTATTCGAAAAAAATATTTTTTAATTTAAGTTGCTAACAATTTCATAGGATTACTTTTAATGACTAAATTTATTACTAAGTTTGAAAATACTAATATTTTCGACATAAAAACCTTAGGTCTGTTAGACTGAGTTGAAGACCTTTATGACTCGTTCAAGTCTAGTCAAAGTCAACGCCATCGAAAGGGTTTGGGTTGGTGATGTGGATCGAACCTTCGTTAGTCTTGCTGAGGGTGGGGTCCGACACTCGGGCCTCTGCGGTAGATCAAGTCAATGTGGTTGCATGGCATTGAAGAGACCCAGAGTGATGTAAATGATCATTGATTATTTGATTATTTGACTTATTCTTTAGGTAACACGAATGATTAAAGAATAATTTAAAATTTTCGAATAAGTTATTCATGTTCATCCGTCGATTAACTATTTTCTCAGTGGATGTGAACATAGATACATCGTAAACTGAATCAAAAAATTGTTATCTGCATTCGTTAATCAAAACATAATACAACGACTCACGTTCTATGACATCTAAACATGTACGTATGTCCCATCGAGAAAATTTTATTGTCCCTATCTCTTCGGTTCACCTTACTCCCTCGAGGCTTGACATTGGATAAGTCTTACCCTAACGATAGCTCCTTCCCATATGTAGTTTAGCTACTATATCGAATTTGACATCCCGATAGACATGTCATACTGGAGAAACTCGTCGATCGTGTGATTCGCCGGATGATCAATAGCAATACAAAATAAGAATAGACACTGCAATCTCACGAGAAAGCGTATTTCATTTTTACTGTGAATCAACTATATCATATTTTCTGTTGAACATGTATTATTTTAGACATGTAACTAAAATTTTTTTTCATCTCATATTTTGTGTTGGACACCTAACTATTTATTGTAAACTCAAAATCGTTTTTGTAACAAAGTCATAAATTATTTTTTTCTATCTCATATTTTATGTTAGACATATAATTAAAAATTTTCTTCTAGTACATTGACATAAGTGAATGTTTCTAATTGTAATATATATATATATATATATATATATATTAGGTATGTTTTCATCGTTAAAATTATTTTTACTTCTTATTTTGTTAGGTTTGGTGATACATATGTTAACTGTTTATATATTCGTTAACAGTCTATTATCAGATCGTAATTTTTTTTTAAATCGACAGAGTAATGTATTTTATCAATACACTTAATATCGATAATTAACAAATAATAAATATATACATTTTTTGTATAAGTTGATACTATTATTCTACCCACGTTGGACCCATTAACATTTTTTTAAACAGACACCCCCTGGCGTTTATGTGTGTATATATGTGTGTTTATATGTACAGGCAGATTTTTATTTAAGAACGCACCGAGCCCCCGTACCCAGAAGGTGGTGGTGGCCGGCTGACCAGCTCTGCCGCGGCGTGCCCGCATCTCGACGCCGTCGTCGTCGTCAGCTCGGCTGCAGTGCTCCGACGACGAGGAGGAGGAGGAGGAGAACAATCCCCTCTCCCCCGTGCAAAGATCCGAGCGGCCACCCGGCCTCTGTACGCCATTACTACGGCGGCGTTCAGACTGATCTGCTGCCGGCTGCCGGCGTTCGTCCCTCCGCCGCCCGGCCCCGCCACCTTCCCAGGTGCAGCTCTGCCCATTGCAGGCTGCGCCGCCCACCTCCTCGTTCCCAAAACCAACCGTTATATTAATTATATTGCCCGCTTGGTGTAGTTAATTTCATACGTAAGAAGTAATAATATCTATGAGTTTTTTTTTAAAAAAAAAATGGTGTTTGACGAGCTAGCCTTGTTGAGGGTAGAGTTGTAATCTCGGTACGAGCGAATATTTCTGACCAAACAATATTGCAATCAAAACGCGCGCGATATCAGACGAGGGAGAGCAGAATGTGTGACAGTACTCTTCTGATCACAAGCTTCAAAGTGGTCATAATCAAATAGCTGATTGCGTAGGAAAAAGAGAGGAAATCCATGAATACTGTCTAGCCAGTTTAAAAACTGGACGTGCTGTAAAAGAATGTACGTATATACATCGTACCTAACACTCACCTCTCTCTCTCTCTCTCTCGCCATCTTAACATTAAACACGAGTTGTAGCGATCGAAATCCCCACTTCCGCCCGCTCGATCTCCTCGCGGGGTCGCATGGAGCCGACGAACCCTGGCCCGTAAACCCCCGCTACTTCCGGTGGGCGGCGGCCATGACTGGAACGTCCGCCATTAAATGAGAGAGGCAGCCGGCCGGTGCAAAACATGGGATAATATAGGGAGGGGTGGGGGGGCAAGTGGTCACCCTCCGGCACCTCTCCCAGGCCGCCAAGTGTCGCGGCGCCGGCGGCGACAAGTCTCCTCGCAGGAGTCCACCCGCTTTCCTCCCCTCCGATCTTCCCCTCTCCCCACGCCGGCCGGCGGCGTGCATACGGCACGCGGCCGGGCGGCTATCCTCTCCAGATATCCGTCTGCGTATGCGCCTGAGAGCGAGAGGTCATGTCAAACGACGACGGACGGCGAAAACAGGGGGGTGGGATCGATCGATGCCCTCCCCCAGCTGCGTCCTCTGCAGCCCGCACGTTCTTGTTCGACGATATCAGAACCCGGCGGCGGGCGGCCGGCCACAAGGCGGTGCCGTACCCTTTCTATTTTGGCTTTGATTGCCTCCGCCTACGTGCACGCTCACCTGTTACTTTCAATCCCAGCCCTCTGAGGAGAGTAACAATAATATATCGTACATACCGCGTCAATACTGTGTCAAGAATAGACCATGCATCGCCTCTCTGTGTGTATATATATATATATATGTAAGATACCGGTATGATTAAGTTGTGAGTTCGGATCTCTTTAATCTTCCGACGAAGGGAATAGTTTCCGTCTCCAATCAAAAGCGATCAGTGACTTTAAATCAATCAAGTGACAATTTAATAACGGTTCGATAAATCGTTATTAAAAAAAGTTGAATCGTTATCGACGTTTTATTAAATCGTTACGTGTCTGTAATAATTTGTACTAAGTTTAGTAACGAATTAATAAAATGTCGATAATAGTTTAACATCTATTCTTTGATTCTCTATCGAAAAAGATTGAATCATCACCGACGTCTTACTAATTAATATCACCGAAAGAGTTGAATCATTACTAACATCTTACTAACTCGATACTAAACTTATTACAATTTATTATTAATGTTAGCTGTTCAATTTTTACTATCATTGAACTATTATTAAACTGTCACTCAAAAATAACTTAGAGTCACGACGGTTCCTAATTAGAAATTAAGATTATTGTCTTCACTCGAAAATCAAGGTGATCCGAACCCTTATGGGGTGTTTGGTTGCATGATAATGAAGGTTTTTATTTTAATTTTTAAAAATTGTAAGAAAACTTGTTAAAAGAGGTGTTTGGTAACCATGATAATTTTATGTTTTAAAAGTGATTTTTTTCTTAGACAAAAAAGAGGGTCTCACATCTTTCTTTTTTTCTTGTGGTCCCCCACTTTGTTTGGTCATGTGTGGTAGTTACTCTTTTTTGTAATCACATCCCTCCAAACATGATAATTTTATGTCATGAGTTGATTCACTTTTTATTTTAATATAATTTTTTATCATCAAAGTGTACAAAAATTATCATGCAACCAAACACCCCATTAAGTTGTTCATGAAAATAATTAAAATGCTGCTCAAGTTCTACCGCGAGGGACAAATTAAACAAGGAATAGTTAAAAATCAGCGGGCGTGTTTGATAACACGACAACTTGAGTTTTCTGGTCAAAATATAAATCTTTTTAGTTAAAATAAGCGATGGAGAATTATAAACTTATGTTTTAAAAGAAACTTTCTCTTTATAAATTTTTCGATTAAAAAAATGACTTAAATCGATTATTAAACCGAACCTGTTCGCCCCTATTTTGCGTCCGTACGTGCGCGCGTGCGGTATCATCCTGTCCCACCGCAGCGCACACGTGCGCATGCATGCGCACGATCGAAGAGCCTGTCTCTGGCACTCTGCCCCATGCATCGATTGGGTTGGGGCGGCAAATCTTACACGATATGGCTGGCAAATCTCTTTTTTTTTAAAAAAAATGATAACATATATATTTATATTTATATTTATATTTATATTTATATAGAGAGAGAGAGGGAGATGGGGTTGGGGGGCGGTTGGCATACCCCCGAGCTATATATATATATATATATATATATATATATATATATACATACATGCATAGTCAGCCAGCCAAGGATCTGCCATGGACCATGGCCCTATCTCAGGTCACCATCGATCGGGGTCCTCCTCCCCCTTCAAGACAAGCCAGAGCGGTCCTCCCGATCGATCAAGCTGTTAATAATATTGCATATGGTTGGAATTAAGCAGCAGCAGCAGCCTTGTGTTTAATGGCGGCGAAGCTCTGTACATTTATATCTACTGAAACCGCGTGCGTGCGTGGCAGTTCCTCGATGACGGGGGGGCAGTTTCCCCTTCCCGTTGGCCGGCCTCCCCCTCTCCCAGCTCCTCGTTGAGCTATATACATAAATATTCTTTATACGACCTATCAGATGGGGGTAAATGCGCTGCTGAGAAGTATATAATATTCTTGACCATAAATTCAAAGCATGCCTTGCTTGCTCTATGTACGTATACATATATATATATATGTACATGAATCAAATATCAGATAAATGACACGGGACTTAATTAAGAACAGTGACATATGACCTAGTGTGGCCTATCAAGTTGGAACTAAGCAATTTTGGTTTGAACTCGAGTAGAAACTTGATCCGAACTCGAGTTCGAGTTATGCGTTTTGTCGTAGTAATTTCAAAATTGACGATGACAAAGACGTGTTCGATGATGTTACCAAAGATGATCTTGATTATCGTATGTATACGCGGTAAGAATATTGTCTCGCATCAGACATATATATGGGCAAATTAACTACTTTCTTTCATTAGGATGTGAAGCTCAGTTTGCCTAGTACAACTGTGACAGGGAACTCCCTCGTGGACAAGTCTAATAATTTGTAGATGGGCACTCATACAAGGGTTCAAATCATTTGAGCAGAGGGGAGTAGTATAATATTGCTCCAGTTTAATCTCTCTCTCTCTCTCTCTCTCTCTCTCTCTCTCTCTCTCTCTCTCTCTCTCTCTCTCTCTCTCTCGTTTGAGCTTAACTCGTTAAGAACTTGGTTATATTTAAGCTTAATTTAGTAAGCTACGCTTTGTCCTAATCTAGATGAGTTCGAACTTGTGCTTAATTAGAGCAAGATACAAGCTAAAGTTTGAGCTTAATATGATTTTGTTTAAAAAGTTGGACTCTTTAAGTTTTTTTCGAAGCTCGATTTTGAAGTTTGAATCTGATACTGTCCACGAAACTTTGTAAAGTTTAAACTCAAATCAAATCTGAACTTAAAATTATTTATTAGATTTAATTGACACTATATAATTATAAATGTACATATACAATTTTATGTTCTAAACATATATTTAATAAAATAGTTATTAAGTATTTAATTGAGATGTTTCTGAAAGTCATGTGGAGTCAAATATGGGTCTACTCAAGCTCTAACTCATTAATGAATCAAGTTTTTTTTGTTCTAATTTACTTGCTTAACACAATATATAAACGAACTGAGTTAGCCGAGTTAAGTATTTTAAAAAAAAAATACTTATTCACCCCGGTGGGTATGTATCTATGTAATGTGGATGCTCATGATGTTTACCAAATCAATGAGGTCGAAGTTCAGCAAGATGGAGGACCTTGTTTGGATAGGGACCCTTGTGATTTCATGGCACAATTATAATTTCGATACTTGTCTGTTTAACACGAATATCGAAACTACTATTACATATATTGGCTTTATCATTTAGAACCCAACAGTCCCTAAATTACAGCCTTTCTGTGTTTCTAATAAAAGGCCTTCCATCCTAATTAACTTCACCTCTTATTGCTTGTGAAAGCTTCCTCTGCGTGTGTGGTATATATATGATATTCCGCCCCATCTTACCAAGGCCTAAAAAGAACCTCCAACTAGGGGTGGGCACAAAACGGTTCAAACCGAGAAACCAAACCGAACCAGCCCATTCGGTTCGGTTTGGTTCGGTTTGGACCCCCTTCGGTTTGGTTCGGTTTGAAAAATCTCCAAACCGATTTAAACCAAACCAAACCGTTTAAATCGATTTAATCAAAAAATATAAAAAACTATTATAGTATTAATAAAAATGATATTTTTATAAATTATATAATAAAATAATATTTATTTTTATTATTTTTAACATAAAAACTAGTATATATATATGTAAAAAATAATTAATTTAAATATTTTTATTTATTTTCGGTTTAAACCGAACCAAACCGAACCAAACCGAATTGATTCGGTTTGGTTTGGTTCGGTTTGGGAGGGTGATTCGGTTTGATTCGGTTTGGGAAAAAAATGGTCCAAACCGGACCAAACCGAACCGTGCCCACCCCTACCTCCAACTGATTGGCAGTTTGTGGAGTTCCACGACAAGAAATAACCTTGATAATTTTGAACAAGAATTGAATGCAACATGCCTTTGTAGAAAGTTTTCGAAATGTAACAATCAACTAAATCAGTGGACTGACTAAATAGTTGTGTTAATTAGTAATTTTTGGGAGAGGTCATCTATTCTTGGTCTACTTTCAATAGAACACATTTAATTTCGGAGTTCTTTCAACTCAATCTCTGAGAAATGATTAACTGGTGTTATTTTGGTTGTTCACTAATTTAATTTATTAACATATTCACAAATCAAGATGTTACAATTTACTCTAGTTTCTTAAAGATTTGCAACGCTCTCGTTAAGACCACACACATCACATATCACATACTCGGGTGAGTCACACTGAAACTTCTAGTTGAATTATGTTATAATATTATATGTAATGATCAACTAAATTAATTGACTAATCCAACAATTATATTAATTTGCAGTCTTTCAAAAATGTCAAATCTATCCTTTGCCTATTTCTATCGGAACATATTTAACTCTGTAATTCTTTCAACTCAACTTTTGAAAAATAGTCAACTAATATTGTTGATAATTTAATGATTTAATCTCTTAAGGTATTCACAAATCGAGATGTTACACTGAAATTCTACTGCAACTGTTTGGATGTTAGCAAATATTTAGAATCGCAGGTGAAAATCAGTAGAAAATTTCTATGCAATCCTATTGCAGCGGGTGAGTATGAGTAGGTAACGTTAGATTGGAGCATTTTGGCAGAGAGCAAAATTACTCCATATCAACTTTCATTTACCCATCATTACCCTCTTTCTTTGGAAATAAAAGACCTCTCATGCAGTACTATTCTCTTTCAAGTATCCCCCCCCCGATGAGATTAACCAAGCTACTACTGCAATCATCGTTGCGAAGAAAAACCATGACAAGAAAAAAAAAAAAGAGCAATAGTATGAAACTGATTAATCCCAACCGTACACCCCCGGAAATCACGTGAACGTAATAGTCTTATGTAGCTTGTTTGGATTGTATCGGTTGGCTATGTTTCTGCACATCATATCACCGGCATCCCATAGATCTGAATGCTAAAAAGCTCTGATCCTTTTACTTCGTCAAAGGGTACTCCCAACTTCGTGTAGACAGAGAGATTGTAGTTTGTCACCTTATCAGATAAACCCTGTGCATGATGTGACGAACTTCTCCCTGCCTTCGGAGAAACCCTAGAAAAACATCCCTGTGAATCGAATGGCAGTCAAAACTCCACCTTTGCTAATTTCCACCCTTTTCATCCCGGCTAAACACCCAGTTAAATCCAGTCAAAATGCACATCTATACGATGCACCAAAGGGCCTCTTGGGTAGGCATCTCTATGCTTTACAAGGATAAGCAGATCTACGTAGCAGGCATGTGAAGGTGAGGGCTTCCAAGGTGCTACCTTTGCCCTCTTGCTCCAATGGGATGGACACCATGTGCCACTTCACCTGCCCCTCTTAATAGTAGGGCATTTTTATTTCCTCTCCTCCTCCTCCTCCTTCACAGTGCCTAATTATTGAAAACCTCTGCACAAGACCATCCAAAATCCCAACACCATGCCCTATTGTTATCATCCCTTTCGATGTTTTGAACATGAACAGTGTGCATTGCCGTACAGAACACACTTTCGGAGGCAAGCATGGCATGGGCAGCATATTCAGATGCTTCTCCAACCACCAACTCCATAATCGTCTACACATACTTGCTGGTTGGCACAAGGAAATATGTACAGCGGGAAAAGAACATAGAGAGAGCAACAAGTAGTTGATTGATACCAGTAGTACATCTGGGCTTATGTTACATCAGGTTCAGATTATAAGGGATTTCTGTAAAAACTTGACGACAACTCAAAATTCCAACCAAATACATTACATTTTTTTTTTACTTCCTTGCAGTAAAAAATGGAGAGAAGATATTTTGAGAAGAACATCACTCAAAGCTCATAAACATGACTTTTTAGAGATTTTGGAGAAATTTCTGACTCAATTCCAATCAAAGGAACAATTAGAGAGAGAGAGAGAGAGAGAGAGAGAGAGAGAGAGAGAGAGAGAGAGAGATGTGTGGTCAACACATGCAGAGGCAACTTGGTGGTTTTGACTGGTTTACTAGGCCGTAAACGGGGGAAGGCCCTCCATTTAAAAACACCCACCAATTCACTTGTTTACTCAAGAACCATGGTGATCTTTCTTCACTCCTTGTTGGCAGCATGTAGCGAGCAGAAGAAGGCCTATATATAACACACCCCGGCAGTGTCTTTCTTTCAGGCAGCGCTCCCCGTTGAGAGGCTCCTGCTTGAGACGGTGGGTTCCGAACAAGAGATCGATCGAGGCTGCTGTGAGCATCCTCCGCTGGGGTGGGGAGCTGGAGCAATGGCGGCTCTCGAGCTGGCCTTCACGGTGGCTCTGCTGTTCCTCTGCGCGTGCGGCCTCCTCTTAAGGTGGAACGAACTGAGGTATCGCCGGCAGGGACTCCCCCCCGGCACCATGGGTTGGCCTCTGTTCGGGGAGACCATGGAGTTCCTGAAACAGGGGCCGAGCTTCATGACGAACCAGAGAGCAAGGTGAGCGGCCGCGTCCTGCTCTCCTTCCCCTCTTAACTCCGCAGAGAATAGAATTAACCATGGTGCATGGCGGCGGCTTCTCCGGTGTCTTCTCTCCGCCGCCGATCGGAGAAACTTCGTCAGCATCCATCCTCTCCGTCTAAACCATCCGGGGGGTTTTGACCTCGGAGCACGGCGGAGGCCATGGCCTTTTGCAGCCGCCGTCGCGGCGGTCCCGGCAACCGCGCTTCCGAGAGCCTCCCTCCCCGCCCCCCCTTCCGTGTCTTTTCTGCGTATGAAGCGCCGCCCACCATCCCCGGCGGACGCCCCGCTTCCCCCTTTCTCTCCGTGTGCACACACACGTTCGCCGGACCTCCGCCGGACTCGCTTTCCTCCCTCCCTCTCCCCTCTCTGCGCAGGAGAACGCTCGCCGGATCACCCACCACCGTCCTCCGTGCAGCCCACTTCCCCAATCGCCCCTCTGCTCTATCTCTATCCCTCCGTGCCCCGTCGCCGGACGTTTCCCCTTCCCCCCTCCGACCGCCGCGGCCTCCTCTCCGGGAGGGTAATTAAATTCGCCTTTAGCCACAAAAATTCAACTTTTCAGAACGTATACCCGCAAAAAAACTTTAACAGGGTGTTGAGGGCTGGGACGCTTATATGTAAATATGTATATGAAATATATCAACAGCTTCTCCGTTCTCCCTTTTACGCTTTCCTCCTCCAAGAACTGCCCCTGCGACGGAGTAATTCCTCTGTTCTATATCACAACACCTTCTTGTACGAGTACTTGATACTCTGCGGCTGTCTCCTTGGCTCCTTGTAAGCTGCTCGGTGCAGGCGACAGATTCACCATTTACTGATGGGTAAAAGGATAAACTGTCGCAGTGGCAGCCCTCTGTGCTGTGCGGCTTCTCACAGGTGACAACTGATGGGATCTCTCCTTGCTTGCTTCCTGCAGGTATGGCAGCCTGTTCAAGTCTCACATACTGGGTTGTCCGACGGTCGTCTCCATGGACCCGGAGGTGAACAGGTACCTACTCATGAACGAAGGGAAGGGCCTCGTCCCCGGTTACCCGCAGTCGATGCTCGACATACTGGGCAGATGGAACATCGCCGCCGTCCACAGCTCCCTCCACCGGGCCATCAGAGGCGTGCTGCTCTCGCTCGTCGGTCCGGCCGCCATCAGGGAGCAGCTCCTCCCCAAGATCGACCAGTTCATGAGGTCTCACACCGGCGGCTGGGGCGGTCAAACTGTTGATATCCAGGAGAAGGTCAAAGAGGTCAATGGTCAAAGCGGAGCTCTGGTTTTCATTCTTTGATATCCAGAAGACCGTGACGGCGAGACTGACGGCGCTTTCTTTCGTTACCTTCTTCTTCTCGACCAGATGGCCTTCCTCCTCTCCCTCAAGGTGATCGCCGGCGCCGACACCGGACACATAGCGGAAGCTTTCTACCAGGAGTTCCACAAGCTCGTATTGGGCACTCTTTCGTTGCCGATCGATCTCCCCGGCACAAGCTACAGAGGTGGTTTCCAGGTGATTGGGTAACCCTAGCCTGCTTCTGGATGTTGATGTTCTTCCTCGGCGGGGCTTCTGCTGACGATCTGCTTCTCTTCTCTGCAGGCGAGGCAAAAGATCACAGGCCTGCTGAGGAAGGTTATTGACGACAGAAGAGCTTCCCCTGTCGGCCACAGTGATATGCTCGGCTCACTCCTCCAGAGCGGCGATAAGTCCAGGCTTGAACTCTCGGACGATCAGATAATCGATCTGCTGATAACCATCATCTACTCGGGATACGAGACCATCTCGACGACGTCAATGATGGCCATCAAGTATCTCCACGACCATCCGAAGGTTCTACAAGAGCTCAGGGTACGAAGAAGTGCCCCCAATTCATCTCTCTGATCAGACGCCCCCCTTTCTTCCGTCTGTGCTGAGTTGTAATCAAACCCTTTTCTTGTGTGTCTCTTTCTAGAAAGAGCATATGGAGATCAGGAAGAGGAAGGCGCCGGAGGACGCGATCGATTGGAACGACTACAAGTCCATGAATTTCACTCGTGCAGTAAGCAGCCTTGGACCGGCTTCTCATCTGCTATATGTTGCAGCGGGAGGAGTAGGGCCCTCATCCATGCCCCTTTTGTTCTTGCTGTAGGTGATTCTCGAGACAATGAGATTAGCTACGATTGTTAATGGTGTCCTAAGGAAGACAACTGAGGACATGGAAATAAAAGGTGAGTCTTAGTAAGATATGAAGATTGCATTTCGGAAATCAACAAATTTCCCTGTTTGCAGAAAAACAATGCCATTTAGGTGTAGGTATCCTGTGTTTATCAGTTCTTTCGGAGATTTTGGTCATTCTTGCTATACCATCAAGCAAGGCAGGCTCTGATCCAAAGATGACACTTCTTGCAGGATTTCTCATTCCAAAGGGCTGGAAGATCTACGTTTACACAAGGGAGACCAACTATGATCATTTCCGGTATCCAGAGCCCTTGACTTTCAACCCCTGGAGATGGAAGGTCACACTCCTCGATGGCAGATACATAGCCTACTACCTGCATTTCCCGTTTCTTTGCACTCATCCAAGCTCTTCTCCTTCACCAATTGCAGGACAAGAGCATGGAGTCCCATCATCACTTTATGATGTTTGGTGGAGGGAGCAGGCTCTGCCCAGGGAAGGAGTTGGGATTAGTGCAAATGGCCACATTTCTCCACTACTTTCTTACTAGATACCAGTAAGGATGTGCCCCTTTTATTATTAGCTTTCCTGATTACATACCAAAAAGAACAATCTTGTGCGTTAAAAAGACAGCTGTAATGGCCACATTTCTCCACTACTTTCTTTCTACATACTAGTAAGGATACACTCCTTTCATCAGTACATATCAAAAAGAGTAATCTTGTGCCTTCGGAGTACAGCTGTAATGGCCACATTTCTCCCCTACTTCCTTTTCCGGATACCAGTATGGATACACGGTATACACCCTTTTTATCAGCCTTCCTGATTACATATCAAAAAGAGCCATCTTGTGCCACGAAAGTCCAGCTGTGATGGTACCCCTCCTGTCTTATCATGCCACGGGCTATCTTAATCATAGCAACACCATCTAGTTAAGCCCAGCTTCCCTTTCTGCTAAACTAACCCGCTTAGCCTTCAATGTTATCTGTTTTCTCTTCCAGCCAAAGATTACAGGTTGTTCTAATTCTGCTCAAATCTATGTCTTACAGGTGGGAAGAAGCTGGAGGAGACGAAATTGTACAGTTTCCCAGAGTGGAAGCACCCAAGGGCCTCCAGATCCGGGTTTCAGACAACTAAAGCAGGAGGCTGCACTGTATATATAGCACCTTTTGTACCATAGCAGACACCAATATATGTTAACTAACAGATATCTCATCACTGAAAATTTTCCTCCTCTCTTCCCCAGAGAGAGAGAGAGAGAGAGAGAGTTGATGACATATATGTAGTTGTATTAGATTCTAATGGATACACAATTGAGCCGTCCGTCCAAAACCTCAATGCTCCTGCTTTTTTTTTTGTTGGGTCATGGCCAGTGATACTGTTGGGCACTCAATACGCCCCGGGTTTGAACCCGGGAGCTGCTGCCTAGGAGGGCGGTGGTGTTCCACTCCGCCGGGAGGCGGGGAATCATAATCCTGCTGTTAAATATGTGCATAGCTGCTCAGTGTTCATTAAAATTTAAAAGAATGGAAAGATCAACATTCTCTGATCTTGGGGATGTTGCAATCAATAGGTGCTGCACTCGAAGGTGGGCCTTGCGGTGCAATAAGATCGGACCCACCTCATGAGGAGGACGGGCAGCAAGATCTTGATGCCCAATAAATGTGTAATCCAAAGTGGTGGAGTCCAAATTTTCTTTTATCTTCTCACACACAATGAGACTCGCGTGTAGAATACATTACAGGCTGAGAAGAAGTTATCGTGGGCTCCGCCGTGCATATATTTAGGATAAGGATGTTCTCTCCAATAGACAACCGAGGTGAATTGGCCCCAAAATCATATGATGCCTGGCGTTGCAGATAAAGAAGAGCAATTTTGTGCAGCACATATATAATTATAACGATCAACAGAGGGTGATTATCAGAAAAACGAGAAAATGAAAGGGTGCGGTGCCCATGGAAGCTTGGGCTGCCGACGCCGTTACTCGGACTGATCGGATTTTATGAGTTCCGTATTAGGGTTTGCCCGGTGTACAGCTCGGTGAATGGGCCTTAGCCCATCAGCTCAACCCTCGTTCCTCATATTCGAGCGGGACAAGCATATGAGGTTTTGACATTAATGTTGACAGAAGTGGTGTTCGGCTAGCAACATCAATTTTGAAATTTGTTCTTCAAACAAGACATAAGCCGCAGGAGAAGTGTTCACCGGTATCATCTGTGTTATTGCTTGCTACTCTTATCCGACTTCTACGCTTATTAGCAGCACAAGGGAGAAAAGATTAATTGTTGTATACATGTGTAGGTTTGATCTACATATGATATGACTTTGTCTCAGCTTACACATATACATAGGATATCACGGGCTTAGATACGAGATGGGTATATATATAGTGACACCATCAGTAATCATATCATATAGATAAAAGATATGTTCACTCGTTATGCGCATTAGCTATTAGGAATAATCATACTCACAAAGACACGAGGTGCTTTGTGATATCTCTTAAAAAGTGATTAATAGTCTGTTAGTGGATGATTAATATATCTATCTATATCGACATAGTAAATGTAACGATCTAATATATTAAGAGACAAAAAAATAACTCGAGTGACAAAAATCAAAGCATAAAAATTACATGGTAAAACTATCTATAAAAATACTCATGAAAATACAGGATAGTTCTAAGTTGTACGTAGTATCTCTGCCATAAAGTTCTTTATCGTAAGATCGGAAAAAAAAAGAAGTAACATTGTTGATTTACATCTTGGGTTGCCCTAGAATTAATGTCATGGGTGCATCTATATATTTTGTATCGCTGAAGCTAACCGATGATGTGCTATCAATATTATTAAGTTATCGGGAGCTATAAGATCATCTTATAAATGCTCGTTAAGTTAATCAGTCAGGCGGTAAGATAATCAAGTATCATTGACATCTTTAATTAAACATTTTGAAACGAATATGACAAACTAGAGAGGGGTGATGAATTGAATCCGTTTCACAATTTGTAAAATCACGCCGATCGATTGATGCGATTCGATTCATTACTTAATGAAAACATCCTCTGTGAAGTGAGATATATAGAAAAGAAGGATCAAGCCAACCAAATATGTATGTATGGTGATTTGTTTCTGAATGGATAACATACTAATCGAACCGGCCATATATATATTTGTGTGAGGATTTTATCAATTAAAATCACGCTGGATCGATCTTCTCTCTACGCATTCTTCCGTACGCTGCTAGACAAGCAATCACTCTCATATAGAGTAATCCTCCGCAAATATCTTGTTCGGTCCAAACAGTTCTAGATAAAATATAACAGTAAAGGAATAATATATATAGTAGTAGGGAGACATGTATGCAAAATATGTGAAACTGATCAAGTCTTCCATTCAAGAACAGTAGTACGTGCACCGAGGAGCCTTGTAAATTAAGCAAGAGCCTTGCGATATATGGCCCCTTTTTGTAACAATATTATTTTGGCAGATTAGAGAAGATGATGGAAATTAAAGCGAGCAGCTCCAAAGTTCCCGGCCGAGTGAAAATGCCATGGGATTTGAGGGCGAGATCTCATCCCTCTTATATCCTTAGTCAAGTTTTCAGCCATATGTGTTGAATCGAAGTATCCTTAACTACTTGGGCAGGGATTTTTCAAAATGCCAAAGGCCTATCTTTCCTGATGCTGCATATTCTCCCAAATAGAAGAAGGTTCAAATCGGTATGGGTCGAGCAGCGTTCATCTACGAAGGTGAACCATTTTCTGGAGGCAATCGTCGATTTGACTAGATGTTTAGGATCGCTCAACGAAGTGCTTTCTGCATGGGCTGGTCGATCACGAGACCTAAAATTTTTTCAACGGCCTAGAAATATCGCTCGATTGTACGTACCGGTAGAATTAGGACCGTAAACAAGTCAGATTCGATCAGATATTGGTTTCGATTTCGATTTCGATAATTTTGAAATCACTATATTTCGATTTCGATCCATTTCAGATTTTATTATCGAAATCGGATCCGAATCCGATAATTTATAAAAAATATATTAAATATTAATTTTTATTTAAAAATAAGTTTTAAAAATATAATTGTAATTTACATAAATAACTATAATTTAATATTATTTTTAAAAATATTGTTTCTAATATTTATATTATTTTATATAATATATTTTATTTTATTTTATTTTATTTTATTTATTATTATCAAAATAAAATTAATAAAAATAGAATTAAATATTTTATTCCGATAAATTATCAGAATATTCGATTCCGATAATTTATAAAATGAAAAAACAAGTTTCAAATTTTTTAATATTTGTCGAAATTGAATCGAAATATCGAATTATGTTTACACCCCTAAGTAGAATCATTCTATCATACGGATTTTGATCAAGCAGAGTGACATTGCTAACAGAGTCATGGATCTCGAAGAATTTGGTTGATCGGTTAAATCGGGTCAGTCGACTGAAAAAAAAATGGAACGAGAGACCGAAGAATTTTGGAAGATTCGGTCAACCGATGTTCAGAACGATGTAAAATTACAGAACAATAAAAGAAAAGAAAAAGCTTTTGATCACCGGAGTTTAATATGGGCTTCACATAAAACCTCATACAATTTTTTGGTTCATCGTCAAAATATAAATCAATAAATCTTAAAAAAAGAGAGAAAACAAGGTGTTAATTAAGGCTTTCAAGGGGGTGTGCATCCTGGGGTAAACTTCCACCAGGATCGGATCATATGCAGGAAGATCAACCTGGATCTGCCGGTAGGGGCGGCAATGGGCTGGGCTGGCCCGCGGGCCCACGGGCCGGGCTAGTTTTGGACCTAGACTCGGGCCAGAGAGCAAGCCCGCGGGTTCTTGGTCGGGCCACGAGAGCAAGCCCGCGGGCCGTCGGGCGACTGTCCGGGTTCTTGGGACAGGATCCCCGCCGGCGGCTTCGCAAGGAAGCAGCGGCGGTGGGGGAGACGGGGAGGTCCGTGCACGCCGAGCTCCTTCCGATCAAGGACGCTTAAACAAGCATTTCCCGCCGAGAACAGCCTGCGTGTCGCCGGATATAAGATAACACCACCGACACGACCATTTGCCTGTCTTCCTCCTCCCCGGCGGCGGAGTCGCCCGGGGAAAGCAGGGGAGCCGAGGATCGGAAAGCCTTCTTCGTCGGTCCCGCGGGGCCCTCCCCGACGCTCCTCCCGAGCTCGAAGTTGAAGCGCGGCGCCGGCGAGATGCGGATCTTGTCGGGCGGTGCCGTCGCCGTGGGCGAGCCGGCCCGCCGCGCGCTCGGCGGCGGAGGGAGGCCCGAGCTCCCGTCCCGGAGCGCACCGCGCCGCGCGGCGGTGATTTTTCGGCGGGAAACCGCTGATTGCGGGCGCCGCACGCCCCCACCACGCCCCCGGTGGACCGACGATCCCCGCCCGCCCGCCGCAGGGGGGAGCGTCGGTCCGCCCGGGGGGGGCGAGGAGCGTCGGTCCACCGGGGGGGGTGAGACGGAGACGGGGGCATCTGCCACGGCGGGGGGGGGGGAGGGGGCGATTGGAGCACCTCCGCGGGCCGCCGGGGCCGCCGGGCCACCGTCCGCCGGGGGGTGGGGGAGGGGGGCGATTGGAGCACCGCCGGCGGGGATCGTCGACCCCGCGTGCACCCCTCGGCCCCGCCGTCGACCTGCACCCCGCGCCCGTCCGCCCTCCTCCCCAACGCGAGCCCCATCGCCGTCGGCCCGCCTGCACCCCCCTCGCCTCCCTCGCGCCGGCCACCGCCACTGTGCGAGCCTGCACCCCCAGCCCCTCCGTCGGCCGCCTGCTTCCCCGCGCCACCCCTCGGCCCCGCCGCGGCTGTCCACCCCCTGCCACCCCGCGAGCCGCGCCACCCTCGGCCCAGCCACCGTCGGCCGTAGCACCCCAGCCCCTCAGCCCCGCGTCTGCAGCACCCCAGCCCCGCCTGCACTCCCCCCCCTCGCCACCCTCGCTCGCGGATCCCCCCTCATGCCCATGCCTCCCCTTCTTCCCCTCGTGCGACAATCAGGATGAGTATAAAATTATATTTTAAATAAGATGGGTCGGGCCGGGCCGGGCCCAATTTATATTTTTTATGGGCCGGGCCGGGTTGAGTTGTTAACACAATGCGGGCCGGGTCGGGCCAGCCCGTTCTATATTAGACGGGTCTAGATCGGGCCGAGCACGGGCCGGGCCGGGCCCGGCCCATTGACAGCCCTATCTGCCGGTTCCAGAAAGATCTAGGGATCCTGCAGAATCGGCGACTCCGATATTAAGGGCAGCTACCAACACCGTCTTATATTTTCTCATCCTAAACCGGTGAAGAAGAGGTTGTATCACGTATGATACCATGAAATTGATATTGTTATACATGTTTGAGTGTTAATATCAATTTTATAGTACAAACAAAACATATCATCTCATACAAATGTCAATTTGTACCATTTTTTATAACCGTACTTTGGTTTTCGAGAATATCAATATCAAAATTGATATATTATTATTCTTGATACCGCAGCCAAACAAGACAAACTCTTTTAAGTTAGCAGATCCAATAATTCTAAGAGTGTTATGCTTTCTGCTTTGCAGCCGGTTTTTCTCCAAGCAATAACTAGTCTAAGTAACCAATAAATTCCAAAAATAAATGCATGTTGACCCGATAACATGTGGTAACCACAAGCCGACTATGACTCCACTCTTGAGACCAAAGATTCTGGTACCACATCCTTGACATTGACGCAACTGAGAAAATGCGTTGAACTCTCTCCTGTTTAACCTCATATAGAATTTAGAGGAGACTATGGTCGGTATAAAAAGTAAGTCCACTCTAGAAACGAACACAAACCACATTTTACAGAAGTGCAACAAAGGAGTGTTAGACCAAAAAAGATTGACTCATTTTTCTTTCCGGCACCAAATCTGTGATTTCTACAGAAATCATGCAAGCGAGAGGACCTGATTAGATTACAACAGCTCATGGATCACATTGGATCCTAGGTAGGTCGGGGCTTTTTGCTCAATAACTGTGAAATGGCATCTGTGAGTGGACGTAAACCCGCAAGTTACATTTATCGCTCGCAACGGTAAATACACCAGATTTTGCATCAGCTGCAATAGAGGAAACGCTTTCACCTGACAAGGTAAGAGGGAATTGCATCAGTCCATTTATTTAGACAGTCGCAAAAGATTTTCCCCCCAAATAAACCATTTATACTCAATAAGATGACATTATTATGAATGCGCAGGTACAAAGCACAGGAATTACAAATATCTTGAGCATCAATGTCTTAATAAAAATCTGAATAGTTACATTAAGATGCAATTCTCATAAGGTTTTAATATCGACAAGCTAAACGTTGACAAATAATCAGTGTGCTTTCGAGCATGATTTGTTGCACTACGGCTTCTGAAATTAGGACCATCTCTCTAGGTAACATGCAAAAATCTGAACATTTTGCTACAAACGTAATTAACTGGTTATATAAATCAGTGTATAGCAAAATGCATCATTTATTCACAACATAGATATGCTACTTACGACTGAAGGAATGGAGATTCACTAGTCTTTTTCCAGTGGCCAAATCTGAGATGTACACAAGACCATCGCTTGTCCCTGTGATGCTATAACCAGGTAACGTTGATACAGAAGTCGCCCTGAAAGTTTGTGAATAATTTGGCATTGCACATCTGAAGCTAGAAAGAAATGAAAACAGAGTAGAATAAACTATCCAATTCCTGTTCCACTAGTCACAAACTCACAATCAATGTGAGTCTCTTAGACCCATAGACCTAAAGATATGTAAAGGCAAAAAAGAAACGCTTCCAGCCTTCCACAGATGACGCCAGGTATTATCCCTATCAGCCGAACTTCAAGCACCCCATTCATCTTTAAGTGCACCATCTGTCGTCATGCTGAATCATCAAGGTTCAAAGGCTGGTCTTACACCTCAGAAGCTCAAAATATCTGGTTTATACAGGATCGGTGTTATAGTATATGCCCAGAAAAAATGTCATGGATATATTAGCCTTTCTACTAAAGTAAACCATTCAAATGTGAAAAGACCCCTCAATGTGTATCAGAGCACCAAATCATGAAGTTCCCAGTTCCCACAACTTCCAACATACAAATATTCAAGCATGGCCTGCTTTTTTCAAGAATAACAAGCATAAATACAGGTTCACTTCCCTTGGGGTGGTCTTCAACTGACCTCATCTAAAAATTAAAATCTAAAGTATATTAATCTTACGCACTCAAGTTATATTCTAATTCTCAGGGATAATGATAATGTAATCTCATAAATTGTCATTACTAACAACAGAATGAAAACTTGAGCTGTGAGCCTGTAATGGTCCCAAATCCAATAATAATAGACAAAAAGCCATCATAAAATAAAAAAAGGACACTAACTTAAGCTGCGTCCTTAGAAAATTCGAAGTGAATCAAGAACTAAGATACCTTGAATCCAATACACTACCCATCAGCACCATATCCTTCAACAGTAGAGCAAATCGCCATCCAACTGGGTTCCTCTCTTGTTCCATAATGTAATCATGTTGAGCCTCCACGGTGGTGGTAGAAACAAGAAGCCAAACAGCAAGACCTTCCCCAGAGGAGGGAAGAGATGGACCATTATTGCTGCTTCTGAAAAGCCAAAAGTTTGTTGCAGCTAAAATTTCTTCAATGCGATCTTCAACCAAGGTGACAGTTGCAGAAACATCCTTCTCAGGGTACATGAATAAGCCAACTGGAAAAACCTGGGAAATTGTATTACATGAAGTAGAAAATGTGGATAGAAGGACTCGCCTGGAAATGTCCCTGAAAGACGTACAACAAAATAAGGATACGAAACTTCATGAATCTGCACAAATTTTGTCTAAAATAAGGCCACTTTAACCAAGGAACATCAGATAGAATTGGACTGACCAATTTGGTCAGATCCAGAAGGAAAACTTGGTATATATTTTTGAGACATATATAATCTTAATAAATTAAGTGAGAGGGAGAGAAAAGAAGATTAAGAGAGAACTTTATAAATTTAAGTATATAAGATATATTTATAATTACAACTTGTAAATGCGTGTAACAGTATAAACGACAGTAAAATATGTTAATATGTTTACACTATCAATAAATGAGTACTCACGAATCACGAAGCAATCTGCACAATCAAGTCGAGGGGATCAAGGGTACCAAGAAAGAAGAAAAAAATTAGCCATGAAAAAGACATGAGGCACTAAGCCAAGGCACTTTGGCCACCTAGGCGGATGCCTTGGTCATCTTAGAAGACTAGGCAGGTGCCTTGGGCACCTTTTGGGCTCCCCAAAATGTGCCCTAGCAAGGTATCCCTTAAAACTAAGCCAAATATGAAAGTAGCAGCCAAATATTGAGCTTCATCTAGTGCCAAAGGAACATGTATGACATAACCTCAATTTTATAAAAATCAAAAATTCATATCTTTCCTTTGTAGAATAGAATTTTCATTTTTATGTTTAGTTTTGAACTATGAAAATATGTGGTATTTCATAAAGTATTAGCTAACTCATGAGGTATAAAAATATGTATGAAGGTTTTGAATTCTTCGAAACTTTTTATTTTAACCTCTTCCTATCAAACTTGCGGAGCACCGAAGTTAATTACATCGAGCAAACCTTGATTATCCGCCCTCCGAAGAAATAATTTTTATGGTGGTAAAGGGGAGAAGGGATCGGAGGTCTCCCCTCCCCCAAGTTACATGTTAAGGGGGGGATCGGCCGCTCCAAAGGTTTGGATCTGTACTGCTCAAGGTGGATCATCAGACCAGAAAATGGTCCTGAATCAGGTCCTGAATCAGGTCCTGAATCAATCCGATTCTGGACCCTTCCAGGTTCTAGGGAATCAGTCCAGATCGACTGATTCCCGGATCGATCCACCTAGATCGGTCGAGGATCGACTGATCCGGTCGATTCAGCCGATCCAGCCGGGAGTCCCAGCCGGATTGGTAGTTCCAGCTGAAATCGGATCAGTGGGTACCGATCTGATCCAAGAATCGGCTGATGCTGATTCGGATAGGCCAATTTTGCAATCCATGCATGATAATGGGTTGAATATAAGCATGTCGGAGGCCATGGAGTATAAGAAGAAAGAGATTTAGAAAGAGAACAAGGAAGAGAGGGCTGTCCCCCCTTCCAACTTCCTATCTTTTTGTCTTGATGCACAGCAGGATGGAGTGGGTGGAGAGGGCATTGGCCCTTCTCCTTTTCCTCTTCTTCATCTCCCTGATGTGCAGCAGCATGGGCATGGGGATCTTCGGCTCTTAGCAGCAGCATGGTAGCAGCATCAACATCATGACAGCAGCATCAGCAACAGCAACATGGCAGCAGCGGCAGCAGCATGACAATAGCATAGCAACAAGGGCGGCAGCATGAGAAGCAGCAGCATAGGGGTGCAAACGAGTCGAGCCGAGCCAAGCTGAGTAGTATGGCGTTCAAGCTCAGCTCATTTATTTTACACAAGTTTGAGTTCAAACTCAAGTGTTGACGAGTATGTTAAAATCTTGTTCAAACTTGGTTCGCTTCTTAATCAATCCGAGTCGAGCTCGAGTAGTAGCTGTATTAAAGTTCAATCCACATTCAAATTTAAGTTATATACAAACTCGTTTATAAAATCCAAAATCAATGAAAAGTCATTTGTGAAACATTAGATTTATCTTATTTATGAAACTAGATCTAAGTTTAAACTTAAATTTTGTATTTATTTAATATATTTAAGTTATGATATATAACTATTAATACTCATAATTTAATTTTTAAAAATAAATATTCAATAGAATATTCAATTGAGCTACTGGCAAACTTATCGAGCCGAGTAAGAGTTTGTTCAAACTCGGCTCGTTTAATGAGTCGAACTTTATTTTTTGTTCAAGCTTGTTCATTCAACATAATAAACAAGCCTAATCAAATTTTTATCCAACCGAGTTTTGAGCTACTTGTCTAGTATACTGGTTTGTTTGCACCCTAAGCAGTACTGGAACCGCATGCTGCAGCACCCTGGGAAGGGCTGCAGCACCCCTCCTTTTTCTGTGCAGGTGCCTGCCCAGTGAACCCACCAACAGACGGCTGTGGCTGCTGTTTTATGGGGAGAGGGGAAGATGAAAGGAGTGGAAAATGAAGAGGTGATCAAATGACCTTTGCAAGGATTCCGGAATCAGAATCGGTCAATACCAATCCGATTCGAATCATAGTTGTCAAGACGCCCGCCTATGCGGCAAGGCGCTTTTCCAAGGGCGCCTTGTCTGGGGCCAAAAAGGCGCCCAAGGCTCCACCTAAGCGCCCAGACAAGGTGCTGTTGGCACCTAAAAATGTCACAGCACCAAAGATGACAAGTTTCAAACGAAATACATTGAATAAAACCGAACAGGCAAATTAGATCCATTTTTTTTTCATCGCATTTAGGGCCAATGGGCCAAATAAGCCCAATAAGCCTTATTGGATCTGACCAACAAAATGTCGGCCCAATAACGATCAGACACCACTAGAAGGTCCACTTGACTTCCAAATGAACAATGCCAGAGTCGGATCGGGAATCCGACCCATATTCAGAAAGTTATGGGGAAAACACTGAAAGCCAAAATTCAAGTGGCCTTATCGGGGGCATATTGGGCTCAAAAGACAAAACAAGAGAGCTCAGGGGACAGTACCAGTCGAGACCTTCGCAACGGTACCCCAATTGTCAGAATCCGATTTCGATAGGACCCCGAACGGTAAAATGGTGTCTTTCACCCTTGTTAGGTTTGGACAATTCGGGACAGGCCCGGTAACATGTTGGCGTTTCACTGGGTCCGCCCAACCCCAACTTGAGCAACATTGAAGTCGGATTGGAAATCCAACTCATATCCATAAAGATATGGGCAAAATAAGTGAAAGTGAACTTTGGACGTATTTCGCGGGGTTAATGGGCCCAAATGACCAAACAAGTGGGTCCACGATGTTGCCTCAGTCACAAGCTCCGCAACGGTACTTTGAATGTCAGAATCCGACTCTGGGCGAAAAAAATGACCGTTTTGCCCCTATTGGGCCTGGACAAACCCAGGCAGGCCCATTAACATCAGACATTGCCGGAATGTCCGCCCGACATCCAAAAGAACAATGTCGAAATCGGATCATCAATCTGATTTATATCCGAGAAGTTATGGATGAAATTCAAAAATTTGCGGAGTCGGCACATACTTCGAGATAAGGGCAATTTTGTCCAACCCGCTCGCGGATAACATTATTTGTGGTGAAGACTAAAGTCCTGGTGCATATCTATTTAATTGCATTTTAAGTGCAATTTTCGGAATTTTTGAAGGCCGAGATCGTACCGATCGAAAATTCTGTCAAATCGATGATCTTCGGACAATTGGAGGGTCATTAACCGTAGATCTGATGGTACACAAGATCAACGGCTATCAGGGCATCTTCGGGATTTTTCCGGATATTTTGGAGCTTAATTAAATTGATTCTGGCCGGAATTAATATTGACCATCGGATCAGAGTCATCTTGATCGAAATTAAGTCAAGTCTGACCTAGAAATTCCAGCCGCCACCCTCTCCCTCCTGGCTGATACGCCAGCAATCCTATCCTCGGCTGACTCCTAAAATCTAGGAGGAGATTGAGTAGGATTTGAAAAAAAACCTCTCCTATTATCTCTTTCCCTCTTCTCACGTCTGCAAGAGATGGCACGGGCGTTGAAAATAGACAGGTTGCCCACGTATGCAACTAAAGGAGGCAGCATATCGCGCACACAAAAAAGAAAGAAAGAAGAGAGGAATCAAAGGCGAGCGGGGGGCAAGACATTCGGGGGAGAAGACCACCGTTCGGGGACCCAGCAAAAGGGAGGAGAGAGAGACAACAGCGGGGGGCCAGAAGCAGCTTCTCCCACGGGTCGACATCCCCCTCCTGCCAGATCCTCCCACCGGCTGCCTGGCTGATTGAAGGACCGAAGAAAAAACTCATTCTCTTCAGGCTCCTGCCAACGACAGGAGAGGGAGGGATCCAACCCCCTCCATCTCTACGTGCTCCAGCCACGTCTGCAGCAGCTTGGTCATCAGGGGAGAGCAAGCAGAGACTCTCAGTGGCGACAGAAGCAGCGAAAGAAGCCCACGCCAGCAAGGTCTCCAGGGAAGGCCACCAATAGGAGCAGCGGCCATCCTTGCCACCCAAGCCAGCAGCCCACGCCAACCACCAGAGGAGGAAGAAGAGAAGGGAAGGGGGCCAGCCTGCTAGCCCATCTGCTGCAGCCTTGAAGCCCACGTTCTGCTGTGGTCTTCAACGTCAACAAAGAAAAGAAAAGAAAAAAACAAAGGAGGACGTAAGGTTGGTGCTTAACCATGTAGCCCTTCGTGTCTCCTTTCTTCTTCTCTCTCTTCTCTCATCTCCATTTTCTCGATCAACCTACTCTTAACCCCCTGAAGGCCTGAACAGCTCCTTATCAGGCTCCCCCCCTTTTTCAGTTTACCTACTGCAGACCCCCTTGGCCGGTCACCTGTAGTCCCTTGTTCGGTCACCTGAACAGCCCCTTAACCTGGCCTTAAATAGGTCTAGCCGACACCCTATATGCAGACCCCTTGAACAGTTCTGCAGTCCCTTATGCGGCCCCTCAACTGCCCCTTGGTCAATTAAAAAAAAAAGTCTGCAAACAGTCCCTTTGTTCGGCCTTGCTAGGGGGATGAGAAGAGGGTCGACATTCGGACCCCTTGCCCACAGGATGGGTTGAGGAACCCCCCGAATGGGCCCCCGTTCTCTACCCCTTAGTGAGCTCTTGTCCCTATTCAAAAAAAATCTGATATAGCCCCTCGCGGTCCCACTGCAGTCCCTCGGTCAGGACACCCAAAAGCCTTCTATCTGCCCTCTGATCAGGACCCTTAAACATGTCCGAAATCAGACCTTTTGCCTCTCTAAATGGCCCTTGTTCAGACCCCTAAATATGGCTGAAATCAAACCACATGTTCGACCCACTTGCTGTCAACCTTGAACAGCCCCCCCTCGCAGCCCCACAAAAGCAGCCTCCTGGGTGGCCTAATTCAGGTCCTGAATCTGTCCCACAGCAGCCCCTGAAACAAGCTTCTAATTCAGCCCATTTCAGCCCGGCATAACACCCCCAAAACAGGTGCTGGACCGGTCTCAAAACAGGTCCTGGACCGATGTCAGAACAGGTGCCGGTCCGGTGCAAAAGCAACAGCTGGTTCGGTGCAAGACAGGTGCCAGTCCAACCCCAAAACAGGTGCTGGTGCGGCTAGAGGACAAGTCTCGGTGCGGTGCTACAAACAGGCCCTTGTGAGGACCGAGTTGGGGGCGACGGTCCGGCCCCCTTGGCTCGCAAGACGGGTCAAGAGCTGAAAGGGCGGCCCTCAATTCCGGTCCAAACGAGGTGCAAAACATGCCGCCAGGGTCAAGGAGCAGAAAACAGGCCCATCAGGCCCAAGAAGCTCAAGATGGGCTAATTGGGCCAAGAAGACATGAAGCCGGCCCTATTGGGCCATGAGACATGCAGTTGGCCCATTGGGCCTGGTATCAAAAATAAACTTAAATAAATTTTAAAATGCGAAAGCAAAATTAAATAAGGAGTTAGCACCACATCGTGGGCACTCCACAATTGGGCGGCTAGTCCGGACCAGCTTCCGGTACGTTGACCCGGGCGTAGGCATGGGACACGCTCTCACTGCAGACGGACCCTTCCCACTATGTGGAAAAGTCGAAAGACTCAACCATGTAGGACGGGTAAATTCCATTTATCGAGAATGAGCCGACATACCGTTGTAATGTCGAATTTTATTCTCGATATTATGGGAATTGCCTAAGGGAAGGACATGACCAAAGTTCAGATTTTTATACATCCAATGTGAACCGACATGCTGTACCCCCGACATGAGATGAAATGAAATGACATTCAAGTGTTGATGTGGACCATTGCAAACCGGGCACCGATGCTAGCCCAACGGACCGGATGAGATGCGGACCGAACATAAATAAAGAAATAATAAAAAAAATATGAAAATACCTCAAAACAGGTCATTAAATCTGAAAAATGAAAGAAAAATCAGATTTCTAATAATCTGGAAAATTCCAATTAAAATCATTTAATTTAATAGAAACCTACTTCTTAATCAATTGAAAATTAAATAGTTCAAAAAACAATCAAACAAATCACATCAAAAATACTTTAAAAATACTAATAATCAGTCATAAAACAAAAAATAGATAATTTACAATCTGAAATTTAACAGTGATCAAATCAAATCAAAACTTCAAAACACTTAAAACACACCGAACATATTCAAACCGACGCCAAAAGATCAACCGACATAAGAAAACAACAAAAATATCTTAAATCAAATTAAATAAGTCGAATTGTTTAAAACATCAAATTCCATTAAATTCCAAACTCAAACAAAAATAATTTCAACCAATTAAAGTAAAAGCAACCAAAACCAATTCAAACCGAAATCAAAATCAAACAATTCAAAATCAACATATAAAATCAAATCTGAAAATTCACAATTTACACCACATAAAACCAATCTCAAATCAAAAAATCAAAAATCAATTCCAAAACAAATAAAAATCAACATCCAACAAAGTTAAGACAACTTGTTCGCATTGTATCAGGTCCGAAAGGCTAGGCCCTTATGAGTTATCTTTTGTTATGTGGATGTGCACGTTCTCTCAAACTAGTTTGCTATGGCGGTTAATCAAGGGCATTCGAGTAGTTGCTCGATATAAGTTAACGTCGGATATTCGCACCATCCGACGGAGAGAGGTCAAATCTAAATTTTCTAAGAACCCGAACCTCGGTTCTAGTACTTCTAAATGTATCGTTGGACTATTTAATACATTTATAGATTATCATCTATTTTTCTAACTAGTCCAAAGGAGATACGAAAATCATTTTTGAAAAGAAAAAATGTCAAAAACGAGGTTCTCACAGGTGCCTTAGGTATTTTTACATCATTAAAAAAGTAATTTTGAGGGTTTTTCCCCCTTGATACCCCCTCACAAGGGACACTTATTTAATAATAGTTTAAATATATTAATATATTACATTATCACTTATACTATCATACATATTTAAGATTTATGATTATAAACATATATTATATACTTAATTAAGTTTCTTTTCAGCTCTTTCTTCACTCTCTCTATCTCACTTATATGTCGATCCGCGACTACTCTGTGCTCCCCCCATTTAATAATATTATAACAATATTTTACCATCACTTATACTATTGCATATATATAAATTTTATAATTATAAATAATTTATATACTTAAATTTTATAAAAATTTATTTAACTTTCTTCTCTTTCACACACATCATATTTACTTATGTGCATTGATAAAACACTCATATTCAATTATAACATAAAAATATATAATTATATTTATGTTTTTTATATATATAACAATCTCCCGACTCAGCCTTTCTTGATTACTGCCTTTGACTGCCTAGGCGACGCCTAAGCGGAATTGGTACCCTTCAACGCCTTGGGCACCTTGTCGCCTTGACAACTATGATTCGAATCAGATCAGATCAATTCGATTCCGACCGATTCTCAAGAAGAGAAACCGATCCGGAATCGATTTTTTTAAAAAAATTAAAAAATTCCGATTCCGATTCCGATTCAAGCTGATTCGGCCTGAATCCTTTTTTAAAAAAATCTAAAAAATTAGGATTCCGAATCCGATCCGATTCAACTGATTCAAGACAAATTCAAACCGATTCAATTGGTCCTCCAAGCATGAATCGGATCAAAGTCGGATGATCCGATTCTAGAATTGGCCAATTCTGATCTGATTTGACCGATTCTGCAATCTATGGACCTTTGGGATCCCCGGTGTGTCTCCTAGAGTCACCTATGTGTCCTTTACTTCTCCTAAGGGTTGTTGCCAGTATGAGTGGGTTAATGAAGGTCTATTGCAGTCACCTATGTGTCCTTTACTTCCCCTAAGGGTTGTTGCCAGTATGAGTGGGTTAATGAAGGTCTATTGCAGCCCCCGATGTGTCCTTTCATTCTCCCAAGGGCAGAGGTGGAGTAGGGCTGAGATGGGCCTGTGTTGACACTAAGATGTGCCTGTTTTGTAGTTGAAAATAATCCAACAAGTAGGGGAATGACGACCCCTAATAGAGGTAAACAAGGTGGCTGCGAAATTGACCTTGATAGGGTCAATTCTTATTGGATTAACATGGAGATGGGCTTCACTTAATAAATTTCAATTGTTGACTATATAGACCAATTGAGGATTGGATAAGCCTTAATTCTAATCCAATTACATTCTTTTTTTGAAATTTCCGGTGCCAACAATGTACAACAAAATGTCTATGGAAGAACTAAGAGAACAAGAAAACAACGGCCACAACAAGGAGGTCTAGCACTAGCTTCGGTTGACAAGCTAACAAAAAAGCATGGTAAGTTTTTCACCATTGTCCACAAACAGTGCTAACAACAAAATGTAACAAATTTAAGTGGACAATAGCAATCTCTACTAAGTTATATTGTCAAATAAGTTTCCCCTCTGTCATCGAATAGGATGGTATCAAATCTCCATAGAGAAACCAGAATTCCTCTATTAATCTTTAATCCAGCTTCGCATATGCTTTTACGTTGATAAACCCAGTTCATTTTACATAAATACTAACCAGTCACCAAGTTAGGTCAGATTTTCCAAATCAGATTTCTCTCTTGTAATCATACCGAGCTTTCAATGGAACAGCAAGTCACTTCACATTTCACAAGCAGGAGATAATATGATGATAACTATCTACATTTGGGACTCCAGCGTATGTCTGCATGATGTGCAATATTACAATGATAAACAGAAAAGAACAGAAAAGGGCAAACTTTGGAATGGTGTAGGCATTCAATTGTCTCTTGAGAAATCAACCTACCACAAGCAAAATTCCCCAACACCATTATAACCAAGAATGACACAGTCATATCTTGGTACCTGCTTTAGCACTGTTGCCGAAGGTGACATGTGACCAAAATTAGACAAGATAAATTCGTCACATTTTTCTCTGCAAAATGAAAGATATCTATGTGAGAACAGAGTTCTCTGTGACAAAAAAATATGCACAATGTCAAACATATTTTGCAGCAGCAAGTGTCAGTGTTGAACATCCTTAAGAATATATAAATGTACAAAATTTGGGCAGAGAAGGTTGCCGAATGTCTTCAACAATAGCTTCCACGCAAAGTACATACAAAAATGCTTTGCAAATTTAGAGACAAATATAGGGCAACATGTTATGCAAGAAACTTCATGAATATCTACTTTTACATCATTGATTGATTTAACTAGAAGATTAAACAAGAATTTGATGGCATTCCAATTTCATAAACAAAGGCAAAATTCGGAGCTTCTTCAATAGTTAAGGAGATAAAATTCCACTGCTACCAATATGAAACGGAAAGGAGGAAGCAAAACAAGAGACAAAAGAAAGAAACTGAGCATAAGAATCCTAAAAGATAAGATAAGGGAAAACAAAAGGCATGCGAATTGAGAAAGGAAGCAAAAAACAGAGAGGGTTAGATAGCTTCCTTGCAACTTTGATTCTGAATGTCCTCAGTAGTTTTCTATTATCATCATCCAGAATAAGATCCTAACAAAATCTTGAGAACATAAAAAAAAGATGTGCACCTTGCAGCAAGGCTTTAAGAGAGACCCAAGGTTCACTATCCTCACAAATCTTCAAAAAGCTATGAAAATCTCAAAAGATGGAAAAAATAAATAAGAAAAAAATACCTCCACATGGGGTTCATAACCCACACATGTAACTCTCCACTTTCTTCAACTGCAAGAAGATGATATGGTTCACAAACTAATATGCAATAAATTATCCCGGCTGTCCTCAACTTGGCAATAATAGACACATAGCCCAGCTCCACATGTACTATCTTTATAGCATTCTCCTCACAATGGTCCAATTTGCAAATAGAGCAAAGACAATTGAGATTTTTCTCCCTGTGAATTTAACCTAAAATAAACATCAGGATGCAAATAGGAAGCACACAATGAGATCTGATAAGTTATCTGATTCTGTGTTACCTGCAGCAAGGTGCTTTGATACAACTAAGAAGGACAAGGGATTCACCATGAGGAGTTAATTGTAACCCAGAACTTTCAACTGGAATCTGATAAGACAATCTTAAGTTGCACATACGAATAGTGAAATAAGCATCAAATCTCAAAATTCACTGGCAGATTGCAAAATAAAAAGAGACTTACTCTTCGGCCACATTGGTCTTTTAAGTCAGGAAATGACATTGATGTGTATCCAATAAAAGAAGGGCAGTTCATTTGATTGTCGAAAGGAATCATGTATATAAAAAGATCTCTGAGCGCCTCTTCTGAATGGCCACATAAAGCACAAACGAGTATTGCTCCGTGCTTTTCTATCAGCAAAATAGACAGAATTGTGTTTGGTAGCAGGTAACAACCGACAACCTCCACAAACCCTTCAAATTCCTTCTCGGCATCAGAAATTTTGGATAAAGGAATATTGTATGGGTTACGCTTGTAAAGCTCAGTATTAAAATAACCACCCTGTTTACCACTAGCAATGGACTCTATTGCCGGATTTACATCTGAGTTGATCAAATTATGATCCTTGTTTCCTCCAGGGGGATGCTCTATCACCTCTTGAACAAGTGAGGCAGGTTCACAGCACCCATCCGCAACAGTCAGGTTATCTACATGGTTCACATAATCTGCAGTACAAGTATGAGCTGGTCTGAAAAAATCGACTTCATTTGAGACACTTTTCGCTGCTTCCCGATCTTGAGATGCAAGTTGAACAACCTTAACTAGTGAACTCATTGACCTGGAGACATTTCCTGTTGTCAAATGTTGCATTCTCTCATTCAATGATGCTTCGTCCCCTATACCATGAACATTTGTCTCAACCTGTCTATTCTTATTTATCTGCAGCAATCTGTCAGAGAATGTTCGCTGATCTTCTCCTTTACTGATATCTCTACAAACTATACTATCTGAATGGGGAACTTCATTCATAATTGGATGAGGTACAAATGGTGGTTTCTCTGCCATGCCATCATTAGTTTGAGTTTCTCCAACCGACATTAATGCACTCGCGGTTGTTGAACAGAAAGGACCCTCAGTATTCTGTGCCAGCTTGATACCAACAGCAGAAACATGAAGCTCGTCTGCAGCATTCCTAGCATCAGTTACTCTATCATCTCTCGTTGAGAATAGATCATCAGTACTAGCATTGACCTGCACAAAAGAAGCTGTTCTGGGTAATGAATGGTACAAGAAGCTGGTAAAGGTCTTCAGAAAAGTATTCATCTGTATACGTTTAAGGATAAAAATAAAACCTTCGTGTCATGTCGGCATTTCCGACTTTCATCACTACATACATCCATTTGTGCACAATGAATGTTTTCTTCAACGTCTGGAGGATGAACACCTTTGTGCAATATGTTGCATATCTCTAAGGTGGCAACATCTTCAATTGGGTCCATATGTATGGGTTTGACAATTTGTAAATAACTATCACTTGAACTTAAACAACCATCTCTAGGTTTCACTGATATGATGCAAGTAGAACAATTAGAAGCCAAGGAATGATGATGATAAGGGCTACTACCAGATAGAAAAATCACACTGTTTCCTTCATCCACATGATTCTTATCTGCTTGTTCTTGATCTGTTTTATGGTCTTGTGCAAAAACATCTCCATTGTAACTGAATAGAGGTTGTGATAGTAGAGGATCATGAAAACATAGGTCATCTTCAAAGCTGTCTGGTACAATAGGGTGGACGCCTGCAGATTCAGACATGTTAGTCTGTTCTTTGATGCCATTCCTACAGATAGAATCATCTTTGACTTCTTGAAACACTGAACTAGCTCCCACTGTTGTTTCTTCAGCCTTTATTCTCCCATCAGTTCCTTCAAGCTGCAAGTTGATATGTTTGGCTGCAGTAAAAGAAATAAACACTTAAAGGACACATTTGTGCAACAATGTCTATCATATACATAGTTCTATTAAAGGTGACACATGTAATTATGCAAGCTTTAACATGCAGTGGAACAAAAATAAAATCATTCACTAACTTGTTAAATGTCTTTTTTGACTAGACCATAATTCTTCTGGATCTAAATCAGAGACAGGGCTAATTTCTTGACTTTGTTTTCGCAGTCTTTTCCTCATATAAGTCTTTGTTAGTAAAGGAATGGCACGGGGAAGTAAAAGAGTCATCATAGACCTCGTTAAATCTTGCCCTGTAACACCTGCAAGTTCAGTCTCAAAATATGTTTGCCTCTCCGACTCTGTGGATAGCGATTCCTTCACAAAGTCACTAGAAGAAACATTGTCGAGCAAGCATTTGCAAGTTGGAGATCCTTTCTCTCTAGCTGAGCATCTAGCATTTGGAGTGTCAACTTGCACTTCTCTTCCTCTAAAAATATCCTGCTCACTTTGGCTCACTCGTTTGTATGCACAGTTTGCTGTTACTTGTGGCACTGGCACATCTGTGGCAAGCTCATATTTCATGCCAAGGAAATATCCTTTCTCATTTTCCAAAGTGACACCCTCAGTGTTACCTGCACGCCTTAAAGATTTAAATGGACTGTTGTAAACTGTAGAAAGTAGACATGGGAACAGCTAGAAAAAATTCTTTACCGTTGGAAGTGCACAGCAACGCTTAAGAATCATGTAAAGGCATACCTCGAGAAATTTCCAGTGAGTCCGGCACAAAAAGATCCAAATCCTTTGGATTGGCATCCCCATCTGAATTTTCTAAACATCTGCTATTTGATTTCACTGCTAATGTCACCGCTCCCAAGTCAGAATCCAGCAAAGCATCAAGCTAAAAACAAATTGGTTAAAATCAAATCACATGTTCACAACTTCTTCACAAGCATAACTGTACTCAACTCATACGCCAGATAGCAAGCAGCATTAATATTAAAATTTAAATTCCAGCTTTTTGAAGAAAAACTCGCAGAGAAGAATCTTGACATCAAAAGTACTTCAAACCAGAAGTGAGGTCAGACAGATGAAGTTGGAACTCAGTAGCACTAGATCAGAAAATAGGTAACACCTAGTGAATGAAATTACCATAATGAGCAGCTTGTATTAGATACAGAAGAAAGCACTAAACATTCTCCAAGACGTTGGAAAAGATTCAGTTTAAAAAATATAAGAAGTTTCAGGCCATTGAATTAAAATACCAGATAATCTAATACAAAGTATAAAATAACAAGAGTAACATTTAAAGTAGACATTTACAGTCCATTGAGGGGCACCAAACAACAGCCATGACTGCCAAAATTGTTTAACAGTAATAACAAGTACTTGCATTGCATCTCCCAACCATCGGTGCACTAAGAAATAAAAACTGATGCAGCATATGGGAAACAACCACAAAACTGTAGAAAGAAATCTGCATAGAATTGAGCTTAAAGTTACTGCATACCACTTCTTCCTCCATGCTACTCTTATTTTCCATGTGGACTGGATTGGAGTTTTCATGAATTATGGTCTTGGTATTGTTTCCATTAAAACAAAGAGATATTCCTGGTTGCTCAGGTTCATCTTCAACCAGTAAAACAAAATCCTTTTCAACTTCAGGCAGCGTTTTCTCCAGAGGCTCATGTTGAGTGGAATCCTGAACATGAGCATTTAGACACAGGAGATCAGAACTGATATTAAGATGGCTTGCATCCTTTAGAAAGAAAGTACCACTTTGTGGTATCTCGCTGTGAAAAACTTCATCCTTTGAAGGGCCAGCTTCAAAATTGGGGGCATTCTGTTGTTTAAAAGAAAAAATATCTTCACTACTCATCAAATCTTGGGATTGAGTCCTTTTTATACATGCAACACTACTTACATTCACAACTGAGCCTGTATGCCTTATGTTCCTCTTCCTGCTATGTTGTTGATTCTCTGAGTATTTTAGTGAATCAGTCTTAATGCATGATTCTGGCTCTTGGATATCCTTTGATGTTGCAGAAATATTCTGACAACTAGAATATACCAAGCTTTTCTCTGGCACCGGGTTGACAATGACTACAAGTTCACGGAGCAGTCTCTGAACAGATGGATTTCTGAACCCAAACAGCTGCAATCAATCCAAAAAAAAGGATAAACAATTTTGGAAAAGCTTTCATCATTTTTCTACAAGTTTGTATGCATATAAACAAATAAAAAAGTAATCCAGTTCTCAATAATATAAAATAAAATTCATGATTATTAAATTTTGTATCAAGTGAAGTAGAGAAGAGCAATTGAGATGGTTTTAGATGTAGACCTAGAGAAGCTTCAGTAAGAAATTTGGAGCATATTAAGGTAGTGTCATGAAAGAAAACACAGGAAACTTTTAGATTAACTTGAAAGCCAAGTACCATGATTTGGATGGTGAAATCTTTAAAGAAGAGACAGCTGCTAGCCCAAAACCATTAAGAATAGAAACAAAACTAGATAGACCACCCCAAGAAATTCGGGGCCAAGGATTTTTTTTTTAGTTGAATGGTTAAACACGTGAAAAGATGTATCAAAAGGCTTGGCTGATACTAGCAGATCCAATCAGACTTTAGGCCACCCAACCTGATAGAGCCCAATCAGCCAATCCAGCTCAGCAGATTGGCCATATCACCTAGTATCAGTCGATCCAACCAATCCAGATCAGCCCAATGGCTAGCCCAACATGTAGCTGATCTATATCGGCCAGGACTTGGCCAATCCAATCCTGATATCCGATATTTCCTTCCTTAGTTAAACATATTGTTAGAAGCGTGGAATGCGATCTCCTAAGAATCTCTTTCTCTCAACACATCCGAGAAATGAGATCGCCAAAATGAGATTATCGATATAGTATCTCTAGTACCTTAATTCCCTCTGCCTATCACTACCCCTAATTTGTAAGATGGCATTGTTAAGTTTGTTTCATATATTACCTAATTTATCATAAAATCCATCCAAATATTCATTTTGACATTACTGATTACTGTTTGATAAAATTTTACAACTTAATATTTTTATGACTATATTTATACAATTGACCTAAGATGTCATCAATCTCTTATCCATATTGTTCAAAATGAAGCTTAGGTCTAAAATAAGATCCTTTATGTTTAATTCTCTAACATCTTATCTTGATGTTTAATATGAGTTCTCTTGTCTTTTTTGAAAAGATTACATGATGCATGCTGATTGGTATTTTCGAGATCTAATCTTCTGAAATTTTTCTAAAATCTCTTCTCTTAAGTCTCCATGAGATAAAATTGAGAAATGAGATGGCAACCCTTGAGTAAGATACACATTACACAAATGAAATTCGAGATCTAATCTCCCGAGATTTTTCCAAAAATTTCACGAAATCTCCTCTTTCAACCTTCCAAGACGAAGATGAGATCCAAGACGGCAATCCTTAGTTAGAAGCAATAAAAATACAATGTGCAATCAAATTGAGCTATCCCATTGCAACCATAATGGAGACTGTAAAAGATGAAGGCTGTCTACAGTTGCTGAGGAGTGAGGATTGCCAACAAGTGGCTGATTGTCTAACAAGAAGGTGCAACCAAAGAACAAGAAAATATTGAGATAGTTCACCTAAGCAGTTATTTTTAGATGCACCACAAAACTCACAGATTGACAGTAATATGATAACACTATCAGTGTATGAATGCAACTTCCTCATTAAATATTTAGCAGTTATGCAATTCATGTACACTTTAAGCAAAGAGGATGTAGAGGATGTTCTCTGCAATCCTGGAGTTTACTTATTCTACGTCAACATTTTTAAGTTTCACTGTCACTTGTCAGAAAATTAGTGTGTTTGACAATCAAGGGTCAGATTACTGAAAGAATATGTCATTGCAATGTGGCTGATGAGTAAGTGGATCTGGATCATCTCTTGTTAACTACCCTTGAGAAAAATGTGTTGCAGGTGGTGTGAACCATATTAAAACCACCAAGGATGTGGAACCTATGGACCGGATATGGTATGCAATACGGCAATAGTGCCACTACCTATTACCATATTCTATAGGCAAACATTATATCTACTTCTTATTTGTTAGTAATAAAAAAAGTGTATACTGTGGACCAATTTGTGCTATCTGCTAAGAAATAGATAAATGGTCAAATAGCGTGTGATTAATGGTCATATAATTAGAAAGATAGGTAAGGAGCCTTGCATTGAGGTGCTTGTGACGAGCTACTTGCACAGGAAAAAACATCATGCTGAGGTTCTTGCACCAGGCAAAGCCGTGTATGGGAGGAGCTACATCGGAGTGGGAGAGTTTCAATACAGGAGGGATTGCCAGGGGGAAGCCAAAACTAAGGAGCTTGAGACAAGAAGAGCGAGATTGGTGAACCGTCTTCAGGGGCAGTGGGAGTCTTGTGCTGGAGCCCTGTGTGCCATGATGAAAATGGGAGGTAGGAAATTGGAGGATGGTCACATGTGTGAAAATTTGTGTTTACGGGCTCAGAGTTGTAAAGATAATAATGTCCTAGATTTTAAACCATAGATATACATGGATTAATAGATATAGATAATGGATAGTGGGTTTGATTCTGTCTTTATGGGTTATCCTACATCAAAACCATTAATTTATCAATGAAGGAAAAAAACTGAATGGCAAGAAAGAAACATAAAACTTGCCTCAGTCCCATCCACTTTGCAAGAAAACCTTTTGCCGTTGAAATTCTTTACCCTGGGTCCACTTTTCTTCTGAAAACATTCCCAAGCAATGTCAGGGGTCTGCCCTGAAGACGAATCACCGCTAGTAGATGTAACCTACATTTAGAACGAATTGTGCATTCCTCAGGGGAAGAAATCAAGTGAAGTTAGAGGTTACAGGATGATACTTCAGTTAGAAGACAGTTCAAATAATTCACAGAGTATGTGGCAAAAGCATGCGCGCACCATAAACAGGGGTCCTTTATTGCCTTCCCGTACTTCCAGATTGCATGTGACCCCGCCATTGGCACGAAGGGCGTGATATCCGACTGGATATGGATATCGGTCCTTCCCCTGGAGAAAAAAAAATGCAACGATTTCAGATGTCAACGTTTACATACTGCAAATGTACTGCAGTAGCCAATCAATTATGCAAGCAAGCGCACTGGTGTTCATACATCACAGATACAAAGTCGCCGATGGCTCCATCGACTTTTTCCACATCGTGGGCTGATAAAATGAGCAAACAAGAGTTGACTCGAAACAGCAGCTAGTTATGCACACAACACGACACCCGGACCAATCCTGTTTTCCAAGCGCTTGCAAAAACAGAAATGGGGCCCCCAAGCATCACGGCACTAACCCGTCAAAATCACACTCCGACACGGAAAGAGAAACTCAAAAACCCCTCGCACCCAACATTTTCACGATTAGACGAGACAACGATCGCAAACAGCACGGAAGGAGGGGGGAGGGGTTAAAAGAACATAGCCAAATAAGAGCGCAAGGAGAGAGGAAGCAAAAAATGCTTTACCCTAGAACAGCTCCAGTACTTCTTGCCCCACGGGCCGACGTAAAGGCTTCCAATGGAGACGATATTCAGGTCGTCCGCGTCCTCCCCGCTACGCTCGTCCATTAGCGACGCCGTCGCAGCGGGAGCAAGGCGGAGAAGAGGAGGAACACCCGCGGCGGCAGAAGGGCGGTATCAGCGTCGGACGCTGCTGCTGCCAAGCTTCGTGTACCGTACTTTAAAGACGTCAACCAATAGGCGAATAAGATTTTTATATTAGAGAAGACAAAAGAGATCGTTGAGTCGATTGGTGCAATGATCCGTGGTATAGCCATCGCCCCGTAACGCGGCAAAACACGACGGTTCGCTGGCTTCCCGCGCTGTTTTATGTATCGTGCGGCCAAACGTAAAAAAAAAAAACAAAACAAAAGAACAAAAATATTCGCCGTTGCCGGGGATCGAACCCGGGTCACCCGCGTGACAGGCGGGAATACTCACCACTATACTACAACGACTTCTTGATAAAGTCAATTTTATATTTTTATTATAGAATAAAAAATATTTTTCAGCGCGATGATATTTATATGAAGATAAAATAATACACATGCATACTAATTTTATTTAAACATTCAATTAATTAGTATATGTATTGATCAAATAAGTACTTTCAAGTACAAAATCACATGTAAGGGTTGAAATTAAAAGTTCGGATTTATTTATGAACTCACAAGTAAAAAAAATTTGCACGTTGATTTGTGATTACAGTGTCTACCTTTTATCCCCGATAATAGGGTATTTAGTTTTAAGTTTAAAGTATATATTACACTATATGCTAACATATTTTTTAAAATTAAAGAACCAGATGTTTTAACATGTTGTCAAAAGTAATGTAAATTTTTAGATCCTGGACATATGTTTGGCAACACTCTTGGATTTAAGATTTTGCTGACACGTCTAAAAAAAATTGGAATGTTCTTATATTTAAGATTTTGTTAAGGCTTTTAGAAATAAATGTATTTTTTTGAAGCTCTACCGCAGCAGTTGTGGGGTCGCACTCGTGTGTTTTTAAATTTTCTTGGATTATAAAACAAGTATATTTACTTTAGAATGAAATTTTGATTTAAATTCAATTAAATTTGACGATTCTATATATTATTATTCTATAATAGGCAGTATATAAGAATAAAAAAATACATTGACAAGGTCTACAATCAAATATATAGATTAATATAATGGGGTGTTTGGTTGCATGATAATTGAGGTTTTTATTTTAATTTTTAAAAATTGTAAGAAAACTTGTTAAAAGAGGTGTTTGACAACCATGACAATTTTATGTTTTGAAAGTGATTTTCTTCTTAAACAAAAAAAGAGGGTCTCACCTCTTTTCTTTTTTCTTGTGGTCCCCCACTTCATTTGGTCATGTGCGGTGGTTACTTTTTTTTGTAATCACATCTCTCCAAACATGATAAATTTTTGTCATGAGTTGATTCACTTTTTATTTTAATACAAGTTTTTATCACGAAAGTGTACAAAAAATTATCACCCAACCAAACACCCCATAAGTTTTTTAAAACCTTTTTAGTTGATGACAGAAGTCCGCACATGCATATATTATGCAGTCGCGCTGTTTACTTCCGCGTGTGGATCTTACTTTTAAAATAAGAGAGCAAAATTAAGAAAAAGTAAAGCCAAAACACCCCATAAAATCTTTAAGAGAAGCACAAAAAATGGAAAAAAAGATGGAAAAATTGTCATTTTACGAGATATAATGAAAAGTGGAAACCATGTATAGTCAAAATAAAGGAGAGATACACGGAAAAACACGAAGATGTCACCTAAGGTGGTCAGATTCGATAGCAAAATCATTTCAATTTTGATATAGGTTAAATTGTTTCAATCTTGATTCTTATAATTTCGAAATTATTACATTTTATTTTATTATCGGAATCAAAATTAGATTCAATAATTTTTTATTTTGATATTAAATATTTTTTATTAAAAATAATAATTTACATATACTTATTAAATTTTGATATAATTTTTTAAAATTTTATTTTTATCATTTTAACAAGTTATATATCATAATTTATAATTTATTTGACTTTAATTTATTTATATTTACTCGTATGCTTGTTTTGTATCGAAATTAGATAAACGAAAATGAAATCACTTGATTCCAATTATGATAAATTACGAGAGTATCTGCTTCCATTTTGAATAATTTATAGGATATAAAAAAATTTACAAACTGGTTAATTTTTATCGGAATCAAATCAAATCAAAACCTTAGAATATCAAATTCCAGTTACACCATCTGTCACCTATTGGAAGCCACCGATCATCGTGGATAGGGTCTTCTGGTTGATGTCAGTTTCCCCGTTGAAGGCTTCAACTACAGTTTTGGAATCGTTCTCTATATATGATGCAGGTGCTGGAATGGAAAGCAAGAGCGGAGCGGGCTGCAAATTTATGGGAGTAGCTGAAGACTGGAGAGGAAGTTGCCTGCGCTGCAGAGTCCCTGGCAATTACTCTGTTGAGGATCGCGGTAGATATCACTGATATAGTGCGGAACTAATATACCGACTCTGCAAAGAATAAATAAACAAAATATATACGAGAAGTAGAGATAGAGAGGAGCACACCGGGATTTACGTGGTTCGGAGGCGATAAGCCTTCCTACGTCCACGGGCGAAGACGAACGACTTCCACTATATGAGAAACAAGTACAAAGGATGGAGAATCTCTCAAGACCCAAAGCCCTTTACACCCTCAAACTCTCTCTACGATATCTCCCAAGAGAATACAAGAAATAGAGAGAAGAAGAGAATAGGGTGGTGGTGGCCTCTCTCTTGCCAGCTTGGTCTTGTCGCTTACGTGTTATGTTTCTCCCCCTCCTCATGCCTTTATATGTAGGTGGTAGGAACTCTCTGTATATGCCTAGAAGATACCTTTTGGATATCTCTAGAAAATATCATAGCACTCTCTACGATGTGCCAGAAGACATCTAAGCACTTTTGGATGTGCCTTCAAGACATGGCTGTAAGAGTCCGAAGATTCCCTAAGTTGACCAAGTCAACCTTTACAAATCTCCACCTTTGGCTTGGTCAACTAGAATTGCGTTCGTCTTCTCCAACCCCCGAGGATTCCTTCAAAGTCTTGTGGAATACCAATTAAGTTCAAGCAATGCTTGAACTTAGCAACCGGAAGAGGTTTTGTTAACATGTGGATTGTCTTCTGTACTCGCCCTTTTTGATATTGATCTCTCCTCGAGAAATAATATCTCGAATAAAATGGTACCGACATCAATGTGCTTTTGTCCTCTCGTGATACATCTCGATCCTTAGTCAAGTGGATGGCACTTTGACTATCACAATAGACGATAGTCACATTCTCGATATGAATTAAGCTCGTGTACGTACCTCTTATCCATATACCTTCCTTTATCGCCTCTCGTAATTGCCATATATTCGACTCTGGTAGATAATGCAACAAGAGGGTCAGTAAGGTGGCTTTCCAACTAACAAGACATCCTCCAACCGAGAAAATATATCCGGTGAGAGATCTCCTTTTATCAAGCACCCCTGCAAAGCCTGAATCAACATAGCCTGTTAAATTATCACCATTTTTCTTAAACATTAAACAAGTGTTAGTACTGCCACAGAGATATCTGAAGATCCACTTTATTGCATGCCAATGTACTTTACCTCGGATTCGTGCCATATATCGACTAACGACACCGACCATGTGAAATATTCGGACGAGTACATACCATAGCATACATCATGCCGCCAATCGCACTCGAGTATGGTATCTGCGATACGTACTTTTCTTCTTCTCGAAGATTGTGGTGATAAAGAAGCCGAAAGTTTGAAATGAGCGACTAGTGGTGTAGCAACCTGTTTTGCATCCCACATGCCAAAGCGCTTAAGTACTTTCTCAATGTACTTAGCTTCGAGTAAGATGTAACTTACTCCGCACTTTGGTCTCTTCCGGATCTCCATGCCGAGAATCTTCTTAGTCGTCTCATCTTTCATCTCAAACTCACTGCTGAGTAGTGATTTTAGCTTGTTGATATCAGACATTTCTTTTGCTGCAATTAACATGTCATCTACATATAGCAGCAAGTAGATAAAAGAATTTTCTGATAATTTCCTGAAATAAACACAGCTATCAAATTTGCTTCTATAGTAACCATGTTGTACCATGAATGAATCAAATCGCCTATACCACTGTCTAGGAGATTGCTTCAAACCATATAAAGATTTCTGAAGCAAACAAACATGGTCTTCTTTTCCTTTAATTGTGAAACCTTCTGGCTGCTCCATATAAATTTTCTCTTCAAGCTCACCCTGGAGAAAAGCAGTTTTTACGTCCATTTGCTCTAACTCCACACCATAAGAAGCAACTAGAGATACCAATATGCGAATAGAGCTATGTTTAACAACAGTGAAAAAACATCATTATAATCAATACCTTCTACCCGACTATAGCCCTTTGCAACTAACCTTGCTTTGTATCTAGTTCCTTCATCACAAGTGTCTTCCTTTTTCGAAGACCCATTTCGACCAACAATTTTCTTTTCTTTGGGAGCCTTCACTAACTCCCAAGTCCGATTCTTATGAAGAGACTCGATCTCTTCTTTCATAGCAAATAGCCACTTATCCGCATCCTTACGAGATATAGCATCCGAAAATGTGGAAGGCTCATTATCATCAAGTGTTTCTTCTGCAGAGATAAAGCATAAGCTACCATATCCGCATAGCTATATCTCAATTGGCCTAATATCTCTTCGTTGCCTTCGTCTCGGCGCAAGAGAATATTGTTGTAGTTGTGGTACTTCCTCCACATGTTGTTCATCGTGCACCCGAGTTTGGGAAGATTTCGAGGTGAACTTGTAGTTTCTAACTCCACCTTCTTCGTAGTACTCCTCTCGTAAAATCTACATTCCGTGGAACAAAATCCTTCTTTGGATAAAGTAATGTAGATTCATCAAAAGTGACATTCCTTTCAATCATAAATTTAGAGATCTTGGATCAACACCATAATCTATATCCTTTAACTCCCGAAGCATAACCAAGGAATATGCACTTCTTTCGCTCATTTATTTACCATTATCAACATACGAACATGTTGCAACCAAAACTCTTAAGTCGAATAGTCCGAGGATTACCTCGACCATACTCTTCCGAGTTTTAAAATCAATAGCGGAGAGTCGGAGATAAGTTCACCAAATAACAAGTCATGACACTGTTCGCCCAAAGTCTTTGTTAAGACCGCATTGATAAAGCATACAACGGGCTCTCTCAAGAAGTGTTCTCGTTCATTCTTCTCGCAACACCATTCGTCGAGGTGTATATCTCACCGTACGGTGCCCGACAATACCTTCATCTTTTGCATTCATCAAACTCTGAACAATTCAAGCCCGTTATCATCCTCAGCCCTTTTAATTTTCTTCCCGGTTGATTTTCAACTAAAGCCTTCCATTGCTTAAAATGCTTAAACACATCACTCTTTTCGCTTAAGCATAAACACCCAAACTTTCCTTGAATAATCATCAATGAAAGTTAGAAAATAACGAGCACCACCTTTTGACGGACTCGAGAGGGACCCCAAAGATCGTAATGAATATAATCAAGAGTGCTTTGGTTGTGAATTGTCGTTTTGAAGCTCACCCTTTTCGTCTTCCGAAAATGCAATGCTCACGATTCTACCTACCGATAGCCGGCCACAAAGCAAACCTCTTTGACTTAATAGGGTCATTCCCTTCTCACTCATATGTCCCAACCTCATATGCCATAATTTGGTCGCATCATCTTCGACATAGAGGTGGATGCGCAGAACTCGCGGCACCGATGCCGATAGTGCCCATAAGCGGTGTATAAACCTCCGCATCTTTTTCCTTTCATCGAACAAGGGATCTCTTTGATTTTTATAACTCCACCTTCACCGAGTACTCGCATCCATTTCGCATCTAGTGTACCCAAAGAAATAAGATTTTTCTTTAAGTCGGGAACGTACCGACATTTCGTCAATGTTCTAATAATGCCATCATACATTTTCGATCCGACCGTGCCAATCCCAATTGTCTTGCATGGAGCATCATTTCCCATCAAGACAACTCCACCATTAACCGACTCATATGTGGAGAAAAATCCCGATTAGGGGTCATACGGTACGAAAGCATCCGAATCTAAGATCCAATCATCTTTGGATCGTATGGCTTACCTGGCGAACATAATCTTCGTACTCTTCTTTCGCGACACTAGCCTCTCTCACGAAGTTTCACCTTTTGAAGACTCTTTCTTGTCTTCTTTTTCGATTCTTTCTCCTGAGTTTCCAACAATCACTTTAATGCGACCCTTCTTGTACGTAGTTGCAAATCTTACTTTTGTTTCTTGACTTAGATCCGGATTCACCACGATTTTTACCAAATCGATTTCTTTCTTTTGGCCTTCCTTCCTGGCAAGAAGACCCTCGATTGATGTCCTTCGAACTACCACTAGTCATATCTTTATCCATCAATTCTTTTCGAGAATAAAGAAGATTTTACATCTTCAACGTAGATAATCTCTACTATATAGCATAGATTCTCGAAAAGTCTTATACGACGGCGGTAGAGAACAAAGCAAGAGCAAGGCTTTATCTTCTTCGTCTATCTTCACATCACTACTTTCTAAATCTATCGTGATAGAATTGAATTCATCAAGATGTGATTTTATAGACGTACCTTCTCGCCATCTTCGAGTACGAAGAGACGCCGTTTCAAATATAGCTTGCTAGTCGAGACTTCGTCATATACAACGACTCCAATTTCAACCACAATGCGGCCGTTGTTTTGTCATGAATGACTTCTGGTAGAACTTCATTAGACAAGCTTAACTGAATTGAAGCCAGTGCCTTCTCATCAAGCTCTTGTTTCTCATCATCAGACATAGTGGCTGGCATCTTCTCCTTCCCAAGCAGAGCCTTCTGTAACCCTTGATGGGTTAGAAGTGCTTTCATCTTGATCTGCCATAAATTCGAAGCTGATGCTCCTGGCCGAACTTCGATATCAAACTTTGCGTACATCGTGCTCTTCCAAAAAAAAAATATCGTTGAATCTTAACACGCCCGATACCGCTTGTCGAGGATCGCGTAGATATCAACCGATATAGTGCGGAACTAATATACCGACTCTGCAAAGAATAAATAAACAAAATATATACGAGAAGTAGAGATAGAGAGGAGCACACCGGGATTTACGTGGTTCGGAGGCGATAAGCCTTCCTACGTCCACGGGTGAAGACGAACGACTTCCACTATATGAGAAACAAGTACAAAGGATGGAGAATCTCTCAAGACCCAAAGCCCTTTACACCCTCAAACTCTCTACGATATTTCCAGAATACAAGAAATAGAGAAGAAGAATAACAGGATAGGGCAGTGGCTCTCTCTTTGCTAGCCTTGGTCTTGTCTTGCTTATGTGTTATGTTTCTCCCCCTCCTCATGCCTTTATATAGAGGTGGTAGGAACTCTCTAGATATGCCTAGAAGATACCTTTTTGGATATCTCTAGAAAATATCATAGCACTCTCTAGATGTGCCTAGAAGACATCTAAGCACTTTTGGATGTGCCTAGAAGATATGGCTAGAAGAGTCCGGAAGATTCCTAAGTTGACCAAGTCAACCTTTACATACTCCAACAGCTCCAGAAGATGGGTACCCTGTGCCAGCATCGACATTCAGTTTGGTAGAGTTGGGAGGAGGCGGATGCCAGATTTGGGACCGAGCGGAGGTTGAGTGCTTCCGTTCCGCGGAGGAAAGCCAGTCCGCGGCATCGGCGAGGACTTTCTTCCCGAGTGTGCACGTAGGGTGGACGCTCTTGCCTTCAGAGGAGTTGCCGCAACGATCTGTCCAAATCTACCGGAGGAATGCTCCCCCTATCGTAATGATTCCGGGGCCTGCGTGGGAAGCCGGAGCCAACCACGAAGTGATAAACGCTCCGACAGAAATGCAGTTGGCAGTGTGCGCTGGGGGCAACTGGGAGTCGAGCCAGGTGGCCTTGGCCCAGAAGAGCGCAATGCAGAAAGATGTGGTCGATCATCTCCGGAGCTTCGCTGCAGATGTCGCAGGTCGGTGGTCTTGTCTTGCATCCGCTAGCCATGTGGGCATTGGTGGGGGGAGGATATTTCTAGCGCATTGCATATGAAGTGGATGGTCTTCTGCGGAAAGACGCTCGGAAACTTTGTTGATCCAGATCAAATTTCCAGGTGTGGGCTTCCGAAGCGCTGGGGGGGGGGGGGGTGTTGCGGTTTTGTAGAAAGAGGTGAGCCGATTTGGTAGCTATGGAGGGAACCCATTGGAGTTATGTGGCCAAATGCTGGTGTCAATGGCATGGTTAATTGTTGGTGGGGAAGGTGACTTTTGAGGATAGCCTCCGCAGTGTTGTAACGTGCTCGTTTGAATTCGACGACGGACAAAGTTGAACTCCAAAATATTAACCCGAGAATGGATATAGAAAAAGAAATGAACACATTGAATAAAAGAAAACAACAATTTAACAGGTTTCGACAAGATAACGTGTGTTTCACGACAACGGGAGACAATGATCGAAAGTTTCACCAAATAAAGAGAAGATACAAGAAAATATAGCACTCTTTTAAGAGTAGCAAATACTCTCCCAAATCGATACCCCCACCTTATAGATCTTAATCTAGTTGCTTGCACATGGTGATCCTTGGAATGGGAAGAGCAACCTTCCATTTATATAGTCGTTTATGGAGGATGCGCACGACGTCCCCGCTCACGTTCTGATCCTCACATCAAGATGAACATCAAAGAGGAGCCCCTTGATACCAGCTTAGCTTCTCGGTCAGATGTGAAGCCGCCTATCTCGCTTAGGACGAGGAGAAGAAGATCGATGCTGCACGTCTCCTTCATGCACATCTGCATGCAACGGCTGAGAGAGAAGTGTTCTTGGAAACGGCTCCTGATGAGGTGTTCAATATTCCAGCTTCCATTGAGTATGATGAGGTTGCTCACATTCCGCCACGGGGCGTACAAGCCCTATTTTAACCGGGGAGGTCCTCGGTGGTCCAATTATGGCCTCAAATGTTAATCTTCTCGCCATTGGCTTCGCTCCAGAAGCAGTCGTGTTTGATGAGAGTGTAGTGGCATCGATAAGGTTCTTCCATATTGTAGAAGATCTCCTAGTAGCATAAACATACCAAAGGTCGATCAGTAAGAAGTGCATTTTCTTGTTGCCATTGTCACTACCTGATCACCGGAAGTTCTTCTGACATTTCTCTAGGTGTTTAAGAGTGGCAGTAGAGAGCTTATGAACAGAAGAACTTGATGAGTGTGTTCTACCATCAGTACTGAGTAATAATTTATTTTTTATCGCTCTTGAATTAAAACTACTTTGACTGAAGAGTCAACATCAGACATCGCTGGCGTCGCAAAGAAAGAATGGACCCAACAACGTCAAATCCGATCAAAGATAAGATTTTTTTTTTTGATCTAAGAAAACGGTGATTGACGCCAGAGATAAGATGAATAGCGGTGGCCGTCGGCGGAGAACACGATGGATGTCCCCCCAAATCAACGGGTGAGCGACGCCGTCCTTTTGACCCCCCCATCCGCCGTCGCCGCCGCCCACCCACACCGCGTGGCCGCCTCCGGTCGGTGGTTCTCCGGTCCCCAGTCATCCTGTCTCCCTTGCAGGCGCCGTTCCTTCCCCCCGGCCACTTTCTTCCGCCGGGAAATGATTTGACGGCAGATATCTTGGATGAGCTTGCCGCAGTCCAATCTTCTCAGTCGCGGAATTTCTCCCTATTTTTGTTGAACTTATTCCCATCACCCTAGCAGAGAAGGTCTCGTCGCCGGTTGGGACGGCTGCGGCGATCGCGAACCCGATCTTTGCAATCTTCTTGTCGAGGTTCCGGCCGTCGCCGGAAACCGGCGAGCAGGAGGATGCCTATTCCCCGAGAACCGGAGCACGGAAGACGAGGGATTCGAGGAACGGCGTCTATGATTGGCTGGGACCAAACCTTTGTTATGAATTATTTATTAGTTATAAATAAATGATTTTTTTATGAGCATGGGGAAATTCAACTTGTTTTCACGGATCTTACTCGGTTGTTTAATAATAGGATGTTTGGTTGCACACAATAAAATTTTAAACATTTTTTGTGACAAGACTTTGCATTGAAATTTTGAAATAAATATAAATTAACTAAGGACATAAAAGATCTAACAAAAATGACAGTTATATATGACTAAAAGAGTTGCTGTATTCGAGAGAACAGTCAAATAAAAAGAATAAGGCCTCATTTCTTTTTTACATCGAAAATTTTAATTTTTTTAAAAATGTCAAATACCCGTAACAAAAATTTAATTTATCACGTAACCAAACGTCCCAAAACACTCATTTTTGTTGTATTAATCTCTCTTCATATATATATCACTTGCTTTATTTGGCCGGTTTCATTTACTCTCATCTTTAACTATTTTATGTACAGATATTAGTTGATATAAAACGATGCATTTTGAGTTAAATGTGTTGCACGAGAGGATATATATAACAACGAGAGAATTTCCCTGGCAACCGAGGCGAATTAAAGTAGTCATCGCAAATATTTGAAGACAGAACTCCTTGTTCATAACTTGTTCCGTAATAATAATAGTATACGTCCCTTATCATGTAAACTATCAAAACATACTTGTTATTTGATATTGATTTTAAAATTTATAATAAAAATAAAACATATTATGTAAATATCCACCGCATCATTAATGCCAAAATTGATGTTATATCACCCAACATAAGATTAGGTATCATCTCATGAAAAATGCCTAAATACGTATTAGTAATTTCTTTGCAAATAACTTAGTTTTAAGTGGTTCACTACAATTTTTATTTATAAAAGTAAACAAATTTAATTTTAATTATAGTTAAAGAAATTAAACGTGAAATTAATAATTTAGGTATTTGAATGAGTCGAATCTAACGCCAACGTCCGTCTTTATTCACTGTATGCAACTCTTGAGCATATATACAGGCAACTTGTAATGGTAATATTAAATTTCTATATTATTTTTACTACAAAATAGGACGTTATCTCTGTTCCACACCGACCACATATTTTTGGTTTTCTTTGATTATAGTATGGAAACTGAAATCACAACAATTTCGCTACATTTTAATTTCAGTCATGTGTTTTTTAGACCGCACGTGTGTAATATGAATATGGTCTCGGTCGGCAATTCATAATATTAATCTTACCAGGTTTTTCGTTGCACAGTAATTTTGTACACAGTTTTTGTGATAAATTTATATATCAAAGTAAAATATAAGATAGCTAAAAAGTAAAAAAAAAATTGTAAGCTTCTGTGAGATACGATGACAAAAAAAACATTTGGGACCGTTTATAATTAAAACAGAAGTGAGGGACCACAAGGGAAAAAGAAGGTTCCATCTATTTTTTGGTCTATTATGAAATCTTGATTAAACTATATTTTTTATAATAATTGCTCAACACCCAGTAGCAAGTCTGTTACAAAATACATTTTTGAAACTAAAGTAAATCAGGTCATCATTCGACCACATACTCCACTCACATGCTAGTTTTTGTTATTAATCAAATTCCAGCATAGATTGTTAAGATAGATGAAAGCAATTATATCATATCAAAATACCTAATTTGTAACCAAATGTGATTGTAAAGCTCATGACTACACTTGTTGAAATACTTGTATCACTCATGTTCTTTACAGCGTGTTCGGTGGTATATATTACTAAACACCTTTACCGCTATTATTCTTATTTTTATTTAGTATTTATATAAATATATAGTCACATTTAAGGTGTTGGAGTGTTACTTTCGTTCTCTAACATCGTAACACAAACAAGACATGATTTATGATATAAATGTCCACTCATCTCGACCTTCTATGGGCACCCTATCCCGTTAAAATACCAACATCAAAATTGATATAATATGGCATTTAATACCCTAACCAAACAAGCTGGTATCAGATAGCCGAAACATCTGATATATATATATATATATATATATATTTCTATGTCCACCTTCTATGCCTTGGCTGTTGAAGAAAAACGACACGTTCAATGCGAAGGAAGAAAAAAAGGAAGTAAGTTGGGGTCGTTTATTGAAGCCTCAAAAATAGTTTTCCCTCTTCTACATGTTAGGAGAACCGTGCGGGGCTGTCTTGGTCATTGAGCTTGGCCCATTTTGGTTTGTTTGACGGAGGGAGCAGAGCATATCAATCCAGATCCATCTTGGGCGGCGTTCACCCCCCTTCGGTGTGTAACTATAAAAAGATGTCTGATGGATTCTCCGTCAGCTTTTCCAACACTTTGCCTAGAATTTATTTTAGGCATTTTGTACACTTTTGTTGTGTTGGATCTGTGGAGACCGGCTTACTTAAGTTTGTTCTGTTGTTTTTCTGCGTCGGTGTTGTTTGTAGTCCACAAACCGGGTTATGACTCAGACATTATCAGCTTTAGCGTTTTAGACGCTAAGTCTCTCCCGAGACCGTGGGTTTGGGCTTTCTCCACTTCCGTTTGGAGTGATATTCCGGTCTCGGTACAGTTTACAAACTCCCTTGTAGGAGTTCTTTCTTGTACCACCCGACCACGATTGCACCTGCGTGTGCTGGTCATCTCGTGGTGGTACAGTCTCTCCTTGGAAATTTTCTTTTCCAAGATCACTTCCTTGATGACCCGGTCTAACATCTTTGTTGGTTTTATCTTTATCTCTGTACAAACTATGTATGATCTTTAGTCTTGTTTAATGAATATGGTCATGTTTTCTTCAAAAAAAAGAAAATCATATCTATTTTCCAGTTATAAAGATTGTTTATTGATAAATGTAGGTCTATTTAAATTTTTTTTTTGAAACAATTCCAACTAGTTGGAATTGACTGATGGTTTGAGCTGAACCAAAGGCTAGCGGTTGCCGGATAGAACCGAACCAATCAATTTTGGACACCCATATGTCTTGTACTGAACATTTCAAAACTGGTATCATCAACCAAAAGCCTATCCATATAAATATAAAGTTTAAATTCAACAGCGATACGGATGTCTGATAGTTCTGTCAAGACGAGCCTAAATGATTAAATCTAGCGTTATAAGTATCATTAAATGCCTGATAGATACGTTCTTGTTTAACGGTACCCAGGGTCGAAACTAACACATCATCTATACTTAATATTCTATCACCGCAACCCGAACCAGAATACCGGAGACCTGTGGAGACCTGTCTTCCACTTGAAGGTCCGATTGCCATCTTGGCCCCTACTCTTACTAGGATACCCGCGTTCGCCGGTCAGACGGCCAGCCTCGTTCGTTGGACCTCTATCTCGCCAATATCGACACGCCGCGTGTCCCCCCCGAGTCCGAGCGTATCTGTGGCTTTCATTTCAGGGTGTCGAATCCAGCGAAGCAACACGTCTGCGCGATCACATGGCGGTGGCTCCCGGAGCGCGGCTCGCATCCTGCCGTCCGTTCGATCACCCGAGGACGGCTCTCGCGGGGGGATGATTCGGATGGGGGGTCACGTGCGCGAGGCACCTCCCGTAATTTTGCGCAACAGTCGGGGCCTCTTGCTCGACAGAAATGTCACGAAATAAGGAACGGCGGGGCCCCGCGTCCGTACGATTGGCCTCAAATGCCCAAAGGCATGTCCCCACGCTGCGTGTCAGTTGAGGGCCTCCGATAACGACTAGAATACGAGCCGGGACCAATAGAAATGCGACAACGTATGGGCAGAAACCACCTGGTTCTACGAAACCGCCCGTCGCGGCGGGGGGAGGCGGGGGGAGGCGGTTTTTGGAGCCTCCCCGCGCCCGTCGCATATATGCCATGCCGCCCGCTCGGTGGGTGGCCGAGGCGCCGAGCCCCGGCAACGGTTGTCCCCACGGTGCGTATCAGTTGCGGGCGGGAGGGGGGCTCAGGCGACGACTAGAGTAGGAAGTGCGACCAATCGAAATGCGACAACGCATGGTGAGAAACCACCTGGTTATCCGAAACCGCCCGTCGACCCGGATCTCGGCGAGGCGAGGCGGTTTTTAGCGCCTCCCCGCGCATATATGCCTTCCCGCTGGGGGTGTGCGGCCGAAGCGCCGAGCCGCGGCAACGGTTGTCGCCTCGTTGCGCTGCTGGGGGCTCACTCCACTACCCTCGCACTCTACTCCTCACTTCCTTCCGGCGGCGGCGGCGGCGGCGGCGGCTGCAGCTGCTATTTGTTCTAGTGCTCATCCCCGCGGTTCGGCCTGCGGAGGCACAGATCGGCGCTGGGCGGAGAGCCATGGGGAGGGGGAAGGTGCAGCTGAAGAGGATCGAGAACAAGATCAACAGGCAGGTCACTTTCTCTAAGCGGCGGTCCGGCTTGCTGAAGAAGGCGCACGAGATCTCCGTCCTCTGCGATGCCGAGGTCGCTCTTATTGTCTTCTCCACCAAGGGCAAGCTCTATGAATACTCCACCGATTCACGGTACGTGTACACCGACCTTTCCACTGCATGCTCTCCACATGTTCGCCAAATTCTCTCGGCTTCAGTGGCTCCCGCCGGTCGTCTCTTTCGGTGTCGTTCAACGTCGGCGCTGTTCCTTCCATCCTTCCATTCTTTTATCAAGCCGCTAGATCGATCCCGCGTGCCACTGCTCGCTCGCTCTTGGACCTGTTATGGATCGTTTTCCTAACGTAGTTTCTCTCCATTCTTTGTCGATTGTGATAAGATTGATGATATTATGTGCTATGCTTTTTTTATACAACTGTGTGTGATGGATGGTCCGAAGATAATTATCATTAGGGTATGGAATTTTCTGCGACACCAAGTTAGATTTTCTGGTTAACCAGAAAACCAAGGGCGGGTTCACCAATTCTGAATTTTGGAGATTTTTTTATCGCACTTGGAGTTCGTTCTTTCTACCTGAAAGTGATACGGCGACATCGTTTTGTCACTACTTCCTGTTAGGTGGTTCGCTTTTCTTTAAGACCGATCCTTGTATGCCGCAAGAAAAATTCTATACTTCGGACGCCGTTTTGTCAAAGGACTTCGTCGATAGAGATAGAAGGGGGTTGGGGTGGAGTGTCTCTTCGGCCTATGCAGCTCGGCAAAGATACCTGTCCATGTACAGTAGTAGAAGGTTTTTTATGCTTGAAGGGACTAGTCATGATTTCGTCCGTATCAACAAACAATAGTTCTTTTAACTTTTGCACGGTGTGCGGGTACTCTATACCGAGGAAGTCGGGATTTCTCAAGGCGTTCGGCATCCTTTTTTTCAATGAGTTGTGATTCAGTCCGACCTGCACGCAAGATGCGGCTAGGAAGAGAGTGATCTTTCCGTTCCTGGAGCTGAAATTTTTGTGGTAGCATTGAAATTGCGCAAGTTGTATCCCAGGATAAATTAGGATATGGGGGCGGGCGGGAGAAAGATCTAGACAGCGACTTTATACTTAACTGTTTGATAAGATATATTCTATCCAGGTACGAGGTATATAAGTCTGTCATCAAATATAAAAACGGTGATTCCAGAGAAAAAAAAGAAGTGGGGTGCAAAGGAGCCAATACAGTACTCCACAACTAGCTCTAAACTTGGCTAGATAAAAACTAGATTAAGTTTGTTTGTTATATCAAACGAACAAGGTTGAACAAAAGATTAGGCTCAGTCATTAAATGAGTTGAGTTTCTCGATGAAAACTCTATTGAACTAGTTTATTATGTTAAAACAAATAAATTCGAACAAAAATGAAAACTTGAATTATCAAATGAACCAAAGTTGAATAGATTATTGTTCGACTTGATAAGTTCACGAGTAAATAGATTAAATATTTTATTTAATATTTATTTAAAAAATTAAATTATATTAATAGTTATAAATTGCCTTTTAAATATATAAAGTAAGTCAATTAGAGTTTAAATTTGGCTCGAGTTTCATAATGAGTTGTTAGAGTTTCATAAATGATTTGTGATTGATTTTGAGTTTTATAAATGAGTGATTATCTAATTTAAACTTGAATGTGAAGTGGACTTTAGTTGAGCTGCTATTCGAGTACGAGCTCAGCTTGATCGAGTAATAAACTAAGTTTGAACAATAGTTCAACATATTCGTAAAAGTTCAAACTCGAACTCAAAATCAGGTAAAATAAATCAGTTGAGATTGAACAACATACTACTTGACTTCGCTCATTTGCACCTTTAATGAGAAACTCCTGTCCTAGGAACCTAGGGTTTCTTTTACCTTGTACACTATAACCTTGTTCAAGGTCAATATGATGCACGTTCCCCATAGGATTTTGGAGCTAGATAGAATTGATGATAGTTATAGATCTTTATTAATTATTGAAGGAAAGATATCTAGAGTTTAATGTTTATTTCCAGCGGCATTTTGGAGCTTCGGTGGGCAATTGATTTCACATTCAAATTTTTTTTCAACCGACTTTATTTCATTTAGAGACGTTTTAGCCTTCACCTCCGTGCTAAACGCTCTTGCTTCCACATTCTCTGAATGAACCGGTTTGTATCTAATGTCTTTTTGATTCCATCGGGTTGGTTGGACATAATCTAACATCAACCACTTAGTCAACCAAATCTAGTGATTTTCACACATATTCAACATATGTGAAAACATAATCATTTTTCACACATATTGCATTAAGTATTGGGTTTACCCAAATCGTAGGGCATCCGAGAAGAAAGTTACCCGCGTATCTTTCTGCCTGAGGAGCTCTGCACCATAAGTCTCAGTCTTTTTAGCTTTGAAAGACAACTTATCTATCCTCTTATAGTGGCCCACAATCTATAAACAAGATAAGATAATGGTAATAGTCAAATATGTGTAGGGAGACAACCCGAAGAACAAAAGAAAGAAGAAACATTTATCTCAATATCCATCTCTTGGGCAGAGGAACTTGGTACAAACACTTCACCTTTATGAATCTCGGTGGATAGATCTCCTCCCTCCTCGAGGCATGTCTATTGGTGGAACTTGAAGTACAAAATAGAGGCAAACAGAGGCCAAGTAGAAAGGAGAAAACGAAAGAAATGCTTAGGGGGGAAGGCAAACTCACCCCTTTTGATGCCACATTTCTCATGTGTTCGGGTCCGAGGATCTTCAAGAACTTCCTTGCCATGGTTGCATGCGCCCTCTTTCATGAAGATGCCATTAGGAGGAAATTTAATCAAAAAGAAGGGTAAATAGGGTGCTAGAATTTTTATTCCCGAGGGAAAACACAAGTTTTTTTTTTTGCAGGAGCAAGAGAAAAGTCTCGCATCTTATAAGAAGCAAGGAATTCAAAAGGAGGGAAACTATAATGAATGTTTTGTTTATTAGCGATGCGTTTGATCTTTCGAACACATGCCTCTGAAGATTTGACTCGTTGGTATATAATTTAAAAAAAAGTGTGAGAGTCTAGTAATTTATTGAGTGATGTTGAGGGTTATTGGTATGGGGAACAACCATACTCGAGGACCTCTTAAATAAAATTGGTAATAGTTCAGACAATTTAATTTTTAAATCTACAGATGGGCCTATCGTTGTGCACATAGATGATAGTTTCTTTCGAGTTTCTTGACTTGTTGTACAATTTATATCCTCAACCATTTGCTTACATCATGTATGTATTTCTTTCAATGGAGCATGCATCATCTCATCTTCATTTAAGTCCCACCATATTTAAGTCCTATTGTATTTACATTGAGTGTAGTTGAAATGCATATATTATGGTAGATGTGTGACCACACTTGGGTATATAGAATCCATAATGAGTGCATAAGAGATAAAATGAAAGTTGCGAAAATTGAGGATATTGTTAAAGAGGGAAGATTTCGTTAGTTTGGACATAATAGGTAGCATCATTTTTAGACACCTATTAGACTAGTCGAGGCCCTGAGGTTGTCAGCATAGTAGAGGCAGAGAGGTAGACTTAAGTTAACTTGACGTAGGCATATTCAATATGACTTAGATGAATTAGACATACAAGAGGAGTTAGCGAAAAACCAGGGAGAATGGAAATGATGAATCCATATAGTTGATGAATCTATATAGTTGACCCCAATTATTTGAGATTGAGACTTTGAGTTGAGTTTGAGTATTTGCATCCCATTGGGTTCTCATGCTTACATCACATTATGTTATAATAATAAACCATCGTGTTTTGATCTTGCCTCATAGTAACTTTTGTAGTCGAATCATGTCCTGTTATCATTCTCCCCGCCATGGCTTGCAATGCCACCAAATGTGAATTCTTGGAATCAGTTGATATCTTACCGCATTTTGACGATGTTTTCGGATAAAATAACATGTTTTCCATTATGGATTAAATTGGTATTTCCACGAGAACCTAATGAACTCGAGGGCTTGACCATAAACTGATTGGCAACCTTTATTTGCCCACTTAATTTCTCTTGAACTTTTCACGGTTAAGCACACCACACAACTCGGGTCACTACTCAATTATGAACTCATGGGTCGAAACCCGGATATCCCAAGCGTGTAGGGGTTGGCTTTCTTTTTTCTCTTCTATGCTAGTCACACTTTTTTACCCAATCTATTATGGGAATAGTTCAATGGAACATGATGGTGATTTCAAGAACTAGGTGGCATTCGCTTTTCTTAATTAAGCGTGTGTCTAAAATTATACTTTGATTTCACTTTTTCAGCCTCTATTATCATTTTGCTCTGTTTGCATTTCTTTATAATCACTTTTGCTTCACTCTATGCTATTCTCTTGCAAACTCGATCTCAAGACGAGACAAGTTGTAAACACACCAAATTGAATAGTTGTGGAGCTTAAAATTTTTTTTAAGTTAATATGTAAAACGATTCACCTTGTGAATTGGTTCTCGCCAACAAAACAAGGGATGACCTCTTAACGACGTCCGCTTAGAAGACGTAGATGGATCCTATCGATATCTTCCTCTCCAACACTCTCAATTGGTGAGAATTCGGCCCATCTCCGGAATCTTGGACTTTGTGAGAAATCAACTACTATCTAATTGTGTATTTATACGTGTCTTGACTCTCTGAATGGTCTACTTAAAGAAAATGATTTTGAATTTTGAAATTTGAATTCATACCAATTTTAGTATTACTTAATCTAATGATCCAAATTGGACATTTAACAATAAGCATTTTGACATAGTATACATTTAATTAGATGCATTGACCACCTGTTAACATGCGCGTGTTTAATTAGGGTTTTAATTGACATGTCCCTATAAGTGGATACATCTAAGGTGCATTTAGCGGAACATTAACGAAGTCCCGACAAATTTCTCGCCATTTGTTTCATTAATGTGCTTTTTGGAGTCCCTTTTATAAAATAAGGTGCCCTGTGAATGTCATGTTGCTGATCCCCAATAAAAAAAGTGTGTCAAGAGAGCATTTAAAATATCCTTCCACACTTATTGCAATGTTTAGTAGAAGTGTTTGACGTCAAGATGATGGTAAGTAGGGCATTTTAATGGTAGCCAGTTCCTGTCAAGGGGTTCATTCGCGTTTACTTTTTGATTTACACCATTTGTTCTTTACATTTTATCGCCATCAGAGCACATCCATCCGTATATTTATCATTATTATTGCAACTATACATCTAAAATGCCAAAAAAATATTTGGGATCTGACATCAATCAGGTTTGTTCCATCCTATTTGTCATATATGTTCTTTTTATTGTCGCTACTACACCGTATCAGTAGTTTTAATTGTGTCGTATTTTTCTTCATTTTCAAAATTTGTAGATCATAGCATCTTTAGATCCCACTTAAAACTGAAAGCGTCTAAATCTCAACTGCATCCAAATAATAGAGAGCTCGACCGAAGAAGAAACTTGAATCCACATCTACATATCTTCACGCATGCACACACGCCAATATATTTAATTTATTTATATTTGGTGATCGTAATTATCTTTTTTTTTTGACTGACGAGACGGCGCAGTGGCGCCGGACCGCGCTGCACAGCGCGTGGCGAGGGATCGAGCAACACGAGATCCACCCCGTGGCGCCGGACCATAATTGTCACTTATGGACTTTGCCATACGGTTTACCGAACCCTCTTTTTTCCACCGTGAAAATGTCTCTTTGGTGTCCGAGTCTCGAACATTCAAAACGTTACCCTAACTATCCTTTTACGAAGGATATGAAAACGAGTGAGTGTTTCGAAAAAGAAACGAAAAGAACGGGTTAGGGCTCGTGAGGTTTTCGGCGCCATCCGCCTGTTGCTATTGGAGGCGCCAATGGCAAAGTGATGATGCAGCGGTGGCAGCGTCTGGCCGAATCAGCGGCGGCGAAGGAGCCAGCAGTGGCTGGCGAGGGAACACCGCGGTGGCAGCAGCAACGGTGCCAACCATGGGGGATGACTGCGACGAACTCAGCAGGAGTGGCCGAAGAAGATGACGACCACCACAACGGTTATGCAGCACGCGGAGGAGAGCGTGCGTAATTGAGCGACGAACATGGCAGCGGCGGCATCCGTTGGCAGCAACGTTGACCCTGATTCCGGTGAAACAAAGAGATCCAGAGAGAAATGTTTGTTTCCGGCGGCGTTTTGGGGCTCCCCCGGTAGATCTCACATTCGATTTTTCTTTCCAACCGATTTTCTTTCTTTAGAGAGGTTTCAGCCTTCACCTCTGCCCCAGCCGCTCCTGTCTCCGCGTTCTCCGGATGAACCGGTTCGTCTCCAACGTCTTCCCGATTCCATCGGGTTAGTTGGGCAATTTCTTTAGTTGGGCAATTTCTAACAATTATACCGATGGGAGAAGGTTTAAGGTTGCAGGGAGAGGGATGGAGATGTTTCCGAGATCTCTGCTGCTCAAAACCACCGTCTCTTTGTTTCGTAGTAGAACCTTGTGATGTTCGCTCTTCCTTCGGCGGAAAGCTAGAGGAAGTACCACGGATCAGCGCCTAGGTTGCTCAGGGGGCCATAACTTCCGTGCACAGGCTGACAATATGAGTGAGCCGAGCTTAGAGGTACAAGCTATGGGGGAACGTTTAATTAATGCAGGAACGCTTGATTATGTACTGCATGCATGTTTCTCAGTCTCCTGATAGATATTCCAAGGCATCATAAGAGAAAAGAGAAACTACTACCTAGGAAGAATGATTTCAAAGCATAAAAAATCATGATTAAGATAGAAGTTCTTATTTGTTTCTGCCTTTCTGGTACTTGTTCACAGTACGTTCATTTTATCTCAGCAAGCCTTTGTAGAGAAGGTATTGAATTCTGATGTTGCGACTATCTCTTTAATCCATTTTACTTTTACACTCTTTTTCATACTTAATTTTGCCTTGTCTGCACAGTTGTTTCATTGTCCCCACATTTTTTCGTCATTTCTTTGAATCATCATATCCTCTTCTTTATGTATTATGTACCTCCTAAAGTTCTTCAAAATTGCTTCAGGGTGTGTGAGTTATGGATTAGTCATGCATGAAACGTGACTTGGTAGCTCAGCTGCATTCGTCCCTCCCTAGGCCCTGTTTGGTAATCAATGTTACACACCTCTATCACTATGAATTTTGAAATTGATGTTGATATCAATTATCAAGAGGTGTTTGGTTAATAATATCAATTTTGATAATTGTAGTACAAACAAAGCAACTTGTGTAATATTAGTGTCCACTTGTTTACAATTTTTCTGGTTCACATGAACCTTAAATTCAAGGTTGCCTTGAAAACAATGAATAGTTATCATTATTCACACGATACATATAAGATGAAGAAATGTATATGTTAAAGTTGAGAGGCCTAAGAATGTAAGATATATGAATAGTATATCATATCTTTAAATGTTGGACATTAGATTGTTTTCACAAAATGGAAGGTGAAAGTTTAAAATTAGATAAGATAATCAAATATTTAAAATAAATAAATATATGCTCTGATACCATTTTACGAGTGTTAAAAATATACGATGTTATTATTGATAGGTATGGGTTCTTTTTTTCTACATTCTTAAGCTGAGGTTTTGGCCATGGTTGAAATCATCGGAGGTGAAAGGATTTGTTTGTACAGAGTAGTGTTGTTAGAAAGTCCTTGTAAATTTGCTTCCCAATTGTTAAATCATTAGAATACCTTAAACGAATTTGTGTTTCTTACAGCATGGAAATGATTCTAGAACGGTATGAACGGTATTGTCACGCAGAAAGGGCACTTGCTGTAACAAATATGGAATTACAGGTATGGAACTCTTGGAATAGAAAGAACAGATTGGTATTTTGCATCAACTAGTATAGAACAATGCAAACTTACACTAGGAACTCAATCCTTTTACATTTGAAAGTTTTTAAGAATTTCCAAAGATTGATGAATAAAAAGTTCACTTGCACAATTGCATGAAAAGCAGGGAAATTGGTCAATTGAATGTGGCAAGTTGAAGACCAAAGTAGAAGCACTGCAGAAGCACCAGAGGTAAGCATCAGCATTTAAAATATTTTCATCTAGTTCAATGTCAAATATTTATGGCTTTAACGGTTTTGGTAGGCATCTTATGGGTGAAGATCTTGATCAGTTAAATATCAAGGAGCTCCAACACCTTGAAAATCAACTGGATGATGGATTAAAACATGTCAGATCAAGAAAGGTGTGTTAACTTTTTGGCAAGTTAAGTTCGCATTTTATAAGTTCTCTTGCAACAGATGTGTTTTATTTTTCTTCTTGCATTGCATGATATAAGGAATACATCCTAGGTTTTGAAAATAATGCATGAGAGACATGATAACCCTAGTGGGTACTCAAGTTATCCGTATATTGTTTGCATAGCGATGAGCGATGAGGCCAACTGGAGGCATCTCTTGAGAGTAAGGGGATGTGTGGCGATTGGAACATATGTTTTTTTTTGCCCAAAATGCCTCTCTATAAAAGGCTCCCATTTGGAGGAGTTGTGATATAGATAATGCTTTAGTGGAGCCCCAAAATGCTGCCACCCAAAACACTCCTTCTCGGTGTTCTCTATTTATATCAGCCACTTGATCATACATTGGTATGTAAGACATCGTCGACACCATTGTTGCACCCCACTGCCTCCACTGCTGCATTCGTCAATCTCCATTTCCACTATTGTTAACATGCTCCACTGTCAACTTTAGTGTTAGTTGCTGTGGAACCATTTCGCCTATGGCTGTTGCCACCTCTGGTCATCGTTGTAATGACTAAATCAACTACCTGCCCAACAATCATGTTAATTGATAGCCTTCCCAAGCATGGAGAGAAAAATTGGAGTTTGAATCGATTAGAATCGGCCGATTTTTGGTAAGAAAACTGATTCAGAATCAGGACTTTTAAAAAAATTTAAAAATTTTGAATTTGATTTCGAACCAATTTTGATTCTAATCCGATTGAGCCGATTCTTGACTGATTCAACTGATTCAGGTTGATTCCATCAGGAATCGATTCGACCAATTTCATAAACCATGTTCCCAATAGATCACCTATCCTTGGACTACTCTCAAATAAAACATACTTTTGGAATTTTTGAACTCAATATCTGAAGAATGGTTAAATTGAGTTGGTACTTTGTAGTAGTCTATTGATCTAATCACTTACCATATTTTCAATATGAGGTGTTATAATCTACGTTCTTAAAATTTTTAAAGTTTTTAATTATTTCCAAAGATTGATGACGCGAGGGCGAAAAGCTGGCTTGACCCCCCTTTTGTTGGGGTTTGCTGATGTTTGCACACATTGTCGGGTGTGCTCGACAAATGGCCACAACCCCACCTGAACACATTAGGGGGCACTACAAACCCCTACTCGCACATTTGCACGACAGCCATGATTTTCTAGCCCAGCCAACCAGTTGCCGCTATGATGCCCGGACGGGGTTAAGTTGAGCCGGTCCAGCCGGCAACCAGTTTAGCTGGCCAGTTCAACATGTTTTGGGCCAGTTCGGCCACTTTTATATCAGTTTAAACCCGGCCCATTTTGTATTGCTTTGTTTTAGGTTGTTTTAGCATTCTAATGCCATTGTGTAGCATTTTGGTCCGGTTCCACTGCGCTGTCCCGCATCACAAAATATTGTCAAAACTATGAATTTGGCAAGTGTTGGTGTCAATTTTCACAAGAAAATACATATGGAAAAAAGAAAAAAAAAGAAAAGGGAGGGCTAGACCAAGGGTCTAGTTGTCCCGGTCCTTAATTGGCCCAAAAGCTGAGCAGTTCGACCCATGGACATACATATCATCTGCTCTGGCTTTTAATTAGCTAAAGGGAACATTTTTCCGGCCACGGTCAACAAATTGCCTAATCAACCCTTGCCACATCAGCTGCCACCTCATCTTGTCCCATTAAGTGCATGGGAGAGTGGAAGAGATTAGTCAAAGACTTAATGTTAAGACATTAAACCAACCTAAAAGCTAGGAGTCAAGTTATCTTAATGGCATGTGAAAGGGAGAGACCATCTTACACTTAAGGCTATCTTAACCCTTCACCTCCCCCACTTCTATAAAAGAAGGCATCCTACCAAGAGGAAAAAAGGTTGGATGATCATGCCGCCAGGCTGCTGCTCTCACTGCACGCCCACCTGCTGATCGCGGCCAAGGAGAATGAGGTGAGGAAGAAAAAAAGAAGGAAGAAAGAGGGGCACCCTCCTGGGGCCTCCATTGTTCACGCTGGCTCCTCTTTGTGCTGCGCTTGCATCAGCTCTAGCTGCCATCTCCTACATCCAACGCCAAGGAGGAGGAAGGAGAAGAAGAAAATAACAAAAAAGGTAAGAGTATCTCTTAATTATGTAGCCCTCTAAGGGCACCTCTCCTCAACCTCTTCCAAGTTCTTTCTGTAACCTCTCATTATGTAAGCCGGCCTTCATCGTCATTGGCAACCCATGGCCTTAAAAAAACTCTTTCCAATCCCTGTTCGGTCCACCTGAGCAACCTTAAATAGGTCATTTTCAGACCCCTAAACAGCCCCTAGCCAGCCCCTGTTCAGTCTCCTAAACAGTTCACATTTTGGCCCATTTTTCAGACCCCTAAATAGGCCCCTTTTCAGCCTCTGAGCAACTCCTAAACAGGTCACTTTCAGACCCCCTAAACAGGACTTCTTCAGCCTTCTGTCCGGTCCATCAAATGCCCCTATGATGGCCTCATTTTAATTCCCTAATCAAGTCACGGTCAGCCCATCAGGATTCCCACTATAAACCACCAAAAACCCCCAATTCTAGTCCCTAAACAGCCCCTAATGACACCCCAATCAGGCACTGTTCAAACCCCCTTGCAAAGTCCTATTTCGGACCACCAAAACCCTCCCTACACAGTCATCTATCTGACCCCCAAAACAAGCCATTTTCTAACCGGGTCTGACCCCTGCAGAGTCACCCATGGGACACCCCCCCCCAAATGAGCTTCAATCAGCCTTTTTAAACAGGTCATTTTCGGCCCACTTAAAGATTCCTTGTGCAGGCCATGCTTCGCCCTCCAAAAGTCCCTTAAACAGCCCCTTGTGCAGGCAATTTTTGGCTCACCCAGACAGCGCCTTGACGGTCACTTGAACAGCCCTTGTGCAGGCCATTCTTGACCCTCCGGAACTCCCCTAAACAGGATTTTGTTCAGCCCCTTTGTGGTCCAGTCAGACAGCCCCCGTGCAGCACATTTTTGGGCCCACCTAAACTGTCCCTTGACAGTCTCCTGAATAGCCCTTGCGCAGGCCTCTTTTGGCCCACGCAAACAGCTCCTTCTGCAGGTCGTGTTCGGTCCCTCCAAACAGTCCTGAGAGGGCTCTGTTTTGACCCCCTTTTCCGATCTCATCCAGGTTCCTCCTAGCCCCCTTTGTGTGGCATTTCCTTTAGCCCCTTTGTGGCTCACAACATAAAAATCTCACAGCTCCCTTGTGGCTTACAAAAAAAACACAGCCTCTTTGTGGTTTCAAAAAAAATGGCAAAGCAGGCTCCTTGCAGCTCCAAGAAGGAAAGTGCAGAAGCCGTTCACTTTTGACACTGGTAGGTGGGGGCAAGGATCGCGGGATCGGAATCGGTCCCTGGATCGGTGGGGACCGATTCGATCCGGATCGGATCGGATCGGTCCGATCCAGGCCGATTCATCGGAAGGAAAATCGATCCGGATCGACCCTTAAAAAAACCCTAAAACACCAAAAAATTAACTAAATAAGGAGGTAGATCGGATTCCGATCCGATCTACCCCATTTTGGGGCGATTTCGGGCCCAAAAATGGCCCGAAATCGGCGCCACGGCGGCAGCTTGCCGCCGTGACATCTTCCCCGCCCTATCGGGCGGGGAAGACGACCTTACCGGGTCCATCGGACCCGGTAAGGCCAGGATCCGGTGACTGAAGAGGGCTGCCGCGGCGGGATGGCCGCCGCGGCAGCCTGTGGGTCGATTCCGGCGAGGGAATCGCCGGAATCGATCCGGAATCGACCGATCGATCCGGACCGATTCCACCTACAAACATCGATCCGGACCGATCTTTGGTCCGGATCGGTAGTTCCGCCGGGAATCGGATCGGAGGGGTCCGATCCGATCCAAGAATCGGCCGATCCCGATCCCGATCGGCCGATTCTGCAATCCATGGGTGGGGGTGATGTCCCAGGTCCTTTTGGAATCCGTCTGACAAGCCGATTGTCCACCTGGGCAGGTCTCCATCCTACCATCAAATATATGGCAAATAATGCGGATTGAAGCATCCAGCAGGCCAATCAGGCCCACTTGACACAAAATGAGCCCATTGAGCACAAGAAGACATGAAGACCGGTGAGCAAAGCTGATGAGATTTGAACCAGCCCATTGGGCCTTGACAAAAAAATAACAAAATAAAAATCTAAAATGTGAAAAGCCAAATTAAAATAAAGGACCCAAAAGCAACTTTAAACAAATCCGTTTGCATCTCATTGGACCCAAACGACTGAGGCTCTTTTTCTTGACTTCAGGCAAGTTATGTGGATGCACATGCTCTCCAAAAATGTCTCTATGACTGTTAATCAAGGGCATTTGAGTGGTCACTTGATGTAAGTCAACGTCAGATATTCACACTATCCGGCAGGGAGGGGTCAAATAAAATTTTCAAGGAATCCAAACCTCGGTTCTATACTTGTAAGCAAGTTTTCACATATTTTTCTAGACAGTCTCGACATGATATTTCTTCCTTAAATTTTAAGGGCGAAAACGAGGTTCTTACAGCAAGTTAACAAACTTAGAGTTTGGTGTTACTAAAGAACCACGAGTGAAGTGGTTGAATTAAACATCGACATACGCCATCTCACAGGCAAGTGAACACCCTAAGATGAATATAGATAGAGGAAGGAGTGATGATCATCTCAATTGCTAGTTGGACTTGGAGGGACCTTTGTCATTTCCAACTAGAAAATACCTCTTTTAACACTAGCATTTTACCCAAAACATATTCACGACTATAAAAAAAGTTCAACATCACATTTTTACCATGTTTATGTTTTACTTCAATCCAGATGTTACTAACATCTTTTTTCATGTTTTACTAACCCTGTTTATACTTTACTAATCTCTTTTATGCTTTATTAATTTTCACATGCATTTATTAGTGGACATTACTGTGTCATTTTGAGTTAAATGCTAGTGATAGAGTGGTGATTTCTCAATTTCTCATTAAAAATGAAAGAGTGTCTTCCAACTGGTATATCAGTTGATCTTGCCTCTAGAGGAAAAGGATCAAATACTAATAGTATGCATGATATCTCTCTCAAAAGATACTACAAAATGATTTCACATTCTCTCTTAGGTGTTGACCTTGGAGTATCTGTTAGATTCATCACAAGCACACAAGCAAGCACACTACAAAACTTAGGGAAGAGCACAAGAGACGCATTCGAGTTCCATGCCCTCAAGACAACAAAATCAATATTAAAGACCCGTTTTTAAATGCACACACACAAGTAGGAAACAAAATAAAAGAGATGAGGAGAATAAACCTATGGGATTGTATAGCTCTAGCTAGGCAACACTTGATCCCCCACGTAACAACATGCTCAAGTTGAAGATCGGTGAAAACAACTCTTCGAAACATTGGTACAAGATGGTAATTTTGGCTCTCCAAAGTTAACATTTTCCCACTTGAGGCATGAATAATGATCTTCTAACATTGTAGGATAGGCCGGAGAGAAAATTGTTATCATAAATGAAACTACGAACATAAGAACGTTATACCCTGTTTGGTAACACTATTAGACACCTTTATCATTATTAATTTTAAAATTGATATTGATGGGAATCACTTTGAGGTGTTTGGCTAATAATATCAATTTTAAAATTTGTAGTGCAAACAACACGTGTTACGTAATACAAGTGTCAACTTGTATCAATTTTGTTATTGTTACTCCATCTTCTAGAAATATCAATATCAATATTAATATAGTGTCATTTTTGATACTCTAACCAAACAGGCCATTATATATTGCTTGTGAAATTTTCATATTGTTCACATTTTATAAATGAAAGTACAAACATAAGAACCTTATATATTGCTTGCGGAATTTTTATATTGTTCACATTTTATAAATGAAAGTACAAACATAAGAACCTTAGATTGTTTGTTGAATTTTTCTAGTGTTCATATTTTATCAAGAGTGGTGTGTATAGTTCAAATTGTCCAATGGAATTGAATCAATCAGTGTTGTTCAGTTTGAATTACTACTTTAATTCAATCAACTTGGGCTTAGCCCTGAACTCCGCAGGAGGTTCTCTTGGAACCCCATGAGTCCCCCCCTTAAACTCTCCATCACCCTCGATGCTTCTCCTTGATTTCCCTCCTGCTTCCACCTGGAGAAATATCATTTTTCTCCTCCATCTTGCTTTCTTCTCAATCTGTGTCATCTTTCTCATTGGGAAATCCCATCTCTTAGCTCTAGCTCCTCCCATGACAACCTCACCCCACCCTCCGTTCATCTAACATTTTTCCTTATCTCCCCCCGTTTCTGATTTTCAACATCCATCTCTTTTTTAAACCTACCTCCTCCTTGCTCAGCCCTCGCAATGTATATTGCTGCTTTTAAACCCCTTTTCACCATACCAACCGCCATTAAATCTGCCAGCTTCCATATGACGCCACCCCCTCCCACTTGGTGTCCTTTGTCGCCTTTAAACTATTACAGTTTTTTTTGTCTTGCTGGAGGAGGCATCCCTTAAACAGATCGGCTTTGCTACCAATGGGGTGATGCTCATTTAAAGAAGTTCATGTCTTTGAATCCTAGAGATAGTTTTTGATCAGGGAGGAGGAAGATCGTCGTAATCTTCCTTTCTCCCTGAAGTTTTCTACCCCATTCCATATTTCCTGTGCTCCGCCTAAATGTCTTTATATGCATTTTTTTGTGCATTGTGGTGGGGGTACTCAACTTGTATAAGTTGCTTCTTATTTAGTTATTGTTTGACGTTCTCTTCTATCTTGACATCTTTCAACGTCATCTTCATAGCCATGATATTATCAGTGAGGCTACCAGCTTGGGCGATTTCCATGCCTACATGGTGTGATCATCTGGTTTTATGACAAATGTTGAACTCTATAAAAAGAGTTCATCAAAGCACCTCAATGTGTAGATCTTTTTAGTTATATGGAAGTGTTTGATTGTATTGGAGATGAAGACTTCATGCAGCTTTGAAGTTGTATATGTTTTTGTATTCGCTGATCTTTATATAGTGTGTTTTTCCTTTAAGGTTGTATTTTATATGTATGTGCTTTTTTCTTTTATAGTATGTTTTTCTTTTAAAGTTGATATTTATATAGGTTGTCTGAGGTTATTTGTCTACTGTTGAACCGGTTATTTTTGACAAAAAAAAATGCCGACAAGCAACACATATTTTTATAAAATAGCTCAATGTGCATACATGTATTCCTTCACAAACATGTTTGTACAACTTACCGGAATTCAAATCCGAGGACACATCCCTCGAAATTCATCCGGATCGTGGTCGAAAAAATGATGAAAATGAATGACCACTGAATACAATAAAATAAAAAGACGATGTCGTCACCCTTTCCGATGTCGTTCCACCGTTGTTGGAGCTGTCGGTCAAGACGGGACGAACGCACGAAGCGCCGCACGACAGTAGAAGACCGCTGCTGTTGATCCGCCTCCCCGACCAGTGTCGTCACGGGTTGTCGCGACAAGTTTCGCAGCCGCAAAAACTGCCGTCGACGTCGGAGAGGACTTCGACGCCACTGCTAAAGGCCACCGTCTATAAAAGCACGTCAAGGGGAAGGTCGCTGCCTGGGCTGTCAAAAAAAGAAGAAGAAAGGAGCGCACTGAAGAAATCTGTCCCCGGCAGATTTGCTATGCGCCATTGACAAATAGAGAAGGATCGAGAGAAAGACCCTCACCAAACGCTGCTGAAGCGAGCTCTGTCGAGACGTTCACCGTCGAGAGAGACCCCGCTGCCAAGTTCTTGCGTACGCACCGGCACTGCTAGAAGAGATCTCCCCGCAAAGCCTTGCGCTGTAAGGTGATGAAATGAAGAGAAAACCCTCTTCGTAGGGTCCTAACACCGTCGCCTAAGTCCATCACTGCCGCTGTGGCCAAAAACTCGGACCTCCTGCCGCGGAAACACACCCCACGGGAAGCCCTGTAGCCGTGAAGCCCGGCCGAGCAGCCACCCCCACGCAAAGAGGAGGAGCGGGGCCAGGAGCCGTCGCCGCCGGGACTCCCCCGTACGCGCGAGTCTTCCGTCGCCGTCGAAGTCCCCTGCGCGCACACCGTCGAGGCGGAGAGAAGCAGCCGCACCCCTCCCCCCTGCGCACATGCGCCGCCCGACGCCGCGAAGACTATCACCGCCGGGAGGAACTGTCGCCGCGGAGCCGTCGCCGCCGGGAGTCTCCTGCGCGCCCTGCGGAAGCGAGAACGGGAGAGAGCGGGAGGAGAGAGAGACAGCGGATGCGGGTGACGCCAGCAAAAGAAAAAAAAAAGAAAAGAAAGAGAAGGCACACGACTCCGGTCGTGGGCCACGCCTGTGCCCACGCGCGGGAGGCCGCGGCTTCAGTCAGCCGGGGGGTGAACTTACCCCCCCCGGTTTGACTTGGTCAAACAGTGCAGCAAATTCAAAAAAATGGGGAAAAGGTGGGGGTAACTTCACCCCACTCCGGTCACCCCCCCACTAACTCGAAAATGGGTTTAGTGGGGCCTTCCAAATGACCCTTTTGCCCCTCCAAAAAACCTCTATAAATACCCCCCAAGTGCCATACGTACATGGGGTTGGAGAGAGTTGAGAAAAGAGAGAATTGGGAGGAGAGAGAAGCTCTACATTCTCACCTCTTAGAAGGTAAGAAATGCCTCGGTTTTGCGCTACCTTTCCATAAAAGGGGCTGGTTTTGCGCTACCTTTCCATTAAAAGGGGCCCAAAATAATTCACTATTTTGGATAGAAAATAGCCAACCCAACTCCGGTCTAGCCGAAATGTTGCCGAAATTAAGTGGTTTTGCGCTACCTTTCCATTAAAAGGGGCCCAAAATAGTTCGCTATTTTGGATAAAAACAGAAAACCCAAGTCGGTCAAGCCGAAATGCCGGCCAAACCGAACGGGAATTCAAATAGAAAACCCAAATCGGTAAAGCCGAAATGTCGGTCAAACCGAACGGGGATTCAAATAGAAAACCCAAATCGGTAAAGCCGAAATGCCGGTCAAACCGAACGGGGATTCAAATAGAAAACCCAAATCGGTAAGCCGAAATGCCGGCCAAATCGAACGGGGATTCAAATAGAAAACCCAAGTCGGTCAAGCCGAAATACCGGCCAAACCGAACGGGAATTCAAATAGAAAACCCAAATCGGTAAAGCCGAAATGCCGGCCAAACCGAACGGGAATTCTAAATGAAAACCCAAGTCGGTCAAACCGGAATGCCGGTCAAACCGAACGGGAATTCTAAATGAAAACCCAAGTCGGTCAAACCGGAATGCCGGTCAAACCGAACGGGAATTCTAAATGAAAACCCAAATCGGTCAAACCGGAATGCCGGTCAAACCGAACGGGAATTCTAAATGAAAACCCAGATCGGTAAAGCCGTAATGCCGGCCGAACCGAACATAAGTCATGACATGTATTGAGAAGAAAGGCTTGAATGCCCTCTCATTTGTTGTACTCCTATGTACTCAGATCGACATGAAATAAAATTCAAGTTCGATTGATGTGTTATGTTACTCCAAAAGTGACATCAAATCCCCATGGACTCCAAGAGATGGAATAAACTAAATAAATTATTCAAATAATTTTAAAACTTAATCAAATAATTAAATTTAAATCAAATCAAATCAAATCAGTAAATCTAAAAATAAAATAAGTAAATTTGATTAAATCAAATAATTACTTATTTATTAACAAAAATGCCATTACAATCAAATCAAATTCATGCCATAAAATCATACATAAAAAATGACTACAAATGGTTACAAAACATGTTAAGTTTAAATCCGACTTAACCATGAAAAATTAAATCAACCTAAATGGATAATGCTACTTAATTAAATAAGTATGCATAACAAAATCCAAATCAAATAAATGATCAAAACATTAATAAAATGTCAACATAATCCAACCAAAATTATGTCATTAAATAATGCATAAAAAATGTCAACCAATGACTACAAAAACAAGTTATGTTGGATTAAAATCAACCATGAAAAATTAAAGTGATCAATATTATTAAGAATAAATCTTAATAATAATAGTAAATTCACTTAAATCAAGCAAAAAACGCTAACAAACACATAAAAAATGGAAATTAATTTCTACAAACAAATAAAAAAGAGATCAACTCAAATTGTCTAAGCCAACAAATGACCAAAGACATAAACAAAATAAATCAAATCAAATCTTAAATCAAGAAGAAAATCAATGAACCCAAACTTAAAGTTTGAATTAAGTTCAACCAAATTCCATCTCATAAGGCCATGGGGATGTCTTCCAGCTTTGTTTATGTGGATGAATGACTTCCGATCAATATGTTGCTGTGACGGTCAATCAAGGGTATTCGAGTGTTCGCTCGATGTAATTAACACCGGAATATCGCAAGTCCGGTGGAGAGAGGTCAAAATTTATTTTCAAAGAACTCAGATAACCTCACAAATTAAATTGTGGTTCAGATCATCTAAGTGGTGGGTGATACCCATATCGACACTTAGCAAATCTGTGGAACCATCGGTGTTCCTATAAAATAATACCATATCAAATTAGCTAATACTCCTATGAATACCACATATTTTCATAGTAGTCAATGCTAGCCTAAAGCAAAAAGAATTTTCTACCAAAAAGGAAAGACGGGGGAAAATTCGAGGTTCCAACATCTACCTAGTTTGTATGATTTTTAGTATGGCCTTGTTCGAGATTTCTAGTCATACTCTCTTATTTGTAATTTCAAAGATCTATCATTTGGTTTAATAGTACAAATGAGGCAAATATCATATGTCCAAAAAACTTGGAGCTTTTTCAAATTGAACCAGACAGATTATATCAAAATATAATAAAAATATTACCTTTATAAGTAAAAATAATTTTAAATAAATTTTATAATAAAAATATTTATATTAATTATTCATAACTAAACTTTAGTATTTATATGTAAATAATTATATATTTTTAATAAATTTTTAGTCTCAACCCAAACTAAATCAAATTGTACAAGTTCAGTCTGATTTAGTTTGAGAACTTGGTTTGGTTCAGTTTGATATAAAAAAGATCCAAAACTAGATTAAAATGAACCTATAAAAGAGACTATTTTTAATCAAGTCTATCACATTCACGAGCTGGGTGTCTCCTACAAGTTTAACGTAAACATCATATTAACCTGATAGAAATAAGCATGTATTACCCTAACAAATGGACGGGAAAATGTTGATTAGATCACAAGTTCTTGCTTAGAGGACAGTTCTTTTTTTTTCCTTTGAAATAATTTTCTTTCATTGCAGTTTGTAACTCGATTAGTCATAAGTAATTAACAAGAATTCATATTTATCCTGCAGAATCATCTGCTGTTTGAATCCATCAATGATCTTCAAAGAAAGGTACATTTATTTCCACTAATATTGTAGATGTAGTTCATTTAATTTCACATTAATATCCTTCATGGATGAAAAGGATTCTTCACTTTAAACGTTAACGTACTTGCGGGTGCCTGTGAAGTTAGCAGTAATTTCTTTTACACGTGGCTGTTTATGGTCCATGTCCTTTTTTTATTTGAGTGTTCCATTGGTTAGATACACTAATAAGCCTTTTTTACTGTCTATGACCGCATTTGTACAAGTTTTCCTTTTCTCTAACTAGCCTTCTTTCTGTAGGAGAAACACATTACATGTTGCTGTGATTTACATTGCAAGCCTACAGGATTGGGTTGGTTCTGAATAAGTATTAGGCCATCGGTCACTATGAGACTTTGGATGGACACTAGAGGAGCTATAGTGGGAGATTGTTTACTTTTATTTTTTCTGTAAATAATTTAATACGATGATTTATTCAACGTGTTGGTCATCTGAAGGGGAGAGGGGGGGTTTACAAAATTATTGTCTCTTGTGTGTGCGCATCTACTTTTATATGTCATTTAACTATGGGTCATTAGGTGACTCATACTTTGACTGTTGGTGAAAGTCGGAAAATTGATTGAGCCGCAATAAAGAAAAGGTGGTAGGGATTGCTCTAATGCATAGGGACAGCCAGTATGCCCTTGTTGTGATCAAGAAGGATACATAAAGGATTACTCAGAGTACGAGGAGGATGAAATACTGGGAGAGGTAATGGGCAATGAGATGGAAGCACCATATCATATGGCCAAAAGAGGTGTGGGTGGAAATGTTGTGTACGGAATTTCCGATGGAGGGAGATTCATGTGTTATCTATTAGAGTCTAGGTGCTCCTTCCATGTGTTGGCATTATGATGTTTGCCTTCTCATGAACTACGAAGATAAACATATTTGATGGGCGTGCTTGATAATGGTCTGTCATTTGCAATGCCTTAATGAGACAATTGTTCTCTCCGAGAGTTAACTTGACAAAGGAGAATGTTGCTACACTTTTGAAGATTGGGTTGAGGAACATTTGGGATGAGTTAGAGTGACTACCTATATCGGACTTCAGCAAAGTTCTAATGAGAGAGGTGCTTGTAGATGTTCTCTTTAAACTCAACGTAAACCCTATAGTAACCAGGATTATTCTTGTGAAAAATTGGTAAACCAAACAGAAGAACAGAACTAAACCAAACCATTTGGTTTGGTTTCATGTCTTGCATGCAAATAGAACCGGCTTGTGTAACATGGTTCAATCTGGGTTCAATTTAATATAATGAATTGGTCAAACTGGTAAATCAGTTGACCCAATTCACTAACATGAATCTGGCAGCTTCTTCTTCACTTGTGAACCTCTCCCATCTCTGTTTTTCTTTAGTTTTTATGACGATGTGAGGGACTAGTGTGGTGTTGGAGGGATTGGTGTGGAGGCGTGAGGAGTGATACAGGAAGAACTGCAGCAATGAGGCCATATCATTGTGGCACCATGTTGTCTAACAACTCCTGATGATTTGGTATTGTGAAGACAACCGGACAGATGCTGCTGCACAACATACCAAGGGTAGAGGGGCAAAGTATAACAAACATGACGGTGGGGGGACAAACCTCACAGGGTATCTATACTCAGCTATTGTCTGTGGGCACCCCCGCACGCACGCACACACACTCTCTAACACAACCACCCTAACACAGCCACCGTACCCAGTGCAAAACTCCTTTCATCGAATTGGTTTGGTTTAGTCTCTCTATAACCCGAACTAACCAGTAAATGGGTTGTTGTAGATTATTTTTACAATACATTAATTTTAAACATATTTTTATATTAATATATTATAAATTTATATCAAATAACCTCAAAAAAGCTTTTTTTATAAATAAAATATTAAATTTAAGATTTCAAGATTGGATCTTGAATTCTCGGATCAAAATGTATATACGTATAAAACATAACATAATATCTTATAAAAATAGGAGTACATCAATAAATTTATATGAAATTATATAACACATTTATACATCAGCTGTGTGAATGAACAATTGTAAAACACTCTCAATATCAAAAAGATGATCTTTGTGTTTCTAAAACATTAAAACTTGTATACAATCTTATTTAAATACTAATGTGGTATTAAAATTGTAGCATATTTTTTGTGTGATAGTATAAGTGATAGTGATATATATTAATATATTTACACTATCATAAACGGGGGGCGCAGAGTAGTCGCGGATGGGGTGAGATCTTGGTGATCTCGTTTTTCGTTCCCCTTGGCGAGACCGAGATCTCGACGAGATGACATTCCATGGTGACCAGTAGATGGTCTGCTGAATTGTGAAGGTGACCTTGTAAGGCTTGTGGCCACCCGGCGGCGCACAAAGGCTGCGGCTCACACGGCTGGTCCGATTTGGCCAGTGTATTGGACGTGAGGCTCGTGGCTACTTCGGGCAACATTCGAGGTTGACGGGGGTGTCGTGGCTGCTCAACGGAACATCTTGTGGCACTATTCATTTGAAATATGCTTTTGAAATGTTTTTAAAGGATACACTGTAGCAGCTTGTTCATCGCATGAAGTAGGGACAATGCTAGTGATCAACGACAAGGTGATCCCTATGGAGGGGAGGATCCCGATGAGGCTGAAGGCGTTGTGGGAAGGTCCGGGGCCAATGAGGTGGTGTTGGCGTGGCATCGGTGGAGATGGCTTTGGAATTGCCAGAAATGGGGGAGGTCGGTGGAGAAGGTGGAGGGTAGTGGAATTGTCAATGGCAGGAGAAGAAAGATATGGAAGAATTGATGGAAAGGGGTGAGGTGGAGAGGAAGGGGAAAGCCAAAGGGATCCGAGAAAGAGAAGGTGATTGCGGTGCAGGGGACTTACGTGGACGGTGGCAGGAGAAGATGAGGATGACGATGCTTATAATCAATGTTGCTGGAGGAGCCGATGTCTGATGATGCATGCACTTCTAACCGAGGTCACTTCGGCTGTTGCCAGAGGAACCAATAGTGCCGTCAATGGTTCCTAGATCACTGGCACCTAAGCGAGGCTGTCAGGTGTTGTATGCCTCGTGTTTGGATGCCTATGCTGTAACTGAAGGACGACGAGGATGTCGACCTTGCAAAACTATGAAGGGGGAAGGGAAGGGAAGGTGAATGACATGGAGGCCAGAAGGGAGGATAGTAGAAGTTGCCAAAACCAGCCTACAAGTACGTCCAGGGTGATTGGGGGCTAGTCAGCACCGAAGGTGAGGAACTTGGATCTTTTGAGGGTACCAAACCTATGGGGCCAAGCCCCTCACTGCCCAACAGATTTTCTAAAAATTTCAAGTCATTTGATTGACTCATTGATTGACCAGCTTCCTTATAAAGGGGAGTCTCTTTACAAAAAGGGGACAAGAAAAAGACTTATTTGCAAGTAAGTCAAGTATTACAAATAAAGAAATGACTAAACATAAACTCTACATATTTACAAGTAACACCTTTCGGTTGAAAATGTAAAATAACCCCAAAACTCTTCAACCAAATCCCCATCATTTACTCATGATTGCGAGAAAGTCATTCTCGAGTTTTTCAATGTTGTACAATCTATATAGCCATTATTTATAGTGAGGAGTGAGGATGACCATGGTATGACTTGGATGATGATGATGAAATCTGATTTGTCAGCTCTAAATGACCTCAATAACTAGTAAGTGATTCAAATGTTGTCATAACAACTTGTGAGTGTTAGGTCTTGATGCTTTGTTAGGATATCTCTGGGTGAATTCTTAGTAATGGACGTCTCGAACATGGTTTTGGTGGCCAACTTTATCAGCCAAGGTAGGTGGGGTCGAGGTTGGGATCGGGTTGGTTGGGGTTGAGACCCGGGTCGGGTCGGGTCAGGGTCGGCTAGGTTCACAATAAAAAAAATTTAAAACATCCACCCGGTCGAGGTTGTGGGGTTAGGACCGGGTCAGTCTGCCCAAAAATCGACCAGGTCGAGCCTTGGTCGCAACCCAGGTCATGACCCCACATTCCATACTATTAGCTTTTCCATAATTTGTGCAGTTAGGTCAACTTTAAGAACTCGGTTAGCCTCAACTTGTACAAAGTATCGCTGCTCCGTGGTCAGGTCTAAAGTTGCTATGTAAGTTACTCAATAAGTTCGACTTCATCAACACTATCAGCCTCGTCTTCTATAGTGTTGCTGCTTATACTCTGCAACTGGCTTGAGATTGGCCTCATAGATTTTACCTTGCTAAGTGTGTCGACTTGCTCCTTAATAGGCCACTGGACACAAATGTTGTTGATATATATCGGCTCTCTCAATAACTTGTACTCCTTGGGTTTTAATGTAAGTTCTTGAGTGAATATGTCTAGATTAGCCTAAGATCCCAAGATGAAATAGCCCTTGTTGGAGACTATCTCGTGCCATGCATCCTCTACATCATGGTTCGCCGGGTCGCGACCCGGACCCGACCCGGTCGGTTTTGGGGCCGACCGACCCGGTCGCGACCCCAAGACCCCGACCCCATTTTTTATTTTTTATTATTATTTTTCGCGACCCGGGCCGACCCCGTCCCGACCCGGGTCGCGACCCCGGCCGACCCGGGTCGGTTTGGGGCCAAACCGACCCGGTCCCGACTCCCGACCCCACCTTCCTTGCTCTACATATCGAATGGGCCATGACCTCACTTGGTCTCTGATAGGGGTGCAAACGAGCCGAGTCGAGCCGAGTAGTATGGTGTTCAAGCTCGGCTCGTTTATTTTACACGAGTTCAAGTTCGAGCTCGAGTTTTAGCGAGTATATGGAACCCTTGTTCAAGCTTGGTTCGTTTATTAATCGAGCCGAGTCGAGCTCGAACTCGAGTAGTAGTTAGACTAAAATTCAATTCATATTCAAACTTAAGCTATATACAAACTCCTTTATAAAGTCAAAATCAATGAAAAGTCATTTGTGAAACTTTTGATTAAACTCATTTATGAAATTCAATCTAAGTTTAAACTTCATTTTTGAATTATTTAATATATTTAAGTGACAATATATAAATATTAATACTTAAAATTTAATTTTAAAAAATAAATATATAATATAATATTTAATCGAGCTGCTCGCGAGCTTATCGAGCCGAGCAGGAGTCTGTTCAAGCTCGGCTCGTTTAATGAGTCGAGCTTTATTTTTTGTTCAAGCTTGTTCATTTAACATAATAAACGAGCCAAGTCGAGTTTTTATCGAGCCGAGCTTCGAGCTACTTGTCGAGTGTATTGGTTCGTTTGCACCCCTAGTCTCTGATAATACGAGCAAATTAAGTATAAACTAAGTCGTTCTCAATCATTTGAAATCTCGGTGCAATCATATCAAATAGGGAATGTGATATGTAATTGCCCAACCTTCTGGACACATTGTGATAAATACCTCAATTGGCCAAGTGAAAAAAAAATCAAATGTCGATGTCCCGCCCAAAATAAGGATCCCAACATGTCAAGACAAGTTGGTATCTGCTTGATACCAAATTGACGAGGGACAAAAACGAAGATGTCGCCATCTAGGTACGTAAGTGGGCCTAAATAAATCACTGGAGTGCTACCATAACTCTGATTGGATTGAAAATGAAGCAAATCGAGCTTGAACTATGCTGAAATCTAGGTAACCAAGTTGAAAACCCGCCGAACTTGCCCAAAGATGCACTGAAATGGCATGAATCAGCCCCAAACCAAGTTGAATTGGGAAGAAACTCATTGAACTGCCCTGAACCGGCTTGAAAGCACTGAACCGGCACTGAATGAACCGAAGGGCTCGGTTTGGGCCCTAAACTAGCTTCAGATTCACTTGAACCAGCTCTGGAAGTGTTGAACCAGGTGGTTTAGGCCCTAGACCGACCAGTCTAGCTTTGAATCTCCTGAACCACTCATGAACCGGTCTAAACCTGGTGGTTTGCTGCAAATTGGCATCAATTGTTGCTGTTCTGGCCAATTGGGCTGGTCAAGGCCTCCCCATGACATTGGCCTTCGGAGGGGGTTCGTGGCAGCTTGATGCGAGACCCCTGTTGAGCTCGTGGCCCACCAGTGGCCTCACCCAGCGGTGTGAGTGCGGCAGCGCACACAAAGTGGTAGTCTGGCTGGCGCAATGTCTAGGGGGGCTGCAACATCTTTGGGTGGGAGCTAGATCGACGGGAAGAGTTGTGGCGAGAGGGTGGTGCGCCCAACATGCTCCGATGGGTACTGTAGCTTCGTAAACGGCTTAACCAAAGTTTCTACATGTTGCACTATTGCACCCGAGATACAAAGGACTGCCATGCAGGGGCTCTTTCGTCCTTGTGGGTGTTCTTCATTGCCATCATACATCCAGACAGCAGGTGGGTTACATGCCAGCTGATTGTGGGGTCTTCATCATCTTCTCGATCGGCTTCTTCCTTCTCCTTCGTCATCGTCTGGTAGTAGGGATCAAGGGATGCGATAGAGGATGGTCGGGAGTGGAGAAGGGAGGCGGAGGTGTGCAAAGGAGGCAGACACCGTGGTGTGCTTTAATAGAGCTGGTAAGATGACGCGCAAGGATGACGAGGATGGAGGGATCCCCAACGGATTTGGTCATTATAAAAATGGAGGGGATGGGGGAAGAGGCAACGATGCCAATGGGGGAGGGGGTGTGCTGTGTTGTCATTGTTGCTGATTGATGCTCGATCGATAGTGATGTCGGATGAGGATGCCGAACCAAAAGCTGTGATCGGGAAGGAGAAGGGAATGTCATGAAGGCTGGAACGAAGGAGGGAGGAGAAACTAGAGCCGACCTATTATTAAGGGGGTGAAGATAGAACCTACCGATGTAGTGGGTGAAGGGAGATTTGGGTGTGGACAGGGAAATGGTGTCATTGTCGTTGCAAGAAACTGTGGGTTCTAAATGTGCAAATAAAAGAGGTGGAATAAAGATAAAATGAGCGAAACGACTAACGGACTCACCTTTGTAGCGGGAGAATGGGTGGGTTCTATCTTCTTTTTCGGCCAGCCGAGGAAGAAAGGTTTAAAACTTGACTTGTTATGTTTCAATGTGCATTCCTACAATTCATAAAGAAACAAGAGAAATGTGACACGAGATTAATTCTAAATAAACATATCAAGTATTCAATGAGAACATGAAATAAGAAAAAGGAGGATACGAACTAGATTTGGAGTGATCTCTCAACCCCTTTTAGTTTTTTTTTAGAATTTATGCATGTATGTAAAAAGAAAATGTTAAAATAAGTAAGAAAATGATGAAATGGAAAATTGAACATGGAGAGAACTAAAGAAAATAGTTATCTGGTTACTCTATGATCGATGTGGCTGGGCCAGGGTGCCTCAAGGCACGGATGCAGTTGAGATGGTGGCACATCAATGGTCCGGCGTGCAGGTGTAGTTTACTCGGCATTTTCATCTTGATTTCTTCATGTTGATGATTCTCTGATGACTTCCTACGAGTTTTGACGCTCTTGTAAGACCTTTGGACCCTTGAAGAAGCCTGGGGGTGTGATTAGGAGTGTCAATGGGCCGGGCTTGGGCTGGCCCGGCCCAAGTCCACTTCAGTCCACATATTTGAAACCCAAGCCCAAGCCCATGTATAAGGCCCAACGGGCTTGTGTTGTGTAAATGGGCTTTAACCCTCCAAAACCCGTCATAGCCCATTAGCCCAACGGGCTGAGCTTTAGTCACGTGATTTTTTTTTATAAAAGTAAAAAAAATAAAATTTGTAAATTTTATAATATTACAAAATATAGAATCTATAAAACAAAAATCAGAAAAAAAATAAAATATGTGAATCCGTGAATTGTTGTACGTTGTAACATGAGAAATAAAAAAAATGATGATATATCAATAATTCACAAAATCGAAAAGAATAGTTGAAAAATAAAATCCAATACAGACCAATCCTAAATGCATTTACAATGAAGGTCAAATATATGATCCGATACATATTAGTTTACACATCAATTACAAAATGAAATAGTGGCACCATAAAAAATGGACAAAAAATTTTGTGATATCTAAAATATAAAAAGTAAACTTTCTGTGAGTTATTTATTTAATACTAATTGTGTATATATTTAAATAAATTCTAACCATACAATATGTATATAACTCTTAATCAAATTCAGCTAAAAGTTGATGTTTAAATTATTATGTAAAAAATATACCTTAATATAACTATTCTTTTGTATTATATAAAAATTAAAGGTTTAAACATATTTTAAATAAAATAACTATAATTAGCTTAATATATAATTAAAAAATTTTATTTAATTAAATTAGTTTTAAATATGTACAATATAATGTAGAAATAAAAATATATTGTTTAATTAACTTTCATATTTATAATGATTTTTATATTTTATATTTTCACATTTTTAATTTTAATATTAAAAATTTATAATTAGACATATTTTGGTTGATGCAGATTGATGGAATTCATCAATCCTGGTTAATTTGAATTAAATTTACCGATTTTTTATTAAAAATTAAAAAATTGTCTTCTTTAAGTTGTAGAAACTTAAAAAGTATATCTCATAATATTTTTACTATTAATAAGCGGTAAAATAAAATTTTACTACAACATGTAATTTTTAATAACTTAAAATATGTAACTAAAATTATTTCAAAATTTTATTTTTTATCATCACATACCATACTTTGCGTAACATGTATAAATTTATTTCCACTATATCAATTTTAATTTTAATATTATCTCATTTTAAAATGTTACTTTAATCAGTCAGACGGGCTGCATGAGCATGGCCCTGCTCAGGCCCGCTCCAACCCAGCATGCATATGGATTTGTTTCACAGACTTGTCAGCAACATCAACAGAGCTCACGTGTCATTTGAGACGGGCTGCCCAACAGGCTAACGGGCTGGCCCGGCTCAGTTGACACCCTTACTTTTCAAGTCTGTTGATGTTGTTGACAAGTTCGTGAAACAAATCCATATGTATGCTGGGTTGGAGCGGGCCTGAGCAGGGCCATGCTCATCAAGGATTGCCGGATCGGGATCGGTTCCTGGATCGGTGGGGTCCGATCCGATCCGGATCGGACCGATCCAGGCCGATTCTCTTGGAGCCAGACCGATTCGCCAGACCGATCCAGAATCGGTCTGGATCGGTTTTTTTTTTTTTTTTTGCTTTTCGAAAAAATATGGGAAAATCGCCAAAAATTCAATAAAAATACATAGGACTCATGAAAAATGTGAAAAAAATATAGGGAACACTCATTCATATAACAAATTAACAATCAATCATATAAAACACATATCATATCCAATCACACAATAGAACACATCATGCATCAAATACGATACATGTTTTTACCAAACAAACAATCATACCCAACTCCACAAATTGTACAACACATTCTTCTTACCACTCATATTACATTGCGTGAAATAAACAAAGAAATACATTATACATATGCATCACCACCAACTATGGTAACGTCCGGAGTAGGATGGATCTGGATCTCTGTCCTGGTCATTCTGATTTTTTGCAAATTTTCATTGATTAGGGTCAGTCATAATTGGCCCGTATCCATAAGAAAATAAAGACTGGGCCATGTCAGTAAACTCATAAACTCCCTGATCAGTCGGAGGTGGAGGTAAAAAAGATGGTGGAGGTGGATAGTCAGGCTCACTGTCTGAGGCAGGCTTTGGATAGGAAGATGCAAACTCGTCAAAAATATTCAACCTCGTCCACCGTCCGCTGCCCCTGCCACTCGAACATGAGTGTCTTTTATCACTCAAATCATCTGGACCTGCTCCACTCGTCCGAGCACTACTAGTAGAGCCACCCTCACCTCCGCCACCCCCACCTCCACCTCCACCCCCTGTACCAATGGGGGGATTTTATGCTGCAGCCCCCCCACCTAGGGGGGGGGATTGCCGATCACCCCCTCGGGGTGATCGTTCAACACCCCGAAGGGGTGATTAATCACCCCTTCGGGGTGCAATTCCACCCCCATTGGGGGGGTGAAATAATCCCCCCCAATGGGGGATCCCATGCTGCAGCCGGCCAGGGGCCAAGGCCCGGGGGGGGGACCCCCCCCTTACAAACCTTGTGCTGTTTAGGGTGGATCGCCCCTCCCCAAGCCTTGAATAGGCTGGATCGCCCCTCCAAATGCTGGATCGCCGGATGCTGAAGCCCTAGATCTCCAAGGCGCTTTGGGGGGAAGGAGAAGAAGCCAAAGGGGGCAAGTGGGGGGGAGAATCGGTCCGGATCGACCCCAAATAGGGGGTGATCGGACCTTAAAACAGGACCGGATCGATCCCGGAATCGGTTCGATTCCGGGTCTTCCGGTTTTCCGGCGAATCGGTCCGGATCGACCGATCTTGGGATCGATCCGGGTGGATCGGTCCGGGATCGACCGATCCTATCGATTCCGGCCGATCCAGCCGGAGTCCCGACTGGATCGTTAATTCCGATAGGAATCGGATCGGTAGGTACCGATCCGATCCAAGAATCGGTCGATCCCGATCCGGATCGACCGATTCTGCAATCCATGATGCTCATGCAGCCCGTCTGACTGATTACAGTAACATTATTGATTAGATTAACGTATTTCAAAATAAATTATTTTAAAATATGATATTTTAAAATGAGATAATATTAAAATTAAAATTGATATAGTTATTTTATTTTAAATATGTTTAAACCTTTAATTTTTATATAATACAAAAGAATAGTTATATTAAGGTATATTTTTTACATAATAATTTAAACATCAACTTTTAGCTGAATTTGATTAAGAGTTATATACATATTGTATGGTTAGAATTTATTTAAATATATACACAATTAGTATTAAATAAAATAACTCGTAGAAAGTTTAATTTTTATATTTTAGAGATCACAATTTTTTTGTCCATTTTTGATGGTGCCACTATTTCATTTTGTAATTGATGTGTAAACTAATATGTATCGGATCATATATTTGACCTTCATTGTAAATGCATTTAGGATTGATCTTTATTGGATTTTATTTTTCAACTATTCTTTTCTATTTTGTGGATTATTGATATATCATCATTTTTTTATTTCTCATGTTACAACGTACAACAATTCACGGATTTTATTTTTTATTTTTGTTTTATAGATTCTATATTTTGTAATATTATAAAATTTACAAATTTTATTTTTTTCCCGTTGGGCTAATGGGCTATGACGGGTTTTGGAGGGTTAAAGCCCATTTACACAACACAAGCCCGTTGGGCCTTATACATGGACTTGGGCTTGGATTTCAAATATGTGGATTGAAGTGGATTTGGGCCGGGCCAGCCCAAGCCCGGCCCATTGACACTCCTGTTGAAAAGTAAGCCCACATGTCATTTGAGACGGGCTGCCCAACGGGCTAACGGGCTGGCCCGGCTCAGTTGACACCCTTAGGTGTGATGGTCGAGAAGTGGAGAGATTTTTGCAGGGCTGGAAGTAGATGCGTTGGTCCGAGGAGGGCCCCTTCTCTATCCACTTTCTAGGTGGTGAAAAAAATTATTTATATGGTCACTGATAACCTCTAATATTATTATCATATTTTGACGTTTTGTTATTATTATTTGTTATTTTTTATTTTATTTTATTTTTAAATTTATGTGTTGTTGACAAATAATGTGTTTATATTTGATATTTTAGTAATGACTATCAAATAATCTTAATTTATATTTTCAAGTTTCAGATTCAGATATTAATTGGCAATCTATCAAACAATTTTAATTATTAATAAATTAGATATTTATACAATCTATTTGGATGTAAAAAGTGACTCCCAGAGATCTCAGATCCAAACATTATCAAATGCCCCCTAAAAGTAATGGAAGGACTAAAAATAAACTTCAAATATTCACAAATAATTCTTCTCAGACGAAAGGGTAAAATAAACCCAACAGTCTTCAACAGGAATCCTATCACCTTATGCCTCCCTCTCTCTCTCTCATCTTTTGCTAGTGAATCAAACAATAAATAAACCAAACTGACTTTTTTCTGTTCTGTTTTATTATTAATGGGCCCTGAGAAGATGATTCGGTTCACGCTTGGGTTACATTTATAATTTGATTTAGTTCTTGAAAAACCAATTTTAATCTGGATGGGACTGAAACGGGTTTAGCGCCCTAGTAATAATCCATGTTACTAATGACCAAAAAAAGCCCGTATTACTTGTGGGAGGTAGCTACCAAGAGATAAGTCATGGACTAATGCAGTAAGTTCATATCTCTTCTGTGCGCCCTCATTTAATCGGTACTGCAGTAAGCGTTCCTTTTCTTTTGTCAGCTAAATACTCCGGGTGTGAATGGCTTCGAATTATCCTTGATCGTCTTGCTATGCCTTCGTTCATATCGCGTTCTAAAATTTGCTTTGTACTAGCTCCTTTCGGGCTGCTAAGCCGTTTATATATATAGGCTTGTGTCTTCCCGTTCCCGGCTATTGATTGCTACTTGAAGAATACTGCGGTCAGTGGATGAATAAAAACTGGCCGAATATATACGAATGTGTTTACACCCCTTCCAAGGAATCATAATTCTGCTGCAGGCGAAGCGTAGTTGAAGCGTGATGCCCTATAGTTAGGGAAAGAAAGCATGACGGCCTGATCCAAGCCACAACCCGCAGAACGCTATTCGTGAAACCACCACACCGTTTCTAGCTTCTTGAAATATATATAATTAAACTGACGTTTTCGCTGTATGAACAGGCGAAGTTGCTGCAAGAGCAGAACGACGCGCTGGGATCAATGGTAGGGAATGCTAGCTTCTTGGTTGCGAAGCATGATTTTGCGGTAAAGAAATGCTTCTCATTTTGATGATATGCGAAGCGCAGCTCAAGGAGAAAGAGACGGCGACGGCTTCCTTCACCGGCCTGCAACAAGCGCCATGGGAGGAACACCACCAGGTGGCGACCAGCGGCTCTTCCTCCTCGCCGCCACCATCCTCGTCCCAGACGGATCTTCTTCCTACCACTCTGAACATCGGGTATGTATAGTATGCCACCCTTTACCAATCTCTCCCCGCTCCTCTCGTACGTATGTATATTCATCAAAAGGTTTACGGATTCAGGACCTACCAGCCGGCCGAGGAAGAGCAGCCGGCTCGGCAGCCCCAGCCATCCGCCCACTCCAAGCTGCCCCCTTGGATGACCCGGCACATGAACGGCTAGCTAGCTAGTTGAGAGAGCCAACCCGCCAGCCAGCCAGCCCTTTGTTGCTTCGTTGATACGATGGCCCTATATATATATGTTGCGGCCGCTGTAGAATCTCCGCTTAAAACTGGCCTACGGTGTATCGTGGCGTTTGGTCCTCTTTCATTCATCTCACTTCGATTGTCGCCGCTACTCGGGCGAAGACGGTGGCCAAACAAGCGCGCTGCCCGAGGTACGTAGCGTGAAGACGAACTATTACGTACTGCCCGTCTGTGTGCCCTCTCTCTAATAAGATGCTTCTTATGCCCATGATCTTCACACCGTGTCTGAATTATTATGGAAGTCCAGGCTGGTCATGAGGCGTGGATGGATGCAGCTCTCAACCAAATCCCAGAAACATTTTTGGTATCCGAGGATCTACCTCTGCTTCATACCAAACTATAATTAATTAGAGTAGTCGATCATTTATCCTTCCAACCCAGTGTTAAACCAAATGGAGCATGAAGTAGCTTGTCGGTAATACTTAAGAATCGAACACTACCGATCAGAACGGGCGAGCACGGGATATAAACCCACGCGGAAGTGCTAGATTGATCGACCGTGTTAAAAGCATAGAAATAGCTAAATTTCCGGCATTGATTAAGTAGCCTACTCCGTACATGAAATACCAGTTTCCACGAATCATACATCGCTCGTTCACAAGTCACGACCAGGTTGCATCGACGGATGGTCTTCAATCTAGTCGGGGCGGCAAGCTTGGACGCTTCAGAGGTCGCATACGACGGCGGTGGCAAGGTCCTCGTCGGCAGCCCCTCTGATCAGAGCACCCTTCCGCCGCAGATCCAGCAGATAGGCGACGGCTTCCCCACTTATGATCTCGCCGGGAACCAAGACGGGGATCCCGGGGGGGGGGGGGAATGGGCACACTTGCCCCACGCTCTTCCGCATCTCCATCTTCCTCTTCGCAGCTGTGAAATTCCAAAAATGCACGTGCGCTGAGGAGACCCAGGTCCAGGCTATGATAAAGGCATGGAATACTCCTCCGGTGGCCAATATGGGATTAAACCTTTCAACACTCCCCCTCTCGGCCAGCCACCACCGTCAGAGCCATGATAGGAATACACGGGGCAGGGCCGAGCGAAAATAGGAGCAAATCCACCGGAGGACAGGCCTACCCACTGGACTACCGATACGTGAAATTCCAAAAACGCACGCTACCGGCGAGACCGCGGCCCGTGGTTATGATAAAGGCATGGAATACTCCTCCGGTGGCCAATATGGGATTAAACCCTTCAACAGCAGCAAAGAGGGCTGCTCGGGGGCTGAGAATCATCTCTGGGGCGCTAGGCCGCGGTGGTGGTTCTGGTTCGTTCCCGCCGGCGGCCGTGCGTTTCCCCGGGAAGCGGGCTGCGGCCAGCTGCCCGATCCCCGTAACAAGCCTGTCCACGTCCTCCCGGCGGGTGCCCAGGTTAATGGCGAATGTCAGAGCGCGGCCCGCCGGCAGCTCGGCGATGATCCGGTGCTCCTCCCTCAGTATGGCGGCGGCGTCGAACCCCGACATGCCGAGTTCCGCAACCCGGACCGTGAGGCGCAGGGGATCCATGGCGGCCGGGATTTGGCCGGAAAACGTACCGCCGGATGGGCTGAGGTCGGAGAGCCCGTCGATGTGCGCGGCCCGGTCTCTGGCCCGCCGGGCCAGCCCCACGGCTTCGTCGAAGATCGCCCCGTGCGGAACGACGTACTTGGGGACGGCCCCGGACAAGACCATTCCCGACGTGGCGGAGGAGTGGGCGTCGCGGGGAGGACGAGGGTCTCCCCCGGGCCGGGGAGCAGGTGGCCATGATGGACGACGCCTGGATCCCGGCGGTCGTGCCGCCGACGAGGAACCACGTCTCCGCCGATCCGAACAGCTCGGAAGCCCTCCGCTGGGCATCCGGGATCGGTCCCCCGGGGGAGGAGAGATCGTCGAGCGGAAGAACGTCGTAGACGAAGGGCTCCCGCCCGATCAGCCGGGACAGCAGGGGAGGAGACGCCCTGCCCTGCCTGCCGGAGTTGTGGCCGGGAAAATGGAGACGCGCCGCGCCGCCCTGCTCGCCGGCGGTTTCCTGCCGCGGAATTGGAATTCCAGTCAACAATTGATCTGTCGAATAATTTCCGTAGAAAAATTGTAGCTACTAGCTAGCAGTGGAATACGCATCGCTACTAGTTTCTGTTTTTTTTTTTGTTTAAAAAAAAATCTATGTGCTGCTTGTTTGTTTGTTGTCCTGAGTTTTGTTTTTTGTGCCTCTGGAGATGGTAAACAAACAATTTAATGTATCGTATATGTAGGGGGTACAAACCTATAATTTTTTCTCGAAACTTTCGATCATACTTTTTTATATGCAATATCAATATTGTATTGTTTTGGTTTAATGATAAAAAAGAGTTCGCGAAAGTCGGTGAAGGAGAAAAGAGTGATGAGACGGGGTTGCTTCTGAACTCTCTTTAATTTACTTAACTGAATAAGCAAGCCGAACCTTTTGTCCAGTATGGGCATAGAGCATGAAATGCCTGCTCCACCAACCATTGTGAAGTTGCTGTTCACATGAGACACCACTATGTATGTTTTTGTTATTAATATCAATATTTTGAAATCTATGGTACCTACAGATAAGGCATGAATTGTACCCCCTGCATATACCTCCAAAAATTATTAACTCGGAGCAATCTCACCCGTCCATTTATAAAATTTACTTTTGTTGAGAAGTTTAAAAGTTCAATATTTCGATTGTTTGGAATGTTCTGATCTCATTGTATCGAACGGATCATTCGAATTGAAAGTCGATGACCTTTAATTTAGAAAAGTAATATAGGACATTTGATGTTGTGTCGGATTTAAAAATAAAAAAAATTAACAAAATTTGAAAGTCTTACCGGCACAGTACGTACGACTGTGGGTTAAATTTTTTTTAAGTCGATGTATTGGTGTTCGACTTGTTAGGTTTTTATCTTTTTACGTTGCAGAGACGAAGTACCGACTTGTGTGCTAGATTTGCAAACGGAAAAAAAGAAGAAGTTGTGTGCGACTTTTATAATATTAATAAATAAGTGTGTTATTTAAGAAATAATCCCGCGTGAGGATGAAAGTGGTTGGCAGCTGGAGGAGAGGACGTGGGGGTGAGGGAGGGCGAAATCATCCGCGCGCGGAGGGGGGGGGGGTGATGGGAAGTTTCGCGCGGTGGGCGGTAACGCCGCCGCCGCCCACGGAGCGAGCGGGGGAGAGCGCGCGAGATCCGGAGAGAGAGAGGCGAGGAGGGAGAAATCGGACGACTGCACGAGGGCGATCGGACCGTTGCAAGGGGGAGGAAGAAGAAGAAAAAAAGGGGGACGGTTGCAAGCGAGAGCTCGCCTCGCGGCGGACAGCAGTACGTGTATCCGGACGAAGGTGTAAATCAGATTCAAAGGGCCGGGGGTGCATATCTCCATATATCCCGGCCCATTTCCATTCTTTTCTCTTTGGGTGCCGGTGTAATTAATCGAGGAGGGAGGGAGGTCCGGGGGTACACGGTAAAACGTACGTGATTAATTCCTTCTTAATTAATTTGTCTTATATAAACAAACAAACGGGAGGAATGGGCTCCTCCGATGATCACGCGGATCGATTACGTGGCAGCCATAAATCCCGCCGAAACGTAGATATTTTGAATCTTTGATCCCTTCCCTCCCGTCCGGCCCTCAGCCGGGATATTTGTTAGTTTCCTCCCCCAGCCGTCCTCCGTAATTATCCCGCCACCACCCTCTTCCTCTCCTGCTGATCCCGTCGTCGACCCTCTCAACGCGGCGCTAACCCTAGCTAGCACTGGTAAGGTGATTTATATATATGATTCTGCCGCGGCTCGGATCGATTGTTCTTCTTTCCTCTCTCTCTCTCTCCCCTGTTCTCTTCGGAGCGTTTCTCTCTCTCTTTTTTTTCCCGTAGGTTCTGCGATGAAAGGGGGCAACGCGGAGGCGGAGACTAATAAGAAGAGCGACGGGAGGTGAGTCGTTTTCGTACGTCTTGTGTACTGTTGGCTTTTTTTTCTTTTTCTATCTGACGCTGGATTTAGTTTTGGGGATCGCCTGGCTTGATAGTTTTGATCGCTCTACTATATGTTGTTTTCTTGCCTGTGCTTTGGCGGGTTTCGGTCGCCCTGCTTGATAATAACTGGATCTAGATGATTTTTGTTTGATTCGATGATGTTTACCCGGCCGCCCGCCCCGCCCCGCCCCGCAACAACTTGCACGTACTATGGTTGCTACTAGTAGGCCCAAACCCGCCAGCGAGGACCCCTTCTTCCTCTTCCTCCTCGCGATGTCACTACTGTTGCTGTTGGCGGAGATCGTCTCGTTCGTCGTCCATGTCCGCGAGCACGCCACCCCCGACGACGGCAGGTCGTCCCCGCTCGTACTCATCGACGGCGTCCAGAGGATCATCCACTATCCGGCCGGCAGCACGCTGGAGGTATATATATCATCATTTATATATATAATGTAGTTAAAGTAATATATAAAGCTCGCCCGCCCTTCTCGATGATCTATCGGAAATTTAATTACCTAGAAGATTTGACTTTCGGTCTGTTTTCCACACATTTCACTCCAACACATGTATAATATATACTCCACCTCTTCAATTTGTATAATGTCCAATTAATCCGATATTCTTTCGAGATTTCATTCCAAACTTCAGCGCTGTCTGTAGTCTGTACCCCCTCAAGAGAGGGTTAGCCCCTCAAGACGTACAGATGATGGTGTCCTTTGTAACAATTAATAATATTTGCAACAATCAATACGACCGGGAATTAAACAAAATACGTTCCTCCCACCAGTGAGAAAGCAGGGATCTGGAACGTACGTTCCTCCCACCAGTGATGCCAAATACGTACCCATCCGAGACTTGGGACATTTAGTGTAGTCCTGGAAGGGACTCTCTTAAATTTTTTTTTTTCTCCATCGTCGTTTCATGCAATACCATATAGACCGTTATATTACTTTATGTTATCATGCTTTTCAATCTTGCAACTAGCCAGTCGAGCTATATCACGGAACGCACGTATTTATAAAACACACCGAAAATCAATTTTCCCTTAATTATTTCATGTACACATATGGCTTCCACACAGTCGCACGTAATTTATATGCTCGTATGTGTCCTGCAATATGCATCCAATTAATATGCATTGTTTTCTGATGAGCTATACGTACACACACGTGTGTGTATGTGTTAATTTGGTCAAGGTTTTCATGTTTTATGTTACTTTCTAGGGTTTTGTTGAGATTTTCTCACTTAGTACGTTTTGCTTTTTGTCTCTAGTATGCCTTGTTAGAAATTTTTTGTGTTTCAGGTTGATCTTTTAGACGAAGAAACGATTAAGCTTCTTGTTAGAAGAGAAGTTGCTACTGGGATCAAGCCATCGGGTGAGAGGGATTCGCCGCAGAACTCGCCCACCCGCCTGCGCCCCTACGGCATCGTTAGCTCGCAGAGAAGCCCCCTCACCCTGGAGAAGCCCTCGCCCTCGCGCTGACACCCGTGCCAGCCCTCGCTCTCGGTGCCATCACCGTGGAACCCTCGTTTGTAGCCAACCACGCATGGAAGCCCCCACCCTTGCTCTAAAGGTCTCGCCCCAGCGCGGCCCTGTCTAGCTCTTTCCTTGAGTTGGAAGGTGACGGGATGTTCTTCCAATTTTCTTTTGCCGTAGTTTCTGATCAAGGACAAGGAGGCGCTTCGGTTTATTTTAGTTATTTTTTCTTAGATTTGTCTAGTGTCATGTCTTCTGTTTTATTGTCTTGTCTTCCTGGGTGTCTTTACAAGACATGTGTCTTTATGTGTAAGATCGTTAGTCCGAGTGATATTCATATATTTATGATGTAATCATCTGAGTAGATTTTGATCTTTCTTTTCATTTGGCCGTATATCTTGGTGAAGACTTCGACAAATGCCTTCATTATCTATTTGTTCTGGTCTATCTCTCTATTCCGAGTGTTTTAGTTTTACTCCCTTATCTATGTTGTTTGTATTATCGAAGGTGTGCTGTGTTTTATTAGTGCTATGAAGCTGGCTGGTTTCATTCAAGAAAAAAAAAGAAGAAGAAAAAGATATCAAGCCATCAGATAACAAACCAACTGATCTAGGTCCTCTGATTCTTTTATGTTTTGCTTTATATTTTGGGTTTTTTTTGTACATAGCACTGTTTTAAAAATTTATTAGCAAAATAGCACACTTGCAGAACAATTCATGGAATGGCCCCGTTCAGTCGTGCCACGTTGTTAAACTCCGTAACGTCAAATCGTTACGTTTGTTTAAGATTTCTTCTCTCTCCTGAAGTTTTATCACAATTTATTTATTTGTTTTCCCTCGGATGATTGAAAATTTCATTATTTTTATTTCTTTCAATATTTATTTTTTATTAAAGATTCTTTCTTTTTTAAAATACAATATTAATTTTTAATAAATTTTTGTTTATTTTCTTTTTGTCATAAGTTAATCATTTGGTATAAATTCATATAAAATTAAACTACAATAACCATTAAATATAAAAATATGAAAATTTTAAATTTTTTTAAAAAATTAAAATTATATTGAGTTTCTCCAAATTTAAACTTCATAAAATTTTAGATCAAACTTTACCTTTTTTTTCATAAAGTTAAATTTACATCAAATTTTAGTAAAGTAAATTATTTCCACTTTAGCTCAAACTTGACTCAATTAAATGAAAGATATTTATATTTAGCTTCTTAAAATTATATATATATTTTCACTTATGTTACTAAATTTAAAATAATACTTTTGAACTCTATTCAGACTTAATTTGAACAATGAGAAATTATGGTAAATAGATTATGATTATGTAGATAAAAAATATGTTGAATAAGTTATATATGTATCATAATTATATTAATTGAGTAAGTGTATAACCTATGCTGATAGTTTTATTATTTAAGTAAGTGTACAACCTATGCTAATTGAGTTAGTGTATAACCTATCCTTTATTAAAAGAAGGAAGTTGATATTAATATATTATTTATGCTAATAATTTTATTATAGATAAATGAATCAGACTAATATAAAAGCAAACAATAAGTAACGTCTACATACCCTACGCTCACCTGCAATTAAGTTTATATTATTAAATATAATTATAAAAAAACTTATAGTATATATTAGAGAATGACCTTTATAAAACATATATATCAAAAAATAAAATATAAATAACAAGAGAATACAACACAAAACATGGAACCGAGCTTTAATAAGAAACGAGTACTATTTATAAATTGTTAGTATGAATAAATGTGAGTTAAGTGATGAAGACCGTCTCAATAATACCACATCGAGTAGTTAGGGATCTTTTAACGAGTAAGAAATGAAAAATGAAAAAATAATAAAATATGTGACGATAAATAATTAAAATATAATTTTATTGATCATTTGAGATCACTTTTGAATGATAATAATTTTTTTGTAACTTATATTGAAATATTATAAATACATGACGATGAGTATTGCATAAATAAACAAAAGATGATAAAAAAGAGAAAATAAATTTAGAAAAGTAATATAGGACATTTGATGTTGTGTCAGATTTAAAAATAAAAAAAATTAAAAAAATTTGAAAGTCTTACCGGCACAGTACGTACGACTGCGGGTTAATTTTTTTTTTTAAGTCGAGGAGAAGAAATTGTGTGCGACTTTTATAATATTAATAAATAAGTGTGTTATTTAAGAAATAATCCCGCGTGAGGATGAAAGTGGTTGGCAGCTGGAGGAGAGGACGTGGGGGGTGAGGGAGGGCGAAATCATCCGCGCGCGGAGGGGGGGGGGGGGTGGGAAGGTTCGCGCGGGGGGCGGGAACGCCGCCGCCGCCCACGGGGCGAGCGGGGGGGGGCGCGCGAGATCCGGAGAGAGAGAGGCGAGGAGGGAGAAATCGGACGACTGCACGAGGGCGATCGGACCGTTGCAAGGGGAGGAAGAAGAAGAAAAAAAGGGGGACGGTTGCAAGCGAGAGCTCGCCTCGCGGCGGACAGCAGTACGTGTATCCGGACGAAGGTGTAAACCAGATTCAAAGGGCCGGGGGTGCATATCTCCATATATCCCGGCCCATTTCCATTCTTTTCTCTTTGGGTGCCGGTGTAATTAATCGAGGAGGGAGGGAGGTCCGGGGGTACACGGTAAAACGTACGTGATTAATTCCTTCTTAATTAATTTGTCTTATATAAACAAACAAACGGGAGGAATGGGCTCCTCCGATGATCACGCGGATCGATTACGTGGCAGCCATAAATCCCGCCGAAACGTAGATATTTTGAATCTTTGATCCCTTCCCTCCCGTCCGGCCCTCAGCCGGGATATTTGTTAGTTTCCTCCCCCAGCCGTCCTCCGTAATTATCCCGCCACCACCCTCTTCCTCTCCTGCTGATCCCGTCGTCGACCCTCTCAACGCGGCGCTAACCCTAGCTAGCACTGGTAAGGTGATTTATATATATGATTCTGCCGCGGCTCGGATCGATTGTTCTTCTTTCCCCTCTCTCTCTCTCCCCTGTTCTCTTCGGAGCGTTTCTCTCTCTCTTTTTTTCCCGTAGGTTCTGCGATGAAAGGGGGCAACGCGGAGGCGGAGACTAATAAGAAGAGCGACGGGAGGTGAGTCGTTTTCGTACGTCTTGTGTACTGTTGGCTTTTTTTTCTTTTTCTATCTCACGCTGGATTTAGTTTTGGGGATCGCCTGGCTTGATAGTTTTGATCGCTCTACTATATGTTGTTTTCTTGCCTGTGCTTTGGCGGGTTTCGGTCGCCCTGCTTGATAATAACTGGATCTAGATGATTTTTGTTTGATTCGATGATGTTTACCCGGCCGCCCGCCCCGCAACAACTTGCACGTACTATGGTTGCTACTAGTAGGCCCAAACCCAGCGTGGACCCCTTCTTGCTCTTCCTCCTCGCGATGTCACTACTGTCGCTGTTGGCGGCGATCGTCTCGCTCGTCGTCCAAGTCCGCGAGCACGCCACCCCCGACGACGGCAGGTCGTCCCCGCTCGTACTCATCGACGGCGTCCGGAGGATCATCTACCATCCGGCCGGCAGCACGCGGGAGGTATATATATATATATATATATCATCATTTGTATACATATATATCTGTGTAATTAAGTAATATACAATTTATAGCTTTCCGAGGTCCGGTGTCCTGGAACTGAGAGGAAGTGGAAGGGGACTATCTGAAATGTTCCTCACGTACGTACCCGTGATGATGCCAAGTATCCAAACAAGACTTTGGACATATTAATTAAATGCCGGAAGTCTTATAATTTCCTTCCATCGTCATTAATTTTACACAATACTATAGAGACCCTTGTACTAATTAATATTATCATGCATGCTAGAGACCCTTATCAGTCTTGAAGATAGCCAATCGAGATCACGGTCGACCGAAATACGTACCATGTCGTGTCCTAAAACCTATATATTAAAGTCATGATGATGCTTTGTCAATGTTTTCTCACGTACGGAATAATCTTGTGTCCGGCCTAAAAGATATATATTTGATCACATATTAATTGCTGTCTAAAACAAAGGTGGGTCCTGCAATATATGCATCCGATTAATATGCATTGTTATCTGATGAGCTATAACACACACACGCATATATATATATATATGTTTGTGTGTTTGCTCAAGGTTATCCTGTTTTAGGTTACTTTCTATGGTTTTGTTGAGATATTTTCTCTCTTCTGTAGTACGTTTTGCTTTCCGTCTCTATCATGCCTTGTTTTAAAATCTGCGTTTCTTAATCAGGTTGGTCTTGTAAATGGAGAAACGATTAAGTTTCTTGCTAGATATGAAGTTGATATTGAGATCAAGCCATCAGGTGATCCGTGGGGTCCACCGCAGAACCAGCTCATCGTGCGGCAGCGTCGTCACCTCGCGGAGAAGCCCTTGCCCTGACAACCCCACCGGCACTCGCTCGGCTGCGGAACCCTAGCTCGTGTGATGTAGCCCACCACCTCTCGCGTGCAACCCCCCCGCCCTTGCTCCCAAGGTCTCGCCCCGGTGTGGCCGCCCAGCTGTCTCTAATTCCTTTAGTTGAAAGGGGACGGGTGTTCTTTCTATCTTCTTTTGCAGTATCGTTTCTGATCATCGAGGGAGAGGAAGTCTGATCTCCTCCACCCCCCTATGATCTATCTAATAAATATATTTATAAGACATCTTTGTTTCTGTGTGTGCTAATTAATTAGGTGGTGGTGTTCTGCTTATTTTAGTTTTTTTTTCTTAGATTTGTCTAGTGTTGTGTCTTCGGTTTTATTGTTCTCTCTTGTCTGTTGTGTCTTAGTTTAACCACCACGTACCATGGTTGCTACTAGAAGGCTCGGCCTCAGCGAGAAGCTCCTCGTCCTCCTCTTATTCGCGGTGCTAGCAGCAGTGCTGGTGGTGGCGAACGTCGGTTTAGTCGTCAAATCCCGCAAGCCCGCCACCCCCGACGACGGCCCGCTCGTCATCGACGGCGTCCAGAGGATCATCCACTATCCGGCCGGCAGCAGGCTGGAGGTATATACATCATCATTTATATATATACTAGTTAAAAAAAACGTGCTTCGCACGTCGACGGATAAATTAAAAAATATTTTTAAATAATTATATATATAAAGTAAAATACCCTCAAGTTTGCACTGATAAATTTACCTATCACTCTTTTTCAAATAAATTAGAACTTTGATCATTAAAACAGAAAAGTGTGACAAACAATGTTGATAAACAAAATATAAATACTATTAGCAGAATATCTGATAATCACACAAAATTTATAAAATATTATATCAAGAAATTTAAAAGTGAAATCCACCACTCATTGAGTTTAAAAGTAAATAAAGAATCAAAGAAGTAAGAGCCTACAAATTAAATTGTTAAAAGTCTTTAAAAATATTACACCCATCTAAGATGTGTCCATCGTGTGTAAGCACTGTGAAAGAAACAAAAAACTCAGAAGAGCAGTATCAATTTCTATACGGCTGTAACATTATAGTTCGTATGATCCTATGGTTTAACAGTAATTGCAGAGGATCTCTCTAAATTACTGTCATCATAAATACGAAAAATATTATCACACTTTATCACCATTCCTCTCATAATAATCAAAGTCGTTGTATCAACGGTAACACGCCCCTCGTTAACGGATAAAGAGTGACATAGATGGTATGTGTGGAATCAAAGAGCAAGAGCGGTGATGTCAGCACATTTTTCCAACAATTATTACCCTAAGATAAACAAATAGTTTAAAGAAATATAACCAACTTCATATCACATTGAAATATTAAAAAAAAAGAAGCAACCAAAAAGTTAGTTTGAAAATGAAACCTCTTTGCATATTGTCTAATAGAATAGTGTAACATCTGTTTGAGAAAGCTATCATCATATGAAAAAGTTCAAAATGTTAGGTTGAAGTATCCGAGGGTGTGGTATTTTGCATTAATTCTTTGTACCTTTAATGGGGTTTTCTCGTAAATGCATGTTTTGGATAGCATAAATAATTAAGTGTATTAGACACCGCTTGGATATCATCCATTTTGAAGTTGATATGAATTACTATAAGTCATTGACATAGCTAGGTGTTTGATTAATATTATCAATATTGGTAACTGGGAGGAGAACTAATCCGAACTTCCTAAAAAGATATTAATTCCAAGCATGACACTTTCAACAAAATAAAAGTTCTCCATTTAACATTTTAATTTTAATCAATAAAATCTTTTTACAATGCATAGCCTCAACTTTTCTTATTTTGACTCTTAATTTGTAACGATCGATCTGTTTATTCCTTAAAGAAGATCAGTTTATTCTTTAAAAAGGATAAAGGGATAGATTTTTTTTCTTCTCTCAACGTCTATAAATTATCTGACAGATGGATCATATTATTAGTAGCATTCTTTCATATTTTTGGTCCGAAATTGCCGATTCCATGGACGCGCAGCCAAAAAAGAGTAAAATGATGGGAAAAAAACTTGAGTGGAGAACGTTAATGTGTATTCCAATTCATGCAATTGACCCAATCAGAAAAGAATATGCAGCATCATTAGACATGCTAACTTCAATTAATCACAATTCAATATCAATTTATCAAATATTGCACTTTATAACTTTGTCACTACGAATATAAGTTAATTACTTATGCTAAAGAATTATCAATATGTCAATTCAAATTTTAGTTCGATTTATCAATTAATAAACGTGAAGATCATACACAATATGAATCGGATATAACTATAATCTTAACGGGTCATAATTCAATTTCAACATATTTATTTTCTAGTAATTCTCAAACCATAAATGAATCGATATGCATCTAACTAACACTACACGTGGACATGCATGAAATTAAATATGAATGACATGTATGACGTTTTCATAAACTCATGGAGACAATTAAACAATTAAACTAACAATTATTTATAAATTTCTAACTATTTATCAGATAAACATGTTTCAACGCATTAATTAACATATCAGTACGTTAAGAATAAGTTGAAATGTCTACCTCAATGAAAATTATAATCCAAAAAATTTCAAATATGTTAACCGCGATTCGACCAAGGTAAAAAAGAAATCGAGATACTTGGAGTCGTGTTGACAGTAAAAAGAATAAAATAATTAATTAAATTTTAAAAGGGATACGTAAGGGAGAGAGGGAGAGAATGTGAGAGCGCTGTGTGAGAGAGAGAGAGAGCGCGCGCACGCGCGATAGAGAGAGAAGCGAGGGAGAGAGAGAGAGAGTGCGTGAGAGAGAGAGAGAGCCGGTGGGAGAGAGAGAGAGAGTGCGGGCATCGGGGCGATGCAAGAGGGCGGCGCAAAGCGTCGCCACCCCCGGCGGCGTAGCCGCATGCGCTGGCGGCACACCGTCCGCCCACGTATACATCGGGGGGGGGAGGGGGGGGGAGAGTAACCCGAGGGAGAGCGGAAGAGCAGGAGAGAGAGAGAGAGGGGGAGAAAGAAGGAGGGGGAACGCGGCGGAGCACGATGACGGCGACGGAGGCGTCGGCGACGCGGATGGCGGAAGACGGTAGAGGCCGAAGGGGAAGAAGAAGGAGGAGGGGGCGTCGGCGACAGAGACGGCGACGGCGGGAAGGAGAGAGGGGGACAACCGCGGCGACGGAGGCTCGGTAGTGGGTAAATAGAGGGTCGGTAGTGGGTCTTTAAAGACTCGGTAACTCGGTAGTGGGTAAATAGAGGGTCGGTAGTGGGTCTTTGGAGCCTCGGTAGCTCGGTAGTGGGTAAATAAGACCCACTACCGAGCTACCGAGGCTCCAAAGACCCACTACCGACCCTCTATTAATCCACTACCGAGCTTAGTTTAACTTGCTACTGAGTCTTTAAAGACTCGCTACCGAGATTTGTTACACTTGCTACCGAGCTTTGAGGATCCACTACCGACCGTCTATCAACTCGCTACTGAGTTACTGAGGCTCTAAAGACTCACTACCGAGCTACCGAGACTTCAAAGACCCACTACCGACCCTCTATTAACCCACTACCGAGTCTTGAGAATCCACTACCAGCCGCTTATCAACTCGCTGCGAGCTACGAGGCTTCAAAGACCCACTACCGACCCTCTATTAATCCGCTACCGAGTCTTGAGAATCCACTACCTACCGCTTATCTACTCGCTACCGAGATACCGAGATTTCAAAGATCCACTACCGACCCTCTATTTACCCACTACCGAGCGACGTCATATCTACTTTACGCCCTATTTAAAGCGCACTGACGCTTCGTTCTTCGCGACACAAGGTGTCCTCACGCCATTGAGGACTGCGGGAGCTCCCTCCACCCGAGTACTGAGGTGATCAGCTCTCTAGCTCATGTGATGTAACCCACCACCTCTCGCGTGCAAATAAATCATCCTTTCTTCCCGCACACTTGCCCCCCGCTCCTCCGCATCTCCATCTTCCTCTTGGCAGCAAAGAAGGCTGCTCGGGGGCTGAGAATCATCTCTGGGACGCCAGGCCGCGGTGGTGGCTCGTTCCCGCCGGCGGCCGTGCGTTTCCCCGGGAAGCGGGCTGCGGCCAGCTGCCCGATCCCCGTAACAAGCCTGTCCACGTCCTCTGTAATGTTACTGTTTAAAAAAAAAAGAGAGAGAATTAATTATTATATTTATTATTACTATTAATTTTTTTCTCCATTCTTTCCTTTTATTTTTCCCTTCGGTTACGCACCCCTCCCGAAACTGCCTCCGCCGAGTGCCCTATTCTTCCTATTCTTCTCTTCTCCTTCTCCGTCGCCGCGCGACGCTTCCTTCCCCCCCAGTCGACCTCGCGGCCACCGCCTGCACCAGCCGGAGCCGCCCCGCGCCCCCTGCGCCGCGCACACCGGCGTTGTCCGCCGCCTGCACCGGCCAACACCGCCGCCGTCTCGGCCACGCCCGGCCACCCCGCGCAGCCACCTCCCCACGCACCTGTGCGCATCGCCACCGCCGCCCTACCTCGCCGCCGCCGCGCGTGTCCGCCACCCTCCAGCGCCGCCCGCCGCTGTCGCCGCCACCTGGGCCACGCGAACCGCCGTCGCCAGCCACCTTCCGTCCGCCGGCCACCTCGCGCCATCTCCCTCCACGCGGCCGCCCACCACCACCGTCGCCGGCGCCACCCCGGCCACCTGCGACGCCGCCGGCGTCCTCCTCCGGCCGCCCGAGGTACGTAGCGTGAAGACGAACTATTACGTACTGCCCGTCTGTGTGCCCTCTCTCTAATAAGATGCTTCTTATGCCCATGATCTTCACACCGTGTCTGAATTATTATGGAAGTCCAGGCTGGTCATGAGGCGTGGATGGATGCAGCTCTCAACCAAATCCCAGAAACATTTTTGGTATCCGAGGATCTACCTCTGCTTCATACCAAACTATAATTAATTAGAGTAGTCGATCATTTATCCTTCCAACCCAGTGTTAAACCAAATGGAGCATGAAGTAGCTTGTCGGTAATACTTAAGAATCGAACACTACCGATCAGAACGGGCGAGCACGGGATATAAACCCACGCGGAAGTGCTAGATTGATCGACCGTGTTAAAAGCATAGAAATAGCTAAATTTCCGGCATTGATTAAGTAGCCTACTCCGTACATGAAATACCAGTTTCCACGAATCATACATCGCTCGTTCACAAGTCACGACCAGGTTGCATCGACGGATGGTCTTCAATCTAGTCGGGGCGGCAAGCTTGGACGCTTCAGAGGTCGCATACGACGGCGGTGGCAAGGTCCTCGTCGGCAGCCCCTCTGATCAGAGCACCCTTCCGCCGCAGATCCAGCAGATAGGCGACGGCTTCCCCACTTATGATCTCGCCGGGAACCAAGACGGGGATCCCGGGGGGGGGGGGGAATGGGCACACTTGCCCCACGCTCTTCCGCATCTCCATCTTCCTCTTCGCAGCTGTGAAATTCCAAAAATGCACGTGCGCTGAGGAGACCCAGGTCCAGGCTATGATAAAGGCATGGAATACTCCTCCGGTGGCCAATATGGGATTAAACCTTTCAACACTCTCTCGGCCGCCCACCACCGTCGAGCCATGATAGGAATACACGGGGCGGCGAGCGAAAATAGGAGCAAATCCACCGGAGGACAGGCCTGGCTGGCCATACTACGTCTGTGTGAAATTCCAAAACGCCGCGTCTTGTTGGCGAGACCCGGGAGTCAGGAGTTATGATAAAGCGTGGAATCTTTCTCCGGTGGCCAATATGGGATTAAACCCTTCAACAGCAGCAAAGAGGGCTGCTCGGGGGCTGAGAATCATCTCTGGGGCGCTAGGCCGCGGTGGTGGTTCTGGTTCGTTCCCGCCGGCGGCCGTGCGTTTCCCCGGGAAACGGGCTGCGGCCAGCTGCCCGATCCCCGTAACAAGCCTGTCCACGTCCTCCCGGCGGGTGCCCAGGTTAATGGCGAATGTCAGAGCGCGGCCCGCCGGCAGCTCGGCGATGATCCGGTGCTCCTCCCTCAGTATGGCGGCGGCGTCGAACCCCGACATGCCGAGTTCCGCAACCCGGACCGTGAGGCGCAGGGGATCCATGGCGGCCGGGATTTGGCCGGAAAACGTACCGCCGGATGGGCTGAGGTCGGAGAGCCCGTCGATGTGCGCGGCCCGGTCTCTGGCCCGCCGGGCCAGCCCCACGGCTTCGTCGAAGATCGCCCCGTGCGGAACGACGTACTTGGGGACGGCGCCGGACAAGACCAATATTCCCGACGTGGCGGAGGAGTGGGCGTCGCGGGGGAGGACGAGGGTCTCCCCCGGGCCGGGGAGCAGGTGGCCATGATGGACGCCGCCTGGATCCCGGCGGTCGTGCCGCCGACGAGGAACCACGTCTCCGCCGATCCGAACAGCTCGGAAGCCCTCCGCCGCTGGGCATCCGGAATCGGTCCCCTGGGGGAGGAGAGATCGTCGAGCGGAAGAACGTCGTCTAAGACGAAGGGCTCCCGCCCGATCAGCCGGGACAGCAGGGGAGGAGACGCCCTGCCCTGCCTGCCGGCGTTGTGGCCGGGAAAATGGAGACGCGCCGCGCCGCCCTGCTCGCCGGCGGCTCTCACCGCATCAACCAGAGGAGCGGTTTCCTGCCGCGGAATTGGAATTCCAGTCAACAATTGATCTGTCGAATAATTTCCGTAGAAAAACTGTAGCTACGGGCTAGCAGTGGAATACGCATCGCTACTAGTTTCTGTTTTTTTTTTTTTGTTTAAAAAAAAATCTATGTGCTGCTTGTTTGTTTGTTGTCCTGAGTTTTGTTTTTTGTGCCTCTGGAGATGGTAAACAAACAATTTAATGTATCGTATATGTAGGGGGTACAAACCTATAATTTTTTCTCGAAACTTTCGATCATACTTTTTTATATGTAATATCAATATCGTATTGTTTTGGTTTAACGATAAAAAAGAGTTCGCGAAAGTCGGTGAAGGAGAAAAGAGTGATGAGACGGGGTTGCTTCTGAACTCTTTTAATTTACTTAACCCAATAAGCAAGCCGAACCTTTTGTCCAGTATGGGCATAGAGCATGAAATGCCTGCTCCACCAACCATTGTGAAGTTGCTGTTCACACGAGACACCACTATGTATGTTTTAGTTATTAATACCAATATTTTGAAATCTATGGTACCTACAGATAAGGCATGAATTGTACCCCCTACGTATACCTCCAAAAAATTATTAACTCGGAGCAATCTCAGCCGTCCATTTATAAAATCTACTTTTGTTGAGAAGTTTAAAAGTTCAATATTCCGATTGTTTGGAATGTTCTGATCTCATTGTATCGAACGGATCATTCGAATTGAAAGTCGATGACCTTTAATTTAGAAAAGTAATATAGGACATTTGATGTTGTGTCGGATTTAAAAATAAAAAAAGTTAACAAAATTTGAAAGTCTTACCGGCACAGTACGTACGACTGTGGGTTAAAATTTTTTTAAGTCGATGTATTGGTGTTCGACTTGTTAGGTTTTTATCTTTTTACGTTGCAGAGACGAAGTACCGACTTGTGTGCTAGATTTGCAAACGGAAAAAAAGAAGAAGTTGTGTGCGACTTTTATAATATTAATAAATAAGTGTGTTATTTAAGAAATAATCCCGCGTGAGGATGAGAGTGGTTGGCAGCTGGAGGAGAGGACGTGGGGGTGAGGGAGGGCGAAATCATCCGCGGGGGGGGGGGGGGGGGGTGATGGGAAGTTTCGCGCGGTGGGCGGTAACGCCGCCGCCGCCAACGGAGCGAGCGGGGGAGAGCGCGCGAGATCCGGAGAGAGAGAGGCGAGGAGGGAGAAATCGGACGAGTGCACGAGGGCGATCGGACCGTTGCAAGGGGGAGGAAGAAGAAGAAAAAAAGGGGGACGGTTGCAAGCGAGAGCTCGCCTCGCGGAGGACAGCAGTACGTGTATCCGGACGAAGGTGTAAACCAGATTCAAAGGGCCGGGGGTGCATATCTCCATATATCCCGGCCCATTTCCATTCTTTTCTCTTTGGGTGCCGGTGTAATTAATCGAGGAGGGAGGGAGGTCCGGGGGTACACGGTAAAACGTGATTAATTCCTTCTTAATTAATTTGTCTTATATAAACAAACAAACGGGAGGAATGGGCTCCTCCGATCACGCGGATCGATTACGTGGCAGCCATAAATCCCGCCGAAACGTAGATATTTTGATCCCTTCCCTCCCGTCCCTCAGCCGGGATATTTGTTAGTTTCCTCCCCCAGCCGTCCTCCGTAATTTTATCCCGCCACCCTCTTCCTCTCCTGCTGATCCCGTCGACGTCGACCCTCTCAACGCGGCGCTAACCCTAGCTAGCACTGGTAAGGTGATTTATATATATGATTCTGCCGCGGCTCGGATCGATTGTTCTTCTTTCCTCTCTCTCTCTCTCTTCCTTGTTCTCTTCAGAGCGTTTTTCTCTCTCTCTCTTTTTTTTCCCGTAGGTTCTGCGATGAAAGGGGGCAATGCGGAGGCGGAGACTAATAAGAAGAGCGACGGGAGGTGAGTCGTTTTCGTACGTCTTGTGTACTGTTTGCTTTTTTTTTTCTTTTTCTATCCAACGCTGGATTTAGTTTTGGGGATCGCCTGGCTTGATAGTTTTGATCGCTCTACTCTATGTTGTTTTCTTGCCTGTGCTTTGGCGGGTTTCGGTCGCCCTGCTTGATAATAACTGGATCTAGATGATTTTTGTTTGATTCGATGATGTTTACCCGGCCGCCCGGCCCGCCCCGCCCCGCAACAACTTGCACGTACTATGGTTGCTACTAGTAGGCCCAAACCCGCCAGCGTGGACCCCTTCTTGCTCTTCCTCCTCGCGATGTCACTACTGTTGCTGTTGGCGGCGATCGTCTCGCTCGTCGTCCAAGTCCGCGAGCACGCCACCCCCGACGACGGCAGGTCGTCCCCGCTCGTACTCATCGACGGCGTCCGGAGGATCATCTACCGTCCGGCCGGCAGCAGTCTGGAGGTATATATATATATATCATCATTTGTATACATATATATCTGTGTAATTAAGTAATATACAATTTATAGCTTTCCGAGGTCCGGTGTCCTGGAACTGAGAGGAAGTGGAAGGGGACTATCTGAAATGTTCCTCACGTACGTACCCGTGATGATGCCAAGTATCCAAACAAGACTTTGGACATATTAATTAAATGCCGGGAGTCTTATAATTTCCTTCCATCGTCATTAATTTTACACAATACTATAGAGACCCTTGTACTAATTAATATTATCCATGCATGCTAGAGACCCTTTTCAGTCTTGAAGATAGCCAATCGAGATCACGGTCGACCGAAATACGTACCATGTCGTGTCCTAAAACCTATATATTAAAGTCATGATGATGCTTTGTCAATGTTTTCTCACGTACGGAATAATCTTGTGTCCGGCCTAAAAGATATATATTTGATCACATATTAATTGCTGTCTAAAACAAAGGTGGGTCCTGCAATATATGCATCCGATTAATATGCATTGTTATCTGATGAGCTATAACACACACACGCATATATATATATATATGTTTGTGTGTTTGCTCAAGGTTATCCTGTTTTAGGTTACTTTCTATGGTTTTGTTGAGATATTTTCTCTCTTCTGTAGTACGTTTTGCTTTCCGTCTCTATCATGCCTTGTTTTAAAATCTGCGTTTCTTAATCAGGTTGGTCTTGTAAATGGAGAAACGATTAAGCTTCTTGCTAGATCTGAAGTTGATATTGAGATCAAGCCATCAGGTGATCCGTGGGGTCCACCGCAGAACCAGCTCATCGTGCGGCAGTGTCGTCACCTCGCGGAGAAGCCCTTGCCCTGACAACCCCACCGGCACTCGCTCGGCTGCGGAACCCTAGCTCATGTGATGTAGCCCACCACCTCTCGCGTGCAACCCCCCGCCCTTGCTCCCAAGGTCTCGCCCCGGTGTGGCCGCCCAGCTGTCTCTAATTCCTTGAGTTGAAAGGGGACGGGTGTTCTTTCTATCTTCTTTTGCAGTATCGTTTCTGATCATCGAGGGAGAGGAAGTCTGATCTTTTCCACCCCCCAATGATCTATCTAATAAATATATTTATAAGACATCTTTGTTTCTGTGTGTGCTAATTAATTAGGTGGTGGTGTTCTGCTTATTTTAGTTTTTTTTCTTAGATTTGTCTAGTGTTGTGTCTTCGGTTTTATTGTTCTCTCTTGTCTGTTGTGTCTTAGTTTAACCACCACGTACCATGGTTGCTACTAGAAGGCTCGGCCTCAGCGAGAAGCTCGGCCTCAGCGAGAAGCTCCTCGTCCTCCTCATATTCGCGGTGCTAGCAGCAAGGCTGGTGGTGGTGAACGTCAGTTCAGTCGTCAAATCCCGCAAGCCCGCCACCCCCGACGACGGCCCGCTCGTCATCGACGGCGTCCAGAGGATCATCCACTATCCGGCCGGCAGCAGGCTGGAGGTATATATATCATCATTTATATATATATATATAATGTAGTTAAAGTAATATATAAAGCTCGCCCGCCCTTCTCGATGATCTATCGGAAATTTAATTACCTAGAAGATTTGACTTTCGGTCTGTTTTCCACACATTTCACTCCAACACATGTATAATATATACTCCACCTCTTCAATTTGTATAATGTCCAATTAATCCGATATTCTTTCGAGATTTCATTCCAAACTTCAGCGCTGTCTGTAGTCTGTACCCCCTCAAGAGAGGGTTAGCCCCTCAAGACGTACAGATGATGGTGTCCTTTGTAACAATTAATAATATTTGCAACAATCAATACGACCGGGAATTAAACCAAATACGTTCCTCCCACCAGTGAGAAAGCAGGGATCTGGAACGTACGTTCCTCCCACCAGTGATGCCAAATACGTACCCATCCGAGACTTGGGACATTTAGTGTAGTCCTGGAAGGGACTCTCTTAAATTTTTTTTTTCTCCATCGTCGTTTCATGCAATTCCATATAGACCGTTATATTACTTTATGTTATCATGCTTTTCAATCTTGCAACTAGCCAGTCGAGCTATATCACGGAACGCACGTATTTATAAAACACACCGAAAATCAATTTTCCCTTAATTATTTCATGTACACATATGGCTTCCACACAGTCGCACGTAACGCACGTAATTTATATGCTCGTATGTGTCCTGCAATATGCATCCAATTAATATGCATTGTTTTCCGATGAGCTATACGTACACATACGTGTGTGTATGTGTTTGGTCAAGGTTATCATGTTTTATGTTACTTTCTAGGGTTTTGTTGAGATTTTCTCACTTAGTACGTTTTGTTTTTTGTCTCTAGTATGCCTTGTTAGAAATTTTTTGTGTTTCAGGTTGATCTTTTAGACGAAGAAACGATTAAGCTTCTTGTTAGAAGAGAAGTTGCTACTGGGATCAAGCCATCGGGTGAGAGGGATTCGCCGCAGAACTCGCCCACCCGCCTGCGCCCCTACGGCATCGTTAGCTCGCAGAGAAGCCCCCTCACCCTGGAGAAGCCCTCGCCCTCGCGCTGACACCCGTGCCAGCCCTCGCTCTCGGTGCCATCACCGTGGAACCCTCGTTTGTAGCCAACCACGCATGGAAGCCCCCACCCTTGCTCTAAAGGTCTCGCCCCAGTGCGGCCCTGTCTCTTTCCTTGAGTTGGAAGGTGACGGGATGTTCTTCCAATTTTCTTTTGCCGTAGTTTCTGATCAAGGAGGCGCTTCGGTTTATTTTAGTTATTTTTTCTTAGATTTGTCTAGTGTCATGTCTTCTGTTTTATTGTCTTGTCTTGTCTGGGTGTCTTTCCAAGACATGTGTCTTTATGTGTAAGATCGTTAGTCCGAGTGATATTCATATATTTATGATGTAATCATATGAGTAGATTTTGATCTTTCTTTTCATTTGGCCGTATATCTTGGTGAAGACTTCGACAAATGCCTTCATTATCTATTTGTTCTTGTCTATCTCTCTATTCCGAGTGTTTTAGTTTTACTCCCTTATCTATCTTGTTTGTATTATCGAAGTTGTGCTGTGTTTTATTAGTGCTATGAAGCTGGCTGGTTTCATTCAAGAAAAAAAAAAGAAGAAAAAGAGATCAAGCCATCAGATAACAAACCAACTGATCTAGGTCCTCTGATTCTTTTATGTTTAGCTTTATATGTTTTGTCTCTATTTAGTCCACCTGGATGTTTGGACGATAATATATATATATATATACACACACGTGAAAAGTCTGTTTCCCCCTACTTCTCTTGTCTCTCTTGGTTGAATATATATGGTATTTTATACGTGCCTAAATTTATAATTTGCCAGGTTCTTTGGATGCTTTGTTGAGCAAGATGGCTGGTGAAACCTCACTCGGCGGACTTTTTTGGTAGTATTGGCCATTGGGCGATGATGAAAGATGGATAGTCAACCTAGCTAGCTAGATTATCCCGAACTTTTTTTAGAGATAAGCTAGCTAGCTAGGATTATCTCTATTAATTGCCCCCGCCCTCCCCCCCATTAATATTGTTCTTTAGCTCGATGCAACTGGCGGTAATATTTGGGGTTTTTTCTTGTACATAGCACTGTTTTAAAAATTTATTAGCAAAATAGCACACTTGCAGAACAATTCATGGAATGGCCCCGTTCAGTCGCGCCACGTTGTTAAACTCCGTCACGTCGAATCATTACGTTTGTTTAAGATTTCTTCTCTCTCCTGAAGTTTTATCACGATTTATTTATTTGTTTTCCCTCGGATGATTGAAAATTCATTATTTTTATTTCTTTCAATATTTATTTATTTATTAAATATGCTTTCTTTTTTAAAATACAATATTAATTTTTAATAAATTTTTGTTTATTTTCTTCCTGTCATAAGTTAATCATTTGGCATAAATTCATATAAAATTAAACTACAATAACCATTAAATATGAAGATATGAAAATTTTAAATTTTTTAAAAAATTAAAATTATATTGAGTTTCTCCAAATTTAAACTTCATAAAATTTTAGATCAAACTTGACCTTATTTTTCATAAAATTAAATTTACATCAAATTTTAGTAAAGTAAATTATTTCCACTTTAGCTCAAACTTGACTCAATTAAATGAAAGATATTTGTATTTAGCTTCTTAAAATTATATATATATATTTTCAAAAGCGTCAAGTTATGACATATCGAAAGCGTCAAAATGAGATCGATTATGGGGGCATGTACTCCACAATCACCAAAGCGTCAAGTGCTCCAAGTGCCTGCCACATATGACATTTCGAAAGCGTCAAAATGAGATCGATTATGGCTCAAAATTCTAGTATTCAGCTAAGTAATTTCATGAAAAACATACAAAAGTTAATGCTAGCAGAGAAGAGAAACTGAAAAAAAACAAACAAAATGGTGAATGTGTGACAAGTGAATGCAGCAGAACGGAAGGGAGTTGGTAGGTAGGTAGACAATGGTCCCATTCAATTGGGAGCAAACGGGTTACATAGAAGGGCAGTGTTCGTTGACACGAGAAGACCAAGAACAGATCTATGAAAGACCATCACTTGAAAATAGAAGAAATGGGTGTAAAAAAGAATACAGTCAGGAATGCTAAGGGGTATATGGAAGAGAAGAGTCAGGTTCGTTAATATGTAAATGCCTTTTCATGAGATATGGAAATCCTTCAAGATTGTCTAAATCTGAAGTATTGAAGATCGACAAAATCCAAGACTCCAAAAGACGAGGCATCTGGGAAGTACGGGAATCTAGCAATCCTTTAAAAATCATAAAGTTAGTACGCGATATGAGAATCCAAGAATCTGAAAACATGTAAAACAAAAAATCTGTCAAAATCAGTCAACCAGAGACATTTAAACCATAAAAGCTTAAAAAATTGAAACTACGAACGTTGGAAGTTCATAAACTTGAGGGTCTGATAAAGAAAGAAAAGAACAAAGATTATAATATGAATAAAGGTTGAATATAAATAAAAAAATCAAATAAACTTCAACTGAGAGGGTACGAAGAATTCTTTAAAAGAAAATTACTCTTTAAACGCTGTCATAGTGAAGAAAAATAAGCAATGAATAGAATCGTCGATGCATAAGTTTGTTTAGAAAATGAACATCACAATTTAAATCATGGATAAGGTCCAGACAACAGTTGTCCTGAGAAGGTGCATTTTACTAATATGCATTCCTGAAAATTCAGCTTTGTTTGGTCTTGAGAAACATTTTCTTCCTGTCACGCACAAAGAAAATTTGTATTAAATTAACAAGGTGCACATGATGATTTAAATTTAAACATTTCTTTCCGAAAATATCTAGAACCAAACTTGCATAATTATACATGGACAAAAACCGGACTATCTAGCATCTTAAAATTCTAAGTGTAAACTACAAGATAAATTACACATCGTGGGTACAAAGATGGAATGAAAGTATCACTGGAAAGGGAATCAGATCACTAAGACCACATGTGGGAGAGAGCTCACAACCCAATCCACTTCGCTAAGCGTATACTCTTCGCAACTGGTGAGCAGAACCCATTCATTCCTTCAAACACTGCATAGCAAATCGACATTCAACCAAGGCTGATGCTGGTACAAAAACAAAGACAAAAATAGAATTCTTCATTATTCCCAAGTTAAGCAAGTACCATGTTAAGCAGAGAATTCCCTGATCCTTTGAATAGAAGACTGGTATGTCAAACAAAATCTCGTATCAGACTGATTCCCTGATCCTTTGAATAGAAGACTGGTATGTCAAACAAAATCTCGTATCAGACTGATACACATGACACCATACATCATATTTGGCAAAAGCTTACAAGATAACTTGGGCAATCGTTCAACCACCACCTATGAGGCTCATTTGCACCATCAGCTCGATGTATAGTTATGCAAAAACTACCAGTCTGAAAACCATGCAACATTAAGATACGTATAACAATTATCACAAGTGAATCAATATTAAAAATAATAATAAGGTAAATTTAGTCATTCATTAACCTTTAAATTGATCATTTCTAACTTCAAGCAAAGGTGAATTTGGCATCTTAAATTTACGAATTAACTTCAGCTTCGTAATTCTTCCGATCACTGTAGGTAAAGTAAGATGCTTGCATTGATCATGCATAAGAAATGTAGATATTCTATGTTTATGATTTTGGAAAATTAGTCCCAACGCTCCTAAGATTACAAACACAGAATGACTACCAGTCACATGTATGCTCTGGCAAAATGTCGTCTTGACCCCTCTTCGGCAGACCTGTATGTTATCATACGTTGTTGTTAAGTAGTGTGAATAACTACCAACCTCTAAAGGAGCTCGAACTCTTCTACTTCATGGTCTCTTTGCTCACCTTGTAAATTGGTGTCAAGTGTCAACTACACACTTATGATACCCAACTGCATATATTTATTGTTTAAAAATTAAATGCACAAAAATGGAAAAAGATAGAAATATAAAGAGTTGAACACACACAAGACAAAATCATGCAGCAAAATTTCATGTAGAGTGCATCACTTGAAAATTGAAACATTTATGCCTCCAATAGTACTCATCCTTTCCTCTCAAGACAATCCTCTGTATAGACAAAGTACCTTGTCGTACCTGTAAACATAATCAGAATTTCAATTGTGAGAGTCATTTGAGTGTAAAATTAGCCAGTCTATCTCTTGACTGTGTGCACGTCATGGTTGGGTGAGTCCAAGATTACCCTTCGAACCATATATTGTAAATGTTTTTCCAGAGCCAGTTGCCCATATGTAAAAATACACACATTATACCCATCTACTGCTGACTGCACTAAATACTGCATTAACATTGCATAAGGTTAGAAGCAAATAAAAATACGAATACAAATAAGTTTAGAAATGGCAATGAAGCACAAGATGTTGAAGCACAAGATGGAACATGTCAAGATTTTAAGTGATGTAGACAAGTATTGAATTCGTTACATACTAAAGCCTAATAACTAAAGAATAAATGTAAGAATTGAAGCGAGAAACAAAGTGAGAAATAGTGGTCTAAACTCTAATGTACTTACCTGATCATCATTCTTTTTAGACTCCTCATATTCCTTTGATAACTCATGTGCATGTTTCTCGTATACATCAAGATTTCGGGGCTTGACAGATTGGGCATAGTCTCCATTAACTGATCCATTAGCACCAGATCATGCTTTTGAGTATCTACGGAGCATTACATCATTTATGCGTGTCCGAAGAGCAACACAAATTTCTTCCCCTTACACAATTGGAAACCAAAATATAGTTCTGATTATGCACCCTTTCATATAGAGCTTTCAAAAGAAGTAGGATAGCCTCAAGTAAAAAAATAAAGTTTTATCATAAACCTGTTTGGTTTCAAACTGGAAAAGCAAAATTCACAGAAGCATGCATCTAAAACCAGATTTTAAGATTGTTAATTCATAGCCAAAATCAAAATCAATTCTCAAATCGAGTTTGAATTCCAACTCTAAAACAAATTCAAATTCACAAAACAACTTTTAACTCAAATCAAATGAAATTAACTTGAATCAAATTCCCCAAATCAATCAAATACAAATCAGGAAGAACCCAGACAAATCTATAATCTAAAAGTTGTAAGATTCAAAGAAATTGAAACATTTTCTAAAATTGATACTTGTAAATTCATTTGTAAGTTCTTGGAACAAGTAAGCTCTGTTAGGATGGCAAGCTATGACTCAACGACGCTCTAAAGTGCATTTGCTAGTATCACAAGATGACATATTTTCAGACTGACTGTAGCTTCACCATACGTGCGAACAAACATACGTATATATGTACACAGATTGATACGTATTTGTCAACATATTCATTCAAATGCACGGCTCCAGTTTGCGTTGAAGAAGAAGAGCATTGACCGACCACCCAAGAAATGCATAATAGATTGGCTAAAAAATCGATATAAGCTGAAGACATTGATGATATTGATATGAGATGATCATGAACACTCGAACAAAGGAGATATTAAAATCGCACGTTAGACCAGAGCCTCCATCGTCGAGAACAACACCAGATCAGCCAAGACGGCCGAAGTAACCGCCAGACAACGGGAGGTGCCGACGACGCTTGGGGAGAGGGCGGGCACATCCGATGAGGTTGTCTCCAGAGGATCGTCGAAGGCAGGTGACACTGGGGAAAGAGACGTACCGGGCATTTCACGGGGCAAGGCGGGTGTCAGGTTGAAGCCGCGGGGTGGTGGATTGTGTGCGGGAGAAAGAGTGATTGTTGCGGTGGACGGAGCAGCGGCCTGCGAATGAAGGAGGTGAGGCGCCAGCCGTGGTGCCGGTTCGGGGTAGGACATTGATGAACTGATGTGTGTTAGATGCGGTGCCAGCGCAGGGGATGGCAATGGCTCAGACGGCGAGGCTGGAGTGGAGGAAGGAGACGAAGTGATGTAGGGTGACACCGATGCCGGTGTAGGCAATGGCAACGGCTTAGACGGGGAGGGCGCCGGAGATGTTGGAGCCGGTGTCACGCCCCGGATTTCCTAACCTGCGCAGAGGAATAAATCCAGGTACGGGACTGGGGAATTAACCCCTAAACTACGTCGGTTTGGGAAAAGTAATGAATCACAGGTCTCATTTCATTAAAATAAATAATTCAATCCAAAAATAAATCATACCTTGATTTCAATATAAACCATTCATAAACCAAATTCTCTAAGCCTCTTCTGCACTAAACCTGATCCACTACGCTTCTGCTGCGCTACCTGATTTGTAATACCCCGTAATTTTAAAAAAATAAAAATAAATAGTTAATATTTATTATTATTTTTATTTTCCCTCCTCCCTCCCTATTTATTTCCCTCCTCCTCCCCCGTCGAACCCCTCCCCGTCCATCCCCCCCCCGGCGCCGTTTTTCTCCCGGGTGAAACCCTACCTTTCCTCTCTTTTTCCCCTCGGTCGCCGCCGCCTGCAACTTCTTCGTCGTCTTCTTCTTCTTCTTCTTCTTCTCCCGCCCGCGTGCCGCGAGACGCCGCCCCGCCGTCCTCCCGGTGGACGCCAGGACCGCCCCTCGAGTTCGCCGCCCGGTCGCGGTCCCGCCTCGCCGCGCACGTTGGCCGCGTTGACGCCGCCATCTCCTCGGTCGCCGCCCGCTGCCACGCGCGAAACCGCGTCGCCGGCCGCCCACCGCCGCCTCCCCGTTGACCAACATCTGCCGCGTGGCACCGCGCGCGCGCCCACGTGCTCGCCTCGGCCCCGCTGCCGAGGACGCCGCCGCGTCCGGCCGACGCCATCCCGCCTCGCGACGCCGCCCGCCGCGTGGCACCGCCCGACGGCCGCCGCGACACCGCCCTCCCCCGCCAGCCTGTGCGCCCACCTGCGCCGCCGCGTGAGCGCTGCCCCGTGCGCCCGCCGTGCGCCGCCCCTTCTCCCCTGCGCGGTATACATCCTCTCTCCTCTCTCCTATCGCCCTTTATCCTATCATCTTCTATTAAAATTCTTAGTTCATTATTCTTGTTCCTCCGGCAGTTTTGAAAACACCTACCTGACTCAGTTTTTCGACGCCGACGCAACCGCGGCAGTCTCGTCGCCAAATTCAATTTCCTTGGAATTCCGTGCGCCGTTCGCCGTTGCCGTCAAGGTAGGCGTCTCGGCTATCCTTAGCACTCTAATATTTTGATTAAATCGTAATAATCATGTTTAGACCACCAGGATTAGAATATTGTAGTTAATGGGCTGTTTTGGATTTATTAGCATGTTTAGTTAGAGTTAGATTAATTTGTTTAGTCTGTGCATGCTTAGATTAATTTGGTTATTCATGTATGTTAGACATCATGATAGGTTGTATATGTTTAGTTTAGCTAGTTTAGCATTGTTTGCATCGCGGTGAACCTTAAATGTATATACCCCGATTTGTTAAAAAAGCCGATGTAAGGTGTAGGCATATGTTGATAGAATTCAGTTTATTTTTCTTTTGTGTAGTAGATAGTCTTGTTTAATCATGTAATTGTCATGTGTTTAAGTTGTAAATTGCATACTCCCATTTACATGCATTAGTTTGTGATAGATTGTGGTGTGGTATGCAAATATGTGGTGCATAGAACCATGGGTGTTCATCTATGTATTCCATGTTTGATTTGCCAATTTAATGTTCTGTTTCTTGTCTGAGTTATTTATATGCTTGCATGGTGTTGAATGTGGTTGGTGCGGTGGTACACCAATGTGGTTGTTTTGTACTACACCCGGACTAAATTAGTGGCCGTGGGGCGTGAGGTTAGTTGAATGCTGGAGCATCCTTCGATCCCGGATACGCGGTTCATCCTAAGTACTCCCCTGCCTAGGGGTACTATGGGATTTAGTTACTATATGTTACTTCCTACTATATGGTAAATCTGGTGCTAGTTTTGTGATGTGACTGCATTTATCTGATGGAGCATGTTATTTACTCAGACAGGTGTCTAGTTGTGTGGGTTGGCATAGATGGTATGTTATAGATGTGTCTTTGGTTTTATGTCAGGTTTATGTGTTCCGGGCATACCTAGAGTAGCTTAATGTGTAGGTTATGTTGGTTTTTAATGCATTTAGAGTCTGGTTATCATATGGGGTAGTAGAATGATCTTGTAATCATTTAATGGAAGATATACAATTAGTTTACACCCTATGTATTAAATCTGATTTGTAGGTTTATTATGTATAGAATACCACTAGAATTGTTATTATAAAGGGGTAGTTCGGGTGTAAGTCCTCTTAGGGTGCTGTGACTCACCCCTTCCGTTGTTAATATTTTCAGGGGTGCAGGTTTAGCGCAGCAGAAGCGTAGTGGTGTTGTGAAATTTGAGGAGCTAGTGGATTTCTCATTCAATGTCGGTATTTAGAATTGTTAGATAGATGTTTGATTCTATGTTATTATGTTGTAAAGTTTGGAATTGATTAATTGGATTGTGATTTTGGTATTGTTTGGCTCCAGACCGATATCCTTTCCCGTTACGTCGCCGGATTATCTTCCGCTGTGCATGTTAAAAATCCGGGTCGTGACATGATTACCTGAAAAATGTTAATGGAATAGGAATGAGTCACACGGACTCAATAGGACTTATACCCAACTTTCCTATTATATTAATCAACCTAAATGGTAGCAATAAATGATAAAATCAACACAAATCAGATATATCATAATCACTAAACTAATTATCAAGATTCAATTATTTATTCTAGGTCCTTTCCAAAATCGATTAACCGAATGAGCCTGACTCTACATGAACCAAACTATTTATCACTTAACCAACTGATCTATTCTATATGCCATGCCATCTGGACTTACATGAGCCTACTATGCATGCATCAATACTATTTCAGTTCCATATGTCTGAGTAAATCATATGATATACTTGGCGATCGTCACTCCAGCTCTAAATATATATAAGAAGTACCATATAGTAAGCTAAATCCCAAAGTACGTCTAGGTAGGGGCGTACTTAGGATAAACCGCGGTATCCGGGATCGAAGGATGCACCGGATCAATCTATTTCCACCGTTGCCCACTGGCGATTCTATCATAGACTGGAGGAGCAAACATTACATCACATGCATCACAAAGATCAATAACATTTCACAAGCAAGCCATACAATTACTCAGACAATTCCATTTCAATTCAATATGCCAATACACACAATTATTGAATTCAATATGCAAATTTACCAAACCAGATTTACACAGTACAAAGTCATGCAGACCATCCAATTCATGCATATATTCAAGCAAAAGACCCAATCAGGAACAATAATTCAATTATACTGCAATTCATGCAATTGACCCAATCAGAAATATGCAACATAATTAAACAAATTAAACTCAATTAATTACAATTCGATATCAATTCATAAAATGATGCATATTACATAATCATGCAGTTATTAATATTAATCAATCATATTCTTTCGTTATCAAGTAATTTCAAAGTTATCTCAATTAACTTAAATAAATCAAGATCATTCATAACATAGATCGGATATAACTATGTTCATAAAAAAATATAATTCTATTTCTACAAATTAATATAACTAATATATTTGATCACCACAATATTTAACTAAATTATATGATTACTAAACAATAATTAATCATGTTTATGACTAACTAAACCAATTCATAAAAATGAATGCAATCACGTATGAATGACATGATTGACATTTAAATAATCACATGCAGATAATTAAATAATTAAACTACCATTTATCACTAATTTCTAACTATTTATCTAATAAACACATTTTAACATGTTAATTAGTATATCGATATGCTAAGGATAAGTTGGGATGCCTATCTCAAGGCGATCGATAAATTCCCAAGTTTTGGAAATCCAAACCGGTTCAATTATGAGGTGACCGAGTTGATTGCGGCACCGAGGTATCCTCCAATCCTATTGGCATTAAAAAATGGTAAATTGATTAATTAACTAACCTAATTTAATTAATGAAATAATTAGGAGGAGAGAGAGGGAGTTAATCAGGAGAGAGAACGAGAGTGTGCGAGAGAGAGAGAGAGAGGAGAAAGAGAGTGCGACAGGGAGGAGAGAGAGAGGTAGGAGGAGAGAGAGGAGGGAGAGAGAGAGAGAGCGCGCGGGGGGGGAGGAGAGAGAGGCCGCAGGGCGGCACTGCCGCCGACCTCCACGCGGACGCGCGCGCGAAGCCGCGCGTGCGCGGCCACCCGCCCGAGGCGCGGCTACCCGCCCGGAGGGGGGGAGAGGGGAGAGAGAGGGAGCTCGAGGGAGAGCACGCGGCGGAGGAGGGAGAGAGAGCGGGAGAACACGAGAGAGGGAGCGCGGCGGAGGGGGAAGCGCGGCGCCGGCCGCAACGGCAACGCCGGAGGTGTCGGCATCGGCGTCGGCGACGGCGACGGCGGGAGGAGAGAGGGAGAGCGGTGGCGACGTCCGCAGCGGTGGATGGCGGCAACGTCGATGGCAAATCGAGGGCGGTGAGACGACGTCCGGCGGAAGAAATAGGGATGGGAAGGCGGCAACGGAGAGGGACCTCAATGCACACCACTTGTTAAATTCATCTAATTATGTGATCAAATTAATTATTTTAATTATTTTTAAGATTGTGAATATAAATACATATTATGTATTGATAAAAAAATAATATTAATATCTTTTCAATTTATATTGTTTTATAAATTAATTATATTTTTAATTTAAATAAATAAATAAATATATATAATATTTAATGTTTATTTTCATAAAATATAACATCACATATTATATATGTATATTCACAGTCTTAAAAATGATTAAAATAATTAATTTAATCACATAATTAGATGAATTTAAGAAGTGGTGTGCATTGAGGTGCATACCGAGGTGCACAGAGGATCCGGTCCCCAACGGAGAGGCGGTGGAGGGTTACGTGGCAAATGGTAAGAATTTTTTATTTTTTTCATTTTTTTTAATTTGGCGGACGTTACAGCCGGTGCTTGAGAGGGCAAGTATGGCCGAGGCGACGGCAAAGGTGGAGGTGGGACAGGGGAAGGAGATGGGAGGATGTGGTGCGGGTGTGGCGACGGGATGAAGGCGAAGCGTGTCGTATGACGTGGTGGGGCAAGGGAAGAAGAGGGAACTTGCAACGGAGGTGGAATGCGGTGGCGGATACCCAATATATGTAATGCGGTGGCGTATACCCAATGCGGTGAACCTGCAACTTCAGAAGTTTTTTTTAGAAACTTTCGATCATACTTTTTTATATGTAATATCAATATTGTATTGTTTTGGTTTAATAATAAAAAAGAGTTCGGGAAAGTCGGTGAAGGAGAAAAAGAGTGATGAGACGGGGGTCGCTGCTTCTGAACTCTTTTAATTTACTTAACCGAATAAGCAAGCCGAACCGTTTGTCCAGTATGGGCATAGAGCATAGAATTGTATTATGTGCCCACCTGTATTATTTAGTCTTGTATTGGTACCCTACCGGTTAGAAATATCAATACCCAAAATTGATATCATATTATCTATAATACTCTAAACCGAACAGATAATCAAATTCTTGCCTTCATAGGGTATTAATCATATATGAATATTAGATAATTTTTAATATGATATATTATGAATTCTAATGCTGATTATATACAGTAAAGATTCTCAAAAGTCCTATTGTGTTAGATTCAATATCGATCCTAGCCGAACATGCCCCGAAGCAAAGGTACGTACCACCCATGAAAAACAATTTTGAGGGCAGTTTGGTTCTGGGTACCCGACGAATTATGTGGTGGACTATGTATATATATGTGTGTGTATGTATGTATTGTGGGTTTTATGTTTATTTTCTCTGCATCAAAAATTAGATATAACTCTTATCCGTTGACTAATTAATGGAGTGCTTGATTGCAAAATAAATGTTTGTTATTATTGTTCGATAAATTACATATTCAAATAAAATTTAAGATAGATAAACAAATTTTCATGTTTGATGAGATATCAACGGCAATAGAAGGACACGAAAATAAGCATGGGACAAGGCAATTTAGTCCCAAGGCAAGGATACCTCTTTGCATATCAAGGTCTTAGGAAGAATAATCCTGAGAATGGAAGGAGGAGAGCAGGGGTTGTCCACTTTTGGGTTCAACGAGAAAATAAATGTAGTTTGATTTGATTTGGTTTGAATTATTATCTGGTTTAATTTTGTTTCCAAGATCATCCAAACCGAATCAAACCGATGAACATAATAATAACGTGAGTTAAATTAAATATATATTTTAAATTATGTGTATCATTAATTTGTATATATCATTTTTTGATAAAAATAGATTTGCTACAAAAATTTAATAGAATACGAGTCGAAATAAACTAAATGAAATTATACATTGCATATTTATATATTATATCTTGAGAAAACATGGTTTGAACTGAATCACGTGGAACCTGTAATATCCTGTTTTTTTTTTAAAAAAAAAACCCCAAAATCCCACCGCCTCGCCACCGCCTTACCTCCCCCTTTATTTTATTTTTTTCTCTTCCCCCCCCCAACCCATCGCACCGCCTCTGTGCCTCCCTCCCTCTCTCGATCCCCCCCCCCTCGCGGCACCTCCCTCCCGCGTGCCTGCGCGGAGCCCAGCCCCCCCTCCTTCGCGCCGGCGCTGTCCCGCCCCCTCTGCCCGCGTGGACCCCTGCGTCGCAGCAGCTCTCCCGCCCCCTGCTCTCTCTCTCTCGGCCAGCCGTGTGGACCCGCGGCACCCCGCCCCCCTGCTCACTCGGCTGCCCGCGTGGACCCGCGGCCGCGGCGTCGCAGCAGCTCCGGCCTCCCCCTCGCTCAGCTGCCAGCGCGGACGCGCCCAGCAGCCTGCAGCCCGCAGCAGCCGGCCCCCCCTCCGCGCGCGGGCGCTTCCCCCTTGCGCGCGCGGACGCCCAACGGCTGCAGCCGCAGCCATCCTCCTCTTCCACCTTTTTCCCCTGGGCGCTCAGCTGCGCCGACCACCCCAGTCGCGGCCATCCGGCCCCCAGCCCCGCGGCTGCCTCTGCTCCCTCTCTCCGGCGTGTCCTGCTGCCCAGCCGCACCTCTTTGGACCCGGACAGCAGCCCCCTCTTGCATGCGCCATCTCCTCCATCCGGAAATTGCTACAGTGCTGTGGTAATATCTATTTTACTTTTTTTCTCTCCTTTTTCACTCCCTCACATCATTTTTATTATGTTCTATTCATGCCATACCTATATGCCTTTGTATGCTTGCAGTTAGCACCGATTGAGGGAGAAATCCTTGCTTTGCCTATTCAAGCTTCGTATTAACTCCGGATCGTTTTATCGACGCCTTTCCGGTAGGTATCCCGGACATGTCTATTATCACTAAATTTTTATTGAAAATATTTACATGACTTGTAGATAATAATGAAATAGATAGATGTGTGATTTAGAAGAGTGAAGGTATCTTTAGTTGCCTATTTTGATTTATTTAGCATGTAATTGCAAGTCAATTAGTGATGATTGTATAATTAGTTCTATCATAGTTAATTGATTATATTCTTGCACGATATGTGGTAAACCTTGATTATTAATTGTCAACCCTATGAATTATGATTAGTTCTCTTAGTCCTTGATTTATATCGTGCTTAATGTGGTAGGTTAATCAAATTAGAGAGAATCCAATTTAATTATTAAATCTGTATTTTCTTGCAACACCATCAATCTTTCATATTGTGGTTATTTTAGGGGTCTACGTCATGTCGATGTTGGCATAGCATGCTTATGTATAGAATGTCGTTTTGTTTAATCATGATAGATAGAGTGCTAGTAGCATGGGCGTTAAGTATCATGTCTATGTGTGTCTTTTGTTAGATTGTGAAAATGCATGGTTTACTAGCTTGTCTATTGGCTATCATGGTGGTAAGGTCTTCATTTTAAATGTGATAGTTTGCCATCGCAAATTTGTTTCATATTGTATGAGATTGATCATTGCATAGTATGAGATGCATTGTGATGCATGTGTGCATTAAAGAAATTTAATGAGACCGAGCTATACTGGACTAGTAGTCGTGTCCGGTGGCGAGCGTGAGCTTAGAACCGTTCTGGGTGCATCCTTCGATCCCGGATCCCGCGGGTTATCCTAAGTGCCACCCCCGCCTAGGTGCACTACGGATTTAGCTTAGCTATACAATTACTCTATATATGGTAGATCCGGTCATAGCTCGTCGAGATCGCAAGACGACGTTTTCCTTGCGAAAAATGAAAATGTCGATGTTTCATGTAGTGGATAGATGCATTGTAGAGTGGTATCGGTGTTAGTATTTATGTAGTGTTCATTAGTTCATTTAAGCATACATGTTTTGTATGATATGCATGGTATGTCCTTTAGTTAGTGTTGCATTGCATAACCTCTTCCTCATACTTTATATATTTGTGAGAAGCCCTCTTTGGTCTTAGTTGTGGGTTGGTTATGGTTGTATGTCTAAAAATTTGTGGAATGCCAACTTTCATATATATATATTGTTTAGTTTTATATGGTATATATCAAGTGCAGGTTGGGTAATGTATATGTATCATGTTAGGGTCTTTGGCTATCTAATTTGGTGGATGATGGGATGTCTACTGAGTCGTTATGACTCACTCCAATCCTTTATTATATTTTTTCAGGATATCAGGTTTAGCGCAGCAGAAGCTTGGTGGTATGGACTCTAATGAAGGATTTGAACGGTTATTATGCAATTTAGACCGGTATAGGATTACTTGGATTGAAATTTTATTACATGATTTGAGATGATTGAATAGTGTTAGAATTATGAACTGGGACCCGTGTCTTCGAGTTTTTTTTCCAAACCGATGTGCTTTTGGGGGTTGTTTCCCCGGTTACGTCGCCGGATTGTTTTCCGTTGTGCAGGTTGAAATCCGGGTCGTGACAGAACCAAACGCAATTAATTTGGTTTCTTTTGGTTGGGAAGATAATTTGATCTGAGAAAAAATGTCCTGATAAAACCACTCGGAGGAAACAAATCCAAGTGTCAGTGAGGGCCGACAAGACCCAAAAGCCAGCGTTCGAGAGAGAGAGAGAGAGAGAGAGAGAGAGAGAAATTAATAAAATTATTTTAAAAATGAATGAAGTCAAATTTTGTGTAAACATTAATAGAAGGGTCATACTAGCGAAATAATAGAATTTAAAAGATTATTTGCAAATCATACTCGTAGCAAAACAAACGGGTCCCAAGAGATTCACACATTCTTAGCCGGGGATTAAATTTGATTGAACTAAAATTAAAATAGACAATCAGTTGAACTACGAATATGGCATTAATTTAACTTGCTCATTTCGGTGATTTCATGGAATTAAATTTTTTTTATCCAAGTCCTTGCCATATCTCCAAGTGGAGTGAATTACTCCAGTATATCGAACTCTAAAATCGACCTCCCAAGGAGGAAACAATACACACCTAAAAGATTACCTTCCCAATCTTTTGCAAGATCCAGAGATATTACGACTAAAGATGCAGGAGGCTCCCTTTGATGATCGCATCGGATATCCTTTGTCACCGTCCATTTTGAAATTGACATCCATTAATATTATGGGTAGATATGTACGCCTTGTTTGGTAATATTATTAGATACCTCTGTCATTATCAATTTTAAAATTAATATTGATAGAAATCATTAAGAGATGCTCTGTATCAATTTTAAAATTTATAGTGCAAATAAAGGTAATACAAGTGACAACTTGTATTACTTTTGATATTGATACTCCAACATTTGAAAATATTAATATCAATATTGATATAGTACCGAAAATAAAACTCTAACCAAACAGTTAAAATTTTTAATATAAATAAAATTTGATATAAATATAAATTTGTATTTCCATTCATTTTAATTGATTCTCTGTCCTCTGCGAATACTAATATCAAAAATTGATTTGAAGTCTTTTTTTTTTTGAACAAACAACACCACCACCATATTTCATTTACTACGTAAAAGGGTACATACAAGCAGATAGACCTGGAGATTAAAACCACAGAAAAGACACAAGATTAAATCACACATAACGACAGCTCCAAGAGGATACCTCTTTTCTAGGTGACTCAAACATAGCCACAAATCGACCAACACATATAAGTGTTTAAATGGTCGAACAGTAGATGAAGGGACTCCATTAGAGGAGTTTGATAATTGTCTTGAGACCGGAAGATCACACCAGTAAGATGTGGATAACGCCCAGGCCATCGGTCTCGAGCTAAACCAGGTGACTATGTAGACAACTAGAAAAGACACCATCAAGAAACCAAACCACACGACGCCAAACAGAAACAAAAACCTAAAAAACACAAGCCAAGATACGTAAGCCGGGCTCCGCATCTTCAACGCCACAAAAGGATACAAAACACCTAAACCCATGTTTAGGCAGAGCGTTGAAGAGGGAGCGGGGGAGGGAGGAACATTCCTCCCTCCCAACCAAAAACAACTACAAAATGATAAAAAGAAACTTCCCGCCGATTCAAAAGCGAGGAACGAAAACACTGCAGCACCGGGAAGTTGACAACAGAAAACAATTGGTGCAAATTTCACCCTTCGAAAAAGACCGCTTCCACGGTGGTGCCGAGGGAGGGTTTCTGGAGCCGCTGAGGGGCACCGCAAGCAAGAGTAACGTCCCCAACCGAGGAAGCCGCCCCAAGGTCTTGCCGCCGACGAGCGCCGCGAGGAAGGGTTGCTTCTGCTGCGAGCGAGGTGCCGCCGCGGGTTTCCGCCGCCGATGAAGGGGCCGCCGCGAGGGTGCCGGAGCCGAGCGAGGGAGTCGCCGCGAGTTCCGCCGCCTACTAGGGCCGCGAGGGGGTTGTCAACAGTCGCGAGCGGGTGGCCACCGCGAGTTCCGCCGCCGGGAGAAGATGCCGCCGCGGAGGAGAGCCACGCGCGAAGATTCCGCCGCCGACCGAGAGGCCGCCGCGAGATTCCGCTGCCGGGGGGCGTCCGCCGAGAGAAGATGCCGCCGCGGAGGAGAGCCGCACGAAGATTCCGCCGCCGACCGGGTGGCCGCCACGAGATTCCGCCGCCGGGAGCGATCGAGCCCTCTGCTGATTCAGATGCAACCCCCTCTCTCCCAAATTGATTTGAAGTCATTCTTGAGCAGCCGGAGAGAGAGCCTCGTTGGCTGCCACGTGGCAAGCGAGGGTAGGGTTTTCCTCCGGAGCTGCACAGTGGAGAGCTTGCGTGGCATGCCACGACGGCCTGAATCCGTTTCTAGTTTCCTAACCAGGCCAGTGGAGCGCGTTGGTAGGGATGTCAATAGTTATCGATTATCCGATCCGTTCATTAGTTAAAGAATAATTAATAGATAGTTTAATTTTTTCGAATAAGCTATCCGTGTTTGTTTATCGATTAACCGTTATCTTAACGAATGCAATCAAAAATACATAATAAATCGAGCCCGAAAATCGTTATCCGTATTCATTAATTAATACATAATACAATAACTTATAATTTATGACATCTAAACATATATATGTCCCATTTAGAAAATCTTATTGTCCTTAACTCACCTATTCACCCTTCTCCTTTAGACTTTAATATTGGACAAGCCTTGTCTTGACATCCGACAATGATGTCTTTTTCCTCTTCCACTTCGTGATGGTGCAATGTACGTACACACTTTTGTTGCAAATTGATTATCTCATATTTTATGTTGGACATATATTATTTTGGATATATAATTATTTTTTTTCTATCTCATGTTTTGTGTTGCGCATCTAATTATTTACTGTAGACTCAAAAATCATTTTGACTATAGACTTGTAAATTATTTTTTTGTATCTCATATTTTGTGTTAGATATATAATTAAGATTTTTCTTCTTGTTCATTGCTATAAATAGATGCTTTTAATTGTAATATATATTTTTTATGTGTGTTTTCATCGGTGAAATTATCTTTATTTCTTTATTTTGTTGAGTTGTATCGTACATATGTTATCTCTTTACATATTCGATAACCGTCCGTTATTCGACCGTAAACTATTTTTAAGCGGATAGAACAATGCGGTTCGTGGATACACCCAATACCGATAGTTAACGAACAGCAAGTGGATACACCTTTTTCTTATAGGATACAGATAATACTATTATTCCACTCGTATCCGACACGTTGACATCCCTACTTGTTGGGGGTAAAGGTGCAAACGAGTCGAGCCGAGTCGAGTAGTACGTGTGTTCAAATTCGAATCGTTTGTTTTACACGAGTTCGGGTTCAAACTCAACTTGTAACGAGTACGTTGAACTCTTATTGAAATTTGGTTCATTCGTTAAGCGAGTCGAACTCAAACTCCAGTAATAACTGAGTTCGTTTGCACCCATAGTTGGGGACTCCGGCACGTATCCGGTCCGATAATCCGGATCCGCTGCCGAATCTCGTATTGGCGAACAAAAAGCTATCCGGCGTGCTGCACTGCACCGCGGCGGCGTACACGACACCATGGATAATAGATCGGCTCATCTACTCATTTTTCGGATTGATATTATTATATATTCTTTTATATATATGAACAGGTATTCTGTTGCGCGTGTAGTTGAACCCGGGGATACGAGCTCGACGGCGGATTCTTCGCCGCGGTTAGTCTTTCGCTTTCTCAAGTTCCTGCAGATTGTTCCTTGCGCACTGGGTCGTCGGCGGAGAACCCGGCGCGGCCGCTCGGAGAAGACGGGTTTCCATCTTCGTCATCTTTTTTTAAGTACTAGCGGAATCCGGGCGTTCTCCTCTCCCCACCGAGGTACCACCATCTTCGTACCTTCTCCTCGTTGCGGCTTCGGCTATGATCGTTGATTGCGACCCCTGTGAGTGTGAGTGGGTGGGCTGGCGGAGCGGGCGGAGCCTTCCAAGTTTGGGTTCCCAAATGAATGGGGTGGAGTTCGGGACCTTCTGGTGTGTGCTTTCTTTCTTTTTTCTTTCGCACGTTTGGGAAGCTGGTTAGCTAATTTTTGGTGCGCTCCAAGTTGTATTTTTTGTTTTTCGCTACGATGGAGTGTTGATGTGTTCTGGAGACGGAATCTTTGCTTGCTCGATTGCTGCCGGGGTAGTCTCGTGTAGTTCTGCTTCGTTGATTCCTTTTCTATCAAATGTATGATCAAGTGGTGATGTTTAGTTGTATTGGTAGTCTTGGACCATGGGGCTATTCACTGTTGTATCCCGGTGGTCTCTTGCTATGGCTTATGTGGGTGTGCCTTGCTTGTACTTAGCAGCACTAGTCTCTGAATCGTCTTATCTATTTTATGAAATTGTTATTTGATTCACTTTGCTCTGCAGGGGAGAAGACTCCATTTAATATCACTGGGAAAAATTGTTCCTATCACAAGGCAATCAAACCTCCATCTTTCACGAGAAAACAGGAATTTTCTTATGAGAGATCGTGACAAGCCTGTTCCACACCGCATGTCAAAAACTGCTATCAAGAAGTTGAGATCAAGGAGTTGAGTTGAGAGAGAAGAAGAGATCCTGGTTTCATGGGTTCCTTGTTCAGCTGTTTCCGCGTGGAGAATTCAGATTTGGAGGACAGAGGTCCAATGAACCCTGTATGCGGAAGCTGCATCTTTTGTGCGTTATTGGTTCCACAATGGTGGAATGCGGTACGGTTAAATACTTTGTTAACTTCTACTATTACTCTTGGCCATGGCGATAGGGCTGTGGTCTTTCATTAACCACTCAAAAACATGTTCCTTCATAAACTTTTCATTTGCACAGATTTCTCTTTTTAAAATAATCTTTGTGTTCTACCTATAAGGTGGTGCAGACTGATAGGCCAACTTCCTAGTTTACTGCCTAGCCTCTTCTAAGTGGCCATCTCTAAGCGTTTTGACGCATAGTAATCATTTGAATGCTCTGAATTTCATGTCACGAAAGCCTGCAGGTAATGGAAAATAGTAACTTAAAAAGAGTTGGTGCACATCCATTTCTTGATGAGAGAGTTTCATTTAAATGTTTCATTTCTTTCGTTGTTAGTGTTTGGGCAATGACAGAGGAAAAGAATGCACCACTGAATCAAAATGACTCATGAAATTCTTCATCATCTTTTAGTATGAAGATTTGGTTCTGTGATATATCTTTCCATGGCACTTCACAGCCTTCTTTGTACATTCAGGTGCGAGGTATATGATTCCACAACACAATGACCATATCTGGTTCTTACTCTTATTTGTTGCATTTAGCACCCTTGGTTCATGACTTAATGTGCTAGAATTAATTCATGAAACTTATTTTATCTTTTCCCTTAAGAGAAGATACAAGTTCATAATGTGTATCATATTTTTGATTTTTTAAGAATTATATATTGAATTCCTGAACATCAGTTATTATTTACTGGAACATGCAAGAGTTCTTTCTGGTATATCAGATTTTGAAAAGATGATGTTCTTATAGAAAGTTTCACTTATAAGTCAAGAGTCACCCTTTTAGCATGACACCCAAACTCACCTTACTTGGGACAATTCATCTCTGCGTCCACATTGATCTTACGCATCATCATAAATGATCTGTCAACCTGAGAGACCTGGGTGACCACGTTTCATCTAAAGGCTAAAGATTGAGATGATAGTCTCTAATATTTAACTTCATCTTGATCCTCGAAAGCTGACACATCTTTTATCTGGAGAAAAGAAAAAAACTCAGTGTCTTGTGGGAGATATTTCATTTTTAAAAAATATATGATAACACATGATTTCTTGTTTGAACCATTGAACTGAATTTTCACATTTTCTTTTGCCTGATCTCCAGTTGTGATGATTAGACCGAGCTGAGAAATTAAGAACTAAGGCCCCTTGCTTGGATTAAGTATTAAGTACCTTCACAAATGATTTTGTTATTTGATCGTTCAGTTTTGACATTGTCAATTGTTGTGTCCAATGTCAATGTCAAAATTAGTATAGTATTGATTTAATTATCCTATCCAAACAGGCCCTAAAGTAATAGAAATTAAGAAAATATGGTATTTCTTAACAAGCAAAGATATTTGTAAGAACCAGTAGGTGGATGCTGAAAAACTGCAACTTCACATATTTACAGATGGCTATTCCTGAAAATGTATCGCAACTTTTGTTCACTTAACACCCTTCTATTATGGTTATGGTTGTTTTCATTCTCAAACTAAATATATTTTTTATTTTTGTTTCTTGGTGCACATGTGAATGTGATGTGTCATATGTGCCGTCTTTTTATTATTATGTGCAGAACACTAGATTTCAAAGAGATGTGCATGTTCTTCCATCATCTGTAGATGGGCCATCTGGTTCACAAGTAATAGCTGATGATAGTTCAATGCTGGATACATACCGAGCTCCTCCAAGGCCTCTGGCATATGATGATCCCAGGTGCTCTTCTTTAAATCGTTTGCTACTCTCTAGGTGTCAGAAGGCTTCCAATCACTACCATGAGGAATCAGGACCACTTATGCGCACAAATGATCCTGACTACGAGACTACCCACACTTTTGACAAGAGGAGTGTGCAAGAACCTGAAGGGAAATCTAGATATTGCCTTTGCGAATCATCCTTGAAACATCAGACACTGGATTTCACTGGTGCAATTTATTTCTATCCATTACCTGAGGATGAAGATGACTGTCCAACTTGTCTTGAAGGTGACTTTTCTATCACATTTTATTCTCCATTTTGATGTTCTTTTGAAGTTGATTTCTTTTCATAAAAAATCCAGACATATGTGAGGAGGCAATTTGCTACATTTGGCTACAAAATAAATTTTAGGTGGGGTAGCTGGTAGATAGTTATGCTCAAGTTGGATCATAAACCTGGCAGGCACTTTCTTTGTTATGGATAAATAGATGAGAATCTCTTCTGCATGCAGCACCTTATTCTACAAAATCTACAATTTTAACGAATTTTGGGTGCTGAGGTGCTGATACAGTTAGGCCCTTTGCCTTGCAGGAAAGCCTTTAGTTTCAAGGTGCGGAAATGAAATTTTCAATATTTGTCATTCCTTCCATTCATGGCATATTGACACCTGGGGTTGCATAGAAGTCTGACTTCCCTGGCTTTGCCATCTTCACCGCTTCAAGAATCCCTTCCCTTTCTTTCCTCCATCTCGTTTCTAAGAATGTTTGGATTGTAAGATAGAAGGTGCCCAGTTCAGTTCATTACATATGCAGCTCTGATTGATTTGTGCTTTAATGGGTTTTGTGACTGGATGGGCCCTAACGCTCCTGTATTTGGGCAAAAATTTAAGTAGGGTTTGTAGAATTAGACAAGCAAAGCAAGGACATATTCCCCTGAATGAGTTAAAAGCAAACTGCAATATTTGACTACATAATGTATGAGAAAAACACAATTGACAGTTAAGAATGGAAGTGGGTGAAGACTTGCTCTTATTATCCAAATGTTTACCTATCTGTATTCTTTCACAAAAGAAGATACAAACAGTTTGTTTTTACATCCTCACAAAAGAAGCTATAATCAGATTTTTTTTAGCCTGTTCTTTGAGTATCATGCCTAAAAAATATTTTTCTATTTCTCGTCAAGTTTATCCTTTTTAGCTTTTACCCAGGCAATATTATTTATATTGGCCTATATAATCCACGACGTACATGAATGTCTTGTGCTTAGTGCCTTCTTGATAAAATACATATATCATGCAACACAAAACATGCTTAGATGACTGTGGTGACACTATCAATGCTCCTGAATGCAGAATTCACTACTGAGAACCCCCGGATTACACTGCAGTGCTCTCATCAATTCCATCTTGGTTGTATATATGAGTGGAAGGAAAGAAGTGAAGCTTGTCCTATCTGCGGCAAGGTAGCTTGCTTTGTTCATTATTTCTAGATTAGCATTCTGTTTTTTTTATGTTTTAATTGACTCTTGTAACTTGCCATTTTTTCTTCTTAATTGCATTAAATTCTGCTGACTGCGGTGTGGTATCATAATTGTCAAAGCAGATGGTTAGGCATCCCTTAGGTGGTAAGGTGCCATCAGTCTAACAGACTCAATGGTGCTAGTTTTCTTTTTTAAAGATAAGGCAAATAAGACATCATCTAATCACCCAGGCAGGCTAACCAGTTTGAAATGATCTCAACTGCTGGAACTGTTGTTATTTATTCTCTGATCTAGTAGTCAATCCTCTTTCTAGTCAAATTAATTTATTTATATTGGCAATTAGTTATTGTTCTTATTTTGCTTCCTTGTTGATTTTTTCTTTCTAACATTTCCTGTTGTTATTCTTATAGTTCATTGACTGGGGCTTTTAGAATAATATTACTAAATAATTTGTTTGGAGATATATCCAATTCAAAGATATTTTCAAGTGTCTAATTTGCATTTTTTTCTACTTCAGTTTTTTTATTTTGATTTTTAATCCGAATCTTTTTGCTATAAAACATGTAAATTGAAGCTAAGAAATGCAGTCCAGTAAACAAAAGTAATTTAGTTGGTACAACATTACCTTTTATCAGGCATGATCCTTTTGATAACTCGCATCACTAATACTATCATGTGGCATATTAAGCACAAAGGTAAATAGCATAGCATAAATAGCAGAATATTAGTAAGCAGCAATTTCCTTAGGCTTGTGTCTGCTGTATACGGCACAAATTTAGCTAGTCTATTTAAGATTGATCCAGCATGGTACGGTGTGGAACTGTGGATGAACCTTATCTAAGGGCCAATCCCTCATGCTTCCGTTGGCACTAGTTTATTGGGGATAAACCTGGTTTATCCTCTAATAATCTGGTGCTACCAAACAGGCCATCAAGGCTTTTTTAGGTTAGTGAAACAAGTTGGTGATGCTTCATGTCAGTTCTTCCTCCCTCCACTATATTCTTTACAAGTTGCGTATATGCAACAACCGAAGAACCATACTAACATAGTACTGCTTTTTTAACAACCTACCTGATATTTTCATTTGCTTCTGACAATTTGATTTACAGGTGATGGTGTTTGACGAGGAATGAATCATTTCCAAGATCCTCATGCTAGTTGGATAGCCATGAAGCAGCGGAGTCCGAACATCCTGGTTAAATAGCTTAGAGTTGGTGTATATGCCTATCAAGTTTAACATAGCAGTTAGCACTGTAAACATATTTTATAATTATATGAAAAGAGAACACTGGGCAAAAAGGGATTCCTGCTCACAGACAATGTTGTTTTTGATTATTTTTCCGGTACAGAGTTGCTTTGCTTCTGCAACTTGAATTGTACAGAACCATCTGCAAGCAATTTTGCCCCTTATTAGAGGAACCTAATGACAAACGAGATTAATTGCTTACTTTAAGGTGCATTTGCCCATGTTTTAAGCGTCTGTTATTGAGCTATTGCTAAGAATTGTTGCAATCCAACAGGCATTACTTATCTGTTATAACGGTGTTCTTTTTTTCCGTTTTTTTTTTTGCATGCTCTCTTCTATGGGTTTATTGTAAACTTTTGCTTCTAAGGCTTATTTGTAACCTCTTTCAGAAATAACAGAAAGCAAGCATGATAAGGTCAGTTTTACCCTTAGCTTTTAAAGATTGGTATCTGTTGGCCAACTTAATCTCACTGTAAATTAAGAAATTCTACAGCTCGTGTCTGAAGATAGACGAAAATTCTGAAATCGTTCAGCTGATATTTGATTCTCCATGCCCTGCATGCAGTTACATGTCTGAACTCCTGTACTTGGATCATATGTTCTCAAACCCTACCAAGACATCCATTTTGAGCGTAAAGAAGCACCATGATAGGTTAACGTGGCCTTGTCAATTGTGCTGCAACTGCAATCCTCAGTTTTAAGATTATTTTAGACTGACGACGAGAACATTGAGGGGCTGAGCACACCAGCAACAATTATCCAGGATATTATGAGGCCGGAATTTTTCTTAGAAAAGATTTAAAGAAATTACGCTTACTAGGGATCCTGGTCAACACAAAACCAATCAAGCTTGCTCATGCTTTACATTTACAACCTGTTTGTTAACAGTATTAAACGGATCTAATTAATTTTGAAATTGATATTAATATAGGTCATCACAAGGTGTTTGTCTATTAATATCCTTTGCGTGTGTTTTCATATAAATTCTATTCTTGCTATATGTTACTTTTGTTAATTTTATTAGTTCTTATAGTTTTTTAAAATTTTTATAATTGTTAGTTGTATGAACTATGAATTTATTTTTTTCCTTTTTCTTACACTTAGAGTATATATATATATATACATATACGTGTGTACGCCCACGCAATATATACATACATACATATATATATATAAACATCTAATGTTACTACTTTGAACGTCTAAGTGATATTTAAGTGGCCATCTTGACGTCCGTCTTGCTTTTCAAGAAGATACCCAAAGAGAATGGTGAAAATTGGAGCACCACTGATAAAAACTGCCACACATGCGCATTGCTACAGTATGGTAAATAGAAGGCTTATTTGATCAATGGAAATGAGAATGGCACACCCCTTTCCATGGCTAAGAGAGGTAGGGCTCTAAACTGAGCGGACACCGTTTTCGTGTCTGATTCGTTTAACTAAATAGATAATCCGTATCTAGTCTAAGTTGAATACGAATGTATATTGGATATTATAATTTGGATATTCTAAAAATTCAAAGCGGACATTGGCAATGTCCAATTTGATATTTTACTTAAAATTTATTTGATTATTATGTTTAATAATATATAAATATGTAAAAATAAATTTTATCATAAATTTATTAATTTGAACAAAGTATACTGGTGTATATCAAAAAATATTTAATTATATTTTTAAACAAAAATAATCATATTATATATACTATTTATATATCATAAGAAATTTATTCAGTGTCAGTCTTAAATGGAGTGGAGTGGCCATTTTTGTGTTCACTCTGGTTAACAATTGGATAATATCCATATTTGGATATCGGCTCTGGCAAATACCTCTTATTGGATATTATTGGCATAAAAGGATACTAATCCGGAGTGGATCTGGATTTTTTCCGGATCTGTTTAAGCCCTACAGAGAGGCCCTGTATTGTTAGGATGAACAGGAAAAAGAAGAGACCCACAAGCAGAGTTAGTGGTAACCTGAAGCTTCTGGTTCCTGCAGCCAACCTTATATATTAGACTGGCCCATCATTCAAAGTTTGTGTGAAATCAGGATACCACTTCTAATCATTCAATCAGATCCGCCAAGGTACCAATGGTTACCTTGTCTGGCTGTCATTAGAGGAAGCTCATTTCCAACAGTTAAGCCCGTCTTTCACCTGATGAATTTGATCCATGATCATAGAAACACTATCTGCCTATCTGAATCCGAACTCCAGGGAGGAAAACATCAGATGAACTTACTCTTGATACTCGATCGTAAGTGAACACATGGATCATCACGGTGGCGTGGCGACCGCCCAAAGATCTTCCTTCACTTGGACATCACCAGTTGGCAAAAGCTAGCATCATGAACAAGTTGAAACGTCTCCTTCCCACTTACTTTCCCAAAGATCGGCACCCTGGTGGAAGCACCCAACCACCAAATATCTCCTCAAAGAGCCATCTTACGGAGGGACCAGAATCTCCTTCCACCACCGACCAGATCTACAGATCTGGGCATCTAATTAAACATCACTTTAGACACTCCGTTGTTATAAAAACATATCCTGAGTTTCCCAGTGACGACCCCATCCATCATCTCTTAACCACGCTGTACGTGTCCAAGGCTAAGAAGACAGGAGAAAGGTTTAAGGAGGCTCCAGAGTTCTCTCAGTGCCTTCAGGAATATGAGAGAAGGGTTGTGCAAGCTGACAAGTTGTTTTTCATGGTATCAAGTTCCTTTCATGTGGCTGATGTACCCGGCTTCACTTGAGCATCAACATCCCATGAGCACAGCACGACACTGCTTTCATTTCCATCTGCTGATCAACTAACTGCGTCCAAGCATTCATCCATCAGCACATGTAACTTCCTGCTAGATTTACACATTCTCTCTCTCTCTCTCTCTCTCTCTCTCTCTGAAGGTGACTAGTAATGACAAAACCTATGAGATGAGTACTGTTTGGCAAGTTTGAAAGGAAAGAACTCGCACCAACAGCTACAGAGGCAACAAACTGCATATAACCTTCTGGTTGGAAACCAAGAGTAAAACAGGAATTCCGGCAAAGGTAACTATAAAAGTAAGGCCTATGGCCTTCAGCTATGTAACAGGTCAGATCAGTACTCCAGTTTCATACATTCTTCCCGAAAGATTATCCTTGCATAATATGTTATCGATCATGTCTTCATGTATCCATCAACAAGGAAACAAGAAATAAGACCTTCAATCTGTGACAGGAACAATTCCTTGTACAGTTTTTGGGCAGTTCAGCACCATAGCACTCTTGACTACTCCAAGGAATAACCCAAGTTATGAACCCGGATCACCGGATGTGTTGAAAATACGAAGAAAGATCTTGGCAGATGTTGGCAAAATAGAGATAGAAGCACTAGAGCCAATGAGAATTTCTTGTTTAAATCCGATAGTCATAGCTAAGCTCCCAGTATAGCTCCACAACGCAAGGATGGGGCGAAGGGGAGGCAAGGGAAGGAAATAGTCGCCAACAAAAGCAAATTTCCACTTTATCTCATAGATATTCGTTCATGTTACATAAATATCCATTTACATCCTGCATTGATGGATAATTATAAAAAGAGTTATCAGTCCTACCTTCCCATCTCCATCAAGCCCCCTCCTCGCACACTCTCTCTTTCTCTCTCTCTGTATATATATATATATATATATCAAGTCTCTTCTCTTACATTATGGTATATATAGCTACATATAACTGGGAAATGTTCTACTAATTCCTGAAAAGAAGGCATTTTGCGATGGAGAGAGCCCATCCAAGGAAGAAGAAGACCATGCTCAACTTCATATGAAAGTTAGACTGCATCATACGCTACCTCTGCCTTCCAATCCCTGCCGAAGGATCGCGACTAACGGCCATGGAGCCCTTGCCGCCATTACTCCCCATATTGATCTGATGTTGGTACTGCGCCGCCGCCGCCGCCGCCGCCGCCGCCGAGGCCCCGTATAACTGCTGACCCATCATGATCACGCCTCCGCCGCCGGTACCGCCAGGGTACATCCGTGTGCCTGTCGGCATACCGAAACTTCCACCAATGCCGATGTCTCCGGTGTTTATCATGCCGACATCGCCACCGGTGCCTCCCTCTTTCTGAAAGGACTGCGGGGAAGCGGAGGTGACAGGGCCGGCCTTCTCGCCCTCCATCTCCCGGAACCTCTGGAGGTAAACCTTGAGGGGCTCGACGTACTCCTCGAAGCCGAGGGTGGCCATAGCCCAGAGCAGGTCGTCGCCGTTGATCGTCTTGCGCTTCTCGCGCTGGCACTTGTCGGAAGCCTCGCCGGTGATGAAGCTGATGAACTCGGAAACACACTCCTGCACCGTCTCCTTGGCGTCCTTCGAGATCTTGGCATTGGCCGGCAAGGCCTTCTTCATTATCCTGCTCACGTTGGCGATGGGAAGAAGACGGTCGTGCTCCCTCGGGGATGCAAAATCTCCGGCATTGTTCTTCCCGCTCGACTCATTATCAGAGTCCCCCATCCTCTCACTCCCCCGGGAAACCCCAAGATCCTCGGAGATTTAGATGATCAAAGAAAAACCACCTTGGCTTCTACCGAGCTAGACTAGCTACAACAGGTACATCCCCCTTAGAAGATCGAACCCGACCAACATCGCAGCATCCCCACGGCAAGAACTCCGCGGCAAGATTCGAACACATCGAGGGGGCATCGAAGATCACCAGGAGCAAAGAAAGAAATGAGCTCGGATCCTATTCTGGCAGATTTCCAGTGCCGAATTCTCCGGGGAGGTCGACAAGAAGAGAGGTTTGTCTTCCGCGGGGGGCCTTGCCAGGTTTCTCTCCGCGGAAGGGGCGTAGACTTTGTGCCATGTACTCCGCTGAGAGCGCCGTCGCCGAACGAGAAGGCTCGGGCGGAAGAAGGCTCCGGCGGCGAGTCCCTCCGATCCCGGGCATAATAATATCACGCCGACGGGGGACGTGGAGTGTTTTCGACCGTTCGTAGTGCGATAACAGTGAAGGTGTTGGGGGTACTATAGCCGTTGATGTAGACCCGGGTAGATGATTCTGAACCGTTGGATGGATAGGGGCCGTGACACGTCTGTCCGAAGCGATTGGACAAAGCAGATGACCTCCCGGCATAACCTCCCCCCGGGCGGCGTCTCTTCGCCCAGGCGGTGGTTGGTTGGCCCGGTGCTACCTCCGTCAATGGTCATCTCGGCAGTCATCGGCCTCAGCCGTAGCCGAGAGTCGAGCTGAATAGTATAGTGTTCAAACTTAGATTCATTTATTTTACGTGAGTTCGAGCTCGATCTCAGAGTTTTAACAAGTATGTTGAACTCTTGTTCAAATTTGACTCGTTTATTAATTGAGTCGAGTCGAACTCGAACTCGAATAATAACTAAACTAAAATTTAATTCACATTCAAACTTAAGTTATATATAAACTTGTTTATAAAACTAAAAAACAATGAAAAGTCATCCGTGAAATTTTATATTTAGCTCATTTATGAAACTCAATCTAAGTTTAAACTCAAAACTTAAATTATTTAATATATTTAAATGGCCACATATAATTATTAATATTCATAATTTAATTTTTAAAAATAAATATATAATATAATATTTAATTGAGTTACTTGCGAGTTTATCGAGCCGAGTAGGTGTCTATTCAAGCTCGGCTCATTTAACGAGTCGAACTTTATTTTTTGTTCAAGCTTGTTCATTTAACATAATAAACGAGTCGCGTCGAGTTTTTATCGAGCCGAGCTTCGAGTTACTTATCGAGCGTATTGATTCGTTTGCACCCCTACTCAGTCCCGTGTAGTCTACATCTTTCCCGTAGTGCCCTCGATTTTGGCGGTTTTTATCCTTCAATGATGTCCCTCCTTTTTTTGTTAAACTGTCACCCTTTTCAACACCCCTCCTCTTAGTGGAACTTTTCTCACCTCATGGCTGACCTTGCTACTTGTCGAAGGTTCCCCCTCATCCTCTGAAAACCCTATCATTCTCCAACGAGCCCGTTGATCCCCCCCTCTCGACCTTTATCCCTTTCCCTAACCATCCGTTGACCCCAACTTTCCCTTTCCTACCCTTTGACATCCCGACAAATCCTCCCCCAGCAGATTTTCTTTCCTTATCATCGTATTGGGAGAATCCCTCCTCCGGTAAACTTTCCTCTTCCCTTCAACATCCCCCCTCCCACCTCCCCTACTTGTCGAAGGTTCCCCCTCATCCTCTGAAAACCCTATCATTCTCCAACGAGCCCGTTGATCCCCCCCTCTCGACCTTTATCCCTTTCCCTAACTATTCGTTGACCCCAACTTTCCCTTTCCTACCCTTTGACATCCCGACAAATCCTCCCCCGGCAGATTTTCTTTCCTCATCATCGTACTGGGAGAATCCCTCCTCCGGTAAACTTTCCTCTTCCCTTCAACATCCCCCCTCCCCCCCCATTTTGACTTCTCTCTTTGAACCCCCCCTCTACCCATGTAACCCTTCCCTTCGTCTCGCCCTTGTTGACCTCTTTGCCCAAGAAGGCCCCTCCTTCCGAGGTCATCGCCTGGAATTAGCGTGATGGGAGATCGTCTTTGCTATATTGATGTCACTTTCTATTTAGGAGGGCCTCCCAAGTTTATTTTCTAGTATTTTGTCTAAATGTGTTATTAGACATTTTGTTTCTTTTTGTAGTGTTGAAAGTGCAAAGTTCGGGTTATTTACGTCTGTCTTGTGTATCTTTTTTTTATTTGTAGTCTATTAGCCGAGTTATGTTTTACTGTCTTTCTTTGTTAGTTTCTTAGACTTTAACTCTTCTTCGAGATTGTTAGAATAGACATCATCTACACTTGTTTGAGGTGATCTTTCGATCTCATGACAATTGTCAAACATTTACGACAGAGTCCCTAATTCTGCTACTCAACCATGTATGCACTCGTGAGTGCTGGTCATTTTGTACCTTGGTGTTTGTTTCTTAAAAAGATTATTTTCCAAGAAAATTCTCTTCATCGTCGACTCAACCGAGTGTTTTTCTACTTAAAATATGTGGTCGTATCAATTATGTATTTCTCTATGATTTAAATGAATGAATATGTTCTTCTTTCGAAAAAGATCCGAGGCAGCCTGGGGTGTCAACGTTTGGTAATTGACTGATTATAAGATTCTGAGCCAATGAATAGTAAAAAAACAATTTTAAATAACAGATGATTAACTAATTTAATGAATATAAAAATAAATGTAATTTTAATTAAACTCTTATTTTATAGTTATATTTGTGGATCAAAAGATATAATGAGAGGATCTATAGTTCAAGGTAACTTAACAATCAATATTTTAATTGTATATCTTCTTTTTTTGTGTGGGCCTTTTTTCAACGCCACTTTCTCTCCCTCTATGGTAGTGACAATTATCATTTCCTTTTGTTTTAATTTATTGGATCTTTTTTTTTGGACATGTTATTGGATCTTACACACACACACTCTAAGGTGGTGTTTGATGGGTGAACCTACCTTTGACGAGGTTTGAGTACTTTGGACTGTTTGATCATGTATCTTGATTAACTTTGTAATTTATCTTTTATATTTTAACAAAGTTTGTTCTATCGATCTAAACGATATTTCAAAATTTCGATTCAATCTTGATTAAAATTAATATATATATTCCAATAATTTATTGGATCATAATTAATTAATTTCATTTTATTTTATCTAATTTTGATAAAAAATAAATAAATATATAAATAAAATTATATTAAATAAATTATAAAAATATGATATATAAAGTGATAAAATATAAAGATATTGCATCAAATTTTAATAACTATATGTATATTATTAACTTATTTTTAAATAAAATTTTTTTAACATATATTTTAAAATTTATGAGATTTAACGAAATCAGGATAGGATCAAGATTGGAACTAATGATTTCTAAACTATCATAATCAGAGTATTTTAACCTTTACTAGAATCATAATCAAATACGGATGATTTCACTACTAAACCTGACCAGTTTACAATCCCAAACAGCTTATATCTGCAATTTCTGGTCGTTGGTCAAGCTTTTGTTCTACTTGGGCATTCCGTTTGCCCACCGTTTACGTTAGAGAGAACATCCTAAATCTGGTCTATCCTCAATATGGTTTCCGGTTGCATGAAAATGTATTTTCTCCCTAAAAGTTCGATAGAAATAATTTTTTTAAAAAAAATCTGTTGGGTAAAAACGTCAAATTTTGTTCTATCTTGTGGTCTCTCACCTTTATTTCTTAGTCATACATGACCCACATCTTAATAAGATTCTACTTTCTCACTGTAAAAGATAACCAGATATCATAATTTTTTTAATATATCATTTCATCACATAAATGAGTAGATAATAAATTGTGTTGAGAAATTCTAAAAATGCGCGCCAAAGAAACCCAGGTCTAGGTTATTATAAGGACGTGGAATATCCTCCAACTTTTGATATAGAATTAAACCTTTTAAAACTCCTCCTCTCAGCGCCAGCACCCCGCTAGAGCCACGAAAGAAAATACACGGGACAAAATCGAGCAAACAAGAGAGCAGAACCACTAAAGGATAGAGCTTAAAACCTAACCAACTCTGATGTCATGAGAAATTTCAAAAACATACGTGCACCTGAGGAGACCTAGGTCCAAACTATTATAAGAATGCGAAATATGCTCCAGCTTCTAATATGGGAGTAAACCCTTTAACATGTGTCACAACAAAACACCCTTATAAAGGTTTTTGGTTTACCACAATAAGAGGCCCATATCAACCGGAGCAGAGAGACATCGTCCATCTTAAAGATGTATTTTGGTGGGCATTCCAAGTTCTAGACCGGTTATTACCGGCCTCATCAATCTCCAGCCACAAGCTGCTAGAAAATGGAAAATGTGACTCGTAATTGACAGCTTAGGAGAGGAGGAGGAGGAGGAGGAGGCAATTTTCTTATTCAACACACTACATTGAGATTAAAAATGAGAGTGCTTGACTATGTGGATCAGTGTGACACTCAGGTTTAAGAATGTGTTAAGGGATTAAATTAGTAGGTTACCAATCACTTCGATTAATTATTTTTCAAAATTGAGTTAAACGAAAATTTCGGGCAAGATGTACTTTAATGGGAGTAGTTTTAGGATAGACGATCTCTCGAGAAAATTGTTAATAAGTATAATTGTTAGCTGGATCAATCAGTAGATCCATTCGTTAGCTATCATATCATAGTACGTATGACCCAATCGAAAAGTACGATGTAACTTACTTAGATATATAATATGTGATGTGTGTAATGTCAACCAAAACACCACCCATTTAAGAATACGTTAAAAAGATTAAATATCCTTGAACTAGATTAACTATTTTTAAGAAATTGAATTAAAAAATTACTCTTAAGTTAAACATATTTTGCGTTTCAAGATGGGTGATTCCTCAAAATTAAGTTTGTTAATTAACATAATTGTCAGGCCAATCAGCCCGTTTAGTCATTATCATTTTACTTTAAGAAAATTTTAGAAAAACTGAGAAGAGTCAAATTTACTTTTCTCTCCTGATCAATCTATGTAATGTTACAAGCTATTTTTCTTCTGATGGACTGTCACAACACGGCTACGACATCAACCCACGTATTAGTTCCTTAACTTGAGAAAATCTACCTCTACTCGTATATGTGTGTGTGTACATATACATATATATATATATATCGTGTGTGTGTGTACATATATATATATATCCTTATGGAATCTCACGTAAGATAATAAAACGATAAGGACTTCTTGCATGTATCCTTATGTATATAACCGGTTTAAATGTAAACCGACTTCAAATAATTTCTTGACCAGCGGTGCATTGACAAGCAGCTAGCTGACAGCTCAGGGTTCAACTGTGAGGTGTATCTTGCGTATGGGCGGAGACCCCTTTAAACCCTGAGTCTAGAGCTTTCAATATACATCTCTCTCTCTCTCTCTCTCTCTCTCTCTCTCTCTCTCTCTATAGTGTGTATATATATGTATCCTCCCGATTTTTTTTTGGTTACATGGCCCGGTTGGCCGGCACCCCGCTGCTCACGCAGGAGGCGAGGGGGGCTCGATCCCCAACTGAGAACTCCCCCTGGGGGGAGCCGGACGCCACCCGGCGTCCTCGATCCCTCGCCCTCCCGCAAACCCGGCGGGAGGATCCCAACCGAGCTAAGCTCGGCTGGCGTATCCTCCCGGTCAGTGCGGTGCAGCGGCCAGCGAGAACAGAAGTGGTCGAACTACTTTCCTTCCAACCACTAAATTAATTTTTGGTCACGTAATAAATTTTTATATCAAATATTTAACATCGAAACAAAATCTAGATCATTCGTAACGTGCTCCCGACAACAAATATGTTAACCTTTGGGAAAGTTAAGGGCGCAAACGGATTTTAATATTTGATAAAAATTAAATGATTCAAAATATATTTTCACGTTGACAAATTATTAGATTCGGAATCGGATATTTTATCGGGTTTAGAAACAGTTAATTTTATAACAATTTATCCTACTTGCTAAATTCCACAAAAATTTGATATATATACATATAGAAATTGATGGTGTAAAAATATTGAAACTATGATACGTAACCATTAAAAAGTAAAAAAAACTTAAAATATATTTCATTAAAAAATAATGATCAAATAAAAATTCACCTGTTTTTCTTAGAAAAAAAAATTATGATATGTACTACATAGATTTCGAGAGCTACCGGATCATTCCCATATTTATCGACGGCAAAATCAGAATCGAGAGCGAATCAAAATGTCATACTTTGCCATTGAATCAAGATAGAAATCTGAATCCGAATCCCTTGAGCCTGATCATATTCAACTGGTAAATATAATATACACCCCGCTACGACCCCCCGGTGTGAAACCCGGAAGCAAAAATCCCATAAATAAATATATTCATCGTGACGCACACGCTAGCTTGCTCGGTCAACTGCGTAGCATCTCGAGCACTCGCCAGCATCTTATAATTTGTCCATGACAAGGACGGAACTCTGTCTGCGGCTGAGTTTAATGCGCGTTGACCTTGTCCCCGACGACCTTCTTCATATTCACGCCGTGCCCTCTCTGCTTTTTCGTCGACGCACTTCATCTGTCATCTCTTCTCGCTCGGTGCGCGCAGGGCAGCATTTTCCGGAAATGGAGGCGGCGGGGAGGAGACTGGCGCAGTTGGTGAGGAAGTCGGAGCCCGAGGTCGTGCGCGCCGTCGGCGGCGGCGGCGAGTCCTACCACCTCTCCAACCTCGACAAGCATGTGCCGGTGATCATGAAATCGGTGTACTTCTACAGGGCCGCCGGGGAGCTGCCCGGCGGGGGGAGCTCCGCCGCCGCCCCGGCGGTGGTGCTGCGGGACGCCCTGGCCCGGGTGCTCTCCCATTACTACCCGTTCACCGGGAGGCTCACCGTCACCGCCGAGGGGGGGCTCGCGGTTGTCTTCTTCGACGGCGCCGGCGTGCCGTTTGTCTTGGCGGCGGCGGACTGCGACATGGAGGATGTCGGCGACGTGAGCGCGGCCGATCCCGCGGCGCTCGAGTGCCTCGTCCATGCCGACGACACCAAGAGCCTCTTCGAGGCACCTCTTTTAACAGTTCAGGTACCGGATCATCTCAATCTTTCAATGGAGAAAACTTTCGCAGTTCTAAACGGAGTGACACCCAGGAGGTGGTGTCAGAGTGTGTTTTAATAAAGTCTCGATAACGAGTTTGTAGTCTCGATAATGAGGTAGTAAAAGATTAATACGAGTATTTAACGTTTCAATAATAAATTTATAGAAGATCGATACAAGATTTTTCAAAATTTGAGTAACAGATTCGTAGTAAGTTGGTAATAATAAATTATTGAAATTTTAGTAACACGTGACCTTTGTTTGTTCTACCAAAATTCAGATGATTCGAGCTCTAAATAAATATATATATCTTTCTTTTAATGCTGTATATATATATATATATATATTTTGCTTTCGTGTCACTTGTGTTCTGTGTATGATTACTTAAGCATGTTTATTAGCAAGGTTTAATACTTCAAATTCCCTTCGGGATCGATGGAGCAGGTGACGACCTTCAGATGCGGCGGCTTCGCGCTGGGAACGGCGACGAACCACTGCCTCGCCGACGGCATCTCCAAGGTCCAGTTCCTTCGCGACTGGGCGGAGACGGCCAGAGGCCAGCTGCCTCTGAGCACGCCCCCCTGCATCGACCGCTCGATGCTCCGCCCACGGCGGCCGCCGAAGGTGACGTTTCCCCACAACGAGTACCTCGACGTCGTCGACATCTCCGGCATCGCCGACCTCTACGACCGCCAGCCCATGTCGTACCGGCACGTCACCTTCGACGCCGCCACGGTCGCCCGCCTCAAGCAGGCGCTGCAGGCGGAGGACGCCGCCGCCGGGTGCTCCACCTTCTGCCTGCTGGTCGCCCTGGTCTGGCGCGCGCGCTGCCGGGCCCTCGGGATGGTGCCGGCCCAGGAGGCGAAACTCATCTTCCCCGTGGACGTGAGGCGGCGGCTGGACCCGCCGCTGCCGGCGGGCTACTTCGGGAACGGGCTGGCTTTCGCCTGTTGCGCGTGCGGGGCGGGGGAGCTGGCGGCGCGTCCCCTGTCTTTCGCGGCGAGGATGGTGAGCGACGCCGTGAGAGGGGTGACGGACGAGTACGTTCGCTCCTCCATCGACTACATCGAGCTCAATAAGCGGCCGCCGGTGCTGGCCGGGAAGTTCATGGTCTCGACGTGGACGAGGCTGGGTTTTGGCACGGCGGACTTCGGGTGGGGGGAGGCTGTGCAGATGCTGGGCGTGGGGTTGGCGGCGAAGGAGGTGGCGCTGCTGTGCCGCCACCGGGAGGAGAAGGACGGGGTGGTGCTGCTGCTAGGCCTGCCCGCTTCCGCCATGGACACCTTCGAGGAGCTGGTGAAGGCGCATTGCTGGGATGTGAAGATTACTGTCCCGTCTTCGGTGTGACTGAGCAAGTGCAGGCGGGAAACCTTGTTCGACAAGGCCACCAAGGACGCTATATATATATATATTTATGTATGTATGCATATCTATTTGTGTGTGTATGAAACGTTTGCCTTAAGATTTTGGATTGCCTCACATAGAGGCAAAATAGGGAACTTGTTGTTAATCATAGTCACTTAAGTGGTGGTTTTACATCAAGCTATTGAATCCTTACTAAAATAGTTGAATAGTGACTAAAGTAGCTACTCTCAATAAAAGTTTAGCAACAAGTCAATATACTTTGGTAACATATTATCAAATCGTTATTGAACCATTACTTACTTAGTACAAAATTGTTACTTAAGTATTATCGAGTCATTACTGAACCACTATTTTAATAATAGTTTAGCCATTTCAACAACAATTCAATAGCATGATATTGAACCGTCATTTAAGTGGCTTGGGTTGTGAAAGTTTCTGATTAGGAGACTAAGATAGTTCCCTACTTTGGCCACTTGTGGCGATCTGCACTCTTGTCTTCAAGTTTCAATTGTATTATTTATAAATGAAGATGGTCATGATGATAATGAAATCTTTGATTACAAAATGAAAATGAATGTTAAAAAAATTATGATAGAAATATACACCTTACAAGTCAATCATATATAATATGATTCGATATTTCTAAACATATATCATTCAATTAATTAGATAAATTTTCATTACTAACTCTTATATATTAAATGCATACATCGTAATAAAGTTTTTGATCACATACAATGATGATTGAATCATGATGAGATCATGATAATAAGATTGATCAATTAGAGAGATGTGATCTAAATGTTCAGACGAGACAACAAGAATCTGGATAGATTAATGTATGTGATGTCTTCTCATGTAACGAAGATGATCGATCTCATTGATCAATAGTGTAGAGACACTGAGATACACATACAAGTGCTCATTAGTCGAATATGTTCACTGAAATGACTGAATTAGAAACCTGCATGGTATCTTACTCAACTGTCAATCAAGATTTTTGATCATTATGGTTGCATGGTTGGACTTTTGACCAGAGTCGCCATAGATGCCTTATTAGGTGGAACTTGTGCTTTGACCATTGACTTATGGATCACCGTTTAGATGGTCTAGCATAGTGATAAATTGGATGCAAGAAAAACCAAATGGAGGCTGAGTGGGCAACAAGAAATCATCTACTCTCGGTATGTAAAAATAAATGTCCTATGTAATGGGTATTCTAAATCCCTGATCATGGTAGAGAGGATAATTGGAAAAGAAATTTATAATTGATCCGATTTCGAGTATACGATCTTATAGAGTTGATATACTAAGAATTTGACAGTTAATGTTGTATTCATTTCTAATTGGGATATTGAATGAACGAATGTTTATATCTATATGGTAACTGATGATAGAAAGGCTTAACAGAGATAATATTATCCCCATAGCCATTTTGGATCATGGGATGTGACTTGTACCTTTTATTATCGGTAGGTCAATTAATCTGTTATCGGATAATAAATTTAATTTAATTAAATAAAAATATTCTATTTTAATTAGACCTTAACCAAATAGGCTATTGGGCCTAGTGGGTCACACACATAAGAATTTTCTAAATTCTCTATAATTATTAATGATTTCAGTCAAATCCTATCAAGTCAAAGGTGAAAATCACGTTCTCAGTCTTCTCCCTACCTCCTCCTCTCTCCAAATGGCATCCATGGCTGATGGAGCTCCGTAAGAGAGAACCTACTATGAATGAAGTTCCTGTAGATATTGTTAGAGACTGGATGTTTGAACAGTTTGAAAAGTTTCAGAAGTTCTTATTCTTTCTCTCCAAGGGATTAAATGAATCTCTATCAGGTATATTCAACTCGTAGAGATTGATTTTCATTGTTCGATTATGATTGAGACAAGATCAACATGAATCCATAAAAATCATCACCTTCGCTGCATCAAATTTTATAGGATAATTTCTTAAAATGTAATGTCTTATTTATTTGAATGTTTTAAAAATAATATTATATCAATTTTGATATTGATATCTTCATAGGATAGAGCATTGATAACAAAATCGGCATAGCAAAACACTTGTATTACAATTCATATTTGTATTATAATTTTAAAAATGAAAAATGAAAACAAATTGTGATGATTTATGAAAATATGATTTTTAGAATTAATATTGAAAAGTGGCCATTAATATTATTATCAAACAGGACTTTAAGATGATTAGCATTGATTTGATTAGAGTATTAAAACTGATACTATATTAATGTTGATGATGATGTCTAGAGTAGGGATGTCAACGAGTTGGATATGGGTCAAATAATAATATTATCTGTATCTGTATCCGTATCGTATAAGAAAAAGGTATATTCACTTGTTGTTCGTTAACTATCGGTACCAACGTTATCTGCGAACCGCATTGTTCTATCAACTTAAAAATAGTTTACAATAAAAAAATGGAAGGTTAACGAATATATAAAGAGCTAACATATATATGATCTAACCCAACAAAATAAGAAGTAAATATAATTTTACTGATGGAAACACACATAAAACATATATTGTAAATAGAAGCATTCACTTATATCAATGTACTAGAAGAAAATTTCTAGTTACATGTCCAACACAAAACATGAGATCGAAAAAAAATGATTTATGAGTTTGTAACAAAAATGATTTTTAAGTTTACAATAAATAGTTAGATGTTTAACAAAAACCATGAGATAAAAAAATTCTTACTTATATGTCCAAAACAATACATGTCCAACACAAAACATAAGGTAATCGATACGTAGCAAAAGTGAAATATCGTTTCGTATGACTACAGTGTCTATTCCTATTTGTGTTGTTGTCGACCATTCGGTGGTTCACACAGTCGATAGATTTCTCTAGTATGGTAGGTCTTTCAGGATGTCAAATTCGACAGTAGCTGGACTAGAGAGGAGAAGGAGTCATCGTCATGTAGGTGAACTGCACTATCAAGAAGTGGGAGAGGAAAAAGACATTGTTGTTGGACGTCAAGGCTAGACTTGTCCAATGTCAAAGTCTGAAGGAGGAGGGTGAACTTGAGAGTTAGGGACAATAAAATTTTCCCGATGGGAGATTTGTATAAGTTTAGATGTCATAGAATGTGAGTCATTATATTATATATTGATTAATGAATACGGATAACAGTTTTCAAGTTCAATTTATGATGTATCTATGATCGTATCCATTAGGATAACGATTAATTAGTAAACGAACAACATTTAAAGTATCTTTTAATTGTTCGTTAACTAAGGTATGTGTCATATAATCAGATAATTGGTAAATGTTGACATCCCTAATTTAGAGTACCAATTACATAATTGATACTGGTACACATTTTATTACAATTCTTGTCTTCTTTTTATTACAAGTTTAAAATTAATATCACTAGATAAATACCTTGTCGTGATTTATATCAATACCAATTTTAAAATTAGTGGCGATAAAGCTATTTAATATTATTACCATAGAGGTTGTAAAGACTAAAATTATCATGCTTGGTGATACATGACAACACAAAGGTGGCGATGTGTGACTAAAATCGATCATAGAAGTCCACGAGATGAAAAGGTCTCGTATTTTACTTTCTCGTAGAAGAAATTTTTAGAAAAAATTATCTTATGATTGCCACACACCTTTTTAATAATTTTGCTTGAAAAAACATAATTTTGTAGCAAAAGCTCATCTTGAGGTGCAACCAAACACTATAATTGGTTGGTTGCATGGTAAATTTTAATATACTTTGAGGACAAGAATTTGTATTAAACTAAGGTGCAAACTAATAACATACAATTGTAGTACTTGGGAAGATGTGATAACAAAAAAAGAATAAGAGTCATGTGCATGTGCCCAAAAGAGAGAGGACCAGTGGATACTCTCTGTTTGTTCAATAAAAAATCTCTTTAAAAAATAAATTTATAATAATTGTAAATATCTCTTTTAACAAGTTTTATTAAAGAAAACATAAACTGTAGCAAAAAAAATCAACTTATCATGCAATCAAACACCCTCGTGAGATTTCTCAAATATATTTGTTTTTTCTCCGAGTGCAGGCATGGCTGTCCCCAGGCGGATGTATGTCCGAGGTACTTTGTGCGCTTGCCTGACATCGCGGAGCTTCATAAAACTTAAATCGAAAAAAATTTAAATTTAAATTTTTACACCTAATCTCTAACGAGATGTTGAAAAAGAGCTAATATATATATATATAGAGAGAGAGAAGCTTTTCAACTTAGGTGGCAATTTATTTAGGCTTAATTAATATGAAAATATTAACTCTTAATCTCACTTCTAATCTCTTAGTTGGTAATAAAATACTAAATTTAATTAAGATATAAGTGATAAATTTTGTTTGATAAAACATGCAAATCAACGTCTAATTTTAACATCTAGTCATATCAAATGTATGCATTGTAATATATGTATCAATAGATATTACCAACATGCAGTCTAGATCATATATTAACTATAAGAAAATTGATATGTATAATATTTTATTAAATATTAATATGTATAAAAATATTTTAAATGGATTATAAATTTAAATATTATAAAACTATTTTAAATAATAACATAAATATTGAAATAACCTATTATATTCAATAAATTTATAATGGAGAGAGAGAGAGAGAGAGAGAGAGAGAGAGATGGCTAGTACGAAGAATGACTAGTATCAAGCCCATTATCAGGACAGTGCTGTTGGGCCTGCAGCCAATCTTCTAGGCACTCGTAGGGTGTTTGGTTACGTTTTTTTTTCCTCTTTTTTATCTAAATTTTTAAAATAAAAGAGATAAGGTGTTTGGTTGCAACTTATAACTACTGTCTTATTTTTAAAAGTGGGATACTCTATGTACATAATCTCTTCTAAAATAAAAACAAGGTAGGACTTGTTTTATTTTTGAGATAGACGCGGAGGCAGGACGTGGGGGGGGGGGGCGTCGCGCGCGGGGGAGGGCCGCCGCCGTGGGGAGCGGACAACGCGTGAGTGGGGCTTCGCTGGCGGGGGGTGCCGCTGCCGGGGGAGCGGACAACGCGGGGGAGGGCCGCCGCCGGGGGGAGCGGACAACGCGTGGGGGGGGCGCCGCCGGGGGGAGCACTGCTGCCGGGGGGAGGAAGGCGGAATGCCGCGGGGGGGGGGGGAGGAAGGCGAACGTTGACGCCGCCGTGGGGGGGGCGACAACGCGCGAGCTTCGCTAGCCGGGTAGACAACATCTTTGGGGGGGGTTCGCTAGCCGACGACGACATGGCCTTTTGCTGGCCGCCGCCGCCGCGGGGGGGAGGGAGGCGGACGACATTGCGGGGGAGTCTTTGCGGAGCTGCAGGTTCACTCTGCGAAGGAAATTCGAAAGAGTTTTGCAGAGTCGCTGGTCATAACCAAACACTACTGTCTAATTTTTAAAAATTATGATAATTTTGCCAAACACCAAATAATTAGACAGTTTTGATTTTAAAGATAAAATTGAGAAGTCAAATAACTTTGATTTCAAAAATGAATCTATCTTAAAATTAAAAACGTTATCAAACACCTTGTCAACATGGAAAAAACGATAAATTTTCGCTACACAGTTAGGAGCCTTTTAAGACATTAGCGGTTCAGTCAGATCTTATTTCAGAGATATTTTCAAACACAAAAAAAGTCTAATCTCTGACCGAATCAAAGTTTAAGCCATATTTCAATCTAATCAAACAACACCTAATTAGAAAAATATAAACTTGTTGTTTAATAATTATGTATAAAAATTTTAACATGAAATTTAGGAATATGATTTAAAGATATTCAAATGACCGGAAATAATTTAATAAAATAATTTTAAAATAAAAAACTTAATGTATTTTATCTTCAATAACAAAAGTTTACTAATATATAAAAAATAAAATACATTTTTTATTTTATTAAAAAATAATTTCATGTAAATAATTTATTTAATTTATTTTTGAATCAATATTTTATTATAAATAAATAATTTTAATACACATAAATAGATAAAATTATCTCTGTTGGCACCATGTTAGAAGTGTTCGATAAATTTTCCCAGAAATTTTTTTTTTTGAAGAAAAAAAGAGGATCATATTTATTATACAAGACTAAAGAGCATACATAGTTTGTACAAAGCTAAAGATAAATCGACGAAGACACTAGACCGAGTCATCAAGAAAGTGATCTTGGAAAGAGAAATTTCCAAGAAGAGACTGTACCACCACGAGATGACCAGCACACACAGGTGCAAACGTGGTCGGGTGGTACAAGTAAGAACTCCATCAAGGGAGTTCGTAAACTGCAGCGAGACCGGAAGATCACTCCGAACGGGAGTGGATAAAGCCCAAACCAACGGTCTCGGGAGAGATTTAGCGTCTAAAACGCTAAAGGAGACAAAGTCTGAGTGATACCCCGGTCTTTTGACTACATACAATACCGATGCAGAAAAAAAACAGAACAAACTAAAGTAAGCCGAACTCCACGGATCCAACACAACAAAAGTATACAAAATGCCTAAAAGAAATTTTAGGCAAAGTGTTGGAAAAGGGAGAGTGGGAGGGAGACTCCTCCCAAACCTAACACGACCTCAAAACCACCGAGCTACAACGGTCAAACCCGGACGGATAATACGCTAGGTAACAAAGAGAACCAGCACGAAAGTCACCAGAGGATGTAGCCGCTGAAGAAGAAACCTCGACACAAGGGTCCTGCCGGCGGGGGGTGCCTCGGAGAGGGGTTCCACCGGGGATGGCCGCCGGAAAAGGGGACCGCCGGAAGGAATCCGCCGCGAGCGAGTTTGCCGCCGGAGAAAGGGGATCGCCGGGGGTTCCGCCACGGAGAGCAACCGCCGGGTAAAGGGGCCGCCGGATGAGGGACCGCCGGGGGAGGAATCCGCCGCGGAAGCTGCCTCGGGCGAGGGGGCCGCAGGCGAGGCCGGGCCAAGGGGGCCGCAGGCGAGGGACTGCCGCGGATGCTGCCGCAGGCGAGGGTTCCGCCGCGGAGGGGCCGCAGGCGAGGGGGCCGGGCCAAGGGGGCCGCAGGCGAGGGACCGCCGCGGATGCTGCCGCCGGCGAGGGTTCCGCCGCGGAGGGGGCCGCAGGCGAGGGGGAAATTTCTCGAATTCTCTCCAAGGGTTCCCAGAAAAATTAACCAAACAATCGTCATTGTTTTAGGTTTCCTGGAAAAGTGCATTCCAGGAAAGATTTTTTCTTGAATTTTGGTTTTACACGTTACCGAATGGACCCTTGCTTTCTTTACCTTTTCCCGTGAAAATTGATCCGATTCATTCCTCCCGGAGAAGAATCTGGCGCCGAGAGTCCTCCGTCTTCCTCTGTCAGGAAAAAAAAAAACATAATTGCTGATCCTTCTTAAAGAAGGTGCTCGATGATCTTTCCTCCCTCAAAGCCTCTTCTGCGCATCGTGCTTCTGCCCCCAATCTCCTACCGAAGAGTCCTAGATTTGAATGCTAGTGGAAGGCATATATGACTCACGTCCAAAACAGTGAAAATCAGAGGCTCCTTGGCCCCGCTTCCCTTCTATGAAATCCCCAACCTGCAGGTGAAAATAAACTTCAGCGTCCATGGAATAAGCTACTTCATATTTCTTTATCACCGTGGTGGAAAGCAAACACCTCCTCAGTTTCTTGCTTCGGTTCTCCGCCAGATCTGGAAGACGTACAATAGTCTGTCTATATAGTTACTTGACTTCCTTCTTCCCCACCCATAAAGAACGATTACTTGCGCGGTGAACTGAAGGCATAAACCAACTGATTGGTGCTACTGTGTGGAAACAGGCCTTCTCTCACGCGTCAGTGATGCCGTATTTAACACATGTTTTAAGAGAAAGCCCATTTTGTTATATTTATTTAACTCATAGTTAACTGCTTAGATTTAGAGATGAGTTTATTTTTCTTAAGCTAGCAAAATACTCTTTTTGCACCCGTGTCTAAAACCTTGTTGAGTTTATTTATTCTTACTGTTTTTCTACCCCATTTTAATACTTTACCGTAGTGTTTGTAAGGGACAATAGTCGATTGAACTCAACATTCTCATTTCTCATCAGGTGCTTTGTTCCATTAATATTCATGTACTGTTTTATGCAATTTGTTTTATTAAAAATGCAGTTGCAGGTTCTGCATAACCATTTCATTTATAACAACAATATAACATTAGTTTGATGGTATTTCAACTTTATCAACAAGGGTAGATAGTTTAACTTTAATTCACTCGCTTTCCTATTTTTACTTATTTCTAGGCCGTGAACAACAGCTGTGCTCCTAAGTTTTTGACTAAATTATGTAATTTATAAACAAAACAAATGTTTGACCCTAATAAAAGCAAACTTAATATTTGCTCCCAATAAAACAGATAGAAGTATCTGCTTGAAACTGAAAGCAGAAAAAAGAGTAGCTCAGTCCTTTGTACATTTTTACAGTCCATTTATAGTCATGTTATGTTATGTTGATAAACATGAATCGTATTTAATGCAGTTTATTGCTCATAGTGCTCCTCTTTTCACAAATCACAAGACATAAACTCCTATGTTCTCATTGTTTATCTTTTTTTTCCCTTTTCTTAATTTTCAGAACTGTCTTGAGCCAACACAGTCACATCTCCTTGCAGCCCTAGCATTATCAAACATAAGGTTTGTCTTCTTGCATGTTTAGTAAAAATATTGTCTTTTGGGTTGAGAATTTTTTTTAGTTGTTTTAACTTTCTGATTTTGGATTTTTAGATCCCACCTCTTTTATAGATTTCAGATTATTACACCTGATGTCTGAATTACATTATTTTCAATTTTTTTCGCTCTAATCCCGGACTAATGGTTTCCAACTTGTTTAGAATAGTTCTAGACATCAAATTTCTCCTTGTTTATAATTGTAAATAATCTTGCTATGGGCGTGATCATATCCATACAAAGGTAACAAGGTGTTTATTTATTTTGTCCAATAGGGCAAGCTAAGTGGACATATCTAATAATTTAAGATATGGATATATATATGTGACAAAAAGGATTACAAAATTCATGTAAACAAATTGCTATTCAGATTTCAGATATGGTTTGTTCCTTCTGTGGGTTTTCCTCTTTAGTAATGTAAACTTTCAGATTCATGATCCTCCGGCTTGGCAATCTTCAGATTCACAGTTTTCTCCTATTTTATGTAATTTTAATATTTTAGCATATTTTAGCATTCACATTTCACTATTTTTTAAATTTTGTAGAACCTGCTAAATTTCTGATATTTGTAGTTCTCAAATTTCAGATTTCAGTTTCCTTGTCGATCTATGTTTCAGATTTCAGATTTTTAATGTTTCGTATTTTTTGTTTTTTTGGTTTGTTTGCTTCCGTGAGATTTTCTCTGTCATGGATAGTGACTTTTTGTAGAGAAAAATGGCCTACTTTGCACCTTTTTTAGTTGTTCTTTTAGATATACTCCCTTGTTTGTCAAATAATTCCAATCTAAGTTTGATTGCCGGCTGTGCTGATCCTCTGGAAGCAAAATTGATTCAGGATTGTCTTGAATTGTGCATAAAATGATTGAAGGAAAATCATAGAACTAAATAGAAAATAAATTCAAATCAATCCCTGATGGAGTCGCAGGCTGAATCTGGCGGGATCAATCCCTCATCAGCTTGGGAACAGTTTGATTCAGCTGATCTAAGTCAGTTGAGCCCGATACAGTGGAATTTAACACTGTATAGCTGCCCCCCACCCAGATCAGGTCGAGATCATCCTATCCTGATCTTATCAGCATTAGCCAATACTGCAGTTCATGTTGTGGATAGTTTTCACAACAGTTTGCCTTTACGTTCAGATGGATCAGCCAATTTCTGATATTTGTGGTCTTCAAATATCCTGGATGTATGCTTTATCCATCTTCTGTGGGTTTTGGCCAGATTTCCCTTTTTTCTAGATTTTGAATTATGGATTTAACAATTTCAGATTTCAATTTCGTTGTCGATCTGTGTGTTCAGATTTTAGATTGTTAATGTTTTGTTTTTTTGCTTTTGATTTTTGTTTTGTTTTGCTTTGTCGCTTCTGTAAATTTTCTGTCATGTATAGTGACTTTTTATAGAGAAAAATGGTCTACTTTGCACCCTTTTTGGTTGTTCTTTTAGCTATACTCCCTTTAATCTTCATACTTGATGATAAATAATTAAGGGCAATTTACCACCATATATGTACCTATTTCTTAGATCAAGGTACTTGATAAATTTCATATGATTCTTGATTCTGTATTTAACATAATAGGGCACACCAGTCGATCTTTACAATTTTCTTTTAATTTTTATGATTGTGCCGTAATTATCTTTAAAATTTCATCTGTAACTCTACTTTTTAAAAGGTGAATTATATGATGATCAATATAATATGTCTTTACAGATTTTGTATGTGGGGAGAGGGAGAGTGTGTGTGTCATTTAACAATCAAACCTTAATTAATGAAACCCAAAGTTAAGAAAATTTAACGCAACAATTTGTTTTCTCCACCAGCTGGGTTATCTTTTGTTTCAAGTTCAATAGCTCCGGTTCATGTAAGAAACCGCTGTTGGGAGCGTCCAACAATCATAGGAATTTTTGTTTCTTATAAGCTAAGGCCATTTTTTTGAAACTTCTGTGTTTTCAGATCCAAAAATTACGAGTGTTTTCATATATCCCCTAAGTAATGGTAATCTGCCCATTGGAATTTTCTGATTATTTCTGAAAATTATGTGTTTGAGTGTTCAATTTCTGATTTGTGTTCATTTCCTTTGAACAGTTGTCATGGTTTTCCACCAAGTTCATAAAACTATTCATTCATACTACGAAAACACAATGCTTCGATGTTCCAATGCTTCCAGAGTCATTCCTTTTAACTGTGGTGTACTAGCCTTTTCTTCTTTTATTTATATTTTACTGAGTTTGTGGTCCTAACCAATCCAATATAAGTGCAGGGGCGTATTGCTATTTATTCAAACAACCCTTCAATGATGTCAGTTTAACTTTATACATGTAAACTCGACAAAAATAAACTTTATACATGCGTTTCAATTTTGACTGGAGTGACCTTTTTGGTCTTGTGTCGTGCTGCAACTTAATAAATTTCTTAGATAAATAGTAGTCTCTGGGCGAGGAAGCAGCCGATCGATGTTGTAATATCTGTTTTTTTTTTCTTTATATATTATATATCATTCTCCCCCTTCCCCTTTTGCCCCTCCTATTCCCAATTTTTACCCCCGTCGAAACCCCCATTTTGTGCCCTAGCCGCTCCATTTCCTCCCTCCCTCTCTCGGTTCCCCCTCGCGGCAGCTCCCTCCCGTGTGCCTGCGCAGAGCCCAGCCCCCCCCTCCTTCGCGCCGGCGCTGTCCCGCCCCCTCTGCCCGCGTGGACGCCTGCATCGCAGCAGCTCCCCCGCCCCCTGCTCTCTCTCTCGGCCAGCCGCGTGGCCCCGTGGCACCCCGCCCCCCCTGCTCGCTCGGCTGCCCGCGTGGACCCGCGGCCGCGGCGTCGCAGCAGCTCCGGCCTCCCCCTCGCTCAGCTGCCAGCGCAGACGCGCCCAGCAGCCTGCAGCCCGCAGCCCGCAGCAGCCGCCCCCCCTCCGCGCGCTGACCAGCTCCCCCTTGCGCGCGCGGATGCGCCCACCGGCTGCAGCCCGCTGCCATCCCCCCCTCGTGGCGCTGCCCAGCGCGCTGATGGCGCTGGGCTGCCCAGCAGCCCCCCAGCCCCCTCGGAGCCCCTGCGCCCACCCCCTGGCCGCCTAGTCTCCCTGCCGCGCAGCGCCCAGCCCCCTGCTGCCCAGTGTGCAGCGGCCCTGCCGCCCCCACTCTGCCCTCGACCCCCCCTCGGTTCTACCTCAGCCGACCAGCGCTGCGGTGCCTTTGAACCCCCCCTTCAAATCCTGCTTCCCTCAGCACACTAGCACCTCCCACGCGGGCACCAGCGGCTGGTGCGTCGACTTGTCCCCCCCTGCTCAATCCGGGTATTCTTTTATTTTCCCCTCACTCTCTCTTTCTCCTAAGCTATCAAATTGTGTTATATTCTTCTATATTATTATTTGCTTGCAGCTAGCTTAGATTGAGGAGTGGAATCTTTATTAACCGGTCAAGGCACGTGCTAATCTCGGATCGAAAATTGTCGACTCCATCCCGGTAGGCATCCCGGACATGTCTATTATCACTAAATTTTTATTGAAAATATTTACATGACTTGTTGATAATAATGAAATAGATAGATGTGTGATTTTAGAAAAGCGAAGTTATCTTTAGTTGTCTATTTCGATTTATTTAGCATGTATTTGCAAGTCAATTAGTGATGATCGTGTAATTAGCTCTATCATAGTTAATTGATTTTATTCTTGCACGATATGTGGTAAACCTTGATTATTAATTGTCAACCCTATGGATTATGATTAGTTCTCTTAGTCCTTGATTTATATCGTGCTTAATGTGGTAGGTTAATCAAATTAGAGAGAATCCGATTTAATTATTAAATCTGAATTTTCTTGCAACACTATCAATCTTTCATATTGTGGTTATTTTAGGGGTCTTCGTCATGTCGATGTTGGCATAGCATGCTTATGTATAGAATGTCGTTTTGTTTAATCATGTTAGATAGCGTGCTAGTAGCATGAGCGTCAAGTATCATGTCTACGTGTGTCTTTTGTTAGATTGTGAAATGCATGGTTTACTAGCTTGTCTATTGGCTATCATGGTGGTAGGGTCTTCAATTTAAATGTGATAGTTTGTCATCGCAAATTTGTTTCATATTGTATGAGATTGATCATTGCATAGTATGAGATGCATTGTGATGCATGCGTGCATTAAAGAAATTTAATGAGGCCGAGCTATACCGGACTAGTAGTCGTGTCCGCGGCGGCGGAGCTTAGAACCGTCTGGTGCATCCTTCGATCCCAGATCCCGCGGGTTATCCTAAGTGCCACCACTGCCTAGGTGCACTACGGGATTTAACTTAGCTATAAATTACTTCTATATATGGTAGATCTAGTCATAGCTCGTCGAGATCGCAAGACGACGCTTTCCTTGCGAAAAATGAAAATGTTGATGTTTCATGTAGTGGATAGATGCATTGTAGAGTGGTATCGGTGTTAGTATTTATGTTGTGTTCATTAGTTCATTTAAGCATACATGTTTTGTATGATATGCATGGTAAGTCTTTTAGTTGGTGTTGCATTGCATAACCTCTTCATCTTATTAGATATATTTGTGAGAAGTCCTCTTTGGTCCTAGTGGTTGGTAGGTTATGGTTTTATGTCTTAAAAATTGTGGAATGTCCAATTATATATATTGTTTAGTTTTATAGGGTATGTATCAAGTACGGGTTGGGTATTTATATACATATCATGTTAGGGCCTTTGGCTATCCAATTTGGTGGATGATGGGATGTCTACTGAGTCGTTATGACTCACTCCAATCCGTTATTATATTTTCAGGAAATCAGGTTTAGAGCAACAGAAGCGATGGTGGTATGGACTCCAGAGATTAATTTGAGTGGTTATTGTGCAATTTAGACCGGTATATGATTGTTTGGATTGAAACTTTTATTACGTGATTTGTGATAAATGGTTAGTGTTAGACCGCGAATCGGGACCTCTCGTCTTCGAGTTTTTCCAAACCGATGTGTTTTTGGGGTTGTTTCCCCGGTTACGTCGCCGGATTGTTTTCCGTTGTGCAGGTTGATATCCGGGTCGTGACAACAGTGGTATCGAGCCATAACTCGGCCTTAAGGTCTATATTGACCGCCTGTGTTTATGTGATCGGTTTGGATTATATGAAGTTGATAATGAGAAGATTTTTATCTTAAGTGGATATGGAAATTTTAGATTGTATATCGGATTAAGAATTTTAGTTTGTATGGAAATTTGATGTCAGATGATTAGATTTTGGCCAATATTATAATTAGTGGATCTTACTTCAGGATGATTGAATTTTGGGATTCAATATATTTTGTGATTTGGATTAAGGTAGTCTTTTGAGTAAATAGAGCGGGTATGATTTCATTAAGGTGATAGATGTAATTGCTAGATAAATTAGGAGGTGATACGTTGATTGATGAAATGAATAGTTAGATAAGTTTACATAGAGGGTTGGATGGATGGATAGATTATATAGAGAGATAATTTGGATAGCCAGATATGTTGGATATAGTGAAGAGAGATTGATAGATAGATAGAAGAGATGGTAGAACGAGATAGATACATGGATAGATAGGTATTTGAATCGAAGAAAGAGGAAATTTGAAAAAGATTTGATGAGATGATTTATATGGGAATACACTCAAGCTATTATTAGTATATCCTATCAAGGAAAGAGAACATGTGTGGCATAAAGAGAAGACTATAGGTAATATTAAGAATATAATATTTGTTTATCATAGATTTGATACCAAGATTCAAATATTTGAGATATTGATTTGGATGAAGGGATATTGAATATAGAGATGAGATTATTAATCTAGATTTTGAGAGTCAAAGTTGGAAATTGGATAATATTATGTATGGTACTTCAATTCTATCGAGAATAAAAGATGTGCAGATGAGGCATGATTCATGTATAAGAGGTCCTCTCTTAGAGTTATATTTAGGTACCTATCAAAGCAATTGATACTCTAATTGTGTCCTCCATTATCAAGATCTTTTATCTTCATTATCAATTATTGAACTCATTATCTCTTCAAATCTTGTTTGATCAATTTAGCCAAATCTTGACTTTAGATAATCTTAGTTAGAGGTTATGTCGAATCATTGGTTGGTCATATGCGAAGTTGGACCTTGGTTTATTAGAGGTAATCTCTTAGATTAGATGAAGTAGAGGGATAGTTTAGACTTATCTTGTCGGTTGTTTAGAGTTAATTAGAATTAGAGTTATAATTGTTTTTAAGAAAGAATGGTGTTATATCATGTAAGAATCATACTTGGGAAGATGTTTGAAAAAAATAGTAAATCTTCAAGGATGAGAATTTTGCGAATTATATGTGATTGTAAATAGATGTTATTTGTATCTTGGAGGTTAGAAATGAATAATCTTGGGAACAATTTGATGGCAAACACTTTGAACAAGAAATTGTGATTGATATGATTGATTAAGGTTTGAATGTGAGTGATAATGAGATAATGATTATTGTTTAAGTGATGTTAATGATGTTAGGAGTAGTTAACTCATTAGAATCATTTTATTGGAAATTTGATTCTCTTGGAGACCTATACCATATAGGCGGTATGAGGTGATTAGATTTTTGATTATATGTATGTGCATCAAATAGAAGCTAAGAGTAGTTACACCGATCGATAAGTGGATGAAATAATTTTGGGACATGCTTCATCTTAAAGTATCCTTTTCTTTGAGAAGTTTGGCTAAGAGAATGCAATAACTATATAAGATGAGAAGATGTCATATTTAGAATATGAATTATTGGCATGAGCTTTGGATAAGATTTATATGAAAAGAAAAATTAGATATTATCATAGAGTGGTAATCTTTTGATATTGAAGATGAGGTATTTAGGAGATTAGACATAGATATTAGAGGATAGACAATTATTTAGACATGGTTGTAATTAGTTCAAGATATTGGCAATCCGATTTAGAGTGTGATCATATCATTCGGATTATCATCCTTTAATTGTCGATCTTGAACTTGAGCATTTTCTTTATCTATTCATCATGATCCGTATATGTTGCATCCGATTGAGAATTTCTTATCTTTTCAAATCTTGATTACAAACTTAGTTAAGTGTAGACTTTATGCTCATACCGAAACTTCATTGGATAGTGAAGGATTGACTTTTGAGATTGTGATTGAGTTGGAATATAAGAAGTAGTTAGACTACAAATTATTAAGAATGATCTTTAGATAAGAAGAATCGTTAAGAATATGCATATTTATTCTTTACCTTCTCGGGATTAGATAGGTAATCATGTTAAGACTTGATTGGAAAAGGTGTAGGTTGAGGATAAATGAATTGACAAGAGAGGTTTAGTTTTATAATGATGACTCTTAGAATGGTATTAAGGGTGAGTATCAAAGGAAGTGCAACTACATGTAATTTTTTTTTCATTGATGTTTGGGTAACTAGACTACATAATGATATTAGATGATTATAATGGAAAAGAAAAGGAGAATCTTGTCATGATTGTTTATAGATAGTAATTATGTGGTTTTTTTTATCATACTTGATGTATTATAGTGAATGAGCATGGTTTGAATGGAGAAAGAAAAATGATATAGAATTTATGATATGAATAGCATTAGAGGATGAAGAGAAGATCGCAACATACTCGGAGACATGATAAAAAAATTTAGTTGAGGTGAGAATATTATTGGAGAATCAAAGGTTTAGAGTGTTAGTATGAATGCATTTGATAAGAATTCAAACATAAGCTGATGTGTGTGGTATCTTTAGAGGATTTAGATTTTTGTTTGAGATATCATAGCAATTGATGCTTGATACCGATGCTTGAATATGATTAAGATTGACGATCGTAAATGCCGATATAAAGTAGAGAAGAAGATTATAAGGATCTCGATGTTTGAATCATGTAGACTTTAATATGTTTAAGGGAATTGGAACAAGGAGTTTGGAAGAATAGAATAACCTTGGGTACTTGGTGGGAATATTTAAATTTCGAGGACGAAATTTATTTTAAGGAGGGTAGATTGTAATATCTGTTTTTTTTTTCTTTATATATTATATATCATTCTCCCCCTTCCCCTTTTGCCCCTCCTATTCCCAATTTTTACCCCCGTCGAAACCCCCATTTTGTGCCCTAGCCGCTCCATTTCCTCCCTCCCTCTCTCGGTTCCCCCTCGCGGCAGCTCCCTCCCGTGTGCCTGCGCAGAGCCCAGCCCCCCCTCCTTCGCGCCGGCGCTGCCCCGCCCCCTCTGCCCGCGCGGACGCCTGCATCGCAGCAGCTCCCCCGCCCCCTGCTCTCTCTCTCGGCCAGCCGCGTGGACCCGTGGCACCCCGCCCCCCTGCTCGCTCGGCTGCCCACGTGGACCCGCGGCCGCGGCGTCGCAGCAGCTCCGGCCTCCCCCTCGCTCAGCTGCCAGCGCAGACGCGCCCAGCAGCCTGCAGCCCGCAGCCCGCAGCAGCTGGCCCCCCCCTCCGTGCGCTGACCAGCGCCGCGCGGGCGCTTCCCCCTTGCGCGCGCTGATGCCCAGCGGCTGCAGCCTGCAGCCATCCCCCCCTCTTGGCGCTGACCAGCGCGTTGATGGCGCTGGGCTGCCCAGCAGCCCCCCCCAGCCACCTTGGAGCCCCTGCGCCCACCCCCTGGCCGCCTAGTCTCCCTGCCGCGCAGCGCCCAGCCCCCTGCTGCTCAGTGTGCAGCGGCCCTGCCGTCCCCACTCTGCCCTCGACCCCCCCTCGGTTCTACCTCAGCCGACCAGCGCTGCGGTGCCTTTGAACCCCCCCTTCAAATCCTGCTTCCCTCAGCACACTAGCACCTCCCACGCGGGCACCAGCGGCTGGTGCGTCGACTTGTCCCCCCTGCTCAATCCGGGTATTCTTTTATTTTCCCCTCACTCTCTCTTTCTCCTAAGCTATCAAATTGTGTTATATTCTTCTATATTATTATTTGCTTGCAGCTAGCTTAGATTGAGGAGTGGAATCTTTATTAACCGGTCAAGGCACGTGTTAATCTCGGATTGAAAATTGTCGACTCCATCCCGGTAGGCATCCCGGACATGTCTATTATCACTAAATTTTTATTGAAAATATTTACATGACTTGTAGATAATAATGAAATAGATAGATGTGTGATTTTAGAAGAGCGAAGTTATCTTTAGTTGTCTATTTCGATTTATTTAGCATGTATTTGCAAGTCAATTAGTGATGATCGTGTAATTAGCTCTATCATAGTTAATTGATTTTATTCTTGCACGATATGTGGTAAACCTTGATTATTAATTGTCAACCCTATGGATTATGATTAGTTCTCTTAGTCCTTGATTTATATCGTGCTTAATGTGGTAGGTTAATCAAATTAGAGAGAATCCGATTTAATTATTAAATCTGAATTTTCTTGCAACACTATCAATCTTTCATATTGTGGTTATTTTAGGGGTCTACGTCGTATCGATGTTGGCATAGCATGCTTATGTATAGAATGTCGTTTTGTTTAATCATGTTAGATAGCGTGCTAGTACATGAGCGTCAAGTATCATGTCTACGTGTGTCTTTTGTTAGATTGTGAAATGCATGGTTTACTAGCTTGTCTATCGCTATCGTGGTGGTAGGGTCTTCAATTTAAATGTGATAGTTTGTCATCGCAAATTTGTTTCATATTGTATGAGATTGATCATTGCATAGTATGAGATGCATTGTGATGCGTGTGTGTGCATTAAAGAAATTTAATGAGGACCGAGCTATCTTGGACTAGTAGTCGCGTCCGTGGGCGGCGGAGCTTAGAACCGTCTGCATCCTTCGATCCCGGATCCCGCGGGTTATCCTAAGTGCCACCACCGCCTGGGTGCACTACGGGATTTAACTTAGCTATAAATTACTTCTATATATGGTAGATCTAGTCATGGCTCGTCGAGATCGCAAGACGACGCTTTCCTTGCGAAAAATGAAAATGTTGATGTTTCGTATTATAGATGCATTGTAGAGTGGTATCGGTGTTAGTATTTATGTTGTGTTCATTAGTTCATTTAAGCATACATGTTTTGTATGATATGCGTGGTAAGTCTTTTAGTTGGTGTTGCATTGCATAACCTCTTCATCTTATTAGATATATTTGTGAGAAGTCCTCTTTGGTCCTAGTGGTTGGTAGGTTATGGTTTTATGTCTTAAAAATTGTGGAATGTCCAATTATATATATTGTTTAGTTTTATAGGGTATGTATCAAGTACGGGTTGGGTATTTATATACATATCATGTTAGGGCCTTTGGCTATCCAATTTGGTGGATGATGGGATGTCTACTGAGTCGTTATGACTCACTCCAATCCGTTATTATATTTTCGTGAAATCGGGTTTAGAGCAACGAAGCGATGGTGGTATGGACTCGAGAGATTAATTTGAGTGGTTATTTTGCAATTTAGACCGGTATATGATTGTTTGGATTGAAACTTTTATTACGTGATTTGTGATAAATGGTTAGTGTTAGAACTGTGAACTGGGACCTCTGTCTTCGAGTTTTTCCAAACCGATGTGTTTTTGGGGTTGTTTCCCCGGTTACGTCGCCGGATTGTTTTCCGTTGTGCAGGTTGATATCCGGGTCGTGACATCATGTATATCCTGCGTCGGATCCATCTCCCACCGTCGCGCGGCCGGGCACGAGTGTGTTAATTTGTTTTGTACAACACCTACGGAGCCCCTGGCCTACACGGATGTCAACCTAGCTAACATAGAGGAAGAAGACGGGGAGGAAGTGTTAAACGTCTCCGCATCCCGATCGGAAATTCACCTTCTTGTTTATTGCCAGAACACATCTTTCTAATTTAAAACAGATACGAGCCTAAGATAATCAATGCTGTGCCAATATGTATTTCGCTTTGAAGATGACGGCGCCTACATACCCATTAAATATCGTTCCGATGTTTTGCCAGCTCTTGAACTATTCGAATAATCCTGAATTGGACATCATGAAAGAACGAGAGGAATGCAGCATGAAAGAAAATTGGGCATCATTCTGCATGATAGAAAAGGGAAACGCAGCTTCACATGACTATTTGATGAAACTCAAGAATCAAAAAATTTGCTGAATCCTAGATAGATTGAACTACCAATGTAATATACGGGTCATGATGTCAAGAAGAATGAGAAGGAAACTCCTCTTATTTTCTACAAGTTTCCATCAAACAACATAACCGCAAGAAAAGAGGCGTTCTACTGATCTGGAGGGTAGCAGCTTTACTTTCATCGATTACGCCCACCATGGTTCTTCACCTGTTCTGAAATCCGTTTCAACCCATGGCACGAAAACCACCCTGCCGTCGTCAACGGGAGCATGAGCCAAAACCAGGGACTGATAACAACAAACGCACAATGTAGAAAGACAACACCGATCAGAGGACGCACAAGGTAGAAAGACAGCACCGATCAAAGCTTGAAGGCAAAGAGCAATATAGAAAGAAGAGGAAATGAACTCCCGCCCCTACCTTCCGAGGGCTCTTTATTTTTTAGTCCCACCTTCGCTTATCTTTATTTTATAATCCCAATCGTAAAAGTTTCATAACTCCCGCCCCTACTGGCAACCGAGACCGTCAAAGTTCACAGAAACAATTCAAAACTCCCCATTTTACCCCCGCCCCCATGCGAACCTATGCATTGCCACCTAGCCCAGGCACCGTTACAGGATGTCTTATTATTACAGTTTTGGGTGCTCCAATGTGATATAGCACATACACGTCAACTTAATGGTTACGCATTTATCCGTAGAAATAACGGTATAATTTTTACGGTTTTGGGCACCATACTACAAAGACATACTCATTTGTTTTTTTATCGTATTTATCTACGAAATAAGTTGAGTACAATACTTTTCTTCTACTTTATCAACTATTCTCAATTTATCTTGTTAAAGACCGTAAGACATACTTGGTTGACTTAATGATCGTATTTATCTATAGAAATAAGGGTACAATATTTTTATTTCACTTTTATCACTCTTCTCTGTTTATCTTGAAACGCGTGTAAAGACTTTTGAATAAGGCTTCTTAGTTGATGGCAAATAAACCCTCCCACAACACCAACAACATATGATTGACAAAATTGCAAACAAAACACCAAACAATCACCTGTAGGCATGTATATTATCCGGCTCTGTTCAAGCGCATACCAATTTAACATACTTGTTCTGTTCATGCATAGCAATTTTGCTCAGGCATGCCTTCAGGCATCAATTTTCCTTTTTTTCGAGTATACAAAATCCCAAATTTGCAACTGTCAAAGAATGATCTCTCTAAAAAATGATTTATTTGTAAACATTTGTAAGATAGAAGGGGGTTGGACGACATTTGTTGAGTTCGCCATACCTAGGTCGCTAGGTGACGTGGATGACATCCTACCACAGAAGAAGAAGAAGAAGACGACGTTGGAGAGGAAGACCTGGAGAAATAAGCACAACGCACACCACCTGGTCGACCGTCGAGTAGAACTTGGATACCACATCGTAGTGGTCGAGTTGTTCCGTCGCTTTAGACCGCCATCTGAAGACAAGTTCGGATCTCGCCGTCGCCGAGCAAAAGAAGCTTCTTCTTCATGTGATTCGCCGTCGAGAACAAGCAAGCCTGTCCACCGTCTTCTCTTCATGGTCTCCACCGGTGAGCAAGATAGCCCTAGAATCGTGAGAAAGAGAGTTGAGAAAGAGGGCTGTAAAAGAGAGTAGAAAAGGATCTTCCACCGTAGGAGTTGTTAGTCGCCTAGGGAGTTCTTCCACGATGAAGAGCTTTGAGTTTCCACGGTGGGCAAGGTCGGGTGTACTTCACGAACCTAGACGGTTGACGCAGGCGACTCCCCATTGGGAAGTTCTCATGGTCGGGGAGAGGGTAAAATCGAGATGTGGATAGGTGTGTGATGGATAGGATTAGAAGGAAAGGAATAGACGGTTTCGAATCAAAAGATAAAGAGGAAATGAACTCCCGCCCCTACCTTCCGAGGGCTCTTTATTTTTTAGTCCCACCTTCGCTTATCTTTATTTTATAATCCCAATCGTAAAAGTTTCATAACTCCCGCCCCTACTGGCAACCGAGACCGTCAAAGTTCACAGAAACAATTCAAAACTCCCCATTTTACCCCCGCCCTACGCGAACCTACGCATTGCCACCTAGCCTGTGCACCGTTACGGGATGTCTTATTCTTACGATTTTGGGTGCTCCAATGCGATATAAAGACATACACGTCAACTTAATGGTTGCGCATTTATCCGTAGAAATAACGGTATAATTTTTACGGTTTTGGGCACCATACTACAAAGACATACTCATTTGTTTTTTATTGTATTTATGTACGTAAATAAGTTGAGTACAATACTTTTCTTCTACTTTATCAACTATTCTCAATTTATCTTTGTTAAGACCGTAAAGACATACCTGGTTGACTTAATGATCGTATTTATCTATAGAAATAAGGGTACAATATTTTTATTTCACTTTTATCACTCTTCCCCGTTTATCTTGAAACGTGCGTAAAGACTTTTGAATAAGGCTTCTTAGTTGATGGCAAATAAACCCTCCCACAACACCAACAACATATGATTGACAAAATTGCAAACAAAACACCAAACAATCACCTGTAGGCATGTATATTATCCGGCTCTGTTCAAGCGCATACCAATTTAACATACTTGTTCTGTTCATGCATAGCAATTTTGCTCAGGCATGCCTTCAGGCATCAATTTTCCTTTTTTCGAGTATACAAAATCCCAAATTTGCAACTGTCAAAGAATGATCTCTCTAAAAAATGATTTATTTGTAAACATTTGTAAGATAGAAGGGGGTTGGACGACATTTGTTGAGTTCGCCATACCTAGGTCGCTAGGTGACGTGGATGACATCCTACCACAGAAGAAGAAGAAGAAGAAGAAGAAGAAGACGACGTTGGAGAGGAAGACCTGGAGAAATAAGCACAACGCACACCACCTGGTCGACCGTCGAGTAGAACTTGGATACCACATCAAGCAAGTGGTCGAGTTGTTCTTCGCTTAGACCGCCATCTAGACATGTTCGGATCTCGCCGTCGCCGCCGAGCACAAGAAGCTTCTTCTTCATAGGATCCGCCGTCGAGAACAAGCAATCCTGTCCACCGTCTTCTCTTCATGGTCTCCACCGGTGAGCAAGATAGCCCTAGAATCGTGAGAAAGAGAGTTGAGAAAGAGGGCTCGAAAAGAGAGTAGAAAAGAATCTTCCACCGTAGGAGTTGTTAGTCGCCTAGGGAGTTCTTCCACGATGAAGAGCTTTGAGTTTCCACGGTGGGCAAGGTCGGGTGTACTTCACGAACCTAGACGGTTGACACAGGCGACTCCCCATTGGGAAGTTCTCATGGTCGGGGAGAGGGTAAAATCGAGATGTGGATAGGTGTGTGATGGATAGGATTAGAAGGAAAGGAATAGACGGTTTCGCATCAAAAGATAAAGAGGAAATGACCTCCCGCCCCTAGCTTCCGAGTGCTCTTTATTTTTTAGTCCCACCTTCGCTTATCTTTATTTTATAATCCCAATCGTAAAAGTTTCATAACTCCCGCCCCTACTGGCAACCGAGACCGTCAAAGTTCACAGAAACAATTCAAAACTCCCCATTTTACCCCCGCCCCCATGCGAACCTATGCATTGCCACCTAGCCCAGGCACCGTTACAGGATGTCTTATTCTTACAGTTTTGGGTGCTCCAATGTGATATAGCACATACACGTCAACTTAATGGTTACGCATTTATCCGTAGAAATAACGGTATAATTTTTACGGTTTTGGGCACCATACTACAAAGACATACTCATTTGTTTTTTTATTGTATTTATCTACGAAATAAGTTGAGTATAATACTTTTCTTCTACTTTATCAACTATTCTCAATTTATCTTGTTAAAGACCGAGAAGACATCTTGGTTGACTTAATGATCGTATTTATCTATAGAAATAAGGGTACAATATTTTTATTTCACTTTTATCACTTCTTCCCCGTTTATCTTGAAACGTGCGAGAAAGACTTTTGAATAAGGCTTCTTAGTTGATGGCAAATAAACCCTCCCACAACACCAACAACATATGATTGACAAAATTGCAAACAAAACACCAAACAATCACCTGTAGGCATGTATATTATCTGGCTCTGTTCAAGCGCATACCAATTTAACATACTTGTTCTGTTCATGCATAGCAATTTTGCTCAGGCATTCCTTCAGGCATCAATTTTCCTTTTTTTCGAGTATACAAAATCCCAAATTTGCAGAATCGTCAAAGAATGATCTCTCTAAAAATGATTTATTTGTAAACATTTGTAAGATAGAAGGGGTTGGACGACATTTGTTGAGTTCGCCATACCTAGGTCGCCAGTGACGTGGATGACATCCTACCACAGAAGAAGAAGAAGAAGAAGAAGAAGAAGAAGACGACGTTGGAGAGGAAGACCTGGAGAAATAAGCACAACGCACACCACCTGGTCGACCGTCGAGTAGAACTTGGATACCACATCAAGCAAGTGGTCGAGTTGTTCGTCGTCGCTAGATCCGCCATCTGACAAGTTCGGATCTCGCCGTCGCCGAGCAAAAGAAGCTTCTTCTTCATAGGATCCGCCGTCGAGAACAAGCAATCCTGTCCACCGTCTTCTCTTCATGGTCTCCACCGGTGAGCAAGATAGCCCTAGAATCGTGAGAAAGAGAGTTGAGAAAGAGGGCTAGAAAAGAGAGTAGAAAAGGATCTTCCACCGTAGGAGTTGTTAGTCGCCTAGGGAGTTCTTCCACGATGAAGAGCTTTGAGTTTCCACGGTGGGCAAGGTCGGGTGTACTTCACGAACCTAGACGGTTGACACAGGCGACTCCCCATTGGGAAGTTCTCATGGTCGGGGAGAGGGTAAAATCGAGATGTGGATAGGTGTGATGGATAGGATTAGAAGGAAAGGAATAGACGGTTTCAAGATCAAAAGATAAAGAGGAAATGAACTCCCGCCCCTACCTTCCGAGGGCTCTTTATTTTTTAGTCCCATCTTCGCTTCTCTTTATTTTATAATCCCAATCGTAAAAGTTTCATAACTCCCGCCCCTACTGGCAACCGAGACCGTCAAAGTTCACAGAAACAATTCAAAACTCCCCATTTTACCCCCGCCCCCATGCGAACCTATGCATTGCCACCTAGCCCAGGCACCGTTACAGGATGTCTTATTCTTACAGTTTTGGGTGCTCCAATGTGATATATAAGCACATACACGTCAACTTAATGGTTACGCATTTATCCGTAGAAATAACGGTATAATTTTTACGGTTTTGGGCACCATACTACAAAGACATACTCATTTGTTTTTTTATTGTATTTATCTACGTAAATAAGTTGAGTACAATACTTTTCTTCTACTTTATCAACTATTCTCAATTTATCTTGTTAGCAAGAGAAGACATCTTGGTTGACTTAATGATCGTATTTATCTATAGAAATAAGGGTACAATATTTTTATTTCACTTTTATCAGCTCTTCCCTGTTTATCTTGAAACGTGTAGAAAGACTTTTGAATAAGGCTTCTTAGTTGATGGCAAATAAACCCTCCCACAACACCAACAACATATGATTGACAAAATTGCAAACAAAACACCAAACAATCACCTGTAGGCATGTATATTATCCGGCTCTGTTCCGTCCCAGACCAAATTAACATACTTGTTCTGTTCATGCATAGCAATTTTGCTCAGGCATGCCTTCAGGCATCAATTTTCCTTTGTTTCGAGTATACAAAATCCCAAATTTGCAACTGTCAAAGAATGATCTCTCTAAAAAATGATTTATTTGTAAACATTTGTAAGATAGAAGGGGGTTGGACGACATTTGTTGAGTTCGCCATACCTAGGTCGCTAGGTGACGTGGATGACATCCTACCACAGAAGAAGAAGAAGAAGAAGAAGAAGAAGAAGACGACGACGTTGGAGAGGAAGACCTGGAGAAATAAGCACAACGCACACCACCTGGTCGACCGTCGAGTAGAACTTGGATACCACATCAAGCAAGTGGTCGAGTTGTTCTTCGCGAGATCCGCCATCTAGCCTTGTTCGGATCTCGCCGTCGCCGAGCAAAAGAAGCTTCTTCTTCAGGATCCGCCGTCGAGAACAAGCAATCCTCGTCCACCGTCTTCTCTTCGTGGTCTCCACCGGTGAGCAAGATAGCCCTAGAATCGCGAGAAAGAGAGTTGAGAAAGAGGGCTGTAAAAGAGAGTAGAAAAGGATCTTCCACCGTAGGAGTTGTTAGTCGCCTAGGGAGTTCTTCCACGATGAAGAGCTTTGAGTTTCCACGGTGGGCAAGGTCGGGTGTACTTCACGAACCTAGACGGTTGACACAGGCGACTCCCCATTGGGAAGTTCTCATGGTCGGGGAGAGGGTAAAATCGAGATGTGGATAGGTGTGTGATGGATAGGATTAGAAGGAAAGGAATAGACGGTTTCAAGATCAAAAGATAAAGAGGAAATGAACTCCCGCCCCTACCTTCCGAGGGCTCTTTATTTTTTAGTCCCACCTTCGCTTATCTTTATTTTATAATCCCAATCGTAAAAGTTTCATAACTCCCGCCCCTACTGGCAACCGAGACCGTCAAAGTTCACAGAAACAATTCAAAACTCCACATTTTACCCCCGCCCCCATGCGAACCTATGCATTGCCACCTAGCCCGAACACCGTTACGGGATGTCTTATTCTTACGATTTTGGGTGCTCCAATGTGATATAGCACATACACGTCAACTTAATGGTTACGCATTTATCCGTAGAAATAACGGTATAATTTTTACGGTTTTGGGCACCATACTACAGCACATACTCATTTGTTTTTTTATTGTATTTATCTACAGAAATAAGTGAGTACAATACTTTTCTTCTACTTTATCAACTATTCTCAATTTATCTTGTTAGACCGTAAAGACATACCTTGGTTGACTTAATGATCGTATTTATCTATAGAAATAAGGGTACAATATTTTTATTTCACTTTTATCAGCTCTTCCCTGTTTATCTTGAAACGTGCAGAAAGACTTTTGAATAAGGCTTCTTAGTTGATGGCAAATAAACCCTCCCACAACACCAACAACATATGATTGACAAAATTGCAAACAAAACACCAAACAATCACCTGTAGGCATGTATATTATCCGGCTCTGTTCAAGCGCATACCAATTTAACATACTTGTTCTGTTCATGCATAGCAATTTTGCTCGGGCATGCCTTCAGACATCAATTTTACTTTTTTTTCGAGTATACAAAATCCCAAATTTGCAACTGTCAAAGAATGATCTCTCTAAAAAATGATTTATTTGTAAACATTTGTAAGATAGAAGGGGGTTGGACGACATTTGTTGAGTTCGCCATACCTAGGTCGCTAGGTGACGTGGATGACATCCTACCACAGAAGAAGAAGAAGAAGAAGAAGAAGACGACGACGTTGGAGAGGAAGACCTGGAGAAATAAGCACAACGCACACCACCTGGTCGACCGTCGAGTAGAACTTGGATACCACATCAAGCAAGTGGTCGAGTTGTTGCTGCTGCTTTAGATCTGCCATCTAGCACAAGCTGGATCTGCCGTCAGTGAGCAAAAGAAGCTTCTTCTTCATAGGATCCGCCGTCGAGAACAAGCAATCCTGTCCACCGTCTTCTCTTCATGGTCTCCACCGGTGAGCAAGATAGCCCCTAGAATCGTGAGAAAGAGAGTTGAGAAAGAGGGCTGAAAAGAGAGTAGAAAAGGATCTTCCACCGTAGGAGTTGTTAGTCGCCTAGGGAGTTCTTCCACGATGAAGAGCTTTGAGTTTCCACGGTGGGCAAGGTCGGGTGTACTTCACCAACCTAAACGGTTGACACACGCGAATCCCCATTGGGAAGTTCTCGTGGGGGAGAGGGTAAAATCGAGATGTGGATAGGTGTGTGATGGATAGGATTAGAAGGAAAGGAATAGACGGTTTCAAGATCAAAAGATAAAGAGGAAATGAACTCCCGCCCCTACCTTCCGAGGGCTCTTTATTTTTTAGTCCCATCTTCGTTTATCTTTATTTTATAATCCCAATCGTAAAAGTTTCATAACTCCCGCCCCTACTGGCAACCGAGACCGTCAAAGTTCACAGAAACAATTCAAAACTCCCCATTTTACCCCCGCCCCCATGCGAACCTATGCATTGCCACCTAGCCCGAGGCACCGTTACGGGATGTCTTATTCTTACGAGTTTTGGGTGCTCCGTGTGATATAGCACATACACGTCAACTTAATGGTTACGCATTTATCCGTAGAAATAACGGTATAATTTTTACGGTTTTGGGCACCATACTACAAAGACATACTCATTTGTTTTTTTATTGTATTTATCTACGTAAATAAGTTGAGTACAATACTTTTCTTCTACTTTATCAACTATTCTCAATTTATCTTGTTTCGCATCCGTAAAGACATACTTGGTTGACTTAATGATCGTATTTATCTATAGAAATAAGGGTACAATATTTTTATTTCACTTTTATCAGCTCTTCCCCGTTTATCTTGAAACGTGCGAAAGACTTTTGAATAAGGCTTCTTAGTTGATGGCAAATAAACCCTCCCACAACACCAACAACATATGATTGACAAAATTGCAAACAAAACACCAAACAATCACCTGTAGGCATGTATATTATCCGGCTCTGTTCAAGCGCATACCAATTTAACATACTTGTTCTATTCATTCATAGCAATTTTGCTCAGGCATGCCTTCAGGCATCAATTTTCCTTTTTTTCGAGTATACAAAATCCCAAATTTGCAACTGTCAAAGAATGATCTCTCTAAAAAATGATTTATTTGTAAACATTTGTAAGATAGAAGGGGGTTGGACGACATTTGTTGAGTTCGCCATACCTAGGTCGCTAGGTGACGTGGATGACATCCTACCACAGAAGAAGAAGAAGAAGAAGAAGAAGACGACGACGTTGGAGAGGAAGACCTGGAGAAATAAGCACAACGCACACCACCTGGTCGACCGTCGAGTAGAACTTGGATACCACATCGGCAAGTGGTCGAGTTGTTCTTCTGCCGCTTTAGATGCGCCATCTGATACCTTGGATGCCGTCGATGAGCGAAGAAGCTTCTTCTTCATAGGATCCGCCGTCGAGAACAAGCGGCTCGTCCACCGTTTTCTCTTCGTGGTCTCCAACGGTGAGCGAGATAGCCACTAGAATCGTGAGAAAGAGAGTTGAGAAAGAGGGCTGTAAAAGAGAGTAGAAAAGGATCTTCCACCGTAGGAGTTGTTAGTCGCTGGGAGTTCTTCCACGATGAAGAGCTTTGAGTTACCACGGAGGGCAAGGCCGGGTGTACTTCACGAACCTAGGCGGTTGCCACACGCGACACCCCTTTGGGAAGTTCTCATGGCCGGGGAGAGGGTAAAATCGAGATGTGGATAGGTGTGTGATGGATAGGATTAGAAGGAAAGGAATAGACGGTTTCGAATCAAAGATAAAGAGGAAATGAACTCCCGCCCCTACCTTCCGAGGGCTCTTTATTTTTTAGTCCCACCTTCGCTTATCTTTATTTTATAATCCCAATCGTAAAAGTTTCATAACTCCCGCCCCTACTGGCAACCGAGACCGTCAAAGTTCACAGAAACAATTCAAAACTCCGCATTTTACCCCCGCCCCCCGCGAACCTATTTATTGCCACCTAGCCCGAACCGTTACGGGATGTCTTATTCTTACGATTTTGGGTGCTCCACGTGTGATATAGCACATACACGTCGACTTAATGGTTACGCATTTATCCGTAGAAATAACGGTATAATTTTTACGGTTTTGGGCACCATACTACAAGACATACTCATTTGTTTTTTTATTGTATTTATCTACGTAAATAAGTTGAGTACAATACTTTTCTTCTACTTTATCAACTATTCTCAATTTATCTTGTTCGCACTGTAGCACATACTGGTTGACTTAATGATCGTATTTATCTATAGAAATAAGGGTACAATATTTTTATTTCACTTTTATCAGCTCTTCCCTGTTTATCTTGAAACGTGCAGAAAGACTTTTGAATAAGGCTTCTTAGTTGATGGCAAATAAACCCTCCCACAACACCAACAACATATGATTGACAAAATTGCAAACAAAACACCAAACAATCACTGTAGGCATGTATATTATCGGCTCTGTTCGACGCATACCAATTTAACATACTTGTTCGTTAAATGCATAGCAATTTTGCTCGAGCGTGCCTTCGAACATCAATTTTCCTTTTTTCGAGTATACAAAATCCCAAATTTTGCAATCGAAGAATGATCTCTCTAAAAAATGATTTATTTGTAAACATTTGTAAGATAGAAGGGGGTTGGACGACATTTGTTGAGTTCGCCATACCTAGGTCGCTAGGTGACGTGGATGACATCCTACCACAGAAGAAGAAGAAGAAGAAGAAGAAGAAGACGACGACGTTGGAGAGGAAGACCTGGAGAAATAAGCACAACGCACACCACCTGGTCGACCGTCGAGTAGAACTTGGATACCACATCGGCAAGTGGTCGAGTTGTTCTTCGTCGCTTTAGATGCCATCTTATGTTGGATCTGTCGGTCGCCGAGCAAAAGAAGCTTCTTCTTCATAGGATCCGCCGTCGAGAACAAGCAAGCCTGTCCACGGTTTTCTCTTCATGGTCTCCAACGGTGAGCAAGATAGCCCCTAGAATCGTGAGAAAGAGAGTTGAGAAAGAGGGCTAGAAAAGAGAGTAGAAAAGGATCTTCCACCGTAGGAGTTGTTAGTCGCCTAGGGAGTTCTTCCACGATGAAGAGCTTTGAGTTTCCACGGTGGGCAAGGTCGGGTGTACTTCACGAACCTAGACGGTTGACACAGGCGACTCCCCATTGGGAAGTTCTCATGGTCGGGGAGAGGGTAAAATCGAGATGTGGATAGGTGTGTGATGGATAGGATTAGAAGGAAAGGAATAGACGGTTTCGAATCAAAAGATAAAGAGGAAATGAACTCCCGCCCCTTCCCTCCGAGGGCTCTTTTTTTTTTCGACCCACCTTCGCTTATCTTTATTTTATAATCCCCATCGTAAAAGTTTCATAACCCCCGCCCCTACTGGCAACCGAGACCGTCAAAGTTCACAGAAACAATTCAAAACTCCCCATTTTACCCCCGCCCCCACGCGAACCTATGCATTGCCACCTAGCCCGCACCGTTACGGGATGTCTTATTCTTACAGGTTTTGGGTGCTCCAATGTGATATAGCACATACACGTCAACTTAATGGTTACGCGTTTATCCGTAGAAATAACGGTATAAATTTTACGATTTTGGGCACCATACTACAAACATACTCATTTGTTTTTTTATTGTATTTATGTACGAGAAATAAGTTGAGTACAATACTTTTCTTCTACTTTATCAACTATTCTCGATTTATCTTGTTAAGACTAGAAGACATATCTTGGTTGACTTAATGATCGTATTTATCTATAGAAATAAGGGTACAATATTTTTATTTCACTTTTATCAGCTCTTCCCTGTTTATCTTGAAACGTGCAGAAAGACTTTTGAATAAGGCTTCTTAGTTGATGGCAAATAAACCCTCCCACAACACCAACAACATATGATTGACAAAATTGCAAACAAAACACCAAACAATCACCTGTAGGCATGTATATTATCCGGCTCTGTTCGCGCATACCAATTTAACATACTTGTTACGTTCATGCATAGCGATTTTGCTCGGGCGTGCCTTCGAGCATCGATTTTCCTTTTTTCGAGTATACAAAATCCCAAATTTGCAGAATCGTCAAAGAATGATCTCTCTAAAAAATGATTTATTTGTAAACATTTGTAAGATAGAAGGGGTTGGACGACATTTGTTGAGTTCGCCATACCCAGGTCGCAGGTGACGTGGATGACATCCTACCGCGAGAAGAAGAAGAAGAAGAAGAAGAAGAAGACGACGACGTCGGAGAGGAAGACACGGAGAAATAAGCACAACGCACACCACTGGTCGGCCGTCGAGTAGAACTTGGATACCACATCAAGCAAGTGGTCGAGTTGTTCTGTCGCTTTAGATGCTGCCATCTAAGCCAAGTTTGGATCCGTCGATGAGCGAAAGAAGCTTCTTCTTCATAGGATGCGCCGTCGAGAACAAGCAAGCTTGTCCACCGTTTTCTCTTCGTGGTCTCCACCGTGAGCGAGATAATACTAGAATCGTGAGAAAGAGAGTTGAGAAAGAGGGCTAGAAAAGAGAGTAGAAAAGGATCTTCCACCGTAGGAGTTGTTAGTCGCCTAGGGAGTTCTTCCACGATGAAGAGCTTTGAGTTTCCACGGTGGGCGAGGTCGGGTGTACTTCGCGAACCTAGACGGTTGACACGGGCGACTCCCCACGTTGGGAAGTTCTCGTGGTCGGGGAGAGGGTAAAATCGAGATGTGGATAGGTGTGTGATGGATAGGATTAGAAGGAAAGGAATAGACGGTTTCGAATCGAAAAGATAAAGAGGAAATGAACTCCCGCCCCTACCTTCGAGGGCTCTTTATTTTTTAGTCCCACCTTCGCTTATCTTTATTTTATAATCCCGATCGTAAAAGTTTCGTAACTCCCGCCCCTGCGCGGCAACCGAGACCGTCGAAGTTCACGAAACAATTGAAAACTCCCCGTTTACCCCCGCCCCATGCGAACCTATGCATTGCCACCTAGCCCTGGCACGCGTTACGGGATGTCTTATTCTTACGGTTTTGGGTGCTCCCGTGTGATATAGCACGTACGCGTCGACTTAATGGTTACGCGTTTATCCGTAGAAATAACGGTATAATTTTTACGGTTTTGGGCACCGTACTACGGCACATACTCATTTGTTTTTTTATTGTATTTATCTACGAAATAAGTTGAGTACGATACTTTTCTTCTACTTTATCGACTATTCTCGATTTATCTTGTTAGACTTGTATCATCTTGGTTGACTTAATGATCGTATTTATCTATAGAAATAAAGGGTACGATATTTTTATTTCACTTTTATCGGCTCTTCCTGTTTATCTTGAAACGTGCGAGAAAGACTTTTGAATAAGGCTTCTTAGTTGATGGCAAATAAACCCTCATGACACCAACAACATATGATTGACAAAATTGCAAACAAAACACCGAACAATCACTGCAGCATGTATATTATCCATTTCTGTTCGAGCGCGTACGATTTAACATACTTGTTACGTTCGTAAATGCATGTAATTTTGCTCGAGCGTGCCTTCGAACATCGATTTTCCTTTTTTCGAGTATCAAAAATCCCAAATTTGCAGCTGTCAAAGAATGATCTCTCTAAAAAATGATTTATTTGTAAATATTTGTAAGATAGAAGGGGGTTGGACGACATTTGTTGAGTTCCCCATACCTAGGTCGCTAGGTGACGTGGATGACATCCTACCGCGAGAAGAAGAAGAAGAAGAAGAAGAAGAAGACGACGTTGGAGAGGAAGACACGGAGAAATAAGCACGCGCGCACCACCGGTCGGCCGTCGAGTAGAACTTGGATACCACGTCAACGAGTGGTCGAGTTGTTCTTCTTGCTTTAGATACGCCATCTAGCAAGTGGATGCCGTCGATGAGCGAAGAAGCTTCTTCTTCATAGGATCCGCCGTCGAGAACAAGCAAGCCTGTCCACCGTTTTCTCTTCATGGTCTCCAACGGTGAGCAAGATAGCCCTAGAATCGTGAGAAAGAGAGTTGAGAAAGAGGGCTAGAAAAGAGAGTAGAAAAGGATCTTCCACCGTAGGAGTTGTTAGTCGCCTAGGGAGTTCTTCCACGATGAAGAGCTTTGAGTTTCCACGGTGGGCAAGGTCGGGTGTACTTCACGAACCTAGACGGTTTACACAGGCGACTCCCCATTGGGAAGTTCTCATGGTCGGGGAGAGGGTAAAATCGAGATGTGGATAGGTGTGTGATGGATAGGATTAGAAGGAAAGGAATAGACGGTTTCAAGATCAAAAGATAAAGAGGAAATGAACTCCCGCCCCTACCTTCCGAGGGCTCTTTATTCCGAGGGAGGTAGGGGCGGGAGTTCATTTCCTCTTTATCTTTTGATCTTGAAACCGTCTATTCCTTTCCTTCTAATCCTATCCATCACACACCTATCCACATCTCGATTTTACCCTCTCCCCGACCATGAGAACTTCCCAATGGGGAGTCGCCTGTGTCAACCGTCTAGGTTCGTGAAGTACACCCGACCTTGCCCACCGTGGAAACTCAAAGCTCTTCATCGTGGAAGAACTCCCTAGGCGACTAACAACTCCTACGGTGGAAGATCCTTTTCTACTCTCTTTTCTAGCCCTCTTTCTCAACTCTCTTTCTCACGATTCTAGGGCTATCTTGCTCACCGGTGGAGACCATGAAGAGAAAACGGTGGACGAGCCTTGCTTGTTCTCGACGGCGCATCCTATGAAGAAGAAGCTTCTTTTGCTCGGCGACGGCGGTCCGAATGCTAGATGGCGGTCTAAAGCAGCAACAACTCGACCACTTGCTTGATGTGGTATCCAAGTTCTACTCGACGGTCGACCAGGTGGTGTGCGTTGTGCTTATTTCTCCAGGTCTTCCTCTCCAACGTCGTCGTCTTCTTCTTCTTCTTCTTCTTCTTCTTCTGTGGTAGGATGTCATCCACGTCACCTAGCGACCTAGGTATGGCGAACTCAACAAATGTCGTCCAACCCCTTCCATCTTACAAATGTTTACAAATAAATCATTTTTTAGAGATCATTCTTTTGACGATTCTGCAAATTTGGGATTTTGTATACTCGAAAAAAAGGAAAATTGATGCCTGAAGGCATGCCTGAGCAAAATTGCTATGCATGAACAGAACAAGTATGTTAAATTGGTATGCGCTTGAAGACAGAGCCGGATAATATACATGCCTACAGGTGATTGTTTGGTGTTTTGTTTGCAATTTTGTCAATCATATGTTGTTGGTGTTGTGGGAGGGTTTATTTGCCATCAACTAAGAAGCCTTATTCAAAAGTCTTTCTGCACGTTTCAAGATAAACAGGGAAGAGCTGATAAAAGTGAAATAAAAATATTGTACCCTTATTTCTATAGATAAATACGATCATTAAGTCAACCAGTGTGTGCTACAGTGCTAACAAGATAAATTGAGAATAGTTGATAAAGTAGAAGAAAAGTATTGTACTCAACTTATTTCTGTAGATAAATACAATAAAAAAACAAATGAGTATGTGCTGTAGTATGGTGCCCAAAACCGTAAAAATTATACCGTTATTTCTACGGATAAATGCGTAACCATTAAGTTGACGTGTATGTGCTATATCACATTGGAGCACCCAAAACTGTAAGAATAAGACATCCTGTAACGGTGCTTGGGCTAGGTGGCAATGCATAGGTTCGCATGGGGGCGGGGGTAAAATGGGGAGTTTTGAATTGTTTCTGTGAACTTTGACGGTCTCGGTTGCCAGTAGGGGCGGGAGTTATGAAACTTTTACGATTGGGATTATAAAATAAAGATAAGCGAAGGTGGGACTAAAAAATAAAGAGCCCTCGGAAGGTAGGGGCGGGAGTTCATTTCCTCTTTATCTTTTCGATTCGAAACCGTCTATTCCTTTCCTTCTAATCCTATCCATCACACACCTATCCACATCTCGATTTTACCCTCTCCCCGACCACGAGAACTTCCCCAATGGGGAGTCGCATGTGTCAACCGTCTAGGTTCGTGAAGTACACCCGACCTTGCCCACCGTGGAAACTCAAAGCTCTTCATCGTGGAAGAACTCCCTAGGCGACTAACAACTCCTACGGTGGAAGATCCTTTTCTACTCTCTTTTCTAGCCCTCTTTCTCAACTCTCTTTCTCACGATTCTAGGGCTATCTTGCTCACCGGTGGAGACCATGAAGAGAAGACGGTGGACAGGCTTGCTTGTTCTCGACGGCGGATCCTATGAAGAAGAAGCTTCTTTTGCTCACTGACGGCAGATCCAGCTTGTGCTAGATGGCAGATCTAAAGCAGCAGCAACAACTCGACCACTTGCTTGATGTGGTATCCAAGGTCTACTCGACGGTCGACCAAGTGATGTGCGTTGGGCTTATTTCTCCGTGTCTTCCTCTCCAACGTCGTCGTCTTCTTCTTCTTCTTCTTCTTCTTCTTCTCGGTAGGATGTCATCCACGTCACCTAGCGACCTAGGTATGGCGAACTCAACAAATGTCGTCCAACCCCCTTCTATCTTACAAATGTTTACAAATAAATCATTTTTTAGAGAGATCATTCTTTGACAGTTGCAAATTTGGGATTTTGTATACTCGAAAAAAAGGAAAATTGATGCCTGAAGGCATGCCTGAGCAAAATTGCTATGCATGAACAGAACAAGTATGTTAAATTGGTATGCGCTTGAACAGAGCCGGATAATATACATGCCTACAGGTGATTGTTTGGTGTTTTGTTTGCAATTTTGTCAATCATATGTTGTTGGTGTTGTGGGAGGGTTTATTTGCCATCAACTAAGAAGCCTTATTCAAAAGTCTTTCTGCACGTTTCAAGATAAACAGGGAAGAGCTGATAAAAGTGAAATAAAAATATTGTACCCTTATTTCTATAGATAAATACGATCATTAAGTCAACCAGTATGTGGTAGAGTGGTAACAAGATAAATTGAGAATAGTTGATAAAGTAGAAGAAAAGTATTGTACTCAACTTATTTCTGTAGATAAATACAATAAAAAAACAAATGAGTATGTGCTGTAGTATGGTGCCCAAAACCGTAAAAATTATACCGTTATTTCTACGGATAAATGCGTAACCATTAAGTTGACGTGTATGTGCTATATCACATTGGAGCACCCAAAACTGTAAGAATAAGACATCCTGTAACGGTGCCTCGGCTAGGTGGCAATGCATAGGTTCGCATGGGGGCGGGGGTAAAATGGGGAGTTTTGAATTGTTTCTGTGAACTTTGACGGTCTCGGTTGCCAGTAGGGGCGGGAGTTATGAAACTTTTACGATTGGGATTATAAAATAAAGATAAGCGAAGGTGGGACTAAAAAATAAAGAGCCCTCGGAAGGTAGGGGCGGGAGTTCATTTCCTCTTTATCTTTTGATCTTGAAACCGTCTATTCCTTTCCTTCTAATCCTATCCATCACACACCTATCCACATCTCGATTTTACCCTCTCCCCGACCATGAGAACTTCCCAATGGGGAGTCGCCTGTGTCAACCGTCTAGGTTCGTGAAGTACACCCGACCTTGCCCACCGTGGAAACTCAAAGCTCTTCATCGTGGAAGAACTCCCTAGGCGACTAACAACTCCTACGGTGGAAGATCCTTTTCTACTCTCTTTTCTAGCCCTCTTTCTCAACTCTCTTTCTCACGATTCTAGGGCTATCTTGCTCACCGGTGGAGACCATGAAGAGAAAACGGTGGACAGGCTTGCTTGTTCTCGACGGCGCATCCTATGAAGAAGAAGCTTCTTTTGCTCACTGACGGCAGATCCAGCTTGTGCTAGATGGCAGATCTAAAGCAGCAGCAACAACTCGACCACTTGCTTGATGTGGTATCCAAGTTCTACTCGACGGACGTCCAGGAGGTGTGCGTTGTGCTTATTTCTCTAGGTCTTCCTCTCCAACGTCGTCGTCTTCTTCTTCTTCTTCTTCTTCTTCTGTGGTAGGATGTCATCCACGTCACCTAGCGACCTAGGTATGGCGAACTCAACAAATGTCGTCCAACCCCCTTCTATCTTACAAATGTTTACAAATAAATCATTTTTTAGAGAGATCATTCTTTGACAGTTGCAAATTTGGGATTTTGTATACTCGAAAAAAAGGAAAATTGATGCCTGAAGGCATGCCTGAGCAAAATTGCTATGCATGAACAGAACAAGTATGTTAAATTGGTATGCGCTTGAACAGAGCCGGATAATATACATGCCTACAGGTGATTGTTTGGTGTTTTGTTTGCAATTTTGTCAATCATATGTTGTTGGTGTTGTGGGAGGGTTTATTTGCCATCAACTAAGAAGCCTTATTCAAAAGTCTTTCTGCACGTTTCAAGATAAACAGGGAAGAGCTGATAAAAGTGAAATAAAAATATTGTACCCTTATTTCTATAGATAAATACGATCATTAAGTCAACCAGTATGTGCTACAGTGCTAACAAGATAAATTGAGAATAGTTGATAAAGTAGAAGAAAAGTATTGTACTCAACTTATTTCTGTAGATAAATACAATAAAAAAACAAATGAGTATGTGCTGTAGTATGGTGCCCAAAACCGTAAAAATTATACCGTTATTTCTACGGATAAATGCGTAACCATTAAGTTGACGTGTATGTGCTATATCACATTGGAGCACCCAAAACTGTAAGAATAAGACATCCTGTAACGGTGCCTGGGCTAGGTGGCAATGCATAGGTTCGCATGGGGGCGGGGGTAAAATGGGGAGTTTTGAATTGTTTCTGTGAACTTTGACGGTCTCGGTTGCCAGTAGGGGCGGGAGTTATGAAACTTTTACGATTGGGATTATAAAATAAAGATAAGCGAAGGTGGGACTAAAAAATAAAGAGCCCTCGGAAGGTAGAGGCGGGAGTTCATTTCCTCAAAGATAAGTTTGAATAACGTTGGGACTAAAAAATAAATTAGAACTTAAAATGGGACCAAAAATTGAAAACCCCTTTTTTTTGGTCACATGGCGCAAACGGCGCCGAGCTTGCGCTGCGCTGCGCGGGACGAGGGATAGAGGCAGCTAACTTTCTTGTTCTTGTTTCTTGCAGGTCTGAGGGATCCGACCTTCCCAAGATGGTGTTGAGATGCTAGATTGCAATCCTTGAATTGTCCTTCAATTTTATGAACACTAACACTCTGTTCTGCACCAGGTTCTTGACACAGTTGAAGATAAAGGCCTAGAAACGGTTGGCTCATGCTGTCACCTTTTAGAAGAATTGCGGGTTTTCCCAGCGGATCTTGATCTGGGTATAAACATAGGTGAAGTGGGTTTGGGAGTTACAGAGTCTGGCTTCATAGCTGTATCTGAAGGCTGTCCCGACCTGCATTACGTGTCGTATTTCTGCAACCAGATGACAAATGCTGCGGTAGCAACTGTTGTTAGGAATTGCCCTAATTTCACTCATTTCCGCCTTTGTGTCATGAACCCATGTCAACCTGACTACCTCACCGGTGAACCCATGGATGAAGCCTTTGGTTCTGTTGTTAGGACCTGCACCAAGCTTAAAAGACTTGCTGTTTCTGGGCTTCTTACCGACAAGTCATTTGAATACATTGGTACTTATGCAAAGAATTTAGAGGCCTTGTCAGTGGCCTTTGCAGGGAGCAGTGACAAGGGCATGCAATACGTTTTAGAGGGATGCCCAAAGTTGCGGAAGCTTGAGATAAGGGACTGTCCTTTTGGAAATGCTGCATTGCTTTCAGGGCTAGAAAGATACGAATCCATGAGGTCGCTCTGGATGTCAGCTTGTCATGTGACAATGAATGGATGTAGATTGCTAGCAAGGGAGATGCCTAGGCTTAATGTTGAGGTTATCAAGGAGGATGGAACTGGTGAGACTCGAGCTGAGAAAGTATATGTCTATCGTTCAGTTGCTGGGCCTAGGAGGGATGCTCCACCATTTGTCATTCTCGTATGATGCCCTAAACATGTGTTACTTTTCTATTCCCTTTTACCTGAAGACATGTAGGTTGTACAACTCCTATCTTCCTGTTAGATAGTTGTTGAAGAGATTGACTGTGTTGTTATTCGAAGCTCATTGTTGATAATTATTTCTGATGGGATGCTTTAGTGTGCCCATTATCATTCTGAATTTCAAACTTGTTGCTAAGATCACACCATTTCTGACATGGGTACCAAGTTCAGCTGGAATTTTGCTAGGTTCTCATGTCTGCTACTGGTAATGGCAAAGAAGTTGTGTCCTGCGTGTCTAGAAGTTGTGCCCTTATCATCGACCTTTTGTGCCAATTCAATCAACAAGTGTAGATATTTATGAAATGATTCAAATTCTTTAGAAAACTAGAATATGGAGTGGTTAGCTATGAGGTGATAATATTATACGTTGAGTGTAGTATATCATTTATTTCTTTGGCAGTTTCCTTCGAAATTTCACCATATTAAAATAGATTGTGTCTAATTAAGTTAATCACATGTCATGTATAATCTTTTTCAACTTTTATAGAATGATGTTTACTTTGTTTTGCAAATTTCTATTATCTTTTCAACTTGTAATTTGTTGAAAGCTAATGGGGGTGTTTGGTTGCACAATAATTTTTTGTAGACTTTCATGATCAAAAATTGTATTAAAAGAAAATGTGAATCAACCAACCAAACAAAGTGAGGGACCACAAGATAACAAAAAGAGGTGAGACCCCATTTTTTTGTTTAAGAAGAAAATCACTTTCAAAACATAAAATTGTCATACTTGTCAAACACCTCTCATAAAATGTTTTAGTATAATTTTTAAAAATTAAAATAAAAATGTCCATTGTCATGCAACCAAGCACCCCATAATGGTTTTGATCTGTGCGCTTCAAAATGCGCAAGCTATTTAGATCAAATGTCAGTTATTAGGCAAGATGCTTGGTTGCAAATCGACATCGGTACACCTTGGTGATAAAAATAATTATATATTAAAATATTATCCAACGTACGTAGGATACCACATAAGATGTCATGCTTGGTCATACGTGAAAATAAATATAAAAAAGGAGAACGGGCGAAGCATATATAAATAACTTCCAGACGTGGGGGGACTAGAAGGAAAAAAAAAATATCACGCATCCTTTTATCCAACTAAAAAAGATTATCGTAAAATCATGCTTATATATGTTATGACTGCGAAAGTTCTTTTTGTTTTTTTTACGAGTTTTGTTATACAAACTACATTTTTGGTGATGAAAGAACTCAACTCAAGAATACCATAAATATTTTCTGATCTGTTATGGCAAAAATGTTTCTCTCTAATTCTCTCTTCGATCTGCCTCTCGCACAGCATCAATTTCTCTGTTCAAAGAAGAGAACATTCTTTTCAAAAATAAACATCACCGTATTCACGAAATTTAAGGGTCTTTTTGAAAGCACAGTATTTGTTTTTTATAATATATTTGAAAATAAATAAATACGACAACGAATACGTACAAATTTCAATATCTTCTTTTGCTTTATGTACTAGATCATCGTCAATAGGGGATCACACATCTTAATGTGGTAGGTGTGGGAGCTCGAGAATCTTTTTATGTGTTTTAGACAAAGATTTATTTGAATATTTTGAAATATTGATTCAAATTTTTCTAGTAAAATAGGTGATAAACCATAAAAATACTAAATAGTCCGATAATATTATAAAAGTATAGAATCAAGGTTCGGGTTATATAAAAATTTATTTTTGACATATCTTCATCGAATGGTGCGAATATCCTACGTTTATTTATATCGAGCAACTGCTCGAACACCCTTGATTAACTGTCATAGCAACCTATTTGTCGAGAGCGTGCACATCCACAACGTGAAAGGAAAAGAACACAAAGGACTTCGGCTTTTCGGGCCTAACGAGATGCAGACAAAAACATGTTTGTTATTTATTTGTTGAAACTTGTTTTATTTGGTTTGAGTTTGATTCCATTTGGTTTGAAATGTAGATTTTGAATTTGGGTTTGACTTGAATGTTGATATGTTTTGATTTGGTTGATTTTATTTTAATTGAATGAAATGATTTATTTTGATTAAATTTTGATTAGTTTGAGATGTGTTAATCAATTTGATTAACATTGGTTTGGCTGAGATTTTTATTAAGTCTTTTGTTGTTTTCATCAAGATGGTTGGTGCCTTCGTACCTATTCGAGTATGTTCGGTATATTTTAATGTTTTCAAGCTTCGGCTCAACTTGATTAAGCTTAATCTTCATATTGTTAATGATCTGATTTTGTGTTTTTAGATGTATTTGAAGTGTTTTAATGTGTCGTAGGATGTTTTATTTGATTAGTATTGAATTATATAGTTTTTACTTACTTAAGAAATTGAATTCCATTGACTTAAGTGTTGTGAATTTGAATTTTCAGATTGTGTTAAACTTGACTTTTGTTGGATATTTAGGCTTTAATGACACGATTTAGGGTATGTTTTGAGGTTGGTTTAAGTGAAATTTAAGAGCTGATTAAGTCTTGTTCAGTTCGGTTCAGTTCACATCACATCTGGTCCGTCGGGCTAATATCGATACCCGAACACATGTAATCAACTCGGTACTTGAATTTTCATTGAATTTCATTTGTCCATGTTGGTGTACATCTGATATAACAGTTCATATGCCATGTACAGTGATGTCCAATGTTGTGGATGTAAGTGCATGCCCTTCCCACGATGTAAACTCTTGTAGGATCCGAAAAAGTTTGACAACATTCCATCTTATTTTTCAATCAATTTAGAATTTTTTTCATCCGATGTAAGAAGTACTTTGACCCATCACATCGTGGGAAGGATTGTCTACGACGGGAGTCAACCCACGTATACGTCCGGGTCAACATTTTGGTGCAAGTCGGATGAGCCACTCGAGGTGGAGTGCCCACGAGACAATGCTAACTCGAGACAGTGCTAACTCCAACGGAATTTCAGATTGTAAATTTTGATTTCATTGATTTTGATCAATTTTTTCGTAACGTACACGGTACTATGTACTAAAAATTGGAATGGCTGGCTTTTACTCCCACAGAATTTAGGTACGTGCGTACCTACGTGTAATATCATTAATTCAAGGTAGGTACTAATAACAAATTATATGCCGGTAAAAGTACTTTTAAGTAAGATTCTTATTTAAATTGGAATAGAAAACTGAATCGCTCATGAGTACCGAATATATTTGACCCAACAACGAGATTAGAATTAGTAAATTTTGAAACACACGCTGAGTATATTCAACTAATCAAAAATATATATATTTTAGACTTATTAACGGAACTAATTAAACGACGCAAGATCTGAGTGTATTTTCTTTCTCAAACTCGAGTCTCGGCCTATATTTTGTCGGCGCCCTCGGCCAGAAACACAAAATATTTTCTTTCGAGTACTTCGGAGCAGCAGGAAGCAGAGACGGTTAAAAGTGTCATCGATCGGAGACTGTTTTCGAGTCTTTTGACTAATAAAACTTTTAGGCCCTGTTTGATATGGGGATAATCCAGGATAGACCTGGTTTATCCCCAATCCTCTGTTTGGTACAGACTTAAAAATGAGTTTAATCTGGATTAAGTTAATCCAGATTATCCCCAAAATTAGGGATAAGTGCAGGGATAAGTCATCCCATCTAACACTTGGGATATCTTACTCCCAAAATAAGATTCGAGAGGATACGTGCGGGAAGGGGGGGGTGAGGGGGTGCCGCGGGGGGGACATCCGCGCGGGGAGGGGGGTGAGGGGGGGGGGGTGCCGCGGGGGAGCTCGGGGGGAGGGGGGGGGGGTGAAGGGGTGCCGCGGGAGGATTCCTCGCGGGGGGGGGGGGGGGGTGCCGGGTGCCGCGCGGGGAGGGGAGGTGAAGGGGGTGCCGCGGGGAGGATTCCTCGCGGGGGGGGGGAGCTCGGGGGGGGGTGCCGGGTGCCGCGCGGGGAGGGGGGAGGTGAAGGGGGGTGCCGCGGGAGGAAATCCGCGCGGGGGAGCTCCGGGGGGGGGGGGGGTGAAGGGGGGTGCCGCGGGAGAGTTCCTCGCGGGGGGGGGGGGGGGGAGGGGGGTGCCGGGTGCCGCGCGGGGAGGGGAGGTGAAGGGGTGCCGCGGGAGGGATTCCTCGCGGGGGGGGAGCTCGGGGGGGGGGGGGGGTGCGGGTGCCGCGCGGGGAGGGAGGTGAAGGGGGTGCCGCGGGGAGGAAATCCGCGCGGGGGGGGCTCCGGGGGGGGTGAAGGGGGTGCCGCGCAGGAGGAGTTCCTCGCGGGGGAGCTCGGGGGGGGGGGGGGGGGGGAGGGGGTGCCGGGTGCCGCGCGGGGAGGGGAGGTGAAGGGGTGCCGCGGGGAGGAAATCCGCGCGGGGGGAGCTCGGGGGGGTGAAGGGGTGCCGCGAGGGAGGATTCCTCGCGGGGGAGCTCGGGGGAGGGGAGGTGAAGGGGGTGCCGGGTGCCGCGCGGGGAGGGGAGGTGAAGGGAGGTGCCGCGGGGAGGAAATCCGCGCGGGGGAGCTCGGGGGAGGGGGGGGGAAGGGGGGTGCCGCGGGGGACATCCGCGCGCGGGGAGGGGGGTGAGGGGGGGGGGTGCCGCGGGGGGACATCCGCGCGGGGGGGGCTCGGGGGGGGTGAAGGGGTGCCGCGGGGGGGGGCTCCGGGGGGAGGGGGGAAGGGGGGGTGCCCCGAGGATCCCCGATCTCCGCCGCGAACCACCCCCACGGCCGCTTCCTCGCGCCGCGGAACCGCGCCTCCACGGCCGATCCGGGTGCCCCCATCGCCGCCGCGGCCGCTGCTCTCCCCTTCCGCATCGCGCAGGGCTACAGACCGAAGGGCACCGCATCTCTCTCTCTCTCTCTCTCTCTCTCTCTCTCTCTCTCTCTCTCTCTCTCTCCTGCTCCGCCGCACGCACACGTTGATGCTTCCGAATCCTCTATTTCTCTCTCTCTCTCTCTCTCTCTCTCTCCTCGCCGTGGTCGGCGGTCGCGGGCGCGGGGGGGGGGGGGGTGAAGGGGGGGGCCGCGGGGGGAGGGGGGCGCGCGGGCTGAGGGGGGGGGGCGGAGTGCTAAATAGTTTTTCTTAATAATATTATAATTTTTTTATATTTTTTTTAATTAAGTCGATTTAAACGGTTTAATTTGGCTTAAATCGGTTTAGAGATTTCTCAAATCGAACCAAATCGAAAGGGGTCCCAAATCGAACCGAAAGGGGTCCCAAATCGAACCGAATGAGCTGGTTCGGTTTGATTTCTCGGTTTGAACCGTTTTCTGTTCACCCCTAGTCAAGAAGGGAGGCGGGAGCCTTGTCTCGCCGGATTATCGGAGGAGCCGGGTTGAGTTCCGTCAACATTTAAGTTTATTTTTATTTATATATTTAAATAATAATTTAAATTTATTATATAAATATGTAAGTTAGTTAAGATATTTACAAATATGTTATGAGTAATAAAATAAGATAATATAAAAAATAAATATAAAAATATAAAAATATAGGGTTATCCTTAAATTTATTGTTAATATACCAAACATAGGATGGGGTTATCCCTAAACTTATCCTAAGTTCAACCAAACATGATGAGGATAGGGTTAACCATAAGGACTGGTTTATCCCTATCCCCATCAATTTTATCCCGATACCAAACGACGCCTTAAGGGCCGCTGATGACAAATAGATATGTTTTTTTAATCTTTAAAAATATAAAAATAAAATTTTTCCGCATTTTCCACGGTACTTGTGTCGTTCATCGGTGTTTATTAAACTAACAAATTAACTATTTTTGTATTAATTGTTCGAATTTTAGACAGTGATGAACTTAACTTTAAGGTACGGGAGTAAACATATTTATCAATATAATTAGGAAAATATTGTAACCGAACAGTACCTTGGGGCACAAGTTTAATTCGGGGACAAAGTGTGCTTATCTTCGAAATCAAACGAAGTTTATCCCCTAGATATATAATCTTGCACCAAACGGCTCCTTCATACGTACGTGCATCTCCCACAAAAATTATTTATCAAGAGAAAATGGACGACTGAACCAGATTTGATTTAAAATTGTGTGAAGATAGAAGGGTGAGGAACAGGGGAGAGATTAAGAAACCATATTCTAATCCAACGAAGAACCTCGTTGATCCAAAACAAAAAAAAAGAAGAGTAAAAATACTAAGCAAGATATATAAGAAGGGACGACGACCGAGGTCGTCACCCCCGGCCTATGCCACACGTTGTTGGGACGAACCTGTCGCCGGCCTCTCTCCGAGGTCACCACCGCCCTCTCCGACGACGACACACCACCATTGCGCAGCCTGGCATTGTGGGGGTCGTCGTCCCTCGCCATTACATCATTTCCCGGGCCAAATTTTGCACCCAGGTACAACCCCGACAGGCTTACAATAGCACCGCAAATTATGTTAGAGATTAATCCAGCTGCTCTCCCACGAAAACACCGACCTCGCCATGGTGATGATAAGGACGGCCAACTTGGTCCAAATGATGATAGTGCGGAGATCTAGTGTTGTAGCAGAGAGGGTCCTTCTTCCCAACGCGTTGAAGGCGGCCCAGACGAAACCGATCGATGAGCAGGAGTGCAACGGTGCCCACATTGGTGTGATAGGTGTCCACAGTAAGAAGACGGCAGCATCTAAAGTTGCGCACAACTTGTCGATCCCTCGTTCTGCCATGTTGTTTTTTTTCTTCTGCCTCTCTTCCTTTTTCTTCCTCCTCCGACGGCTCTATTCTCATTCTTCCTCCATCGATTTTATAGGAACTCTTGTTCTTGCTTTCCTTCTTGGGCTGTTACTCAAACGCGGATGGCTTCTTTTTTATCGTCCTCGTATTGTCGGCCGTTCGATGGATCCTTCGCGCAATATTTTTTTTTTGCCCACCGTCGGATGTATCGCGGATCGCCCTCCGCGCGATGGATCCGTTGACGTGACGATTTCCTCCGCCGACGATTTCTCCGCCCACCGCGCGTTGGATCTTCCCCATCGTCTTCCCGAGCGAAACTGCCGCACGGTTATGCCTTCTCGCGTATCTTCAGCTGGATGCATCTACAGCTCCATCTCGTCGCGAGCGAAAACCCGATGCATGCGTCAGTTTTCCGGAGAACGCATGGCATCCACTTATTATTGAGTGCAGATCGCCTGAGGAGGGCTCCTGAGGGAGCCCCTCAGGCCACACACAGACCCACATTAAATGTGGGTCACATCGGCTATTTAATCCACCTTTAGAACTTGATGTGACCCACATTTAATGTGGGTCTGTGTGTGGCCTGAGGGGGCTCCCTCAGGAGCCCTCCTCAGGCGATCTGCACTCCTTATTATTTGGTTGCATGGAAGAGGTGAATCACGTAAAATATTTTACCTACGCCTTGCTCGAGGTAATCCCGATTTTTGGCATCCGCTGCTGGGCCGTGGATGCCCGGCCGTTTTCGGTGCGAGGTGTATATTATGTTCATTATTTAAAATTAATTTTTTAAATACGTAGATGGAAACTTATTTTATTCTTATGTGTTAAAAAATAGAATAAGTTTTTTTGAAAAGTAATTTTTTATGTGAACTACTTATTTAATAAGTTTATTGATAAAAGTCTAACCGAAAGTTAGGTTTGCAGAATGTTTGAACTATTTTGTTAATTAAATTCTTTTATATAGAAAACACAATAACACTCTGGTATACTATTATGTAGTATATATTTTATTCAGTTGCCAGGTTGTAGGTTTACAATATATGAATTCGAGTAAGGTAATTTTTTTTCAAACTTTTTAGTGTCAAACATATTTTATCATATACTTACGGGGTGTTTGGTTGCATGATAATGAAGGTTTTTGTTTTAATTTTTAAAAATTGTAAGAAAACTCGTTAAAAGAGGTGTTTGGTAACCATGACAATTTTATATTTTAAAAGTGATTTTCTTCTTAAACAAAAAAAGAGGGTCTCACCTCTTTCTTTTTACTTGTGGTCCCCCACTTTATTTGGTCATGTGCGGTGGTTACTCTTTTTTGTAATCACATCCCTCCAAACATGATAATTTTATGTCATGAGTTGCTTCACTTTTTATTTTAATATAATTTTTTATCATGAAAGTGTATAAAAAATTATCATGCAACCAAACACCCCATTATAGTTGTTGGATGCTTACATTCTCTGGTTTTAAATATATACGAACTTCAAGAATCCACTTTATACACCTCATTGCATAAACATGCATGGGTTCAAATCAGAAAAAAACTACTTGCTTATAATATCTATAAATCAAGAATAGTTATCAGATAAATGAGATAGAAAATTGCCCTATATCACATAAGTAGACAATATTATCTAGGGATGCCTGAAAACGACATATTCAGACATTAATAATTTCGTATAAAGATAATGAAAGAAAAAACTTACATTATTTCTAACTATTTAGCCCCGGCCTTTTGGCACAAGTTTAATTTGGAGATAAATTTTATTTATCCACAACTTTCTAGGGACAAAGTAGGTTTATGAGGTGTTTGGTTCCATGATAATGGAGATTTTTATTTTAATTTTTAAAAATTGTAAAAAAATTTGTTAAAAGAGATGTTTGACAACCATGACAGATTTATGTTTTGAAAGTAATTTTCTTCTTAAACAAAAAAGAGGATCTCACCTCTTTCTTTTTTTTGTGATCCCCTGCTTTGTTTGGTCATGGATAGTTGTTACTTTTTTTTGTTATCACATCTCTCCAAATATGATAATTTTATGTCATGAGTTGGTTCACTTTTTATTTTAATATAATTTTTTATCATGAAAATGTACAAAAAATTATCGTGTAACCAAACATCCCATTATCCTTTACTTAATCTTGTACCGGACCTGCCTAGCTTTATATATATGGACAAAGTAATTAAGCTGGCCTCATGCAGGTAATTAACATTATGGTTTTGTTTAATTGGGTCGCGTCGGGTCAAAACCTTTTAAACGAGACTGACCCAAGTTTGAATGAGAACCCGACCCAACTCGAGCAGAACAGGCGGCCTGGCCTATTCACCGTTATTCAACCAACCAAAATCAAATTTTGGTTGGCTCCATTCAAATATGGTGTAGGATAGGTTTGATTTTCGTTAAAATAAAAATTAAACCATGGTCAAACTATATATAAACCGATCGATCCACTTCATCTCTACCTTGACACGAAACCTTCAAAACCCCCGGGATCCTTCCGAGTGGATCATTCATGAAATGTAGGAGACAGCCAAGTTCAGAATTCAGTAGCTTTTTATATATGTAGCCTGCTGGATCTCTCAGTCAGATAAGAAATAGACCGATTTGATTCAATCTGAGATTGTTGAGTTTTTTTTTCTTTCGAAACACACATGGCCCGGCGGCCAAGAGACCGGCTGTTTTTTTAGTTGGGATTGATTCTTTTGGCTGTTCTCTTACATCCGATTCTCTGGGAGAGAGAGAGAGAGAGAGAGAGAGAGAGAGAGAGAGAGAGAGAGAGAGAGAGTTAATTAGGTGGGATGTAATTAGTTGCTGATTCTAATATCATTTGATTCCACAACCATGAATTTTGGTTTTCTCATAGTTCGAGGGTGAAAACTGAGACCCGTAAAACTAAGTTGTCATGTATAAGCTAGCTAGCTATAGGTAATCTGACACAAATATGGTGAAAAATAAAATATTAAACCCCAAACTTGTCGTTAATCATCTTTGTGCACGGATATGTCCGTGTCCTCGGAGATCAGAGATCAACCAATCCACACTATATAAGCAATATATGTCATATATTATACAGCCAACCCATCACACTTCCGTGTGAAACTTCTCTACGATAAATCAATTTCTGGCATATACATATATATATGCAGTACTTGATATATATATATATACATATATATAAATTGTCAACACAACAGGGAAGAAGCCTGTAATGACCAGTATATTTATATATATAAATAAATAAATATTATATTTATTATGAGATTTAGCTTACTATATGTTACTTCCTACTATATGGTAAATCTGGTGCTAGTTTTGTGATGTGACTGCATTTATCAGATGGAGCATGAAATTTACTCAGACAGGTGTCTAGTTGTGTGGATTGGCATAGATGGTAGTGTTATAGATGTGTCATTGGTTTTATGTCAGGTTAGGTGTGTTATGAGCATACCTAGAGTAGTCTAAAGTGTAGGTTATGTTGGTTTTAATGCATATAGAGTCTAGTCATCATATGGGGTAGTTGATTGATTCTTTAATCAATTAATTGAAGATATATAATTAGTTTACACCCTATGTATTAAATCTGATTTTAGGCTTAATATGTATTGTATACCACTAGAATCACTAGTATAGTGGGGTAGTTCGGGTGTAAGTCCTACTGAGTCTGTGGTGACTCACCCCTTCCGTTGTTAATATTTTCAGGATTGCAGGTTTAGCGCAGCAGAAGCGTAGTGGTGTTTTGGAATTTTCGAGGAGCTAGTGATTCAATTGTTCAATGTTAGTATTTGTTTTGTTCAGATAGATGTTTAATTCTATGTTATTAAGTTGTAAAGTTAGAATTATGAATTTGGATTATGATTTTAGTTTGATATTTGGTTCTGAACCGATATCCTTTCCCGTTACGTCGCCGGATTATCTTCCGCTGTGCATGTTAAAAATCCGGGTCATGACAAAGCCGCCCTTCACCAACCTAACAAGCATTCTTAAATTTCTGAAATCGACCTGTACCTGCATGCACTTATATCCCAGCATCGGTCGATCGTTGAGGATATGTCACTTTCATGAAGTATAATTCAGCCAACACAGTTTTTATGTTGGTGTTAGATTTGCAGAGATGTTTATCTGCATTCTAAATACAATACAAATTAAATGCTGTATATGTGAACCATATTTAGCATATGTGTTTACATATATATATATATATATATGATGAAATCGATCTCCAACAGATGCAGGAGTACACCGATTCAAAACCAGACACACACACACACACACATATATATATATATATCGAATATCATTGATCAGTCGTGTATATGTATAAATGCTCAAAACCCTAACAGATCGAGTACGTACATATATACGCGAGACACAACATGTACTGCAGCCGGCTGCGAATCCGACGCCCAAGAGCGCCGCCCTTCACCAACCTAACAAGAGTTCTTAAATTTCTGAAATCGACCGGTACCTGCATGCACTTATCCCAGCATCGATCGATCGTTGAGGATATATATGTGTCACCTTCATGCAGTATAATTCAGCCAACACAGTTTTTATGTTGGTGTGAGCTAAATCTGCAGAGATGTTTATCTGCATTCTAAATACAATGCACATTAAATGTTGTATATGTGAAACCGTATTTAGCATATGTGTTTACATATATATATATATTGAGATCGATCTCCAACAGATGTAGGAATACACTGATTCAAAACCAGACACCCACGCACACAGATATATATATATATATATATATTGAGATCGATCTCCAACAGATGTAGGAATACACTGATTCAAAACCAGACACCCACGCACACAGATATATATATATATATCAATCATACGTGTATACATAAATACTCAAAAACTTAAGGTCATGTTTGATATGAGGACAAGTTGGGGATAAATTTGTTTGAGTTTTAGGAATATCCGACGACGATCCAAACTCTTTCAGATGATCTTTTAGTTTTCTCTCTTTATTGAGTCTGTATGGTGTAATTGTATGGAAAGCCACAACCTTGTATGTGCTTATATAGAGAGGAGGGACCAGTCCGAGTTAGATTAAGATTGAAATCTTGTCCATAGTCAGATCCCGGGCCAAATAAGAAATAAAGTTTTATAAATCATGTTCCATCTTATAGACCTAATAGTGTGTTAAACCGAGTCCAATAACAAGTTGATCATCTTAATTAAAATCGGAGTAAATCTAAGAAAATCAAATTTATTTTCAAAATTTAGGACATAAATTTGATTTATCTTCAAAAAAATTTGATGAGTTGTTTGATATCGAGATAATACGGAGATAAACTTACTTTATCCTCTAAATTGATTTATCCTCAAATTATTTCTGTACTAAAACAGCACTTAACCGATCGGGTACGTACATATATACGCGAGATACAAAACATGTACGGCAGCTGGCCGCAAATCCGACGCCCCAGAGCGCCGCCCGTCTCCGGGTCAATCAGGCACTTGTTGTCAACACAGACACGCAGCTACATATCCCGCGGGGCCTTCGGGTGAGAGATCGAAGCCGACCGTCTCACCTGCCCCCGCCCAATCTTGCTGCTGAACTCCTCCTCCTCCTCCTCCTGGCAGCAGCTGGTTCGCCGCCGTAACCCTAGCTATGTATGTCCAGCTTCTTCGTGCAGTGGTGGTGGTCGCCCCCGTCTAAGCAGGGCCCGCTCAGCCCACCCGGGAGTAATTGCACCCGTACGTCGTCGTCCGCTGATCCTGGAGATCACATCATGCATGGCATGCATGGATTAATCAATTCATCTACCACAACAAGAAGAATCTTCCTAGTTCCTAGGTTCACGCGACCCAAGACCAAACCCCACCCACCCCAGTTCTCGATCGTCTGGGCAATAATTGAGCTATTCAACTCAAAATCTTGAGATAACGAATGATTAAGACAAACTCAGATTTAACCGCAAGTTCTCATATCATGTTAAATAATTGAAGAGTGCATGTCGCCTTGAGATAGTGTTTAATACTACAGTCTCAAGTTCTTCGCATAAAACTCTCGTTTAATACATGATTTAATTGTTGATCCGATGACCTTTGAGTTCTTAAGATATTAAATGAGAATTCTATACGAGAGATTTGAAACTGTAACATCAGACGTCTTCTGTTATCTGCACTCATAATTGAATCATCCAACTCAAGATCGCAATGAGTGGCGCAACGACTGAAGTAAGTAAATTTTGTTTTTTACATTTTCATTTTTTCTTTTCGATATTCTCACTCAGAGATTGGGATTATTCCAACACCGTCGGACGCGACCGGAACTGGTCGACGTGCGTACCCTTTCCTCCTTTAAACTGCGGCGGCTAAGCGTTCGAAGCCGACCACCGCCGTCGACTGCGTCGTCTACGCAGCACTTCCCACGCCAATCGATCGATTCTGTGTGCTTATTTAAGCGACCTCCGACGCCGGCTCCTCCGCCACCGCGGGCTTGAGAGAAGCTAGCTAGCACACCGGTGGTCGAGAGCTGGTAGCTGTTCGTGGATATATGGCGGCGGCGGCGGCGCAAGCGGAGAAGACAATGACGACGATCGCGATAAGGAAGTCGGCGCCCGTCTTCGTGCACCCGTCCAACGGGGCGTCGGGGGAGGCGTACGCCGGCGGGTTCTACAACCTTTGCAACCTTGACCAGAACCTCGCGCTGGTCATGAAGGTGGTGCACTTCTACAAGGCCGCCGCCGCCGACGAGGAGGGCGGGCGACGCCCCGCGAGGGTGCTGAAGGACGCCCTCGCCCAGGTTCTGAACCACTTCTGGCCCTTCACCGGAAGCCTGGCCCTCACCCCCGACGGGAAGTTCGTCGTTCGCTGCACGGGAGCCGGCGTGCCGTTCGTCGACGCCGTCGCCGACTGCGACATGGACGCCGTCGGCGACATCTCCGACGCCGACCCCGCGGTGCTGGCGAGCCTTGTCCACACGGATCCGGCGGCGAAGAACCTGCTTGAGATGCCCCTGCTGGCGATTCAGGTATTCATATACATATACATGTATGTGTATTATTTGTTGATTTTTATGCGGCCACAGCATATATTAAAATTAATATAGTACCATTTTGACGTCATCCGTATAGAAGATGATCCGACTGGATACTATATGTATTAAAATCGATACAAGTGCACACTGATATTATTACTTATTTATTAATTGTGTGTACTACGAATTTTATAATTGATACCGATAGTTAAACACCCTCCCTTCGGTGTGATTATCCAGTCTCGTGGTAACTGTCAAACACCTCAGTTGGAGTCTTTTTCTCTGTTGTTCGACCGTTTATGCACTCATATGTGCTAGTCGAGTTATGACTATGTTTTCGTCTCTTGAAAAAGTTAATCTCCAACAGAACTCCTTCCTTAGTTAGTGTCTGATTATTTAGTTATCTTTTCTTGTTTATGTCTGTTGTAATATCCTATATGTACTCTTTTACGTTGTTGTAATGAATGGATGTGTTTCTTCTTGACCAAAAAAAATGATTTATGTCGATTTAATATCATTATATCAAGCCGCTTGTAAAGATATATGGACTCGCTTGTCGATAATTTAAATATATCATATTGTTTATACTTCATATATCATTTTTGATAGTTATATGTACTTTTCCTCGTCAGGTCACCAGCTTCAGATGCGGCGGCTTCGTCGTCGGCGTGGCCACGAGCCATTGCCTGGCCGACGGGATATCGGCCGTCCACTTCCACCGCGCCTGGGCGGAGATGGCGAGGGGCCTGCCGCTCGGCACGCCGCCTTTCCTCGACCGCTCGATGCTGCGCGCCCGCCGGCCGCCCAAGGTCGACTTCCCCCACCCCGAGTACGCGGAAATCGAAGACATCTCCGGCACGACGGCCCTTTTCCGGCGTGAGGCCATGTCGTACCGCCACTTCACCTTCGACGCCGCCGCGCTTGCCCGGCTCAAGCGCTCCGTGCTGGAGGAGGACCCCGCCGCCGCCGCCGGGTGCACCAGTTTCTCCGTTCTCGTGGCGCTGGTATGGCGCGCGCGCAGCCGGGCCCTCGGCTTCGTGCCCGCCCAGAAGACGAAGCTCCTCTTCGCGGTGGACGTGCGCCGGCGGGTCGACCAGCCGCTGCCGGACGGCTACCTGGGGAACGGCATAGCCTTCGCCTGCTGCCTGTGCGAGGCCGGCGAGCTGGCGGCGCGGCCGCTGTCGGCCGCGGCGACGATGGTGCGGGACGCCGCGCGGGGGATCACCGGCGATTACGTCCGGTCGGCGATAGACTACTTCGAGGTCACCGGGGCGAGGCCGTCGCTGACGGCGACGCTGACCGTGACGGCGTGGACGAGGTTGGGCTTGGAGAAGGTGGACTTCGGGTGGGGGCACCAGGTGCAGATGGGCGGCGTGGAGCTGCCGGGGAAGGAGGTGGCGGTGCTGCTGCCCCCCCGGCCGGCCGAGACGGAGGGGGGCGTCGTCCTGTCGATCGGGCTGCCGGTTTCCGCCATGGACACCTTCCAAAAGCTGATCACGGAGTACGGTGGATGATCTGAAGGGGTGGGTTCGAGCTACGATACGATCGTCTACCCTACCTAATCGTATGAATTTCTAAGAGTTGATATCTATATCTGCCGCATAATAAAGGAAATCTCATCTCATACGTGCTGCCTCCGCCAGCGATGATGATGAGCATGTATTTACAGACTATACATATAAACAGGGGATTTCAAGATCATGCAAGACGGACGGCATCTGATCGCTGCTCAGCGTTTACAACAAGATCATCCACACAAAGCAAATAAGAATTTATGAATAATCAGCAGTGTGATGACCACGAAATTGGCTGCGAGGCACCAAGATCTACATACCAGTACCCACCATCATACAACCTTGCAAATCCTACCGTAGTTTAAAGAATTTTAATGGCAACTTTGGTAGAATCTTGCGGTCACACATACAAAGGATCCAGGAACATGTCGGGAAAAAAAATATCTTGCCACAAATGCAGAAAGACAGCATGATATTTTGAAATGAAAATATATTTAATTTGACTCGTCCACCACCATCTGGGAACTCACGACAAAAGCAGCAGACATGTTGTAATCTAACAAGTTTATGTTGAAAAGAGAGAGATCTATTTGACCACATTGGTGCTCCGAACAGGGGATGCATCTCAGAAGAGCTTCTCAGACCAATATGTCATTTTCGCCCATCATTTTCTTCTTTTACATGGCTCAAGGAAATGTGTTACCTAGATTGCACAAGCTCTGTGTGCTTTCCACGCCTCACTTGATTCCGATGCACACAAGATCATGCCTAATGGTGTGATCGGTTGCATGACAATTTGTCAAATTAGGTGTTTGTCAATCCTTACGATAATAAGCTTGGACAAAAAAGAGGTGAGATTTTCTCTTCTTTTCTTGTGGCTCCCCACCTTTTATGGTTATACATGGTCCCCACCATTTATCTTATCATACCTCGGCAAACATGACAATTTTGTCCTTAGCCATCTTAGATTTTATTTTAATATAAAATTTTATCATGAAAACGTATAATTGTTCTACCAAACACCCTTTAAGTCAAGGTGCCAGAACTTTCACTGCCTGATCGAGACGGATTGCTTCTTTTTTGAAGGTTGCCCGCAAAGTCTGGAGCAATTCATTGACATAACAAAGATAATAACATAACAAAGGGAAACAAAATATCAATACAGAGGATAGATCAGGCCCAAAAAACCTAAGGAACTGAAGTGATCAGTAAGATAAAAACCTGACCAAGAAGAAAAGAACTGAAAACAATCCTTAGATGGTCAAAAGGGAGAAGAGAGCAGGTATCACATTCACAAAAAACTAGACAGCTAAGAAAGAGAAAAGAGCTCATCAGATGCTGCTTATTCCAACAGCCAGCAACCACCTTGGAAATTATTTGGCTCAGTTGGTTGAAGTTGTCATCAAAGCCTCTCTTGTTTGTAGACATTCATATGCCCCCACAGAAAATTAGGAAGGGATGCATCCCAACATTGCAGATCAGCTTCTTCAAGAAGGTTAGCTGACAACTAAAGGTAGGTTCCCATGCGTTTATATCATACACGTTACAATGGAAGCCTAGGTCCCTATCACTAATTGGAAGCATGTCTGCCACATTTAATTGGAAGAATAATTCACTCAACATTGGGAACCAAGCAACCCTTATCCACTCCAAGGCAATAAAGATCAAGAAACAAGTGCTCCAACGACTTGTTCCATACCCATATATCCTACAAAAATGTTCTGCCAATTTGGCATTGTCAATCTAAATCTTAGATGCACAATTCAAGATATTTATATGAAGGAAAATCACTCCAAACATTGGACCAGTCAATAGTTAGGAAAGCATACACAATCCATCCACCTTGGCCATGCCATAATTACTTCTTATAATAGTAGCCCTAACTTTTTTAGCACAAATGCTGAGTATTGCATTTAAGTTGGAAATAACAAAAATAGTGTATCAACACAGCCAGAACCAGAGTTGAGGTCGTTTGAGATCTTTTATAAAAGCTAGATCTTTGAGATTATTCTAACATGCCCCCTCATGTGCAGGCCAATTTCTTTTAAATTGGCCTTTGTCATGTGAACCATAACAAAAAGTAGGGGTTAAATAAATAGGCCATCCAACTTAAAAACCTTAAGGCTATGAGTGGAGTAAACACTTTTCTTATATTTCCACTTCTTTCCATGTCTCCAATATGAAGACTATTCTAACAAGTAGCAACCTGGCCATGAATTGGAGTTCAACTTCCAGGGTCATTTACAAAGCAAAGCAGAATTAGAGGCTTAAAGTAAAAAGCCCAAACCCACTTCCTCTTTCAGCCTACAAGTATGGTCCCATTTGACTAGATGACTCCCCTCCGTTGCTTACTTACTACCCTTTCAAACCGAAGTAGCCCTTGAGAACTTCAAGCTTTCCGTATATACCTTCGGGCGCATTGAAGATGAAGTAAATGGAGATGCTAGATAAGACAGCTAGTGTCCACCTTCCCCCAGCTGAAAGTAGAGAAGCCCTCCAACCTTGCAACTTTTCCTCAAGCCTTCTGATAACCGAATCCCAATCCTCCTTTTAACCGCTGTCAGCATTTTGAAAATGGAGAAGTAAAGGGGGACGCTAAATAAGGCAGCTAGCACCCACCTTCCCCAATTGGAAAGCAGAGAAACCCTTCCCAACCTTGCAATTTCCATCAAACCTTCAGAGAACCGGATTCCAATCCTCCTTTAGGGATTTGTCAGATAGAGGAATACAATAACTTGGGTTGCTTTTTGGTCGTGCACGTCAATCCCAAGCCGCTTTGCTTACAAAGGGACCACAGCAAGGTACCAGGATCATCTGATGTAGATCAATTAGTCTAAATCAGCTAAGATGGTTAGATAGCTTTATGATCAGAGTCATTCAAACTTGCCATAAGTAGCATGATAGACATTTGAAGGAGGTGGCCGTGGCCTTATCAAGCACGAGTGAGATGCAAGGATAGAAGAATTAGAATGGAACCTGGATGGACCAGGGCCAATCCTGATCTAAAATAGATCAGATTGGCTGGATTGACTGGTACTACGAAAGCCAAGAACAAGCCTAGAGGCCAATTCACACCTGACTTGGGCCTACTTGGTACTGGACCAGCAACCCAGGTTGAGGTCAGCCCGGCAGAGCCCTGTCCAACTGCATCATAGTTGTCAAGGCATGCACCTAGTGCCGCCTAGGTGCCTAGGAACCTTTGGACGGACACCTAGTCGAGGCACCTTTTTGGGAGCCCAAAAGGCACCCAAGGCGACCAAGGCGCCCACCTTGGCACCCAAGACACCTGAGCTAGATGCCCCATATCTAGCTATAATACTATAAAATTTTTCTTTTGAGAGATTGTCACCCTGATACCCCCCTCACAAGGGACATTGCCCGCTTGACCCCACGACTTAACTACATAGAATGATCCGCGATCGACAGACATCCATTTGTTGATAATGCAAACATCTTAACATATTTCACTATCATTTATATTATTACATAGGTTTAATATTTGTAATTATAAATATGTAATATATTTAAAATTAAAAAAAATTTCTTTTACAGCTTGTTTGGTAACTGTATCAAACACCTGTATTGATATCAGTTTCAAAACTGATATCAATACTTTACAAGTTTACATCAATAGGTGTTTGGATATCAATATTAATTTTAAGATTACTAGTTAAAAAAACTATCATAAGTAATACAGGTGGAGACCTGTATTGAAAGCATGTGCGGCGTTCTCCCGGCAGACCCCCCCCTCCAGCGCGTCCCCTCCCCTCCGCGCGTCCCCCCCCCCCTTCCGCCGGAGACCCCCTTCCCCCCGGACCCCCCCCCCCCAGCACGTCCTCCCCTCCGCCGGAGCCTCCCCTCCGCGCGTCCCCCCCCCCTTCCTCCGGAGACACCCTTCCCCCCCCCCCGGACCCCCCCCCGGCGCGTCCTCCCCTCCGCCGGAGCCTCCCCTCCGCGCGTCCCCCCTACCGCCGGAGACCCCCTTCCCCCCCCTGCCGGAGCCCCCCGCGCCCCCCTTTCCCGCAGACGCCTCCCGTCGCCCCCCTCCCGAGTCCCCCCCACCCCCCAGACGCGTCCCGTCGTCACCCCCGGGCTGCGGAGACAAATTTTACCAAACACTTGGAAAATTTTGATACGGTCAATCTTGATATTGATATTTCAATTTCAAAGAATATCAATATCAATATTAATACAATATCATTTGCAATACTCTAACCAAACAGGGCATTAACCCTCTTTTCTCTCTTTCTCACTTAGTTTATCAATATTACTCTTTCCCTAAAAGTTTATACCACACATACATAATTACATAAATAAAATCACATCTACGTGCACACAAAAACACACATTCAGTTATAGCACACATATAATTATATTTATATATATGGTTGTACATATACATAAATATATATATAGTATTATCATCGGTCATCTAGGTGACACCTAAGCGGTCGCCTTGTCACCTAAGTGGAATTGGCACCCTTGAATGTCTTGAGTGCCTTGCCATGTTGACAACTATGAATAGGATAGGCCAATCCCAATCTGGATCAATCAAGGCACAGAATTGAACAATCCTAGCTGATTTTGGCAAATCCTGGCCAACTCCAGCTAGTATCATAACGGATATAGCCAATACAAACCAGATCAGCTGGTCCAGCAAACCCTGATGTTCCCAAATGTTCTTCCTCCTTGTATCCTAAATGTAACAATGACACATGACAATAAAGCGTGACATGATATGATCCCAACTTCTTAATAAGACACAAAACTATGTTGAACTGACAAATTGACAACTTCACCTGCTAGACATGATATCATCACCTTGACAACTTCACTAGACAACCAATTATCTTCAACCAGAAGGATCTTAATTTCTTATCAGTATATAATTAAGGATAGCATATAAAAGTGATAGGTAGTTATACTTTTTAAATAAACTATTATGGCTTCTGAGTCATAAGAATATACTGCAAGACAATGTGGTATTTCTTTCAGGTATAATAGAATCCTTTCAAGGACGTATGTGTAAGTTCTTTCAAAAGAACCTGGCTTAATTGACTTCTTCATGAAAATATTCACTGGCATGCCGTACTCACAGTCATTGTAGTAAGATTATTTTCAAATCTCAAGTAGCGTGTTAGACAAAATGCTTCGTTGAGAAGTGATGAACTGACAACCATGGGAACAATGATCTCTGCTATTATGTTTGAAGCAGATGGCTTCTGTCAGTGTGGGGGTATGCACAATCTTATTAGAAGTCAGCCCTGAATAAAGCATCCCTAGTGCACGGAGGACTCCCAACACAGCCACTGTCGGCAGAAAAAAAGGTCACTGGTCCTTCACACTCCCATGCAAGGCCTAGATGTTAGTTTTTGTTTTTTACACATTTTCTTTTCTTCTTCTTTAGCACTTGTTTCTTCCTATACACAGCCCCCTGGTCCTTCCCGCACAGACCCTAAAGTGAGCTTTTGTTTTTCTTCCAAAATTTTAATGTTATATGTATAATTATATATTAATAATATATTTAAAACATACCTCACCTCAAGCACATGAGGCGAGATGACCCATCCCTCGCCTCGGGTGTCTCGTGCCTTGGATAACATAGAGCTCACTAAGAAGTCATCACCCTAACATAGTGATGCAAACAAACCGATATCACAGTGATGGTTGCCACCGCACAAGACTTGAAAATCTTGCACATGAATCATTGAGAATCATAATATCACACATCAAATTTATTGATTTCAATACAAACAAATCCATAACCGATAGAAGACTATGTTTCTTCACAACAGATGAAGTCTGAAGAGTATGTGATAAAGGGGAAAAATCTAAGGTTATGTCCAATCCATCTATTAAAAATAATAAAAAACATTATTTTCAGAAATAGAAACAAATAAATGCCACTAATGGTATCCAAGCAAATTGTTAATATTGCATGAAAAGCAATAAACAGTTTGCATGTAATTACATCAGATAACATGTCAACAAAGTTGAAAGACAAGCTGATCAAAAGCAACATTAAACAGCCAGCCATGTTAATTAGATGTGAAAGGGTGTTGCCATCTGTAATCTAAATCAATCCCCCAAAATAAGCAAGCTTGTGGAAATTCAACAAAGATCACAAGCAATAAGAACTTGAAAAGAGGGGGATGCAGCAAGTAATAAGTAGGTAATAGGTATATAAGGCTACATAGCATGCCCACGTATCTACGGATAACCATTTTTCCCATAGCAATATTAATAAATAATCAAACTCAAATTCAAACTCTTAGTCCCAAATGATTGGGGTTAGTTACATGGATTTGTCTTTTCTTTCTCCATGATCTTCCGTTAACTCCTCTCGTATACCTAATTCATCCAAGTTAACTTGGAACTATCTCTCTGCATCTTCGGCACTGGCAATCTCAATATCTTGACTTGTTTAACGAGTGCCTCAAGACGGTGTTGCCTAATATATCCAAACCAACAGTCTTTCCTCCTTTACAATATTTTTGATTCTCGCAACTCTCGCCTTATCTCTAATGCACTTGTTGTGGATTCTATCTACTCGCGTGTGGTCACACATCCATTGTAACATCTGCATTTCGGTTACACTCAATTTGATAACATGCTTCTTCTTAGTTGTCCAACACTCACTACCATAAATTATGACAAGTCTTATATAGTTGTGCAATAACGTCTTTCTTTCAATCTTAGAGGAATTGTACAGTCGCATAGATTCCCTAACGCCTGTCTCCATTTCAGTCAACTCACCTTGATCCTATGGTTGGCATCTTCATCACATTCTCCATCTATATGTAAGATTAAACCTAAATATTTAAATTAGGCACCCGGTGGGAGGACATTTCTGTCCAAGATAACTTCAACCTCTTTAATTCTTGGGGTTTCACTAATCTAAATTATATATATTTCGTCTTCATCCTGTAAATTTTGAATCTCTTGACTTTCAACACAGTTTTCTATTCTTCAAATTTTCTGTTAATACCTTCTCGAGTCTCATTATTAAGGACAACATCATCTGCAAACATAGTACACCAAGGTAAATTCTCGTGTATATCCTTAGTTATTTCGTTAATGACTAGGACAAAAAGATGCGGGATTAAAGTAGATACTTAGTGTAGCCCAATTGACACTGGGAAGGGTCTTAACTCCCTTCCCAAGAAAAAAACTTGGACGGTTGAACCCTCGTACATGTCCCTGATGATGTTAATGACTACATTAGGCACTATCTTCTTTCATAACACCCACCAAAGAGCTTCTCTTGGAACTCGGTCATAGACTTTTTCTAAATCGAGGGTCATAGATTTTTTATAAATAATATGCCATTATTTATTCGTTCTCCTATCTTTCCTTTTGAGAGACCATGTAAACTATTAGCAATTATATCTCAAAGACAAAACACCATGAAGGTTTCCTTTGATCAAGGTTTTCAAGGCAACCAAGGTGATCAAGGCGACACAGTACTTGCCTTGGCGCCTTGGCAATAAGGCGAGACATTAGACGACACCTTTTTTATATGATAAAATAGATAAAATAACAAATACATGTGTAAAAATAATGCAAAATAACTTTGAAACTATGCAAATCAATCAATAATGTGGGAACTGGGAAGTGTATAGTTACATAGACTAAATAACTTGACAAATTAGTTAATTTTAGTATTTAAATTCTATTAACGGTCAGTAAACACTTAAGAAATTATTTAACCATAGCTATTATTTCATTAAAATGTCTATTTATAGTCAAAATTAACTATTAGAACTAGTTGCTTTTACTTCAAAACAACTTAATTAAGTGATATTGACACTAAATTAACATTATTTATTATTAAAATATGTAAAATAATCATTTAAGACAATGGGCACCTAGGCACCAGTTGCCTTGTCCCCTTTGGGGGCTTCTTGTCACCTAGGCGGCGTCTTGAAAACTATGCCTCTAATATAACCATTAAAGGACTACATCATTAATTTTTGAGCATAATAAGTCATGAACTTAAAAACATAAAGTTTAAATTTCTTATTTAAGAAGTCTTCCCAACCAGTTAACATTTTTAAATATGGACCATTCTAAGACAAAGAACAGAAGGAATGGACAACTAGTAAATTAAAAATTACCGAACACTTGTATATAATGAACCAAATAAGAAAAAAAATCATGAGTTACATGATATCAATCTTCGAGACAAGGCCAGTCTGAAAAGAAAGATGCAATAGATACATGAAAGATTTTAAGCACAGAGTAAATGGAAAAGAAGAGATACATGCTCAAGATTAAAAGAACTCATTTTCTCATGATAACAAAAATATACTCAACATGAAAGTTGAACAACTTGTATTTCCTCAAGTATCAACACCACAAGCAGGATGTCACACAGGCTTGCACATTTGATAGTCTTCAGATTGATGGTGGAGTCATGTTGTGGTACATGTATGCAAAAGACAGGCAAAGTTCATGGTCTCTCTTGTCACCCCATCCTCCCCAACCTTTAAACCCTGCACCATAGCCACTTTGACCTTGTTTAAGATGAACGTTCCATGATGATTTTATATTGGGAGTCTGGTCGATGTTCTCTACTTCAAAAATGGCTACCTTGTCGACACAGGTGGTGCTCTTCCCTTGCCCCTGATGCAAACCACATTTGCCAAAGTGGGCTGCACTTCTTCGAGGACCACGTAAACTATAGACAGGAGTTCCAAATGAAGGATAAACGGTACTCCACATGGTTATATCCCAATTATAATCATCAAATGAACAAAAATCTCTAGCTTTTGAATGAATTTTCCTCCAAATAGTCTTATTAAAGGCATAACCAACATTCCCCATTTTCTCAGCAACCAAACTCTCCCAACCTTCTCCCTTTGAATCAACATCAGATGGTGCTAAATTTGCAGCATAGCAGTTTGGACATTTCCGATGCTTCAGTTTTATAAGCAGCTGGAGATTGCGGTAAGCATTGGGAAATATAAAATGATCCTCTTCAATGAAAACGATATGTCCTGAGTATCCTTTTGTCTCTTCTAAACCGTCCCATACAGTATTCATCATCCACCACCAATGATGTTTCAGAGACACAATCCTTGGAGAACGGTGATTTCCATACTGATCTGCATTACCCTTGCATTTCTTTATCAACGGGTCTTCCTTCTGACAGCAATCCCCAGGTGAGACACCAGGAAAACCATCTGGGAAAACATGTGGAGAGTATGGCGCATAAATTTGTTTCACCTGGCAGAATCTGATGGCTTTGATAATCTTATCCATTTCTTCGAAGTACCCATCATGGCTCACAATAAGCAGTGTCTCCCCTATCCCCTCCACCTTCGACAAACTATTCACCACGACCTGAAGGTATTGCGGCCTGTTGTAAACATACAAGACTATGATCACATGACCCCTCGCCAACTTGGGGAAAATATCCAAGTTTCTAGGCGGCAAGTGATTCCTTTTCTCCAAGGAGAGAGATAATTCGGTCTGCTCGGGGAGCTTCACTTCCCCTATATCAAGCAGCAAACCTGGATTGTCGGAGGGGACAATATCCTCTAAATCATCCCAAGAGGTGAAGAAAGCATCGCCTGCTCCAGTCATTCGTACAGCAAGTACTACAAGGAAAGCCAGCAATAAAGCAACCAGGATCACCGGAGACAGCCTCCTGAACCCTGCACCCTTGACCCTAGACCTCCTGTAAAAAGCCATGACCTTTGAACAGACCGGAGGCCCAGAGATGCAGACCTCAGTCGAAGGCGAAACCCATTTACTTCCCTCAGCAGTCAGCTCCGCCAAAATCTATACGTAAACTCACCAGCAAGCCGCTGAAGACTACTCGCGCCCAACCTAGTCAACCATCTGTAATTAGCATTAAAGACTGCGATATAAGCGTAGAACTGGAAAACGAGACACCGAAGAGCGTATAAGAGTAAAAGAAAGCCAAAAATCTCACCTTGGCGGCACCGCCGACGCGTGGAGAAGCATCGAACCCAGTTGGGGATGTGCCTCCACCTTCAAAATGTTCGAGGAAGGAGAGAAGATCCGCCGCGGCCTCCTGATGAAACAAACAACCGCAGGAAGCTTCTGAGACGACGGGCGGAAACGGAAAGACGTGGGTGCCGTGCAGCTTCCGGGCGGAAATGGGCACTCGGAGGAGGGACCTGGATTTCGTGTGCCTCTGACGTCGGAGCAGGCTGGTGCTCCGCCACCGTCACCCCCCGCGGGGTGGGCATGCTAGCTTTTGGCTCGGGTAGTGAGTGGGAGCTAAGCGGTGACTACCCTTCCACTGTATCGCGGTGCTCGGACTCGATTTATTTTCGGCTGTGATGAAGTCCAGGGAGTTCTTGTGTCATCTGTTTGACTCACCAACTTTTACCGATGAAGGAGAGAGAGAGAAAGTTACTAAAAGGTCTGAAAAAAATTATATCTTCTTCAAAACTCAAAAGATCCTTTTTTTTTCTTTCACATGGCCCAGATGGCTGGCAGCCCGTAGCTCACGCAGGAGACGAGGGATCGAGCCCCCGCGGCTCGACCCCTACCAGAGAGCTCTCCCCCAGGAGAGAGCAGGACGCCTCGTCCTCGAACCCACGCCCTCCCGCATACCAGGCGGGAGGGTGATGCCAACCGCGCCATGGCAGCCGACTAAAAGGTCTTTTTTTTTTACTTGGGCCTGTATTGTTTTCTAGAAATATTCAATAAATCCTTAGAAGTATGTTATCAACCTAGGATCCATGTAAAAAATAAAACCGAAGAAAAACTATTGCGTGGACAGATTTTTCACATAAACTGAAAATCAAATTCATTATTTGGTTTTCATGGGAACTGATTTTCCTGAAATTAATTTTTATTTTTCTCAAAAATTATCTTTTTACTCATTTATCACACTATTTTTAACTATATTATTCACAAAAGTCTTAACATACATTACTATACTCAATAAAATGAGCTCGCAACATCTCTTTAAATTTTGAATAAGTATTTAAAAAATATTAAAATTTGTTATAAAATTTAAATTTAAATTTTTTTTGTAAAATAATCATTTTAATTTGGCTAAAATTATTTTAAATAAAAATATTTTATTTAATCAAATTAGTTTATTCTAACTACTAAGAATGATAATTTATAGATATTATTCCTTTTTAACAAATAACCTCTTTCTACATTAATTGTACAAAAATATTTTTGACTTAAAATGATATTTTTAGTTTTTATGTATATAGACGTATATTTCATTTGATATTTTTATATAGTTATAATAGCCTATTAAGAACATCCAAAAAACAGCATTTTTGGCGGATGCCAAAATCCTGATTTTCATCACGTCATGAAAAAAATTTTAAACATAATGCAGCATATTAGCAGTTTATATGTTATTATGATAAAAAATATAAACTAGCTTAAAGGCAAAAAATGATTATGTTTGTTGATATGTGATGACAAAAAAGAAAAATTGATTCTCGCCCCCATTTAATTAAAAAAGTTGATAGATTTTTGTTCTTCTCTCACATTTTCTTTTTGTCTACTAGATCCTTTTGATTGTTCCTATTACCTCTCTCCATGACAAATTCCAAATTAACCCTTTGATTTGGCTGAAACAAATTTTTTTATATTGATACATGAGTTAGGAAAGATGGAAAGGTAGAACACTAGGTAGACTGATAGCTAATAAATTTTCAATATAAATATATGAAATGATTTCATAAAATAAAATATTAATTTTATTAATTTATTTATGTTTTTTACTTTTATATATTTAATTTTGACATACAATAATTTAGAAAATATTTTATTATTTTTAAAATAATATATAAAAAATTATAAAGAATATTTAACAAGAATTCATATCATTAGAAATATATAATCAAGTCGTAAAAAGATTATTTAACATGTTTTTATATCATTAGAAATATAAATTAAGTAACATAAATAATCTTTTATGAACCTAACATTTTAAAGTAAAAAATAGATGAAAAATGTCAAAAGTGTAGAAGAGTCATTTTATCTAATCTCTCTTATGTCCACATTAAAAGTGGAGTGAAACTTATAAAAATTTAAAAAAATAAATTCCAGATCCAATGAAGAAAGTCAATATATTTTTAATTCATTGACCAAATATGTTGAGTACCTGATCTGGACATTTACATGTTTTTTAACTCTAGGTCCATTCCATTATGCCCTCCATTTTGTTTTTTCTGCTACCGAAATTGCCCTTATCAACTTTGTTAAATTCATAAAATTAATTAAAAAAAACTTTAATTATTTTTATATGATATTTGTTTATTCTTTTAAGAAGAATTAACAGAGACTTGTATACAGATTATAAATAGTATATAATTAAATTAAAATGAACGTTTTAAAATCACTTTTTAATGTTTTCTTGATTGGCAATAATATAAAGTTAGGTATATTATAAACATAATCTTTCTTGTATACTCTTTTTAAAATTATGTATTCTATTCATATTATTTGTAAGATATACCTAGTGCTTTTATTTTTTTGTCATACAAAATAGTTTTAAAAATATTAAACCAAACACTGAATAGAAAAATTTAAGAACAAGGATTCGATGGTCATTTCACTTTCAAAGTTAACTATGTTTCACATGTTCTAAAAAATTGGAGCAGAAGTTGAAGAAATATAATAAATTGGACATTCTGATAAAGTATTTTTGTAAGTGGACTTTTTTAAGCATGCTCCCCTTAAACGAACGAGGTGTCAATTTTCTATTTTTTTTAATGACTTCTTTTTTAATGGAATATATGTTTGAACGAACCGATTGCTAAAGAGGATCCCATAAACTGGACTGCATATTAATTTCTTCTATCAAAAAAGTAGGGATCATCTACGATTTAACTACTTATCATTGATATAAGGTCATTTGGCATATTAAATATATAATGATATGGTCATGTAACCCCACAATCCATAAATTACTAGATTAGGGTATTCATAAGAAGCTAAATTATATATTATAGGAACATAGCTACAAGCATCCCCAAAACACCAATTATGAATATCAACCAGGTCAGAAATGAGTCTTATAGTTATACTATTGGCAACTAATATCCTTGAAGTAGAACATAAATTTGATTGTTATTCGTTAATTACCAAAAAATAAGTACTCTCTCTCTCATCACTACATCTTCATCTTGGTGGCTTTCTCTCTCTCTCTCTCCGGCTGGCACTAATTAATTAATTACTTCAATCCCTAGCTCTTTCCTCGATGACATCTCCACAATTCCCTATTGGTAATGTCTCCCGAATATTCTCTCCTGGGTGGCTCACTCTCCCTCCCCAGAGGTCGCATCCCCTCTTTACTCCCCTTCGCATTGCATTTCAACAGCATCATATTAATTAATTTTCTATAAAGAATAATATTTGCTGCATACATACTATTGTCAGGACAATAAACCATCACTTTTACAACTAAGTTAAATTTGTGACAAAACGTGTGGTTACTACATATTAGTACATATCAGTGTGATTAGGCACAAGTTCGAAGGCATACGTTTTAGTTGATGGATGCAATTGCCTTTGACATATTGGTGTTTGGCTAGCTCTACTTAATTATTTGTGTTTAGTTGGAAGATAATCATTTTCATTAATCGGGAAACGATTAACTTAAATAACGCTTCATCTTTTATCTACCCATGATTCACTATCTCTTGATATTTTGTCACTGATATAGTCCTTGCTTGGTTACGGTGCATATATATTAATTAGTGTATCAAGTCTCTATGTCAATATTACCTTTGATATTTGAAATCATCATTTTTTCTAATTGTGATGTGTCTAATGATGCCATTATCAGACTCAAACTATATCAAATTTAATGCTATCTTACCAAAGAGGCCGTTAAGCTTCAAGGGCTTCATCTAGCTAGAGATCCCTGCAAGGTCTGGTTGATAATATTGGGGGCGCCTCATTCATCTTGCTATATCATGGTTTCACCATCTACTTTGTACAGAAAACCATCATTTGGGTTTGAACACAGGATCAATATTTCTGGAAATAATATAAACGTCGATGATGCATACATATATATATATGGCCATCATACAAATGACGAATTTTTCATACTTAATTATCCCCAAATTAATTAATTAATTAATCTTGCACCACTTACACAGCTAGCTAGCCCCTTACTTCTTGAGGCCGTGGTCGAAATTAACTTGTGTGATCCTTTTGAGACTCGAGTAAGTTCAAATTTTCAAATTCCTTGTGCAGCAGTTTGCCGTCAACGTTTTAATTAACATGCATACTTGCTTTACGTCGAATAGGATAAGCCATTAAGGAGTTACCCTCTGCAATGCTTCATGGAATCTCTCATACTTGGAATTAGTATTATCTTATGACATTGAGTCCGGAGGACTTTGGAATATATCATAACTCTCTTTCCCCTCACTGAAATGAGTTGTAACTTTGCTCCAAATTTAGATAGTCTCCTAGCTTGCATAAGTTTGTTTCTGATATCCACATCTATGTTGTATATATCTTAGGTTCTGTCCTTTTTCCACATGGGCAATATTTTCCTGGCTCATCGGTGTCATCTTCTGTCAACCCTCTGACAGTAGAAAGTCATCAAGTATAACCGAGATATTGTTTTACGGTGAAAAACATTTATGAATGAAAGGGTGAACTTCCTTATTTGAAGAAGAGTGGTGCGCGCCTCTTTCTAGAATTTGAAACTCGTACAGGCTTTTGTTGATAGACTCAACTGCATGCAGGCTTCTAGAGTTTGAAACTCGTACTGATTTTTATGGGATTATGTACGACATTAGGGTTTGCCTGTATGAGAAATCTCGATCATGATTATATTAACATGACATTTATGAACGTCTAACCAGATGCATGTTTCGTAGAATGATAAATTTAAGTTTTTCCTACATGTATATATATATATATATTTGTATCAAACATGATCAATTTATGTCTTTATATACAAGGTGTTTGCATGGTTGCACATTGGTAAAAAGTATTATTAAAATATAGTGTGGGCTACTCAATGACATCAAATTGTCATGTTTAGGGATATGTGCTAACAAGAAAGAGTGGAGTATACCATGTATAAATATGACTCAAAGAGATGACGGACCACAAAAAAGAGGGGTTTATATCTTTTTTCGTTAGGATGGAAATCTTTTTAAAATATTAAATTGTAACAAAAACTCAATTTATATGTCATGCTCCCAAACAACCCCGTTGGCTCTTTAAAAGTGACACATTTTTATGTGATCCCTACCTTTTTGTTAGGAGAAATTAGTAGCTAGGCATCCTCTTTAACAAATGGTTCGATCCAACATTTCCTTTGATAATTATATTTTATAGAGATTTGTGGATGCAAAGTTTCTTTGAGTCTTGAGAGTTTCTCCTCTTTTCTGTACATAATTTTCATACCGTAGAAGTCATTAATTCATTCATCTTCTCTCGTGAATGTAACAAGACGCTTATTGTCTCTGATTCACATCAATCTCAATATGTTGATCTCTATCTTTCTGCTACTTCGTATTTGTTCTTCACAGAATACAAGTCTATTTGGTTGATCGAAATGGTTAAATCTCTTAACATGATATCAGGTAGTGCATGGGCGCTTGATAAGAGAAACTAGTTTTCTAGATCAGAGATAGAGAGAGAGAGAGAGAGAGAGAGAGAGAGAGAGAGAGAGACCCTGGTGCAGTTAACGGCTATTAACCGCACCAGGGTCCCCCCCCCTCTCTCTCTCTCTCTCTCTCTCTCTCTCTCTCTCTCTCCATTCCTCTCAAATACAACACTTCGTCCCTTCTTCATTCCTTCTCTCTCTTCGGCGCGTCGTCCGCCGAAGTGGTCTGTCACCGTAAGACCAGGCGCCGCCGCCTGGAGGAGAACGGGAAAAACCCGGCACCACCTCTCCTCCCGGCGACTCGCCCTTCGTCGGCCCTCCATGGACACCCACTCGGCGGCGACGTATGGCGTCCCTTCGCTGGAGACGGAGGACGACGACGACGACGTTCTCCGTTTCTGGGAGTCCCACTCCGACGAACTGGCAGACCTTTTGTCCTCTCTCCTGCCGCTGAGGGAGGATGCACCGCCGGCGCCCCCTGTCCCGCCGGAGCAGGCCTACCAGCCAGCCGTCCAGGCCATGGGAGCGGGACAGAACTTCAGCGTCGGCGGCGGCGTTCTTCGTCCTGTCACTGTGCCCTTGACCATCCCGTCTCCGCCCGTAAAGATCTCCGTCCTGGACGCCGGCGTCTGGATGCCATTCACCGGACCAGACTGCGCTTGCTGTGTGCTGAAAGATGTCATTCATACCAGTGGTAACGATCGTAGTAATAATCCTAGTATTTATATATATGTAGGGAAAAAAAAAGTTCCAGTATATTCCTGTATGTACAACCGGCCGGAGATCTCTTTCTCATCGAACCGATATCATACGTAGAGGAGATTATCTCCTTCGACGTGAGATCAGATCAGGCGGTCTATAGGGTTCTTATGTTCTTGCACATGTTGACTTTTCCCTTTTCTTCGTCGATCAGAACAGCGTGCAACAGTACCCATATACATATGATCTATCTTCTAATTCCCCGTGTGCTTCTTGTTTCCCCTCAGATCACTGCTGCATGAAGCTATCCATTCACGGCGACCTGCGCTTCATTCACCACGCAGTCCTTGTCATCCACCGCTTGACAGACAGCATCGAGGAAGAAAAATACATTGCAAGGTAAGCGTTTATCGATTGATTCCTCTCGAACGGGGAAGAGCGACCCCTTGCATATATGCCCTTCGATCCGTCTGAACAACATTCTCATCATAACAAAACCCTAACATTTTGAATCTGTTATATATCTAACACACACACATATGTATATATGCTCTCTCTCTCTCTCTCTCTCTCTCTCTCTATATATATATATATATCTAACATAATCTAATTAAGCAGTCTCAACACTGTCGGCGACGCCCAAGCCGTGAAGCAGTTCCTGGTGGATTACGGCTACCGGTGCTACCTAGATGGATATGCGCTCGTGAGGAACACACATGCAGACTTCTACGACGTCCTCTCCGTTCGGATGGATCACGCGGGCCAGAACTTCCCGGCCGTCGGAGCGCAAGACGAATACTTTGGCCTGGTTCCCGCGGCGGCGCCGTACCCGAACTTTGTCGCGGATAATCTCCACCACCTGACACAAGATCGCCGGAAGGACATACCCAAAGGAGCCGACTTTGAGAAGGAGGAGGAGCTCAGGGCCGTGCTCGCCGCCCTGGCGTGGGCGGTTCCGGAGCTTAAGCTTCTGCTCCCTTTCCTGGAGATGCTGCCGGAAGGACCTCCGTTCCCACCACAGCCGGTGGTGGACCTGGAAAAGGAAAAGCTGCATCTCCAGATAGCATGGGGTTACAACGCTCGAAGGGTTGCAGGTTCCTTTCTAAGCTCCTAGAGGGAGTCCGTCTTTTTATTAGATCTTTGCTGACAATACAATGCTGGTATATATACATACATACATACACACTCGTCATTTGTTTATCTTGATATTTGTCTCGTTTGAATGTGTATTTAGGGTTAGGGTTGTACGGGGGTGCCGCCTTACTGGGCAATAAGCTGTGGATCCGCAAGTCTGGCATCGCAGGGCAGGTTGGACGTCTATATATTCGTTCGTTCCATGCTTAATCAATCCTACATTTCTGTCGTTCAGTTATTTTCATTTGTGTTAATTTTATATGATTCTTCGACATGATAGTTTCTCAATATCCAACAGATTAATTAATTCAACATTTATATTTTGGGGGGAAATTTTGTTTCTCCACCCCATCGGCCGTCTGCTGCTTTCTTTTTCTTTATACATCCATGATCTCTACGAACTTTGCGACTAATTAAAATGGATAGCAATCTTACCGGAGTGTGTAATTCGTTGATTTGTTGCCTCTTAGATCGATTTATCTATGCAAAGGCTAGAAATCCGACTAGAGGGATCAAGATTAAGCATTGCGCAATGAATTTATATGAAATGGGAGGAATATTTTGATCCAAGAGAGAGATATAGATATAAGGGGGAACGTGCAAGAGAATTAGCTAGGCAGGGAATCATAGGTCCGATCTGTGCTCATATCGGTGCAGATGAGAGAAGGGTGAGGAGGCCAAAGGCTGTAAATCTTTCGAAGCCTTTGAGAATATTTTTGAGTGTTCCGAGAGATGGTGGTGATCAGTCATCATGATCATATCTACCGTTTCCTATACTCTTGTGGAGGACTTCGTGTGATTGAGGAAGTAGTGGAGTTTGCCTTAGTATTTTCCTTGAGCATGCACTAGAGAGAGTGTGTCAGTGTGTCTCGCTGTTGATTTTCTCTCATTCGACGGTTGGAGAGAGTTTTCTCTAAGAAAATAGGTATTATTCTCATTGATATAATAAATATGTTGTAATAAAATCAATATATTTGGATCCCGTGTATCTGTGTACAAGTAATTAACTAGTTTGAGGAGATCCCCACTCTTGTTTTATGTTGCTAGATATATACATGTTGCACACCTTAAATAATCGAGTTTAATTAAGTGTTCCATAGTATTCCGTAGGAGAAATAGAACCATATATCAACTAAATTCTTCATGTTTTACTTTTGAATTTTGTAAAATAGCTACTGCGTACAGTGTTCTCGTCTATCCACATTTCGATCTATTAAAGTAAATTCTCAGTGGCTGGCTAGACTGGTATATATTTATCTATCAGTTAGGTTTCAAGGACCATTTGGATTTGGAGATAAATCTGGTTTATGGAGATAAATCAAATTTATCCCTATACTAAACACATATTAAATTTTTAATTACTTACCTCTATACAACTCCTCATTGTAGATTAAGAACAAATATATAAGAAGAAGTGCAAAGTGAGTTACGTAGTTTTTGCTTTCAAAGATCTTAACGTCAACAAAGCTGTAGTTGTTTTTGACGTTGTTGGCTTTTTAAATTAAACTCTTAAGCATGTAGTGGATAAAAATATATGTGCACGTTTTGTTGGAAGATTCATTTGGATGGTCAAACAAGCAAATAAAACCTTTCTGATGAATAATAGTATTAAGGAGTAAGAACATTTTCCAAAAATCAGGGAGTTGCCCCTTTTTGTGAACCAAGCAGAGAATCCTCTCAGTTAAGAGTTGGAGAGTATATATCATCTCCATATTAGACATAAATTATATGAGACCCATAAATATAATAAATTTACTCTTACAAAATATTGAAAAAATGTCCAATTAACGAAGAATTAACATCATATCTATTTATAAGAAAAAAAGATATAGAAAATTGTGTAAATTATAGAGGAATTAAACTCGTGAGTCATACACTATGAAATTATAAGAAAGAGTTTTTGAGTAGTGATTAAGGAATTGTACAAATATTTGGCAAACCAATTTAGATTTACATATGCTTGGTCGATCTATAATTGAAGTTATTTTTCTTATTAGAATTTTGACTGAGAAATATTGATATATGGAAAAAAAAATGTCTATGATAGAGCTCCGAGAGAGATTTTGTGATAGGTGTTGAAACAAAAGATAGTGTTGGTTAGATAGACACTGATGACAAAATACATAAGCATGATGAAGCAACCCTTAACGTATGTACAATTAGAAGAGAAACAAGAGATTTTTCTATTTCAATTAACTTACGTTAGGGTCTACAATAAATTCATATCTTTTTGTATTAGTTATTGATAAATTAACGAAAACTAATATACCTTGGTATATGATATATGCAGATGACTTCTTATTGATAGATGAGACACAAGAAGGAGAGGAAAGTTAGAATCATGGAAAAAAAATTTAAAGACTAAATGTTTCAAGATAAGTAGAACTAAAACAAAATATATGTATTGTAAATGTAATGAAAACGAAAAAGAACTAGATGATGGTGTTAGTTTGGATGTGGTAATACTATCTCAAATAACCCAATTCAAATATATTTGATCAATTATTTAAAAATATGGAGAATGTGATGAAGATGTTATTCATAGGTTTAAAGCAAGTTGGGTGAAATGGAGATTTTGCCCCAAGGGTTCTATATGATCATAAGATTCTACTAAAGTTGAAAGGAAAATTTCATTGTATAATTATAAGGCCAACAATGGTTTATGGTAGTGAATGGACAATAAATGAAAATATAGGAATGTTACTAAAATAAGAATGTTAAGATAGATGAGTGATCATACTAAAAAAATGTGGAAATAGTGACAATTGTAGATAAATTGAAAGAATGAAAAATGAGATAGTTTGGACATATTAAATGTAGATTTAAAGAGACTCTAGGAAAAATACAAAATATTAAAGTAATAAAAGCAAAAAAAAACATGATAGATATATGTTAACTTAGAGGTGAGTAATTCAATATGATTTATATGGTTTAAATATTTGTGTAAGTAACTTAAAATTGACATAAGTGAAGAAACAATATCTATATAGCTGACTCCAAGTAATATGAGACAAAGAGAATTGAGTTGAGTTGAGATTATAGCAAAATAATGTGTCGTAAGTATTTGTATTTATGTTGGAGAGAATTCTTCTAATCCTTGAGTAGTGAAATTCTTTGTCGGGAGACAGAACCCTGTTTTAAGTTGTGGTCACTGCTTGTACTGCTGCAATAGCTCCTGGTAAACACTAAGATTAAACAGATTTTATCGCCGTCATTTACTATTAATCAGCAGGCCTTGTTGGAGGAGGAGAAGATGAGAATGGGAGGTGTACATATATTGTCTACCATCAAGATATGTGCAACGTACGCGTGTTCATAAGATATTGTAGACTCCGAGCTCTCGGTGGAAGCCCTCGCCCGGCGAACTCCATCCGCTCGATGGAACCCCTCCTTGGCAAAACCCCTCCGTCTGGCGAAACCCTCATCCCCTCTTTGTCCCCCTCCGGCTTACCCCCTCTATCCCCTTCTCTTCAAGCATCTTTGATGCCCCCTTCCCCTTCTGTCCTCTCCGATGCCTCCCCCTCGCCCTCCCCCCTCTGTCCCCTTCTCTTCAAGCATCTCTGATGCCCCCTTCCGCTTTTGTCCTCTCCGACGCCTCCCCCTCGCCCTCCCCCTCGCCCCCCAAATCTTAAGGCAGACCCCCTCGCACCCCCCCTTTTTTCCCAGGGTCCCCCCGCTAGAACCCCCCTCGCCCCCTCAACACAGATCCTCCTATTCTCATGCCATCTCCAGCATCCCTCTACCCCTCCCGGCTTCTCCAAGTCCCCCCCTGCCCCTCCAACTTCCCCCTCCCTTCTCCCCGGCGACCCCCTCCCCCTCCTGACCTATCCGACGCCCTGTTTGCTCCACCCCTGTAGAACCCTCCTTGTCTCCTAAGCCCTCAAACTCCCCTCCCCCCCTTCTCTTCTAGTGCGGTCCCTCCGATGCTGGTTAGCCCTTCGGCCTCCCCACCCCTCGAGCTAAACACACCACCCAAATTGTCTTTCTTTGTTATTTTGTTTTGATTTTGCTTAAGGAGGGAATCCCTCCCTCCCTAATGTTTAGTTCTATTAGTTTGGCTCCTAGTTTAGTGCTTTGCTTAAATGTTCATTTAGGCTTTTTGGCTTTTCTTGATGCACTATTGCTATGGAGTTTGACCTATCTATGTGTGTGTTTAACATGCTTTTCTTTTATTTTTCTATGTTGCTTTTTTAGTGGGCTTTGTCTCACTCTCTTTCCATGCCATTGTCATAGTCTCTCTTTCAGGACTGATAGTCTAGGCAATGTGATCATCCGATTCTATGATAACCGTCAAACTCCTTTAATAGAGTCTCTATCAATGCTATTCGACCTTCAGTCGAGTTGTGGATAAATCTCATGTTGTTGGACTTATTGACTCTCACCAAATTTTCACTGGTCCTATTCTTTGTTCTCTTTGATCTGTGTTGCTATAATGTTCAGTTTGTACTTTTATTTTGTGCAATGAATATGAGTATGTCTTGTGACCCAAAAAAAATAAGATATTGTAGAGTACGTTGGGGATTCCCTTGTGTGAGACGTACGTGTTCATAAGATATAGAATGCGTAGGGATCCCCTTAGTTCATAGTTTGAGGGTATTCACTCCAACCTGGAAAATATGTGGGGGCACAGTACTATAATTAATGTGCATCATGTTGCAGCATCAAAAATTAACAAACCCCACGGAAAAACTTTTCTTCAAGGAATACACACACACGTATATTTATATGGAGATCGGTGGTTTTTCTTGTGTTGACAAGAGAAGGCGCTCAGTTCACCGCTTCCATGGAAAACTGTCCGGCATCGCAGATAATTGGCAAGAATAACATGCGTCTTAATTATATATACATACACATCGATTATCTAAACAAATGCATATGTTTTTACTTCTATTCATCTCATCTGCCATTGAAGCGAGTGCTCGAGAGCTCGACCAAATTAGGTGAACCACTGGAAATATTTGTGAATGGGAAAGTTGGGCAATTAACCATGCACATCTAGCTAGGTCTGTTGGATTGACAATATATACATCGTTCTTCTCAGAACGATTAATCTAGTACCAAATCAACACAGCTTCCTAGCTAGCTAATTAATTGTTTGGTGTTCCTAATTGTGCTGTGATTGGTTGTCAAACAAATTAATTCACAGAGGGAGAGGACTGGACTGCTGACTTTTGGGGACATCGCCAGCGTCTTCCACACGCCCATCACTGAAGCGGCTACCGAGCTCAAGATTTGCACCACCGCACTGAAGAAGGTCTGCCGCAGGTTCCGTGTGTATCGCTGGCCTCATCGCAAGGTCGTCGATCGGCAGTCATCTCTCTCTCTCTATATATATATATATCCAGCAAACTAATATATAGTTATTCTGTTTCGCTCCTTAGGTCTCAGAGTTGGTGTTATTTCTCATCTTGATGCAGGTCTTAAGCTCGGCGAAGAGGATCGAAAGCTTGCGACAACTTCTGGAGGGTCAGAGTGGGGAAGATGCTGCAAGGACGCTGATTCTCCTCTATGCGGAGAGGAGGGAGCTGCGCGTTCTCTACAGGGTTAGGGTTTGAAATCAGCGCCCTAAGCGTTACGCGCAGCAGGGACAATATATTTATATATTTATGCTATTGTGTGGTAATCATGAACCATACTATATATATTTATGCTGTTGTGGTCGTCATGAACCATAATATATATCTCTATGTGTGTGATTGTGATTTGCTTCCAGTTTGAAGGCCCTACCCGGCCGTGACATTTACATCTATGTATGAGTGCTCTCTGCTTCGTCATGCAGTTCGAGAGCAACAACTTTAAATATTATATCTGCTTGCTATTTGCTTTATGTTGGTGATCGAGATTTTACTAACCTGCAGGATATCATATATATATATGCGTGTGTGGCTCCCGTTTGGGCTCCAAAAGAAGATTATATATACTTGGTTTGGTAGGTATCTAGCTAGGGTTGTTCATTGTTAGTTTTATGGCTCATTAATTGTATTTTCTTCAAAGCAACAGTGAATCAGGTCATTTGAAAATCAAATTCTAATTATTTGAAGTAGTTAATTACTTGCATGCATATATAGATAATTGTTTCATAAAATACACCAGCTTCATGTATATTCTTTTATTAGGTAGGCTATGGAATGTTTGGTTGCATGATCAATTGAGTTTTTATTACAATTTTATGTTTTTGTAATAAAATTTGTTAAAGAAGATGTTTGACAACCATTAAAATTTTATATTTTGAAAGAAATTTTCTTCTTAGATAGAAAAGAGGGTTTCAGTACCTCTTTTTTTATCTTGTTGTCCTCACCACCTTGTTTGGTCATATATGACATACTCTTTTATGCTTTTTTTTTTTTGAAAAGGGGGGAGATTCATTCTAAATATTAAAAGGAGGAAGGAGAAACACCCCATAGAGTCAGAGACCAGCTGGTCTACTACAACAGATGGGGGTTCAGGGGGGATACTAGCTTGTGCTAGAAACTCTAGAGCCCATCTAGCTAGGAGATGGGCAGCCTGGTTACAACTTCTTGGAACAAAGGAAATCACAAAAGATTTTGATGCCAACAGCTGTTTGCAATGGAGGATATGCTGGTTGGCATGCTAGGAAATGGACCCACACCGTTGATAGCTTCTGCGATGATTTTGGCATCCGTCTCAATAGTAACACAGGAGTTCGCCTGCGCAGTCCACACACAAGCTTCCCGGATAGCCAAGGCTTCAAGTAACTGGGGGTCATCAAAAAAAGAAAATGATGTCTTCCAGTGAAGCAAAGACCCCTTCTCATTACGAACAATGTGGCTAGTGGAGCCACGGCCATCCTTGATGCCACAGTCAACATTAACCTTGAGAGTAGATGCAGGAGGCGGACACCATTTGTCTGGACATTCAGGAGGTTGAGTACTCTTCATAGCCAAGAAGAAACTAGCATCTTGGTTAGCTCTCTTGAGGATAGACAAAGGATGGAGCTTCCTGTTTCTGAATTGAGTATCAGATCTGGCCTTTCAGAGATGCCAAAGAATGGTGAGGGGAAGAGTACCCAAATTCCTTAAGTTACTTAGATCCTGCTTTAACCAAGACAGCCAAGTAGAAATGGTCTGATGAGTATATCTATCCTTCTAATTTTCAGGAGCACCTAAAGGTGAGGCTAGCCAAATAGCCCGGGACCTGGTACACTCAAAAATAAATACTGCATGGATTCTTGACAGTCCAAGCACACTTTGCACATGCTACTGATGTAAGGCCACCGGGTAGAAATCACCTCATTAGTAGGCAGATTGTTAGATAGGCACTTCCATAAGAAAGTAACGATATTTTGAGGGCATAAGTGAGCTATCTTAGGGTGCCAGAGCAATCTCCAAACAGAAGAGTCTGACGGCCCAGGTGGCCTGGCAAGATCAGACAGAAACATGTACGCCGCCTTAACGGACAAGTTACCATCGTTAGTGAAAGGTCACACCAAGGAATCCTCGGTAATATTAGTGAAAATTGGGGTTCTGAGGATCCTCAGGGCCGAAGACTCCACAAACCAGTGCTTGATAAGTTGAACATTCCAACTATCTTCACTTATGATATCCTTAACGAAAATTGGGTTGAACATAGAGGACTGATTCTTAGGTCCCCGTCTGTCCAGGATCCAAGGCTGACATACTCTTTTTTGTTATTACATCTAGGGTTGTTCACTATTTGGTTCAACCCGAAAAATTAAACCAAATCAGGAGTTTAGTTTGGTTTGAACTACTGATCGGTTTGACTTGATTTCTAGAGTCCTTCGAACCAAACCAAACCGTTAAACAGAATAAGTCGAATTAGATTAAAGATTTTATTTTAAGTTATATATAATACATTATTTATGTGTCTTTTCTTATAAAAATAAACTTGTTTCAGGAGTTTTTAAAACAAATTAATGAAATGTATAAACAAATACACTAAATTTTAATAGAATGTGATTTAAAACAAATAAAATAAAATTATATATTACGATATTTACTCTACCTTAATAAAATATGGTTTGAACCGAACCGAATCGAACCAAACCAAGTCAAACCAAATTTGATTTGAGAGATAATTTGGTTTGGTCTGGTTTGAGAAGAAATATTCAGGAATCAAACCAAACCAGACCATGAACACTTCTGATTACATCTCTTCCAAACATGTTTTATATGTTAGCTCACCCTTTAAGTTAATATAATTTTTATCATGAAAGTATATAAAAATTTATTGTGCAATGCTCGAGGTCCCAGATATTCATTAATGCAATCTTCTCGATCACTGTTGTTCAAAAAATTGAGGACTGCTATTAGATCATGTATGATATCATTTTAAACCAACCCATGGGTCGGCAAGATGCTGGAAGAAGAGGTGGCCTGCTCATCTTTAAGTTTTAATTTTACTTGTTGTCATTAGCTTATGTAGAAAATAAGGGCATAATTAACACACATGTTTCTAACAACATTTAGTTGATTGAATTGTAAAGTAAACACTACGGGGGTTAATTATAAAAAATTCAAACAAAATTTGAGCTTAAATATATGGGTTAAATAAACGATAACATCTTAATTAATAATACAGCTTAGAATATAAAATTATACAATTCTAGCGTTCATATCAACCGGACAGCTCGTATGCATGTGTGTGTTTGCTTCACCTGCCCCTCCAAACATGACAAGACAAACAGATTAAAGCCTCAAGCTCCGCAGCGGATCGATGAAGTCAAGTTACAGCGATAGTTCGCCAATAAATTAAAAACATCACCGCCATGCTCCACAATATTATTTTGAGAACAAATTAAGGAAACCATCCTCTTCTTTTGGTAGAGAACCCTCTCAAAGTGATGTCACTTGGAGGACAGATATCGGTGAAAAAGAGAAAACGCCGCTGCAGTCTCCAACCAGAGAACGCCACGATATTTCTTAGTTACAACTCTCCACACGACCAAAAACAAAAGTAAAACAAAACAAAATAATTAAACGACCATCCGCAGCAAAATCTCTCTCCTTCACCCCCCCCCCCCCGCGAGATGATCTATTATTTTCCGTCAACTGAGACAATAAACTAAGCTGATATCGAGCAAATATATATATATATATAGTTATATTTTGTGTAATAGGAAAAGATGCAAAAGTGAATCTGATATTATAATTCATATTTTTAAAAAAAAAAATGGAGCTGAAGATATTATCTGGTTCAAAATTATAGATGGGTTATTTCTGATTATTAAATTAGAAATAAATCTTAAAATAAAAATTTACAGATGCCAACCAAGCGCATGGGTCACAAAGAGTCATTCAAAAATGGATCTTAAATAAAGCGGAGCAGATATATTTCTACATGTGTTCGAACCGTATGGACAACAAACATCATCCATAGCTATAGAAATATATATACTATGATGCATGGATAAACAATTAACATCATCCGAATAGACAAATACGAGCCTAGCTAGAACAGAAACTAAATTACGGGCATCCCTATGATTAAAAAGAATTAGAAAGAAAAAAAAAAAACAACTAAACAATGAGAAGATCATCCGATCAACTGCTCCCGGACCTGGATTTTCCAGCAGTTCCCACCAAACGGGCGAGAAGTTTGTGGGCTCTGGAAACCGCTCATTAGAAGATACCAGCATTAATGATGACCGATGGTGGTGGTGATGGACTGATGGTGATGAATAAAGAGATTAAGATAGGAGCTGAGGTATTATTAGTTGATGGACTTGTACAGATTGGTGTGTGGCAGTTGAGGGTGGGAGGGAAGCTCTGTTACATCTGATCCAGCTGGGGAGGTGTCACGTGAGAGTCACGTGAGGTAGGTGAGGGCGCAGCATGCATCGATCTAGGAAGCAGCTAGCTAGCTGAGCCTCAAGCATGTGGGGTTTCTACACCAACCAACCCCAGGCCCTGTTGTGGGGGTAATATTCACACTATAATGAAGAATGACCACCATATATATGTAGATCATGACATTATATTATGAAGACATGACCCAAACCCTGAATGCAAATTAAGGGAATTCATGGACTAGACAAAATGGGGTTCTAGTGGAGGAGGAGGAAGGCCCAAGCTTCCCTCCTGACCAACCCAGCTAGCTGGTCAAAATCACTGGTTATTTATATATAAAAGAACCTGGAGAAGAAGAGGCATATATATATAGACACACACACAGAGAGATATGTCCCTATTGGACCAATTCCAACTTCAAAGACTTAAACCTCACCAGTCACCAGACAGTAAAAGTTAGACATTCTCTGGTGAGTTGTTGGGTTGGACGGGTTGACTTTTTGGTTGACCTGGGCGTGATTGTACTGATAGACTCTCTCTCTCTCTCTCTCTCCTCACAGAGACGACAAGGTTAAAGCCGATCGATCATAGTGGGTGAGACTTGAGAGCATTAATTACGGTGATGGCTGGAAACGTGGAACTAATTTACTTATTTATTTAGTTAGATTTTCGTGTAATTTAACAACGTTGACCGTGTGATCGCGTGCTGAATTACGCGGACGGCTGACTTAGTGTGCTCGCTGGTCCCACCTGATGAACGGCCAGGATTGGAAGAGGAGGGGGGCTGTGGGGTCAAAGCCCACGGTGTGGACGGACGGACGGCCATGACCACATATATATGCGTCTGGTCTGAACGCCGCCGCCAGCCGCTTGCCGACCATCAACCAAGCCCTTCCCTTCCAACGACCTGAGCCCTCGCTTGTACATATTATATGTTTCGTAATATAATTTTATATAAATTTGAGATGACGAGACATATAAATTTATTAATTTTGGTGAGAGATGCTGGTTACAAAAAAGAGTGGGGATCATGTATGCCTGCGACAGGGGGGGAGGGGGAGGGGACCATAAAAAAGTCTTAGATTTTTTTTTTTGGTTCGGGGAAGAATCTTCTATAAAAAAAAAATTCATAATGATTGTCCAACATTGTTTTTGACAAGTTTCATTGAATAATATATTTTTTAATAAAAAAATCTATTTACCCTGCAACCAAACACCCCCCCCCCCCATAGACATTTGATGCTAGTTCACGTTTGATCTTAGTTAGTTCATAAAATTTGAACGCAAGTTTATTTATGAAATCCAAAATTGAATTTTTTTTTACACTAACTGAAGTTCGATTTAAATTCGTAACTTTAATGCTAATGTGACCATTAATTGAATATTAATAATTTATTTTTTAATAAATATTTAAAATATTAATTAATCAATCAATCCATCAAATCTTTTACCCTACTCAAACTTATCTCTCTCTTTTTTGGGTCAATGAATAGAGTTCTTTTCTTATGTAAACTTAAACTCATCATTTAATATAACACAACACGAATCGAATTTTTATCCGTTAGAGTTTCGAGCTACCCAATAATAAATTAAGGGCATTTTCAGACATTATCGGACAAGGTACACGCCATACATGACAAAGGATACCAAACGAACAGAATAAGAAACACTATCGGTGTGCCCATCCTTTAACCAGAGTAGTTGCGTAGCGTACGGTCATAAGAACAACTATCTGCAGTCGGCAGTTCGAAAGTGGTTCTTCTTATTTTTACTACTTATTTTAGCCGCGGCGGGCCGCCGGCGGGGGGCGGAGCGGACAGCGCGCCGGGTGTCCGCCGCATGGGGGAGGGCCGCTGGCAGGGGGAGTGGACACAGCGGCGGGCCGCCGGCGGGGGGAGGAGCGGACAGCGCGCCGGGGGAGCACCGCGGCGAGTGGGGAGGGCCGCTGGAAGGGGAAGTGGACACAACGGCGGGGGGCACCGCCGTGGGGGGAGGGCCGCCGGCGGGGGGGAGCACCGCGGCGGAGGAGAGGCGGACGACACTGTGAGGTCATAACCAAACACTACTGTCTAATTTTTAAAAATTACGATAATTTTGCCAAACATCAAATAATTAAACTATTTTGATTTTAAAAATAAAATTGAGAAGTCAAATAATTTTAATTTCAAAAACGAGGTTATCTTAAAATTAAAAAGGCTGCCAAACACCCTATTACGCCGTTAATTAAAAAGGGATGCAGCAACCCGCGCATGCGACCGGCGCGCTCCGATTCGTGTTAAGTTAAATTCTTGGGGCTGTTTGGCCTTGAAAAGAAGTTGTGAGGCATATAAGTTCTAGAGAGAGAGAGAGAGTATATGTATAATTATATGAAAAAAAGAGGCAGCTTTGTTAGCCCTGAAGATGGAATGTACTCACGTAGACTTTCCCCGACCGATTCATCCACCTCTGCTCCAATCCAACAACCCTCCCCTTTTCTTTTATTTTCTCGAGAAAGCAGCCGAGAGAGAAGAGAAGCTTCCACGAGATCGGGCCGGTCAACAACCCCCCCCCCCCACCCTCTCCTCCCTCTTTTAATCTTCTTCCTCCTCTCATGAAGATCCCACCTTTCTCCTCGGTCCGCCACCTTTGCGGAGAGGATCTCCTCCCTCCTCCGAGCTCTTGCGGACGGACCTCACACAGGAAGAAAGAAACAGCTTCCGAGGTCGCCGGCCCGCCACCGCCTGCTCCCAGATCGGTGGAGGAGACCTGCAGGCCGGAGGCCCTTCCTCGTAGATCGAGCGCCCCGTTGCCGTCGTTCCCTCTTGCAGATCAGATGGAGCCTGCGCGACGGCGACCGGCCAGCCCGAGCTTCTTCTTTCTCTACCTCGTGGCGGCGACGTCGGCCTTCGCCCTCCAGGCCGCCGCCCAGGGCTGCGCCGGCTTCGGTTTCTCTCAGAACAGGGCGTACGGCCTCTGTAACTCCCTCTCGAGTCTGGGCTCCTCCCTCCACTGGACGTACGACCCCTCCAATGGCACCGTCGACGTCGCCTACCGGGCGCCGCAGAGCGCCGACGGCTGGGTCGCCTGGGGGATCAACCCCACGCGTACCGGCATGGTCGGCACGCAGGCGCTCGTCGCCTTCCCGAACTCCAGTACCGGCGGAGTGGACGTCTACACCACCCAGGTCTCCACCTACAAGCCGTCGATGAAGCCGGGAGCCCTCTCCTTCTCCGCCTCCGGCGTCTCCGCCGAGTACGGCGGCGGCGTCATTACCATCTACGCCACCCTGCAGCTGCCCGGTAACCGGACCCGGGTAGGCCACACCTGGCAGGCCTCCACCGTCTTCGCCAACGGCGTCCCGGCCGGTCACCCCACCAACGGTGCCAACGTCGCCTCCGCCGGCACCATCGACTTCCTCTCCGGCGAGTCCGCTTCCTCCGGCAACTCCGTTACCCGCCGTAGGAACGTAAGCACCGACGGCGGAACTTCACCCCCCGCATCAGATTCCGGCCGGCCTGATCCTCACGCTCTGTTTTTCCTGTGCTCCAGACCCACGGAGTGCTGAACGCGGTGAGCTGGGGGGTGCTGATGCCCGTCGGCGCCATCATCGCCAGGTACCTGAGGGTGTTCCAGTCGGCGGACCCGGCCTGGTTCTATCTCCACGTCGCCTGCCAGTGCTCCGCCTACATCATCGGCGTTGCCGGATGGGGAACCGGTCTCAAGCTCGGCAGCGACTCCGCCGGGGTGACGTACAACCTTCACCGTAACATCGGCATCTCACTCTTCTGCCTCGCTACCCTGCAGGTACCAATTTCATCAGCTCCCTCCGCCCTCCGCCGTCTGCCGGCCGGCGGCGCTGCAGAACAAGATTAGCAGGGAGTAGTTAATTGCCCAAATCTGAAGAGAAGATCAAGTCCCCGTTCTGGTTCTTGCTCGGGAGATTTGGGGAAAAAGGTCAGATTTTGCATCAGGAATGTTGAAGCTGCTTCATCCGGATGGTCGCTGCGCTCCCCGAACCCTCCCCCCTAATCTTGTTCTGCACAAGGGTTTCTCGCCGAATTAATAAAAGAAAAGATCTCTTTTTCTTCTTCTTTTTTTCCTTCTGCGTCTTGGTTTGATGTGTGTCGTCTTCTTCCTCGCGCTCCGCGCCTGCTTCATGCCCTAGGTGTTCGCCCTGATGCTGAGGCCCAACAAAGACCACAAGTACCGGATCTTCTGGAACGTGTACCACCACGCCGTCGGCTACGCCGTCATCGTCCTCAGCATCGTCAACATCTTCGAAGGGTTCGACATCCTGCAACCCGCCAAGAAGTGGAAGCGCATCTACGCCGGCGCCCTCATCGCTCTGGGCGCGGTCGCGTTCGTCCTGGAGGCGGCGACCTGGGGGGTTGTCCTCAACAGGAGGAAAGACAAGTCTCACCACGGCGCCAACGGGACCGCCAACGGCTACGCCGGCAGGCACCAGCAGGTGGTGTAGGCGGTACCGGAGCCACCGTCCCTCGATCATACGTTGTTACCGGAGTAGAAGAGGATGGGTATTGCCGTTGATAAACCAGTAGAAGATAGCCATTCTTTCTTAGGGTTTGTAGAGGCCAGTAGCTCTGATACTCCAGTTTATGCATCCACTTGAGTTTTTTCTTTTTCCTGTTTTTTGGTTTTCTTCCTTTCTTCTTGTTTTTTTTTTCCTTTTTTTTGGCTCCATTTCTATGTTATGAACTGGTGGTACATGAGATTATGCCACTCTTATGTATGTTTATACATGGTTCCTGCATCCGACACGTCTTTGGTTTGCTACTCTTGTAAAAGCTTGGTCTTTCTCTTCTCTGGGTCAGTAGCGGAACAATGGTGAGCAAAATATGATGATATTGTCTACCGATGTCCTTCCCTCATCAGATTAGTTTTAAGGACTGTTTGGATAGAGTATTAGTCACAAATATCAGATTACGTATACATAAATATATAGTATAAAATATCATTTTTTCTATTTTCCATATTTTTCATGTAATAAAAAATTATTTTTATATTTTTTAAAAATAATAATAAATCTGATTCTGTCCAACCTGAGTCACAACCTAATACAACTAAGTCAAATTTGAGGCCGACCGACCCAAGGGTATCCCCCGACCTGCCTTGCTTGCTGCCAAGTATCTACTAATTATCTTGCCATTTAACATGTTCATAATCACAAGGCAAAAAAAAAAAAACAAGTGCCACAGAACTGGATGCCTGAGTAAAAAGCATCTACATGGTTCACTTGAATGAAGAGTAAACTGCCCAGCTCTGAAAATACCTTCTCTTTCTTGCGCATATTTATCAAATAACGATAATATTAACTATTTAAGCTGTAGGGGGCATACCTACTACTACTCTCCCTACACAAATCCAGAAACGACGAAGTGAATATTTTCTTGTTGCTTTACAAAATAATTTCTGAAGTACTACACTGCCCCCGGTCAGCAGCATCTTTTCTCACTTCCAGAGCTGCAATCTCTTTTACAACTTGGCTCTTGTCTGCCTCAAATTGATCGTCCTCTGTACAAAAACAATCAATACCAAAGTCAATTATTGACACAGAGACTGGAAAGCTTTAAGTATTTGGATGAAAATGGCTGCAACTTGGTGTTCCCTACCTTTTTCTGTTTTGAAGGCACTAAAAAGACGAAGCAACTTGCTTTTGTTGGTGACAAGTATACTTACGATCTCAGGTGGCTTGTTCTGATTAGCGACAAATAACTGGATATGGTAGAATAGGGAGTAAGCACGTAAACGCAATGTTAAAAAATCTCAACCTGGCTACTGCAGGACAATGGGCAATTACCTTGAATACATGAAATGCCTCTATTTGGATATTCTTACTGGACTCCTGTACATGAAACCAAATTTAAAAATTCAGTAAAAAAAACTTCAGTGAACCAGTTTTAAGCTGAGTTGGTCAAACTTAAGTAAAAGTTTGCACATAGAGGTGCAATTGTGCAAACAATCCAGTTCAGCAGACAAGCAGACTCATACTCCACTTTAAAGCTCACAAGCAGCTTGATTAAATATTCCCCTCCCCCCCCCCGGCAATTAACTACTAGATTAAATATTTATTTAAAAATTTAAAATAGAACCACTCAGTAGTTATAGTATCAATTGAACCTATCAAATGGGTTGAAATTGAACTTAATCTGAGCTTCAACTTGAGTTTAAAAAACCAAGCTCAAGTTTTGTAAGCTAAAATTCGAGCTTCATAAACAAGCTTAGACTGGCACAAGTTTTGAGCTTCATAAATAAGCACAGATTGAGGTCGAACTCAACCTTGGACCGAGCTTGAGTCAAGTTCCAATTCAAGTTTGAGCACAAATTCGGCCAGATCAAGTAAATGAGTAGTTCGACCAGCCAAACCGAGCTGACCAAGTAAACAAGCTGAGCTTGAACAAAGGTTGAGCATGCTCATCAAGTATCGAGCCGAGCTCAAACTCAAACAGAAATAAACAAGCTGAGTTCAAGCAACATGCTGCTCAACTCAGCTCAGCCCGTTTGCACCCTACTGGCATATGCAGAAGCAATCTTTAAGCTCATAACGTGGATCAACTCCTAGAAGTAGGCACTATGCAGAACGAGGGAGCTTGTAGGTCATAACAAAAGGGATGCAGGTTAGCACAATGGTGACAACGGCAGTCGGCAGCAAGACATGACAGAAAGTGCTGAAACCACTGAAAGGAGGTAAAGATGACAGCCGCAATGTCAGTAAAAAATGCCATAATAATTATTATAGAAGAGGCTATGCTCATGGCTTCTGTAAATGTCAAAAGCGGCAGGGCTAGTGTTACAGCAGAAAAAGGATAAATCAGTATAGACCAGCTGGCCAGCTGGGCCAATGACCCTAGAACAAACCTAAAGACTAGGCAAGCTAAGTTGGTCTAAGAAAAAAGTGAAGAGAAACTGATTCCAGGCAAGAATGCATTCAAAAAAGGGCATACACTAGGCTGATCTTAGCCTATCCCGAGCATCCTCAATGACACCTCAAGCAGCCCCGTTTCAGTCACAGAAATACAATGCTAACAGTACTGGCATAACACCTCACCAAATATGGCATACCACTAATCTTCTAATAATTACCTGGCAATAGATCCCCCATCAAAAGGATCTTAAGGCTTCCCTTCATCTCTAACCATTTCATTCATCCATATTACATAAACAACAATCTTATCATCCTTATCTATCAACATCAAGAAAGTTCTAATATACACCAGAAACTAAGACTAGGGGTGTCAAGTGGACGGGCTTGGGCCAGCCCGGCCCAAACCCATCTTATCCCATATGTGAACAGCCCAAGCCCAACCCACTTTAAATATAATCAATGTAAATGGGTTTAAGTCCAATGGGCCACAAAAGCCCATTTACAGCCCAATGGGCCAAACAACATAAAAGGTAAACGTGTGTGCATATCCTATAATTAATTTGTGGTTCACGATGGGGAATCTATAACTCTATTTGGTAGCATAAAAAATGAAAAACATTGAAAATGTTTTACGCTTTCATGGAAAAGTACTTGCAAATCGATTGGAAATAATTTTCTTTCATATAGTAATTTTAAAAAAATAAAAAACTTGTTGCATCATGTAACTACTTGTGTAAATATTTTTTGAAAATATTATCAGAAATTTAAATGTACTTTCATAAAACTATTTTAGTTATATATCATTTTACAAAATACATAAAGTTTTTTTCTTATTCTATATAATAAAATTACATGAGTTTTGAATTAGTTTTTTTAGTTAGAACAACTTAAAAGCTGATAATTAAAACTTATATGTAATAAAATATTATTTATAAGTTATACTTTAAAAAATACATATTTAAAAATGTAATAAATTGTGTATTTATTTTTAATAATGTTTAAAAAATATTTAAAATTTTAAAATAATATAAAATTTATCAAATTTTTTATTCAATGTGATTTATTATAAAAATAATTTATTTACAACATTGACTTTTTAATTTATACTGTTTTCATTTTTTATTTACCTACTAGGATCATAATCAAGTGCTCCCCAAAATTGATTTAAGGCTGATTTTGACAAATGCCAAAATCCTCGCTTTGGTGTCGTCAAAAGAAATTAATTTACATTGACTCTCCACTGCATGCAACCTAGGGCTATAAACGGGTCGGATTCAGTAGCGGAATCACCAGAATCCGATTCCGATTTCGATTCCAATAATTTCAGAATCACTATGTTCCGATTTCAATCCGATTCCAATAATTTTCAAAATATATATTAAATATTAATTTTTATTCAAAAATGAGTTAATAATTCACATATAATTACTAAAATTTGATATTATCTCTTTAAAACTTTATTTTTGTCATTTTATTAATTTATATAATAAATTTTATAATTTATTTAACTTTATTTTATTTTTATTTTTATTTATTTATTTATTTTTTATCGAAATCGGATTAATAGAAATGGAGTCAACTGATTCCGATTCCGATTCTAATAAACTACCATAATATCCAATTCCATTTCCGATAACTTATAGGATACAGAAACAAGTTTCAAACCCATTAATTTTTATCGGAATAGCGGAATAGCGGATTCCGTTTACACCCCTATTGCAACCAAATTAATTTTGACCATGCGTCAACTTTTATGGAGAAGTGAATGCACCCCTATCTCTTGATAATTACAAAGGTACCCACTACCCAATGCTATTATCTACCGTACAAGACCAGTTCACATCTGCACTTTTGCTACTTATTATACTTTGAGGTGAGGGGATGCCCATGACGGGCTTTTAGACGGGCCATCGGGCCAGCCCGCTAACCTACATAAGATGGAGAGGAGCATCTGTGTTAAGCCCGTTTAATATTGTAGAGGGCTTGGATGGGCTGTTGGACGGCCGTTGGGCCAGCCTGTATCATTTGACAGCCCTAAGTAAGACCGAAAAGTGATTAGTTCAACATGACATACAACTGAAAGCATATGCAAGCAATATGACTTATGTATTGTATAATTAAAGACAAGATGAGCAACATTCAAAATATAAGTGAAGAAATTTTGGCAACAAACTGCTCATACTGCAATATCAAAACAGAGAAGAACTCGTACATACCCTCAGAAGATTCATTAGAAGCATCATATTATCCTTTGAGCAGACATACTGCAACATAATAGATGAATTTGACCGGTCCAGTAAGATGTCTCCTAAAAGCTGTAAGTGAAGGAAAAAGATGCTGCCATTCAGATGTCTTCAACCTTTTGAATGGAAGTAGCCCAGATATAATGAACTAATGAACCATCCAACTGAAAACTTCAGAGTTCAGACAGTGAGCTTAGTGGGTGCCCATTGTCAAATAAATATACTTTGTTTTGTCTGCATCTATGACATGCATGATGAAAACCAGCACGTCCATGATGAAAAAACATGTGCATATTCCCAGTAACAAAAGAAAGTGCTCTAGTGTCCTAGAGATTTGAGCTGTTTAGTTGAAGTCACAAAGAACAAAATGTAGGACACTATACCCTTAGTGTGAAGCATTTTATCTTGCCTTCCAAAAATTTTGGACTAAGCAATTTGCAGTTTTCAACAATTAAATGAAAATTTGTTTTTCACCAGATGTAGACATGCTAAAGAATCACATAACTTGGAGTAATCTGAAAGAACAATGGCCACACCTTTATTCCTTGTCTTCTAATTATATAACTCGAAGATTCTAGCAGCTTGGAATTGAACTCCCCAAAAAACTGGAACACAAAAGCAAAATGCTTAGTCTCATTATTTTCTATTCAAAACAGGGTAGAAATAAATCTAAAAGATCAAAAATACAAAAAACTGTTATGGTCGAGAAGAAAGCCAAGCATAAGGCTTAAAAGCAAGAAAACTAACATGAGCTTTCACGAAATGTAGAGCAATGATAGATAAAATGTTATGGTCTAAACAGCCTAGTTCTCAAGTATCATCCACACCAATGATGCTTTGTTAGACTTAAAGTCAACCCAACTCTAGCCTTAATCATAAATTATTAGGGATTAGCTATATAGATTTTTTATCCACTTGCATTGATTTTGAGTTATTTCTTCATAGACATTTAAATAATCTAAATCATATTCAATTACCCTCCTTTATAATAACTTAGATCTACCATGTTTTTTCTTCCATCTTAATATTTTTCAGTGTTCTAATCAAAGCTTCCTTATCTTTACATTTAATATGTCCAAATGACTTGAACTTTCATCCTTTTAATTTGTCATGATTGTCAAAACTCCCATAATTTTTTAATAATCTCAATGCATATTCTATCTTATCTAATAGATACACAGTTATCTTAACATTCTCATTTCAGCAGCACTTATTTTAAAAATTATGTTTTTTTTTCCTTCCGATCATTTCATAGGAATCTTACAATCACATAAACGTGGCCAATCAACACTCATCTTTCATGCTTTAATCATATGGTTAATCTCCTCATCACATTCTCCATCATTTTCTGATAATTGAACCAAGATATTTAAATTTAGTATTTTAAAATAATACCTTTATCCAAACTAAGCTCTTACATCCTTTCTCCTTTAACCCTTGCTGAATTTATAATGCATATTCTATTTTAGTTCTACTTGACGTGGACTCCTTAAAATCCAAAGTATTTATCTATAGTTCTAACGTACCTGTCACCTTAATGTGTCTCATCTATCAACACAAAATCATTTACAAATCTTACACCAAATATTTTGACAATATCACCGGAAGATTATGTCACTTACATGTCACGTTAGTGTTATAAGGAGTAAATTTGTCAATGAGAAACTCTAGAGATGTAAAAAGAACAATATTTTGAGTATAGTTATTGAAGTAAAACAGGTTGTCCATTTTCTTCACTGGTACATCCCAAAACAGAAGTGAACAATGGCAAGTGATAATAAAAATACAAATGAGGAGATATTATTCATTCTATAGGTAACATGAAAAATACAAAATCACAAGGGACAAAGATATAAATCTTTCACCGTTATCCATGTGGCCATCCCTTAGAAATTACACGAACAAGATATCCAACAAAATATCCTGGCAATGAAACTTGGTGATAGCAAAAATAAAATAAAATCACATATACCCAGTCATAATGTTTTGCAAGAAATTCAGCCACAGTTGATTTATGCCTTGTTAATAGCTCCTGCAATAAGAATGAAACATTAGCATGATCACTACTTGGGGCCAAAAAAGTAGCGTAGGCTGGAAGGTTTGCATGTGTGAATAATCATAAAACAGGCTCCACTCTTAACTTTTCATTGAGTGCATAAAGTGTTGGATAGGGAAAGAAAATTTAACAAGGAGGGATATCATGGGAGTCAATCCGCCACTTAAGGGACTAAAATGAATTGCTGATCCATATTGGAATTGGTCAATTTGGAAGAGACTGTTCTAAGATCAGATTCTCCCTGGATCAGTCCAAATTGTACCTGGATCGGCCGACCACCAGAATGTACTGTATGGGATGGCAGTGCTGCCCATGTCTTCTCCACCTTAATGGGTGGGACCAACTTGTCGTATCAGGTCCAATGGATCTACATATAGCAATTTCCAATGGACACCATATTGTGGATCCGGTATTGTTGTATCCAATGGACCCGATACGACAAGTCTCTCCAACTGTTAGGGCAAGGAAGATGATCCATTGGCAAACATTGCCACACATGATGGCCGTTTTCAGTGCCTATTTGACCTTGATCCTTTTTTTATTTTTTTTATTTTGTAATAGCCAAGTTAGGATCACTTTCTTCCCATGGATTGGCCAATTCAACCAATCCAATCTGGATGAGAATCAAGATTAGCACTAGCTGATCTAAAACCCGATTATGATCTAGCGTTCCTTGACATGCAAAGCTAAAGGGCATATTTGAAAGTAGACATACATATAGAAACTGATATGTTAAAGTCCCCCAATGAGAAAAGTATTTTGGTATATTTGCATGTATTTGGTGATGTACCCTACCTTAAAAGTTGCAAAGGCGTCTGATGCTATGTGGAAGTCAGGGAGCTGTATGTAATCAAAGAATTTTTTCATGTTCTCAGACTCCAAAACGTATCTGTAAGCATTTACCGGAGACCAATACATAAAAGAATTAGCATATACTAGCAAAGCAAAAACTGCAGATATGAACAAAATTGCACTATAAGAAAAGAAAGAACAATGCATGCTAAACCAAAAAAAATGTAGAAGTTGTATATATTGTTTAAAAAGATGCCGCCTTGAGGCACGGAGGCTTACGCCTCAAGGTGAGGCACTTCACCTCTTCCCTCCCCCTGCCCCGCCCCCTTACAACCTCCCAGCCCCCCTTAACCCCTTAAAGAGTCACTCAAAGGTGACTGTTTGAGATCTTTGATTCCCCCCCCCCAAGAAAAAGTCACCTGAGATAACAATCAACATAGTAGCCCCTTAAGAAGTTGTTGTTTTGTCCTCCCCCCCCCCAATCTTTTAATGTATTAATGTTGCATATCAAGGAGCAACGGTCGATCAATAAGGCAGTGATACATCTGCTACTTGTGATATCGGTTGGGAACATGGCCATTTGATGGATGTCAATAAAAGAGGGAAATGCAAGTGGTGTGACAAATAAATGAATATGAGAGTATTCTATTTGAAACAGCACATAAATGGGGTAGGTGTAAATGTGAAGAAACATAACAATCTAGGGAGAGCAGTGAAACTATGAGAACATACCTCACATGAAGAGCCTCAGAGAAAATTTCGCATTGAACAGAGAAAAGACTTGCATAAGAAACTTCTATAAAGAAGAGATGAGAGACCAAGCCAATAAGACAAAGGGAGAGGAAAAGCTCAACTTGAGTCATCCACAGATATTGAGAAACTAGATGAACAATTGATGAGAGCTTGGCATGCTAGCAAGCAATCAGAAAGAAAAGATGAAAAGAGAAAGAAGGGAGCAGGAGACTCTAGAGCCGAGGAGCCAACATATCGTTAGTTACAATCGACCCAACCCACACCCACTGAGGATGTCTAAGCAAGAGGGGATATATCGTTGATTTACTTCAATATGACCCGCTAATGATGCTCATATATTCAAGAGATAGAACAACTCACAAAGAAAAATCATACAAATATTTAAATGCATCAAAACAACCACTCTAGTTGCAAAGTAACAATCAACCATATCTACATGTGCTTTTTATACACAAGTAACAATCTTAAATTGATTATCTCAAACATGTGTATTATATATATTTCTTGAGTGGGACAATAACATTTTTTTCATCATTCTTAACGTACATGTTACAACACATACTGCCACTAACCCCCTACTTTTGGATGATGGTTGATGAAATTGGGGAGGTTGGACCAGGATTACATTCCTAACTAGCTGGTATATTTATGCGGCTGGCCTAAAAGAAGAGATGGAAGAGTTGAAAGCATGAATAGATAGATTTAAGTTGGTCTGAAGAGAGGGAGAACACACGGTGATGTGTGATTAATGGATAGGCATAACAAAGAAATCAATTATAAATTTTCTTATTTACTGTTCAAATGGTACAACATTTTTAAAGTTCATTGATGCTTCAGGTCAAATAAAGAATGCATCACCTTTTCACTTATGGATGTCATTGTAGAAAATATTAGGGAGGATATCATTGTACAACTTGTCACATATAATGACATACAAAGCAACATAAAAGAAATCGATGGAGAAGAAATAACATCTTTTGTGGGTTCCATATGCAACTGATGTAACCTCAAAATTAAAATATTTCCTTTTTGAATATTAAAATTGCACTTGAATTAGTTTTGAACGACCAGAAAATATGTGGTATTCCATAAAAGTATTAGCTAATTCGAAAATATGTATAAAAATATATGTTGAGGTTGTTGAGTTCTTTAAAAATATTTTTTCAAAGTTTAGAAATTAATGAATTGATGTCTGTATTTTTTATAAGTTTCCTGGATCTTTTATTTGAAGGCTTCAAATATTTGTTTGTTTGTTTGAATATTTTAAGTTCAATTTTGATTAGTGGTCCGACTTACCATTTGGAGTTCATAGATTTTTCTTTGAGTCACCTGTGGTGTCTGATTGGCCACTTGCTATTGAGTATCTATGTCTCCAAGTATTCTGTACAGCAGAGAGTTGGTCCATTGTTGTTTCTAGGATTCGAGATTTAAGATTTTTTTTTGTTTGTATTTCATTGTTGATGACTTTAAATCTTGAGATTTCTCTGGTTGAAGTTCAATTTTCTTCTTTGTATGGTTTCCATAGATTTGATTTCTTCTACAATGGGATTTGGTGATCTGCAAGCGAAGATTAATGAGATTTAAATTTTCCTTGAGGTACTCCTTTATTCCAATTTCAAATTTAACGCCCATAACTTTAGTTTTGATCGTGGGTTTAGTGGTCCCACTGAATTTTTCGGACTCCAAGCATAGAATTTCAAATTTTGAGAATTGGTACTTTTATTGCATGGACTCAGATCTTCTTAGAGGTTGGAGCAGGACAGATTTTTGAAGTTGATTAAAGGTTCTGTTTGGGATTGATCAGAATCTGATTTGGGGGAAAATCAGGTACTGTTCTGGAATTGGTATACCAATCCTGGATAGGTGCAGGGGTCTGGGGAGGACAACCTTGACGGTTCATTCTCATTCTCTGGGCATTTGATCCTCATCACCCCTACTTGGGACCTATGTAATCAGGCTGCTTCACGTAGTTAGGGGTGGGCATAAAACGGTTCAAACCGAGAAACCAAACCGAACCAGCCCATTCGGTTCGGTTTGGTTCGGTTTGGACCCCCTTTCGGTTCGGTTCGGTTTGGAAAATCTCCAAACCGATTTAAACCAAACCAAACCGTTTAAACCGATTTATTTTAAAAAATATAAAAAACTATTATAGTATTAATAAAAATAATATTTTTATAAATTTTATAATAAAATAATATTTATTTTCATTATTTTTAACATAAAAATCAGTATATATATGTAAAAAATAAGTAATTTAAATATTTTTATTTATTTTCGGTTTAAACCGAACCAAACCGATTTGATTCGGTTTGGTTCGGTTCGGTTTGGGAGGGTGATTCGGTTTGGTTTGGTTTGGAAAAAAAACGGTCCAAACCGGACCAAACCGAACCGTGCCCACCCCTACACGTAGTGACTTGGGGATTGACAGATGGCGTCCTCTTATAGTTAATGATCATCAAGCATGCTCGGGAGTCCTATTTGAAGACTGAATTTTATTATTCAGATTCAAAAAGAATTTCTGATTTGATTTTTTAATTATCAAGTTTGATTTCCACATTTGCATTCATTCAATTTCATGAAGTTTGATTTCCACATTTGCATTCATTCAATTTCATGAAGCTGTTCATGCTCCCCATCACAAAGAATATGCACCGAACATGATCTTCCACTATTTGCTCAAAAGCGAGGTGTTCTCGGACGTGAGGTGGATCCCAACGATGGGAAGGGGTCCAAGGGGCTAAAGTTTGCTTTCTTGAGTCACTCCGACTGCGCAGAGAGGTCAAATGGTTGATGGGGAAACCAGGTGTTGCTAGAAACAGAGGAAGGGGTGAACGGAGGGGATGGTCGGGCTTCCTCGCATGGAGAGAAGCCGAAGGGGTCGTGAGTGTCAATATGGTAGTGAGGTGATGCTTTGTAAGTGAAGGGTTTAAACAATTTCATGGAAGCTAGGAGAGCATATGGTGACAATGTGGTACCGTGGTAGGATAACTTGAGATTAAATCCATTTAAGATAGAATGCACCCGGCCTTTAATAGGCATGTGGAGATTCTTCCCATGGTTGATGAACCAGATTAACACATGGTTCGGCATGTCAACATATTAGATACGCATGAATTTTCCATAGCTTAGTGGGCAAATTGATCTCTGTCGAGGCATGGTAAGATATTAGGGTCTTTATTTGACCTTTGTATGTCCACCTTAATGACGTAAGGACAGACACAAGACCAACCCCCCAACTAATCTATACGTTATATTTCTTTTAAGTCAAGATGTAAAGGCGGACACAAAGTCGACTTCTCAACTAGTTTCGATTGTTGAAATAATTCATAAATTTTTATTCAAGTTCAGACGAGGAATATAGTGGGTCCTACACCATAGTATAATCCTCAACAAATTAATTGTTTATTTTAAATTTTTAATGCCCTCGCAACATGGTTTAAACATTGTTCGGCCCATTGGCCTATTAATGGTCCTTGATTGCTCAAAACTTTGCTCAAAGCTTTATTGATCCTTATCCGGCTGCCTCCATATGGGGCTTCTTCTTCTTATTTTATGTTTTTAGACCTTCGAGTTGGTGGGTGCCACCTTGGATCAAACCCCTTCTCTTATGGACGAACATGTGCCTACCTCCTTTGAGGGTCTCTACTGTCTCCACAACAACAGACAATGATTGCCACAACAACAGGAGCACATGAGGACGACTACCAAGCTCCTCAACAATAGCGGCTAGAGAAAGAGATAGTCTTGTCGCTAGTAGTAGCATAAGTGATTAGCCTCAATGGCATCCGCAAAAGGAGTGACTGGCCTCGATGATGCAAGCAGTGGGAGTCGACAGTGTAGATGACCTAGACAACAACTAGAGGAGCCGACAACCTCGTTGAAAATCGAAGTGGAGACAGCTGAGTCGGGAGGCAGTGAGAGGGCCTGTGGGGACTCTTTATTGCTTCAGTTGAGTTCTCAAATGCACTCTTAGCCTAATTTATCCCAAGAAAAGAAATAGGCTTACATATGGTAGGTTGGAAAAACTTGTGTTCTATCATTACAACATGTAGCTAAAAATAAAGAACATCAAAAACTATCAAAAAAATTAATAAGAGAGATTCATAAGATTTGCAAGTGGAATATACAAAAAGAACTGCTACTGAAGATGTTGACATGCTTACATTTTCTAGGAGGAGCACTCACTTGTTGTCTGACTAAAGGAGAAGACAGACAGAACATCTTTAGACTTTGATCTTGAGAATCATACATAGAATGAAGGAGAACTAGATGGCGTTCAACTCGAAGATGAAAATATGCAAGAGAAAATCCTTGCTACTCTAGCTCCAACCCTAACCCTATCATCAGAAACAACCTCTCAAAAAACAAAGACCATGTCAAGCAGATTGGGGTGTTTTTCACAATTGAAAAATGGTTATCAATGTGTCGTAAGAATTAGGAGTTCTTCGTCATAAGCAAAAGAAGCAACCAAAAAAAACAAAGTTGGAAATCAGGTGAGAATCTGTCGGCCTAACAAATAGTACACAAGCACTCTCTTCTAGAGAAATGTAGGAGGATCAAGAGGAGGAGGAGGAGGAGGTTCTTCTAGCAATATGCATACCAGTAGGACGAGCTAATGATTTAAATCAAAAATAACGTTTTAGTGGTAGAAATCAATGTTGGAATCATATGAGGTTTTATTATCAATACACGTCAGTCAATTATCTAAAACCCCTATCCAATTTTCATCCACAACTCCAGCACACAACAATATATATGATTTTACATAGAAGGTCGATACCTTATTTTTACATAGATATGTGCCAATCATGACAGACAACTCTTAATAGAGCATTTATAAAAATCAAGATAACGAGAAGTATGAAGTTCAATTCTATAGATATTGGTGAAAGAAAAGTATAACAGTGTATTGCATATGTATATATCATTTTTACCATATTACATTAGTTTATTGGAATAATTATTGTCATTAACTTATATCAGTTTGTCATAAACTCTTACAATGACATGAAAGTGTTTGAGGTTACACTTTTATTTTTATTATTTTATAGAATTTCTTATTTTTATAACTTTTAGTAATTTTTATCAATTATTTACAACAAAAAATGGCCGATCTGGACCGATTCTGAATCGGTTCTGCTCCCAAAAAATCAGCCAAATCAATCCAATTTGGGTACCAATTCTGAGCAATTATTGTATTGTGCACATTTTGTTGTAGATTTTTTTTGCAAATATTTAACAGAATTGCCATTGTATTTTATGTTCTTTATAAATTCTAGGGCCAGTTTGGAACTGGTCTTACACCGAATACAAATTCCAGAATCACTCGTACTGATGTCAGCAATGTTTGGTTTGGGGAGTGTAGAATAAGTGGAATAAGAGAGTTGTTCAACCTATGCTCGAGCAATTTGGTTCCCAAGAATGAGTTGAGTCAGGAATAAGGTGGTGAAAAATGTCTCATTGCATTGATCATTTAAACATTTTATTATATGAATATTATAAATATAAGTCATCAAAATGTATATAATATAATTATATTAAAAATTAATAGTATTAAATATTAAATTATATTATAAAAATATTAAATCAAAATAAATTTAACTAAAATTTTAAAATAAATATACATTTAATATACAGTAATAATAATTAAAATTTAAAATAACATTATGACAAATATGAATAATATATAATAGAATGTAATTTAGTATATAAGATATAATATTCTAATATTTTATGTTTTAGCATGTTTAAGTAATAAGGGGAATAAGCGGCGTATTAAGGGGGATGAGTTGTGCAAAGGAACAAGTGTATTAAGGGAAAATAAGCGATGTAATTAATTCCCTCTGGTAAACTGCTACTTCCTAGAACAAGTAGAATAAAGGGGCTTATTCCCTTCCTTATTCCACTGCCAAACTGGCCCTCAGAGAAGAAACGTGTCATCTGAATATATCCACAATTTTGTCTTCGAGAAGACTTTCGAAGGTGACTCTTTAGACAAAGGAAAGGTTCTAGTGCTCCGTTCTGCTCCTTGGGAGGGATGCTTCTTTGTGTGGGTAGGCTGGTACTCATATTCTCGTACCATCTCCTTTTAATCGCTTTGTAAGAGTTTTCTGTAATTTCAGGAAAAATTTTAAATGGATAGGACTAAGAAATAAGAAGCAGTTAAGCTACAAATGTATCTCCCAAGTAAAACATGGTGGTGACAAGATGAGATGGATGCTCCTGCAATTCAGTCAGTCAGATGCTGTAAACAACTCATGCCCAGAAACACGAGATATTCAGCCACTGCCCATGTGGACATCATTTCCATCCTTCCCATAATACCTTGCTATACTCTGATGACGAATGCAGTCCCTCAACATAGCGCCATAATGCAAAGCAATGTCCATCTCTTCATATCTACAAAAAAATAAAATATTAAATAATCCAGCATTTTTAAACCTTTAGAACAAATGTGCATAACAATAGATTTCTAAAACAAGTGCAAATTAGGCACTGTATAAAAAAATGAAATCAGAAATTTCTTCATAAAAATTAGAAAGGGGTAAATACAGGTACAAGCAGTTGAAAACTGCACATCAATAAATGTTCAAGAAGGGATGTTGCTGAATCCTACACATGAATGAGATAAACACAAACATAAAGAAAAAAATTTGCATGAAGCACCATGAAAGAATGGTTAAATCCAATTAGAAGATGAATGTAACGCATAGCTATAACTGACATCTCAAAGAAAACCAAAAAAGCTTGGGGTGTCAAAATAAATAATAACATCATAAAAGACAAGGTAACTATACCAACAAAACGCATATGAAAAAATTAAATAAAAGTGGTACATCCGAAAGTATAAAAAATTTGCTCACCCAGTTACCAAAATATCAATAAGATCTTTATTTGCTTCCAAGTAATCACAAGCAATCAACCGTGAATTGACCTGCTGCCTTTGCAAATTTGCAATCACTTGGGTGGCATCTTTACAAGTCTACAAAAAAAGTTTATAGCCATCAGAAGATTGAAGAAGAAAAAAATAAGAAAAGCAAACATTGCAATTGAGTATCCAAGTGAAACTTAACTTATCTCGAGCCTTAATCCCAAATACTTTGGGTTTGGTTATATGAATTATCTTTCTACACGTCAATTTTGAGAATTTAAGTATCAAGTGAAACATCCAACAAAATACGTCAGAAAGGGACTGAAAAACAAACATCATCCACAGCCCATAAATTGATGTAATTTGATACTATATTCCTATGTTCCTATCCTGCCATTCTAAAATTTGCATAATGAACTTTTTTGCAAAAAATGTCGATAAGCTACATTCATAAACAACGTGCTCACCTCTAAGTTTAGTTTGGGGAGACAAACAATTAAAAGACGCATAGAGTTCTCTCTGAAGAACTCCCTTGTCAACTGTGCACAAGCTTCAGCCACTGGCTCCATTTCACAGCTCCCATAAAGTATGGACTTCAATTCCCTGATGAGTTTGCTTAGTTCGGCCATCTGCACATCAGAGTCCAATAGTATCAAAATCAGAAGAGTGTAAAAAAACACTGTACTTGAATGAATTAAAAAATAAGAAATTAAAAGAGATCAAAGAACGTGTATATATATTATGTAGAATATTTTATTCTTCATCAATAATTAATGCAGGCAAGTAGCATCAAAAAGTGGACGACGATAATAACTTGACTGTATGAGGTATCTCAAACATAAACAGCAAACGTGAGTAACCTATATCTCAACTTAAGCGACAAGCAATATCTAAACATCTTCTGGTGTCCAAGACGATTAACATGGTTACTACCGGACAAGGATTTCCTGATGCGGAACAGCCTATTAAGTCAGATTAGGAAGGTGACTAAGCAGTATAAATCACGTGGCAAGCTAATGACGTGTATGATGTTCTGGCAAATTACTAAGTCTAACAGAAGCAGATCCACAGTAGCAGCCCTAGAAAGGAAAGAACCAAGGCAGCTAGTACATTATCCGAGTCAAGGATGCTTGCAAGCAATGAGTCCAATCTGAGATCTGAGATGAGACCTCGCTCACTCACTAATCGGCAATAATGGTGACTGGGTTAGTATCCCTATTCTCTCGTGCAACCCAACAAATGAGCGAATAATCAAACTCAAACTCAAACTCAAAACCTTAATCCCAAATGATTGAGGTCAGCTATATAGATTCGTCTTTTTCATTCTCTACGATCTTCCACAAGCTCCTCTCGTATACCTAACTCCTCCAAGTCATATAATTGACTCGCCCCTGCCAAATAAACTTGGGCCTACCTCTCCGCTTCTTCTACACCGGCAACAACAAAATCTCGGCTTGTCTAACAGGTGCCTTCAGAGGACACTGTCTGATATGTCCAAACCAATGAAGTCTTCTCTCTTTTACTATATCATCGATTCTCACAACTCTGACTTTATCCTTAATGCACTCGTTTTAAATTCCATCTACCCGTGTGTAGACACATCCATCGTGACTTCTGTAATTCCGCTACACTCAATTTGGCAATTTGTTTCTTCTTAGTTGTCCAACACTCACTACCGTAGAACATGGTGAGTCTTATAGCCATGCGATAAAATTTTACTTTCGATTTTAAAAAGATTTTACGATCGTAGAGGATCCTCGTCGCCGTCTCTATTTCAATCATCCCACTTTAATCTTATAGCTAACATCTTCGTCATATTGTCTGTCCATATGTAAGATTGAACTCAAGTATTTAAATTGAGTACTCAGAGTGAAAATCTTTCCGTCCAAAATTACTTTGACCTGTTCAACTCTTATGTTTTCATTAAACCTAAAATGCATATAATTTGTCTTCATCTTGTTAATTTTGAACATCTTAACTTCTAACTCTGCTATCCATCATTCAAGTTTTCTATTAATATATTATCTAGTCTCGTCAATAAGAACAATATCATTTGCGAACATCATACACCAAAGTAAACTCATGTGTAAATCTTTAGTTATTTCTTCTATGACAATGACAAAAAAATATGGCTTAGAGAGGATCCTTGGTGTATCGCAATTAACACCAGGAAGGCTCCTCGCTCCCCTCCTTAATAGAAAACCTAGGTAGTAACACTATTGTACATGTCCTCGATGATGTTAATAAATATCTTGGACACCATTTTCTTTCTTAACATCCACCAAAGAACCTCTTTTGGGACATGATCATAGTTTTTTTTTAAATCAAGAAAAATCATATGGAGATCTATCTTCAGGTCGCTATATTTCTTCAATAAAGATTTAGTTAGGAAGATGGCCTCCATAGTCGATCTACCCAATATGAATCTAAATTAGTTTCCTAAAATCTTAATACACTCTCGAAGTCTCTTCTCCGTAATCTTCTCTCACGGCTTTATAATCTGACACATGAGCTTCATACCTCTATAATTCTTACAATGTTGAATGTCCCCTTTCCTCTTAAATAGCGGGAAGATAATGCTCTTTCTCTATTCATTTGGCATCCTTCTAAAAATAACTATTATATTAAACAGAAAATAAGCCACTCCACTTCTCTCTTACCCTAACACTTATAAACTTCAATTGTGATGTTATCGGGACCACACGTCTTTGAGTTTCCCATTCTTTACAGTGCGAGGCACACTTCTAAAAGAGTGATTTCTTATAAAGACTCTACCCCTACCCTCATTACCCTTCCTACTCCGTTGTGCTTTCTGGAACAGGCTCATTAAATAGTGTTTCAAAGTAACGTTTCCACAGATCCTGGATGTCTTCGTCCCTAGCTAACACTCTCCCCTCCCTATCTTTAAACACCGAACATGTCCTAAATCTCGAGATCTCTTCTCCCTTAACATGGTCAGTTAGTAAATATCATTCTCATCTTCCTTTGTGTCCAATTTGCCATATAATCAGTTACACGTTAACTACCTAGCTCATCTAACTATCATTTTTGCCTCACTCTTAATTCCCTTATATTGTTCAAAGGTCTCGTCAATGCTACAATTGAAAAAATTCTTAAACCATTCTCTCTTGCTCTTCACTACTCTTTGCACTTCAACATTCCACCACCACGAGTGAATAATCAATGTGCAATAAATGATGTAAACAAAAAAGGGGTAGTCATACCTCCATGTCAAGGCATGAAAGATGAATGCCTAATTGTCCAACTTTCCAACCGATTAATACAACATAAGTTGAGATAGTAAAAAAAAAAACTAAAAAGTTCACACCAAGAAGGGTGGTAACAGGCAAAATATGGTGTGTCAATCAAAAAATGGACAAGTTGACAAACCTACTTTCAGCACTTTCTAGTTTGGCTTGAGTGTCAAGTTCAACATCTTAGTCGTTTGGCGATGAAACTCCACGGCAATTTGTATCATGTCTGACTGATAAGACTAACCTCGAGATGAAAACACAGAGCCTCACGCTTTAGAAGGAATGGCATTAATAGGACATCTCATCAACTCAGCTGCAGATGCTGCCCATTGAACTTTGTGATGGCGAGGGCGAGAGTGTTAGCTTCATCGAAAGGATCCACCAATCCAGTGGTGCTCTTATATGTCGCAAGACAAGAGAAGAGGCAGTTTGAAGTTGCTTCTATCCGACATAAAGTGTGAAGATACTGAGAGCAGCAAGAAAAAGTTCCAACACCTTGTAGATATTGTTCGCATGTTACTGTTCATGGTTTATGTTCGTGTGTGGCTACTGTAGCTTTACTATTCCTTCGCCAAGTACTGTAATTTTGAGTTATTGTAGCTTCTACAAGGAAAGAAAAGAAGAGGAGGAGGAGGAGGAGAAGAAGCCACCAGCAAGTAGGAGTGCAAACGAATCAATACACTCGACAAGTAACTCGAAGCTCAACTCGATAAAAACTTGACGCGACTCGTTTATTACATTAAATGAACAAGCTTGAACAAAAAATAAAGCTCAACTTATTAAACGAGCCGAGCTTGAACAGACTCCTGCTCGGCTCGATAAGCTCGCGAGTAGCTCGATTAAATATTATATTATATTTATTTTTAAAAATTAAATTATGAGTATTAATAATTATATATTATCACTTAAATATATTAAATAATTCAAAATTTAAGTTTAAATTTAAATTAAATTTCATAAATGAGCTAAATCTAGAGTTTCACAAATGACTTTTCATTGATTTTGAGTTTTATAAAAGAGTTTGTATAAAACTTAAGTTTAAATGTGAATTGAATTTTAGTCTATCTACTACTCGAGCTCGAGCTCGACTCGACTTGATTAATAAACGAACCAAGCTTGAACAAGGGTTCAACATACTCGTTAAAACTCGAACTCGAACTCGAACTCGAACTCATGTAAAATAAACGAGCCGAGCTTGAACACCATACTACTCGGCTCAGCTCAGCTCGTTTACACCCCTACCAGCAGGGTTGCGGAATGCATCCAACTAAGAGATGCTTGTGGTGTTGTCCACATTATTGGGCACAACCTATCAGCTTCTAGAGCTCCTGTGGAGCACTCAGGGTCATAGTGTCTAGGATCAGATGCACATAGAGACTAAATTGCTCGCTGGGTGGTGCCATACACGTTGGCGGTAACGCAACCTCTGGGCAAACCTTGCAGACGTGCATCGGGAGGTAAGAAAAGGAGAAGTCTAAGAGAAGGGGAAGAAGGATCCAGAGGAAATGTGTGGATCTGGAAGAGAAGAGTTCAAGAATGGAGGAAAGGCAAGACAAAGCCATTGAGAATATATATATATATATATAGAGAGAGAGAGAGAACCCGAGAGAAAGCGGGCAAGTGCAATGTTCTTTTCTCTATTCAACATGTGCATACAAGGAAGTTTGAGTTTTTTATAGACTCTTAGTTACATAATTTAATGAAAAAATTAACATGAGGCCGGTCCTGCTAAACATCTTTAACCGAGGATCCATTGTTAAAAATACTTTAGCAGGAGGTTCAGTTTTAGAAATGTTTAAAACTCCCACTCCATTTATTTGAAGGAACGGTATACAACTATTAAATAACATTTAAAATGACTATTTTACCCATCCTCTCTCGTATCCATGTGCACCCTATTAGGCATGTTAAACTTACGTTGGACCTTGCACCCCAAGAACCAAAGCAATGCCTTAGTTATATTATTTAAGCTCATTTATAAAAGTCAATATAAGTTAGATTATGAAAGTGAAGTCCAACTCATTTACTTAAATTTATTGATGAAACTTGAACTAAGATTATGCAACTTAAGTTTTATTTCAATTTATTTAATGATTCTTAATTTTCCACCGCAAAGGACTGTAGAGTGCATCAAGCCAATCTCCTACATGCACCTAGAAGGAGAAGAAAGGGTGTCAAATCTGCCGAGCTCATTGTTTACGAAATCGGTGGAATCGGTAGGAATCGGTCGGAATCGGTCCGGAATCGGCCGGAATCGGTCCGGAATCGGAATCGGAATCGGAATCGGATCGTTTTTTTCATTTTTTGCTATTCCAGTCGGATCGGCCAGAATCGGTCCGAATCGGTCCGAATCGGCCGGAATCGGCCGGAATCGGTCCGGAATCGGATCGGAATCGGAATCGGATCATTTTTTTTTTTTGCTTTTTTTTTACCGATTCTGGATCGATTTCCTTCCATTGAATCGGTCGGAATCGGTCCGATCCGATCCGATCCGGATCGAATCGGTACCCACCGATTCCGATTCCGATTCCGATTTTACGATCCTTGGCCGAGCTTGCATGATTCCCTGCTAAGGAGATGGTGGAGTTTGGCCTCATTGACACCACAATTAGAGCATGTGTCGAAGTCCGCAGCTCAGTCGGCCGACTGCTCGGCATCAAGTCAAGTAGAAAGCAAATACTGTGGAGAAGAATCAGTAAAAGAACCCCCCTTGTGCACTCCAAAAAGAAGAGCTCGAAGAAGGAAGCTTCTGTGTGAACGGTGAAGGAGGCAACAGAAGAGCAGAGAAAGAAGAACATGATGGAGAAGGAGAAGAGGAACTCATCTACATCTGAGAGAAAAGTGGAGGAGAAACCAGCTTGTCACCCACTTTGGAGCTCGTAGAAACCGTAATCCTTCAAGCAGCTTGTTGCAGCACCTCACGTTGCTCCTCACCATCGTCGAAACATCAGCTTGATTCAGAGTGGTGCCTTAGAGGATGAAACCCTCAAAATGAGCCACGACCACTATAGGGTTCTCACTGGAAGTCGGGAGGAACTGTTCAAAGGAAATTAAATGGGGGCAAATATGGGATTACACAAATAATTTGATAATAACCAAAAAAAAAGATAAGATGACAGACTGGGCAATCTATCAAAGATATTCGGTCAATAGATTTTTTATTAAAGTGATTTTATTAATCAGGTTGTTAATTAATTCTCCCTATTTTAATTGCCCAAAAGTATAAATATATCAAATTAGACAATGTTGAAACATATATCCTTCTTTACAGGACTTAAATAAAATAATATTAACAAAGTGATATCCTCCAATGGCTTGCACAATGATTGGGTTGATTGAGTATCTTCTCTGATCAATAACGACTATGATGACGACACCAAGACATGCAATCTGGATCGAAGTGAGCTTGGGCATGGGTATCCTCACCAATCCTATTTAGCTGAGAGAAACTTGACTTAATCAAGTAAGGGTCGCTCTCACTCTGGTAGCTCTCCAAAAGATCTGGGTCTAGTTGTTGAAGTTTTGTTCAATTCACCTAAGTATCCTCAGTGGGAAGTCGACGCTTACAAGTTACAACACACAAGATAGTATTGTTAGTTGGTACGCTCCTACTTGCGAAGTCACCACATGGTCATCCATTATGCACTCAATCTACTTGTGTTGCAATAGTAAAGAGGCCAAAAGGAGATACTCAAGCATGTGGTTTGTCGAAGAAAAGAGATATGGCTTTAAAAGCTATCCAATTATCACTATCGGATTTGATAGGCCACCAGATCAGAAACATTAAATGTCAAGCAAATCCCATTCTCGATTGGTAGGTCAACAGCATAAGCATTAGTCCTAATCCGGACAAACACTTTGAAAGGACCAACTACTCGGGTCCGAAGTTTCTTAATGCCCCTATAGGGAGCCATTCAGGTCTGACCCTAACCATAACATAGTCACCTACCTTGAAACTCATCGGTGCAAATTGATATGTTGTTTATGATGTTCGTTGTTGTCCTCAATCGGACACCTACACGACCATGCAGACCTCGTACGTTTTCGACTAGAGACTTGGTGAAGAATGACATAAGGGGCAACAAAGGATAAAGATTCAAGATGATAAGATCTACATGTCACCAAGGTCTAAGGCCTACGATCATCTCAAATAGGCTCAAGCTGGTAAACTTATTGACCAAGTCATTATAAGCAAAGTCTACTAAAAAAACTACATCTTGAATGTGATGATTGTCGCCTATAAGGTAGCGTAAGAGATTGCTTAACCTTCTATTGATAACTTTGTTCTAATCATCAATCTGGAGATGATAGATAGTAGAAAACTGAGTTTCATTCCCATAGATGTCACATAATTTTCCAAAAATAATTGACAAAGTGAAGCATTCTATTGTAGGAACTCTGAGATAAAAAGAGATGTATAGAGATTGGTGTTTTGCTTCTTCTACTTGGATAAAGTGCAAATACAACATTGGACGATAATGTGTGTGACAATGCACTTTAGGTTCAACAACAGAATCGGTGATCAACAAATTCAATCATCTTGTTATGACCAAAATGACTAATAATATCACCTGCATGTAGCTCCCATACCAGAAAGTTAGGATTGAAGTTTGCAAGATGCAAAGTCATAAGCCATGGAAGAGAGAACTTTCATGTAACGAGTATTCATTAAAATCACTAGACAAATATGACCAAAGAGTGGAAAAGATTGAGCCAAAATCAAGACAATCATGATATCCATCCCAAATCTACTCAAACCCAATGACTTCTACACCTACAGCCAAAAGCAATGATACTCCACAACTCAAAATATCAGCCACATAGTTCTGGTCTGCCAGATGCTTAAGTCAAAAGTGAAGGACTGGATACTTAAGTACTTAACCCATTGACTATGTCATGTATTGTTTCTTGAGAGTATGAAAGAATTAGAGAATCTCATGGTTAAAAAAAAGAACAAACTCTTATAAAAGCAAGTAGTGTCGTCAAATGCCTTAGCGGTTGCAATAATGCATAAAACATTTTATCACAGGTAGAGTACTTCAACTTTGCAACAGACAGTTCCTAATTGAAGAAGGTCACAAGATGATCTTCTTGTTAAGAGAACCCCACCTATACTAGCACCAAAGGCATCATAGGTGAGCTCAAAATACCTTGAAAAAGTCTAGCAATATAAGCACATGCCTACATCATCATCTCCTTTATGGTGTTGAAGGCCAAAACTGCAACTTTTGTCCATGTGAATATACCCTTCCGGGACAATCAATGATATAATAGTGGCGGTACCAAACCTCTTCATTAACCATTGAACCTACGATAAAACGTGGCTAGCCCATGAAAGTTAATGACATCATGGATATTTCAAGGCTAAGGCTACTTAACATTAACCTTAACTTTGTCATGGTCAACAAAGACACAGTCGACTAACACAATGAACCTTGAGAATACAACAAAGGAAGTCATCAAGACACACTTCTTAAAGTTCCCAAATAGCTACTCTTGACGAAAGACAAGACAAGCTTGCTTAAGATGATCTAGGTGGTCACTATTTGAGTGACCATAAATGAGGATGTTGTCGACATATATCTCAACAAGTTGCCCTATATACTGTCAAAGAATTTGGTTCATTAGCCTCATTAAAGTACTAAAAGCATTCAACAATCTAAATGGCATCACGAGTCACTCATACAACTGTTCATTCATCTTAAAGTTGTCTTTTATTCATCACCTAGTTGAATACGAACATGATATAATCACTCTTTAGCATAGTTGTCAAGGCGCCCGCCTAGGCGGCGCCTAGGCACCGCCTAGGTGGCAAGGCGCCCTTCCAAGGGCGCCTTGCCAGGGCGCCTTGTCTGGGGCCAAAAAGGCGCCCAAGGCGCCCGCCAAGGCGCCCAAGGCGCCAGCCTAGGCGCCCAAGCAAGGCGCCTTGGGTATTTTTACATCATTAAAAAAAGTTTTTGAGGGATTTTTCTTCCTTGATACCCCTCACAAGGGACACTTATTTAATGATAGTTTCAATATATTAATATATTGTATTATCACTTATACTATCATACATATTTAAGATTTATGATTATAAACATATATTATATACTTAATTAAGTTCTTTTTCAACTCTTTCCTCTCTCTCTCTCTCTCTCACTTATACTATTACATTTTTTTTGGGTTCGGGGGGCTTCGCGCCTACTCTGCGCCCCCCCATTTAATAATATTATAACAATATTTTACCATCACTTATACTATTGCACATATATAAATTTTATAATCATAAATGAGTTATATACTTAAATTTTATAAATATTTATTTAACTTTCTTCTCTTTTACACACACATCATATTTACTTATGTGCATTGATAAAACACTCATATTCAATTATAACATAACAAATATAATTATATTTATGTTTTTTATATATATAACAACCTCCCGACTCAGCCTTCCTTGAATACCGCCTTGACCGCCTAGGCGACGCCTAAGCGGCCGCCTTGTCGCCTAAGCGGAATCGGTACCCTTCAACGCCTTGGGCGCCTTGTCGCCTTGACAACTATGCTCTTTAGCTAAATCTAAAGTACACAATGGATCCCATTAAAATATCAAGCATGTCGTCTAAATGGTGAATAGAAAATCGGTACTTGACAGTAATCCAATTGATAGCCTGACTATCCATGCATATCCACCATGTGTTGTCTTTCTTGGGAACCAATAGCACATTCACACATACAGGCTCAGACACTTCCTAATATATCCGCAACTAAGAAACATTATATTTGTTGTATTAACTCCTCATGAGATGTAAGTCCATACGATACTAGGGCAAGTTCCAGAGTGTGGATCTCAATACAAGATCTATACCATGTTGTATATCCCACCTTGGAGGCAACATGTAGGGAAGCTCTTCGGAGAATATATTACTAAAATCCTAAATGAGGCCAATTTTGGTGGATGTGATGGCTTAAAGTGGCATCTCTTGATCAACCACAGTCCACAACAAGGATGGGTGCTCTATGAAGGCACAACTCGATCATATTACGACATACTAAGTGGAAGAGTTGAGTTGTGTAGGTAATCCATGTACCTCAATGGTTCGCCCTTCTTAGGGAGCACATCTGAATCAGGAAGATAAGTCACAAGCTACAATGAGTAAAACAGCTGAGAATAAAGTTGAGTCAACTAGAACCGGCTGTGATCCTAATGCTACAACTGTCGGGACAGCTGGTGGGTCAAGCTTTGCCGTTAATGCTAGGGGTGGGCACTATTCAGGTCAACCGGAAAACTCAAACCGAACCAACCCGAAATTGTTGGTTCAGTTCAGGTCGAAGCATTGTTTACGGAATCGGTGGAATCGGACCGATTCCGACCGATTCCGGAATCGGATCGGTGGATTCCATGCGGAAGGACCGATTCCGGCATGAATTCCGCGGAATCGGTCGGAATCGGTCCGGAATCGGCCGGAATCGGTCCGGAATCGGAATCGGAATCGGAATCGGAATCGGATCGTTTTTTTTCTTTTTTTGCTATTCCAGTCGGATCGACCAGAATCGGCCAGAATCGGTCCGAATCGGCCGGAATCGGCCCGGAATCGGATCGGAATCAAAATCGGATCGTTTTTTTTTTTTTGCTTTTTTTTCTTACCGATTCTGGATCGATTTTCTTCCATTGAATCGGTCCGATCCGATCCGATCCGGATCAGATCGGTACCCACCGATCCCAATTCCGATTCCGATCCCGCAATCCTTGGGTCGAAGACTACCCTCGGGTCCATCGGTTGCCAAAATGATCGACCCAATAAAGACCAACCCAAACCGTAACTTGAGCCCACCCTTACACCCGCTACCACGTGAGCCAATGGCTTTTAAAGTTTTTGAGAGATTACAATGCTATGTATTATATAAACATGTGAACTCTCCTTCTCATAACCGATGTGGGACAAATGTGTTTTCTTTGAACATTGATACACCTCCTAATTATCCCACATTGGTGGTTTCAAGAGACTTGATGTCCAAGACAACTTTAAAATGCCCTGTGCGGCCAAGCCTCCACACTAGCTTGTAGCACACATTAGTAAAGGCCCAATTTACTAATGCTACCTGTTGGGCTTACACATTAGTAAAGGCCCAATTTAAAATCTTCTTGATAAAAATTAAATTGTTAATTAAATCTTTTATTATCTAAAGCTCTTTGGTTGTTAAGGACCGATAATTTTTTTATGTTTTAATCAGTTTGGTTTGGTTCGGGTTGAAAAGGGTATACGATTTGTTTCAGTTCGAAGAAAAAAAAAGGACCTTGAACCAAACCAAACCGTACCGTGCACACCTCTAGTTAATGCAACCAAGGATTGCAATCTCAAATCTTGGCTTCGTCTCGAAGGAGTGAAAGAGAAGAGATCTCGGAGAGATCTCGAAAAAATCTCAAGAGATCGGATCTCGGATTCTCAGATCAAAATGTATATATGTATGAAACATAATATAATATCTTATAAAAATAGGAGTACATCAATGAATTTACATGAAAATATATAACACATTTACACATCAACTGTGTGAAAGAACAATTACAAAACACTCTCAATACCAAAAAGATGATCTTTGTGTTTCTAAAAGATTAAAACTTGTATACAATCTTATTTAAAACTAATATGGTATTAAACTTGTAGCACATTTTTTATGTGATAGTATAAGTGATAATGAGATATAGTAATATGTTTACACTATCATAAACGAGAGGTGTAGAGTAGTCGCAGATTAACCAGGCTACATGGGGTAAGATCTCGGCGATCTCGTTTCTCGGCCCCCTTGGCGAGACCGAGATCTCGCGAGATCTCACCAAGATCTCGGCAAAATGGCATTCCATAAATACAACCATCAAAGTGCTACACATGTTGGCAGCAATGCAACTCCCGGAGAACTTGGCAGACATGCAACAAGATAGAAGATAAGGAGAGGCTGGAGAGAAGGGGAAGGAGGAGGATGCAAAGGAGAAGAGGCGAGTTCGAGAACAAGAGAAGGGCAAGAGAGAGCCATCAAGAACAAATATTTATAGAGAGAGAGAGAAGCTGAGCGAAAGTGAGGAAGTGCAATGTTCTTTTCTCCGTTCAGTATGTACATACAGGGACATTTGAGTCTTCTATAGAGTCTTAGTTACATAATTTAAATAAATCCCAGAATTATTGAAAAGAACAAACATACCAAACTAGATAATATTTAAGCACATATCCTACAAGACTCAAATAAAATAAGATTAACAAAGTGGTACCCTCCAGTGGCTTGCACCATGATGGCACCAATACATTCAATCGGGATCAAAGCTGGCTTGATTGCAGGCGCCCTCACCATTTCCCGGTCAATATTAGTCCATGGATTGGCCAGGGCCAAAACCATTCTAAATTGGGATAGGATCAACCGGCTTGGCCAATTCACTGAAAGGAAAACCTGATCCCCAACATGTTCAAGGTGTAGGGGTGGCCAATAGTGGTCAAACTGCCTCCCTTTTGCAGTTTGAGGGGAGGGGGACAGCAGTGGCTGCGCCACCTGTATCTCTCCCATCCAAACGAGTTGGGAAAATGACCATATTTTCCCCTATATATCCCTGTATTTTCCCCTGTATAAATGTAATTAGGGACCAATGAATCCACCCCTGTTCAGGGCTTTTTGGGTTTAACTGATATGTCAACTTATTAGACAATGCTTTTAGGTTTTTTATTGGTTCCATACTTTTGATTTATCTTCTTGATAGATCTTTTGCTCCACAACAAACTCTTCTTTATTTTAATATTGGCGGGATGCATTAAAAAAAAGAACAATCCGCTGCGAGTACATTCAGAACACTGAAGAACCAGAACAAGTCCACTATACGTGACGACATTTTCCGTGAAAAGGTAAGGGAAACCTGCCGAGTGGCATTTATCCTTTTAATACTCTATTGAGTGCAAGGCAGGTTCTATAAAAACAGCAACTGAACTCTCTCCAGCTAAAGCTGTCCGGAATTATAAGAAACCGGACTCGTTTTCTGCCTATCAGATTCTGCATCCAACTTAAATTCTTATTTTTCATGAACACGCAGTGCTGAGGAGATGCACATACACGGGTTATCATTCTTCGCATTCAAGCACAGCTTTAAAAGACTTGCTTTCACAATTATTTCCAACATGAGACCAAAAGCTCGTCACGAATCGTTCCACCTACGTTCAAGATACACACACCTAGTCGAACCACACGCAGATCGAGTAAAGCAGGAGATGGTAGAGAAGCATACCTTCTCCTCGCGCTTAGAGTCTCGGGAATTTGAGTTCATGTCAACGTAGATTAGAAGCTCGCGCATCTGCCGCACCACCTCGGCAGGCGTCCGCGGTTTCGACTTGAACAGCCCCTTCATCTCCAAGCCCCCACCCCGCCGCCTCTCTTCTCCTCGCCCTCTCCGGTCCCCCCCCCCCTCACCTCAGCAAAGGCAGTGCCGACAGTCACAGGCAGAGTTCCGGAGCCAGGAACGGCGACCCCGACGCCGCGGCGGCAGCAACGAGGCGGCAGCCGTCGATTCGTTGCCGGAGGCGAGGAGGCAGCGCGAGATGAGAGAAAACGTCCATACAAACAACCTCCTCCTCGACCATCCCCCACCAGTTCTCTCTCTCTCGCGTTTTCGTCTATCCGTCTTTCTTTCTTGTTTTACCCCTCCCTAAAACAGGCGAAGGGGGGACCGGGCGTTGGTGGGCCCATCGACTTCTTTCCTTACAAAGTTACAGCACAGAGAAAAGCATTGTTCCTTTATATATAAAGTATTTTTCTATATTCTAAAAATTACACACTAAAATTTTAAATCGTAAGAATAGCACTTTCGCAAAAATGGGGCACAGAAAATCCGGCTCGCCTAAAATTTTAAAGCCAGATTTTCTTGGAGTTCTACTTCATCCGAAATATTATAAATGCAATTTAAAAAATCATATTTTAACTTAAAAGTTGAAGATATTTTTTTATTTGTCTAAAAAGATAAATAGAAAAATTAAACTGGATAATATTTTAACCAAATATTCGGCTCAATAAAGTCCAATTTTTACGTTGTGGTCGCCCAACACTCCTATTTTTGTAATTTAAGGTTTTAGTGTCTTATTTTTAAATTTTGGGAAACAAAGTCTTATATATAAGAAAAACCCCTAGAAAATCCGGGGGGGGGGGGGAGCTTTCCTTCCTTATTTTAGACGGCCAAAAGAAGTCGGTAATAAGGAAAAACAATTATGGATAGGTGGGTTGTAGACTTGTAGTTAGCATTTTTTTTGTTTATACTCAGTAAACAAATGTAATTAAGCATATGCCCCTTGTACTTGTGTATTTTATCCCGGAGAATATGGGGTGGAAACCAGCGGAGTTTATTGACTGGTTTATATGTTCAAGTTCGGTCTTAAACTCAATATTTGACAAGTAAGCTTTCACTGTGTTTAGCTTGTTTAGTTAATTATGTGCTTATTTAAACAAGTCTGGATTTGAAGTGATTTGCAAAGTTTGATCTAAACTTAGTATATTACGAAGTTCAAACTCCAAATCAACTTCAACTTATTTATGAAGTCCCAATCGAAGTTCTAACCGGAGTTTGAGCTCACATTAAGTTCATCGTTAACTTATTTGATATATTTAATCAGGAATGTAATTTTAAGTGACCATGATTAATTTTAAAATTTTAAATTAATTAGTCGATCAAGTACTTGAATGAGTTGTTTGAGAGTTTTGTCGAGCGAGGATATGCTCAAACTCGACTTATTAATAAATAAAGTTGTGTTTCCTTTTTCAAACTTGTTTATTTAACATGAGTGCAGAGTAAAATCGTTCCAGAGTTAAAAGGAGTGTCTTATCCAACATCCTATTAAACAACTTACAGGGTCAGTTTAGTGCTAAATTATCTAAAGATAAACCTGCAGAGTTAACTCCTAAACTTCCAGGATAAGCCAAAATTATCCCGTACCAAACATCCCATTCCTATCAAGAAATGAACGAACTATGCGCTGGACACGTATGGTGCGAGTTCAAGCCCATTTAGCCCGGCCCAGTTGAATGGTTTACATTTCCACGAGATCCATGCATAAGTATGCTACCATTAAGTCGACGTTATCCTCCCATTCGGACTTCTCTCTTCTAGGCTTCTAGCCATTCAATGGTTCTTTCGGGGAGTAGTGAAGGGGAATGGTTTTTTTTTCTATTTAGACATTAAGAGCCTTAAATATATATATATGTGTGTCTTTTGCTGCGTATTATATGAGAAAACAAGTACGAAAAATAATAATGCCAAGATTAATGATATATAATCCCCCTTGACCTAAACTTTAATGGGGTGTTTGGTTGCATGATAATTTTTTGTATATTTTCATGATTAAAAAAAGTGAACCAACTCATGACATAAAATTGTCATGTTTGCGGGGATGTGATAACAAAAAATGGTAACTACCATTCATGACCAAACAAAGTGGGGGACCACATGAAAAAAGAAAGAGGTGAGACTCTATTTTTATATTTAGGAAGAAAATCACTTTCAAAATATAAAATTGTCAAGGTTGTCGAACACCTCTTTTAACAAATTTTCTTATAATTTTTAAAAATTAAAATAAAAACCTTCATTATCATGCAACCAAACACCCCATAAATATCCATGAGATTCAACTCAATTTTAGTAAACAAAGTATAAATATATATAATGATCCCACATGTAATGCTGTGTTTGGTTTATATTAAAAATAAAAGCAAACTAATTTTGACACAGACATTTGTAGATGACAGAGTATCTATGACAAAAAATTGATATATGTTATATGTATGGACGTTTCTATTATAATTCATGACTTGTTTGTGTCACGGCTTTCAAAATTGATATTAATATTTACACATCTACCGATCATTGTATGTATTAATTTCAACTTTAATAGTGATAGAGTGTTTAAGATTAGCATCCTCTCTCTCTCTCTCTCTCTCTCTCTCTCTCTCTATATATATATATATATATATAACACATCGATCGTTGTGCCGGAAAAAAAAGTATGTAGAAATAATTATGTACTAATCTCTTAAATTCATCTCTGATAAAGCGTACGTACGATGTTGCCAATAAGCTGAGAGTGAACAAACAAGTCGAATCAACCATTTTCCTGTGATGTACTGAAAGTCCTCAAAGGGACTTTAATTTATTGCAAAATCTTAGAGGAGTACATCTTATATATGGCAGGACAAGAACAAAGGGCTTATCATGAAAACCGAAAAACAACATGAAAACAACAAGCAATCTCAGATGTGGCCGTAAGCCCTTGAAGTTATCACTGCATATGGCTACACATCGCAAGTATGTCTTGAAGTTTATTGTCGCACAGACAGGCGAAGGATATCTTGAAGCTGCAAATGAAAAATTGAGCTGAATCAGAACAAGTAGCTAGAATGAGCTTGTAACTCAATATATCAAGCCTATTTTTACTCACACTCTGTTGGAACATGAATTGAGCTTTTTATTCAATCATGGCCTGCCAACATGACCATGCATGGATCCCTAGTAGTGTGGAGGCGGTGGCGAGCTGTAGTGGTATGGTGGTGGAGGGGACTTGTAATGGTACGGAGGTGGAGGGGATGGAGATGGAGGAGGGGGTGAGTTATAATGGTATGGAGGGGGTGGAGAAGGTGAGGGTGGTGGAGGAGACGGGTAGTGATAAGGAGGAGGTGGCGAGCGAGATGGAGGAGGTGGTGATTTGTAGTGATATGGCGGTGGCGGCGACGGTGAAGGCGGCGGTGGAGAATTGTAATGGTACGGCGGAGGAGGTGAAGGGGAAGGAGGAGGTGGTGACTTGTAGTGATAAGGTGGTGGAGGCGACGGGGACGGAGGGGGTGGTGACTTATAATGGTATGGGGGTGGTGGAGAGGGAGATGGAGGAGGTGGTGACTTATAGTGGTAGGGTGGAGGCGGAGATGGTGAGGGCGGTGGTGGAGATTTATAATGGTACGGAGGTGGTGGGGAAGGTGATGGGGGAGGCGGGGATTTGTAGCGGTAGGGTGGAGGAGGGGATGGAGATGGTGGGGGTGGAGATTTGTAGTGGTATGGCGGTGGCGGCGATGGTGAAGGTGGCGGCGGTGACTTGTAATGATACGGTGGAGGAGGTGAGGGTGAAGGTGGGGGTGGAGACTTATAGTGATAAGGTGGTGGCGGTGACGGTGAAGGAGGTGGTGGAGACTTGTAATGATATGGTGGAGGGGGTGAAGGAGATGGTGGGGGTGGAGACTTATAGTGATAAGGTGGCGGGGGTGACGGTGAAGGTGGCGGCGGAGACTTGTAATGATACGGTGGAGGAGGTGAAGGTGAAGGTGGGGGTGGAGATTTGTAGTGGTATGGCGGTGGCGGCGATGGTGAAGGAGGTGGTGGAGACTTGTATTGATACGGTGGAGGGGGTGAAGGAGATGGTGGGGGGGGGGACTTGTAGTGGTAGCGCGGGGGGGGGGACGGTGAAGGTGGCGGCGGAGACTTGTAATGATAAGGTGGAGGAGGTGAAGGAGATGGTGGGGGTGGAGACTTATAGTGATAAGGCGGCGGGGGTGACGGTGAAGGTGGCGGCGGAGATTTGTAATGATACGGTGGAGGAGGTGAAGGAGATGGTGGGGGTGGAGACTTATAGTGATAAGGCGGCGGCGGTGACGGTGAAGGAGGCGGTGGAGACTTGTAATAGTAAGGTGGAGGCGGCGAAGGAGATGGAGGAGGTGGAGACTTATAGTGGTAAGGAGGGGGTGGCGATGGAGATGGTGGAGGGGGGGATTTGTAGTGATACGGTGGAGGGGGCGAGGGAGATGGTGGGGGAGGGGATTTATAGAGATAAGGGGGCGGTGGGGAAACATATACGTAGGGCTTGGAATCCGCCGTGGCTACGGCGGCAGCAAGGGAAAGCGCCACAACGAGGATCAGCAGGCGGGGCAAGTGCCCCGCCGTCGCGAGGCCGGCCATGCCCGGCAGCTTGGGCGGCCACCGCAGCTTAATTACTTCCCGTGGGATGGGATAGCAGACGCACCACCGCTGCTGCAGCGAGAAGGGCTCGATCGATGCATGGGAGAGAGGGTACCGTCCCCTTTATATAGGGGGGGACGAGTACGATCCTTGCATCTTTTTCCATGGAGGGTTTGGTGAGCTGATGCCGAGACAGCGGAAGAGGAAGGACCAGTCGACTAAGCTGGCACCCTCTCCACTGCCCACCGTTTCTTTTCTCATTGTCTGGTGTGGAAGATGGGTTGCGGACAGAGAGAGGCGGGGCTCTCCGACGACCGCACGTTCTGCATACATGGATGTACGCCCTAAAGTCAGAGGCTGCCTGCCGCCAGGAAGACGACGACGACGACTGACCCCTGCATGCATGTGGTGTGGCTCATCTCTCCCTCCTCTTCTTCTTCTTCTTCTTCAAATCCGTACATGGTAGCAGGGTAAGTCTTGATACATGGTAACAGCTAGCAAGCGGTGTTAGTTAAAAACTAGACACTGTCGGTTTAATATGTTAAGTGAGGATGTTTGGAAAACATAAACTCACTGAGTAAATTAAATGTATGCTCGACTTAATTGACACTTTGTGAACAATTCGTTCAAGTCTTTTGATTAATTAATCGATTAACTATTTTGTTTACAAAAATTACGAGCAGTTTAGTTATACATTGCAACATAATTCAACACACTGAATGAGCTGAAGTCTCGAAATCTAATTTGAATCCCACCTTCATAAACGACGTCCTTAAATAATTATTAGAAGTTATGAGATAAACCAAACTAATTATCCCAAAAACGCGCCCTCAGGGGCTGCTATGTGCTCCTAGCTATATATCTCCCTCCCCCATCGCCCCATCTCGCAGCTAGCAACGACAAAAGAGAAGTCTTGAATGCACCAGCAGAGTACCCATCTTTCCGCGCCCCGGCTATTCCAACACGGAGCCACGTTTTCTGGAATCCGAACTTATATATATATATATATATCTTTAATTTATATATATATTTCTCCGAGTCTATATTTCTCCAAGCACGTCCGAGAGATAGAGAGACAGAGAGACAGAGACTGAGAGAGGGAGCAGTTGATCATTTTAATTAGCCCTGCGAAAATCAAATCAAGAAATTTCTTGTCAGAGAGCGCATCTCATCTAACACGTACGTGTATATATATCGGTCTTATTGGACTGGTAACTGAAAGAGGGCAAGTGAACCCCATTTTCTAGCTAGGCTGAATTATTTGACAAGTTGCATGCTTGCCGACGGCCTTTGAAAATTAAGGATATATATATATATCCGACTATATATACGACGTCCTAACAACTCTCCTTATTGATCGACGGGAGCTTGATTGATTTCACACACACACTGCCCCTGATAGCTATAGCAAGTTGTTCGTCCCGCATTCCGCGGTCTTCTGCGCGTTTTAGGTGATGGGTCCTTTTCTCACCTGCATATTTTTGACGAACAAGGCAAGCTATAAGGGCATATACGTACGCATCACCCCTTTCTCCACGTTAACGGGTGCATGGTTGGTTCTCATTTGTTTGGGCGTGCGTACGTTCGATACTTCGATGTATATATACGTAATACGTGGCCCTGCGATAATGCAAGGAACGATATATCTCATGTTCTTCGATCAGCTTAATTAATATACATGTGTATGTGCTTTGAATCGGAAATGGGGGAGGATTAACTGTGATTATTACGGTTATCAATCATCGGATTATTCTTTTCTTAAAGGAGAGGCATATAATAATGCAAACGTACACACGGCCCAACTCCACCTGATGTATATATGAAAGGGGAAGCGGGGGTGTACTGTTCACGGAAGAAGGGGTCAAATTAATTAAAAAGTGTTATGTACTAGATAGTCTCGAGCTCCTCGGTAGATCAATTGCTCTCTTACAAGGTCTTTAATTATATATCGAGACTGAGGTTCTTGTCCGGACTCTGGGGTTGCTGGGAATCGTTGCAATGTGTGCTTGGCAACTTGTTTGATATAGATGAGAGTATATGGGGGGTGTTCAGTTGCACGCAACAATATTTTATATGCTTATCTTGAAACACAATTTAAGATGGCTAAAGACAAGAAATTTAACATATTTTATAGTAAAAAGAGTGGAGAGATAATGTATATATAGTTGTTATATATATATGAAAGGTGGGACCGACACCACAAGAAAGAAAAAGAAGAAGAAAGGAATCGATGATTCACACCTCTATCTTTTTTGTCTAGGAAAGAAAATATTCTGCAAATATATTTCTGTAGTGTTTACCGATCAGCTTTTTTGTTAATAATGTTTATTATAAAAGCATACTTCTGTAACAAGAGTCCTGCAACAACCATTAATTATTTAATTAGTCTGCTATCTAGCTAGCTACGCAAAATCCGGCGGACAGACGTCGCACATCACCGGAGAACCGGGGTGATTAGTAGACGACCTTGACTTTTGTTCTGAGGCATGAAGCCAGCACTTAGGCCCCGTTTGTTTCATCTCGTTGGACAAATAATATTTACTTTGTTTGATATTAAATTTTAACGAAATTCTTAATTGATGTCTTATGCCTCAATGAGAGAGACCTCCTTAAAAGTAGGTGATAAATTATAACCTTTTAATTATCAGAACTAATATGGTTTGTTTCGGGATTGGACAAGGTAAGATATTAATATGCACTCTAATTACTTTGACTAAAATATATGTTAAATCACCAAGAGAGATATCGTAATAAAGTTAAAGTATTTCAATCCGTCACAATGTAAGAGAGGCTGGATGCGAAATTGAGATGTATGATTTTCAGATTAAGCTGAGAAACCACACCTAAGCTAGCTCCTTGGTTTGAGTAGTTAGTCCTTAATTAACTATAATATGTTAGATGCCAATAATGAGGTTTTCCATCTACAATTACTTCGACCTTCTCTGTTTATTCCCAAACAGCCCTTTTTTTAGATATTGGAGCTTAACTCAAATCCTACTTTAGATGTTTTATCAAATAAGATAAAATGTCTAATCATCTCTTATTCAATAAGCCCAATCAAACCGTTCCTTGATAGAGTGTTTAGTTGCATAATAAATTTGTATACACTTTCGTGATACAAAGTCATATTAAAATAAAATGTAAATTAAGCAATGACATAAAATGATCAAGTTTGGGAAATACGATAACAAAAATAGTGGATACCACAATTAAAAGAGGGTGACACCCATTTTTTTGTTTAAGAAAAAAAACTCTTTAAAAATATAAACTCATAATAATTGTCAAGCACCTATTTTAACAAGTTTTGTTATAAAAATATAAAATTATAACAAAAACTCAATTTATCACGTAACCAAACACCCCATTAAAGCTTAGATTTTCATATTATGCAAAAACAAACCTTAGTTTCAATTTAATTATATAAATTTTTGTTTGGGCATTAGCCCGCATTTGATTCGACCTAATTATATTTAAAGTCTTAATTTATTTTCTAATCTTTGAGAAAGAAGTCCTTATGCTCTATTTCATTGGAGTATAAAAATTGATACTATACTAATTTGCTATCGATAGTCCTAGAAGATAAAGCATCAATAATAAACCTCGTATAAGTAGACAATGATATTACAATTCATGCCTTATTTGCACTACAAATTCAAAATTGCTATTAGTAGCCAGAAACTCCTATTCAAAATTAAAACTGATTTGGGCGTGGGACTGTTACCTTACCAATGTTTTTGACTAGATGAACTACCTCTGAAAGTTTTTTTTTTTTAAAAAAAGGTATAGCAAGTCTCTTAAAATCAAGTAGGTTTGAAAAGATGTGCCATGCTTAGACAGCTTACCGGACTATATGAAAAATATGAGCTTTAAAATAATTTAGAAATTAAATATTTTTTGAAACACATGAACCATCCCGTCTCCGATAAAATTAGAGATTAACGAGGTGTTTGGTTGCATGATAATGGAGGTTTTTATTTTAATTTTTAAAAATTGTAAGAAAACTTGTTAAAAGAAGTGTTTGGCAACCATGACAAATTTATGTTTTGAAAGTAATTTTCTTCTTAAACAAAAAAGAGGGTCTCACCTCTTTCTTTTTTCTTGTGGTCCCCCACTTTGTTTGGTCATGGATAGTTGTTACTTTTTTTTGTTATCACATTTCTCCAAACATGATAATTTTATGTCATTAGTTGGTTCACTTTTTATTGTAATATAATTTTTTATCATTAAAGTATACAAAAAATTATCATGCAACCAAACACCCCATAAAGGTTTCAGCCCATCAATCATTACTGCTGATTACTCAACATGAGATGAGATACGTACGCGCCATGTGTGTACGCGCCATGTGTGTGTGTGTGATGTATCACTAATGGGGTGTTTGGTTGTGTGATAATGGAGATTTTTATTTTAATTTTTAAAAATTATAAAAAAAAACTTGTTAAAGGAGGTGTTTGGCAACCATGACATTTTTATGTTTTGAAAGTCATTTTTTTCTTAAACAAAAAAAGAGGGTCTTACATTTTTCTTTTTTCTTGTGGTCTCCCATTTTGTTTATGGGGTGTTTGGTTGCATGATAATTTTTTGTACATTTTTATGATAAAAAATTATATTAAAATAAAAAGTGAACTAGTTCATGACATAAATTTATCATGTTTGGAAGGATGTGATGATAAAAAAGAGTAACTACCATTTATGACCAAACAAAGTGGGGGGACCACAACAAAAAGAAAGAGGTGAAACCCTCTTTTTTTGTTTAAGAAGAAAATCACTTTCAAAATATAAAATTGTCATGGTTGCCAAACCTTTCTTTTAACAAAATAATTTTTAAAAATTAAAATAAAAGTCTCCATTATCATTCAACCAAACACCCCATTAGTCACGTATGACAGTTACTATTTTTTATTATCACATTCTTCCAAACATGATAATTTTACGTCATGAGTTGGTTCACTTTTTATTTTTATATAATTTTTTATCACGAAAGTGTATAAAAAGTTATCATGCAACCAAACACCCCATGAGACTCGTTGACTTGGCACAAGGCCAGCTCTGACCGATCCAATAGTGTTGTGACTTGTGGATACATTTGGGGCACGTCCAGAACGATCTGAGGGTGTCAGCTAGTTCTTTGAAAAATGTAACACGATCACACACCATTTTAGTAAAATCTTATTAGATTTTTATTCTAATATTAAACTCCACTTGAAGAGAGGTTCAAATGGTTTAGATATATTAATCGTACGCACGAAGAGATTCTAGTGCGAAAAATAAAAAAATATTTAAGAAAAACAAAAAGTGGCGTGACAAGTCTAATTTAGAAGAGAGAAATTCGATATAATTTAAATTATTTAAATATTTTTAAAGAGATAGGTTAAAATCGCCATGAGTAGAGAAAGTGAATCTATACTACCGACTACAAGTAACTTATAACTAAGGTTCGAGTTGAGTTAGAGTATTAAACTCCACTAAAGGAAGACTTATTTTAAACCTATTTTCTAAGTTTGTCGAACATTTAATAGAATGGTTAATTGTGCGATAAATTAAGTTTTTATTATAGATATATAAGTTTACAATAAATTTTATTAAAATATTAGTCAACCATTTTACAAAAAAATATTTTTATTAATATTTTTGTCAAGCAAAACGAATCGTTTATATTTTAATCAATTTAAGGACTTCTTTACCACTCAGTAAGTGGTTAAACATGAAAATAATTGTTTGGATTTTCAAATTAAGTTAAATCAAATGCAAATCAAATGTCACCTCAATTTGAGTTCAATTTTAAATACATACTTAATAAAGTATTTAATTGAGTTTATCTTGAGAAATTTTCAACTTAAACTCAACTAAACTAGTTAATGGGGTGTTTGGTTACATGATAATAATGGATGTTTTTATTTTACTTTCTAAAAATTGTAAAAAAAAACTTGTTAAAAGAGGTGTTTGACAACCTTGACAATTTTATGTTTTGAAAGAGATTTTCTTCATAAACAAAAAAAGTGGATCTCACCTCTTTCTTTTTTCTTGTGGTCCCCTACTTTGTTTGGTCATGAATGTTAGTTACTCTTTTTTGTTACCTCATCCCTCCAAACATGATAATTTTATGTCTTGAGTTGGTTCATTTTTTATTTTAATATAATTTTTATCAAGAAAGTGTACAAAAATTATCATGCAACCAAACACCCCATAAATAATCGAGTTCTTTTCATTCATTCAAAATTGTTCGTTTAACTTAATAAATAAGTAAAGTCAAACTTTAATCACTTGACTTTGGAAAGAATAGATATCCTAGTGTGATATAGGATCCTTCTTATAAATACCCTTTTGTTTTCCTTCTCCATCCGGGTAAAAATCTAACAATTTCTCTTTCACAAGCATAAATATAGTTGCCTAATTCTTGGCTCGCAACTATGATTAATTATGAACCCTTTTGGACATTGATATCGATGGTTTCCTTTCAAGGCTTACAGGTTCAAGTTTCTTAGGTGCTCATCAGACACTTTTTGTTTTTTTTCTTTTCCTTTCCCTTTGATAAATGTTTAAATTATGGGGCATTTAAATTTAAAGCGATTAATACATAATAATTACATGTATTTATTTAACATATAGCACCTCTAATTATATCAAAAGCTTAAGAAGTTTTGGACAGTAGTTTTCATATATGAGACAGTTGGATTTTGGTGTGAATGAATATATTCTTAACAAAAACATTTTTAACATTCAAAAAATAGATGATGATCATTATTTCAACTAATAACAAAATTAAACTCAAAATATGTATTTGTAAAAAAATATACATTCACGGATTTGAATATGTAAATATATAATATTCAACACCTGCGCCCAAGCATCTCGGTTATATTATATATATAGATGAGGTTAAGCTTCAAGGGTACAAGTCCATAATTGTCTCAGTTTGTTTTATGATTGACGTCTAACAATCTATTACCTTTGAAATCTTTGGTAAAAGATGTGATCTTCGTCAACTATTTAATCAAAATAAGTAGTTTATTAAAAAAGCCAATCGAGCGTGGCTCGAACGGCACCACCCTCCGGCCGCTGAGTCATCTGACCAAAAAACATTTTTTTAAAAAAAAAATTATTTTTCGAGGTGAATACTTAATTAAAATTTTAAATATTTTATTAAACCAAATCAAACAATACCAAAATTTCAACCATTGAATACTGAACAAAGACACGGTTGCCGCCTTGCCGGTCATCACAGAAAGAAGAGTAGCAGACTTTTTCGTTGACTGGTAAACTCTGAGTACAATCTCTAACCCTTCTGCGCCGAGAAAGATGGTGATCGGCCGTCCGCCGGAGGCGTCGGTCAGAGGCCGTAACGTAATCACCGGTGCGTCGCCGGCGGAGGCGGCGACTTGAATTGGTAGACTGGGTGACGAGGGGGGAATTGGTAGACGCGTGGGGGAGGGGGCGCTGGTGATGCAGGAGGGGGCTGGTAGCGCGGAGGCGGAGGCGGAGGCGAGGGAGAGGGTGGCGGCGGCGAAGGTGGGGGAGGAGGTGAAGGTGAGGGCGGCGGTGGCGATTTATAGCGAGGGGGAGGGATGGGCGGTGGGGGCGAGGGTGACGGCGGTGGCGGGGATGGAGGCGGAGGTGACGGTGGTGGCGGGGATGGAGGCGGAGGTGACGGCGAGGGAGGGGGATACTTATATCGGTAAGGGGGCGGGGGCGGGGGCGACGGCGGCGGAGGTGAAGGCGAGGGAGGGGGGTACTTGTATCGGTAAGGGGGCGGGGGCGAGGGTGGTGGCGGTGAAGATGGGGGCGGCGGCGGCGGCGAATAGTAGTAGTAGGGAGGTTCCTCAGGCTCAGGCGGGGACGGCGGCTCGAAGATGGGCAGCAGAGGCGGCAACCCTATCGTGATGCCGAGGCCCGCGACAGCAACATCCGGCCCCAAGAAGCACCATCCCACCGCAAGAGCAACGCCGAGAAGACGCCCCGCTCTCCACAGCTCCACCATATCTCTGCGCAGCTTTCACGGCGAGGCACCGGTGAGCTAGCCACACCGTCTTATAGTTGCACCGGCGAGCTCGAGAGCACTCTCCGGGGGCCTTCAAACACGCGTGAGAAGATCGCATCGGCCGTGCCAGGCCAGCCTGAAAGTCTGTTCTCCGGCACTCTGCGGAAGAAGACCGGCGGAGATCAGAAGGGAAGAGGCGAGAGAGATCTGAGCCGTTCTCCCGCCGGTCCCCGCACACGGTGATGGTGGGGCTGCCGGCGGCACCCCGTCAACAGAGAAGACAAGCAGGCCCTGTATGGTAGCCTTCTCTTCTCAGAAGGTAACAAGGAACATGTGGAGGAGGCGGCGCCGCTGGCGAGGTGGTAAGGTTGGCGGCGGGGGCTCGGTAGGCGGCCGGCGATGAGCTGTTTCTCAGTGGTAGACCGGTTCGGATCCGGGTCGGTTCTAACAAGTTCCGAATATAGATCCGATAAATTTGGTCCGAATCCAAACCTGAATCCATAGACACTGTGGTGTTCGGATTAGAATTTGTGCCTGCAGAACGTGAGGAATATTCAGCTAATTTTATTCGTCTACCGCTGTGATGATGAGGAGGAGAGATCTTAAATAATTGAACGGATGAGCTAACGCCAACTTACTTATTCTTTTTCTATTTCATTTACCTGATTAATAGAACGAATCCATGTATGAACCAAAACCAATCCGAAACCGAATTAAAATTCAATTTTGAAAATTGCATGCTGTATAATTAAATTCTTGGTAGAACAAATCAAGTTGTATCTGCGTCTTGTTTTACAAACCTGTAAGTAAACACAAAAATGTATTAATTATATTTTAAGAACATACTGAATGGATGACAAGACCTTTCCCAAAACACCAGTAAAAAAATTACATTAACAACATGTCTACCATATTCATTAATCTAACAATATAATACTAATCAATGGTCTTATGAACTTAACTCTAGATAGTTGTGGTTGCGTGTAATAGTTTCGTCAAATCTACTTACCAGAATAAAATAAATATTATGAAAAAGAAAGTGAAATTCGTTAGGCATTTCATTAATCTAAGAGAGTTGAGAGGGAATTTTATGTAAAACCATAAAAATATAAGGAGTAGATATCAAACATATATGGCCAACACATTTATAAAAGTATGTATAATAAACATAAAAAAATTTATTATAGGTTTGTTTCTTAAATTTATTATATTAATGGACATGGAAAATATGTTTCCAATCCCAACGTGAGAAATTGTAATTTTTGCTCTACTAAATATGATTTTGTAGAGTAGAATGGAACCAGGTATGTGCTACATAAGAGTACGTCTGCAAGTATAACATTTTTAAAAGTATGTTTGCAAAATTTTGTTTTTTTTCCTAAACCATTATTTTTTTTATAAAATAACATGTTAACAGCGATGAAATAGGCTATTTCCAAACTGAAATAAAATCTAGATATTAAATAAAAAAGATAAGAGTTGTTCAAAGTTATCCTCCCGTACCAGAAAATTCCAAAACCCAGAAACTGTTATACAAAATTTGCCTGTTCTTCTTCTTCCTCACGGGTGAAGCAGGGGATGGAAATCAGTCGTTCATGGCATCAGGCTGCTGATCTCCCTCAACCTCCTCTCCACATCCTTCATGGTCGGCCTCTCCTCCCCTTTCTTCCGCAGGCACTCGAAGGCAAGATCTGCCAGCGCCCACAGCTGCTCCACCCTCCCCTCCGCTTCCCCCAGAGCGGCGGCCCTCGCCGCAAGCTCCTCCCTTGGAACCAGTCCGGCGATCTCCTCCTCGCCGTATCCCAATCCAGACAGCAGTGGATAGCCGCTCTCCTCCTCCCACTCCTGCAGATGCTTGCCCACCATGAGGACGATGAGCAGCGCCCCAAACGAGTACACGTCGCTCTTCTCCGTGGCGGCGCCGGTGGAGTATATCTCGGGGTCTCTGTAGTAGATGGATCCCGCCGCCGCGTCTGTTCTGGCTCCCCTCCGATCGGACGGGATGGGCAGGGAGAAAGAGAAATCTGCGATCTTGGGAACGCCGTTTTCGTCGAGAAGGATGTTGGACGGCTTCAGGTCCCTGTGGACGAGAGTCACCGGAGCTTGGTAATGGAGGTAGTGGAGGCCGGCTGCTACCTCGGCGGCCATCCTCAGCCTTGCGGGCCACGGCAAATTGGGCACGACGTCGGAGGACCCTGCGGAGGCCACGGCGTGGTCCTGGAGGGTTCCCTGGGGGTGGAGGTCGTAGACAAGGACGGGCACCTGAGTCTCCAGGCAGCAGCCCAGCAGCTTCACCACGTTCCGGTGGCCGACGCCGGAGAGGACGACGATTTCCGTGATCAGCCCCTCGACGAGCTGGCCGATGCCGGCCCAACTAATTCCCTCCTCCAGGTCGGGGCACGCGCGCTTGACGGCGACCTCCTGGGCGCCGATAGCGGCGGCGTAGAGCTCGTAGGCGCCGTCGCGTTTGATCAGGCGGCGCGGATCGTAGCCGCCGGTGGCTTGCTCGAGCTCCTTGCCGGTGAACAGGTGCGGAGAAAGGAGAGAGCTCCCCATCGGGACGGCTAGATGTTTCTCCCGTAGCAGTCGCCCGTTCCGGCGGAGACATCTTGCTTTCTTTGCCCTCAGCATCCCGAACTGATCCGTCGGTACAAGACGGACATAGCAGTGCCGACCTGAATCGAAGAGAAGAGGAAGACGAAGACGCCAAAGATAACCGGAGAAGAGATCCGGGAAAGCGAGGGCGGTCATCGACCGACGCGGACGGAGGAAGAACCGGGCAACCGTGGACTGGAAGGAGACGACGGCACAGGTCGTCGGGTACCCTGTTTGTTCAAAGCCGTGCGCGGGTCACCGACGAGGACGGGCTCGAAAGCCGCTCGTCGGCGCCGCCCGGTCACCTACGTCCCGCCGCCTGTGTCCAATCGCCGAGCTTCGCGGTGCTGGATGGCCACCCTTCGTCTTGGCCTTCTTTCATCTCCGCCTGTCGCCTGTCGCCTGTCGCATCAGGAAGCACCCAGGTTGGGACTATGAGAAAACGTCAGCCTGACTCCGCAGCTACCCCGTCCTTCGTACGCTGATGTTCCCTTCTTCTGACATATGGAAGCGGCCTGATACGTGTTAATGGGCCACCCCAGCCCATATTCATGGGCCTGCTCAGCGATCTTGTTTACATTTTTTTAAAATATTTTCGAGTGTAGTACTTGATCAAGGGAGATCTTTTTTATCATTAGATAAATACTAAATATAGTGATTATTAACATAAAAGATTAATAATCTCTCTCTCTGGTCACATTATCGTTCCATGTTAGTGAATGTACAATTGAGCATGACATCTTTTTTAAATTTTATCTATTTTGATCCTCCTCATCATTTTAAACACCATGTTAGAGATCTGACTATCTTTAAAGCATATGACATCTAGTATCTTTTAAAATGCCTCCTTTTTATTTACACATTGTTTTCTGTGAATCAAGAAAAAAAAACGCAAGTACCCATCTTTACTTGAAATAATTCATAAAATAAAACAAATAGCAGTAAATATATCTTACCAAGATATCAAAATCTATAATCAACCACGTTATTTTTGCTCTTTTCACTCATAGTCTTATCAAACTAAGTATTGTCTTTCTCTTTATGGAGTGTAGAAACTACCTAAATATGTCATTTTTATAATTTATTAAAATGTCAGTAAATAATGTTACCTGTTAAGTATTTAGTTGTTTTGTTTTTATATCAGAATAAACTAATTAAGGTTGAATATGCGCCGAACCAGATTAGACTTGTATCTAATTCGTATTTATCTAATATGTAGTCAACCAATCTGTTCTAGATACTGAGATACTTTCCTTCTTGAAAACCTTGTTGTCCCCATCTGAACATTTGTTGGAGCCGTCAGGATACTCTCTTCTTCTTAGAACTTCCCCTCTTTTCAAAATTCTTAAAATGATACTAATCAAGCACATTTGCAAAATGTTGTCCTAAGTTTAATGTGTGAACATGATATATACTAGCAATTTGCATGCGTTAGCTGGTCATGAGTAGAAATATTCTCTATTTAGTTGGACCTTAGAAGCCACGTTAAATTAGACAGTTCCTAATACTGTCTGAAACTGTCGTGGTTTCATTTGGTTTCAAGACATTGGTTTGTTAATTGAATTGACTAAATGAAATTAACTGCCGTTTCAATACTTATTGCGTGTTTGGTCGTAAAATAAGTTTTTATACTATTTTTAATAAACCTGTCTATTAAAATAAAAATCTAAAATAATTACAGAAGAAACTATCAAAGTCAGTGAGATGTGATGTCAAAAAAAGATCGAGGACACACTTGACTTAAAAGGTGAGAGATTACAAGAAAGAAAAAGATCTGAATCTTCATTTGTCTTCCGAGAAATTCTCAATAAAAATATATTTTAATAAACTTGGTAGAATATTTGGAAAAAAATTTGATGCTACATTTAACAAAAACGGTTTTAATCGAACCAAATAAAACGTGTTATGAATCATAAACACCTCATAATACTTGGGATGTCAGAATTAGCAAAAATTTCTTTCATTTTGTTTATTTACTCCACTACTTCTTCTTCCTCCCTAACGGTACAAGTACTTTTTTTTGGTCAAATGAAACATTCATTCATGATATAAGAGAGTACAGACTCAATATAATATAGACACAACTAAAAACAAACAAACACAACATAACGATAAAGACCGGTGGAATTCTGTTGGAAGTCATCTTATCCAACAAACTTAGACAGCCACAAATCGACCGAAGGTCGAATAGTAGAGATAAGAACTCTTAGAAAAGAGTTTGATAGCACCCACGGGACCGGATGATCACACCAAAAGGGTGTGGATATCGCCCAGACTAACGGTCCCGAACTAGAGATTGTGACTATGACAAAGACGCGAAAAGACAACGAGACAAGACTCGATCCTAACACAACACAAAAAGATAGAAGAAAACAAAATAAACAAAAACATAGATAGACCGTGCTCCAAAATTTTAGTGCACAAGCAGGAAGCAAAATGCCTAAATACAGATTTAGGCTGAGCATAAGAATAATAGTAATACTACGACAACTAAACATTAGGAAGAAAACCTCCCTCCCAAATCAAAAACAACCTCAAAATGACAACCGAAGGTATCCCGTGTGGTGCGCTTCGCCGGAGAGGTGGAGAGGCCAACTGGGTTTAATTGAAGGCGGAAGATTTAAACGTCGAGAAGATCTGCGGGAGGGGCAATGAGCTCCGGAAGGGGTGAGGTGTTCAGTTGGAAGGGACGGCCGGACGGGGATGCGCCGAGGGCACCCGTGAGATGACTAACGGTACAAGTACTTGGTGGTCACGTTATCGCCCTCGTGGGCATAAATGCAAAGCATTTAATGGCAGAAAAACGTAACTTAGCGCCGTTACTGGCACATTTACAGAGGAGGAGAGCCACCGGACCGCCACCGCCGGCGCCGGTCCCGGTCAATAACCCGTCGTCCTTCTCGGCGTCCCCTCCTCCGTCACCGCTATGCGCGCTGTTCCCCTTCTCTGCCATGGCAGCTTCTATTTGGGCGTCTGCCGGTGTGTCTGCCGCCGCACTGCCTGGGAAGATGAAGGGCATCCCCCTGTACTGGCTCCTACATTTGGCGGTGGCCGTGGCGGCGACGGGGACGCCGGCGGCGGCCTCTGTGTACAAGGTCGGGGGCGAATCCGGGTGGACCAACATCGGCGACGTCAACTACGCCGCCTGGGCCTCTTCTAAGACGTTCCGCGTCGGCGATGTCATCGGTATGCTTTCATGTCTCTCGCTCCCGACGACCATGCCCAGTTTCCCGGCCGGCAGGCACGCTACGGGCGATCATCGCACGAGCGGCCGCCGTCTCTTGATGTCGTGTTTGTCTCCGGCGATGGCAGTGTTCGAGTACAACAAGGAGTTCCATGACGTGATGGAGGTGAGCAAGGCAGATTACAGAGCCTGCAGCGCGCGGTCGCCCATGGCCACCCATACCAGCGGCAACGACACCATCGCCCTCGGGAGGCGCGGCCACCGCTTCTTCCTCTGCGGCGTCGCGGGCCACTGCGCCTCGGGGCAGAAGGTCGACATCCGGGTCGCGAAGCCCGAATCCGCGGCGGGTCCTGCCGCCGCCGCCGCCGCGCCGTCACGCGCGGCCGCGCCTCCGGCGGTCCTTCCTTCCCCTCCCGCCTCCGGTGGCCCCGCCGCCGCATCGGCACCGGCACCACGGAAGAACGCCGCGGCTCGCCGCGTGACCGGAGGATGGGTCCTGGCGTTGTTGGGGGTCGCCGCCGTCGCCGCCGCCCGGGCGGACCTCGGCTGAGCAGGTGGTGCCGGGTATATACATGCTTTGCCTTTGTCATTCATGGGGGTGGGTCCGATTTACTTAGGTGGTCGACCAGGCAGCGATATTATCTGATTTTTATTCCGATTCTGACAAGGATATTGAAATCTTAATTTCTATTTTGTTTCGATTTCGTCAACGGGAATCAGAATAATTTGATATTTTTAATGCTTGATATGTATCAATTTTTATTAAAAGCGGTAAATAAATCTTATTTTATTATTAAAATTTTGATATAATATATTTAGATATCCTACGGATGATTTGTCCTCGATACTATTATTCTTGATTTTAGGGATGAATTGAGTTGAGTCTAACCAAGTTAAGTCTTTTTTTTAAGTCTTCGTGTATAGTCAATATTTTATGATATTAAGTTAATAGTTGTTAATTATACAAATACATTTTATAAAGTATGACAATATCCGAACATAGAAGCTAGCATACTTAAGGACGCAGCGACAGGAAAACCACATTTTATTAATTTCAATGCGAGAAGAGAACTTTCTATTCCTTTTTCGCTTCCGCTGTTCAGCACTAGTTAGATAATTTGATATCTAATTTTATTCTTTTAATTGGGCAGGAAAGTTTTATAGTTTTATGAAAAAAAATTTAAAACTTCTCGGCTGTATACTCTGTGTATTATCAACTTAAATTAAAAAAGAATAAATAATAAATAATTTTTTTAAAAAAGAATAAGGTTAGAGCCGTAAAATGAAATCTGTTTATTTTATGGGGTGTTTGGTTGTATGATAACGAAAGTTTTTGTTTTAATTTTTAAAAATTGTAAGAAAACTTATTAATAGAGGTGTTTGGTAATCATGGCAATTTTATGTTTTAAAAGTGATTTTCTTCTTAAACAAAAAAAGAGGGTCTCACCTCTTTCTTTTTTCTTGTGGTCTCCCACTTTGTTTGGTCATGTGTGATAGTTACTCCTTTTTGTAATCATATCCCTCCAAACATGATAATTTTATGACATGAGTTGATTCACTTTTTATTTTAATATAATTTTTTTATCATGAAAGTGTACAAAAAATTATCATGCAACCAAACACCCCATCAACATTTTCGTTTGATTCTCGTAATAAAGTTAATATATAAACCCGTTGATGTATCTTTTAAGTTATTAAACTCAACTGTTCCAATGGTTCATGGAAATCATATATAGGTGGAATCAGTTGATTCTAAAAAAAGATTCATACATGACTAAAATTAATTAAATTAAAAAAATGAATCACAAAGCATGATATATCAAATGATAAAATGGTAAGCATAAAGTTTTTAAAGTGGTATATTGAAGTTTAGTAATGTTATGTGAATGATTAACATAAATTTTAAATAAAAATTAATATATGATGTATATTTTAAAATCTATCGAATTTGGTTTCAGAACCGGACAATTCCATAATATTCAACATTATTACCGGAACATCCCTAGCTCTTGTCGAGATGTCATAGGAGAGATTGCATTACCGTTAAATAAGATGCTCTTTGGCCTAGTGATGAGAATGAGTAGAAGGTACCATCCGCATAGACGTAGGGGTGAGTGTGAGTCAGAGCTCCTAATATGATATAATTAAACTCAGATAATAACTCGACTCAAATTCAGTCAATAAAACATTGTTTATAGAACTCCAAATCAATCTACAATTCTAAGTTCAAAATTTGACACAAGGTCAAACTTAAATTAAATTATTTCGCATATTTAAGTGACATTATATAATTATTAACACTCATATTTTTGTTTATAGAAAGATATTTAGTTGAGTTGTTGTCAAAAATATGTTTTTTTTATAAAATTTGCATATCAAGTGGAGTATTATTTTTATTATGTTAAAAAAATAATTTTGAGTGAAAATAATAGAACTCGATTTGTTAATGGGTTAAGGGTTAAAGAGGCCAACTTCTAATGAACTTGCAAATAATTCGATTGAATAATTATTTTAAAAAACAGATTATAAGTGTCTATAGAAATACATTGTCGATTAAATATGCGAAGCAAGTTAAAAAATTTGATTTGTCGGTATGTTTTCATGACAAAAATTATATTAAAATAAAATATAAGTGACATAAATTTATCATGTTTGGGAAAATGTGATGACAAAAAAAGGTGGGAGTCACCTAAAATCAAAAGAGACGCGGGATTACTCGATGAAAAAGAAGAAGAAGGGAGTCACACCCCTTTTTGTTCAAGGAATTTTTTTTTCGGAGACATAAATCTGTAATGGTAGCTAGCCAACTACTTATTTTAACAATCTTCTTTTGTTTTACAAGAACATGAAATTATCTCGAGAACTCAACTTATTTCACTACCAAACACCCTATCAGTCTATTGAAATTAATATTTAAATTTTTTTATTTTAGTTAATGACTTAGTTAGTTAGAGTATAAAAAAGAATAATATATTAGTATTGATGTTGATATTTTTTAGAAGATAAAATATCAATATATATAAGTTGACGCTGGTATGATGTAACGTGCTATTTGTTCTTTAAGTTTTAAAATTGATACTATTAATCAAATATTTTTAAATAATTATCACCAATATCAATCTTAAAATCGACAATAATAAAGAAATCTAATAGTATTATCAAACAGAACATAACAGTGGAGTGGGCTTTCCTTCATAAATTAGTTTCTAAATGATTATTGTGTAGTTCCTAACACGGCCCATGAGTCGCACGTAGAAGGGACGGTCAAATGTGGATACATATTAAAGGATTTGTTTGGTGGGGATTCTGATTCCTTTCAAAATAAATACAAGAAACCTGTTCATGTGATTTTAAAAATCCTTGACACAGGTTCTCGGCGTCCGTCTCTTTCCCATTCTTAAAATCCGATCTCTATTTTTATACATAGAAGTGAACGTAAAACTGTGGCTTGAGATTTTGAGCCGAGAGAGATTTTTGACAAGAATCTTTTCTTATAATCCCAACCAAACGCGACTGGACGGATATACAGATGAATTCAGATTACGTTTATATACATATATTTTGAAGGATTTGAACGTTCTCATTTCATCTTAAAAATCACGACCATGACCAAGTGACCTCGTCCTTTAATTAAAAACCGGTAGTCAGCAACTCGCAAGACATAGGATCGTGGTCCCTTTCTGATCGCGTATCGGCGTCGGAGTTCGGGTCGTCGACAAGGAGGGGGAGGCACCGCCGCACGCTGTTGACCACTTCCCCGTTTGCGGTCTCGCCGGAGCGACGCAGAAGAACGGCCGAGCACGGAAGCTGCTAGCGGCGTTGCTGGAGGGCGGCGAAGGAGCTGACAGTTCCGCGTCGTTTGGGGTGAATGCTGTGGCTCCAAAGAAACCTAAAAGCCTCTGCGGTGCGTGTGTTGATCTTCTCCATCTCTTATTGGATGTCCGTTTGTCCTGTACTCTCTCCCCTTGATCGCCAAATCATGTGTCCGAACGTTAGGGTTATAGTTGCTAAATAGAAATTGCATCGCCTTCTTCTCTGGCTGCTTGTTCCGCAAGAGTTTTGATCGGCAGGGTCCCATGTGTTTTCTTGCTTCCTCCTGACGGAAAACGGGCTTTTGTCCACACTTGCACTACATCGTCTGCTCGGATTTTTTTTCCTTCTCTGCTAGAGGACTCTCCTTTCTTAGGATGGGGGAAACCTTCTTGGAATTGGGGAAAAACAGTACGTTTCCGTGGAGACGAGTCAGCCGGGAGCATCACAAGTTCACAGCCTTTACTTATTTAGAGTTAGATTAAGTGATATCATCGGCGGAAGCTACATTGGACCCGCTATTGCTATGTTATAACCTTTTCCTTCTTAAGTGTTCCTAGTTCAACGTGTGCTTGTTACGACCATGGTAGTCATGTACTAACGATGGTGTCCATGATTTTCAAGTATTTTGGTGTTATAAAGGAAATCGAAAAACATTGTGTTTGCAGCGATCTCAGTTGGTAGGGGGAACACGAAGGGAAGAAGGCCGATTCCACAGGGAAAGAGGCAAATGGACGAATCTTCTGATTTCACTTTTTGCCAGGTGATTTTTGCTGCCTTGATGATTTAGTTGGTGTTTTCATGTCTCAGTTTCGAAGATATTTCCCTCGACTTTGAAACTCACGGCACCATATACCTTGCAATATGATTAATAGCAATAATATTTATTTTTCTTGCTGAAAGTTTATAAATGTGGCTTAGTATTTACTCCTGAGTTGTAACTTGCACGTATCAAATTAGTGAAGACCTCTCATTTCAGCAACCTTGCATGATAGTATACCTGCTATGTTATGCATTTATTTCCTTGTTAGGAATATCAAATATCCTATTTATTCTTCTCTTACCATTTCCTTTTGAAGCTTCTTATTGGAGAGAAACAAATGAATGATGTTGAATGTAACTATGCGGGATGATTTTCTTCTCCTTGCGCATGTTTCCAAGTTTCAACTAAAAGTTATGGGACAGGATACATGGACTTTTTTCATTAATCACTTGATCAATATGAGGGCGTAATGTGCAGGATTTGCTGATTCCTGTCTACCTAAGGGAATTGCTTATCTGGATTGAGACCTCACCATGGCCATTGTTTTCAAAGGTTAAATTTCCAAAAGTTCAAACAAAATAGAACAAAAAGATTGAATGGTGAGATCAGTCTGCCTGAGGCAAATTCAAGGTTTATATGGCTGTTCTGACCATAGTTCAGCCTCAGCATGAGAAGGGCAAGCAGGGAGGTAAGCAAGAATTGAAAGCGGTAATGCACTTCAAACCTTAAAGTTCTAAGAGTTTAATTCTTTGAGAAATGAATTACGAAGTAAGAAACAGAGGGGTATTAGACTCTCCCTACAACTATGTTTCTGACTTGATTCTGCTGATTTTAATCCAATTCTACCCTATTATTGTCGAGGTATCATTTTGTTGGTTCTATCATCATACTGTTTTTGTGAAATTTTTGCATTCGAACAATTTTCCACAATCCACTCTATTTATTTTTTTTTGACTTTGGAGCAAAACATCGTTGCATCCAACTGGGCTTGGGCCTTTGCACTTACACTTGAACCACCGATATTTCTGCTACTTACTATTAACATTGCCCCTGAATGTGAATTTCACTGCTCCATCTCTAGGCTTGGGCTTTGGCACTTCACACGTGAGGATCTCTTCAAATGAAAATTCACGGGAGTTTCTGACCTTATATTTGTTCTTTCTAACTGAAAGGAAGCACTTCAGAGAACATTGTAGCACCGTCTGTAGCTATGGTTTCCTTAACTATGCTGGTGGAGATCTTAATATTATCATAATCCTTTGAGATATGTTATTAGAATTTTCAGTTTTTACACTACATTGAATTGTTATTGATCTCTAAATTGATTTGTCCAGGCTGCCAGACATTATATATCTAGTGAAAAATTGGACTAAGCTTTTGTCAATTTGGAATGTCAACTAAATGAAGTCTCCTATATGTTTTTTCTTATCATATTTCATTTGGGTATGAACAGGAGGAAGGGAATTGTGTGGTTATAATTGTCACATATGAATTCGTCGATTTGACACGACATGCTACAAGTCTATGACTCTATACATCAATTCTCTATTTAATCTAATTGGAATAACCTACTCTATCTATTTCAAAACCCCTCTGCTACAGGAGGGAAGAGAATCCAAATTTGGATACACTTATATCTTGTTCCATCATTTGTATGATTATTCTAGCATGCCTCATCAGACAACTCCAACGTTTGACACTAATGAACCACAAGCATGAGGTGTATGTGACTAAATTTTAAGTTGGCTCGACATTACACAACTCAACTCAACCATGGGCCCAAATTATTTATGGTCAGCCATATGGATTCTCTTTTTTCACTTGTGTTGATTTTCAATTACTTATTCAGAGATATTCTAATCATTAAAATCATATTGAATTATCTTCCTCCAAGTTAACCTAGGTTTACCGTGACTTTTTTGTTTATGTTATTTTAATATTTTTTATTTTTTTGACGGGAACCTCTTTAGGTCTACGTTTAATTTGCCAAAATTATATCAATCTTTATTTTTTCAATTTATCTACAATTATCACCACTCCTACCTTTTCTCTAACATATTTATTTTTTATTCTATCTAATTTAACACGACCACTCATCCATCTTAACATTCTCGTTTCAACGACACTTATTTTAGAGGTATGTTTTTCTTTTATTGTCTAATATTCATTATTAGACAACATTGTGAGTTTTATCCTTGCACGATAAGTTTTTTTTTACTTAGTGAAATCTTATGATTACATAGAATCTTTGTAGCCAATACCTATTTCATCTAACTTGTTTTAATCTTATGATTAACATCTTTATCACATTTTTCATCTTTTTGAATAATTGACTTAAGATACTTAACTAAGTTTCTTGAGACAATATTACCCATCCAAACTAACACTCTCATGAACGTCTTCTTAGTTTTCATTAAATTTACAATGCATATATTCTATTTTTGTTCTACTTATCTTGAAATCCTTAGTTTCCAAAATATTTTTTACAATTCAAACTTCTTATTCCCTTTTTGCAATCTTGTACTATTCATAAGCTTTGTTGTTATCACATGTAAGTATTCTTTTATACTAATCTCTCTTATTCTATATCATCTTTTCTACTTATTCATTTCATCATGAAATCTCATATTTAGGTGGATCGTTTCTTTAGACTCTTTAAGCACTTTTTAAACAATCTCTTTAATTTTTATAGTTATGTTAGTTCGCATAGCATTAACGTTTACTTCTGATTTCTAATCATTTATCTTAAAAAATTCATTCTTAAATGTTTATTGTTTTATCCCTTTTAAATCCCATTATTTTATTTTAGGATATTTTTTTTAAATGTGTTTGTTTGTAATTTGATCTTATCATCTAGAACCACTAACCTATGTTAGCTTGTTAAAGTTTCTCTCGGGATAATTTTATAATTCTTGTAAATAGCACAATTAGACTTTCTCGTGAGCATGGTTTTCCATCTTGCCGAGATCTCGCGACAATCTCGGTCTCGCCAAGGGGCCAAGATACGAGATCGTCGAGATCTCGCCCCATGTAGACTGGCACTTAAAATTTTTTCTTCGGGGGGCTTTGCCCTCCTGATTTTCCCTTGATACTCCCCCACAAGGGGCACTGCCCCCTTGACCCCCGCAACTACTCTGCACCATGCTTATGATAGTGTAAACACATTTAATATATTTCACTATCACTTATACTATCACATATAAATGTGTTACAAGTTTAATTCCATATTAGTATTTAAATAAAATTATATATAAGTTTAAATCTTTTAGAAGCACAAAGATCATATTTTTGGTATTGAAAGTGTTTTGTAATTATTCATTCACACAGTTGATGTACAAAATGTGTTATATATTTTCATGTAAATTCATTGATGTACTCCTATTTTTATAAGATATTATGTTATATTTTATACATATATACATTTTGATCCGAGAATCCGAGATCCGATCTCCGGAGATTTTTTCAAGATCTCTCAGAGATCTCTTCTCTTTCACCGCTCGAGACGAAGTCGAGATCCAAGATGGCAATCCTTGCTCGTGAGAATAAAGTCGATTTGACTTTTGTTTTGTATACTTGTAAATATTATTAAATAAAATTTTATTTTAATAAAATGAGTATTTGTTAGTATAAGATTATAAGTCATAGCAAAATCTAAAGTATTTTTTTTCATATCCAAAACCTCTCTAACATGTCCATGGAGATCTTTTCTAATAAATATATTTTTTCCATTTGGTATACTTTGCATAAGGTCATCTATATCTTCCTAAAATTTTTCTTTAATCTCGCTATCTAATTTAATTTGTGGACAATATACGTTAATTATATTAATTTTCTCTCTTTCTATAATATTTTTTACTATAGTAATTCAATATGTTACTCTTTTTATTGAAACTATTGCATCTTTTAATGTTTTATCAACATTGATATCTACTCATTTTTAATTTTCTATGTACCATAGTTTATAGCCCGTGTTGTCTACTTCTACATATTTCTCTCTTATCCACTTGGTTTCATGAATACACATGATATAAATCTATCTTTTCTTCATACCATCAACAAGTTCCATACGTTTTCGCGTAAGAGATTCAATATTCTAACTACCTAATCTTAACATTTTTCAAATTTTTTCTTAAATTTTTTTATAATAATGTCTATTTTTTTGAATTTGTTTTAGAACTTATATGTTGCTCTCTACCATGGATTAACTTCTTTACACACACTCATTAATGATGTGAGAACCGTTACTTATTTAACACCACATTAGATTGCTTATGTGGAGCATGTGGGGAACGTTCTCACCTTTGCTATATTTTTTGTTACAATCGGATTCTGATGTTATATATTGTTAGGTGAGTACGTCTCAATGTTTATATCATTTGAATCTATATCATAAATGTGACTTTGTTTTACGTTGGTTGTCACGTACATTAACACTCATCCTTGCTTATCCTGGCTTGGGATTAGTCATGATGGAGTTTTGGCTTGGCATTCTACTAAAAGTTATTTGTATCAAACTTTTGTCGTAATGTATTGACAAAATTATCACAATTTAGACAATTTTTTATTCTGTTCATATCATATATGTGTTTCCACCTCATTGGCCTGAGCTTGAATTATGTTCTCTTACACGGTGTTATTGAGTATTAGTGTCTTCCTGATACAATCGTAAAGTTCATATGATGCTGTTTTCTATCCCTTTTTCATATCCTTTAGCCTGAAGGGCAGAATCATATATATGGCTCGGTATTATTCTTATTAAGGTCTACAGTCTACCTCTACTGCTATTCTCAATCTCTTTGCAAGGCTATGTTTTCTATTAATCAAGATGATAACCACTTAACATAAGACCTGAAGGCTGGAGCATTAAATTCAGAGGATGGAGACCCTCAAAATGATGCCATCTCCCATTTACTCTGATGAGCCACCGTCTGTAAATTAGCAAGTTGGAACTGTTCCTTTCAGACTTCTTGAAAGGTTAAATTAGCGTCATTGTTGTACACTGTTGGCATGTCACAATGCGCTATATAATTGCTTTTCTTCATTGATTTAGAAAAATTCTTAATGCCGCTAGTCAGTGACAAAATCCATCCTAAATGGATGCATTTGCACGCACATTGATGTACATTGTTCATGGCTTCATGCCGCAATGTCATTGTTCTACTAATTTTTTGTGTGATGGTATAGGTTGGTCAAGTATCCGAAGATGTCAATTTGGAGTCACCTAAAATTATTCCAAGTACTGGCAATAATTTGCTAGAAGATGGTCTTTTAGATGACAAACATAGTAATCTGAAGTGTACTCTCCGGGGTGATTTACAAGTTGCTGTTGGATCAGAGACAAGCCCTCTCAAGCAATCAGCCGGAATCACAAGAGAACCAGAAAACGGATTAAAGGAATCTGAATTCTCTGAACGAAAGCCCATTGTGCGGTCAAAAGTTCCATTCGAAAAGGGGTATAGCCAAATGGACTGGTTAAAACTTACACGTACACATCCTGACCTTGCAGGTAGTTTAAACTTTAAAGTCCAAATTTTTAAGAATTTTTATTTGTGTACTACTGTAATATGGTGAATTCAATTCAATACCCTTGCATTAAAATTTATCCGTGGTCAGGTTTGAAGGGTCAGTCAAATAGAAGGCGCATCACTATTGAGGAAGTAAAACAACATAAAAGTGAAGGGTCTGTTTGGACTGTCTTAAGAGGTCGTGTATACAATCTCTCTCCATACATGAAGTTTCATCCAGGAGGTATTATTTGTATCCTCACAGAGTTCGTTCTTAGTTGTTATCTGTGTATGCATATTGTTTAAAGTATGATCCGGTGAAGCCTGAAAATTTCTTAGTTTTTTGAGCTGCTGAAACCACACTGGCAATGATTCTCTTGAAAGTGTGGGGCCTAGCCTTCACGCTGCTGGTAAAGTTACAAAAGAGTTGCCCCCTATTACCAAGAACTTGATATAGTATGCATCTTTTGTTTACAGCAAACAACAAAATTTTGTCATGACAATTGACAAGTACCAGTTTCTTTCTATATTTCATCTTAATTGTCTATGTTTTTTATAAGAATAATTGTAAAGATCGAATCTTAAAAATGGATGTTGTATACTTCTCCCCTCTCGCAGGTGTTGACATGTTAATGAAGGCAGCTGGGAAAGATTGCACCACTTTGTTTAGTATCCTTTTGTTGGAACCTCGAATTTTCCCATCCTTTTGTGGTGTAGAAAATTCATTTTTGTGCTTTAGGCTAGCATTGACTACTATGAAAATATGTGGTATTCATAGGAGTATTAGCTAATTTGATGTGGTATTATTTTATAGGAACACCGATGGTTCCACAGATTTGCTAAGTGTCGATATGGGTATCACCCACCACTTAGATGATCTGAACCACAATTTAATTTATGAGGTTATCTGAGTTCTTTGAAAATAAATTTTGACCTCTCTCCACCGGACTTGCGATATTCCGGTGTTAATTACATCGAGCGAACACTCGAATACCCTTGATTGACCGTCACAGCAACATATTGATCGGAAGTCATTCATCCACATAAAGAAAGCTGGAAGTCATATCCCCATGGCCTTATGAGATGGAATTTGGTTGAACTTAATTCAAACTTTAAGTTTGGGTTCATTGATTTTCTTTAAGATTTGATTTGATTTGATTTGTTCATGTCTTTGGTCATTTGTTAACTTAGACAATTTTGAGTTGATCTCTTTTTTTTATTTGTTTGTAGGAATTAATTTCCATTTTTTTTGTGTGTTTGTTAGCATTTCTTGCTTGATTTAAATGAATTTACTACTATTATTAAGATTTATTCTTAATAATATTGATCACTTTAATTTTTCATGGTTGATTTTAATCCAACATAACTTGTTTTTGTAGTCATTGGTTGACATTTTTTATGCATTATTTAATGACATAATTTTGGTTGGATTATGTTAACATTTTATTAACGTTTTGATCATTTATTTGATTTGAATTTTGTTATGCATACTTATTTAATTAAGTAGCATTATCAATTTGGGTTGATTTTTATTTTTTATGGTTAAGTCGGATCTAAACTTAACATGTTTTGTAACCATTTGTGGTCATTTTTTATGTATGATTTTGTGGCATGAATTTAATTTGATTATGATGGCATTTTTGTTAATAAATAAGTAATTACTTGATTTGATTTAATCGTATTTACTTATTTGATTTTTAGATTTACTTATTTGATTTGAATTGATTTAATCAAATTTGATTATTTGATTAAGTTTGGAAATTATTTAAATGATTTATTTAGTTTATTCCATCTTTTGGAGTCCATGTGGATTTGGTGTCACTTTTGGAGTAACATAACACATCAATCGAACTTGAATTTTATTTCATGTCGATCTGAGTACATAGAAGTACAACAAATGAGAGGGCTTTCAAGCCTTTCTTCTCAATACATGTCATGACTTATGTTCGGTTTGGCCGGCATTACGGCTTTACCGATCTGGGCTTTCATTTAGAATTCCCGTTCGGTTTGACCGGCATTTCGGTTTGACCGAGTTGGGTTTTCTATTTGAATTCCCGTTCGGTTTGACCGGCATTTCGGTTTGACCGAGTTGGGTTTTCATTTAGAATTCCCGTTCGGTTTGACCGGCATTTCGGTTTGACCGAGTTGGGTTTTCTATTTGAATTCCCGTTCGGTTTGACCGGCATTTCGGTTTGACCGAGTTGGGTTTTCATTTAGAATTCCCGTTCGGTTTGACCGGCATTTCGGTTTGACCGAGTTGGGTTTTCGATTTGATCCCGAGTAGCTTAGGTTCGCATTTTTTAAATGCGGGCTACTCGATCCCTCTCGCGAAACGAGATAGGATCGGGATCGATTGGACTTTGGAGGTCGGGCGAAACCCTTACTCCCTTCTCGAATGGCCAAAAACCGATTCGAGGCGGTTGGAATTTTCTTTGGAAGTTGGGCAAAACCCCTCCTTCCTTTTTGAAGAAATTGGGACTCACTTCGAAGATCAGAGCTTCTCTCTCCTCAAAAGCCAACTTTTTTCCAACACTCTCGAACCCCATGTACGTATGGCCATTGGGGGCTATTTATAGAGGTTTTTGGAGGGGCAAAAGGGTCATTTGGAAGCCCCCACTAAACCCATTTTCGAGTTAGTGGGGGGGTGACCGGAGTGGGGTGGAGTTACCCCCATTTTTCCCCATTTTTCCTGATTTTTATGCACTGTTTGACCCGGTCAAACCGGGGGGGGGGGGTAAGTTCACCCCCCGGCTGAGTGAAGCCGCGGCCTCCTGCGCGTGGGCACAGGCATGGCCCACGACCGGAGTCGTGCGCCTTCCCCCTTTTTTTTTTATTTGAAAACCTCCCCCCCCCCGGTCAACCGGGAGCAGCCCCGGGTTGACCAGGGGCACCGGCCCACGCAGCCGGCTGCGCCCGCGCGGGCGCCCCTTTTTTTTTTGCTTTTTTTTTTTCTTTGCTGGCGTCACCTGCACCTAGCGCGGAACTGCCGCCCGTGTCCGTCTCTCCTCTCGGTTCTCTCTCCCCGACGGACTCGCCCGCGGCTCCTCTCGGTCTCGACGGCGTGCGCGCAGGGGAACCTAGACGGCGACGGGCTTTGCGGCGAGAGGGCGTGCGCGCGGGGCTCCGGCGGTGACGGACGGCTTCCCGGCGACCTCCTCCGACGGTCCGTGCGCGCGCGGGAGCTCCTCTTCGCCTCGACGGTGTGCGCGCGAGAGGACTCCCAGCGGTGACGGGCGGTGCTTGGCGATCTCCTTCGGCGGCCTTTTGCACGGAGGCAGCCATCCGGCCGGCCTTTACGGCGGCGGTCCCTCCGGCGGACTCCTTCGGTGGTGCTGCGCAGAGAATCCGGCGGCCTTCCTCCGACGCTCTACCTCCCCACGGCGCACGAAACCTCGCTCGCCACGGGTTCTTCTTCTTCTCCTCTCTCTTGTTTCCGCACGGCAGCAGCGACGCACGGCGGCGGCGGTGCTTCCTCCGTCTCCTTCTTTTCCATCTCCATTGGCGAGGACTTCCCCCAGCGGCTCTCCCTTGTGGAGACAGCGGCAAAAGGGGAAGTTGATTACGCCGAGCGACGGGGAACGACCGACTTCTTCTAACACATAGGTATATTTTTTTTTTGCTTTATTTCGACAGCGACGTGGACGTCGGGTTGCGGCGGCGACGGACGCGAACATGTCTCGGATCGTCCTTTACGCATCGGCGCTTTCGGATTTGGTTTCGGCAGCGACGTCGACGTCATTTCGCGACGTCGACGGGGCGAACACGCCTCGGACCGTCTTCTACGCATCAGCGTTTTTAGATCCGATTTTTGCAGCGACGTCGACGTCGTTTCGCGACGTCGACGGGGGCGAACACGCCTCGGACCGTCTTCTACGCATCAGCGTTTTGAGATCCGATTTTTGCAGCGACGTCGACGGGGGCGAACACGCCTCGGACCGTCTTCTACGCCTCAACGTTTTTTAGATCCGATTTTTGCAGCGACGTCGACGTCGTTTTGCGGCGTCGACGGTCGCGAGCATGTCATGTACCCTTCCTCTGCGCATTGACCCTTTTGGACGTGATTTCGGCTGTGACGTCGACGTTGTTTCGCGATGTCGACGGAGGTGAAAGGCCCTCAGCCTTGTTCCTTTCACGTATGTCGAACATGGGGCCGTTCGGACCTGATTTCGACGTCGACGTCGGTGTTAAGAAAGTGCTGCTTATCCAATCAGGATTTTTTTTTTTCTAGATTTGGTTTCAACGAAACCGGTCTATATTTTTTTGAATAACACGCGCACGTGTTTGACCCTTTTTTGGGTTTCAGAATTTTTTTGTTCAACAAATGCCCCCCACGGGACATTTCCCGGAGACGAGGTTGGAGGGGAGTGTCCCGTGTTCAAACGGGTTTAGCTACACCCTTTTTTTTTTTTTTTTCCTCGTGTGTCAACCTTCATGGATAAGAGATATTTCTAGTAGATCACTAACATCTCTTCTTCCTTTCTTTTTTTGTGTAGAGCAACTATGGCGCGTGGAGGAGCTCAATTTAGACGGGGAGGTGGTCGTGGTGAGCCTGCTCGCAGGCGTAGCAGGGGCTTTCATCCCATTGCCGCCCCGAGGCAGCCAGTTGCTTCTGCCAGTACGACTCTGCCGAGGAGGCTGATGCCAGGGCCTAGTCTGTTTGATACTTCCAGGCTGGGGCAGCTTGACTTCCACTTGGCTGCCCGGGAATTGGCTGGCACCATGACTGACACCGGTTTGGTTGACCCCCAACTAATCAGATATTCTTGGGGGCGTTTTTCTTATGATCGTCCTACGGATTACCCAGCGCATTATCCTTCAGATGATAGTTTATTGTGCTACATCCGAGGTTCTCTTGTTTTTGAGGATGAGCAGCTGACTTCTGAAGACAAGAGCCGGTTAGAGCGAGCCATTTTGAGGGGCAGAGATATATCTTGCGGGCGTGGTGGCCTTTTCTTACCCTTCTTTCCCAATCGGCTTGGCGGTCGCGACGGTTGCCGGGACCCTTGTCGTTGGGGTTGTTAGGGGGCTGTTTGAGGAAGCACGTCACCAGCCTTTTCCTTTACTCCGGGCATGTGGTCTTTAAACGGCCCGTATCGCTCGGATGCGGCGAGGTACGGGACCGGTTATTTCATAGCACCGAGCAACCGGTCTTTTTCTTCGAGGGTTTTGATGGCGGATGCATCCTTGATGGGATTACGGACCATAGTATCGACGATTGGTATGGTCGCTTGTCGGTGGAGCGATCCCGTGTTCCGCGTGCGGGGAGCTTGTGAGTGGCTGGAGTATATCCTAGCCAACTTCAAGCGGCGGCTTGAGATGATTGGGCTTCATGATGCCGTCAGGGCTGCTTTATACGAGTATCCCTATCACGAGGGATATATTCAGGCACTAGCAGAAAGGTTCAACCGGAGGTGGAACGTATTTGTGACTGCCGAGGGGGAGACATCCCTAGACCTGTGGAGTTTCCGCATACTTACAGGGTTGCCCATTTCTGGGCTCATGTATGAGGAAGTTGTTCTGGATGACTTGCACAGGAGCCAGACTGATGATCAGGGTGACTATAAGCTGGCTTACTGTCACAGATATCTGGTAAAGGTTTGGCGAGACCTTTCCCAGTTGGGTATCGGCCGACAGACGACTGGTGCACATCGAGTGACATGTGATGCATGGCTGCGGCATTTTTATGGTGGTCCCTTCTGCTATGACAGAGCTTTTGCCAGACAGGGTTTCAAGAGGACAGACTGTGTTCAGATTGACAGACCTCCTCCCTCTGTCAGGGACCGGACACTCGAGCCTCCTTCCGAGACAGAGGATCCATGGGAGCTGGGTGAGGTGACTCACTTAGTAGCGTACCTTGCCTACTGGCTTTGCACTTTTGCCATTCCTTTTGGGGAGGCAGAGGTGATTCGGGCCAGTGTTCTATATCCGGCTTGCCGTCTTGCTTGTGGGACTCGGTTGGCACTTGCTCCAGCAGCTCTGGGTGCCATATTTCATTCTTTTGGGGCCATCGCAACTCATCCCTCTCCCAGGGATTGTTCAGTTTTGATGGCCACTCACTTTGTCAGCGTATGGGCCGCCTCCTTGTTCAGCGGTATGCCAATTCCAAGTGATATGATTGACCCATTCGCCCCGTTGATATTGAGGTTTACGAGCTGTCCTCCAGTGAAACCACTTTTTCAATTGAAGAATGCCAGGAAGCTTCTATCTACACTTCCATTTAACGGGAATCGTGGTCTCCGTTTTGATCATTGCAGCTTTGGTCGTCGACCACATTCTGCCAAAGAGTCGGAGGGGGGTTGTACCTGGGTGGACCCCCTCACGAACAGGTCAGGGAGGAGAGTTGGTCGGGAGTGGGAGTTGAGTACACGGCCCGGAGTTTTAGTTTTCCGACGTGGCCGTTATACCATTCTGGAGCCGTATTACCCCCACCGTTTTGGCAGGAACTTTGGCTTTGACCAGAGTGTGGTTCCCAATGCAGATTTCTCCATACCAGCCAGGGTTTATGAGAAGCTTGACAGTCATTTAGTAGCTGCAGAGTGGTGGATGCATTTCGTTCGCAGAGACTCGGATTCCCAGCCTAGCATCCCTGCCCTTGACTCCTCTGGGGACTTTGATTTGATATATGGTAACTGGTGGTCACATCAGAGCCACAGTTACGTTCTACTTCCCAATGTTTTGACAGAGATCGAGCATGCCAGGCTATGTTTGACAGATCGGGCTCCGCCGTAAATTTCTTCTACCTTGCTTGGTAAAGATTTTCCTTCCATCAAACAACGTGTGTTGGATGCTTATGATGCATGGAAGAAGGATGGGATGTTACCCTCCCTCTCTTCCGTGCGCTACAGGGGTGTGCTTCCCCCGTTAGTGGAGCCTCTTAGAGTTCCGCAATATAATACGCGGCCTACCGAGCCCTCAGCCGTTGACTGGTACGGCATGCTTGTACGGGACTGTACAAAGCCACTCCAAGGTTCCCGCTCATGAGCATCTATTTGGTGATCACGCTTTAGAGAGCTGGACCAGGTATTTGGTGGAGACTATTTCTTACTGGGGGCCACTTGATGATGCCTTGGATGTGGAGCAGGCTGCTACTTTTGGCGATGTTTATTCCGCAGTTTTGAGTGCAGCCTCCAAGGTGGGGAGGGACGCCGGCTTGTTGCTACACCGTCCACCTACTCTTCTTCCAACAGGTATTCTTTTGTCCACTTGCTCCTTTTTCCTATATGTGTGTTTATCTTGTTAGTTGTAACATTAACTTACACAACATATACAGAGCCTCGGGACGTGGGTTCCTCTCGTGGCCTCCCCAGGACCTCCTTAGGTGGAAGTGAGACTTCTCGGCCTTCTAAAAGGCCACGCGCTATACCAAGCTCTGATCCCCCTCTCGAGGTATGGATTAGCCCGCTGTTTAATCTATGTATGTTGGCTTCATGCGTACTAACACACACTTTCTTATAGCTTCTTCTGCTACAGAGCCTGTGTCATTTTCGGGACCAAGCCTTCATACCAGGTCTAAGGGGAAAGCCCCTATTAGGAGTGAGCCGGCCGAGTGTCCTGCCCCAATTGTGATCGATCCCTCTCCTTCTCCTTTGAGTGATGGAGCAATAGCTGGGGATGATGTCTATCCTTTCTTCACGGAGGATCTCTTATCAGGGGATGCTCCTCCTTCAGGTATATTTTCTTTTGGGATTATCACCCCAGGAGTAACCTTATTGTATGTTCAAGGTTATTAACTCCTTTTTCATTTGTAGTTGAGGTGCCTGATAGGAGTATACCTCGTGAGGCTGGTAGCCCACCCGCGGCCCATGATACGGACGACGATGTTTTGGGTGCACCATCTGTACCTGGTCTATATCTTCTACCATGGTATGAGATTGTAGTCCCATGTGCTACCCTTCCTCCACTCTCAGAGGTGAGTTTTTAGGAGTTGTTCTCATACCCTTATTGACTTTGATGAAGCCGTGCCTTTACTTTCTCGGGCTACTTCTTTTTTCTTGTAGGCTTCTGAACCATTCATTCCATCGTGCCCTGAAGGGGCCAATGAGCCAGATGGTCCACCACTGGTTAGTCCAGACGTGACCTCGACCGAAGATGAGGTTGGAGGATGTGCCCCACACGGTAAGGCTTTTCATATTTTCTATTTGGAGATGCTCTTTACAAGTTCTGACTCCTTGACTACTTAATGCTTTCAGATCGAGGAGCTCAGAGTGTCAGTGTTGCCCAGGAAGTTGATCCCGAGCTTGGCATAGTGTGGCCGGCCTCTTCCACGGGACGCCAGCGATCCTCCCAAGGCATGGGTCAGACCCTCCTACAGTCTTTAGACGGCCTCTTGGATTCTCTTCTTTCATTGGAGGATATGCGAGAAGATCTTCGGGCATTGACTTCTTGCTACCATGCTTTGGGCTGCCCCATGGAGCCATGGATTACAGCAGTAGAGCGGCTTTGGCAGCAATTTTGCCAGCGACTGATGGACGAGAGGGTCCGAGTCACTTGGGAGACTGTTACGCAGCCTCTTATTTGTGAGAAGACCACCCTCGTACGTGCTGTCCAGGCCGAGATCCAGCAGTTGGATACACACTTGGGCATTTTCGCGGAAGAGGAGAGATTGCTTCAGGAGGAGCGCACCACGCTCGAGGACCGCCGCCGAGAGCTAGATGCTGAGATCCATATGGTGAAGGACCGTCTTGGGAAGCTTGCAGGGCTTGTACATGGGGCAAAGCAGCAGCATGATGTGAAGACAGCAGAGGCTGCCCGCCTGACATAGGAGATTCAGGAGCTCGAGAGGACAAGGCCCTCTTAGCTTTTAGCTTTTCTACTCCTTTGTATCTGCTTATATTCCATGATACTCCTGTACCCTTCCTTTGTTTTATTGAAAGAAAAGACACTTTTGTGTATGGTGTGTTTTTTTTTCATGCGAATGTGTGAATGTGGCAGAGAATAACAAAATTTTTTGTTAGTGAGACCTAAATTGTTTGTAGGCCTCGAGATAGACACCATCCTGAGGAGCGTGTTGGATGGGGTTGTGGGAGCCATACGGACTTAAAGGTCTTTATGGCATAGATTTGTAGAATATGAGCCAAGCGGATGTAGACTTAAATGTTATGATGGTATGAAATTTCGAATCATATAGGCTTAAAGGCCATGATGGTATAAAATTTAAAGCTATATAGGCCCTGAGAGCCATGATAGCATGATTTTTTTCTTACTAGCCTGACTGCCCTTGCGGGTTTTCACCCAGACTAGCCCCCTTTGTATTTTGCCTACATGCCTCAATGAGGTTTTTTTTTTTTTTCATGTAGCGGGGTTACCTGATTTTGCCTAGGGCACCCTTTCGGTTTTTTTTTTTTTACCCTAGCTAGGTATATTTTGACAATTTTGCCCTTAACCAATCGATTGAAGATGAATGGCTAAGTCTGCCGGGGCATCTATATTTTTAGCCCTTATTTGATCTTCTTCTTTTTTTGAGTGAATGAGGAGTTTAGGCTTCCTCAGGCCATAGGATTTTTGGGCGGTGAGGAATTAAGACTTCCCCAGGGCCATAAGGCTTTAAGGGTTTTTGTATCATTTAGTTTGTGAACATGAATGAATCACATTCGACTTGTATGATACAAATTCTGGGCGGCTTCATGCCATTGGGACCCTTTGGCTTATGAGCATGAAAGGAAGCATGCTTGGCTTATAGGGTATGTCATTGGGGCCTATAGGCTTAGAGGGATGAAAGGATCATTCTCGGCCTTGAGGTATAAAGTTTGGGGTGACTTTGTGTCATTGGAACCCGTGGACTTGTGAGGATGAAAGTATCATACTCGGCCTTGGGGTTATGAAGTTTGGGGTGGCTTCGTGCCAAAAGGAAACCCATAGGCTTGGGAGGATGAAATGATCATACTTGGCCTTGGGGTTTAGAATTTGGGGTGGCTTCATGCCATTTGAAACCCGTGGGCTTGGGAGGATGAAAGGATCATACTCGGCCTTGGGGGTTTAGAATTTATAGCCCATTCTCTCGGCGATTTTGTTGAAATTCATGCTCGGGTGCATAGTATTTCTTAATATGCTTCCCATTTAAAGGCGGAAAAGGAATTTCTCCTTTCTTGTCGATCACGGTATATGCACCACCTTCAAACACCTGTCGATGACATATGGGCCAAGCCGGTTGGAAGGAATTTATTTTTAGGGCGTCTTTGCCATGACATCCTTTTGTTTTACCGTGACGAGATCTCCTTTTGGAATGCTCTTTCTTTTACTAGTTTGTCGTAGGCTCGAGACATCCTAGCTTGGTAAACTTTGATGTGTTTGTAGGCTTCTAGCCTTTTTCCCTCCAACTTTTCCAACTCCATGAATCGCCTTTGTGCTTCGTCAAGTCCCTCGAAAAGGGAAGGCCGTGATGCACGGCGACTCGGTATGAGGCTAACTCGATTTCTACGGGTATTACGGCCTCGCCTCCGTAAACCCGGGGAGAAGGGGGAACAACTTCGTGGGAGTTTTGTATATGGTACGATAAGCCCATAATGCTTATGCATCTTATCATCCCAGTTCCGCTTTTTGCTCCCCACCACTTTGATAAGGAGTTTGCAAAGTGTTTTATTAAAGGCCTCGGCTAAACCATTGGCCTGTGGATTGTAGACGGTGGATGTCTTCCAATCAATATGAAATTTGGCAGCCATTTTATAAACGGTTTGATTTCGAAATGGGGTACCGTTATCAGAAATAATCCGATTTGGTACACCATATCTGTATATGATATGATGCCGAACAAACCGGGCTACCACTTCTCCTGTGACTTCCCTTGCTGGGATTGCCTCAGCCCACCGTGAAAAATAATCCGTTGCTGCGAGTATAAACTTGCAACCTCTGGAGGAGGGTTTAAAAGGGCCCACAATATCCATACCCCATTCGGCAAAAGGCCATGTCGGAGTAGTTGGACATAGTTGCTTTGGAGGGCGTTTCGGGACTGGCCCAAATGCTTGGCATTCGTGACAGGCTTTAGCATATTTTTCACAATCAGTGTACATGCTGGGCCAGTAATAGCCTTTCAACTTAATTGCAATTTTCATTTTGGGCCCAGATTGATGGGCTCCACATAAGCCACCATGAACTTCCCTCATTATTTGACGGGCTTCTGGCATAGAAAGACATCTTGCAAGGATGATTCTTTCATTTTCGGGCATCAACCGATATAATTCCCCACCCAAAAGTTGGTATGAGGCCGCCCTCCTTGTGAGCTGAATACGCTCTGCCCGATCATCAGGCAGGATGCCGTTCTTGATGTTGATGATTGGTTGGCGCCAATCTGCTTCTTCCAAATGTTTGTCAGTGCCTTCTTCTAGGAAATTGACCTCCCTAGTGGCAAATTCACCATCTTCTTTAATAGAAGTTGGAATCAATCTTCGATGTTTGACCACAATGCCAAGCTTTCCTTCGGGTGGTAATTTAATTACCGAGGCTAGTTTGGCCAATGCGTCAGCTTGAGAATTTTGCCTCCTTTTGACATGTTGGATGCTAAAAGGTAAAACTTTTCGGCTAGTCGGGAGGCGATAGCGTGGTATGCAACGAGCTCTTCCTTTCGGACTTGAATATGCCCGGCATTTGTTGCACCACTAGCATCGAGTCCCCAAAAGCCTTGAGGCATCGGATGCCCGTATCGAGGGCAATTTCTAAGCCGATGATGAGTGCCTCATACTCGCTTCATTATTGGTGAGGGATTCTTTGCAAAGCACACGAGCTGTGTAGTACTCCGCCATCAGGGCTGAGGAGTACTATGCCAGCACCTGCCCTCGTCTTGATTTGTCCATTGGATGTCCTATCCAGGCTGGATGCTCCGTCGAAGTACAAGTGCCAGTACTTGATTTCAACTTCTTGGACTTCTTGTGATCCTTCTTCTCTCGATGTCTCTTCGTCGTGCAATTGGAAGTTGAGAGGAGAATCTTCGTCCACGGGTGGGGCTGCTAAGAAATCAGCCATCCTTGCCCTTTTATGGCCCTTTGTGGGACATATTTAATGTCGAACTCCATGAGAAGGAGTGCCCATTTGCCAAGACGTCCGGTCAGGACGGGCTGCTTCAACATATATTTCAAGGGGTCAAACTTAGATATCAAGTTGACCTCATGGGACAAAAGGTAATGCCGTAACTTTTTCGCGGCGAACACCAGTGCCAAGCACATTTTTTCCATTGGGGAATACCGGTGTTCAGGGCCAATTAGCCGTCGACTCAAATAGTACAACGGTTGTTCTTTTCCCTCCTCATTCACTTGGGCTAGAAGAGCTCCTAAAGAAGCATCTAACGCGGTGATGTACAAAATGAGGGGTTTGCCTTTGATGGGGGCTCCTAAGACAGGTGGATTGAGTAGGTACTCTTTGATTCCATCTAGGGCAACCTTTGTGACTTTCGTCCCATTTGAAGGGCACTCCTTTTTGGCCAACTTGGAGAATGGATGGCACCTTCTCGACAGTTGGCGATAAAACGCCGTATATAAGCCAGCTTGCCTTGCAATGACCTTAATTCTCGTATATTACGAGGAGGTGGCAACTCTCTGATGGCTTTGATTTTATCGGGGTCAATTTCAATCCCCCGATATCTGACTATAAAGCCCAGAAATTTCCCATTTGGATACACCGAAGGCGCATTTCGTAGGATTCATTTTTAACTTATATTGCCGCGACCTTTCGAAGACCTTCTTCAAATCATCGAGATGATCATTTCGATTTCTTGTCTTGACAACCGGGTCATCCACATAGCATTCGACCAATTCATGAAGCATTTCATCAAATATTTTGGTCATAGCCCTTTGATAGGTGGCACCGGCATTTTTGAGCCCAAAGGGCATCCTTTTGTAATTAAAGATTCCTTTCGGCGTCTGAAAGCCGTGGAATCTTTGTCTTCGAGGACATAAGAATTTGATTGTACCCGGATGACCCGTCCATAAAGGACAAAGCTTCGTATCCCGTGGTAATGTCTACCGTATTTTCGGGGATTGGGAGTGGGAAGTCATCTTTGGGGCACGCCCTGTTTAAATCCTGGTAGTCAATGCCAACACCAATTTGCCCACTTTCCTTTTTGACACCGGCAATATTTGCAAGCCATGTGGGGTACATACACGGCTCTATGAAGTCAACTTCTTTCATTTTGTCGACTTCTGCATTGACTTTTAGTTCCAATTCAGCCCTCATTCGCCTTTGTCCTTGTTTCACAGGCTTGGCTGACGGAAGTATGGCCAGTTGATGAACTGCGACATGCGGCTCTAGGCCAGGCATTTCTTTATAACTCCAGGCAAAACAATCCTGGAATTCTTGTAGTAGTGCGGTGTACTCTTGCTTTTCCCGCTCATCAAGGAGTGCACTTATAAACATTGGCTTGGGATTTTCGGCCGTGCCGAGGTTGATTTCAACCAAGTTATCCACGGTAGCCTGACCACCATCCTCGATTTCTTCGGGGGCTGGTTGTAGATCGACGAACTCCTCGTCAATCTCTTCTTCTTCGGTATCATGTACCTCCATTTGCATAGGGTAGCCGATCCTTTGAATCTTTTCAGGGGAGGCCGACTTTGGGCTTTGCCCCCTGTGATTAGGAGGTTTGGTGGAAACCTTTTCTATTACATCCATGTGCCCGCTGTTGAGAATCTCCTCTTCGGCATCATTTTCATCAGAGGAGTCAAAAATTGGTGTCACATCGGGGATGATCCCATTTTGATGGACATCTACCATGTTTACAGCATAATGCACGATGGGCTGCCAGTCAGGGTCATATCCCAAGCCTGGATGTTTGCTTTGTGCAGATTCACGCCCTTCAGTAGGATACCAGAGTCGTTGGAACAACCGCGCTCTCTCATGAGAGTGCTCTGTTGGGATACCCTGTTTTTGACAAACTCGGCGTGTATGGGGTGACATGTCGTCCATATTTTCAATTGCCACCTTTGAAGCTGCCAGATTCTCGTCCCATCCGAAATCATCCTTCGGGGCGCATTTAGGGATAAGCTCTCCTTTTTGGAACACAAGGCGCCGTCCGTCCTTAAAAGGGACCACAAAGGTGTCCATTGTTTCAACAGTACGGAGCTCTGCTCTGCTGCGCGAGCCATACGAAGTCGGGAGGCATACATATACCGGCTTCATACACCTTTGTAATGGTATGTGCTTGAGTGGACGGGCGCCATTCTGATTTGCCTACCCGCACATTTGGTCTCTTTGATTGCATGATGCGCCGGTGGATTTTTGCCTTTGCTTCATTCATGACAATTTCAAGTTCGTGGGTTTCTTTCTCTTCTTTCTGCTTTCTCTTGCTTTTGTCGTACTTTGAAGGACCGCCTCGAAGTATAGGCTGGGCATCTCGCCGAGGTGACATTCACAAACTTCGAACGGGGCATGGTCTGCATCGATCTTGTCTTGTCTTCCATCCTTGGCATATTTTATGCATTGGTGGAGTGTGGATGGCACGACCCAATTTTCATGTAGCCAGGGTCTACCAAGGAGGACCTTGTAGGTACTATCCATGTCGATGACATAAAATGTCGCTCGAGTTTTGAATTTATCGAAGATGAGCTCAAGCTCGACCTTTCCCAAGGCCTCTTCAGAATTCTGATTGAAGCCAGATATGCATACACCTAACACCTTTTTGAGGTGGGGCATGAGATACAGAGACCTATATGTTTTTAATGGAAGGATGTTGACGGCAGCGCCAGCATCTACCAAGATGCGATTCATCTCATGTCCGTTTAGGTGTCCCTTCATGTACAAAGGCCGATTATGGAAGGCCGTCTGTAACACCATGTCTTCATCAGAAAAAGAAACTGAGGCTGCATAAGCCTCATAGCTCGGTAAGTCCACGGTATGAGCCACATAGGCTTCCGGGTCTTGTAGCACCGAGATTAAAGTCTGCCGCAGCTCCTGACTTAGGGATATAGCTTCCCATATGCTAAGGGAAGCAGGTAATCTTCTTATTTGGCGGAGGACCTTTTGGTCAACTCGTTCTTTTGCTTCTTGAAGAGATGGGAGGACCACTTGGACATCGTCAGCCGTCGTGTGTTGTGATTGGTCCTCTTTCTGAGCACCTTCTGCCGATTCCCTGGCTTCGTGCCTATCGGCAACTTGCAAATGCTCTTGCAGCAAATTTGCTATTACTTCTTCCTCCGAGGCCTGAGCAGAGGGGGTTCCAAGGTTACCTTGGGGTGCGGGGTGTTCAACCCCAACTCCCTCCTCGGATAGGCAAAATTGGACGGTCTTGGGAGGCTGCCTAACCATGGGAGGTGGTATAGGCTTGCTTTGTTCTCCATGCAGGTAAATGACTCGATCATTTGCTTTGTTGCGTTTCGAGCCATTCGATTTTTGCCGAGGGTTTCGGCGTTGATATGTGGCAATTGGCCGAGAGGATTGGTTCCTTGCACCTCGGCCTCCCGTGCCGTTGGGATACAGTCCCTCCGGCGGTGGTATACTGACCACATTGCAAGATAACTTGCTAAACTGGGCGACAATGTCTTCAAGGGAAGGTGCTTGACCGTCCACATGCCAAATATCTTGAATTTCAATTGGCACATAAGTGGGGTCAATCTTGACTTTTTGTGCCCATTCTTCAAGTAACCGCTCAATGCGATTCTTGGTGGCCAACCTATCCCAGGGGATATATTGACCCAAAGTTGGTAGCCCAGAAGGCTGTTTAGGCTCGTACTCCTCCAACTGGTCGATGAGGGCTTGAAGCTTTTGGAGGGGTGTGGGTTGTTGATACTCCTCTTCCATTTCTTGGAGTAGTTTCTCTTGTCGCCTTTCTTTTCTTTTCAAGGCCTTTCGCCAGTTCTTCAGTCGCCTCCTCCTCTGAGCCGCCTCGGACATTTCATTCCTTGGGGCAGGATTCGGTTGACCTTTCTGGCCATTCGGTGCATTGCCTGCAGCCGGGTTTGGGTGATCCACTTGGCCTTCTTGAAGGGCTTTCAGGGCAGCCTCCTGGGCTTCTCTTCGTTTGGCTTCACGCTTTCGGGCTGCTTCAGCCCTAGCTTCCATCTTGTCTTCCCTGGTCGGCACAACCTGCCATTCTTGTTCAGGCTCCTCGGTTTCTTGTGCCTCCTTTGCCGAATTGAACTCGGCATTTGCTTGAATGTTTCGTTGTACAATTTCGGGGGGAAGTTGCTGCCCAGATGTGTATGATCCGGAAGAAGTTGCCCCCCGATTGTTGGGTTGAGGCTGGGTTTGGACCCTTCCTCGAACATGTACAACATTGACGGAGAAGTGCGATCCGGTGGATGAATGTGGTTGTGGTGACTGCAAGAGTCCTCCGTTCAACCTGATGACTCCGTTCCGGATAAGACATTCTATCATGTCTTTAACTTCGGTGCACTCGGATAGGAGATGATCACGGGTATCATGGTAATCACAATACCATAAATCCCCCATAGGAGTATATTCTTTCTCTCCTTCAGGCTGTATTGGAGGTGGTAGGAGCTCCTCCTGGATGCAGTATTCGTACAGCCTCTCCGTATGGTGCTGTGGAAAAGAGTACCTCCGTGGTTGAGCAGCGTGTTGCTCCTCGACTGGGAGGTGTGTGTTTGAGGCGGACTCGTCAGGGTGAAGAGGTGATGCTCTCCCCAAAAATTCAGCCATTCCAGTGTCAGAACTGGAGACGTTGATAACTGGTACTTGTTGCTCCGCTGATATTTCAACGCTAGCGGCACCATTTGAGAAGAAATCTTCCTGGGAAAAGCCATGGGGTAAGCCTTGGGGCTCTCCAGATGCTTCCGAATTCTCCCCCGACTCTGCAAAGTAGTCGAATACATCGAAATCTCCCCTCATGATGTCCTCCATATGGACGATCGTGTCTTGCATATCGCGTTCGAGTGAGAGAAATCTTTGACGAAATGTCTCCAGTACATTCACGACTCTCGCAGCCATCTGATTTAGATTGATGCGGGGGAGGTCTTCAATTGCCTGTGGTCCCCGACGTCCCGCTGGGGGAGCTTGACCACTAATCACATTAACTGTGAAGTTTTGTTGTGGCCTTGGCTTGACATGTGACTGTGGAGGATTGACCACGTGTTGTCCCATATCAATTGAACCTTCTTTGATTAAATTCTCTGCTATGTCCTTGAACAAATAGCAGTCTTCAATAGGATGACCCAGCATGCGATGATACACACAAAAATTCGGGTCATCAGATTTATTGACTTCGGCCGGCCGCTTTGGTTGAGGCAGGCGGATCAGACTTTCCTTGATGCAGACATCAAAAAGCCTTCTAGTGTGCTCTCGGGCAAAGGAGTAAGGCTTCTTCATACGCTCAGCCAAAGGGATGCTGTTCTTTTGCTGAGCGGGCTTCTTGGCGACGGAGGGGGCGGGAGTCTCCTTCTTGCCCCCATTGCGGCTACTGCTTGCCCCCGGCGTGAAATCGACGGTATGAACGTCCTTATGTAAGGACGTGGAGGCTTTCTCTTTTGTTGCCCTTGGTTTGGCAACTGGCATGGTGGGGTTGTCAGCGTAGAACATTTCTAATTCGGACACGACCCGGTTTAACTCGTCAAATGTCCGAATGTTGGCTATCAAAAGCTTCTCAAGAATTTCTGGGCGTAAGCCCCTCTTGCATAGCCCCACAGCTTCATCATTTGCTGGCGGATTAGGGCATCTCATGCTGAGATTCCGCCATCTCTTAATAAAGTCAACAACAGTCTCATCCCTGCGTTGACGAAGAGAGGTCAATTCCACCAATGTTACTGGCCTCTCGGTTAACTTGAAGCGCTCGATAAACTTGCGCTGCATATCCTCCCAACCCATGACTGAGTTGGGTTTCAATTTGGAGTACCACTCAAAGGGAGAACGTGTGAGGGTGGTAGCAAAGTAACGAAGTAAGTAGGACTCCTCTAGGGCCAACTCGCCCATATGAGTCACATACATCGCTAAATGTTCTTTAGGTGACCCCCTTCCATCAAATCGAGGGCATTTTGGAATTTTAGTCACCTCTGATGGCAGCCGTTTGAACTGGTGGTGAACGGGGTAGGGAACCCGATACAAATCCACGGTCGTTAGACCATCATCATGTTCCGCTAGTTTGGCGTCCACAATTTGTTCAATCATCATTTTGTGGGCAACCGCAGGGTGGTCTGCCAATGTACCTTGCTCCTGGATGTTAACATTGCCCTCCGGCTCATTTTGTAACCAGGGAGTAGGTTGTTGGTTTGGTCGAGGGAGTGTCGGTTGCTCCAGACGTCTCCCTTGGGCAGCCTCACATGCTTGGGCTAACCCAGGTTGAGGTGTAAGTTGAGCTGCAGGTTGAGGCTGCATCCCTTTCAAACTTATCACAAGAGCCTTAAGCTCTTGATTTTCTTTCCACAGCTCACCCCAACCGGGCATGGAAGGTGCAGTTTCAACTTCCACGGGGGGATCCTGACGATGTACTTCCCCCTGCCCCTCCTGTTGGAGAGGATCAAATGGAAGATCTTGTTGTGCCTTAGCCGTCTGTTGGCGTGTAACCGGGCCGGGCCGGGTTGGCTGTCTCGAAGCTTCCCCGACATCGTCAGACCGGTTATTGGAGCTTGATGTATAGCACGTGAAGACTGTCATCTTGCCACGTGCCCCCCGTGTGACATTTCTTGCAGTAGGGGTTCCCGGAAAGGAGAGTCGTTCGAAAACTGACACCCCCTTAGGGTTATTTTTGTTCTTTTGTGGCGGCGGTAGGTTTGGAGAAGTATTTCTCCGACCCCTACGCTGAGGTGGTTGATTTCGGGGTCGAAACAGTCCTTGACCCCTTGATGGTTGAGGTGCATCCACAGCAGCGTGGTGCACTTGGGTTTTGGGAACCCAGACTTGCTTGAATTTTGGGGAGTGGTTCCCCCTCGAATAACTTGGTGCCTCCTGGGCAAAGGATTTGCCCCCAGTCAGAAAAACAGTGCGTGACACAGGAGAGCTCTTCTCGATACTCTCCTTAATGACTTTTGGTTGATTCGAAAATCGACCGGTCTTCATCCCCAGGGAGTGGTTCCCTGGTTGAATTATCCTTGCAGAATGGGCCTGTGATAGACCCGTTGAAATGACATTGTGGGCGAGAGATTTCTTCTCTGCCCTGGCCCGTCGGCTTTGTGCCGAGTCCTTCTTGATCCTTTTAAAGACCGAGGAGTTCTTCCTCGCCTGAAGAGTAGCAGTGACTTGGGACCTGTTGACAGATCCAGCTTCATTGTTTCTCCCTAACAGGGCAAACCTGTTGGAGAGAGGTAGAGGAACGCGCCTAGCAAGGGTGGCCTTGCGAGCGCGGTGTTCAACAGGGCTCCTGACATAGGTTGCCGGGCGCCCATCCCAGTAGATGCGCATCTGGCCGACCATGAAGGATCGGCGTGAGCAGAAAGGAGTAGAAGTCCTCCCCTTTCGGAAGTTGTTGGCCTCCGGTTGTGCAGTAACAACCGAAACTTGGTTCACAGCAAGCGGCGCCGGAATGGGTGCCGCCTCAGTCTTGATGTCCTGGTGGAGCAAAGACTCCATTGCCTTGGTGGCGGTGACGATCGTTTGGTAAGGACTCAAAGCTGCGTCCTCAGTTTCTGGGATGGCAAGCTCCACCCCGAGACGATCCGGTCGCTGAATGACCGAAGGAAAGGCACCAAACGTCATGGGTGTATCAAGATACCCCCTGACGCAGCCGATGACGTAGCCCTCCGAGAAAGTGACTCGCGCCTCCTCTTCCATTGCTTGGTGTCGATTGCTTTCTTGCTTTCCTGAAAAGGGCAAAGATCGACTAAGAGGATGTAAAGGTTTTTAAAAGAAGTTGGTGGATTTATGACTTCACTACATTGCTGTGACGGAAAGATGAAGGGAGAGAGAGGTCCCACCGGGCGTGCCATTTGTTGGAACCTCGAATTTTCCCATCCTTTTGTGGTGTAGAAAATTCATTTTTGTGCTTTAGGCTAGCATTGACTACTATGAAAATATGTGGTATTCATAGGAGTATTAGCTAATTTGATGTGGTATTATTTTATAGGAACACCGATGGTTCCACAGATTTGCTAAGTGTCGATATGGGTATCACCCACCACTTAGATGATCTGAACCACAATTTAATTTATGAGGTTATCTGAGTTCTTTGAAAATAAATTTTGACCTCTCTCCACCGGACTTGCGATATTCCGGTGTTAATTACATCGAGCGAACACTCGAATACCCTTGATTGACCGTCACAGCAACATATTGATCGGAAGTCATTCATCCACATAAAGAAAAGTTGGAAGTCATATCCCCATGGCCTTATGAGATGGAATTTGGTTGAACTTAATTCAAACTTTAAGTTTGGGTTCATTGATTTTCTTTAAGATTTGATTTGATTTGATTTGTTCATGTCTTTGGTCATTTGTTAACTTAGACAATTTTGAGTTGATCTCTTTTTTTTTATTTGTTTGTAGGAATTAATTTCCATTTTTTTTGTGTGTTTGTTAGCATTTCTTGCTTGATTTAAATGAATTTACTACTATTATTAAGATTTATTCTTAATAATATTGATCACTTTAATTTTTCATGGTTGATTTTAATCCAACATAACTTGTTTTTGTAGTCATTGGTTGACATTTTTTATGCATTATTTAATGACATAATTTTGGTTGGATTATGTTAACATTTTATTAACGTTTTGATCATTTATTTGATTTGAATTTTGTTATGCATACTTATTTAATTAAGTAGCATTATCAATTTGGGTTGATTTTTATTTTTTATGGTTAAGTCGGATCTAAACTTAACATGTTTTGTAACCATTTGTGGTCATTTTTTATGTATGATTTTGTGGCATGAATTTAATTTGATTATGATGGCATTTTTGTTAATAAATAAGTAATTACTTGATTTGATTTAATCAGATTTACTTATTTGATTTTTAGATTTACTTATTTGATTTGAATTGATTTAATCAAATTTGATTATTTGATTAAGTTTGGAAATTATTTAAATGATTTATTTAGTTTATTCCATCTTTTGGAGTCCATGGGGATTTGGTGTCACTTTTGGAGTAACATAACACATCAATCGAACTTGAATTTTATTTCATGTCGATCTGAGTACATAGAAGTACAACAAATGAGAGGGCTTTCAAGCCTTTCTTCTCAATACATGTCATGACTTATGTTCGGTTTGGCCGGCATTACGGCTTTACCGATCTGGGCTTTCATTTAGAATTCCCGTTCGGTTTGACCGGCATTTCGGTTTGACCGAGTTGGGTTTTCTATTTGAATTCCCGTTCGGTTTGACCGGCATTTCGGTTTGACCGAGTTGGGTTTTCATTTAGAATTCCCGTTCGGTTTGACCGGCATTTCGGTTTGACCGAGTTGGGTTTTCTATTTGAATTCCCGTTCGGTTTGACCGGCATTTCGGTTTGACCGAGTTGGGTTTTCATTTAGAATTCCCGTTCGGTTTGACCGGCATTTCGGTTTGACCGAGTTGGGTTTTCGATTTGATCCCGAGTAGCTTAGGTTCGCATTTTTAAATGCGGGCTACTCGATCCCTCTCGCGAAACGAGATAGGATCGGGATCGATTGGACTTTGGAGGTCGGGCGAAACCCTTACTCCCTTCTCGAATGGCCAAAAACCGATTCGAGGCGGTTGGAATTTTCTTTGGAAGTTGGGCAAAACCCTTCCTTCCTTTTTGAAGAAATTGGGACTCACTTCGAAGATCAGAGCTTCTCTCTCCTCAAAAGCCAACTTTTTTCCAACACTCTCCAACCCCATGTACGTATGGCCATTGGGGGCTATTTATAGAGGTTTTTGGAGGGGCAAAAGGGTCATTTGGAAGCCCCCACTAAACCCATTTTCGAGTTAGTGGGGGGGTGACCGGAGTGGGGTGGAGTTACCCCCATTTTTCCCCATTTTTTCTGATTTTTTATGCACTGTTTGACCCGGTCAAACCGGGGGGGTAAGTTCACCCCCCGGCTGAGTGAAGCCGCGGCCTCCCGCGCGTGGGCACAGGCATGGCCCACGACCGGAGTCGTGCGCCTTCCCCTTTTTTTTTTATTTGAAAACCTCCCCCCCCCGGTCAACCGGGAGCAGCCCCGGGTTGACCAGGGCCCGCGCGGCAGTGGCCGCTGCTGCGCGCTGCCGCGCGAGCCCGCGCGGTGCACCGGCCCACGCAGCCGGCTGCGCCCGCGCGGGCGCCCCTTTTTTTTGCTTTTTTTTTTCTTTGCTGGCGTCACCTGCACCTAGCGCGGAACTGCCGCCCGTGTCCGTCTCTCCTCTCGGTTCTCTCTCCCCGACGGACTCGCCCGCGGCTCCTCTCGGTCTCGACGGCGTGCGCGCAGGGGAACCTAGACGGCGACGGGCTTTGCGGCAGAGGGCGTGCGCGCAGGGCTCCGGCGGTGACGGACAGCTTCCCGGCGACCTCCTCCGACGGTCTGTGCGCGCGCGGGAGCTCCTCTTCGCCTCGACGGTGTGCGCGCAGAGGACTCCCGGCGGTGACGGGCGGTGCTTGGCGATCTCCTTCGGCGGCCGTTTGCACGGAGGCAGCCATCCGGCCGGCCTTTACGGCGGCAGTCCCTCCGGCGGACTCCTTCCGGTGGTGCTGCTGTAGAGAATCTGGCGGCTCTACCTCCCCCCTGGCGCACAGAAACCTGCTCGCCACAGGTTCTTCTTCTTCTCCTCTCTCTTGTTTCCGCACGGCAGCAGCGACGCACGGCGGCGGCGGTGCTTCCTCCGTCTCCTTCTTTACCATCTCCATTGGCGAGGACTTCCCCCAGCGGCTCTCCCTTGTGGAGACAGCGGCAAAAGGGGAAGTTGATTACGCCGAGCGACGGGGAACGACCGACTTCTTCTAACACATAGGTATATATTTTTTTTGCTTTATTTCGACAGCGACGTCGACGTCGTTTTGCGACGTCGACGGACGCAAACATGTCTCGGACTGTCCTTTACGCATCGGCGCTTTCAGATTTGGTTTCGGCAGCGACGTCGACGTCGTTTCGCGACGTCGACGGGGGCGAACACGCCTCGGACCGTCTTCTACGCATCAGCGTTTTTAGATCCGATTTTTGCAGCGACGTCGACGTCGTTTCGCGACGTCGACGGGGGCGAACACGCCTCGGACCGTCTTCTACGCATCAGCGTTTTGAGATCCGATTTTTGCAGCGACGTCGACATCGTTTCGCGACGTCGACGGGGGCGAACACGCCTCGGACCGTCTTCTACGCCTCAGCGTTTTTTAGATCCGATTTTTGCAGCGACGTCGACGTCGTTTTGCGGCGTCGACGGTCGCGAGCATGTCATGTACCCTTCCTCCGCGCATTGACGCTTTTGGACCTGATTTCGGCTGTGACGTCGACGTCGTTTCGCGATGTCGACGGAGGTGAAAGGCCCTCAGCCTTGTTCCTTTCACGTATGTCGAACATGGGGCCGTTCGGACCTGATTTCGACGTCGACGTCGGTGTTAAGAAAGTGCTGCTTATCCAATCAGGATTTTTTTTTTCTAGATTTGGTTTCAACGAAACCGGTCTATATTTTTTTGAATAACACGCGCACGTGTTTGACCCTTTTTTGGGTTTCAGAATTTTTTTGTTCAACACCTTTACATCACGAATGCTTTAAACTTCTGCATTTTTCCGGAACTGACAGAGATTTGTGGGAAGGGGCAGTCTGTGGGTCATCAAGCTGGAACAAACAAGTGCTGCTTGGAAACCGTCAGGATGAGTTCAATAGACTGTCTTTATAGTTTTTGGCTTTAACGCTTCAAAATTCGTGGAGTGTTTTGGTTTCTTACAGGTGATAATCAAAATTCGTATGTTCTATAGGGCCTCTTTAGCGAAGAATTGTCTCCTTTTTTATCTGGGTTAACTGTATCACTCTGAATTTAGCTTGGACAGATAGTTCAACAATTCCTTTTGGAATGGAGATTATCTAAAGTTTGGTATGAATCAAGTATCCCATGGTTGGAGAAGGGACTTGATCCGCATCAAGCCTCTCTTTTCCATATCCTCTTTTGAAAAAGAAGCTAAGTTTTCTGAGCAACTTCTGAGAGTATTCATGGTGTTGGAGCTACGATTCTTTTCTTTTTATTTGAAGCAAGCGAAAAAGACAAGTGATAAATGCAACCTTCAATTCACATCAAGAAGAAAGACCAAGACGTTGGGAAACTGTTATGGACCAGCTAACTTCCTGTTTGAACCAACTGGTTCTTCCCCGAGTTAGAACTATTGACCATCCAAAGCTGGTCCTGCTCTGTCATGACTGTGAACACCTGGCGGATAAGTATGCTTTTTGTTCACCTTTGGTCCCCATCGCAGTTTGTATTGACTTTTTTTTGATACATAACCAGCCTTCTGATGGTAATGAGCTTCGAAGGAACAGCATCATGCTGATCGGTTAAAGAAGGATTGTAGTAGATACCTGAGTCTATATATCTTTTTTTTTCTACGTAAACCTCATGTTTTTTTTTCCTTGTGAAGGGCAATCTCGTATATATATTTGTCATGGATTAAAAGTTGAATAAAACTATAACCTCCATGCATGAGTTTATTGCAATCATCGGCTATTCCTTGACTTCATACAGACAAATATCATGCTTGGGTAAATGCAGATTTCTTGCTGGAGAAGTGCTTGGTTGGCATTCTAGACGGGAGTCAGTGAAGAGCATTGATTCAGCATACGGAAGGACTGCGATTGCAAGGTCGATTAATATAATTTAACCAGCTGCAAACTTGTTTTTGAAGTTTTACATTGTTATACGTACATTGAAGGCCCTCAATTGAAAAAAAGAAGAAGAAGAAGAAGATGAGTGCTGCTCGACGGACAAATTTTGGTCCGCAAATATGCACAACTTTCAGCGTCAAAGAAAATGGGCAGACTTAAATTTATAATTTAGGGGGCCTCTTTTTTGTGTTGCTTATCATACGCCCCCTCTCTCAAGTTGAGCAGCTGTCTCAACGCAGTTTGAGATCGATTTTACACTTCTCCGTAGTCATTCAATTTGCTGTGAAGTTCTGTTGCGATCATTGCTGTCATTTGTTGCGTCAATGTAAGTTCTCTCATTTCACAATTTGTAGTGCATAAATACTTGTTGATAACGTTGCTAAAGAGACGTCAAATTGTTTAAATGGAATGGGGATTATGGTTGTCTGGGAGATCCCTGTTATGTGATATGTATCAAATCTATAAGATCATGCAGAAGAAATGTTACCAGTGGATTCACTGAATTGTTTGGAAATGTTGTTTGTGGACGTCCGCCTCGCCGTCGTCTTCCTTTCGGATCCACGGACAGCAGGAAAAATGCAAATTGCGACATGTTGAAGGTGGCGTTTGAGAATACAATCATGTTAAATCATCTTAAATCTGAAATTTGCATTTGACAGGATAGCATTTGGCTGGGATTGCGGGCATTTTGGCAATTAAAACCTCTGACAAGATAATAATTTATTTAGATGGACATTATCTCATCGTAACTTTGATTTTGCATTACTTAAAGCTCATATCTTTAGGGGTAAAAGAGAGTTTGAATTCGACACATTTCTTCTCTTCTCCAAAAGTAAAGATAAATTGTGGAGATTATCAATCATTACAAAATCTATGTTTTTGAGAAAGTAGAGAGAATTATTTCACAATGTCTTTCCACATAAAATCCTAACCGATACAACATTATTATGTTGCGTAAGTTGTTTTAGACAAGCTCACTGTCATTGAATTAAAATTAAAGTTGTATGATAGAATGAAAGTAAAGGAAAAGCAAGAAATAAATTTTTTTAGCAAAGTTACTTTAAAGATGCATATCAAGAAAATTTTCATTTATGTACACTTGGCATTGACAACACAACTTAATTATGAAACAATCATGAAATTTTATTTTATTTTTTACTAGGCCAAATAAACACACTAAACATTCACGTGAGCCGGTCTGAGATGCCCCGCCAAACAGACGGTTAACTGCATACATGCAAAGGGATAACTTTGCAAAGAAAATTAACAGATGCCGTAAAACTGTAGACCAGTAAAAAAATGGACGGTATTAACGGCATTAGAGAGAGATGTGAAATTCCTAAAGTGCACGGAGGAGACTCGGGTCTAGACTATAATAAAGGCATAGAATACTTCTCCGGTAGCTAATATAGGATAAAATTATTCAACACTTCTCCTCTCCATCAACCACCACCAACAGAGTCACAATAGGAATACACGAGATAGAATCAAGCAAAAATAAGAGCAAATTCACCGGAGGACAGAGCCTACAGCATGACCAGCTATGATATCATGTGAAATTACAAAAATATACGTGCGCCGTAGTTGTCAAGGTGCCCGCCTAGGCGGCACTTGCCAGGGCGCCTTGTCTGGGGCCAAAAAGGCGCCCAAGGCGCCCGCCAAGGCGCCAGCCTAGGCGCCCAAGCAAGGCATCTTGGGTATTTTTACATCATTAAAAAAAGTTTTTGAGGGATTTTTCTCCCTTGATACCCCTCACAAGTGACACTTATTTAATGATAGTTTCAATATATTAATATATTGTATTATCACTTATACTATCATACATATTTAAGATTTATGATTATAAACATATATTATATACTTAATTAAGTTCTTTTTCAACTCTTTCCTCTCTCTCTCTTTGTCTCACTTATACTATTACATACTTTTTTGGGTTCGGTCCGCGACTACTCTGCGTCCCCCCATTTAATAATATTATAACAATATTTTACCATCACTTATACTATTGCACATATATAAATTTTATAATCATAAATGAGTTATATACTTAAATTTTATAAATATTTATTTAACTTTCTTCTCTTTCACACACACATCATATTTACTTATGTGCATTGATAAAACACTCATATTCAATTATAACATAACAAATATAATTATATTTATGTTTTTTTATATATAACAACCTCCCGACTCAGCCTTCTTTGAATACCGCCTTGACCGCCTAGGCGACGCCTAAGCGGCCGCCTTGTCGCCTAAGCGGAATCGGTACCCTTCAATGCCTTGGGTGCCTTGTCGCCTTGACAACTATGACGTGCGCTAAAGAGACCCAGGTTTAGGCTATGATAAAGGCATGAAATACTCCTCCAGTGGGTAATATGGGATAAAACCCTTCGACAAGAGAAGTTCTTCAATAAAATAATAATAATAAGTTGTCAGCCACGGCACCGGACGTAAAAATTTCTTGCCAGAAGAGAAAAGGTGAGAGTGAGACATAAAAATGTAATATGCGATTAGAGAGCGCACAACAATAACAACATGTCAAATTTTTTTGGGATGTTTGGTTGTATGATAATTTGAGTTTTTGTTATAATTTTATGTTTTTAAAATAAAATTTGTCAAAAAAAATATCTGACAACCATAATAGTTTCATCTTCTTAGACAAAAAAGTGGATTTCACCTCTTTTTTTTTAATCTTGTGATCTCTCGCTTTGTTTAATCATATATAATAGTTATTTTTTTTGTCACAACATCCCTCCAAGCATGATAATCTTTTGCGATGGATTGTATTTTAGTATAACTTTTTATCGTGAAAATGTACAAGTAACCTAGTTACCACCAAAATATCAGCTCAGTCGGATATCTGTCTGTCTTCTGAATTTGAAATTCCTTGATATATTCTAAGTTATCACCCACTGCCAGGGAAAACAAACCAATTTAATTTCTTTTGCTTCTCAGGACTACGTACGTAAAGAAATCTCTCTTCGTATAATTGTTTTTGATTTTGATAATTCCTTCAGAATAGATTTAACTTCGGGAGAAATAAGCTTCCTGGCTTTCTACTTCTAAAAGTGAGGAGCGCTTCTTTTTGAAAAAAAATTTAGGCAAGAAGATACTTTTAATAGTAGAAGGACTTAATTCGGTGTGGTTGGCAATTGCCACACAGCTAATTGATCAAACTCTTCTCTTACGAAATCTGTGTCTGTCTGTCTTGCTCCTGCTGACCGAAATATACGTATCAGATTTGTCTCCAGCAACGATGAAATTGGGGGGAAAAAATCTCTTAAATACACCGATTTAAAAATAAAGAAGATAATACCAAGTTCAAATTCACAAATTCAACAATTCTATCGAGAATATGACAGTAAAATAACTGTTTAAGAAATTTAGATATTTATCCACGATATAAAGCATCTTTTCTCGGATTGTAAATCATCACTAGTTGACATGGTTGCTGGCTGTGAAGAGCCCCCATGGGATGGAAGCCACAGGAAAAGTAGCCATTTGTCATGCAAGGCTAGATGCACCTCCGTGAAGGGAAGGGACTCATGGAGCGCACGGGCAGGAGAGAGAAAAGGTGGCGGCACTGTAGCTTCTTCCGTTGCATGGGAGGGGGGGGGGCCACAGGAGGCGGCGCATGGGAGAGAGCGACGCAGCGTAAAGAGGAGTGGTGCTGTAGGGAGGAAGAAGACTGGTTAGTTCTTGGGATAAGTAGGTAGGGTTGATTGAGAGAGAGAGAGAGAGAGAGAGAGATCAGAGAGGAGGGGGTAGACAAGGATGTTCGAGAGATTTAGGGGTTACGTAAGAAGAGATATATAGAAAGATAAGAATAAAGTATATGTTCGATTCAACTTCAATAACACATTTTTTTTATTTGACGTAATATTGATATTCACTAATCTATTATTTTATGGCCTGTTTGATTAGAGTATCAAAAATGATACTATAGTAGTATTGATATTGATATTTCTAGAAGATGGAGTATCAATATCAAAATTGATACAAGTTGACACTTGTATTACATAACATGTGTTGTTTGCGTTACAAATTTTAAAATTGTTACTATGAGCCAAACACCTCGTTAACATTCAAAAACAACTACCGGATATTACAACCTGTTGGCCTAAGTTCTGAGCTAGCTAGCTTTATTTTGGGAGAGAGTGTTGTCAAAAATCTCTGACAATGCAAAATCCCAACGATATGTATATTGACTTAAAAAGCTGGGAAAAAAATTCTGAGAATCAGAGAGAGATAGACACAGAACTTATGTCAGCACACTGTTCCGTCTTTGTCCCACTTTTCCAAAAAAAAAATTCGATTTATCCTAGTGTTTATTTTATAAAAATCAGAATAAATATCTAAAAATAAAGGAATTTGATAAATCCATCAAAAACAAACTCGGTTAAACTCTAAAAAATTGTCTAAAAATTCCATGTTTTAAAAAAATTTAAAAAATATTTATTTCTCTCGAAATATAAGAAATTAGATATTGAGTCAAAAATTGCCCACTATTATTTTTGGACTTCTTTGATACTCTCCTAAAGATTTCCGGAGTCTCAAAAATCCACTTTTCAGCTATTTTTTTTACAATTTTTCCATCGTAAAATCTAGGAAAAGGAGAAATAAATTTCAGAAAATATTTTAAAAAAATCGAAAATATTTTGAAATTTTGTTTGAATACCCTCGACCATAGCTCTCTAGGCATGGCAACAAGTTATTACAATGGGAACCACCACCTAAAAAGTGCCACATAATTCTAAAAAAGGAAATAGAAAATTATTCCTATTTCTTCTCCCAGCAACCGAATCCGAATCGTCGTCGTGCGACGAGGAGAACAGCCTGGGAAGGAGACGGCTGGGATCCCGCCGCCGCGCGCCGCCTTCTCGTTCCTATATATATAAAGAAGAAGGCCATTCTGGCCGTGCGGCGGAGGTTTAAGCCTCCGGAACCCTAACCGCCGCAAAAGACAGGGAGAGGGGCGGAGGAGGAGGAGGAGGAGAAGAGGAAGAAGGAAGCACCCCCTCCGCGCCCTTCCGAAGGAGAAGGGCTCTCCTCAGCTCTCCCCTCTTCCCATGGCCGCGGACGACGCCGCGGCCGACCGGCTGAGCGGCCTCCCGCAGCCCGTCTGGACGAAGATCCTCTCCCTTCTCCCATCCCGCGACGCCGTCGCCACGGGGCTCCTCTCCCGCCGCTGGCGCCGCCGCTGGCAGCAGATCCCCCACCTCGACTTCGATCCAACCTCCTTCGCCTCCTCCTGCCGTGTCGTCCGGTGTAAAGGCTCCTGCGGCTGCGAATGCGGCGCCTCCCGCTTCGCCTCCTTCGTCGACGAGGTCCTCCCGGCTTGCGTCGTGCGTCGCTCTCTCCGCCGCCTCTGCCTACGCCCAAGTTGCCAATGTAACCACTGGACGGCCAGCATCGACCGCTGGGTCTGCCTCGCCATGGCTGCCTGTCGCCTGGAATCCCTAGAGCTCGATTTCTCCCGCTTAACCTGGACACCCAACCTCGGGGCCTCAGTCAAAATTCGTCCCATCCCGGTAACCGAAACCCTAGCCGAGCTCAGGCTTCGCCGCTGCTGCTTCGACCCCAGAGGCTTCCACCCCTTCGCCGCCCTCAAGGCCCTCACCCTTGCGTCTGTCACCCTCAGTGTACCAGCTCCAATCTTCGAGTGCTGCCCCTCCCTCGAGATCCTTACGATGAAAGATTGCTTCCTCGGGGAAAGCCTGAAGATCCGGCACGACCGCCTTCGCCGTCTGGACGTGGGGAGCACCAATTTCGGCTGGGCGAGCCACTCCATCATCGAGGTGGAGGCTCCCGAGCTCGAGACGGTGTCCGTGACCGCTTTAACCAACGCCAAGGCGCTGGTCTTTCCGAACCCCCGGCATCTCGTCAGCCTGGTCGTGGAAAATTGCGCCGCCGGGAAGCGCGGCGCGCCGGGCATCTCTCTGGAGATCGGGGCGGCGCCGAGGCTGTCCAATTTCCGGTTCGCCGGCGCCGCGGGGAAGGAGGCCTGCTCCCTGTTCGCCGGCGTCCCTGCGCAGCTAGGGGACGTGCACATCGAGATGTACGGCTTGACGGAGTCCTGGTGGTTGGGGGAGCTTCTCCAGGGGGTTTCTACTGCCCGCTCCATGGCGTTGCTCGGCACCCTCGTAGAGGTAGACTATTTTTTTCTCCCTCTATTTTCAAATGACACATTTGAATCTTTTATTTATAAAAGTAACACACGTCAGTTATTTTTTTAATTTTCAAACACTGGTTACCTCTGCCATCTCGGACTTTTAAAAATTATCACTTTTTAGGGCCGAGGTCGATCGGGCACAGATACAAAATATCTTATGATCGATGAGATCACCCGTCACATGAGTTTTATTATAATCAAATTAAGGATAAATTATTGATCTCATCGATCATGCACGTGTTTTGCGTATACGGTCGAGAGAACTGATCTCCTTGCCGACTCAGCGAAGGACCTGATCTCCCACTTTTCTCTCAAGAGTGGAAATTTTAAACTACTGTTTCTCTTTATTTTAAAAAAGTCTGCCCACGTGCGCTCCACGAGTTCGAAAGCTTTACTGTTTTGTAGAAGAGGAATTTAAGCCGTTATTCTTGCGCCGCCCGTGCATCGTTTTGTTTCGAACTCGAAGGTGTCTCTTCTCTGCTACCCGACTCGAAGGTAGTCTTAATTAATTATTTCTTCTTTGATCTCGAAGGACTTGCCAACCCATCTGGATCCACATGCTGATCAACCCGTCAAGTTCGACAACCTGAAGACGTTGACCCTGTTTTTCAGTCCGGTCCCGGAGGCACTCCCCGGCATAGCCTGCCTGTTGAGGAGCTCCCCCTTTCTGCAGACTCTTTCCATCACCTTCGATAATTATGATCTGCCCAAGGGCTCCGTGGCTCCGGTACTAATGTCGTAGTGGCTGATCAAGACAAACCACTTTCACTCTCTCTCTCTCTCTCACCAATATATATATATATATTTGGAATGATTTGAGCTCTTTAATTATTACGTGACCGAACATCTTAATTGCTTCTTCACGATCGACAGAAGGACTTGGGCTACGAGCTGGAGCACCTGGAAGAGCTGTACGGGGACTACTGGGAGTCCCTAGAATCACCCATCGACTGCCTTGTTCATCATGTTACGAGGATCGAGATCTACGATTACACGGGGAGTAGGTTAGAAGAGGAGCTGGCGAGGTACCTGGTTACCTCTGCGGCGGTCCTCAAGGAGATGCCCGTCTCCACGGACACGACGACGTTTTCTGGGTTTGACTTCCTCTGAGTTCTTGCATATGATTCGTCTCACTTCGGCCGTTTTGACCCTTTAAATTTTTTTTCCATTGTTGTTTGTGTGGATTTATTCCTCTTAGTATACGTGATAAGTGAGATCTACATACATAAGTTAGGTGTGAAGATCTTGGTGATTTGATGTATGGAAGTTGACCCGTACCTTTGTTCTTCCTCACATTTCTTTATAGGGTGTTGTGTAGTAGATGCAATTTTTTCTTCTTCTTTTCTTTTTGTTTTTGGTTATAGAATAAAATAAATTTTCATTATAAAGTATTCAACCAAAATTATTAATAGGCCTCATCTAAAAAGTATTTAGTCAAAAATCTGTATGAGAATGATTTAATAAAATACTTAAAAATTATATCTCATCATAATTTATTCATCCTATATGCGATAACATACATGCTTGGCTTATTATTAGGGTGATAAAATACTTGATCTGCAAGGACACTTCCAGAAAATTGGCAAACAGCAGCAGTCAACAGCCAGGTGTTTGAAAGGGATAGATAGGCTCATATCAATCATAACCGTTGTTGATTCAAGAATCAAGTACCGGCAGTAGGAGTCTGTACTCGGCCGCATGTTAGCTAGAAACAAAAAAGCTCTAAATTAGTAAACAATGTTCGAGTGCCTCGTACTTTCATCTTACAGATAATAACCTCGTACAAATACGGTAGATCTAAGACAATTATTTCAACGAGGACATAGCTCCATCTCACTAGCTTCCGTGCCCCAGAGTATGATTTTGATTTCTTCCAGACGATGTTCAACGATGGTCGACCTCTTGGACCTGAAAGTCGCCAATTTACCCCCCAAAAAAAAAATCGTTACGCTAAAAAGTTGCCTGCTGGATGAAGCTCACGTTGTAGAAAAGGATCCGGCATACGAAGGAATTGCAAAGAAAACTCACAGCACTAGTAACTAGCATACAAGCTAAAGGCGATGCCGGTAAGAAAATGGATGGTAACGACTGACAAGAACAGAGGGAAGAAATTCTTCAATAAAAACAAAATTATTTTTCTGCAAGCGCGTGATATATTTCAGCCACTTTAAGCGATACACATTAGAAAAGGATTTCTGACAGAAAAGATGAGACATAAAAACGTAATATATAATTAGCTGACCACAAAAAGAACATGTGTGTTACCGCAAATCTAACGGCTCAATCAGATTTCTCTCTTCTGAATTTGAAAATGCTCGATATCAGAGCTATCAGCCACTGCCAGAGTAAGGCAAACCAGCTTAATTTCTTTTGCTTAGGTTCAGGTCTCGGACCAAAAATCCCTTTGTATATTTCTTTCTGCTTTTGATAGATGGCCTTGTCATGCTCAGCAAGCATACGTAGTTCTTTCAAAATAGACTTATCTTCGGGAGAAAGCTTCCTGGCTTTCTGAAAATCTTCTCGTGCAGAATCTGTTTGGCCGAGTTCTGACCTAGCTTTTCCTCGTCTAAATAATGCTTTGATATTGTTCTCATCTTCTAATAGAACCTGAAAATCATCGCATAGGTTGTCCAGCATATAAGAAGCTTGTTATAGACAAAACAGTAGTCGGATTATCAAATATCTAATTAAACCCAGAAACGAGCTTCCTAAGCTGGTAGTTGCTAACTACTCTTATTCATGAATCATTATAGCTGGTAATTATTTTAATATATTAAGTATGATTAAAGATTTCACAAATGTATTCAAATGGACAGTCGGACATGCTCTGACATAACACATTCCAGTCATAGGTCAACATCACCAATTTATGAGAAAATTACATAAACATATCCTTACATACATGCCATATAAGAAAATGAAAAATTATGTGTTGTAAGCAAGAAAATATATCTCTCATATATCAAAAGGGACATCTTTTGGTTATTCACAACGTAATGTTGAAATTAATGAAGAAATAAGTGAAGAGGACTTAAATTTTCTGAAAGGACTTGATTCAAAGTCTAGGGATGAGGATGACACAGACACATCAGATGATAGTGGTTACTATTATGCTAATATTGAGGATGACTCTTTCGACCAGCTTCTAAAATGATAGTGAGGATGAATTGAGCAGAGATGATGAGTCTGATGAGATGGAAAACAGAGGGGTCCGTTATACATGGTGATGAGAATAATCCACTTGCAACTGTCACGGATGAGTTTAAAAATGCCAAATAAAATAGGATTGCTCTTAGACAACATGCTATCCATGGCAAATTTGGCTTTAATTGGTTAAAAAATGACAGATTGTGTTGCAAAAGTATGTGCTACTCATGAATGTAAGTGAAGAATTCATGCTAGTAGATTATATAATGGAGTTAAATTTTGAGTGAAGACTATGTAAGAGGAGAATACATGCTCATAAACATTAGTAGAGACTAGATTGATTTTTGAGAGATGGATGGCATCAAAGATACATGAGGAGGTAAAAGAATATGTGAATCTCTCAATCAAGCATGTAATGACTTCACTGAGGTAGTATAGTGTTGACACCCACATAAAAAATTTGAAAGAGTGAAAAAAAAGTAAGAGTGTGTTGAAAGAGCTAGGAATGATTAATCTATGGTTTATCACGACCTTGACAGTTGATAAGGAAGAGTGTTGAGAGGTTGTTTATGACCCTAAAATCTTCAATGAATACAAATATAAAAGATTTAACACATTAAGTACAATCAGCTAACAAGGTCATTTTGAGAAAATAACTAAATGTAATAGCTATAGGTATCAAGTGCACAATATAAAGTTTTATTTCATTTATGTATAGTTTCATGTGCCCAAATCATGTGAAAATTCAACCCATCACTTTGTACAACGTTAACCAGGGCCAAACTATGAAAGTCCTTGTAAACTGACTCATCCTTTTCAGCAGTTACTGAATGCATTGAATTATATTCAATACATGCATTTAATCCAGCCCATGGAGGTTGAGATTTCTTTGAATCACTTACTCCAATGATCGAGTTTCATAAAATCAAAATATAAAATGAGTTCGTTTTTTCACTAGTAGGTATAAAATGAAAAGTTTTGAATCGTTCATCACAACAATGTCTGAGATCCCTGCAGCTATTTTAAAGTGAGCAATTAAAATAATGAATAAAATTACCTTAAAAGTAAAATGAGTACAAAACACAGGCGGTTAATGTAAAAAATCATCCTTTGGGTGCTTGGAGCAATAAGAAGAGACATTAAGCATCAAGAAAAATAATCATTTTCATAAATACGTACCACGGTACACTGTCCAATTGCTTCTTCATAACGTTTCAGCTTTATCAAACATGCTGCCATGTTAAGATGACAAGGATTTTTTACAGCCAATGCCATGTCTCTGTACTTCCCAAATAATTGGAACATGAAATCATCACCCATGTACGCTATGGCCTGAGACAGAAGAAAGAACATTGCTTCACAAGCTTCTTCGAACACCATAACAGCAAAATTGGAAGTGAACATGGCCAAAAGCTGATAACCATTTCGTATTGTTGCATAGCCTCCTCCAATTTGTCATCCTTGAAAAGTTCATTCCCTTCAATCTTCCTACTGTTAGCTGCTTCGATTCTTTCTTCCACAGTCATGTCACTCCGAGCTTTGCCCTGTCAATATGACCATTTTTTTCTTGTAATTAGTGAAAGCAAGCACTGTTCACTCTGTTTATCCTGCAGCAACATGCAACTGTTTACTCTTCTTCACAAAAGGATATATGGCCCTTTCCCTGACATGGGCAACATAATGGGGAAACTGGCAGGGAGCTGACGTCAAGGCTCCAGCACACAGTAAAACATTAAGAAATTTAGTAGTCAACTTGATTATCCCGATTAGGCAAAAAAAGTTTCTTACTTCTTTCACTTCATCAAATCCGATAAGCTCAACTTCATAAACAAGATCTGACATCGGAGGAACATTTGGAAATGAGAAGCTTCCTTCTTTTCCATAACCAAGTTCCCAGCCTACATGCAGCAGTGAGCGCTCACCGCTTTTCATGCTTGAGACACCAATCGCCAATCCTGTCATCTCTTTTTTCTCTGCAATGAAGCAGTTGTTCTAAGAATATCAAAGAATTGGAAATCATATTCCAAGAAAGTAGACAATCTTGGAATGAGAATCATGAGATGCATCAAAAGGGTCATAACCCACATGGGCATAGTTGTGCTAAAGTTAATGCAAGAGCACTCATTCCTTTCCATCAGGAAACAGGTATGAACTTAAGTATTTCATTGGTACATTAGGCCCTCAAAAGGATTAGTGAAAGTAATTCATGAAACTGGAAGAAGTATGTGTGAACCTCTTTTTTTTCTGCGTCTGTTCTTTAGAAAGAAAGACATCTCCGGACTTTTCTAGGAAAATATGTGATATCCTAAAAATATTAGGTAGTCCGGTGATAGTTTAAAAATATTAGAACCGAGGTTCGGGTTCTTTGAAAATTTCATTTTTTGACCCTTCTCCGCCGGATGGTGCGAGTATCCGGCGTTAACTTACATCGAGCAACGGCTCGAACGCCTTTGATTAACCGTCGCGGCAACCTGTTTTCGGAGATATGCACATCCACAAAGTAAAGTATAGAACTCAAAAGGGCAGCGGCCTTTTGGGTCCGATCAGATGCAAACCGATTTGCTCGGGCTTGTTTTATTTGTCATTTTTGGATGACTTTGATTCTTTCTGATTTTTTCGAGCTTCATCTGCTTTAAATTCGATCAAAATCTGATTTTTTTGTTTAAGGACTGGTTTGGGATTTCACCGGGCCACAAAGGGGTTGGAGTGAATGGATTAAGATGGGCCGAGATGGGCCTGGACAGAGGGCTGGTTTGGAACCGGTTGTAGGACCTGAACGTGGGCTGAGCAAGGGCATCGTCGGACCTGCTTAGGGGTCTGTTCAGATGACTTTGAATAGACCGGTCGGGGACCTGTTTGGGATGTCCTGGATAGGCTGAAACCGGGTCACAAAGGGACTGGTTTTAAGCTCTGGACATATGCCTGCAAATGGGCTGATATGGGCCTATTCGGAGGTCTGCTAGATGGGCTGATCATGAGCCCGAAAATGGGCCGCCTGAAGACCTGTTTAAGGATTTCTGTTCAGGGAAAAAAAAAGGCCTGCACAAGGGACTTTTCGTGGGCTGGTTAGGGTGCTGGACAGGAGGGCCCGATTGGGGTCTGATCGGACGACCAGACAAGGCTTGTTCCTGGGCCTGTTTGGAGGTTGGCTGGATGGGCTACAAAGGGGCCTGTTCAGGAGGTCCTTGATGGACTAAAACTGGGTTACAAGGGGACTGTTTTTTTTTTAGGCTCTGGGCATGGGCCTGCGGATGGGCCGGTATGGGCCAGACAGAAGGGGCTGATCGCAGGCTGGATTTGGGCTCGATTTGTGCCTGGCGCATGGGTTCAAATTGGACTTGAAGAAAGGGCAGCAGATGGGCCGGACAGGGGGCTGTTCATGGGCCTGGACTGAAGTCTGCGCAGGTGGTTTCAGGTGGGCAGCCATGGGCCTAGACAGGGTTTGCAGCGGGCTGGCAGTAAAATCCCATTTCAGACCTGCATTGTTTTATTATTAGTTTTTTTTTTGTTTGTAAAAGAGTTCTGCTCATTTGATTTTTGGCGGTTTGCATCTGATCGGGCCCATTGGGCTGCCAATCGGTGCCCATTTCCATGCATCGAATTGACTTAGAATTCATTTCATTGAAGTATGAATGGGGTACATCAGTGTACAATAAGTGATGACCCTTCCCCCAATTTAGGTTCTTCACTACCTTAGAAAAATTTCGGCATTACAACGGTATACCGACAGATTTCTAATGTGATGAAGTTTACCCATCCAATAAGGCTAGTCAATGACTTAGCCAAAATTGGGGGAAGGATCATCGGCTACGGGAGCATGCCCGCGCCGACGTCCGGGTCGTAAGCTACGAGATGCATGCCCGCGCCTCCGCCCAAGGTGGAGTTCCCCCGGTAGGGGTGAAGTCCTTAATTTAATGTTGCTTTCGCCTTTTTGATTTTTATTGGTTGATTTTTATGAAGGCCACTTCGGGCCGGTCCGTTCCTTCGGCGTTCAAAGCCGGGCTTCAATTTGCTTGAATTTGGGAGGACAGCTTCTAGGAGGGAAAGCCGGACCCGTGAAAGGGCCGTTGAGGCTCTCTCCTCCTTTGATGTGTTGAGGGGAGAACTGGCGCCGGGAAAGGGCCGTTGAGGGTTCGTCCCTCACTTTGCCGGTACAAGCCACAAGGGGGCTGCTGCAACCTCTTCTTCTGCTTTCTGCTGCAAGGAGCTGCTGTTGGGCTTCTTGGGAAGCGGATTAGACCCGTGAAAGGGCCATTGGGTTGAGCCTCGATGGGGCTGGAACCTGGCTGCGAGGGAGCCGAGATTGAACCTGTTTTCTGGCTGCAAAGGAGCCGCAATTGAACCTGTTTTGGGCCTGAATTGGGTGCCGAACATGGGCTGGAAATGGACCGGTTTGGGGTCTGTTTAGAGTGCCTCTGGATGGGCTGAACAGGTCCTGAATTGGACTGGGCAAGGGCCAGATCTTGGGCCTGATATGTGGGCTCGGACTGAGCCTGTAGAAGGGCCAGTAGGTGGGCCGGACAGGGGCTATCCGCGGGCCTGGATTGAGGGTACCTGCAGGTGGTCTAAGCCAGGTCAGGAGGGGACCGAATATGGGCTTATAACCTGGACCTACAAGTAGGCGGTTATGGGCTATCCATGGGCCTGATAATAGGTCTGGAAATGGGCCGAAATTGGGCTCTGGTTGGGCCTGCATAGGGGTCTATTGGACGGACTGCAGGTGGCCTATGCAGGGGGTCGCACAAGGCTGGCATTGGGCCTGCAAATGGCCTGTTTAGGGGGCTGAACATGGGCCTGTTTAAGGCTGATGCAGGTGGGCCGACAGGGGGCCTGGACATAGGCTGCATAGGGGCCTGAACAGGGCATTGTTTAGAGCCTGAATGGTTGGCCGAGGGGGCTTCCAACAAAGGTACTAAGACCCTGCCATGTGAGGGTCGGATTGGGCCATGGAGAGGGCTGAGCAGAAGGAAGAGAGAAAGACCAAGGGGGTGCCCTTAGAGGGCTACATATTTATAGAATATTGACCCACCTGTTCTTCTCCTTTTCCTTCTCTTCTTCTTGGCCGCGGGCAGCAGGTGCAGCAGGTGCGCAAAGAGGGCAGCAGAGGGGGGCAGAGGGCAGCAACAAATCTGGCAGCCTGTCAGCCTCGATCCTTTCCTCCTCCTCTTCTTCTTCTTCTCCTTGGTTGCAGGCAGCAGGTGGCAGCAAGGGCAGCAGGATGAGGGCTTGAACCAGCAGCCTGGCGGCGTCTCCAACAGCCCCCCCTCTGGCTGGTGCGCCCCCCTCTTTTTATAGAGGGTGGAGGGGGAGGTGAAGAGCCAGCAGGTGGCTGTACGTGGATGCCTTGGGTGGTGGTCAATAGGCTTCTCCAAGGCTGCTTTAATTGGCCTTGACCAGACCTTTGAGTTCTCCCATAGAAGACTTAATGACCATGCATTAATCCTTGAGTTCTCCCATGTTGACCCGCCTCTTGGGTTTCCCCATGCAATTAACCAGCCAAGGGTGTGAATGGGCAAGTGCGCAGGTGGTTGCTGATGTGGCAGGACAGCCAGTGTGGCATGTTCACACTAGGCCGCAGGTGGGCTGGAATGTGGGCTGCGCACAGGCCTTCTTTGCATGGGTTAATTGGGCTGGCTGGGAGCTGCGGCCCAGCCTCTGCTGTGGGCTGCGCAGGGGCCTGATTTAGGATGAAATTTGGCCTAATTCTAGGATGGGATGATGGGCTTCTTATTGGACCTACATGGGCTCCTGATCGGGCTTAACTTGGCTGAACTATGGGCTGTCCGGTCTGCTCTTGGGCCTGCCCATTTGTCTCTCTTTTTCTTTTGTGAAAAAAAAAATGGACGCCAACAAAGTATTTGAGAACAAATATCACACTTGTATTTGCTAAAATAACCTTAGGATCTAAAAGTGCATCCTAGATGCCAGATCATCCCTAGTCGACCTGTAGAGGTGCAAAATGGGTAGATTTAGCCCGAACCAACCACCTGCACAACCATAAATTTTCATATATGTATATCCATGATAATAAACTTGGCATAAATATTACATGGATAGAAGTCACTTATACATTTCACTCTCATCCCCACATAAAAAAGTTTTTTGTTATTTCCTTAAATGCAGGTAAAAAGCATTGAAATGGGGTGATTTGGTGTGGACCTAGATATATCGAGATCCACCATTTCAGCCCCCCTAGTCAATAGTTACAAAGTACATACTTGGTTCCTTTTTCTTGCCCATGCTGTGGGTTTGGGTCTTCAGATAGTATCTTTGCAGGAATTCACTATACAGAGTGCCCGTACATAAAATTGATGCCAAGAGACATGCTATAAACAATTTATCATAGGCTTTAAGGATTGACGTAATTTTTAACATATATATGGTCAATGGGCGATAAATTCTATGCCATGTTACATGTAATATATATAATCAATCACCAATCACTGTCCTCATTGATAAATATATTAAACTTTCAACATGTTTAATCAATGCATAATAAGCACCACACCTGCCTACATATGATATAATATACAACTAATTACCCATCACTATCCTCACCAATAATTATGCCAGCCACATGACATTGTGAAGTTTAAAGGCAAGATGGAGGTAAGAGCAGGATCTGCAAGAAGAGAGGTAATGTTACAAAGTGTCTCCTTTTATTCTTTTTCTCTGTAGCAGACGGAAAAGAACAAACTGGCAATGAAGTAGAAAAGAACTCAAGAAAAACAAATAAATAAATTGTGCCCACGGGGCTCAAGTCTCGAGCTCAACCTTTTCCCAGGATGAGTTCAGCAGGCCTTTGCTCTTGCCACGTATCTTCAAACTTGTGCACACCCTTGTCAGTCCAAGCTTTGTAGTGTACTGCAAGATGAAACTTGAATAAGTACCATATCTTCTAAAGGCCTGATGTAACCTCAAAAATCTCAAAAGATTTATTCTCTTGTTTTGGAAATTCATTTTCCTTTTGAATTTGAATTTGATTTGATTAGACCTTAGCATTGACTTTATAAGAAAATAGATGATATTTCATAAAAGTACTAGCTAGGGTCAAAATTTATTTATTGAGGTTGTTAGGTTCTTTGAAAATTTGTTTTGACCTCTCCCCGTCGGATGGTGCGAAGATCCGACGTTAATTACATCGAGATAACTCGAATACCCTTGATTATCGTCATAGCAATCCATGGAGTAGAAGACATGCATCCACAAAATAAACATTCACAAACACATAGGATAAAACAACCCCATGAGCTTGATGGAAGGCAAGCACTTAATTTGTTTGGAGTTTGGTTTGAATTTGATTAAATTGATTTGAGTTGAATTGGTTTGATTAAATTTGTTGGTTTGATTTAATTTGAGTTGAATTTGAATTTGGCTTGTTTGTTTCATTTGGATTTCATTAAGTTGAGTTGAATTTGTATTTGAGAGTTGATTCAAGTTGATTGGATTTGGGGGATTTGATCCATTATGTTTTATTCAGATTCTGCTTGCAACTTGATTAAATTTAGAGTTTGTTTAAGTTCAATTGATTGTGATTTGTTAATTTTTAATTTGTTTGTGGGTGTCAGTTTTGTTTGCTTAAATTAAATTTGTTTGGTTGAAATTAAACAGGTTGTTTAAACTGGGAGTTTATTTGACAGAACTATTATCAAGTTTGGTTTGATTTGTGATTGATTCACGCTCTGTTTTGAGATTTGTTGAATTTGTGATCTGTTTTATGATTCAGTTCAGATTCTGTTTGTTTTTTTTGTTTTACTTGAGTTTATGTTTACAGATTCTTGAAATGTTTTGATTTTTTTATGGGTTCACAGATTAAATTTAATTCAGGTGATTTAATCTTCCGGTTGAATTCTGTTGATTAGCTTAAGTTTGAGAGAAATATGTTCTGATTGAATGCTTTCCAATTTTCGAATTTTATAGTTTCAGATTTGCTTGACTTTGGATTATTTAGAGAAGTTTGATTTGATTGAATTAGAGTTGAGCTTGATTTGAATTCAATTTTTGGTTGGTTTAGATTTCAGTTAATTCTGCAGATTTTGTATTTTATGAATTTGACAGTTTCTGGATTTTCTTGTCTTAGATGTGAGGTTCATATTTTACTTTTGATTCAAACAGGTTTATCTTGACTGAGTTTAATTTAAACATGTTGGGACTTTTATGTTCTGTGAATTATCTTCATATTTCTGCAAAGTTGACAGATTCTGCATGTTGATGGATTTCACGTTTTGTTTTCAGATTTTTAGATTCAAGTTGTGTTTCAGATTTTGAGTTCGGCAGGCTTCAGAGTGCAGACCTTTTTTTAATTTCTGATCTTTTGGCTGCAGGAGCCTCAAATTTCCAGATTTAACATCTTGCACTTTCCCAAAGATTTCCAGATTCCTCTTCTTTGCAATTTCAGATTTATGTCAAATGATTTGGGATGACTTGAATTTGAATTTTCTTATGGGTTTGGGATCACCTATCTACGGATCAGCTTCTGACTTGTACTAGTTTCAATTTCAGAATTTCAGTCTGATCTCCTGCAGATTTCAGACTTCAGATTCTCGGATTTTGTTTATGAATTGAGTTTGTGATTTATTTGGAATTGTTTGATTTGGACATTATGTGAAGATTTAGATTTCAGATTCTGGACTTTACAGATTCTGATTTCGGATTTTTTACAATCTTCTGGATTTGCAGATTTTAGATTTTCAAATGAGTCCAGCTCAGATTTCAGATTTTAATCTTTGAATTTCAGAGATGATTCCAGGTTTCAGAAGATTCAGCTTCAAGTCTGATTTTCGGAAGACTGACAGATCTCAGATTTAGTTCAGGTTCAGAATTTTATGATTTCAGTTTTTTTTTGTTTCAGTTAAATTACAGATTTTACAGGTTTCAGATTTATGTTTTCAGATTTTTTTTTTGTCTTGCCTTCCAAAACTTCATGGTGCAGTCCTCTCCTCTTTGTGACATCAATCTATGCACCGAATCATGAAGTTCGCTTGTTCTCTTAAATATGAGACATGATTACAATTTGAATGACCAGAAATCAGGTCCTTTCGAGTCCTTGATGAACATGGAATTTGTCTGATCAATTTGAGATGGAAAAACACCCGGTCTTTGATAGACTTGTGGGCATTCCTCTCACTGATTTGAAATTGAGCTTGTCCCGGCCTTTGATAGGCTTGTGGGGACTCATCTCCTTGTCTTGAGATTGAGCATCCCGGTCTTTGATAGACTTGTGGGAAATTAGCTCATATCTATCTTTATGGCTCCTCCATGAGTTGATGAACTTATCATTTCGTGGGCGGCATGTACCCGGTCTTTGATAGACTTATGGGCATCCCCCACTGGTTTGATGATTCCATTAGCATATGACCGGCATGACGGCATATTGATTATGCTTGAGCCTTGCATAGCTTGATGGACTTGGTAAGACATTGGGGTCTTTTATAGACCTTTGTATGTCCACCTTAAAAAAGTTAAGGGGAAGGTTTAGAACCGACCCACAAATTCTTTTAAGTTTAGCCGAGACCATGTGGCGGGTTTTTAGCCGGCCAGATGCTTGCCATCGGTTTGTTAAATTAGTTAATGAATTTTTATTTAATTTCTGTGAATTGTTTGTTTTATTTTGATTTTTGAATTATCGGCCAAGAGGCGTGCTTGAAGCCGGCCTATTGCTTTCCCATTTGTTTTGATTCTTTTAAATTATGCCGAGACCATGTGGCGGGTTTTTAGGCCGATATGCTTTGCCATCGGTTTGTTTAATTAGTTAATGAATTTTTATTTAAATTTTTATTTGATTGTGTATTTTAAAAGAGAGACCTTTTTTTTTACATGCTTCAAACTAATGGGCCTGGCCCATCTCCTCCTCTTTGCGCCTGCTGGCTGGTCCAGCAAGCCTCCCCTTTTTTTTTAAACTCTTTTACCAGGTGGGCCCCACTTCACGTTGACCCGGCCGGTCAACAGCTCCCACACGCGCCCGCGCCTCACGCGTGCGCACGCGCGCAGCCGCGGCTTCCCCCTTCTTCTTTTTTTTTTTTTTTTTGAGTGGGCCCCACCCCTTTTTTTTCCACCGTGGACGAAAGTGGGGGGGGGAGGGTATTATTTCATTCCCCCCCGGGCACTGTTCACTTGCTGCCCGCGGCTTCTCCTCCCGGCGACGGACGACGGCAGGACCTTCGACGGTTCCGGAGGGGACTTTGGCAGCACCTGCGGCCTCCGGCGAGGCTCCTCCCGCGGTTGGCTGCTCCGGACGGCGACAACAATCGTGGTCTTCCTCAAGGATCTCCGGCGACTGCGGCTGGGGAGGACTTCCGGCGAGGTCGGCAGGCTGCGGCCACTCCAGGCGGGGCTCCGGCGGCTTCTGCAAGGCTTCGGTCCGCCCTCTCTCTCTATTTTCTCTCGCTCTCTTCGTGATTCTGCCTCCCTCTTCTCCTCCGCGGCTTGGCAGGGCTTTTATAAGCCTCCATGGTCTCCGTATTCCGCTAGGAGACCTTCCGGAACTTGACGTCTGCCGCCGGGATTCTTTCTGAAAGGGTACGTCCGTCTTTGAGACGGACGCGGGAGTCCAGCACCTATCCATCCGACTTTCCTCTTCCACCATAGACGAGCCTCTTTCCGTTCCGCACGGATTCGGAACAAATCCGCTATAAGCGGGATCAGCCTGCCTCCCTTCCAAGCTCATCCCGGCTTTCTTTTAGGGGAGATTTTCCCTTCCCTTACGGGGACTCTTACCACCGGAGTTAGTCTCGGAATGGAATCCGATCGGAGATCCAATCTCGCTCTCCTTTCTATCATCTGAACCTTCCCCCTTTCGATTATTTCTATTTTTTTTCTGGTGGCGTGGTCTCCTCCAAAACAGGCCCGTCGTAGAGGGAATGGGCCAGAATTGGTATTCCAATAGGTCCATTTGGCACTTATTAAACCCCTTCAATAACATGTTCACTCGACCAACAAATTGGCCTTAAAGTGGGCCTATTTTAAAACAAAGCTCATTACATGCATGGAAATGAGCTTAAATTTTTTTTTTTAAAAAAAAAAATCGGTGCCAACAAGGCCCTAATGGTAACTTAAAACACCAAGGTCAATAATTTGCATAGTATTTGTTGCAACATACAATCCACATGCGATAGTTTTTTTTTCCTTTAACATGGCCGAGGCCAAAATTCTATTAATGCAAAGAAAATTACACAGCAAAAATGGTAAAGGGGTCATCTATCAAGACACTAGACATGCAAAAAAAAATACAGCTAAATAAAATAGTTGTTGAGTTTTAAAACCTTGTCATTGGATGAAGTTTCTTGGAGATGATGACTAGAATGAACCAACACCCAGTCTTTCCCAAAAGTAGACATCAGGCTAAGAATCATCCTTAGATTCTCATATTGATCTTCAAATATTCTTTTGTTCCTTGTACACCAAATAGACTAGAGCATGGCCAATAGAGTGATTTTCCACACATTACACTCTAAAGGCCAAGGGTTTGACTGTGACCAGGCATACATTAGTGAAATGGTATTAGCAGGTTCCACCCGGTGAATCTTTCAACATTTAAACATGACTTTCCAGACAAAATTAATTATCCCGGTGTATAAAAAGATGATCCTGTGATTCAACCTCACACTCATAATAAGCACAAGATGTGGAAGCCAGAGGGAAGATCTTGTATAATGGCCCCTAGTAGGCAATCTCTGTTTGCCCATCTTCTAGAGAAAAAGCTTAATCTTGGCAAGGAGCAAAGGAACCCAAACAACCTTGTACCATGGAACCTCCCAGACACCCAAAGTCAACCCTTTCAAGGTGGACTTCACAGAGAAAATCAACTTCTTACAGGGTAATCAAGTATTCCTAATAGCACAGATAGTTAATTGCCACGATCCACTTCATTCAAGTAATCCTAATTCTAACTTCCTTTAACTATGTGAAACATCATCAGGTGGCAACCTGGAAACTATTCACCAAACATTGAACCTCGCTTTTGGTAACCAACTGACGCCAAAAGTGTCTTGGCTTAAAATTTGAAATTGATGACTTTGGTCAGTTATATTCTAACTTCAAATTCCAAAGACACAACTAAGTTGGTATGGCCCTTTGGTGGCGATGATAAGTTACTGCAATAAGCATCAACAATGTCAATGAGAAAGCATCAAGATAAATGAAAGCAACAATAATGCTTATCCAAGGTATTCTGGGTAGGGATCGGCCCATGGATCAGCCAGGGCCAATCCTGATCAGGATTGGGATTCGATCAGCTGGCTTGGCTGATCCAAAGGAAGGAAACTGATCCATGATCAGCCTGGATCACTCCTTCCAAAATTTGAAAAAAAATAATGAAAAAAATGATGGAGGGGTAGCGACCACCCCTTCACAGGAGGGGTGATCCCACTAGGACCAGTTTGGAATCAAGCCATGCAAGGTGATCCAACTGAGCCCAGCCTGATCCAGAAGAAGTCAACCCTAAAGGCGGGCTCCTCCGGAGATAGGGTCAGCACCTGCTGATCCCTATATGGTTAGTCCCAATGTCTGATAAACACATGGACTGAGTAAGTGAGTATTGGAAAGGATTTGCTCCTTTTTATTTCCCTGGTTTTCTTCAATCTCCCCAGTGTCAAGCTGACCTCCTAATAGCTGTTTTTATTTTAAAAAAATATAGTGGTACCATCTAGTTTCAAAGAAAATGAATATCAGTCATGATGATAATGATAATAGTTTTACATTTATCACAAATGTAATAACACAGCTACCCATAACAAACCGAAGTCCTAATTATGAATGAGAAAAATGCATGGTTACCTGTGGATTTCAAGAATGGAAAATAAAATTTAATCCCATCATTCATGCTCCTTGAATAGATAGATTCACGTAGCTTCACCATCCTGCTTTTAAGGTAAACCATAGACAAATACATTCTTCCAGTTAATTTATTTGTTTTTATTTTAGAGACGGCACCCCTCTCGGTAAGGTCCTTCCCATCAAAAAGTTCTTCTCTGTACTACAGTATTTGACAGATTTATTTAACACTGGTAAATGAAATAAAATAATGTGCCAGACAGGAAAGAGATGGACTTTGATGTCATCCATCCACCATGAAAGCAGTTTATAAGCTTCAAGGACCTTTCAGCTTTCTCTTAAACTTCAAGATCACATATTACCAATCACAAAGCACCTAATAAGCCCATGTGATAATATCAGGCACGTTCAACACCATATCAAATTAAAAAGGGATGGAAGTATGTACCATACTCAGGTATTGCTTTATTCACTTATGTACTCTGGACATTCTTCAACAAGAAAAATGCATCGTAATTGCACATTTCATATAAAAGTAAAACACTCCTTGAGACATGAAATGGACAGTGGACACCATAGGTAACAGTGATCATTTTATATCTGCATATTCTCTGTCAAAATAAGTTGACAATCTAAACCCATCTACCATGTTAACAACCAGATCTCTTCTGCAATTTGAAATTCTCCAACTCCTAACTGCAAGCAAATGCCAATCAAAATAGTAGTTAGCACTTACAGAAGCACGTTGAAAACCTTGTTGGCTTCTTCCCGTGACCATCTTTGATTATCTGCTTTGTAACTTTCTCATGAAGGACCTCCACCTCTGACTCAACCTTTGGTGGTCCTTGGCTATCCTCTGGAAGCTCACTGCAAGCAAAAGAGGCACCCTCCATAACGATCTCATCATGGACACCAGAGTCTGTTAAGATCACATCACCTTATCAGTTATCATATGAGAAGTGATGAAACTAGTAGTAAAAATTATCTATAGGGGGATAGACAGAGTTTGGTATAGTAGTTGTCCTTTTATACAGGTAGAAAATTTCAAAATCTTTTTCAAGTAAGTCCAAATCAAAAAATGAATTTTCAAACTTTTCGAAATAATCAATTTAAAAATCAATTTCGAAATTTTCATGTACAAATTTTCAAAATTCAAACTTCAAAATTCAATTCAAAAAAATCCAAATCAAATTCATTTATTAAGAAATTTTCGAGGTTTCACACTACACAAGCATATGGATTGTATTCTTTAAAGCATGTAACCAGCATCCAGTTAAGTATATAAATGCTCCTTTTAAGTCTTAAGTTGTTTTCATGAGATTTAGTAAAGAAATGCTTTCCGAGAAGAAAAGTAGAAATCAGCTCCTCCATTCAACATGAATCACACTGAGCATGTGTTTCTGAGAAAAAAGCATTTGGTTTGACAGGAACAAAAGGTTGGTCTATCTTTCAAGGCATGATGAGACAAAGGGTTACAAAATGGCTACCCAAAAGAGTCTCAGACCAAGTGGTAGTGACATGAATTTGACAGGAATAAGTATATGAGGACACACGAGAGCTCAGACACGGTACATGAAATAAACAAGAAAAAGAAGGCATCAGATAACATCCAATTCGGCCTACGCTTCTATGGCTCTACCACCTTAGCACATCAGCAAGAACCTACCAAGCACTTTCTCGGCATGCTCAAAACTCTCCATCATGTCAACAATTTTATCTGTTCCCAATAGACATCCTGCCCTATATATTCATTTATTTGCTCATTTTCTGTTTCTGAACCTGACTGATCAGTGGAAAAAATGTCAAAATTAAAACACATTTTGAAATGAAATTAAAAGGTACACATATCTGAATACAGTTTGACTCTTATCTATCACTTCTGTCCATATGCATTTACGCTATTGATTTATTGGATTTATGTTTGCTATCCCTCACAAGTTTATGACAGAAAATCCTGTCCATTATCTCTATTACTCACATTAAAGCCCATTCCTTATTCAACTGTTTGTAAAAGTTTGGAATACATTTTGTTCATGCTGCATTGTTTGTAAGGTAAATATTCTGCACACAAATTCCGAGAAATGTATTTTCTACTCATCCATCACCACTCCAAGGAACATCATAACAAGAAGGTTATGTTCACGATAGAATTTATATCACTGCTTAAGCTACGTCATTCCCTGAGATTTGATTAGCATGGTGAAAAAAAATCCATAAAGATGTGTTAAGGGGCTAGGAAATGGAGTATTGAGGACCATTTGATTGCCAATAGATGACAAAGAAAAGAGATTGGCTGATTGGCCTTGATCTCCACCTTATATAGGGCTTACATATTAGGAATTAGGAGTGGGCAGTTCGGTGTTAGGTTCAACCCGATGAGTTGAACAAAACCAGACACTTTGGTTCAGTTCAGTTAAGGTTGAATCATGGGTCGTTAGGTCAATTTTATGAACCACTGAAATCGAACCAAACTGGCAACTTGAATTGATCCGAAATACTTTAATATATAAGCGATAATATTAATACATAGTAACTTATTTGTATTTCTAATAGTCAAAATATTTATTTTTAGATGTTTTAACTTATAAATTGATTTTTAATATATCTTATTTTAAAATTATTTATTTAATTACTGGTTTAACCCAAACCAACCTGAAGTGAACCGAGTAAAACTAAATTTTTATATTTTCCTAACTTATAATTTGATTTTTAATATATACACACCTTATTTCAAAATTTATTTATTTAATTACCAGTTTGAACTGAACCAAACCAAACTAGAACAGTCTGGTTTCATTTGGGTTGATTGAGTCATTTGGTTTGGTTTGGGTAAGAAAAAAACACCCTCCAACCTAAACCAAATCTACCTGTGTTCACCCCTAACTGGGCGGTTTGGAGAAGAAATTTCATTCTAAGCTTGCAACATGTTTTAGAAATTTTGTTTAAGCACCTACTTTTCTTTAACTCATTATCAAGAACTTTAATTACAGTACATGATCTATGAAGTTTGATGGTAGTAGCTGTTTATTTTCCACCATACCACCAAGTTAGCTCAGCAAGATTCCCTTCATCTACTTGCTGGAATTTGTGCCTTATAGATGGATCTTATGACTACTTCAGTGCCCTTTTCGATCAGACAACTAACCAATTTAACTTGTTGAAATCAGGATCCTAGGATAGCTATTTAACTTCAATGGTCACTGCCACGAGACTCATCCCAACTTCTTTAGAGCATACTCTAGCTAGCATTGTATGGGTGGTCACTTCTATAGAAAACTGCAGGTCCACTTGATGCAGATTGTTTATTCTTCTAGCATGAGCAAGCTGCAAAGCGACAGGTCAATCTAAACTCCACTGCTGTTCCCTGAGATGACCTTCTTTTCTTTGTTCTAAGATATACAATGTAGACTGTCACCTCTTATAGTCTGCTTGGTAATCAGATTTCAGCTTCTGGCCTGTCTAGTCATCTAGTGTCTAGCTAACTGGCTGAATATCTAGAACATGATCAGCTATCCCCAACTTTTTCCAAGAACTAGTTGATCCCCAGTTTGACTGCTCAATTTTTAAGTGTCCTTTACTGACTCTGAGGCTTAATCTCGTGAATACATCAAACCCAAGAACACTACTGACAATAATCAGTGCTGAACATCTTCATATTGTCATTTGATTCTCTGTAATTCATTTTTTTGTTTTTTAAGGTGTTGATACTTCAATTGGGTATACCAGCATTTAGTTTTTGAACCTGCTGGCTCATGATTTCTGAGACACTTGATGCCTTGAACAGAATTTGTTGCTGATATGAATTTGATTCTATTGCCATGAAAATCAAGGTGGTGCATGTGGTGCTCAAGAAAGCCATATGACCCAGATCCAACCATATGATTTTAATGTCATCCATTATGAAGTTATGATAGCTAAATTTGTAATTACTAATCAATCCTAGAGTTTTAGGAATAATTATTCTAAATAAATTTGTAAATAAATCGTAACACCATCAACAGCTACAGAACCTGAAGTCTAAATAGAACCAATACCATCAACGAGATGACAGAGCTTAAGGTGCACACTGTCACTGTCTAAAAGTGAACAAGTAAACAAGAGATAACCCAACATAGGTTTGAACACCATGGAAATCTTCATATACCACCAAATGAAATGTTTTTCATGTTGAATAACTTTTATTATAAGTATGTCACTTTCATTCTCAAGTATTGATGGAAGAATAAGCCAGACCACTTAAAATGTAGAAATTCCAAGTTCTCCTGGTATCATCTGGTCTCGCCACTAAATGGCGTCACTGCCAATGTAGTAGAATAATTCATTAACTGTTAAAAAACAACGCAATTCAAATATCGTATTTTCAGTAGTCCTAGGGTCACATCACCGCCTCAACACTAATCCAGACACTGGTGCGCCTATCAATCCCTAAAACAAAAAATTTGGCGGACTGCGCAGTGACATTCTGAGACATTCCTGTGACATGGTTTCTCAGAATCCAGGTAGGCGGTTGAAATCCACAACTCCGAACACATTGAGACCACGGGCAGCACCCCTCGTTGACCAACAGGATTTGTATCGAGGTGAACATAAGGCGGAATTTACAACACTAGAACATCACGACAAACAAATAATACCTTCTTCTAACGGCAGATCGGAATTCCCTTGCCCTAACACAGAAGAACCGAACAACCGAGTCAGAATGACGGTTCACAAGGAAGGGTAAAAGAACGCATCGGCAACGGAGAAGAAACGGTTTATTAAATCCATCAATTACCACCAGACTGGACCGGCGGTTCCTCAACCTCTTCCATCTCAAACCACGCTTGCTGCTGGACAAATTGCCCTGTGAAATCCACCGAAGAAACTATACCTATCCATCAGCAAGTACGAATTGTATTTGTTACAGGAGAGGTTAAAATGGGGGCACATAGAAGAAATCATACCGGCCGACTTGTACTTCCCTGGGAACCAGTAGCCGAGAATCTACTCGATCAAATAAATCGGGAATGACGAGAAATCGAAGCAAGACAGATGAAACGACCTCGTCAGAGAGAGAATGCTCCGAATTTCTCCATTCCCTTGCCGATCCCTTCGTCCGACCTCGCGCGATGTCGCACCCGTTGCAGCGAGCGATCGAGAGGGGTGTCGGGGGAGTCAATGCGAACCCTGACTGACCGATTAAGCGTGATCAAAAGAAGATGGGCCACGGCGCGATGAGCCCTCCATTTACAGGAGAGAAAGATGCACGATTGAAGGTACCCAGACTGAACCAACCTCTGCTATATACCACTCTTTACTTCAGAGAGGCACGTTGACCGGTTGGCTGACTTTTTCGCTCCTTTGTAAAATAAAAAAAAACAAAATGCAACAAATCTGGAAGCAAGCTTAGATTCATAATTATTTTTTGGATGCCTATTATTTTTACTTTTTTTGCCCCGCTTTCTCACTTTTTGCTCTCGAAAGAGACTCCCAGGGAAAAAATATGCAAAGTACAAGTATGAAGAAAATTATAAAATTTTAGCTGGTTAAACTGTGACTAGCATTATAATAAATTCATCGGAAATTTGCTGGACGTAATAAAATAATTCTCGAAGAAAATTCCTTCTTAGAAGTATAGCTAAAACAGCTTATTTTTCTAGAACAACCCTTCAACTTTTTTTTTTGTAAATTTTTAATTATGATTTTCATGAGCGCTAAACATAATATTCCAGTCCCATATTTACTAGATTCTACGGCAATACAATGTTACATTAAAATACATATAATCCATGTGATCATCTTAATGTCTGGCGAACTACTTATTATGGTAAAGAGCTCTGATAAAATAAGTAGATTCTGTAGCTCCGGAAAAAGTTGTCTTTCAGAACATGCTTTTTAAAACACAGAAATCCAGAAAATAAAAGAGCTGCTTGAATCTTTTTTATTTATTTTTGGAAAACTTAAACCTACTATGTACCCAATACATTTTCAACATAAAGCATTTCTACATTTGCCTTGTTAGCCAACAGAAGGTCTGCTCATCACAACACACAAATACACAGATTTTCAATTTTATAATGTAAATAAAAGATGTTACGTAACATGAGTGTCAACTTATATCAATTTTGATTAGACCTGTAAATGGATATGGTAAATCCATCATCCGGCCTGAATCCGATTTTAAAAAATGGGTTTGAGCATTGGATCGATATCCCTAGCAGGCCACAGTTTCGGGTTTTAATATACCCGATTTGAAAAAAAATTGAAACTTACGTACCGGGTTATGCCTGAGAACCCGATGGGGATTCGCTGCGCGGCTGACCCCCGTCGAGGCGGTGGCGCTGGGCGGCCGCACAAGCGTCCTCGCTGTCGTCCCGGAGACGCGCTATCAGCTTCACACAACGTGCACGCCGGAGTTCCTCGGCTTACCCCGCGCCGCCGGGCTGTATGTCGCCCGGTCGGACTTGGCCGCCGACGTCGTGGTGGGCGTGCTCGACACCGGCATCTGGCCCGAGCACGGCAGCTACGACGACACCGTGCCGGCGGCTTGGAAGGGGGCCTGCGAAGGGGGGGGACGAGCTTCACGGCGGCGACGGCCTGCAACCGGAAACTGGTCGGTGCGCGGTTCTTCTGCAGAGGGTACGCGGCCAGCAGGGGCCCGATCGACCAGTCGCGTGAATCGAGGTCCCCCCGCAACGACGACGGCCACGGGACCCATACTTCGAGCACCGCCGCCGGGTCTTCCGTCCGGGACGCCAGCCTCCTGGGGTATGCCGGCGGAACCGCCCGCGGCATGGCCACGCACGCTCACGTCGCGGTCTACAAGGTCCGCCCGGGCCGGCGGCTGCTTGAGCTCCGACATACTCGCCGCCTTGGACAAGGCGGTGGATGACGGCGTCCATGTGCTCTCCCTCTCCATCGGAGGGGGCAATCCGACTATTACCGCGACGGCCTTGCCGTTGGTACCTTCGCGCTGCCGTGGAGCGCGGGATCCTTTAGTCTCCTCGCTCCGCCGAACGCCTCCGGTGGCTGTGGAGGCTTCTTCTTCGAGCCCCGGCGGCACCAGCTCCGCCCCCTTGACCCCCCACCTCGCCCGGCGGTGACCCCTCTTCCCCCCGGGCGTGCCACGTCGACCAGCCCCCTTCCTCCTTTGCGAACCCCCCGCCGCCGATGAGCCCCCTTCCCCCCTCTGCGAGCCCCCGCGCTCGCGAGCTCCCTCCGCCGGCAACCCCCTCCCCGCCCTTGACCCCCCACCCTCGCCCGGCGGTGACCCCCTTCCCCCGGGCGCACCACCGCCGACCAACCCCCCTTCCTCCTCTACGAACCCCCCCGCCGCCGACGAGCCCCCCTTCCCCCTCTACGAGCCCCCGCGCGCTGCGAGCTCCCTCCGGCCGGCAACCCCCTCCCCGCCCGGCCGCAACTTCCCCCGGCGAGCCACCTCCCCCCGCCGAGTCCGCTCCGGAGCCCCCACGCCCAACAAGCGCCCCTCCCCGCCCGCCCTCCACGAGCCCCCTCCTATGCCAAGCACCTGCCCGCGAGTCCCGTGACCCCCTCTCCCCCACCCAGCCCGGCGGCGACTCCCCCCGCCGAGCCACCTCCGAAGCCCCCCGACGAGTGCCCCTCCCCCTTCGCCTTGCGCAAGCCCCCCTTCACCCTCCGCTTTCCCTCCGCTGTCGGCGAGCCTCCGATGGCGACCCCCCTCCCCCATCCAGCCCGGCAGCGACTCCCCCCACCGAGCCACCTCTGGAGCCCCCGGCCGGCGAGTGCCCCCTCCCCCTTCGCCGCCGCGCAAGCCCCCCTTCCCCCTCTGCTTTCCCGCCGCTGCCGGCGAGCCTCCGAAGGCGAGCACCCCACCGCAAGTCCTGCGAGCACCCGCCGCGAGCCTCCGATGGCGAACATCACCGCTCGTCAGGACAATGGGTTGACCTTAACCCGATATGTGTTTTCGAATTTAGGTATTGATCCGAATCCGAAAAGCATTTTTTCGTTGGATCAGGTACCGGATCTGGGTTTTACTTGTTGGATTCGGATTCGGATCCTAAAGAATCCGACCCGAATCCAACTCGTTTACGGTTCTAATTTTGATATTGATATTTCAATCTTTAAATATCAATATAATATCATTTTTGATAATCTAACCATTAACAAATAAATAAAAGACACTTCAACGACTCTCAACAACTGAAGATTTGATTTTAACGCTGCTAAATTGAGAACATTCTTTTAGACGTTGTCGTCGGTCTTATTCACCAGCTTGGACGACAACTCTCCTCACCGATGTCAATGATGATTAATTATTTGATCATCCGCCCAATTTATTGGTTAACAAATACTTAAAAAATAATTCAACGACTCTCAACAAGTCAATATTTGATTTCGGATGATATCTTACGTTAGCGCAGATACGGATAATATTAAAACTAAATTCGCTATCTTTTATTCGTATCTATTAACAGAGATACATGTACAATCTAGAGCATAACTTTCATCCGCAATGATGCGCTTATTTTTGTAATATAATAATTTTATGAGCGCAAATATGGATGATATTAAACCCTTTTTTCTTAATATAATAATTTTATGAGTGCAAACACCCGACACAAGAGCAATTAAAAGAGTGTTCTTGCGCACAAGTACGAGAAGTATTGCTCGCCGTTCCCTGTTGTCATTTAGGGAGGTGAATCGCTTGACCGAAAATATGTAATTTCAGCTTCTTCTTTCTTACATTCAGTTCAAACTGTCAACGGCCAGTAGCTTATCACTGAGGTCATGAATGTTGCTATACAATTGCAGCAGAACTACTGCAATTAACGAATAAAAAAATAAATGAATCGGAAGAGCCTCAGATATGCATAACAACAGCCACGTAAACAAACCAAAAAGGGAAAGAACTTATCTTTCTAGCTGTGAATCAGAAAGAAACGATCACCATCTAGTAACTCTTCTCTTCCTCGAATAATTCCTGGTCTGGGTAACCTTACGCTCCAGGAAACTAGTGTAGTTTGTTCCTTTCAAAGCTGCACGGACATCTTTCCAGTTCTCAACCTGCCCTTCCAATGGCCGCGTGTGAATCTTAACTTGGCGGCTAACCAGTTGTCTTCTGGGCACCATGAGAAAATCTTGAACATCCATCAGCTTCTGTAATATCAGAGAAAAAATGAGTAGTCAACCAGAAAGACCAAGTAAGTGCACTGCCGTGACACGAACAGCTGTTTCAACTTTCAAGGTCAACACGATGTGGCAGGATCAGATTGAAACAAGCTGGAAGAAGTGAGGAAGATTAGCCCACTCCAGTGTTGGATGGCGCAAACACTGTCCTTCGTGGTGTATATGAAGTGATTTCTTGGAGGCATACAGTACTTGATGCTTAAATATTTTTATTTCTGTATGTACTTTGAAATTTGTGTTGTTTAAAAATAACTTATTTTTTGCTGGACCCGTGGTTGGATTCGGATCAGACCTGAACTAGCCAGGTTGGCTAATCAGATCGGTAGGGAGCAATTCACTCCGTATATATGATATAGCCTCTATCGAGAAAACACCTTATTAAAATAGGAAGCTATGAACAGTCTCCTCTTATTACCGTATGATTATTCACCAGGTCTTCGTAGTAGAGAATAGTATGCCGCGTGCTTTTGAAAAATTCTAGTGCTTCAGCCGCCATTTCTGCTGCACGCCTCAAATCAGGTAATAGAGAACTCACATTGATTGTTGGCTTGTAATTAGCTAATACTTCGGCCTGACAAAAACAACATTGACAAACATTATATTGGTAATCATGTTAAGTTAGGTAAGAACATTATGCATAAGGGAGGAAATAGTGAGGACCTCTACTGTGCTCGTGATAGATGTACGTGTACCAAGCAGCCTTGGAAGGAAATATCAATAGCCATGACATTACAAAATAGAGTTACTCAGTAAAAACAAAATCAAGTAGAAATGTTTGAGACCACACCTCTTTTGGCGAATGCACATGAGATTTGTGGATTCCATTCAGTTGCTTCATATTCTGATCATATGTGTTAGCCAGAATGGAGATCATCCTTTGCAAAAGATTTCTCCTCAAAAGAAATATTCCGGAAACACCTCTACGATTGAAATAATCTACTATATCATTGTGATACTTGAGAACACCCTGCACTAGTCAATACAATAACATCAAAGAAAAATCATAATACGCATAGGGCAGGCAAATAACAAGATCAAAATACATAATACTCAGGTCATAATTTTACAGAGAACTCAGGATTACTAGGGATAACATGAGAAGGGCAGCGAAAACCATCTCACCTCATGGATATTCAATTCTGGAAGGAAAAAGGACTTCATGACAGACTGTAGGATGACTTATTACTAGATACTTTCAACTGGACCGGAAGCAAGGATTAGACAACCAGTTCCTAGTCCAATTGCATGTTCCAACTCCCATTAAAGTCAATAAAGGCTCAGACAAGCATATATTGTGCGCTAGGATGCCGATTATAGTTTTCTATTACCTGCATCTATAGTATAGTATACTATTATCTGCCAAAGATGTACAGTTCAAAGATTTGTTGATAAATCTGAACTTTGAGCCATCTTTGAACCAGTGTCTTGATGCTTTAAACTTCTAGATCATTTAGAAACTTAGACAAGTTCATACTCGTTAAAGGCTGTCGAGGTGCATTAAGAGCTCTTCAGAGAATTTGGTGTTCATTAGAACATTCTTTTTCTTATCTCATTGGTTACTGGAGGGACAACCACTAAACGGGGAAACAACAGAGCCGGAATGCTGGATCTATCAGCCAGTTTTTTTTCCATGTCATTTTGCGAGATCAAAATGGCAATGGTTCTGAAGATTGATCATGCCAGAAATTTATTATATAAGGGCTAATTCAGGCAAAAAAATACACAAAATCAACAAAATGACCATTGTGGTAGAGAGAGCTCACCTCAAAGCATAAAGCTTTGGACCGATCCTCAATAGAGTAACCTAGTATCGGTCATCGAAGTTCAACGATCTACAAAATATATCAAATGCAGAATAATGTTCTCCAATTTTGCTTCTTGGAAGATCACAATATTTGTTCTAGAGAGTCCTAGGAACTTCATGTGGATCTGATAATCTGTCTTCCTGTTCACCAAGTTTTGATCATTCTGCTTCCGAATTACCTCCCTCATTTCTTCACCAAAAGAACTAGAGTCCATTTCCCATAAAAGGACCATATTTAAAATAACTGTTAGTTGTTTCATTCGGTTGTTGAGGAAGAACTTCAATCGCCAGTATCATGCAAAAATATTCTCAAGTATTACAAATTTACTCAAAACACAGAGCATGTAAAGGGAATGATTTTTCAATATCTATGTGAAAAACTTCGAGGACTTTCTTGAAAATGTATTTGAAAAGACCCATTATTGCACTCCTTAGAAAATATAAAGAAGTCAAGGTAAGGATGGTGGGCATATTTAGGTTTCCATTTGACGCAATAAGTAGGTATCTAATGATAAATATTTTAATATCAGTAAGACAGTAACCTATGGGGTTGGCACTAGCCAATCCTGTCCAGATAGGCCTGAAACCATTCAGTGTCATTTGACTCAATTCCACTTCAGGCTATCCCAATCATGCAAACAATCTCACCGATAGGAGTGTAATAAAAAACAGTGCACCAAAAACATTTGGACAAAAATTCATCAATATGAAACTCATAAACATAGATGTCTCATAATGCCATCAGACGATGGTTAATAGCATGAGACTCAATGAGAAACAATATGTTCCGAACTTTTGTGCTATGTAATTATCCAATGCGGGTCCTAACTAGTACCTGGCCATTTATGGGATCACATTGGCTGGCTAAGCAGAGGAATGCAGCACCTAAGAATCAGCTCAGATAATAAATCAAATAAACCATCAAGTTCATAGTGTCATGTGTCAAATGTGAAAAAGCAAAGTAATCAAATTCATCTAAGTACAAACAAAGCAACAGGTACAAATTTATGCACACAAATGCACCTGGAGAATTGTGATCTCAAATTAAACAGGCAATGAGAGAACAATCTAAAAAAATATTCTCCTGCTTGGTGCTCACTTTACCTATGATGCAACCGTTAAGAAAGAGAGAAAAAAATAAAAAAATGTTTCTGGGTGCTCATCACATTACCTGATTAAGCATCCACTTGAAACCAACTGCAGCTGAGCATTCATTCTTGGATGCACTGCTCAACCAGTCGAGGTTATATACCTCGTCTAGGGTGTTCAGCATAGCTGTGACATTACTCCTCCTTTCTTTCACTTTAAATATCTCCCCATTAGAGCTAATATTGATGTGACTGTTCAGCAATGTCTCAAACCAACCACTTCCCGATCTTTGCATTGACAGGATTGCAAAAAAATGGACTGGGTTGCATGTGCATTCATCTCTGTTTGATCATTGTCCATGGTCAGTAAAGAAGACAACTAACAAGCCAAATAATAAATCAAGTTGTGCTTACCTGCTATATGTCTTCGGTTTCGGAAAATGCAGGTATCTTACATCCTCAGGTTGAATACCTGAGGTGGAACATAGTTCAGCACTTCTAGCTATTTTGGGACTAATATTTTGATATTCATCATTTCGATACAATGGCATTTGTTTCAGATAGATAAACCAAAGATAAAGCCCAAATACAGCCACAGCAATCACTGCGATTGTTCCCATCATAATGGAAACAGTTTTCATGTTCTTCATAGCACGAATGTCCTGAAAACAAAACTCATGCAGTCAACGAAGATGGAGTGCAGCCAATTAACTCAGTAACCGCAGCCTTGGCATCCAAATGTTGCCTTCAGATATTATTTCTGTGCTTTCAGGCTCAGAGCAAGCCATCTAAGTACAGAAATGCTGACATATCAACAAAACGTGGAGACTTCTGACATAGAATTCAGTTTCAAGATTGATCGAAGCCCTGAAACCCTCAAGAGCTTGGAACAAAAGATGAGGCACCTGGCCGAAAACTGACCTTTCTTTCTTCAAGCAAAGCCATGGCAATAAAGATACACGGATAGCACACATGCCAAGAAGCTCTAATGAGCAAAAGCTGCAAGCACAAGATGTTTGGTATGAATAGGGAAATCGAAATGACCCTTCTCTATAGAAAGAGGTGTCAATCTATGGACAACATTCAAAGGGTTCTTAAGCAAGCTGATCAAGATCAATTGATACATAGATAGGAGAGGGTGGTAGCTAAACAATAAAAAGGCATGCACGAACAAGAACGTGAAGATTTGAACTATCCGGATTAACAATTTTGTACACGTTAAAATGATGACTTTTACACATATCTACCAACTGTCTATTCACCTCTTGTGACTCATCAGTCTACCGTTCTTAATTTTCTCATTCTTTGTAATAGAATTAATATATTAAATAAAAATTATTTTCAGCCCTTAAAATAGAAAATAAAAATTCCTAACAATGTTAATTTTAATGTCCAGCAGAAGTTATTTTAAATATAGAAATCATACATCAATCCCTAACAAAAGCTTCAAATATATAAAGAGAAGGAAACAAAAAGTTCACGATTCAATGAGCTTTCATTTTCAATAATTTTAAAAATAACCTTCTCAGTAATACTATAACAAGTTCCCGTAAACAAATTAAATTCAAGTACATGTCTTGGAATATTTGAACACATCGAACACGTAATAAAGCACCTTTATTCAATATCACTTTATACAAGGAATTTTTGTTTCTCATTTCAAAAACTGAAAATAAATATTTTTATTTAATATACTAATTTTATTAGAAGGAAAGAAAACATTGAGAATGACGAACTGGTGTGTCACAAGAGGTGAACAAATAATTGATGGATACGTTTAGTCATAATTTCAGCATACGCAAAATTGTCAATCCGTAGAGTTTGGATTTGTCAAGTCTTTGTTCATAGATATCTTTCTATTATGTGACTGCCACTATCTCCATCTATCTATATATCAATCTATCTTGATTAGGTTGCACAAATAAAACCCTTTCTGAATGTTGTCCATAGATCAGCAGCTAGAATTTCTACTAAACAAGGTCATTTTTTTCCTCATTCGTCACCTAGTTTTCTCCGTATTATGATCATGATTTTTCAAATGGCCAAACATCTCGCTTGCGACTTTTGCACATCAAAGCATCCTAACTAGTCTGCTGTCCCGGGCAAGATGACAAGGTGGAGTGTGGGCCATTGGCAAAGCAGACGACAGTGACTGAAGCTGCACTTGTCGAATAGTCTTACCTATGGCGCCACGTAGCCACCTCGAAGCTTTATCAGGCTTCAGCTACCGCGGTCGCCTTCAGGAGCCTCTGTGAGGCATTTCGTCAGACAGATATCGATGGAAACATGACAAGTATTAAAAAGAACAGCGCAACCTCTCTTGATCTTGATCTCAACCTCGATCTCCGCCAAGCTAAGGACTTGGAGGCTTAAAATGTATACACAGCTCGGAATTGGAGGCGTGGCAGCATCTCTGAGCTAAGAAATAGCATCCGATCCAACAACCACGATTATTTCGGCGCAGGGGTAGCGTATCCCGAGTTCCAGCCTACATGGGTGCCGCATAAGAGCGTCAAGGACTGCTCCCAGGGCATCTGCAGCATCTACTGCCCCCAGTGGTGCGACATCGTCTTCCCACCTCCCCGTCCCCTCGGCTTCTCCGACGACGGCTCTAGTCCTGGCCTATGCCCCCTCGACCAGCTCACCAGTCACCAGGGTAAGGCTTCCGTTCGCCAAGAGAAATACCCTGATTTCTCGATCCACGGAGGAGGGGAATCCGCCAAAAGGATCAGTTCTCAATTATGAAAGACATCAATCGGGAAGAGGGAAATCCGCGTGTCCCAGCTTCAAAGAAGAATGAAGAGGCGGCTGGCCTTAAAATCGATGCGTTCCCCGCCCCTTCGATGGAGAAGAAGCGCTCACCTTTGAGGAAGAGGGGCGAGGAGAAGCGAGGCCGGGGTCTCATGCAAAGTTGCCGAGGAAGGTCGCCGCCTCACCGGGAGAGAAGGAAGAGTCAGCAGGTGAAGAGAGAGAGAGAGAGAGAGAGAGCAAGCTCGGTCGTATCATTTCGTATATTATTATTTTTAATATCTCTGATTTTTGAAAATAAATTGAATTAAATTAAAACATGTTAAATTTTATTTTGTGTAAAACAATTTAAAATAAGCGTGACTTATGCCAACTTCCACACCAAACGGGAGAACCAGTTAAACCCAATCGCACCATACCCACTAATCATTTTTCACCAAGGTATGAACATATTAAGTATGGGTAATCAATGAGATGTCTGGCAGCAAAATATTTTTAACCACTTTCGAGTTAAAATTACAACATTTGATTCCATATTCAATATATTTACTCTGCGGCCCGGCGTGCCTCTTCAGTTCAGTAAAATTTCTAAAATTCAAAATTCACATAAATAACTTCCACGTATCTTTTTTCTATCAGTTTTCCCCCCTAAAATCTTATTTCCATGGAGGGACACTTGCCGGCTATATCCTATTGCGGCATCGTCTAGTGTGCCTCTTGAAAATAAAACAACTCTTTTCACCTTTTTATTATTATTTTTTAAAAAGATGATAACGTGAGGACTACCTGTTTCAAACATGTTTGAGTCCGTCGTGTGATCTTATTTTTAATTCTAAAATATAAAAGCTAACAAAAAGTAAAAACCAACCACCTCTAAAGATTTTGGGTAGGAGGGAGTTAATTGGAACCGATATCTTATTTTGATTCTTGAATAAAAAAATTGTAATTTTACACATAAATTTATTCTTATATATTATTTAAATATTTATCTGAGCAAAACAAATACATCTAACTAAAATTGCAGACTAAAATATGTGGGTAAACAGGTATTTAATTAACTAATTATCCAATATAATAAATTTAGTCTTACAGAAAAAATATTCTTATATATCATTTAAGTTTTTGTAGGGGAAAAAGCCGCACAGGGTTTATGCATAGGGTTTTGGAAAACCAACCCAGTTATTAACAAGTAAATGAGGACTTCGTTATTTTCCATTTTATCAAAAGCACTGCAGAATTCAATCTGATACTTTTAAGTTCATACACATTAAAATAAAAAATCGAAATAGTCTCATAACAGAGAAAATATATCATCCCAACCCAAAAATGCAAATCAAGCATATTCTTACAAGTACTTCCAATACGGACAACAACAAAAAAGCATCGATTACTACTGAATTTCATTAGCTTTTGCTTGAGAAACTGAAAAGCTTGCTTCCTGGAACATGAAATTCTGAATGGCAGCAAAACAGCGCATAATAATTTACTTCTGGCTGTGGCTCATTGACCATGTTGTTCACAAACATCCAATTACCACGACTCTTTGCATCAAGCCAAAGCAACAAAATCCAGTAAAAAAAAAGGAACCACAAGTCAAAAATATTTTCTTATGGCAACGATTAGCACAATAATTACGGGAGAGATAAGAAGCATCACATATGGTAGAGCTTGTCTCAGTGCATTTTCATCTGGTCCCGTGGGAGTATAGCCAATGTTGTCCTCTACAAAGGCATCAAAGTAATCTTCATAACCTGTAGTCTTGGAAAGGGGATAATCGGAGACTTTAATCGTTTCCATAGCCTGGATGAGTAAGTCAACAATCCATTACAGCGGAATCAAAAGCAATAGATAATAGCAACTATGATTTCAGAAAGAAAGGAAAAGGAATACCTGAAAACCGAAAATGAACTGTTTTGCCTTCTTGCTTACTTTGAAACTTGGATGTGATTTAAGTTTTTCATACATAACCCTGGCCTCGTTAGACCTGAAACCGCGGTACAGGTGTAAGGACCGAGGGAAAATGAAGGAAGTTTTCATCTTAATTTCCAGATATAGGCCAAAAGGTTTCCCTTCGCAGAATATTTAGAACATTTCTGCATATATTTCTCACATGATGGGACATGATTTAGCCACTGATGGCTGCACTTGAGACACCAACCACATTGTTCTGACAATCCCAATCCTCGATCCCATCTCACTTGCACAACTTGACCACAAGAACCTTAACAACAGGTCTGTTTTTCATATACCAGAAACCTAAGTAAAATAGTAAATGATCACAAGAACTGGATCTTTCTGAGCAGAAACACAACCACTAGCATTTCTGTTCTAACACCTTACCTGTAAAGGCAATACTGGAGGACTTCAAGGGTTCATAGATCAGACGACAGAGTATAAATCAACTGATCTAGATTAAGACCAATTGATTTGTTGATGTAGTAATAGATGACTCCTAAAAAGCAATAAATAATTATTGAATAACGCAACAGTATAAGCAAAAATAGACTTCTATAGGCTAGGCTTCTCATGTGAACACCTCGGCAGCTCACTTCACCCTGGCTGCAACCATATGCAGACCGGATCTATTGGGTGTTCAAGGGTGTTCAAATTTCAAACCACACCAAAGGTGGCCTACTATGAAGCACGAGGGCCAACTGGATCAGTTCCCAGCAGATCCATGAGGACTCAATGGAGGAACTGAGAACCTCCACTTTTTGCTGAAGGCTGGAAAGCCTGAACCATGCTAGAGTCACAGAACATGCTAAATTAAGGCGTGAATAAAGCTGTGAAAAAACTAAGACTGATCAACAGTAATTTAATGATACGAGACTACAATAATAAAATATTTGATCCTCCTTTAGCGAGCACCACCATGCATAACTACTAGTCAGTTACTGAAAATAAAATTCGATATTGAAAGCAAGAACTAGTCACTCAATGGATGAAACATGTGTGAAAATTAACTCAACTAGATCTTTAGTCCCAAATTACTTGGGGACGGCCATATAGATTCTCTCTCCATTCATATCGATTTTAAGTTATTTCTTTAGAGATATTTAAATCATATTGAATTACTCTTCTACAAGTTAACCTAAGCCTACTATGTCCTTTTTAGTTTCTATTATTTTAATATTTTCTATTTTCTAATTGAAGCCTTCTTAGATCTACGTTTAATATGCTCAAACCATCTCAATCTCCATTTTTTCAAGTTGTCAACAATTGTTGCTACTTCTACATTTTCTCTAATATACTCATTTCTTATTCTATCTAATTAACTATGACCACTCATTTATTTTAACGCTATCATTTCAGCAACATTTATGTTATAAATATGTTTTCTTTTTATTGTCAACATTCACAACCATACAACATCAACATCACAGGTCTTATACTAGTAGACTACAATTTTTGTTTCAACTTTAGTGGAATTGTACAATCACATAGAACTCTTGTAACAAATCTTCCCTTCATCTAACCTATTATTAACATCTTCATCATATTCTTCATCTTTTTGAATAATTGACCAAAGATACTTGAATTGGGTTATTTGATATAATATCACCCCATCCAAATTAACATCATCACCTACTTCTTTTTTGCTTTTATTAAATTTACCATGCATATTTTCTGTTTTAATTCTGCTTATTTTAAACTCTTCGTTTCTAAAGTATTTTTGCATGGTTCTAGCTTCATATTCACTCCTCCTTATGTCTTATTGATCAATAAGATATCTACAAATATCATACACCAAACTAATACAACAAGATAATGACTTACTGTAGACCCTTGATGTCAGCAAACTGAAATAGAAAAATCTTTCATTTCTCTTTTAATTATGCATACGCTGTTGGTTGATTTATCATATATGTCTTTTATCACTTGTATATATCTAATATGTACCATCTTTAGTTCCGCCACCAACCATAAAACATCTCTTAGAATTCTATCATAGATCTTTTCCAAGTCAATAAACATCACATGTAAATCTTTCTTCATACAAAAAAACATGTAAAAAAACTATCTAAAACATTCAATTAAAATGTTGAAAAAAACATACCTACTAAGTGAATCTTGACAAATAGACCACTGTAAAGCAGCCATTCCATGAAGCTCGCTCTGTCCAATTATTGAACATATGTTAGGGACATAAGGCAAAAGACTAAGACCAACATAACACAAAAAAGTAAAAAGCAAGGTAAAATTATTAAAGAGATGGAATTCTCAAAATGCAATGTAAGATGGGCTAGATATTGGATGTTTGGGGTAATTATTTTTGGTGTTTTTCAGTGCTGATGACATTTAGCTGATATCATTGAAAAACTTGGAAGGCGCAAGTCTGAAAAAGGTCTGCAGAAACAAGGTGAAAAGAAGAGATGCCATAAAAACATCAGCAACATAGAATTGCCTATAAATGGTGCAAGTTGAAGAGCAAATCTGGCTGAATACAAACCTTCAACTGACGTTTTATCTCACCAACACCGAAAGTGAACCCCTCTGATGGGAGGTAGAAAATCAGTCCATTATAAGGTTTCATTTTTTTCTAACGTGAGACTAAATTTGGGCAAGGAGGCCTGACTTGTCTTTGAGTCAGTCCAACATTATACTGGATTAGGTCTCACTTTCACTTTGATGATGTTTGACAAGAAGCTTAAAGTTATTTGCCCTCCAAATCAATTGTTTGCTCTAGCCGGCCTCACATGTCCCTGTTTCTTACACCCATAGAGAGCTCTCTTAACTTGCTGTGTCTGGGTCCATGGCGACTACGTAGCCACCATATGACCTTGTCCTATCAACACTCAAAGTGGACACCTAGAACATTTTTTATTCTCAAAAAAATATCATAGAATATAAAAGGTTAACCCCTTTTGCTGAATGCCTATGAAACACTCATTTTTTTCAATGTTGGCTTAAATTTGCAACAAAATCTGACAGCCTGCTGTAGTAGGCACCGCCACAGAGAGAGGAGTCAAGTGCAGTAAGGAGTGCAGAAGTTGGTAGCTTGTTGTGGCAACAAAACTGAGCCGGTGCTGGTGTGAGTGGCCTTCTAGTACCAGTCTGCAGTGCCATCACTGCCAATAAAAGAGGCAGAACAAGGGCGGGGTAGCTGCAAGGAGAAAACAGGTAAGGGTGGACAACCAGCAGGCACATTCATCTGAGCCACAAGAGGGTGCATATGCTCATGTGCCCGAGCAAGGTTGAAGAACTGTACGAGACAGGGTGGCTGCCTACAGGCTCATTCAGACAGCTTCAGATGTGGCTTGGAAACTTACATTGCTAGCATGGCAATGGCAAGACAAAAGTATTGCTGTAGTAGCGAAGAGCCGTAGAGCTTAGCTGCAGCAGCATGGGGGGGGGAGCGAAAAGAATGGGTAGGGAGGGTTTGAGCACTGTAGGTGTGCACTCAGAGCAGAACTAGCACAAACAGTAGGGGTGAAAACGAACAAATACAATCGACAACTACCTTGAAATTCGGCTTGATGAAAGCTCCACTCAACTTGTTTATTATGTTAAACAAATAAGTTTGAAAAAAAAACTCAATTTGTCAATGAGTTGAGCTTGAACAAATCCTTCTCTACTCCATAAAACTCAACTCAAACTTTAGTCTCAAATTATTTAGGGTTGACCATATAGATTCTCTTTCTCAACTTACATCAATTCTGAGTTATCTCTTTAGAGATATTTAAATCATTTAAATCATACTGAATTACTCTCCTCCAAAATAACTTAAAGTCAATGAAGTCCTTTTTTGTTTTAATTATTTTAATAATTTCTATTTTTTTAACTAGAATTTCCTTTGATCACGTTTAATGTGCATGAACCATTTCAATGTCTCTCCTTTTAATTTGCCTACAACTATCGTTATTTCCACATTTTTTCGAATACATACATTTCTTATTTCTAATCTAGTATGACCACTTATGCATCTTAACATTCTCATTTCAACGACACTTATTTTGGAAGTATATTTTCCCTTAATTGACTAACATTGATTACTATACGATATTGCAAGTCTTATACTTAATACAATAAAAATTTTATTTCAACTTTAGCATTATTATACAATAAAAAAGCCTATGGTTAATCTTCACTTCATCCATCATGTTTTAACCATATAATTAATATCCTCATCACATTCACTATCTTTTTAAAAAATTGATCTAAGATACTTAAATTAAGTATTTTGAGATAAAATTATTCCCATCTAGACTAACTCTCTCATCTTCTTCCTCTTGATTTTCATTAAATTTATAATGCATATATTTTTTCTTAATTCTACTTATTTTAAAACCAATTCTACCTTCATATTCACTCTCTATGTCTAATTTATCAATGTAATATCGTCTGCAAACATCACATACAATGTTATATCATATTGTATAGTCTTTATTAATTCATTTATAATTAATACAAAAAGGTATAGGCTTATTATAGACCCTTAACGTAAGCTAATTGAAATAAGAAAATCTCTTATTTCTTCTCTAATTATGCAAACACCCGTGGTTGCATCATTGTAGGTATCTTTTATCACTTGTATATAACCATATTTCGCTCTAGCACCAACCACAAAACATCTCTTGGAACACCATCATAAGTCTTTTCTAAGTCAGTAAATATTAGACGTAAATCTTTCTTCATATATTGATGTTTCTCCATCACGGTTTCTAATAAGAAAATTAGCTTTCATTATAAACCAATTATACATAAATTCAAATTGATTACATCAAATATTTGCACTCTTAAACTATTAATTGAACTTTGTTTATTCATACAATATAAAAGTTTAAATAATTAATAATGAAGTATACTTTGTTTTGATGCTAGTCATTTAGATATTTTGTAGATTGCATAATTATTTATTTAAAATGTTCATAGTTTTGAGGCTTACACCTAGTGAAGTTTTAGCAAAATGCCTCAAGACTTTACAAACATGACATCTTTTGACCTTGACTCCTCCTTGGTCTATAAAAGAGAAGAAAGCATAGCATAATGGTTATGCTAAGACCAAGCAAGATAATACTAGTAGATTATTATTTAGTAGCCTCAGCTTCACTAAAAATGAGTTAAACTATCATTTTGACATGATGGGTAAACTAAAATTAAGTAATTTTATTATTATAAATTTATAAATAATAATATTTATTAAACCAATGAACTAAACCCATAGTGAACCAAATCAATAATGACTATCATTTTGGCTTTGAACCGATAATTTTATGGCAAGTAGTCAAACTGGTTCGGTTTAGTTCATCTAATAGTTTGGTCTTGGTTTCGGAAAATTCACTCTAAACCCAAATCTAATCAAACTGAAACAAATATACGGTATATACCCCTAGATACTAGTGGCTGCTTGATCATATATGTCCTTTATCACTTGTATATTATATACATAAAAAGTATCATCTTTCATTACAACACTCACCACGTCAAGGATTGCCATCTTGGATCTCAGTTTCGTCTCGGGGGGGGGGGGGGGGGGAAAGAGAAGAGATCTTGGAGAGATCTTGAAAAAATCTCAGGAGATCGGATCTTGGATTCTCAGATCAAAATGTATATATGTTTGAAACATAACATAATATCTTATAAAAATAGGAGTACATTGAATTTAGATGAAAATATATAACACATTTTGTACATCAACTATGTGAATGAACAATTACAAAGCACTTTCAATACCAAAAAGATGATCTTTGTGCTTCTAAAAGATTAAAACTTGTATGTAATCTTATTTAAATACTAATATGGTATTAAACTTGTAACACATTTTTATGTGATAGTATAAGTGATAGTGAAACATAAAAAATATGTTTACACTATCATAAACGGGGCGCAAAGTAGTCACGGATCGACCTACGCGGTCAGGTCGCAGGGGTCAAAGGGGTAGTGCCCCTTGTGGGGGGTATCAGGGGGGTAAAGCCTCCTGAATTTTTTTTTATGGACCAATCTACATGGGGTGAGATCTCAGCAATCTCGTATCTCGGCGAGATGGCATTCCATGCACCACATATCATCTCTTGAAACTCTATCATATACTTTTTGTAAGTCAATAAACACTATATATAAATCTTTTGTCATATCTTGATATTTATCTATCAAACTGTTAATGAGAAAAATAATTTACACGATAGATCGATCAGTCACAAATCCAATTTGATTGTCTAAAATACTTGTACAATCTCATAATCTCTGCTCCATACTCTTTCCCACACATTTTGCCATGTCCAGTCCCAAACCACGATAAGAAATGAGGAGGGTTGTGGTAGGTAACAGCCAGTGTAAAAGTTATATCCACAAATTTAGCTGATCATGACAAATGTCAGGCCAACCAAACCAGTTCAGCCAGATCCTTCCCAGAGCTGGCTGATCAATCATAACGAAACCAGCTGGTTCTAACTGGCCTCAGCTGATATCAGCCCCAGGTTCATCCCATCACTAGCGTAATTAGATAGGCTATAGGCAATCTTGATCCAGATTGACAATGACCGTTCTGCAAACAATGCACAAATTAAAAGGTCTAATCATATTCTCATCACCTGTAAAGCACTATGCAGAGGCCAATCACCTGGTTGGTGACAAAGACTAACACAGTAGCCCAATTTGCCTAGACAAGGCATGCGAGCCAAAGTCAATGATCTGATTACCTTCCTATCTAGGAAACATCATTTACTGTCAATTGTCGAATCATGAACAACTCAACTCCAGCAGACTGATTGCCCAGCCAAGACCTCCAGCAGTTCTTCCAGCCACAAATTCACAATGCAAAGTCAGTGGCTTGATTGTAAAGCCATAAAAGTGAACGATCCAACCTTTTGATAAAAGAACCATAAATCAAACTAGCGGAATTTTAATGAACAGTCCTTTTACTGACATGTTTACAGTGAAGTCATCTCATCTTTCTAATGATCTTCTTTGATGATTATAATTCTAATGAATGTTTCATTAGTAATGGCAGAATTCTTATGCTTGTAACTTATATTTTACTTTTTTATTTTTGATCAATATTACACTTATCACAATAATGTCATCTTACTTGGAGGTGTTCCAATGCTTCATCAAATTCTATCAGCTGTGGATGTAAAATTAATATAATTTTTTAAAAACAACCAGGATTCTAGAACAAGGTACAAATGTAGGGACTATCTGCTCATTGTACCAGTGGATTGTGTCGTGCCTACTAGCTTCCCGTACCCTTGTCACTTTGTGAATTGTTGATTATGATATCGTAAATTTCTGGTCTTAAAGTTTTACGTAACTATCCTTTTACCTCCATTTTCCCACCATCATTTCAATAATCTTGTCATGCACGATTCTTCTTTACTATATCTAGATTTCATATATTGAGATATCAGGTTACACTACAAAGTGACATAAATAAAAATTGAACTTTCAGCACTCAGAACACCTGGAAGGTCAAATTCTTCATCACTCTTTCAAAGTAAGGTAGTGCTTCCCGAAGCTTCCCTCTGTCCATTAGGCGATCACCATCCTTCAATGCCTGAAATGATTTTAGGTCAGCATGAAACAAGAAGGGATAATCGATAATGATATTACATAAATAAACTCAAAATTGTAAAACATTGTTTTATTTTTACAATTTTGAGAAGTTAAGCACATTTATAGTAAAAACAAGTTACAGACAATAGAAGATCAGTTTTTCAAATACCAAGGGTTATCCTCCATGAACATTGTAGTAAAACATGTAGAAGCATGCCACGCTATTAAAAGAAAATCTAGGATAATCATGTAAACAACAAAACTAAGTCCAAGAAGATGAAGAAGAACAAGAGGCTCCAATATTGCACCATTTTGCAACAGGCAACAATAAACACATTCTTCTAAAGGTTGACTTTTTATCATCTCCACAATAATATGTTATAAACTCTGTAATGTCAGTGCTTGGGCATCATAAAAACAGAAGATAGTTGACATGACGTATTTCATAGCATAATTATGCAAACAACATCATTCTTGATGGCAAAATTTTTAAAATGAAGGAAAACAATCAATAAGCCAGCACTCTTAATTTTTGGAAACTTGGCTGTTCCTCTTGGTGAGGAAGCTCCTCACTACTGGTACACAAAAGAAGTTTGTACAGAAGCCATGAGGGATACTATATTGTCAGAAATGTTGAAAAACCACTTCTTAGGTATGTTTACCTGGACTTCCTATGCATATCTTATTATAAACAAATTGTGATCGTGCAAATCAAACATAAAACATTGTGTCACTGGCTGGCTTCTTTTATGGGACTAAATTGTATCCAAAAGCTACTCTGCTATCTGTGCTGAAGTCAATGCAAATGAAAGATGACAAAAGAAAAGAAAAAGAAAAAGAATAGGCTTAGATGCTGATGAAGTTTACCACCCCACAAGACCATTTTTTGAAAACTTCAACAAGAGAATAGCGCGAAAAAGTATGGCTCATGCCTAGCCTAATCTGATGCTTAAAATAGTCGGCATTGTCCATACCTTCTCACATTCTGCTTTAGTCTTTGCATCAATACTTAAGCCTATTTCACGTTTATAGCTGGCAATCAATTGCTTGGTGCGTTGTTCTTTGGCAGCTTTCATTTCAGCAGTTTCAAGCACTTCACCAGGGCGAATATTTCTTCCACCACCGTACTGCACATAAATAAAATATTTAGGAAATGACCAGTAGAAAAGGCAACAGAGATGAAACATACATAAAAGCAGAAAATAAGTGACAACAGTATTTAAAAAAAATGCATAAAAGCAAATAGTTATACACAATAAATTTTGAAACAATTCCCATAAGGTTATATTTATTGTCAGCATGATTTGACTAAAAACGCTAAACATACAAGGAAATAAAAAAATCTGGAAAATTGACAGAATAACAAGCCACTACAAATCATAAACTAAAGTATATGATGCACACAAGTGACAAGTTAACTGGCAAGAAGATCAGAACACATTGCAGCACAAGAAGGCCCAGAACTTGATCAAAATAGTTGAAATGCCTCAAACAAGTCGGGCAATTTCTACCTTGTGATCAATCGTAAAAAACAAGATATCTTCTGATAATGTATCTCCATTAACTGAACAAAGGATTCACGAGGACACCAGCAACCCAGAAGTATCAGTCAAAAACAAGAACATACTTCAGTACGATGTTACTAAATCAAACAGCCAACACAAATATCAAATACCAAGATGTAAGTTCTTAGAAGTTGGAAAGGAGTATGCGCATGTTACGTACATGCTCATTAACTTTCAATAAAAAAAATCAATATCTAAAATCAAGGGTTGAGTTAGAAAAGAGAATCATCATCCTTCATGGCAGAACACTTTTCTTGAACAGATTAAACTTTATAAACTTTTGTCACAGGAAGTTGTGATATCTACTAACAGCTAGATCCAAGAAAAAGTATCAACATCCATGGTATATTATAACTGCAAGGCTTGCTGCATGTTTCATACTAAAACTTGCACAATTGCATGTGATAGTTTACCAAGATGAATAAGCTGCCTAATATCCATTCTCATAAAAAATTATAACCTACTGACAGCCATCATACCGTTTTTGAGATGTTACTAGGTCTTGGAAAGACTCCCCACGTGGAAACTTTAGGCTTGTAAACATCTGTATTTTCCTCAACTTCCTTCAAATTAAGCTCAGCTGGAGCTGATGAATCAAACTTGCTAGTATCACCAACAATAATCTCAACCTCAGGCAAAGCCAAACCAGAGAAACTATCTACGATGGGAACCAATCCAGCAGGCACTCCCCTATTCTTCCTTTCTGAAAAGCCAAGACCCATAAAATCAAGGCTGGAAACCTTTAGCTTGTCTGGTTTCTGAACCTTCTTATCAATCACTTCACTCTCTGAGTCGTCAACTTTTGTCTTCTCTAAACCTACATATGGCAAGTTAATAGATAAAAAATAACGCATGCTAAAAAGGAAAAAGAAAAAGCTATTTCCCCCTCCTACAAATCATTGACCTTCTCTATCCATTTCTTTGCAGAGAGAGAAACAGACAAAAAAGGGATCATTTGTTATTTAAAGTGCAAGAAACAAAATTAACAAATAAATTATCTAAGCATGCACACTATTGCCTTCGTATTTCTGTTCACCAAATTGTTTCTTTATTAATTAGTGTAACAGGAAAAAGTAACTAACAATATTAAGTAGTAGGTATTTGAAATCTCAAATGAGAAAACCACAATAAAGAAAGAAGAATACCACTGTTGTAAAATATGAAACAACATTTGCAGCTTTCTAAAACAAAGATATATAGTTTGTCAGTCCTTAGTCAACACATGCCTCACAAAGATATATAGTTTGTCAGTTCTAAAACAAAGATATATAGTTTGTCAGTTCTAAAACAAAGATATATAGTTTGTCAGTCCTTAGCCAACAAGGTTTCTGCTTCATAGATTGTCCTTTATCTCATCCACAAGATAGCAAGATGCTTATTTTGTGGGAGTCGACCAAGGATCTTAACCATATTTTCTTTAATGTGGTGTAATTATTTTATCTATGGCAGATTTCTATTTAGTTGCCAAAATATTCAATGGTCAATCTCTTGGAAGAATAAAACAACCTTAATCCTTGCCCCTTGGGACTGCGATCAAACTCTTTGTGACTTCAAATTCCCAGCTGTGCTTTGGGAGATTTGGAAAGAAAGAAACATACCACGGTAGAAAGACACATTGCGGAGTTAGCTAGATAAGGCAGGGGATCCCCAGTTTGCCTAAAAGGGATAGAAACATATATGTTTATATTGTGCTATCCTTCTTCTAACTATTGCATGTTTCTTTTAAGTTTTAAGCTATAGTTTTTTTATTCTTAACTTGTATTTTAATTAACATTATCATGCTATTCATTTACTTCTAACATTTTTTTATACTGTGAACAAGAAAAAAACGTATCCCAAAGATAAAGGTTATATGGGACTCGAAAACTAACGAGACATAAATATCGATGTAATTGACTTTTCATATGAAATATTTTTTGTATTAAATAAGTACTTCTTTCTTATGATAAAAAATAGTACCAAACAGTTCCAACTTCTATAATACAAAAGTACTTCTTTTTGAAGTACCTTTTTCTAGAAGACACTTCACAAACAAGTGCTTCTCCTGAGTCCCCAGATGGACCCATATTTTCCTTTTGTTTCGAAAGGTTTCCTCATTTCAAGTCATACATGGATTTTAGAGAAAGGTCAGAAGAATCTAATAAGTAATCAATAAGAAGGCCACTAGTTTTGCTAAGTAGTATAATATATCTATCAAGTTTTGGAGGAAATTTTGTCTCAAGGTTTCTCATTACTTCAAGATACAACATAAGAAGAGAAGAAATGGGGTAAAGCTTCAAAGTTGCAGGATCTTGGAAAGTCGTTATCAGAGCTTCCTAGTCTCCCAGACAATAGTTTGCAGAATCGGCTGATCTAGATCGAGATCGGCATTTGCTGATCCATTTTTTGGCCGGAGAACCAATCCCGTATAAGATCCTGATGGAATTGGCCCGGAACAGCTAACTCCAGATAGGAATTGGCTGATTATGATCAATTGCCGGAATCAGCAGAAGCAGCTGCTGTGGTGGTCTCCCCCATATCAGGCAGGGAAGACCATGTTACAGGGTCCATTGGGATCCGGTAACCCGGGATCCAATGACTTCCGGCCATATTGGGTCCCAATGGATCCGGTAACCCCATCTTCCCCCCCTCAATAGAGTGGGGAAGACCGCTGCGGTGGCACAGTGCCACCGCAGGGGCCTTTATGACTCATTTTCAAAAGGAATTGGATTAGAATCTGATCTAGGCCCATATTTTGGGTTTTTTCAGTTTTTAAGATTTTTGAAAAACTGATCCAAACTGATTCCAGATCAGCTTTTCAGTCAGAAAATCAGCCAGGATCGGATCAGGACCCACTGATCTGGGTCCTAATTCTGATTCAGCGATCTATGCTCCCAAAGCTCTCTTCCCACTAAAAATACATCCCAGACAATTTAGCTGGAATCCACTCCCTCTTTCTGAAAGTTAGACATCCTTACAAAATGTGAAATCTTATCCTCTACGCTTCTGAAAAGATTGGATTCTCCTGTATGAGATAATTTTAAAAAATCTTAATCAAGCAAGACAACAAATTTGCACATAGATTAACCAAAACGAATTGGTAAGTTATACAAACACAGCCTTGATCTGAACTATTCATAGGATGCTGCATGGAAAGTAAAGAAAGAGCTGGTCAGGAGAGGATCATATAATGCCACCATGTTGAAGTGTCTAGTAATACCTAAAGTAGCAGATTTCTTCCAACTAGTAGGCCAATGTCTACTCCAGGGGGTGCACACAGAATCTGAAATTCTGAAAGTCTGATTCGATTTAAATAATAATTAATGGATTGAAAACCTCTTTTTAATTTTTATATCCTATACGTAATCAAAATCAAAATGGAATATTCTAATAGCTTATATGAATTGGAATTGGAAATAGTCAACTCTATATACATTTTCTTGATATCAATAAAATATATATCCTTAAACATTAATATACTACTAAATAAATAATACATAAATGATAAATCATAATATATAAATAATAAAAAGTAGAACTAAAATTTTAAAGATATTAGATCAAACTTTAGTAAGTAATAATACGAAATTTATTATCTTATTTTTGATAAAATTAATACATGATAATTATTTAAAAAACTATCAAAATGTTCTGATTGCGATAACAAAATCAAAATCCCAACAAAATAGAAATATCGTGATTCCAGTTTAATCAAAATCGAATTTGGAATAGCTAACCCTTGATCAGGTAAATCCACTACAGAATTTGACTCATTTGCAGCCCTAGTCTGCTCTAATACAGTGCCATAAATCTATCAAGTACGCTTTGGGCTATAAAAGAGCAGCATATTTGTAGTTTAAGTCTTGAAAATTTTAAGTGAGAAACTTATTATCCAGTTCCTCAGATGAGGTGGTTTCTCTTAATGATGGAAACACTATCGTTTAATTAACCAGCACCCTTCTTTTTCTGTTATTGACAAGTCACACACTCAAAATCCTTGCATTCAGCAGCAAGTTCCATAATCTACAAACTAAAGGAAGTAGCAGGAGTTACACTGAATGCTAATTCGTTCAAGAACTAGCGTTGCCCAAGGATAGAGAATCACAAAGACGACTAAAGAGCTGATCAACGAAATGGCATCTCCATAATCTCGGTAAAACATAGTTGACGAGCTAATCATTTCAAAAAGGCAAAACAATTAAGAAAGTCATCACGTAAAGAAAGTTTTCCTTTTTCTTTTAGATGCCTACACCGTTTCTCTGTTTCTTGGCATCGATTTCATCACCTATAGCTAACTTGCTATATTTGTACTATCTAGCTCTCTGCACAGCAATCCTCACAGAAACAGGAACTGCCTTACGCGTACCGTTGCTCTTGCTCGTCTCAGAAGCGTCACTCGGCTCCTTGGCAGGTTCCACGATGTTGGAAACGACAGCTTCCTGGGCGCCATTTGCATCAGGTGAAGGAGTGACTCTATTTTTCTTATACTCCCGAGCTCTCGCCATAGCTAACTTCGCCGAATCGGCCACCTCGGGACCAGACTCACCACCGCCCACAAAAGAACCACGTTCCTCCCTCGGGCTCTCCTCTATTGCCGGCGGCGGCAAGGGCTTCTCCTTCCGATAGGCTTTCGCTCTTTCGAAGGCGAGATTCACCCGGTCGGGCACTGCTTCGTCAGGCGTCCTCTCTGGGGATTCGGATTGAGACGCCCGGGCGACCGCAAGGGCTCCGAGGCGCCTACACCTGGCGTATTCGACAGGTACTAAGAAAGCCGCCGGAGTGGAGGAGGCGGGATTTGAACGGCCGGCAGTGCAACCGCCGGCGACGGATGCCCACACCCCCGGAGAAACGGAAGCCATCATGTATCCTTCTGCCCTACCTGACCGCTGTAACCGCTCCGAGCAGCGACGGGAAGACGAGGCGCCGCCGCCTGGCCGTCGGTTGTGACATCAAGAGAACATGAAGCTGCCACCTGGCCGAAGGAGGACAGCCTCGTGCGGCGGGGGACTGGAGAAGGATAAATCATAAAATTCATTTTTACATTTTTTAAAATATTTTTTTGATCAAATGACGATGAGGAATATTTTTTTACTACTTTATATTATTAGTACAAAGAAAGCATGTGTCATTTAATCAATTCCAATAATATCTATAACAGCATACGTGGCTTTCTGGAAATAATAATATAACAATATAATTTAGGCGAAGTTACCAACTTAAAAGATATATAAATCCTCGAGCGCGACGTCGACGGGAAGGGAGGAAGGGATTTGAGGGTGGTCTCCGCTCTCTGGTATCCGACCGCGATCGCCGGCGAGGGGTGCCATTTTTCTCGCGTTCGATCCGCGTCGCCTCCTCCGCCTTCGTTCCGCCATGGACGTAGGAGGGATGGAAGGCGGCGGGGCTGTGCTGTCGGAGCTGTACAAGAGCGCGCAGAAGCTGCTGATACGCACCAAGGACGGCCTGGCCAGACTCGAGTCCCTCGAGTTCTCCTCCTCCTACTCCTCGTCCTCCGTCTCATCTGTTGCCGCGTCCTCCTCTGGTCTCGCCGCCGCGGGCGACCCAGTGGAGGCTTCAACTGCCGTTAGGAGGGACATCGGTCAGATCCAGTCGCTTTGCGCCGAGATGGATCGGCTCTGGAGGTCCATCCCCTCGGCCGGCCAGCGGGGACTTTGGAAGAGGTCAGTTTCTGGGTGGACTTGTATGTGTTTTGTCTTTGATTACGCGGAAAGTTCGATGCAGAATGTTGTAAGCGAACCTGCTTTGTCCATGAAAGCTAAGTTGGTTTATAGAAACAACCGAGTGTAATCGCATAATGATTACAAGCAATCCCTTTAAGTATGATGTTTCGATTGTAGAGGAACCTGCAATGGTCTTTTTTTTTGGCGAAATAGTGATGGTTCTTGCTAGTTCCTTTGCACTTCTCTTCACTCGCCAATTTGGTTCTGTACTGCAACTAAAGAATGATTATGAGGAGTTGTGTTATTTTTAAGATATATATTTACTCTCAGAATTTGCTTAAATTAGCAGGAAACTGCAGTACCGCTTCTCTTTTCTGGAAGGTACATTGGATTGCTTGTAACATTTGATGGACATTGTAGGACAAGGCGCAATCTTCTTACTATTTTTTATTCAGTGTTAGGGCAACCTATTATATTGCGGCAAGTGACTGTCAATTGCAATTTGATCTTTTTTCTTCTCTCAGGTGCATGTTTTTTTTATTATACGGTATTCCACCCACGTCAATCGTTTTTTTATGTGGTTTAGAAAAGTGGAGCAGGTCGCAGAAGAAGCAGATTCTCTGAGAAAAGGCTTAGACAAACAGTTGTTGCGCCATCATAATCGCGTGCAGGCTGCTAAGGAGAGGAAGGACTTACTTGAAAGAGCGGTGTGCTATCTGAACCAGTGTCCTAAGTTCAAATTTAGTTTGTCTACTCTTGAATGCCCTCTTACATGATGTATCCCTCTGCCTTGGAAAGTCTTGGTTTGTACCTTTAGGCAGTTGATTACTTCTGCCAAGTCTTCCATATATAAACTCTTTTTCTTTGAGAGTTTACCATCAGCAAATACTTGCTTTCCATTGCTTGAATATCCAAAATCATGGGCTCATTACATAGTGTGCGAGTCAGTAATTAATTTCAAGAGTAAGTTCTTTATCCAATGCTTTATCTTGCAGAATGGGGAGTCTGCTCATGTTTTAAGAATATTTGATGAGGAGGCACAAGCAGTTCAATCAGCACGCAACTCTTCCATGATGCTTGAGGAAGCATATGCTACTGGTGTGGCTATACTTTCCAAATATGCTGACCAAAGAGATCGCCTGAAGGTACTATTTTTTCAAATTAGTGTCACAGTGTGAATATCACAGATTCACAATACAAGTGTTCTTGTCAGTCTTTGTGCAAGTCAATCAATTTATTTTATCTTTTGGAGCAAGTAAGAATAATATTAGGTGCTTTCACCTGGAAGATTATTTATTCTGCTAGCTTTTAAGTTGGATCGGATACAAGTTGGTATCTCACTGTACAAGCTATATGTAGTGAGGCCTGTTCTCTGAGTTGAAGGGAAGAACAAGATGGATACCAGAAAGCCCAACCCATAAGCAAACATCATGCAATTGCAAGCCCTTTTGCTTTACATTCCCTCCTTTTTCGGTGTCAAGAGTCCAGACCTATCTTTTTCTCTCAAGAATAGCCTAATATTTTGTAAAAATAATAGGAGGCAGAAGCATGGATTGCAGAATCGGCCGATCCGGATCGGGATCGGCCGATTCTTGGATCGGATCAGTACCTGCCGATCCGATTCTAGCCGGAACTACCGATCTGGGCAGAACTCGGTCGGAATCGGTCGATCCTCCTAGAACCCGGAAGGGCCTGGAATCAGATCGATTTAAGACCCAATTCTGGACCATTTTCCGGTCCGATCCCCCCACTAAGGGGGAGATCAAACCGATTCCTCTTTTTCACCCCTTATTCTCAATTCCCCCCCTTCCCTTCATTGTCTAGGGCTCACCCTAGATTCCTCCCCCCGATGATCCACCTTGAGCATAGTTGTCAAGGCGCCTGCCTAGGCGGCGCGGCGGGTGCCTTGGACGCCTTGGGCGCTTAGGCGGGCGCCTTGGGCGCCTTTTTGGCCCCAGGCAAGGCGCTACTGGAAAAGTGCCTTGCCGCCTAGGCGCCCAGACAAGGCACCCAGGGTATTTTTACATGATTAAAAAAAGAATTTTCATGAGTTTTACCCTCTTGATACCCCTCACAAGGGACACATATTTAAATACCCACACCTATTTAAATATCCACATTTACATGATTAACTTCTTATTCAAAAATAAATACCCACACTTTCATAATTACATGATTACCCTCTTGATACCCCTCACAAGGGACACATATCACAAGCGACTACTCTGTGCCCCCATTTAATAATATTATAACAATATTTCACTATCACATACTATCGCACATATATATAAATTTTATAATCATAAATGTGTTATATACTTAAATTTTATAAAAATCTATTTAACTCCTTTCTCTTTCACATACACATCATATTTACTTATATACATAGTTAAAACACTCAATATTCAATTATAACATAAAATATATGATTATATTTATGCATATTTTTATGTCTCATAACCTCCTACCCATCCTTCCTTGAATACCGCCTAGGCGACGCCTAAGCGGCCGCCTTGTCGCCTAAGCGGAATCGGTACCCTTCAACGCCTTGGGCGCCTTGTCGCCTTGACAACTGTGACCTTGAGTAAAGGCGATCTAAGCCTTTGGAGCGGCTGATCTCCCCCTAAACAAGTAAATTGGGGGAGGGGGACCTCCGATCCCTTCTTCCCCCTCCCCTTTACCACCATAAAAAAAAATTCCTTCGAAGGACGCTGCCTCCTTGGCCTCGCAACTTGACCGCATAGGTTGATTCGTGACTACTCTGCATCTGCTTATGATAGTGTAAACATATTAATATATTTCACTATCACTTATACTATCACATATATAGAAGATTCATAATCATAAATATATATTATATACTTAAATTTACATAAAGATCTATTTTAACTCTCTTCTCCCTCTTATAGGATAGTCTGTACTTATATGATGATTTATTGAAAGGAACATACGTTGTATGGCATTGTTTGATAGAATGTCATCCACATTTTTTTTGAATTTTTATTTATTCCTATGATTTTTCTGTTTTTTATGATTTTTTGAGAATTTTTATGATTTAAAAAAGTAACAAAATTTGGCCGATCCGACCGATCCAGGATCTCCCTTTCTTTCGGAGGATCGACTGATCCGGACCGATCTAATCTTGATCCCGATCTCGCGATCCTTGGGCAGAAGTGCTCCCAAATGAAAGCTATGCTGTTTGCCTAAAGCTATGCAGTTAAGCTAATTGGTCATTGTCTTTTAATGTCCGTTTTCTAGTTGTTTTAGGGAAGCAAGAACAGAATGTGTTTTTATTTGATTTATTTTTTAATTGTATTGAAATTATATTTAATGACCAATAGAAGTAACTAAGAGCTTATTTGTCAGCTCAAATGCAACATTTTTTTCAAGGTTTCTAATACTTAGCCTCAAGATAATTTGTACCTCAAATTGGAAGTAACTAATATATCTTATTTGTCAGCTCAAATGCAATATTTTTGGTCAATTTTCCTATATTTAACTCAAGATTTTGTACCGAGCATAGAAAAGATTTAGTAGACACAAGAAACATGTGGTCTCATTTATATTTTAAAATTTCAACAATACAAGTAGTTGTGGATTGTGGTAACCAACAGGAATTTGTATGGCTCTGAGTCTGTTTATGACTGCTGGTACATTATCTGATTCCCATCTGTAGCACTAGCAATTTGGAGTTTTTTACTTCTCCGCACATAACCAGCATTTAACTTAAGGTTTGTTGGAGACTCGGAGAATCTGTTTCTTATGATTTCTGAGAAATTTCTTTTTCCATTTACAGGGAGCACAAAGAAAAGCTCTGGACGTCCTAAATACTGTCGGCCTCTCAAACTCTCTGCTAAAGCTGATTGAAAGGCGGCATCGAACTGACAAGTGGATTGCCTACGGAGGAATGGTGGTGGTGGTTGTAGTTATGTTCTTGTTCTGGAAATGGGCCCACTGATGTTTTCTTTTCTTCCTCCATGTCCAGGATTTTTGAGACTTAGACAAAATAACTTGCTATTGAGTAAAGAAAATGTCAAAGATCAAATTATATCCTTCCACCAAAAGGATTAATTTCTGTTACCTCCGAGTGCTTTCCTACAGAAGTTTTTAGCAGATGGTCTTTTTTTATAATGGTGATACATGCCAGAAGTGGCTTATCTAAAGTCATTCTGTGTTACCAAAGGCGCGTGAGGCGTCGTTTCGGCCTCCAGCATCTTTTTCTCCTAGTTTAAACTCCGAGAAACCTTTCTACGGCCTAGGCTATCGCCTGAAGCACCTGAGATGAAACATGTAACGTTTGAAGGGTTTCACGCCTACGAGGCTACCGACTGCATAGATGTTGCAGAATGTTAGGGATGGTAACACCCAGAATCTCAGATTTCATTGTACTGTCGGACATAGATTTGTTATGAAGCTTTTTCAGAGCATGCTTGGGTTTTTTGACTTCTTGGATACAGTTTTTGCATGAACGAACTGACTTGTCAACTCCTTGACTTCGAGTCTCCAAGATTTGCCTTTCTTGTTACTTGTTAGGATTCCGTGCGTTACCAGTTTGCAAGGCTTCTCCGACCGACGGAGCTAATGGCATGTTTGGAGTATGATGCTATCTCGATATTGACATTGATATTTCTATCTATATATGATGTTTTATTTATATTATAGTTTTTCAAAATAATATTTATAGTCTGAATTATAGTAATATCAATTTTTAATTTCACAGGGGTGTCTAATGTTGTTACTAAACATACTGTGAGATATGACTTCTGTGATCACCGCTATCATTGAGAATGTTTAGGGGGCTTATTTGTTTTATTATAATTCTCCTGTTTCAAAGTTACTTGTTTAAAAAATAACAAGAGTCGTAAGAGACATGTTTTTGGGGACTGACCATTTTACAAATATGGTCTTGTTTTAGTTTTCACTCTCTTCTTCGTGTAATTTAAAATAAGCATCATTATTTCCAAATATAATAGTTTACAATAATATAAAATTTTAAAATTTTGTGTATGAAACAAGTGCACTATTTTATAATTTTTTACAAACAAACAAGTCCAGATGATAAAACCAGTCAAACCTTGAAGAGGATAAGACTTGAGATGTTTCTGATTTTGATTATCTAGATTTGATTCTGATTAAAATCATTAATTCTGTTATCAAAATTGAAATAAAACTTCATAATAACTAAACTATATATTATATGTTATTTTTATTTGAAAATAAGCTAATTAAAATTATTAAAATTTGTTCTGATCAATTTTAACTTCCATTCTCACTTTTCTTATTATATCATAAATTTCATAATTTATTTTTATTTTTAATAATATTATTAGATATATATTAAAAAATTATCAAAATAAAAAATAAAGACAAAAATATCAAGTCTCTATTCCAATTCAAATAAGCTATCAAAATATTTGATTCTTATTTTGTTGGCTTATAAGATGTATTATGGATTTCAAACTGATTAATTTTTATCGAAATTAAATAGAAAATTTTAAGTCTCAGATGCTGTCAACACCTCTTCAGACTAATTTATTATTTGCCTCACTTTATGGGGGCAAAACTTACCAAAAATCTCACTATTTTCCCTGTTTGAAGAAAATGCATCTTGTCGGCAGTGACTCACTTTAATCATTCCTCCTAGGACAAGAGAAATTACCGGCTGAAACAAAGAAATTCTCCCTCCTTCCATGAAGGGTAGAATGAACAAAGTAAACACGAAATGGGTGATTATATTCTTCCCCTTTACCGCCTTAACACACTTCTTTAGTCTGTCTTGCATTAATGCATACATGAAATCAGTGACAATAGGTATTCCCCTCCATTAAGTATCTTGGAACTTCAAAACTTCAAATCCGCCTTCAACTTGCCAAGGAGGTCCGGTTTCTGGAGCATGTGTTGGTTGCTGAATCAACAGGAAGGGCATGGTTAAAGCGAAGAATTAATGATGTATCTGATAGACATTTCTGCAAATAGAAGAACCTTGAGAAAGAGTTCAAGAGCAACATCCTACCTGCTCAAGGAATGTGCAAATCGGGGGATGTAGAGATCATCTGAAGAAGGCTTGAGCCTGAAAGAGTATGCTCCAGTTCTGGGGGTACAGCGTTAATGCTATCAATGTGCTGTTTCATCAAGCGCCCAAGATCCTTGGCAACTTCCAAAATACATCGCCCATCTTTATGGCCACTTAACAGGCATCGTTCGGCAAGACGTGCAACACTTTCTACTTGTTCATGCAGTCTTGGTGTCTGCTCGTAGAGACAAAGAAAAGGGTCCACAATCTCAAGCAAGCTCCCATCATCTAATCTGGGCAGAATCATCTCCGGGAGATTTGCTGCTCTTGAACCAGTAATTATCTCCATTAGGAGAAGGCCAAAGTTAAACATCTCATGTGAATCCTGAGGAACTACATACGAGCAGAACCCATCACCAAATCTGGTCTTCGAAAATTTGCAAGTAGTGATTTTAACAGAGAAATCCAAGTCAACAAGGATGTCAGCGGACTTCAGGTTATGGATGTAGACAGGAGGGTGGATGTTGAATTGCAAGTATGCTAAAACATTTGCAACTTCCGTGACTATACTGATACGATGAGACCAGTTCAGAACAATGCCTCTCCCTTTCTGCAACAGTTCCTCCAGTGTTCCATTAGCACAGAACTCATGTACCAACAGTAATGCATTACTTGATGCAAAACAGTAGCCCAAAATACTAGCAATATTCTTATGTGAAATTTGTGACAGAAACTCGAGTCGACTTAATACATGAAAAAGGTCTTGTTCGGTATCACATCTTATCTTCTGAACTGCCACATGAGACCCATCAGACAGTAATCCAATATGAGTAGTTCCATCAGCACTTTCTGCCAGAGATTTATGCTCTGCAAATCGTTCAGTGGCTTCACTTAGCTCCTCGTAAGTGTATACCTTCGGCTGAGTGCTCCTCCCAATGATACTTGATACATGAGAAGGGTCAAGCTCCCACCTTTTTGCTTTGATTGGACATCTCAAGAATACACAAAATGCAGCCACAGCAGCAATGAAGGAAAAGGAAACAAGAATCCCTATTCGCAAAAGCTCCCCGTAAGCGTGTTCATAAGTCAAAAATGCAGGAAAACAAAAAAACAAAGCAAAACTTAACAAGTTAAAGAAAATGATCAAGGAAAAAGGCTGAGGACAGCATAAATCATTTTGACTTCACATAAAGGAAAAAAGACCACTAAATTATATATTCTACCTACATTTTCCACATGCCAATCTTGCATCAAGAAAGCACTTTCTCTACACACTACGAAAGAGGCTAATAGAACAAATATGGAGTCATGTACATCATTCTCGAGATAGCATAGATCACAATGACTTCTAATGTAAAAATTGGTTAGAGAAGTAAATGCTTCAAATGAATGGGCCAGTATGTGCTCAAGGAAATATGCTTTCAAATACGTTGAGTTCGGGTTAGAAAGTCAAGCATCAAAATAATGAACATGTAATCTTATTGGAGAAAAAAGATGAAACAAGGTCCTAGATGAACAACTTTTAGGTGGCTCTTGTGTTGGCTGAATTTAAAGATCCAAATCTTTAATTTTTACTGCTAATACCTTAAAACGGAAAAAGTAATTAAAAGAGTTTTTCAGATATAAAGGATATTAAGAGGTTAAAGTAGAAAAATTTTCAAACAACCTGAAATCCCGAACCTCCGACCAAATCAGAGATTAAAGGATAGATAAGACCAACCAAGCATAATCATTAGGGCTGCAAATGGGAGGATTCGGTGGTGGTATTACCTGTTTCCAATTCTGTTCCAATTATGTTATCAAAATCCAAATAATCTGATAATTTCTAAAATCTATAATACACATCAAATTTTATTAAAATATCAAAATAACTATCATTTTACTATATTTTTTTATATATAATATATTGAAAATTTTACTTTTACTTTTTAGCATTAATATATCATAAATTTAATAATTATTTATTATAATGTTAATTTCTACATATATATGTTGATTTCTTATTAAAGTCGGATAAATGGATACGAAACTAACTGTTTCTAATTTCAATTCTAATAAGCTATCAAAATATCCGATTCTGACTTGGATAGTTTATAGGGTACAAAAGATGTTCTATATCCATTAATTTTTATCATAAATAAATCAGAATATTGAATTCCATTTGCACCCCTAATAATCATAGTATTTCCCTATAAGTTAATAAACCAGTAGGCTACATCTTACTAGATATGTTTTGCACCATTGTATGATAGGAAAAGCCATAAAGGAGTTCGTAGTTGCAATGAAAAACTTGTTGATATTAGGGGTGTTCACAAACTATTCTAACCACCAAATAGAACCAAATTGGCCAATTTGATTCGATTCGGACAATTGGTTATGATATCCACTTTGAAGATCTTCCAAACTAAGCCAAACCAGATAAACTGATTAAAATAAAATATGATAAATTAATATTTATATAACTTTTATAAATAAAATAATAATTATGTATATATAATAAAATATATAATGAGTATAAATGTAAAAAAAAAATTTATTTTAAATATTTAATTAGTTTTTGTTCTCAAACCAAGCCAAACTAGATTGAATTAGTTCGGTTCAACTCAATTTGGAACCCCATTTGGTTTGATTCAGTTAAAAAAATTGGACCAAACCAACCGGTCCACATCTGAGATGATGTGCAAGATGCTGCCGCAGAAGGATTTGAATCAATCAAATCTATTTTGAAGTGTGGACATGCAAAAGGAAGATGAGCATCCTCAAGGACCTCAACGCTCCATGAAATATTCTAAAATATCCTGTGTTTTTAGGATTCGAACATAGGTCCTATCTGTTCTGGTCCTAAGATACATGAAAAAAATAACAATTCTGCCACAACATTGGAGAAACTCCAGAGTAGTGACAATTAAAAGAAATACACGAAAATTTAACAAAATCACTTGACTAAGCTTGGTCCTGTTAAAGAAGGAATAACAGGCATCAAGAACTGTTTTCATAAAAATAACCACACAAAAATATTAAAATATTCACAGAAATGTTTGTCAATGCTATTTGATCGCTGGAAAACATATATTACCTCTTTGCCACTCGTGGTGCCAAAGTGGGATATCAGCAAACAAAAGTCTAAAAGCAGCACAATAAAAGACTAGATATCATGATATCTTACGGACCTGCAATAAAGGCTTTCTTCCTTTTGCAAAATCCTCCAGTGCAACATTTTCCCTCATCTGTTGTATTTGCATCTGTTTTGCAGGCTGCAAGCAAAACTTTATGACATCATTCTCAAGCCTCGTATACTTGTGGAGTTATACATCACTACATCAACCATTATGGTACTCAGCAAGCCAGCGATTGAATGATTTTTGAGTATGCACAAAGCCAAATAATGATTTTTAACAAGAAAATGATCATTGGGTTAAAAAAACATCATATCACAGCGGCTGCAGATCAAATTAATGCCACTTTTTTATCACACAAGAGTCCTTGTGACACTTTTGCCTTGAAAACTCGCACAAAGCACATTTAGAGAAATATAGCTGAACTCATAGGCTCTGTGCAGCAGAAATCAGTAAGAAGACACACTAAAAGAACCATCTTCAAGCATTCATACATCCACGAACGTCGTCCCATTCCACACGAGAATAGAAGTAACACATCAAATATGGCCAATCATAGTGATCATTTACGAAAGTACTCAGCAGAAAACAACGTTAGAGAAAATCTGGATGCCACAGAATCACATCGCAGAAGTACTTCTATGATTATCAACACCTAGGAATTCATGAAATTTACAGGGCCAGTTAATATAATCATAAACAAGTAGGGATAAACCTTAACATTGCGGAACTACAAAGAACTTACATCTCAAGCAACCGGCTCCCTCTGCGAACCCGTCGCCGACGAAGCCGCTTTCACAGACGCACCTCAACCCACCTTCCACCGCAGTTGAATTCACCATCACCGCACCTTCCGCGCAAACCTTTCCATCTTTGTACCCTTTCGGAATCGCCCACTCGATCTCGATCCCCTGCAACGCTACTTCCTTCTTCCCCCCGTCGGGACGAAGCGCCCAACTCGAGAAACCCCTACATCCGGACTCCGAGAACACAGAAAAGTTGTCACCGGGCTTCCAGATGCTGCTATCCGACAGCGGATAACAACATCCAGTGAAACTGCCGTTCCCTTCGCAGCCTACGAGCCCCCTGCCCACCTTCTCGCAACCAGCCTTGCAGACGGACGAGTCCTCGCAATCGTACAGGCGGAGGAAGTTACCCGCCGCAATGCCGAAGTACGCGTTGTGATAGAACGGGGAAGGGGCGGCCATATCAGAGTAGCGACGGTCGCAGGGAGAAGAGGATGAGGCGCGAGCCGGGAACTCGACGAGGAGGGTGCCATCGGGGGTGGGGGAGAAGCCGAGAACGCGAAGATCGGTCGAGCCGACGCGCAGGAAGAGCCCGGAGGAGTTGAGGGAGTCGTCGCGGCAGGCGAGGCGGAAGGCATCCACGCTCGGCCCGCAGGACGGATCGAGGTGGAAGGGGAACGGAAGCAGAAGGCCGCCGCACGTCTCGCTGCAAGGGTTGGGCAGGGGGGGCTGCGGGGAGACGCGGCGGAGGAGGAAGAAGAGGAGGACGGAGTGTAGGGGGGCCATGGGGGACGGAAAGGAGAGCAGCCGGAGGATGCCGGCGGAGACGGAAGCGGCGGAAGAGAGAGATTCGGCGGCGGTGGTGATGGTCGCGGTGGGAAGTAGGGAAGGAAGGGTCCATTTCCTGAGGACGATGCCCGGCGAGGAGACTACATCCGTACTCGGAGGTGGCCGGAGAAGCACGCCGGCGGGAGTCGTGGCGCGTCTGGGGGGAGAGCCGAGGGGCGTCGGCGCGCGCGTACGAGGCTCCCTTGTCGGGCGGGGGTTTTCTTTTGTTATGAAATAGCATATTTTTATCTTTCAAACAGCGAGCGGAGAGGCTCCTTTTTTTTGAGAGAGAGAAAGAAAGAAAGGCTGCTTCAGCTGCTTACATTTAAAAAATTCATGATGCCTATGCTTGGTGTTGAAAACAATATTATTAAGGTTAATAATGCATTCGAGTGTGGATTGGACTTTATTCGCTATATTATTTGTATTTTATTTCAAGTGTGGATTTTTATCTTATCCCAACCGAGTTTCAATCTATGTTATCGGACACGTAAATTCTGTCACGTACGCAGTAAGGTGTATCTTTCTTATAGGTAGGCTCAATTTTAGTCTTGGCCATACCAATTTCTGAAGGAAACCCGGGTGGGAGGGGAGATGTATCTTCAAGAACAAAGAAGTCGAACGAGAGAATCAAATATTTAAGCACCTAGAAAGAGTGGAGATTCTAGGAGAGGAGCCAAAAGCTAGAGCTCCTAGAACACACCAGGAACCATACTTGTGCAGCTATGAGGGCACCTAGAAGAAGGCATCTGAAACCCTTGGGCTACATGGGCGTCGCCGCCCTCACTAGGATGGATGAAATCCTTTCTTTGTTCTTGAATTCACATAATCTGGGTATATATACGATTTCAGGCAGATGGGATATGAAAAAAAAAAAAGGAAGAATAAAGGAACGCTGCCAAACCATAGCGGGTATCAACGCTATTCTGTACTCAAAATCGCACACAAGTCGATGTTGTAATTTCCCATATTGTATACGACATGAACCATTTTTTGAAGGAATGTTTAACTTGGTGACGGGGGCGAGCTGCTCTGTGGCGCCGGACTCCCCCGCTCCTCATCTACTTCTTGACCCGGAAACACATCGGACTGCAAGGAAGGAGAAATATTATTGACATGAAGCCATGTAAGGTCCCACAAGCTATCTCCACCGAGTGTACTCTTCCTTGCGAGGATCCCCTTTGCTTTCATGACGAGCAAGGTGTTCTTGAGGAGCTCGGGAATCAGTTCCAGAAGTTTCTCACTCCTCTGCCCCCTCACCTTGGTCTTCATGCACTTCTCCATGCGACTTAGAACACCCAACCAGAGCTTACCGAAGCTACTCAGCGGAGCAAGCTCGTGCAACAGCTGCAAGAACACCTTGGACAGTAGCTTCACGGCTAGCACAAGTGTTCCTTCCACATTGCGGTAATCCTTAGGCAAGTTGCTCTGGGCACACTCCAATAAATCGTCAAGTATGGCAAATATGACCTGATCAAATGAGTGCAGCCATGTGGCGGGTGAAAGACAAACGCCCTCCACGCACACCATGCATCTCTGCAGGGAGGACATGGCATGATTTCGTACTTCCTCCCTCTGATCCACACAGACCTTCTTCAGGCCCTGCACTAGTCTCAACCACATTTCCCTTATACCCTCTGATATCTTCTCGGATGCTTCGCCCACTTCTTTAGCTTTGTCAGACCATCGGGTAAGACAAGTCACCGATTCTGCCATAAGATCCAATGCGTGGATAGATCTGTCAGGTAGGCCAACACGAGATTCTGCAAACTGTCTTGATGCCTCAACACAGAGAACATAATTAGCTGGAGAAAGGTGGGCTCCTTCAGACATGATAAATACTAGTGCCTCGAACCCCACTTCAGAAGCTTCCGGGTGACGAGCAGTAATGGAGAGCAAGGACATGATTGTTCGCCAGCCCATCTGAGATTTTATATGAGAAGCATTTGCCTTGACAAGGTGCGCGACTTCTTGTGTGATGTTCTCACAATAAGCATCGGCAACTCGTGCATCAAGTTTTGAAATAAGCTGTAGGGATCTAAGAAGTTCATCCGCCAGATTTTCTTTATATGGAAGTAGCCTCTGACAAATTCGGAGGAGCCCAAAAACTGCCTTCTCCACTAGAGCACAAGGCATCATTGTTGACTGCACAATATTGGCAATATGTTCATATACACCTTGCCACAACAGCACAATCCTGTCTCTGTTGTTCAGTGTAATCACAATGAGCAACTCAAGGCAGAAAACTGCGGCGTCTTCATCATCAGGTGAGCTGCTGATTTTCTGTGGCCGTCCTGCTAGCCAGATGAGTGCCCTAGCAAGCTGCAGAAGGGAGTCAGCATGCAAAAACTTACTCTCTGTAAAAATACTGTCTATATGACACTTCTGGATAGTCTGAACAGTTTTTTGATGAGCAGCAAGTTGCTGTTCAGTGGGTTGTGACCTAGGCTCCTCAGTCTCCAGTGACAACAGCTGGCTGAACCGACCCATCAACCCAGATGACCTACGTGGTGTCCCCATTGGTGGTAGATTAGGTGCATACTGAGAGTTTGGTGTGGGCTTCCCATGGACAGAATCTGCAGAGAGCTCTGAATCATCAGCTGCATCACTTGCAACACGAGCAGGGAGAAGTCCAAGCTTATGCAACCTTAAGATACAGTCCAATATATTTCTCCAACCAGTGCGGATATAGTCTCCATACCGGTTTGCTATGTTGAAAACAGCTTCAGTGGCCATTCTTGCTTTCATATCATCCCCAAAGGCTGTAACTGGCTCTTCGACAGAAGAAGCATTTAATAAGGTGGTAAACTTGCAGACAGAAACTACAAGATCATCCAGTACATCATCTAGATGATGACATGCAGATATTTTTGCCACAGCCATGAAACCATCAATGCAAGCATGAAATACTTCTTCCTGTTCAGCATAATCAAATACCACTGAAATAGCAGCAATTGTGGGCCCTGACATGATCGCAAACATGTCACAGTCGAGAAATGGCCGAGAATCACAGACAATGTACGGAGAAGTTTTTCCTGACTTGAGCATCAGATCAATCCAATGGCTAGGTGTCATTTCAGGGAAGCCAAGTCCTTGGTCAGGAATGGTCCTTATTTCATTTTTGCAGATTGAGTGATAAAGCTCAGAAAGAAGCTCTCTTGGGAGGTCATTCCCACCATTAATATGACGATTATTCCGGATAAAGTCTTCTTCGGTCATCTTCTTCTTCACTTGGACATTATGTTGATCAGTATTGAGCAAGATAAGCGAATAGGACAGGAGGAGTGCGGCATCCTTGTTGACAAGAATTTGTGGAGATTGTGTAAAGTATCTTTCTGAAAAAGCCTCCAGTACCCTCTGTATCTTCTGTGATTCACCAGGCAACCTGAAGGTCTCCAGAAATAGCCTCAAGGCAGTATCCAGATTCATGTCCTTAAAGTCAAAGGTCCCAGCAAATTCATGAAGCACCTGGATGCAGAACTCATCATGGTTACCCAGAAAATCACCAATAAGGTTCTTATCCAGTCCAGATGTGTACCTGAAGAAGCATGCTACACTTTGTGGGTCAAGCTTATCTGGAAGAAGATGTGTTCCCTGCAAAAACTCTAACCCTTTCTTTGGATCACGGTTGAAATGATCAGCACCAATCATTAACCGCCTTTTAATGCATTTTTGGCGACGAACAAATTTCACCCAGATATCTGGATCAGAATAGTTGTCACACTTCACTGTCCAGAATGGAGTGTATTCTTCAAACTCCACCGGACTCTCCTCTGAAGCTGGGCATGCATGTGTTGTCCTATCAGCCATTCCTTCAATTATAGAAATTAAACCATCCAAAGCAAGAATATGCGTAGAAGATAAAGGACAATTCACTGGGAAAGTACTCCTTGATAATAGATTGGCAAGGTCCTCAAACACATTGCTGCAGGTTATGTCGCAATCAAAATTGGCATACATTTCAGGCATAAAGCTCCTTTGTCTGCAAAAGTCTACAAGAGCCTCCATTGCAACCTCCTGCTGCTGAAATGAGACTCCATGTTTGCTTTTTGCTACCCTCAAGATGACACATGAGAAGAATGCTTCAATTTGCAGTTTCAGCTCTGAGCGCAAGTGAATATAAAGATTCAATACAATGCTGCAAACCATGGATAGAATTAGTGGGCTCATCGACAACCCAAATTGCATCAGATCATGGAAGAGCTCATCTTGTACTAGTGCTAACAGTTTTGGGTGTTTGCATACAGAAGGACCACTTAATTCAATAGCAGCATTTATTAATCCCAGTGCAAAGAAAGGAATATCTTCATCAAAAGCCATGGGATTTGAGCTGGGATTCATCCCGATATGATCAACTATATTTAGAAGAGAACAGAAGAAGTGGAATATCTCCGCCATGCAAGGAACCCCATATGGATCTGTCATTAGTTGCAACCCGTTTGCTGTGTCAGCTACAGGCTTTTCGTCTACCAAATTTGCTACAGGGCAACCAACAGACAAAGAAGCACTATCTTCAATATTTCCACCTCCATTTTCCATTTGCTGAACTCCAAAAGCATGGTTGCTGGCATGCCCATCCATCTGGAAAAAGCATAGTGTAATTCAAAGAAATAATAAAGAATGCCAACAGAAAACAAAAAAAAGGAAAGATAGGTACTTTTAGTTTCTGATTATTGTGTTCGCTAGCTTTTGACTTCCCTTCAACATCTGGTAAATGTGAAAAGATACACCTAACCAACTCATGCATCGTCTGCCGAGATATTCTCTGAAGCAATTCACTCTTAGTTCCTGCCTGGTGAACAATACGAAAACATGTATTTACAATGGTACACACATGTTGATTGGTTAGTAAAACAGAGGCCTTGCTCTTCATACATGCCGAAAGTACTTGGAGTATCTTCATCAATACTACCTCCTCAGATGCAGGATCAGTCACCTCAAAGCGGCAACTAGTTACAGCATCCACAATCAAATGCATTGCATTTTCAACATTCACTGTTTTCAAATTTAACATGTCAAGAGTCAAGATCTTGTTGATGGAGGACAAAGCAACTCCAGTGATGGGTGCACCCGTTTCATCTGACCGGATCACATCCAAGAATGGCTGAATATAAAGAGTAGGGTTGACAGTGTGCCATGGACGTTCCCACAAAAAAATTTGTTTCCTTAGTGCCTTCAATGACTTTAACAGAGAATGTTCAAATTGCTCATCACCGCCCACATAATGACCACTCCATCGCACGTTTCTCCTCATTACCGCCAAAACAGCACCCACCTCAGTATTGATCATGCACGCTAATGCAGACCTCCTAGATGCCTCTTCATAATCATCGGGCACTTCTTCAATTGCATTAATTCCAGAATACAGTCCCAAATGGCCCATGTCTTTTATGCCAATTCAAACCAGTGCCTAAAAATGTATATTAGCCCCTGTAACAGACCAAAAATGAAGGCACTCAATAAAAAGTCTTTTTTTAAATAATTAATAAATATTTTAAAACATTGAGAAACTCCCAATGAATGGAAGATGACCATGAATTTCAGTTTAAAATATTTTAAAATATTAATTACAGGCCAAGATGCCACCAAAATACTAATAAATATTTTCAAATAGTTTTAAACACTGAGACACAGGCCAAGAAGCAGAATTCAATTTGGAATTTCATGCATTTTAGAAACTAGCTAAATCAGTGCTTGATGCGTGAAATTTTGATCTGCTTCTGCTCATAATATATGGTTATAGAGATTCTCCATTCTGCAGGAAACTTGATGCTGGGAGGAAAAGCTATTCTCCTTGCTTCATATTCATTATTCCATCAGTTAAAATGAGTTTATTGAATGGTTTCATTTTTTCCCTTCCAATCTTAGTTTTTATTTCAAACTATTCTTGTTTCATTTCAACATTCTAAGGTAGGGTGTGTTTGGGTTGGAAGACAGTTTCATCCCAACACAAACTGATATAAGTTATTTGGTTCTGTGTGAACAATAAAGCAGATAAACATGCATTTTTTTTCAAAAGTGAAGGCAGTCACAATTCATTAATACAAAAACAGTCATTACAAGTAAAGAGAAAAAAAACAAACACAGGCACAAAGGGAATAAGAAAGAGCTATCCTCCTAACTACCAAGATGGTAGCAGTCAGAACTCTTTCCAAGACCAACTAAAGACAAAAAGACCCCCAAACATGTCCCAGAAAACTGAATCAACTGAGGCACACTCCAAGTAAAAGAACCAGTCTTTAACAAACACTACTAGCAAATGAAGAATGACATTTGGATCATCAAAATGATCTTCAAATGCTCCTTATCCCTAGTTGTCCATATGGACCACAACATTGCAGAGAAAGACAGATAAACACGCATTTGTGTTCAATAAAAATCAAATCTCAGAAAACATTATACTTAAGGTCCAACAATAGAGGCCCGATAAGAGAAAATCAATGCTAACTGCTAACACCAAAATACTTAAGGCCCATAATGAAGTGAAAATTGTATGCACAAGGCAGAAACTGGAGGTTTATTATGAAAGAAGTGGCTAATGTTCCCAAAAGTAACTGATACATGTCAAAAACAATGTCTCTATGGTTCTCAATGCAGAAAGACCTCCTCACCAAGGGCATAGCAAGAAACTTGACATTACAGGCCCCATCCATGGTTTGCAGATCCAAGGGACCCGAGACTACTGCTGGACTAAAGTGGTGCTGTAGCTGCCAGAGGGCAACAATGTAGGATGGTTTGTGACCCGGTTGAGACCCGAGATACAAGATCCACAACTTACGTACAGATCTTGAGACCTGTAGCACGGGAAGTTGAGTATCGATATTATCCAGGTCATCACCGGATCCAAGAGTCCGGACAGAGAGATGGGCAAGGAAGATGGCATGGAGGAGCCTCACTCTGCACTGTCACACTACATCTGCCACCTGTAGATGATCTCACATTGCTGGCCAACCCAAGACTATTGTGTGATAAAATGTTGACAGAAGAAATTAAGTTTCAACTCAAGCAAGGGATTGGTTCACACTAGCAAAATTAATCAGGAATGCGATCTCATAAGAATCTCTCAGTATTTTCCAAGAATCTCTATCCCTCCACATCTTAGAGAAACCACTATCTATATAAATACCTCTGATCCTTAAATTTTCTAACACATGTAGCTACTTCTACTTCCTGACCCCATATTAATGTAAATTTTCTCTATTGTTCCGATCCTCTTTCATTATATTTTATATGGTTATTTTAGTTATATGACCTTGTTAACTTTGTTCTATATGTTAATAACTCCATTATTGAATCCATCCAAAGATTTATCTAAGTATTGTTGTCTCATTTCTCGTTATATTTTATAAATTAATATTTTATATGACTATGATCCGAGATATCACAATGTCTTAAGATTTCAAAAAGAACTCTCTATGATATCTTTTCTTAATATTGTTTAAGTTAAAGTATAGATCCAACTTAGGATCCCAAATTCCTTGATGTTATTTGTGGACAATGCTCACCTTCCAATATTCCAATCCCAGATCCCATTGTTAGCTTGCCCCAGTCTTAGTCCTCAATTCTCTTGCCCATTTAAAGATATTAGCATCGTATTTACATTCATACATGCACTTAACCTGAAATTTCCAAAATCTGTTCTCTTGAGATTTTCCTGGATCTCGATAAGATCTCTACTCTTCATCCCTCCCAAGATAAAGTTGAGATGCGAGATGGTAATCCTAACACCACAATTGCTTATTTATGTTGCATATGCGAGCAATACAAAGTGCATGTACACAGGCTTGTGCTGTGCCACCTAAATCCTAATGCATATGTACCAATCTTTGGTCTCTCCCAAGTTTAAATCGATTCATGAATTTTTTGGAGCTGAGCTAACCAACAACTCTCTCCAACCCAATCAAAACAAGAAAATTGGATTTATTTAGTTCGGATTTCGGTTAGACCCAATTCATGAACATCCCTATTCTTATGATTTGTTAAGATTAAATAATTTCCATTAATCATCAACCACCACAACACTGGCACCAAGGATGGTTGGAGCGAGGTTAGGCCTTGATTGGCAGACCTTATCCCTAGCCGAGATCAGTCAATACAAATGATCACGATCTATCTTTATAAAGAATTGAGGAAGTAGTGAGGTATTTTCTCAATGCCTCAAGAGGTGTAAGACTCAAGAGTTACTAAGGTCTATGTCTTAATTAAAAGAAAAATGAATGATAGTCTGACAAGTCCAAGTAACTGATAGTTGTACATGACAAATATCTATAAACTAATAATCAATAAAATAAATAAATAATTATCACAAAAAATCAAATACTAATCAGGCCAACAATATTTAGTAATCTCCATAGGCTCATGGCAATATATTAAAAAATAAAAAATGTTTTTAGATGACTTTGTCTATAATAGAAAAAAAATTTCTTTTCTTTTTCCTAATATATCCCATTAATTTAGTTAACAGAGAAGCTTGAGTAAATGAATGTAGGCCAGACACTTCATTTCTAATACTACTACTTCCTTAGACCTAATTCTCATTTTGATATTCTAACTCCCACATAAATAAAAGAATGAATCCTACATTTTTCCAAATTCTCATCAACTCATTGTCTCGAGACATCTCACAAGTAAAAAGATGTAAGTTTCACTGAAGACTCAAGTCTCAAGGATAACTAAACTATGTCACAATAAGGTGTAACGTCAATACGTCAAGGTGGGGCCATTTTAAACATTGATCCTAAGTGATCCACCTCATTGGCAGTTGATTCTCATACCCCGCTAGTTCAGTTTTCGTCAAAATTGACAACTAACCCTGTGGCAGATCCAAAATTTTGAAAAAAAACCTTCAAGTTTCTCAAGTTATCATCTTTGGCAGAAGAAAATACAATAATGTCATCTACAAATTGAGGATACGTCACTTGATCAGTTTGCCCTCTAATAAGATCCAAGTGTTGCATCTTCTTCTACCTCATACCTAAAACCTGGCCAACTAACACAAAAAGTAAAGGAACACTAGATCCCCCTGTCTGAGTCCCATGGCCCTGGAGCTACTGAAGATGCCAGACGGTATTCCATTGAAAACCACTGAGAATTTGGCAGACCCCAAACAATTTCTGGTCCTCATATGATATTTGAAAATGACATTTTAAGAACTAAAACTATATGAGCTAACTCTGTCTTCTTATCACTAAATTTAAAATACATATACATTTCCTTAGCTCCGCAAACCTTGAAACTCTTAGAATATGAAGTATTTCTCCGAAGGTCTGAAACCATAGTAATTTAGTTTTTTTAAGAGGCTCAATATTAATTTAGTTTCTCCTCTAGCAATATGAAATTCATCTTCAAGTATTATACGCCAAGCAATATCCTCTTGTATACATTTGGTTAGTATAATAATAGATAATGTATAAAGACAAGAAAACCATAAGAGATGTTTTATGCAATTTAACGGAATCTAAAATTCTCTACTTTCCTTGATAAATAAAAAATTACTTATTCTCTGTACAATCAAGAATTAGATATAACTAGAAAGATACATGAAATCTCTCTCTCTCTCTCTCTCTCTCTCTCTATATATATATATATATATATATATATATGTACATACTTCCAACTTAATCAGTATTAAAAGACGGTAACTAAATACAATCTAGTACGTCTTAAGATCTTACAACCCCCTTCTACACTGGGTCCTGTTTTCAAAACGAGGCTGGTGATTACCGGGACAACTAACCTGATAGAACTAATTTTTTACAACAAAAATATATTCGAGAAACATGAGGGCTTACCAATTGTGATAAATAGGTCAACGGGCGTTGGGGTTGCAATGTGAGTTTCCCGCAAGTTCTCTGCAGCAACAAGAACGGTCAGATTACCGGCAGTCGGGCAGCAAGCTGACGACACACGCACCATGGAGCGGGCGAATCGGCAATAACCGGCGGCTTTGCAGAAGGGCTGGGGTAGATTCACAGAAGAAGAGTGGTGGTTCACGGCAATGCCGGCAGCTGAGGAAAGAAGAGGACCAGCGCCTGTCGTAACTCGTATTGACAGTCACGGTGGAGGTCAACAAGGAAAACCGGCGAAGCTCTCAGTGCAGCATGGCTGCTCCCTTGGCGGCGAAGGGAAAACAACGTGGCGGAGTTTGCCGACGTTCATCGTGGAGGAACGAGGAGCTGACGACTGCAGGTGATGGTGACACGGAGAGAGAATACCTGCGGATTAGATCCTACGGTATCAAGTAGGCTAGAAGCGAGTTTAGATCCACCGACAAGAGGGTGGAGACGGCTCCTCTGGGTGCTCCCGTCGACGGTGGTGGGCGGATGGGACGGTGGCGGCTGAGTGCTAACATGGCCAGATAAGAGAGGATACCCGCAATGGTGCTTGGGCACGAACCGCTAGCCCAGCAGCGGAGCGCAGAGGAAAGAGATCTGAAGGCATCGTGGTCAGCGAAAGCAGGAAGAACCGGCGGTGGCGGCGCTTGAGGGAGACAGCGGCGCGAGCGGTGGCGCCTGTGGGTTGAAGAAGAAGAAAATCCCGCGAGATGAGTCCCGATTGTTGCAACGGCGGCCAAGAAAACGATGGCCGGCGACGGGCGACGATCTGGCGATGAAGGAAGAAAGCACGGCGGGCGCGATCGGCGGTTCCCGCGGCCAGGTTGCGGGCGGGATTTGGAGCCGGTGTCAGCGATGTAGGAAGAGGAGAGTGTGGGAGAAGACCAAGCAGCCGAGCAGAGATACCCAGAGAGCACAGCCGAGGAGGCTCTTTCTCACCCGGAGAGAGACAGAGAGAGAGAGAGAGGAGGGGAAGGAGAGGAAAGACATTTGACGGAGAAGCCCCTCCTAGTTTCCTATTTACCGTAATGTGCTTTTATCCTTCGCATTTTAACCCTTTTCAGCAACTCCCTAAAAAGAGTTTTTCACATTTAAGACCTTATTACTCATGTATCCCAAAACGTACATCTTTTCAATATTCCATTAAATTTACGATTCTCAGTTTACCTTCTCTCTGTTATTTTCCGGAGAGAGAAAATTAAGTAAAAATACATTCTCTTCGGTGAACAAAGTCCCGACAAATCGTTCGATGTTTCACTTCCGTTCTCTCTGTTATTTTCCAAATTCTTTGTGATAATTTATATTGGTATCAAATTCAAGGTTTATGGTGATGTAGGCATTTAATATTGTTGGCAGGCAGGCCCCCAGGTAAAGTAAAAATTTCATTTAAAAGTGCCTCCTTTTTAGACATCCCCATTTGATGCATTGTAAACTGGGTATATATATATATCAACCCCTTTTCCATTGCCATCGTAGTACTCATCACATTCCACAAATTATCACTAATCTAAAATCAATTTTCTCGGGTCATTTGTCCGACGGAGTTATTTTATGTCATATTTGATTAGAGTATCGAAAATGATAGTATATCAAATTTGATACGGATAATTGTAAGGGATGAAATGTCAATATTAATATTGACACGGGTGAACATTTATATTATATATCACGTTTTATTTGTACTAAGAATTTCTTGATATCGATATTGATAGTCAAACATTTAGTGATATGTTTTCTAACTCTAATTTTAAAATTTATAATGACCGAGCTTGTCGGTACAATTACCGACCAAGGTCTTAAATACAACAGAAAAGAAATAATATTATTGTAGGCTCCGGATAAGTAGATCTAAGAAAGGTGTGAATTGGGGAGTTGTTTTCCAATTTCATCACGTTTTGATTTTAAAATAAAACTTGATGTTTAAGTTGATTTTTCATTAATTTGATTTCTTCGAATCGCTAAAATCACAATAGACCTGCAAATGGAGATCGAAACAATTAATGAAGCACACAACATAACCAACACAAAGATTTATCATGATTCCGTCTTACTAGACAAAGACACTTATCAAAACAATTACAAAACAATTTTTTTCTCTTGTTTTGACTTCCAAGATTATATTATTTATTTGTCAAGACCTCACAAGATTTACAGAGGATATCACTTTTCATGTCGTATTCACTTCCTTCAAAAAGTAATCTCATCAAATCTTCATGAACCCTCCTCAAGATCTGTTATCTTTTCCGTGCAGTCGCTAAAAAATCATTTTGTGAATTTCAGTCCACCAATACAATTATTGATAAAATTCCCGTACTGAAATTATTGCCCAAACAATATTTCTAGACTAGTTCACTAATGCATACGATTTCTGTATTTTATTTTCATTTATGTATCTCTTTTGGTTTCTTTCGGTTGATTGTCTTAATTACTCTCTTTTCTTCCATCAATTTAATTAATGTAACGTTCATTTCTTCTGGTAAACTTTGGCCATCGTCGAAATTTGGCATAGGAATTTTGTGAGCATTTCCAATGGGGAAGAAACACATAATAGTTTGACATCTTGCCATGATTCAAGGGTACGTGCATGGCGCCAAATAATGCATTTTAGCTTGAGAACTACCCAAGAGGAGAAATTTCGGATTGTTTTACCAGCATATGGTAATACGAGTATAATACAATTGTAATAATGATACCATTATTATGCATGCCTGAGATTCCTATCGTACGCCTGCTGGCTAGTATTAGTATCCTCCGATTTAAAGTAAAAAAGAACTCCAATTATGACGTCATAAATAGATCAGACGGAGAGGCACCCAACTCTTCGAAGAGGCAACCCCTCAGAGTGAGAGAGAGAGAGAGAGAGTGAGGTCTTCGCCACGGCGGAGGAAGAAGATAACTACGTACATACTACACAGAACAATCTTCACGGCGGCCGCCGGAAGGATTCACGACTGAGGAAAGACGAGGAGATACGGAGAAGGCGCCGGTCACTTGCGGCAGATGCTGGCCGTGGGCATCGTCACGCAGACGGGGGCGTACTTCTTCTTGGCCTCGGCGGTCCCCTTCTTCGGCTCCTCATCCAGCGCCACCGCCCTGCCTGCCGCCGCGGACACCGCCGCCGCGGCCACCGCCAGCACCGCGGCCCTGCGCCCGCTGGGCTCAGCGCGGGGAGCGCCGCCGCCGTTCCCGGAGGCCCTGGCCGCGAGCAGCCGGCGGCGGCCGGCGGAGGGGCGCTCCGCGACGCCGGCGGCAGCGCCGCCGCCCAAGAAGGAGGCCGCCACGGTGATGGACGCCATTGCCGCTGCTGCAGTCCGTCGGGCAGCGCGGCGCATAAGAAGGGCGCACGGCGGGGAGAACGAGAGGCCCTCCTTGCGGGCGCCGTCGCCGGAGTTATCCCTTATCCACGGGGAGCGCTGTGGCCAATAGAAATGCTCCACCTGTCCTCCCCTAGCCATCTTATCCTTCTCAGCATTTGGGATCCAACGCAGATTTAGTTGCACAACAACGTCTATAATTTTTTGTGATGAAAATTCATAACATCACCTATAATAACGAAAACAGTGAGAACTATGCATAACTAAAGAAAAGTGAGATACAACCAATGGAAAAAAAAGCACCTAGTTTTTTGTCCAAGAGAATTCTTCATAAAACATTTTTATGATGATCAGCATACACTTGTTTAACATTTTTGTTACAAAAACAATTTTTGTAAAAAAAGGCTCAATATTGGTGGCCAACCCTTGCAAAACAAATTAAGCAGGGTACCCCAATATTTTGTACGATTTGAGCTTACAAAAAAACTGAATTTATCAAGCCCCATATGCACACTATCCACTTGAATTTTAGCCAGCAGATGCCGGAAGAAGAAACAAGTTATAGGATGATTTAAACCCAATTTACAATTTCTGGATGCTAATTTCAGTAAAAAGAAAACATCTGAATCGTAATGAACCAGAAGATCTAACTGGTGCAGGTTGAGCTCTGGAATCCGGACCCCCGACATGGTCGACCATACCACGAAAGGTTGCAGATCAAGCAGATAAGCCGGATCAAGATCAGAGGAGGAAGATTGTTCAATGTTCATACACACAGGAGCGACCTTGCTTCTCAAGCTTGACGATGACTACCAAGTTAGCAGCATTGCCATCACTACACACTACCAGCCAGTCTTTGCACAAGCCAGACGAGACCACGGCGAACATGACCATGAAGAGTCTTCTTCCTCCCTCTCACACCCCCTCTTCTTGGTGTGAGAGAGAGAGAGATAGAGAGAGATAGAGAGAGCTACAGCGAAGACAAACCAGGACAACCAAGCCAAGAATGAATTGCCTTCCCAAGAACACCGTAAGCCTGCTCCCGAGCGATGAGCTGCACCAGGAACGGCGTGTGCTCTCCTGCGCGAGGAACACAAAGGCCGCCGCCATCAGATGGTGAGGACCCTGCTCCTAGCCCGGCTCACCGGCATCCCACCGCGCTGCTGTCCCGCGCAGTCACCGTCCTCTTTCCTTTCGTCGGGGACCGACCGAAGCGCCGGCAAGCCGAAGCCGGGGTTCTGCTGGTGCCCACCGTCGCCGCTGGTGTGCGCGACGTGTTCACGGGCACCCGTTCCCCGCGCCGCATGGTTCTGAGCGTGACCGGGAGGCAGAGCCCGGGAAGCCGCAGGGGACTGCAACGGTTGGAGTTCGTCTGAGCCGCCGCCGCCGCCCTCGCAGGCAGAGCCGGTATGAGGGCCATCCGTCTTCTTCGTATTGAGGAATCGTCCTCCGCAACCCCTCGCCCTCCTCATGGCATGCTGGTGACGAGATTCATGAAGATACGGCTGTAACAAAGAAACATAGGAAGTGACCAAGCACAGCTAATCTAATCTTCATCATTTCATGATCAATTGCCTACCATGATTCAAGGATATATAAATATACATATAGCAATATCATAAACCAAAACAGTCAGAAAGTGACCAAATGGTTGTTTGTTTCCATCATAATTCTCTTGTTTGAAAATCACTTCGTTCAAGAACATGATTCCCTTTGGATTCTAAAGCGAGAGTTTTTGTTTGGCTAAAATCGTTAAAGACATGAAAAACGAGACCGCAAGATTAAGATGACCATGCAACCATAATGTTCATGTTTTGGTTCCATCCCCTCCCCCGCGTAATTTGAAATGAGAACCATTTTTCAAATCATAGTGATTTACGTGGACCCAAACAATTGAAACGCTGCAAAAATGAACCAAGTGCACTCTCTTGCAGAATTTTACAATGAAACAGGCAAATCCCAACATAGTAGGCCAATATTCATAAGATCGAGACAATTTCGTCACCTTATGTTTTATGCAGATAACCCGGGAAAAAGAATAATCACACACGAAGTGTTCACCTTCCTGACTTTTATCACTTTGTTCTCAAGCTCAGCCTTAGCCCGTGACTGTCTACGCCTCAAGATCCCGTGGTATTGCTTGGCATTCACGTAAACAGGCTCTTCTGCCATCTCAAGGGGCAAAGGCATTCGGGCATGAGGCATAGCGAGCAACTGAGGATGCACCTGCTGAGTACCCAGAAAAAATGAGCTCATACCGGAAACAATTAAATATATATCTTAACAGAAATTTTTCAACATTTTGTGAAGCAAACAATGCTTAAGAATCCCAGTAAACAAGCTACAAACAGCGCTGGATGCTACAAGCTCACAAGCCCTAAAAATTAACGGTAAAGAAAACAAGCAGAGCGTATTCCCTCTTCAGGACAAACAAGCAGAGAACTAAAGCATACCAGTGTTTGAGCTCCATAGGCGTTGAGTATCCCGTGGTAATATGTTTCAGGGAAAAGGTATGGTGCACAAGCCTGTAAAGATCGAGTTTGATGACAGGATATGCATTGCCCTATAACAGCATTAGGCTTTAAAACACAGAGAAAACAGAATGAAGCCTTACCATTGAGGGTCCAAGCTCAAGCTGAGTATGTGGTGAGAGATACTCATGAACAGCAGAAGGCGCAACAGATGAAAGAGGCTGAAGATCTTGCTGTGCCCAAATGCTTCCATCTGATCGTGAAATAATGTGAAAGCCCCAATTTTTTTTCCTTCAGAACAGACTATGACAACTTCAAATTGTAAAAAGCAGCCAACTTACAGGTATGCACGTAATAGTTAGCTATACACCAAGTTACGCTGCCAAAGTGGAAAGAAAACCGAGAAATGGAAGGAAGAAACAGACCCAAACTTTATAATGTTAAAGAATGATCTAAGAGAAATGAAGAAGCGAGAGGAGGAGGAGGGCTAGACAGTGCCCTGCAAGTTTGGATATGCATCTATGCCATGTAAGCTCTGAAAATCATGCTAAGGCAGCATAAAGAACAAAATTTATAGCAAACACAAACACACTGAGAGAACATAATCTTGTATACCAAGCACCGAATTGATTAATGCAAGGACTCTCAACATTAACAAGAATATGCTAAGGTTCACACAGGACTTCACTCTCTAGAGAAGCGGATGGATAGATTACAGTTCATAAAACTAAAACGGAATTTGCCATGCCAAATCTAACTCGAAAGATCTACCTGTTTTGCGCCGCAAAACAAAAAAAAAATCAACAAAACCTCATGGAACAACAATAAGAAGACCAACACCAAACACTTGGGAAAAGAAGGGTAACGACCTGCTCGTGCCGCAGTATCCTTGTTTGCCCCGCTAACAACGTCTGCGCTCTTGTTCCCATCCTCATGCTGTGTCAGGGTTCTTGTTCCTCCTTTGCCCATCTCCAAATTATCCACAGAAGGACGAGAATTGGACGGGGCGTCGCGCAACACACTTGAAGCTGCGTTGTACTCAGCTCCGCCTCCACGCCACCGTGGCCCCTCCAGATGGGCATCGCCGTCTACGGCGTTTCCGTCATCCGACTGCGACTGCATGTCCGCGGTTCTGGCAATACTCGCTGAATGGGAGCAACGGGATCATAGGTCAGGCAACATCGGGAGGCAGACAGGTGATCTGCAAAGGGATTTACAGCGATGAACCGAAAATACGACGAATTTGAATGTGAAAACACACAGAAAGTTTTTCTCTGCGAAAAGATTACAAGTGCCCAATCGTATCCAGAGAATTATGCTCGCCCAAAACAGCAAAACCCAGGAGATCCCCTAATAATGCCAGGAAATGAAACGGTTCGTTGGTGTCGGACCGTCTCGTACAGAAGCGAACTGCAGAGCGAGAACCCTAGTTCCCCTCCATACAACATCGCGGCTCAAAACTTCAGCCCGCATACAGCATAAGACTCGCTTTCCATCATTCAAGCGCGCGCTGGATGAAATCAAAACAGAAGAACAGAAACTAAACGGCAGAACGGCGCAGGTAAACGCGGAAAACTACATCTTTTAAGCAGGCAGCCGACACCCAATCAAAACGCCGAAACCCCGCCGTTCAAAATACAGCCTTCCGACGAACCCACCAATCGAATCCTTCCCCGGAAACCAAACACGCATGGAAAACCCAAAAGTGACGACAGAGCTTGCGGAAATCAGCTCCCCGTATCCTTCTCAAGACACGGGACGACGACGGCGAGAGAGCAGAACCAACCACCGGAGAGAAGCGCGCGCGGTCTCTCTAGCCTCTCCGCGCCGCCTCAGCCCAGCCAGCCGACTTTACGATTAAATTATACGACGAATTGCATCGCCCGCAGGAGTGGGCGAGCTCTGTAGTGTTTCCAGAGAGCCCTTCGCTCGCTCTCCGCCTCCCTCGCCCTCCCCTCCCCCTTATTTTTTCTCGGGCCTTCTCCCCTTTCATTCAACGTGCCTTCTCTAAGTTCTAACTTCTAACAGAAGAAAAAGTGAGACTTCCTTCCGAAAAGGACTCGTATTCTTATTATTGCTTCTATACCCTTAACCAGTTTACAATAATAAAGAACAGCCCCAAGGACGTGGTCCACCTCGCCAGGAAACTAAATTCAATTAATAACGCACTGACACTGTTAATCAAATAGATAAATATAAAAATAATTTAAAAAACGCCCAAAGAACGAGGGGAATCCCATTCCCCATCCCCGAATATACCCGGAATAATGCTCCGAAGTAAAACGACAAATAAAAAAACTGCCGCGGTACGCGCACAAAAGCCCGCGGGTGGGGTGCAGCTAGGCGGTGCTGACGCCATCATCCCTCCCCGGGACACGTACGCGGCGGTTTTGACACGGACCGACCGGCGGGGCGGATCGTCGTCGGACGGCACCGCGGCGCACGCCACGCGGCGCCCCCGCTCAGCCGAGACTCGGGACACGTGCTCGGGGCCGCCTCACACGTGGCGGCGAGGTAGGCGGTCGACGGGCGTGCGGACCAAGCCGGCCGGCAGCGGGCCCCACAGGCAACCTGTGGATCTTGTCGTTTTGCTTATCTTGTTTCTGCGGATCATTTTATCGAGAGTCCTCGACGACGGCACCTATCAGAATTTTAGAAATTAAGTTTCCTGGCTGAAAATGTTCTGAGAAAAACAATCAGTCTAAACTTGCATGTAAATGTTGGCCTTAGACCCTTAGTGGTATTTTTTATACGAGTGTATTTTATCTACGTAAGATGTTAACTGGGCAAAGAAAAAAAAACTTATAGATATATGTATTTTAAATGTGAGTTTTATCTTTGAAGATATCCAGGCGCAGGTCGTGTAGGGCTGTAAACGGATCCGGATAAAATCCGGATTCGGTTCGAATTCGTATTCGGATAGGCGGATATTATCCGATTAAGGTGCTCCGGCGGATAATTATTTCGGATTCGGATATTATCCGAAATTTAAACGGAGCGGATTCGGAATCAGTGGATTCGCTCCGGTTAAGATCCGATTCGATCTGAGCCATTAGATGTTGGATTCAACGGCCATAACTTTTCACCCCCAATCCCTAATCCCACCGGCCAGCCCCGACTCCCCATCCTGACATCCCGCATCCTCACAAGTCACAGTGCCTCCCGAGCGCCGCGCCTCCCGGCTCTCGAGCGTCCCTCCCTCCCTCCGGTTCCAGCTCCCTCCCTCCGGTTCCAGCGGCGGCGGCGGAGCCTCCCAGCGGCATCCCTCCCTCCCTCCCTCCGGTTCCGGCGGCGGCGACGGAGCCTCGCAGCGGCGTCCCTCCCTCCGGTTCCAGCGGCGGCGGCGGAGCCTCCCAGCGGCTTCCCTCCCTCCCTCCGGTTCCAGTGGCGGCCGGAGCCTCCCAGCGGCGGCGGCGGCGGATCGTCCCTCCCCCCCGGGTCCTCCCCGCGCAGAGGCCCCGTTCGGCCTCCCCGGAGCCTCCCCGCGCGAGCCTCCCCCCCTCCCCCCTCCCGAGCCTCCCCGTCTGGCGCGGTCGCGAGCCTTCCCCCCTCCCGGACCCTCCCAGCGGCGCCCCCTTCTCCCTCCGGTTCTAGCGGCGGCCGGAGCCTCCCAGCGGCGGCCGGAGCCTCCCAGCGGCGGCGGCGGATCGTCCCTCCCTCCCGGATCCTCCTGGCGCAGAGCCCCGTTCGGCCTCCCCCAGAGCCTCTTGGCGCAGAGCCTCCCCCCCTTCCCCCCCTCCCGGAGCCTCCCAGCGGCGTCCCTCCCTCCGGTTCCAGCGGCGGCGGCGGAGCCTCCCAGCGGCGTCCCTCCCTCCCTCCGGTTCCAGCGGCGGCCGGAGCCTCCCAGCGGCGGCGGCGGATCGTCCCTCCCTCCCGGATCCTCCTGGCGCAGAGCCCCCGTTCGGCCTCCCCCCCGGAGCCTCCTGGCGCAGAGCCTCCCCCTCCCGGCCCTCCCCCCTCCCGGAGCCTCCTGTCCTGGCGCAGTGGCAAAGCCTCCCCCCTCCCGGAACCTCCTGTCCTGGAACGAAACGGATATTATCCGTATCCGCTCCGTATCCGAGAGATATCCGATTGTGAAGATCCGCTCTGTATTCGAATTCTAACCGGAGCGGATATCCGATATCCGAATTGACTAGCGGAGCGGATTCGGAAATGGCATATCCGCTCCGTATCCGCTCCGTTTACAGCCCTAAGGTCGTGTACCAGTCGAGCCACGCTCGACCGGTCCATCAACCGTGTACCAAACACCCCCTAAAGATACATCCTCGGGGTCCAGTAAAAAAATTCTATCTATCTTTTATGAGGTGTTTTGATTGCACAATATTTTTTATGTTTTTATGATAAAAAGTTGTATCAAAATAAAAAATATCATATTTAGAGATATGCGATGACAAAAGAGAGCAACTATTGTATATAACCAAATAAATTAGGAACTACAAGATAAAAAAAGAGATGAAACCCTCTTTTTTGTTTAAGAAGAAAATTATTTAAAAAATATAAAATTGTCAAACACCTCTTTTAACAAATTTTATTTAAAAATATAAAATTATACTAAAAATTTAAATCATCTTCCAATTAAACACCCCATTGACATTTCTAGAAAACAATATATATGTGGTTAAAATAAAAATAGATAAGAACACCATAGTACGATATTGAGACTTTTCAAAGGATGATTCTTTGGTTTTGGCGGTACAAGTGATCTAACAAATTAATTTCTTGACACGAGCTTTTCAAGGAAAAATTAAAATCTCTAAGGCCCTTCCCGAGAGGAGCCAAAGATTGCGGGCAGAGTAAAACATTTTTCGATATTCATAGAAAATAAAAGTTAGTGGTCGTTGAATAATAAAATGGTTGACATTATGTAGATATTCGGTAGAAAATCATACGAGGAGTCCAGTAAATTCTACATCATGCGTCAGGAAATTTTTTTTTCAAGACTAGCTGTTAGAATGTCAAAAATAAATAAGTATTGATTTTGATGTTAACAATAGACGTGTCAACAAAAAAATCGAGATTATAAAATATCAAAATTTAATTTTGTAGCGGTGCCCAATACTGTATCCAACACATGTATTCGTGAGGTGTTTGGTCGATAAACTGAGTTTTTGTCGCACCATTATGCTTTTTGTAACAAAATTGGTTGAAAGATGATCAGCTGTTTGGTAACTATTATATATTTGTGTTTTTAAAAAATTTAGTTTAGGTAAAAAAAGATAATATTTTTCTTTCTTTTTCTTGTGATCCCCCGCATTGTTTGATCACTCTTGATACCCACTTTTTTTGTTATTACAACTTTTTTTAACACGACAAATTTATGTCATTAATCGGCCTCGCATGTTATTTTAATGTAATTTTTTATTACGAAATATATAAAAAATTATTGTGCCACCAAACACCCCGGTAGTAGGAGTGTTCATGATTTGATTTGATTTTTAAATATTTTTTCTCAAACTAAACCAAACCAGACAATCTCCCAAATTGAACTAAATCAAACCAAATTAATTCGATTCGATTTGATTTGGTTCGGTTCAAACCATATTTTGTTAAGGCAGGTGGATATATCAATATATCATTTTATTTGCTTTAAATCATATCCTATAAAAATTTAGTGTGTATGTTTATACATTTCATTAATTTTACCTTACAAACTCTCGAAATAAATTTATTTTTATAAGAAAAGATACATAATTATTGTATTAAATATATTTAAAATAAAATATTTAATCTAATTCAAGTTATTCAATTTACCGGTTTGGTTTGATTTTAAAGATCATAGAAACCAAATCTATCCGATCAGTATTTCAAACCAAATCAAACCGAACCAAATTACTTGTTCGGTTTGATTTTTCGGGTTGAACCGAATAGTGAACGGCCCTGCAAGTATCCAACAACGTATAGAGATTTTGTAAACTCAAGGCAAATTCCGATCTTCTATTTCTTCACCATCAAAAGTGATATTGTATCAATTCCCACATAAATTATATATGTGTGTGTGTTTTATCATAAGTCTCTTGTTTTGAACGCCACTTGTTTGAAAAAAAAATATTATTTTTGAACCTTAAAAAGCAAGTTTTTTTAGTCAACTTAAGTACAAGACAATACTTGGCACGGCCCACCTGTAATTTCTACTATTTTTTGGTTTCCAATTCTGGTCGTGTAATATATAAAGCAAGAATCCTTGTTTCAAAATATGACAGTAGTGTTGAATGAAACAAATACATTATTTTGCACAATCTTGTAATGCAAACAAACAAGTCCTTAATCAGTTCCGGAGGGCTCCTGTGATGTTGCAGCTGGGTCAACAAACCTGCATATTATATATACCTGTCCTGGGCGTGTAACTTTCTAGTTAAATAAATTAAATGTTCTTGACTTTGATATGCAAAAATTTAATGTATTCGAGTGTTTGGACTTGTAACACAGTAGTACCTACTCATATATCTCCCTTCGAAACTTCCTTTGCGGTGACTAATAAAAATCTATTTTAAAAATGAGAAAATCATCCATGTTTGCACGCTTTTTTCAAATACATTGCGTGGAAATATTAAAGTATAAATATATATATAATGATTTGTAGATAGAGAAGAGATAGTCGACTTAATTCCGGAGACACCTATATAGGGTTAGAAGATCATTGGATTTTGAAGTCTCTTTTCCACGACAATAAAGTTGGGGGCATGAACCAACGATGCAATATAATATAATATTTTGAACTTTATAAACTTTAAACGGCCTAATTATACTGCTCGCTTCAAGACAGGGGAATAAACTAAAAAAATTTGAGATAATAAAGTTTACGTCGTGTGAGCACCTGAGGGGAGCCGAGAGGAGCCCCTCAGAGGGAACAACGATTTGTTAACATTAAATCATTGTCTCATCGACGTTTTCTCAGCTCTTTTGTGAGAGGGACTGAGAGGTCAGTGATTTGATGAACATTAAATCACTGTCTTCTTCTCAGCCCCTTTGTGAATAACACCACTCTCCTCAAGTGGGCACCTAAGGTAGGGGTGTTCACTCATCGGGTCAACTCGATGACCCGAACCGAACCAGCCCAAAACTGTCAGGTCGGTTCAGGTCATCTCCCATGCACGGGTCATTTGGGTTCAAAAGCAAAACCGAAATAACCCAAACCCCAGAGCACAGCACACTTGCTTTGGAAGATTTTTGTGAGGATCCTGCTTTGACAAGAATATAAACAGGATTGTCCTTCTAACCTATGCGATGTGGGACTAAATGGAGGCTAGAGCACTCCAACTGCGGCTGCTCACGTGCCCCCTTGTGCTGCAGTGCCCTCTAGCTGACGCCAACTGTCCATGGCTACCCACACTTCAACCGCTCAACTTTAGTCCCACATCGCTAGTCTCAATGGAAAGAGAGTTGAAAGTTGTAAAATTAAACCTTTCTTGCCTCGATGGATGTATTAGTACTATGTTATTCGGGCTCGATAAGTTAACCTTATCCCTAAATAAATAACATATTAGGCTTGATAAGTTAATCTTATCTTTAAATAAATAAATAATAATAATTTTCAGTTCGACCTAAACCAAGTCGGCACAGTTTGATTTGATTTGAGTGATCTCTTCGGTTCGGTTTGGGTTGAGAAAAAATCACTATAAACCAAATCGAACCGACCCATTAACACTTCTACCTAAGGGGAGTTTTAGGTGGGCACTTGAGGAGAGTTCCTCAGTCTCTCTCACAAAAAATTTGAGAAGACAGTGATCTGATGACATTAAATTACTATCCCATCGATGTCTTATCAACTTAATTGCGAGAGGGGTTGAGGGACCACTCTTACATGCTCACCTAAGGGGAGTTGTGATCTTGTGAAGAGTGCAACTCTCCTCGGGTGGGCTCAGGTGAGCACACGAGGAGATCACTTAACGAGAGTCCCTTAGTATCTTTCATAAAAAGATTGAGAAATTTAATACTATCGAATCATTATCCTCTCACTTTCTTTGTAAGAAAGATTGAGAAACTTATCTTGGGTGCCCATCCGAGAGGCGTCTGAGAGGAGCCACGCACTATTCACAAAATACCAAACCCTTATGTCTGTAAACAGTAGAGAAATCCAACGTGGTTAATTACATTCGTGTCCTTCATTTGGAGACTCCAGCAGGGACCGGCCTTGCACGGCAGCCGCCATTCTTCTTCCCACCATTTGCAGCTTCTCCTTCCACCACCTTCTCCTATAGACGACGGCGCCGGCCGCAAGCAGAATCGCCACAACCAACGGCCATGAACCTCTCGGCTCTCAGACTAGAATCGTCCACCCCCACCGCCTCCTTTTCCCGCTGGTGCTCCGCCCCCGGGAGGGATGAAGCCGTACGGGTGAATTTGCCTGCTGGAGGAGCCATATGGAGGGGGGCTGGGTGCCGTGGCAAGGACTCGGTGGCGCTCGCCCCGCGAGCATCGTTCTCCCAAGCGGCGCTACCTGTGGCGCCGAAGGCGCAGAAGGGGGGCGGCGTGGAGAGGGTCGGGTCGCTGAGCCAGGTGGCCGGGGTGCTAGGGTGCCAATGGGGTGACGAAGGAAAGGGGAAGCTTGTGGACATACTTGCTGAACACTTCGACGTGGTCGCTCGCTGCCAGGTGATGCCTCCTGCTTCTTGCCATCTACCTGTTGGCTAAAAGCTGGAATTTCTCTAGTTTGTCTCCTTAAAAGCTTCTATTTTTTGTTTTCATGGTTACTTTAGTGTCACGTTGGTGATCTTTCGTGGATCGATCTGATTCTGCTAGGAGTTCTTTTTCTTGGTTACGTAGACACTGTCTACACTTTCTATGAATTGCAAGGAAAACATGCCTATCCTTTCTTTGTCCATGAATAATTCATCGACCATTTTGCAATAGGCTAGGTGTTTATTCCCAGTTCCCTTTTTTTTGCTTTTATTTTATGTTAACCTTTTGCTAGTTTCTACTCGTGATGCTTTTCTGTTTTTATTGAAATTCGTTCTGGAACTTCTGAGCTTGTTGTTTCATTCAAAATTTAAATGCATATTTTTGAAAGCGTTAACGTGCACACTTGGGATCATCGAGGGTTTAAGTGGTAGACACCAGTTTAAATGTTGCCTAAGCTGCAGGTCTGTATGAACCAGAATAAAATATGCATATAAATTATGAATTTGGTAAAATATAAAATTAATTTATAATAGGATACTACTCAAGGCTAGAGAAAAAATGTGATCGATTGAATCAATTTTGAAGTAGTTACTTTGTTTACTCCTCTTTGTTGCTTTTATCTCTTTTACTGTCACATGTAGATATAGAGGCACTTCTTTTTGTTACTGAGGCGATGCGCTAATAATGCCTAGTTTGAGCATGGGCATCAAACTTTTTATTTTTATTTTTCATGGATTCATGCTATACTTAAGTGATGCTGTTTTGAGTCACTTGACTCTGAGAAAAGGAGGAAGGGCTCCTTAATTTGATGAATATATTTTAATGTGAGTTTCTGAAGTGACAAGAGTAACAGAAAGATGCAGCTGACTGTAGCTAAGCAGCTGTCTATTCTGTCAAGCTTGGACTGTTCCATCCATGATGAAGAAGGCAGGTATTCCTTATGAGATATGCCATCCATTTACCTTTATCTTTCTATTTTTATTATTACATTGTTTTTATAGATCCTTATGATAAGTTTTTATTTTATATCATGTTTGACCTACGAATATATTTATATTTTTACATTCTCTATACACGAGGACATATCATACAATTTTTGAATCCTTGTAACCTTTTGTGTCGAGTCACTTCATCTTAAAACTGATATGTTTCTATAATGCAGATCTTTCTTACCCATAAAGCCTGTAATAGTTTGATATTTTTCCAAAAGTAGGAGTTATGTTGGTATCGTTAGTCCTTTGCTATGCTCCCCATTTGTGAGTTCAATTATATATCCAAGGAATAGTGTTTGTGGACTGTTCCATGTGCTGATTTTCTTCAACTTTTCTGTCTGTCTGAGTTTTCATCCTTTTTTCCTTCTTCCACCAGTTAGCACCATCAGAACTATTGCAATTCTTCCAGAGCTTGCTCTATTCTTTCTCTCTTACCAAATGTAACATATTGCTTTTTAACATTAGGGTGGAGCAAATGCAGGACACACCATATATAACTCTGATGGCAAAAAGTTTGCTCTTCATCTTGTTCCGTCCGGTATTCTCAATGAAGAAACATTGTGTATAATCGGTAATGGTGTTGTGGTTCACCTCCCTGCTTTATTCAAAGAAATCGAGGGCCTTGAGTCTAATGGCATTTCCTGCAAGGGCAGAATATTGGTATCTGATCGTGCACATTTGTTGTTTGATTTCCATCAAGAAGTAGATGGATTTAGGGAAGCAGAGCTCTCTAATTCATTTATCGGAACTACTAAGAGAGGAATTGGTCCTTGTTACTCAAACAAGATGATCCGGAATGGGATACGGGTTAATGATCTCAGGCACATGGATACATTTGTCTCAAAACTAGATGCTCTTTTGAGGGATGCAGCTGCACGGTTTCAAGGATTTAACTATAGCTCAGAGATGCTGAAGGATGAAGTAGAGAGATACAAGAAGTTTGCAGAGAAGTTGGAACCCTACATTGCAGACACTGTACATGTTATCAATAAATGTATCACACAGAAAAAGAAAATATTGGTTGAAGGGGGTCAAGCGACCATGTTAGATATTGACTTTGGAACCTACCCATATGTGACTTCTTCTAGTCCATCAGCCGGTGGAATTTGTAGCGGGCTTGGTGTTGCTCCAAGATGTTTAGGTGACCTCATAGGCGTGGTAAGAATAGACTATAAATAATTTCTCATCGAGTGTTTGTCATCTGTTGGTAGTTCATGCTTTTTCGTTTCATCTGTTTCTTTTTGACAGGTAAAAGCATATACTTCTAGAGTTGGAGAAGGTCCTTTTCCAACAGAGATCCTAGGCAAAGGTGGTGACCTTCTCAGGGTTGCCGGTATGGAATTTGGAACAACAACTGGTCGTCCTCGACGCTGTGGCTGGCTAGACATAGTTGCTCTCAAATATTGTTGTCAAATAAATGGGTTTTCATCTCTCAATCTCACAAAGCTTGATGTCCTGTCTGACCTCCAAGAAGTCAAGTTAGGTGTTTCTTATAGACTAATTGGTGGCAAAGCTATAGAATCATTTCCTTCAGATTTGCAGACTCTTGAGGAATTACTGGTAAAGTTTTCTTAAATGTCCTTTTTACATGCCAATATGCTCTTCATGAAGATTGGTCAGCAAATTTTGGAATCTTTATATTATCGATGTAATTAAGTTTTGACTTATGAGGATGATTTGTCCAAGTGAATTTCTTATCGTCGATCTAGTTTAATCTCTTAAACTTCATTATTTGTTACCCACAGGATACAATGGCTTCTCAGATGTAGTTGCTGTTCCCATTTGTCGTCAATGTTTTACCAGTTCCTGATTAGCATGTGGATAATGACTAGAGCTGGTTATGAATACATACAGAGAGTTACTTATGGCTTTTGTTCAGAAAACCAAGTTACAGTACTGCCCTCATGTTTCTGAATTGGATTAGAATGCTTGCAAATCTGGAAAGGTAAAGATGGAAATTGGAGGATAAAGTACTTTTATTTTTAAAGCTGACGTAGGTTCAAGAAACTAGAGAGTATAGGAATTTTGTCCTTTGGAGACAAGGTCTAGACTGAGCTAGTTAAAACATGTGTATCAGCATCGCCATGCCAAAGGCCACGTTAGTTATAGATGTTCTTTAGTCGGTATGCTTCCAATTTCTGTCTTGCCAGCTGTTTTTTCACATGGCTTGTTAATGCTGCTATTTACTAGGACATCATCTTATTGGAGTGTGCTATTTTCCAAACGTTTTCCATTTGCTGTCTTGTCAATAAATTGCAAATGCTAATTTTTAACTGTTTTCTATTCCCATTGCTCTTTAATAATTTCTTGTCAGTCAGATCATAACTTTTTCATCTGTTTGATCTCTTAAGAGTAGAAATGGTTTTCACAAACAACTATGTGTTTGTCATCAGAACTTAAATCAGACATGGGCTATGATGATAAACCGAAAGCATGTAAATTGGAAGGTTGATTATTGGAGTGTGCTCGGCAAGGACCATAATTTGTCATGTGTTAGCCCTAAATTGCCACGGTGTTTTGCCAGCTTCTTTATGCTGGTGGTTGTCCTACAGCCCCATCGTATACTCCAGGTCCTGGACAAGGTGGATTCAGTGGGTTGTATATCTAAGCATATTTGCTGTATATCCCATTTCTCCAACCTGGGCTAGAAAATTCTAGAGTGCTGTTTAGGTTAGATCTATTCAAATGTTTTTATGGCATTGAAGAGATTAGAACTGTTATAGATGCAATGAAAGCCTCGAAGAGAGACCTTGAGAAATTTTGGCAAGTTAACAGGACAGGTGACAGTAGGTAAGTTCAAATGCTTTAAGGAAGGTTGACACCTTCAAATGCTGAACATTTGGATCAGTCTTTTATTATGGGAAAAGGTAAAATTAATGCTCGTGACAAATTTGGGTATACAAAGACAAGTAATCAATTTTTTACAGGTCGACTACGAGGCGCTACCTGGGTGGCAGAGTGACATCTCCTCTATTAGAAACTACAAGGACCTCCCTGCTGCTGCACGTCAGTATGTTGAGAGGATTGAAGAGCTTGTTGGTGTGCCCATCCATTACATCGGCGTTGGGCCAGGGCGTGATGCCCTCATCTACAAGTAGCTGTAGTTTCTGTTCACACATTACTAGAAATGGATAAGTTCGCATGCCATGATGTAATGACTATTGAAATTAGAGTTTTTTTTTTCTCATCTGGGAATACTCTTCTTGAAGGGGATTGAAAATAAAGTTGGGTATCTTCTAACTGACGATGGTTGTGCCAGATTTTTTTTGTCATTTATTTGGTCATTTTCTTGGACATCTCCTTGTATCTCTTTTTCCCGGTATGCACATTTTAGACGACAATTCATGGAGTCGCCGCAAGCTGATAATTTCAGGCCTGTTGAGCATCAGCTGTTACAGGGGAGCCTTTAAGAGGGAGAGTACAATCACCTCGCCTCTTTCTCAAGAGATGAACTCTTTAGCACTTATATTTTGCTAAATTTCAGCGCAGTAAGTTAGGTGTCATGAAGGTTTGAGACGGATGGAAGGAGGAACATATTAGACATTGAACCTGGTTCTATCCTCTCTGTATCATCGAAGATGGTGACCTCCCTCTATCTCTTTCATATTTTGGTACCAAACAATCTTTCGGCTCTGTGAGTTGAAAGTTTTCCAAAGAAATAACCTGATAACCATGATCAAGGCTTGCCGACTCAAAGAAGAGCTTGGTTACTTTTTACCCCTTTCTGTTTCACAAGCGTGTTTACCCTCTCGAGATCAAAATTGATGTACGTTGGAATGATCCGTTTGGTTTTATGACAGATTAAAACAGGAAAAGGAAAAGCTTTTATTGGAGGCAGATACGATTTTATCGATTTGCTTTGTACCTCTGATGTCCACTAGTGCACAACCTCCGGGAAAAATAAATAAATTGGTGAATTTGTTCATTTTAGGACGCGCTTGAGCAGGATTGTAGGGTGCGTTTTAATCATTAAAATCTTTTGCGTGATACAACAGTTTCGGACCCGCAACAGATTCAGAGAGGAGCTTTGAACATTATGCGGCTGTAGCGGCATTGATAAAAAAGGTCCCTTGCTCGGCTAATCCATCTTTTATTCTGTTCTTTTTTTTGTTTCAGAGAGATTGCTAATTATGTAACCACTTCGGTCCAATTACTGCCTTTTAAATTATTCACTTATTTTATTGGGATTTTCACACATTTACTTATTTAATTTATAGATGCATCTTCACAAACTAAAATGCTAAAGGATCCTTGAAATCTTGTGCCGTTGAAAAAACCATGTATTTCCATCTAAAACATCTCACAGAATGTTAATAATCAGATACTTGCGTTAATTTTTTGAATAGAGATTGGGGGTCAATTTTGTTAGAAGTCATAAAAAAAAGCATCCCCCGACCAACAGCTTTTTCGGAATTTTCAAGTAGCAGAGTCTTATATTTGAAGCAACATTAAATTTTTCGGAACACATTTGAGAATACAAATAATTACAAGGACGACTGTCCAAAAATCCTTTTTTTTCTTCCTTTTTCATTGGCTTCTGTTTCCTTTTGGTAAAGACTTTGCATAATTTATATATAAAACCATATAAATGGGGAGAAGCATTGGCTTCTGTTGGACAAGGCAGTATGGTGACACCAACTATGTCTCCCTACTCTGAACTTCGTCAATCCTGTTACTTCACCTGTCCCATTTGTGTCCTGTTGGATATGCTGTCTTTCTTACATTCCGGGGACCTGTGTTTAGCTATTCACTCTCAGCCCAGCAATGGCTTCTCACTGCTACTCCGGGGCATGTTCTGAAACTCTGGCTTTATTGTCTGACTTACCTTCCAATCCCGGATGGAACATTACCTTCTCCGCAACAAGAACAGGAGCAACATATTAAGCTGGACACAATGCAGTGCATATATCAGGGTCTGGTTACATCGCTTTAAAACATAGCAATTTTCTTGGCCGGGAAGAACCTGGACTGACGGCCAAATGCAGGCCAGAATCATAAAGGATTGCAGGGCGTTCGGTCGCACAATCAATTTTTTTATGAAACTTTGTGAGAACATTTTCTATTAAAATAAAATCTAAGGACATAAAATTATCATGTCTGCCCTCATGGGTGCCAGATTCCAGGAGTGAAACAGAGGACAGACAGGGCAGATACCAGACTGGAGCCACAGGGGTCCATGGAGAAAATTTGACCTCCATTGCTGTGCGTACTTGAAGATGCAAGATTGCCTTCTGGGTTCTTCTGCCCTGTTTAACACCGACAAGACTGCTCTGCTGCCGGCGCCCGGACCTCTTCGAGAGATTCTGCGTTCGGACCATCATGCATTTGAAATCTGATTGCATATATATATATATGGCAAAATCAACTGCCGCCCCTATTTTCTCTTTCTCTATTTTTTTTTCTAGTCCCATACGTTGCATACTTTATCTTTTAATCTCAAATTCGAATTTCTCTTAACTTCCGCCGCGGCGGAGGGCGATCCCGTTGAGGAGGATCTCAGCTCGAGTTTATGCGACCTAAACAGGCTGCAATGAGTCTTTTTTATTCGATTTTTTATTTTTTGTTAATCGAGATAAATTAAGCTATTTGTCAAACGACTCAAACCAACCCCGAAAAACTCTTGTTTGGTTGATATAATCAACATTTTTTAAATAATATTTGATTTTCATTCATGGAGGAGGAAGTACAGAGATATCTCTTAGAGGAGCAGAGATCCTTTTTTTTAAGCCACGACCATCGTGTTAGGTTCTTTTTAAACTCTGAATCGAATTTTATTTTAACATGCGCGCCCCTATAAATATGAAGTTAAAGTCCTAATTTGTCCTTTCGCAGCTTATTTATTTATGTCAGGACCCCTTAAAGAGAACAATAAAAAATAAAATAGTTACACGGATAAAAGTATTTTTCACTCAAACATATTTCTATAATTCTTCAGTTCAAACATAATATCATTTCAAAATTTTGAAAGATCGGCACCATTTCTCATCATATCGATTCTTACACACCACCATTAAACCTTATATTATAAATATAATTTTTTGCCCAAAATTAACCGGATTTATCCCCAGATTTATCTTATAATCCCAAAGAAACAGTCCCTTGGCTCCGAAGAGACTGGATGTAAACAGGCAACCGGAGAGTAAGAAAATAAAAATAGTTTGAAAGCAATTTACTGTTTTACAACCTCCATATGCTTCATAGTTCATTCATACTGGCTATTTCTGCCATCTACACAGTTGATTATTCTCAGCTGGAACATCCTCCTCCTCAGAATCGGCGTATGCACCTGATAACATGCACTAGATCGAGTATTGTTCACAGCTGTCGTGCCATGGAGGCCTCTGGAACCCTGTTAGATCCGTTGTTGGACGAAGTGGCGGCGCCGCCGGAGAATTTGCGGGGACACGATGGAGATGAGCCCGCCCAGCGGCGGCCTCATCCTCGACCTGTACATCGCCTCGTCGTAGGGACGCCGGTAGAACCTCAAGAACGGCCGGAAGGCTTCTTTCCCCCTTTCCCCCCTCCCTCCCTCCTGCCCCCCGTCCTTCCGGCTGCCCCCGGCGAGTAGCCTCATGGCGGCTGCCGGAGACTGCAGGAACGACGGCCTCGGCGTCCAGGGCGGCTGCCGCGACGACGGCGTCGAGGGGACGCTCCTGAGGCCCGCGCTGCCGCCGGCCCGGCGGCGCTGCGGCGTGGCGGCGGACCGGGCGCCGGGGGAGGCGAAGGAGAAGGAGCGGGCGTTGAGCGGGGAGAGGCCCGACAACAGGCAGGGGGCGGCGGAGGGCGGAGGGGGCTCCGTGCGGGTGAGGTACCAGGGCTTAAGGGCGTCCAGGTGGGAGACGGTGAAGGAGAAGCGGGAGGACTTGGAGGCGCCGACCGCCGCGGCCGCCTTGGCGGAGGCGGCGGCGGTGGACGGGTCGAAGCGGAGGGAGGCGGCGCGAGGGTTGTAGGCGCCGGCGCCGTAGGGTGACTGGAGGTCCTCGAGGGAGTCCTCGTAGTCCAGGGACGACACCAACGCCGTCGACGCCCACAGCTCGACGAACGGACGGGCGCCCTGACCATTTCGGCATGCAAAAAATAAAATAAAATAATACGAGCAATTAATAACTACGCAATAGCATACAAGATACAAGAAACGGACTTTCGCGTCAAAACGCAGAATGGACCGCGGACTGACCTTCCAGAGGTAGGAGAAGAGCGGAGGTGGATCGACGACGAAGGCCCGGTGGAGGCGACCGGGGTAGTACTCCGACATGATCTTGAGCGTCCCCATGAACACGTTGAGGAAGGCCGACGCCGACCTGAAAAAGCCTGCCGCGCAGGTCCCTCCTCAGACAACCATGGGCCATGGGGTTATACGGCGTGGGAATCTAAAAACGCCGCCTGCTTTCTGCAGGAAAAGAAACGATTTCCCCCCCAAAACCCGGCGGCGCCTGTGAAAGGAATCCAATCCGTCCTTTGGCAGCCTGCGGGAGGCGGCGGGGTCCATGCAGACGGATAGAGGTGGACGGGGAGTGTTCCGGCCGGTGGCAGGGGAAGTTCCGGCTGCCGTGCGCACACAGGGGCGCCGCCGGAGACCAACAAGGAAGCGGCAGAAGCTGCCGCGGTCGCTCCCTCGTATATATATCTATATATATGGTACTCGAGTACTTACTGGCATCAAAGAGAAGGACGAACTGCTCGACGAAGCGGGACATGGACGAGATCGCCACTTCCAGGGTGAAGACCAGCAGCCGCAAGTACCTGTGTCAACGGCGGTAGGACGTACAGAGAGAGAGAGAGACACACAAACAGAGAGAGGGAGATTAAGAAGACCGGCCGGCGGCGGAGAAGACGAAGAAGACCGGCAAAGGCGAAGCGCCCGTTCTTACGATTTCTGGGAGTGGAGCTTGGGGTAGTCTTGCTTTATCCGGAGAACCTGTCAAAGATCGAAGATTGTTTGAATTTAACGATTGAATAGAAAAAGAAAGAAAGAAGCTATATACGGCTCTGACGGCCTTACCAAGACGGGCCTGGCCTCGTCGTCATGGCCGGCTACATAGGCGGCGCCTTCGGCCAGCTCCGCCGAGAACTCGTCGGCCATCAGATGCCCTGTTCAAGGCCAATAATCACATTACACCGACGCGGCAATTTACATACATCTCGAGGGAAAAAGCAAAGGAAATTAAAAGCAAAAGCGACGAGTAAAAATATAGGTACTGGAAAAGGAGTGATCCCACCCACAACGGCGATCAGAGCTTCGACGGGGACAGAGAACAAAAAAAAATGGAGGGGAGAGCGGCGGAGGGGGGCAGAAACGGACCGATGCCTAGGGCGTCTCTCCATGCGAGGCACGCCCTCAGATGCTTCGCCGCCTTCTTCACGCTGCCGCCCTTGCTCTTGAGGAAGCGCTCCACGCACGCGTCGGTGCAGAACTTCTCCTGCGCCCAGGAAGACGGCGGACATCCGCCGCCGCCGCATACAAACCAGGTAAAGCGGCAATATCACGACGACGACGACGACGACGACGACGACGAAGAAGAAGAAGAAGGAGAGAACGACGACGGACAAAACAGAGAATGGAGTTCATTGAACGACGACCGACGAATCAAGCAGCGACGATCCACTCCAATGGGATGCGGTACGGCGAGATTAAATTAAAAAAAGAAAGAAAGAACAGATTCACGAACCCTAGCACTGGAAATCTGCAATTTTTTCCACGATGGGAATGCAATCACGCAGAAATCAGGAAGATCGAGGACGAGCTATTCGCAGACTGGAGGCATCGATCTCACCTGCTTGACAGTGAGAGACGACATCTGCTTCCGGAGCATCTGCATGACCGCATCGATCCGATCCCTGTCTCTCTCCACCTTCCCCATTCCCGCGCCTTCTTCACCAGAAACTCCCAGTCGGCAGGAGGGCGAGGAGGAGCTGGGAAGAACAAAGAACAGAGAGAGCAGATAAGAAGAGAGACGGGAGGAGGACAAGCGGGCCTTTTAAAGCCAACAGCCGCGCTCTGCGTCTCGCTCCGCCGTCGCCGCGCCCCCGGGATCCATCCAACGAGGGGTCGCCACGTCTCCAGACCGGCGACTCGGACGGGTCAAGGAATCGGAGCCGTCGACCGCATCGCCCGCCGTCGAATCTCCCTTTTCCGGCTCCGCTTTGGGAATCCCAACGGTCGATCGGATGATCCCCCCGGCGGGGTCCACCGCTTCGAACGGTGTTCCCTCCCTCGGACGGATCCGATCAGGATCGGACGGACGGCTCAGATGCGACGCGCGGCCGGGGTTCGCCCGCGGGACATTAATGAGGGCTCTCCAGTCTCCACGACCGAAACTCTTCTTCGACAGACATTCTGCAGATGTTCTAGCTCTCTCTCTCTCTCTATGAAATAGTGCCGTAGATTACGGGAGGATTGAATTGTGAGTATCTTTTCTTATTTTTATGCCCTCGTAGTGTTCAAAGTTGCTTGGAGGGGTTTTGAAGCCTGAGTACAGCCATGCTGAGTGATAATCAAATTATGCTTGTGTTCAGATTATTAAAATTTCAAATAACTATTAATTAAGAAGAACGGAAGTCTCAGGAGAGCTCTTAAGGTTACTATTCGACTTCTCTCATAAATATTTAATAAATATATAATTTAATAAAGTATTAAATATATAATTTGATGATGTATTTATTAACTTTTTGTGAAAAAAATTAATGCCCTGTTTGGTTAGAGTTTTATTTTTGATATTGTATCAATAATGATATTAATATTTTTAAATGTTGAAATCAAAAGTAATACAAGTCAACACTTGTATTGTGTAATATACTTTGTTTGCACTATAAATTTTAAAATTGATACGATTAACCAAACACCTCTTAATGACTCCTATCAATATCAATTTTAAAATTGATAGTGATAGAGGTACCTAATAGTGTTACCAAATAGACGTAAGAGAGTGATAATCTCAGGAGTCTTTCTAAGATTCCTCGCTCTCTTAATTAAGGTGTTGATTGATACGTTGTAAAAATGTTGTGAATATATGTAACCGCTGGGCTTTGTTTTGTGTTCTCATCTGTTTGGACGTGTACGTTAAGATTATATTTGTAAGATAGCTTATAGTGTCATGGATTTTTGTTTTAGTACACCTCAAACTGTTGAAAACTGAAGTAAATGATTACAAAATAAATAGTTCAGAAAATTAACAGTTAATTGCAGTACACCATACTACCTTTGAATCTAATACAAGATAATCAGAGCAGCCCAGGAGTCGGCCGGATTACTACTGAACAAGTTCTTCAAGAAAATTTAGTAAAAGAATTGAAACCAGCTGGTTACTCTTAACGATGCTTGTGACTACCAGGCCGTTGCTTTGTTAAAACTTGGGAAGTAAAAAAAAATAAAATGCTTGATTATGAAACTGGCATTATCTTAACACCTCTGATCTCTGTCTAGTCTGAAAATTGATACGTCCGACGTCAACATCACGCTTCAATCAAACTGGGAAAGAGAGAGATGTGATATATAAGAGAAGAGACAAACAAGATAACTTCAGGCTATGCCTGCATTACTAACTGCAGCGTTTGAATGGAGATTGGGGACCTATATATAAAAAATATATATACACACACATATGCGCCTCAGCTCCTGCATCACCATGCGCACTTTCCAAAGCCGGTGAAAAGTCAAAACGTGGAAGCGCTTCCAGAGGGTTTTTTTTTTATATCGATCAGCGCTCATTTTAATAAGCTAACTGTGTGATCGACCCAGCGGAAGTCTTCTTTCGGTGAACTCTTGTTTTGACAGCAAGAACTTCACAAGGCCATGTGCACCATGGCTCAGTATATATGCCGGGCAGAGGCAAAGAACAATGCGGATATCTACCATACAACGGCCAAAGAAAATTAGATGCCCTTAATTTTGCCCTAAGGTATCTCATGGTGGGTGCTCTCCTACTGACCCAGCGATGAGAGTGGTATATTTATTCATTTAGAGAGATGGAGAGATTATGAATGATTAAGACGTTGTGTGCCCTTTCCCCGTATGAAGAAAAAACAAGAAGGCGCACCTGCAGAAAGTGGAAGGTCATCCCCTTGAAATTGAAGGAGGAGGGTGCGGGTTTCTCTCTCTAGCTAGTTTGTACTCGATCGGTGCCACACAACTACTGCCGGGCAACAGTACAGTAGTTTAGTCTGACTGACTGTGTGGCAGTTCTAGAATACCACATAACGGGTAGAAGGTGGCAAGAACACCGATTTCCATGTATCTTCTTGGGAGCCCAAGAGCTCTCCTTCCCCCTTCTTATGTAATGCATATATACCCTAATTTGGTCGCTAGCCCTCGTTTCGATTTCTTTGTTAGGGACAAGAGAGGGGACAGATCCCCCCCCCAACTCTTTAATCTGCACATCTTAACTTTACATATATATATATACACATACACACACGTACACATATATATATAGAGAGAGAGAGAGGGAGCGCGAGAGTGCACTAGTCACTTGGTTGCCATCATTTTAATCATCCATTTAACTCGTATAACTAGGCCTCTGCAGCTGTTACCGAGGTTTGTGTTTGCTTTGACTTAGGCTCTCAGTTTGTTTTGACTCAAGATATCTAACCTCCTCTGAATCAGTACGTAACAGTTTGGATATTGATACCATTTGGTAAAACGTCCAAATTTTGCTTTGACTTAAGCTCAGCTTGTTTTGACTTAAATGGTATCCAACCGCCTCTCAATCGGTACGAGGTCGAACCATGAGCCTGTGTGGTAAAAAAAATGCAAACATAACAGTAACTCTTCGACAAATCACTTAATTTTAAGTGGTTCACCTTTTTATTTTTTATTTTTAGAGTTATGAAACTAAGCTAGATTTGTGGAACACAAATCTAGATATTAGAGATGAAATTGTGACTTTAGATATTTTGTCAAATCAAATCAAATGTCATCTTAACTCACCTCAAACATCCGATTGGATCATATATTTGTTGAAGTAGATTGTTTAGTTTAGTGTCCTAATTAGTCTCTAATTAAGTACATACCTTATATGTTGATATAAATCTCTTTAAATTAAGTTGAAAGATTTAACATTAATTTAATTTTGGGATGTAATCCCTTTAGAGGGACAGAAGAAACACAATATGTATAACATATTTTAAGAAACATGGAATCGCTTAGCACATAAGTATCTTAATCAAAGCAAACGGCCCGTAATTTGATCACAAATCAAACACGGTTAGATATATATAATTAAGAGTTTGAAAATTCAAATTAAGTTTAAATCAAAACAAACACCACCTAGCTGTCGCATGATATGTAACATCGAACAGCAAAACCATTTGATCGAAGCAATCCCGGCCGGTGAGAAATTAATACTGGAGTGTGTACTGATCATTCATGTGCGTGCTTTGACTTGTTGGGTTGTTTCTAATATTTCAAACGTTGTGGGGAGGACTTCTTCGCCGGATCTCTGTTCTTCTTCGCATTTCTTGTCCCTTTTTTTAATCGTAGGTTTTCAAAATTTTGAAACACCCCACACTCGATCGATACGACATGCATGCATGCATGGTCCGCTTAATTAATTATATATATATATCACAGGTTTTCAAACCGGCCGGCTACTGTCTCTTTTTTTTTTTTGAATATATATAGACACCGGGGAGTGTCTCGATATGTACATGGTGGTCGCACGGTGGTATAATTGACTATTTGATCCTTCTATCCATTAATTTATATATCTAACTAATATGGCCTTTGATTATATATGTGTTGGAGTTTAGGAATACATGACGACGATCCAAACTTCGTAGTGCTGCGGAAGATAAGAACGAGGAAGATCCGCCGGATAGGATTCGCCCGTCTCCTTTAGACGATCCTCTGGTTTCCTCTCTCTATTAAGCTTGTATATATGGTGCAACTGTATGGGGAGTCACAGCCCTACTTGTGCTTATATAGAGAGGAGGGACCAGTCTGATTTCGACTAAGATTAAGATCCTGCCCATAGTCGGATGCCGGACGGAATTGGAGATAAGGACTAATAAGCCATGTTCCATCTTATAAACTTAATAGTGTGCTAAGTCGAGTCTAATAATAAATGGATCACTTAAATAAATATCGGGTAAAATTAACATTGTCCGTAAAAATGAATATGTTTCATGATTATTTTTGATAGAAGATATCAAGAATCGTGCTGTCGTCCCTTGCAAAAGTGGATTAATGATCGTTATTTACGCACGAGTACACAAAACTTTGAACGTGGAGAAATAAACTATATTAAATCGACAGGGCATGGTACGCATAATTTCTCTTTGGCGCACATTTCGACTGTTCAAGTGAGTCGTCGGCGATATAAGTTATTTATAGAAAAAGTAATTCAATATATATATATATATATATGCGTGTGTATCCTACGTGAGGCATGACCCTCGTCGTTACAATATTTGGTATATATCTCCACACGGACATCGGTTCAAAATGTGTTAGGGTACCAACTTTTTCAATATTAAAGGGAGATACGATCGATATAGGGGTCGAATATAAATAGATGTAGTCCTCGGATGTTATACAGATGAGAAATTGGAAAAAAAAATGTAAAATGCAGGCCGGAGAAATGGTGCCCTTTCGGGGAGAAGTGAGATGATGAAAGAAAGAGAGCCGTACACAATATATGGAGCTGCATGTGAAGAAGGTACGTTCATGTTAATTACATGCATTTTACTGCTAATTAAGATGTTTTTTTTATTACGATAAAACAAGTGTTAAGAAGGGCAGTTCACAGGGCACAGTTAAAATATGTTTCGAACGGGATAATTTGTTCTCGAATAAGCAGAGAGGTAAAAATTAATTCTTCCTTTTCTACGTCGTACAATTCCCTTGTTTAATTGTTATACCTACATGCATATTGTATATATATACACCACTTGAAAAGTGTCCTGAATCTTATTTTACAAGTACACCTCTAAAAGCATGTCGCTGGTTAATTATATTCCTATGTAGTTCTCTCTAAGTCTTACATCCTGATGTGGATGAAATATTACCGGCTCAAATGCACATCATAATAATGGTGTCTAGATTTGAAAGAGTCTTATATAAATCGAAAAGAACAATCACATAAAATTTCCAATAAAAATGTCCACGACCTTTAGGTCACATAAAATTGTTCAATACAGTTACCAAATAAAGTCTTAATTAGTCTCTTATATTATATTTAAAATAAATTTTATTGCAAAAGTGCATGCAAGTAATTTTTTTTTTCTTTTTTGCAAACAAACACCCTCCCCTAGCGACTTATCTCTACCGTTGCATTGGACAGCTCTCTCTCTCTCTGCTAGTAGCATGATACGAAGATCTTTTACACAATTTACCAGGGTGGTGTAGTCTGTAGACGTCTCTATAGCATCAATTTATGGTCTCCCCCCACCCTCCCTACCCCCTGAATATTAATGCGATCTTCTTAAATATTAAACATCGAACTCTCTCTCGTATTTTCTCGTGTAAGGTGGTGCGGTGGAGTGGCGTTCATGCACCCAGCAAGCAAATGGGACCTACGTACCTGATCAGTATATAGAGGGCATGCAAGGGGGATCAATATATAGAGGTGACAAAATATTGAGTGAGTTGGGTCGATCGGAGTTATAACCATAATTTGCCGGGTTGCGACTCGGGCCCGACCCGGTCACTTTTGGGGCCGACCAACCCCAAGACTCTGACCCCAAAATTAATATTTTTGACGACTCCGGCCGACCCAGTCCGACCCGGGTCGGTTTTGGGCCCAACCGACCCGATCCGGACTCCTGACTCCACCTTTCTTGGTTATAACACGGCACTGTACGTACGTGTGGTCACAAAGTTTTGGTGCACCGGCCATCCGATTAAACAGATTAATGACGTGTGAGCTACTAAGACAAACAGGTCAAACGGTTTTAACTCTCTCTCTCTCTCTCTCTCTCCCTCTTTAACACAAACTTATTGAAAATATCACTCTTATTCATTAAAATATATTCTAATCTAATTACCAACAATGTTATAATGTTATCTTCGTTGATCATATACGTTCATTAAATTTAATTATAATAGTATATTCATGTAAAAAATTGAGCTGTGCCAAGTTAGTTAACGTTCTTAATTATGAGTCGGACCGGTTGTGTGGGTCGGACTAGGCGAAGCTAACTCGTTATATTTTGGACTGGATCTCGATCCGATCGGGATAGGTGGACAATACAATGGTATCTCGTTATATATTGAGACCGGACCCTAATTAATGGAGTGGGCTCGAGACGAGAGCAGGCTCGACCCATGCATGGACACCCCGAGGGGCCAAGGGGCTTCATTCTCTCCTCCTAAATTAACCGGCTGGTCCCCTCCTGGTTCTGCCCAAGGAAACAGAGAGAGATAGAGAGAGAGACGTCGACCACCGGCGACGACAACACTACACGTACGTATAGTGTAAAACCCCTGTCGTTTTGCCGTCGTGCAATATCAATCGTGTTTAGTTCCACTAAGACTTGATTTCATTGTATAGTTATCGACCGTAAAACACTTGTCGATGATGTTTCAATCACCGTCAATTTCAAGATCGATAGAGATAAGGCCTGGGATCTCTCTTATACCCTAAAGATCTCTCTCTCTCTCTCCCCCTGCAGCATGGTACGAAGATTTTTTTTTTCACACAATTTACCAGCTGAGGGTGTAGTCTGTAGACGTCTGATCTATAACGTTTATGGTCCCCCTCTCCCCCCTGAATATTAATGCGATCTTCTTCTTATATATCGAACTTTCTCTCTCTCGTATATTCTCTTGTGAAAACTGTTGGGTTTACCCGATATTTAATTAAGTGATCCACTTGTTAATGGGTTCGACTTAGCACGCTATTAGGTCTACAAGATGGAACATGGCTTATTGGGCCGTTTCTCCTGTTTGGCTCGGGATCCGACTATGGGCAGGATCCCAATCCTAGTCGAACTCGGACTGGTCCCTCCTCTCTATATAAGCACAGGCAGGGCTGTGACTCCCCATACGGTTGCACCATACAGGCTCAATAGACAGAGGAAATCAGAGGGTCGTCCAAAGGAGACAGGCGATTCCTATCCGGCAGATCTTCCTCATTCTTGTCTTCAGCAGCGAAATGAAGTTTGGATCGTCGTCAGGTATTCCTAGAAACTCCAACAAAAACGTGAGTCACCCGTTCAAATAAGACCCGGCTAGCAAATAGGACCTACCATAAGGCAGGGGTCAGTCAAAATATATATATAGAGAGAGAGAGAGAGGTAACAACACTGGGCATGCAGGATCGGTTACAAGTTAACTTTTACTGCTTCGAAGTTTGGGTCTGCGATTCCTCAACGATCCGATTAACGGACCAGAGTGAGCTAAAGCAGGTCAAACGGCCTCTCAACTGTTTCTTCTTTTTTTTAAAGAGAACACAAAATATCACTCTTACTCGTTAAAGATATATTTTATTAATCTGATGTATCTCGAGTTTTATAATGTTACTTTCAATGATCGATTATGTTCATTAAATTTAGTAATAATATGCATTTATGAAAACAATGGAAGCTACGCCAAGTTAACCTTCTTTGCTGGGGGACTGGACCTTAATCGAGCAGATGAGGTCCACACCCCATAAGAATGTCTGTTTCATACATGTATGTTTGGGCTTGATCTTGGTTGAGCCGGCTTCGGATCTACCTTCTTAAAGCTCGACCTTCGTGGTTTCATCCTGATCTCCCATTAAATTGGCCGGTCCCTCCCGGCGGTTCTGCCCACCGCCGAAGGAGAGAGAGAGAGAGAGAGAGAGAGAGAGAGATCACATCACATCATATCACTTGCTCCGTCGACCTCCGGCGACGACAACACACGTACGTACACACAACACACAAACCCCTGTCCTTTTGCCAGTCGTGCATAGATTCTCTCCTTGGTCGGGTCGATCAGAACGGGAGGAGAGCCGCCCCGTGACTCGACGATAGCGGCTGCTGCACATCTCTCTCTCTCTCTTTATATATATATATATATATTCGTGTGTATAATAATTAATTAAACGCCAGTTCCCTTCCGTAGATATATAGATGAGACGGTCCTCTCCGTGGAATCGAATCATGCATGACCTTAATTATTTTTTGTACGTATTACACCAATGATACGCGTGCTATATATATATATTTATACCGTGTGGTACGTACAGTGTGTACCTTCGTTTGTTCCTTTGCATCTCAATTTACACACGTACGTACCTCATTCACTTCCCATACGACACGGACCGTTCGTACCGTCGGACGCTGCTGCGAGAGACCGTTCTATCTCATTCATCAGGTCACTGTACGTATATACCGTAGTTCTATAGGCACACCGTGGCTTAATCTCATATTACATATCTGAAAAAAAAACACTTTTATGTTTATAAGCTTAATTTTAGTTACCTCGGTATTTAAATTTTGAAATTTTTCACAAAATATCAGGACAGATGGATCTTTAAGGTTTTATCTCCATTGTGGATCCGCACCTATTTTCGCTCAGCATTACCTCTGTCCCTCCCTTCGTGCTCCTATTTTCACTCGGCACTGTCCCTGTCCCTCGCGTGGATCCACTCCCTCCGTGTGGATCCGCTCCTATTTGTGCTCAGTACTGTCTCGTGTATTCTTATCATAACTCTATTGGTTGAGAGAGAGAATGTCAAGTGACTTAATCCCATATTAAATACTAGAAGTAGTATTCTTGTATTTATAAATCAGATCCTGATTATAACCTCAATGCCTAATTTCTGAGATTTTTCACGCACACCAATCAGCCGTTTAACATTTCTGAGCAGATAGCGCACGTAGATGTATCTACGTACTTTCGGCAATTAACAAATAGCAAACAAGAAGTGTATCTTTCGCAGCTTATATAGGATATAAATATAGTTCATAGATATATCTACTTCCGACATATGGCTTATAAGCCTTGGCAAATCAAAGCGATCAAGGACAAGTACGTACTAGCTTTCCCACACTCTTTCAATAATGTACAAGACCGCGTTATAGCTTAAAAGCGTATTTCCTAGGATTTATATATATTGTGTGATATATAATTAATTAGACGTCTTTTTATCATATATATACTAGCTAGTACATAATAGAAAATAAATTTTAGGAATTACCTTGAATTACAATGGACAACACTAGCACACGGAGAGTGCAGAACATTAATTAACCCTATCTAATTACAAACCCCCCACTAGCTAGCCAATACTGTGCGATGTTCTCTCTCTCTCTCTCTCTCTCTCTCTCTCTCTCTCTCTATCTATCTATATATATACATATGTACTGATCTTAATGCTGCCTTGCCTTCATATGTTACCGCAACTTGACACACAGCAGGAGTATCGATCAATGGAGCGTGGATTCTTCCATGATCCGGCAAATCAGCAAACTTTGTTCTCAATCTCCGGATATGCAACTGTTTGAGATAATCTGTAATGGCCTGTTTGGCACCCAAATTTTTTGGGGATAAACCTGGTTTATCCCCTAAATTTTGGGAATAAACCTGGTTTATCCCCAAGTTATCCTCATACCAAATATGCCCTAAGATCCTAACTAGCTACTTGGATTTCAGGGTTCGTCCGAAGATGACATGATTGATTTTGCGTGCAACTTGGATAAACAGACAATACTGCATCATGTAACGTGAACAGTATCATCCACCTTTACTTACTAACAGTGTGTGTCATCATGTGAAGGGGGTATGAGAAGATGTGCACATTTGAACTAATTAATAAGCAATTTTCGCCGGGCGGGTTTGAATCGTTACCAGTCCAAGTTGATATATACCGTCGATCCGATCTAATCCCGATCCTCAACGGTCATACTGGCCGTCTTTTGCAAAAAAAAAAAAAAAAGGGCATAGAAAATGATGTAATGCAAATCCGGGCGATCATCATTTGAATCCACCATATATTGCTGGCCGGCAATCAAGAAAAGGAAAAAAAAAAGGATCTTGATGATTGTAGAATTAAAATGGAGAAGAAGTTGGCTTTCAACTACTTCCAGCTGGAGTCATCCATGGAAGCTTTGTTGGGCTTGGGCCTGGGCTTCTAGATCAATCAAGATTGTATTATCTTTCCGCTGTATTATCTTTGCTAGACAAGCCAACTGAAAGCTGGTGGGCCACGTTGAAGAAGATGATCGGAGTGTTACCATCCTATTAATTAGCTCTTCAGTTTTGCTTAGAAGTCCATCACTTATCTGATATATGTTGAGTTTATCTTGATATTTTATCGGCGATCCACTTGTTGATCGAGTTTGACAAGTACATTATTAAATCTAAAAGATGAATCATAGTTTATTGAGTCTTATATCTTATTTAACCTAGGATCTGACTAAATTATCATAGTCTTAGCCAACTCAAACTGGTCCCTCTTCTCTCTATATGAGCATAGACAAGGCTGTGACTCTCTCTATATATAGTTGCATCATACAAGTTTAATAAAGAAAGAAAATCAAAGTATTATCTAAAGGACACGGGCAATTTTTTTAGTTGATCTTCCTCATTCTTCATCTTCCGTAGGGTAGAGTGATGAAGCTTGGATCAGAGTCAGATATGTAGTGTCTACAACAATATATCCATATTTGATTCTGAAATCCAGCTTTATCAAGTTTGCTAAAGGTTTTGTGAACCACTGGTAAAGATTTTCAGATGCACACTGATCACTCTAGCAGTTTCAGTACTCATCTCCTTTAATTTCCCTCTGCGTGCAGTTTCTTTGTGGTTCAGCTCTTCAAGCCTGTAATGCTACCTTCTTCATCGCCCTACGAAGTGTTATCTAATTATGCTGTTAAATGAAATAAACTATGTCAAAAGTTTTCCATACATAGTCTGCCTCCATACATATGGCCAATGGTGTGGTTCATCAATGTCAGGAAATAAAGTGTGCCCATAATAATTCCAGATTCAACGATGTCACGCCCCGGATTTCTCAACAGGCGCAGCGGAATAAATCCGGGTACGGGACCGGGGAAATAACCCCTAGATTACGTCGGTTTGGAAAAAAATAATGAATCACAGGTCCCAGTTAATAAAACAAATGATTCAATCCAAATATAAATCATACCTTGACTTCAATATGAACTATTCATAAACCAAATTCTCTGAACCTCTTCTACAATAATCCTGATCCACTACGCTTCTGCTGCGCTACCTGTTTTCCTGAAAAATGTTAAAGGATTTGGAATGAGTCACACGGACTCAGTAGGACTTATACCCAACTTTCCTATTATATTAATCAACCTACATGGTAGTAATAAATGATAGAATTAACACAAAATCAGATTATATCATAATCATTAAACTAATTATCCAAATTCAATTATTTATTTGGGTCATTTCCAAAATTGATTAACCGATTTAACCAAACTCTACATGAACCAAACTAACTATACTAAACTAACTGATCTACTTTACATGTCCGTGCAACCTGGACCTACATGCATTTATTTCTTTCCATCTGTCTGAGTAGATCATATGCTCCACTTGGCAGAACTCCACTCCAGCTCTAAATATATATAGAAGTACCATATAGTAATGCTAAATCCCATAGTACACCTAGGGCAAGGGTGTACTTAGGATAAACCGCGTATCCGGGATCGAAGGATGCACCGGATCAATCTAATTCATCTCGTCGCCCAGGACCACTAACATAGGCCGAGAGGGAGTAAATATTATATCACGTGCATCACAAAGATCAATAATATTTCACAAGTAAAAGCCATATAATTACTCGTACATTATATATTCAACAACAAATAACCGTAATTGCTGAATCACATTTGCCATTTCACTGAACCAAATACACATAATATCAAGTCATGCAGAACAGTTCCTCAATTCACATTTCCAATGCAACAAACCCAATTCGGAACAATATGCAATCATGCACATAATTCAATTCATGCAATTGACCCAATCAGAAATATGCAACATAATTAAACAGGTTAATCTCAATTAGTCACAATTCAATATCAATTCATAAAATGATACATATTACATGATTATGCAAAATATTAATGTTAATCAACCATATTCCATCATTATCAAGCAATTCCAAAGTTATCTCAATTAACTTAAATAAATCAAGATCATTCATAACATAGATCGGACATAAATTTAATCATAAAAGAGTTGTAATTTCATTTCCATAATTTAATACAATCGACACATTTAATCATGATCATATCTAACTAACTTCTGATAATTACTAACCCATGATCAAGCATAATTACCACTATCTAATGCATGCCAAGAAAATAACTGAAACTATGCATGAATAACATGAACGACATTTAAATGAATCTATACAGACAATCAAATAATTAAACTACCACTTAATCACTAATTTCTAACTATTTATCTAATAAACACATTTTAACATTTTAATTAAAATATCGAGATGCTATGGAAAGTTGGGATGCCTACCTCAATGTCGATAATCATTAACCCAAGTCCAAAAGGAGTTGACCGAACGATTAGCATGGACCGACAACGGCAACGGGAACGGCAACCGACGATGACTAACTAGGAGAAAATCAATCTTTTAATAAATTCCAAATATATATATTAATCCCAAAATAAAATAGAAATGGGAGGCTCACCTTAACGGATCAACCAAAAAGTAACACTGACTATGGTTACGGCTGCCGTGGCCGAGGGCGCACGGTCAACAGAAGAGAGAGAGAGAGAGAGACGACGAGGGGTCACGGCGGACGCTGCGAACAGCGACGAGGAGGAGCTGGAGAGAGAGAGAGAAAGAGAGAGTGAGAGAGAGAGAGAGTGCGGCAGGGGGAGAGATGTAGGAGGAGAGAGAGAGCGTGAGAGAGAGAGAGTGCTGGCGGGGAGAGAGAGAGCGCGTGGGAAGGAGAGGAGAGAGAAGCAGGGGGCGCTGTGTGCCGCCCCCTCAGCGGCGTAGCCGCATGCGGCCGCTGGGCGCCCTCGCGAGCGCGCGTGGGGCGGAGAAAAAGGGGGGAAGAGAGAGAGATCGCGGGAGAGCAGGAGAGGGAGAGAGAGAAAACGAGGGAGAGCGGGAGAGGGGAGCGCGCGGCGGAGGGTGAAGCGCGGCGGCGGCAACGGTCGACGGCGGCCCTCAACAATGCCGCGACGGCGGAAGAAGAGGAGGAGGAAGAAGAAGGGGGGGGGGGGGAAGGAGCTGGCGACGGTGACCTCGCGGTGGAGAGAAGACGACGACGGGGGGGGGGGGGGGGGGCGATGAGAGCGAGGGGAGAGACAGAGAGAGAGGGGTCACGGAGCAGGGGGCCGGGGGTCTTGCGGCTTCACCGCGGTTGCGCGGGCACGGCGACGGCGACGGAGGCACCGGCAGGAGAGGAAGCGGGAGAGGGAGCTGGAGAGAGGAGGGCGGCGGGGTGCGACGCAAGCCGCGACGGTGGCGACGGTCGGCCCGCGGCGACGGCCACAACGCCGGCAACCCAAGGCGACGCCAGTGATGTGGCGGGGGCGCAACGACGGTGTCGACAAAGAGAGAGGAGGCAGACGGCGATGGTGATCGACGAGGGGGGGGGGCTGGCTCGGGAGGATGACGACGGCGAGGCGGCGAGGCGGTGAGGCGGCGTTCGAGGGAAGAAAACGGGATGGAGAGGCGGTGGAGGAGAGAAGATTCGAGAGTGTTTTTTTTTTTTCAATTAATTTTTTTTTTTAAATTAACCGGATATTACAAACGATCACAATGGATATACAATCTCATATTTATGTAAAATAAAATGACTACAGAGTACTATTCCATAACTTCTCTAGATATACATACATATATATATAATATACTCTAGAAACTTGTGAATACTAAGGCTTAGTTTATTTTGGCTTATTTAATGTCTAACCTTTGAATCAGTGAGATTAGATATTCACATCGTTTCATAAAATGTCTAAATTAACGTCTCAGTACGTCAAAAAATGTCTTAAAAATCACTTAACAAAACTTGTTATAGGTTAGGTTTCCAAGTCATGTTTTTTTGTCTCAAACATCTCTCTTAAAATATAAAATTATAACAATTGTCAAATATTTTTTTGGCATATTTTATTATAAAAACATAAAATTATAACCAAATACCCTGTAAATGATCCATAAGCAACGGCCACAAAATGGAAAAGACGTGAGCAATAACCTAATATAAGAAGTGCAATATAATCCCTCTAGAGAAGGATCCACAATATAGAAATTAAACTATCAATTGCCTGGTTAAACCCGAATTTATAGAGTCCCGTCCTTGCCTGGTTACCCTTGTATTTTGTTTCCGGTGCTGCCAGACTCCACAGAGTGATCATCAGCACATAACAAGTAATTAAGCAAAGGACATCATTACGTAGACATAATCTACATACAGTTACTTTAAAATTCGGCTCTATCCGTACCTAATCAATTTTCCTGTTTTAACGCAGGAGACACGTACGGTATCTCTTCTCAGGACACTGGTATTATCTGTACGTATACACACGTACTGATATAGCTCTAATTCTTAGAAAGATAAGGTTTATCATACTAATGGCTTGTACATCCTCGAGAACACGTGCTGGTGAACCTCAATGGGTCCGGTTGACAAGGAAACAGGCCGGCCCATTCATTAATTGTCGTCAGCAGGTAGAACCACCATGGACCATTAATGATCTTGCAATGTTACGGGTAGAACAGAAATGGGCTTGCCCTTCATTGGACAAATAATGTTCTCTCTCTCTCTCTCTCTCAAACAGACCGACAGGCAGATGTGTGCATTCAAATCACTCTGCACCAGGTGGACATGTTCTGATTTTAACTGTCTCCCTCATGATGGCCACCCTGATGAGACCTTCGGCATATATGTTACTTCTTCCTGAGGAAGATGGAGCACCCGGCCGGTGGGTGCAAGTGGAAGTGGGTGAAGTCCATGAATCTACCTTTACATCTACAACACATAGAGCAACATATTTAAATCATAATATGTTCACCCAAGCTTAGCTAGCGGAGATGGTACCCAGATCATCTCTGACCTTCCCTGGCTAGGAATGGCTGTTCTGGTGCTCAGATATATAGACAGAGACTCTTTTGATGGGTGGAATGGAACCCTTTTCTTGCTGTGGTTTCACTTCACCTGTTCTTCAAGTCAAGGGTACGTTTAACAAGTTACTACCGTATATATATTTTGACGCCTGTTTTGATCTAATCCGAACGGTGTGAAGTCCTTCATTTCACATCTTCGATCCTCTCTCTAACTTTGTGGAGAAATAACTGATTAAGACTTAGTTGTTTGGTAATCAACTTAGCACAAGTTAAATTAAATTCACGATATACTTGTATATATATATATATATGTATATTTATATCATGCGCCTAGTTCTGTCCCCAAGCAAGTAATTAAAGACCTCGGAGAGTAGAAAGTCAGAAAACCTTGACTTGACTTGGAGATATATCTATCAAGTCGTAAGAGGCAATAATATTTATCAAGAACATGGCTCGGCTGAAATTCCCAAATTCTGAATACCCTAACCTCTCTGATGGAAGCAGGGGTTGGGGTTGACAGCTTTAATTAATTAGGTTGGATCAAATTGCAAAACCCTAGCGAGATCGAGCTTGTATCTCCGCCACCACCTGCCTTAATCAATTGTACCTGTGAGAGTCAGCTTTGTGACGACACCTGAAAGTTGGTGATGATCTAGGGAGTACATAAAATATTTATGGGCGTTAAAAGGGAATGATGATTGTAATCCTTCACCCTTCTAATAGCTCAATATTCCTTGACGTGTGGAGAGAGAGAGAGAGAGAGAGAGGGCACTCACACTCCCTTGCAGGCTAATCTTACTCCACATATTTCTGGGTACCCTGTCATTGTCTACATCTTTTGCCAACACTTCTGGTACAAGTCTCTCTCTCTCTCTCTCTCTCTCTCTCTCTCTCTGGAATACATGGGCATACAAGAAGCATCACTTCTCCTCCATCTTCCACAGTCCTCCCCTGCAAATGGGATGGCTTCGGTTCCTCCTTCGGCCCTTGAAGAAGGCTTGGGTTCGCCTCCATTCTTCCCAAACGAAGAGTACGCTCTCTCTCTCTCTCTCTCTCTGAGCTCCTGTTCCGGCATTGCAAGCTCTGATCACATTGAAGCGCGCGCTTATGTATGCATATATATCCTGTGGTTGTCATCACTGATGATCGATGCTGCTGCTTCTCGGTAGATAGAGGAATATACATCCTGTACGAGGACGTGAAGTCCTGCCAGTACGAGGATGTGCACGTGCTGTGGTCGATACTCGTAGCAGATCCGTCGCGCCGTCGCCGCCCAAGTGGTAGACACGGCAAGATCAGATCGGGAAGCCCCGCCTCGCAGAGACTGCAGTAGGCCAGCGAGAAGATGGAGTTTCATTTCACCACACACTATACATGATGAAAACACTTGAACCTGCAACATGTAGGTATACATTCAGCTTTTCGCATGCAAATTTTTCTGGCTTTTGAATTCTCCCCTGTATACGTACGTACGTTCAGTTGCAGGTGGAGGCTGCCATTATATATATACATATATGTATGGATTTATGTTCCTCCTGTTCTATGAACAGAGAGATGAACTGTGTGCCCCCCCCCCCTTCTTTTACTTTCTTCTTTTCTAGGGTTGCATATGATGAATACGAGTTCCGACCACAAATTTCCTTCTGATCAACCAATAATAAAGAACAGACCCAACACATGTTTTCATCTTTCAACATATCATTTCATTTGCCTAATAGCTTGCTATATATATATTGAAGTTTAGCTAGTAGTTAACCGACATGCATGGTTGTTGGGCAATCATACACTATCGCTTACTGAGGCATGAATATATCATTTTGTGTGATTATGTTGAGGCGCCGCTGTCGAAGAGAGAGGTTTCTGGCAAACCAGTGATCTTGACCGCTCACAAGCTCCTAGCAGTGATACCATGATTGATATTGAACTTGAGAATCGAAGAGCAACATGCTGGATAATTACGGTAACTTTACGGAGCGTTAAGTTACACAATAAAATTGTATATATTTTAATAAAAAAAATTATCAAAATAAAGTGTGAAGAGATATGATAACAATAAAAAAAGAGTGGACACCATGTATAACGTCCAAACAAGATGGGAGTGGAAAACCACAAGATAAAAAATGAAAGGTGAGATCTATTTTCTAAAAGAGAAATCTCTTTAAAAAATAAATTCATAATAGTTGTGAAACATCTATTAACAATTTTTGTTACCAAAACTTAAAATTGTAACAGAAACTCGATTTATCATTCACCCAAACACCCCACTAAGCTCTTCTCGCCACCAATCTACACTACAATATTATTCGAAGCGCCACAAAATAAATGCTCACACGCAGTGATGAATAGAATATAAGATTAATCCACGTTCAGATTCGGCACTCGAAACCCCAGAAGAAATGCGGGCCTCACAGGCGTACGCACGATGCTTGCTTCGACTTACATGGAAACCTTTAACACGATGCAACATCGGTGGTTCGACGCATAGAACATCCTTCAACATGATGCAACATCATCGGTGGGAAACAATGCCACATGCAACCACATAGAAAAAGTCTCTTTCAGCTTTCAGAGGTTCGTACTCGACGCCGCCGTGGCAAAAAAAAAGAAAAAGAAGAAAATTAAAACGAAATCTCACGAAAATCAGTATCAGTTTAGGGATTTTTGCAGGTAGGCGATGCTCGCCATGATGCCATTCCCATGGATTGGGTGGAAAAACCTGAAACGCCGGGTGATTGTTTTACGAAGAAAAAGAAAATGAAGAGACAAATGTTACAAATTAGAATCTCGTGGAACACGAGCTACACGCCCACTTCGTCGAAACGTTTTAGGGGTATTGACACGATGAAAATATGTCAATCAGATATCAAGAAATAAAAATTCCTCTCCTGATTATATATAGCTGGCAAAGAAGTAGTGCTACGTTGAAATATTGCGGGCCGTACACATCTCCTACCGCATAGTTGTTATCTTTTACTTTGGTACAGATGAAAGTGCAGCTGGTGAAGATGCCATGTATTGTACACCACGAAATGTACAGGTATGGTCTCATGGAAATTCAGTGCCCGCCAAAAACTAGTAACCAAGTTCATTTCTATAGAGCTCTCAGGAGTGGATAGTCTTCGAGAAGTTCCCGCTCTGAGAGTGAGTCGTTCTCGTTTTGTGGAGTCCACAGCACCTCAACAGCCTGTGATCCATTTAGTTATTGTGAACTGAGGACAATCGGGAAAGATTTCAACTGTCTAGTTTTATAAAATAAAGTATGTGCCCAGCAAAAAACGGCGCATACCATGATTTTGCTGGAAGGTATAGAACCCAGCTTTTGCAAGGCTTCTTTCAAGTTTGCACCATCATTGATGACAGGAAGTTTATGAACCCCTTCTGCAGCGACTAGAATTGTTACCTGAAAAACAACCGCAGGTTACTAACAGCAAAGAGCATGAGGAAAAAAGATAAAAAAATACAAAATACACTGGCTAGAGAACGGCCAAAAAAAACAGCAACACAGATTTTGGTAATGTATGCAGAACAGCAGTCAAATTAAAACGAACTTCTACTTTCATGGAGCATCATATATCTCCACTAATTGCTAATGTATGCGCACAAGATCCTTCAGCGGGTCAAAACAAGCTACGACATAAAAAAACAAGCCAAGAAGGGCGTCCCTAACTTATGGAAGAAAATGATATTCTTAATTCTGAGTAGGTTATCAGCTTAGACCTTCCAGTCTAGAGTTGGCAAAACGGCCACAGATTACTCACAGCAAAGAGCATGAAGAAAAAAGATAAAAAAAACACAAAATACACTGGCTAGAGAAAGGCCAAAAAAACAGCAACACAGATTTTGATAATCTATGCAGAACAGCAGTCAAATTAAAACAACTGCTACTTCATGGAGCATCATATATCTCGACTAATTGCTAATGTATGCCCACAAGATCCTTCAGCGGGCCAATACAAGCTGTGACATAAAAAACAAGACAAGAAGGGCGTCCCTAACTTATGGGAGAAAATGATATTCTTAATTCTGAGTAGGTTATCAGCTTAGACCTTCCAGTCTAGAGTTGGCAAAACGGCCTACACTGCTTGTTTGTAAATGATTTTAGTTTCAGTTGCGGTTGAAGAAATATTAGTTGTAGTAAATTGCTGCACCCATTTCTTTTACCTAGTTTGATCTTTTTTTGGAAAATGATTACTCCCTGAAAAATGTTCTTGAATAAAGTATTTTCTCAGAAGTCCGTTTATTAAGAACATACTCACAAATATCTGACAGGAACAGAAGCTTCATGATAGAAACAGCTGAATGGTGACTGGCAAAGTAACAACAATAAATGCATAAATAAAATAATTTAGCGGGAGAAATCAAGCCAACCAGTAACATGGCACAGCAATAATGTATTTATACAGGCGCTACACTTTGTAGGAAGAGTAATGCAAGCAATAATGAGATACCACGATGTATTCATTGTTGAACGCATTAGATCTTGAATTGCTGGAACTTCTCCTCTTGATACTATTGACATTGACCAATGTTTCTTCATCAAATTTGCCACGCTCTTCAATTGAAAGTTGATTGAATCGCTTCTCTCCATCCTCAACAGACCGTTTAACATCCACCTGTAGTGCACATTAGCTATGTCAATCCTTTCAAGTCTCAACACAACAAGTACAAATGCAACATGAAAGAACTAACACCCATGGTTCGCCGGGTCGGCGACCCGGTCGGCCGGGTCGCCCGACCCGGTCGCTTTTTGGGCTGACCGATCCCGACCCGGCCCCAACCTCCCGAACCGGTTATTATTTTAAAATAAATTTTTTATTATTTTTTTCCCGACCCCAAACCGACCCGGGTCGCGACCCCAACCGACCCGGGTCGGTTTTGGGGCCGACTGACCCGGGGCCGACCCCCGACTATTCCTTCCTTGCTAACACCAAGAAAAAGGGAAAAGAACAAACTCTTGTCGAGCATTGGCACGAGAGCAGCATGGCTGTTCCCTTCTATTCAAATATTTTACAGCTTTCATATATGAAGTTTCAACAAATTGGAAGAGTAATAGCATGCTATTCCTTTACAGAGTGCAGTGCACTATGCCAGTGAAAAGCATAGGCTCAGGAATCATGGAAGGCCAGATCAGACTGATGATGGATCACCATATCCCATGTTTGCAGGGTTGGCATGATTCATGAGCCTTTGCTTTTTGCAGGTATAGGATCCTTGAATCCATATCTACTAATCCTCAAACCGATCCTTACTAAACAAGGCTGGATTGGACTAGATTATCCGATTCCACGCAGATCCAACTCATTGGGTCGGCTGATCCTTTAGGTGGCCGATATGAAGCCTTAAAGGCAGCCAAGGGCCACTCCCCACCCTGTATTGGGTGGAAAGGGAGGACTTGGCCACTTGGGGGTGGGGAGACAAAACTAGAGAATCCATTAACCCCAACTGGCATCCAAAATAATGCGGGCAGCTACAGGTACAGCCCTGACCCCATATATTGGATCTGGGTTGTCAGGGTATTCATCTTCTGATTCTTCTCCTCCCATCAGACCCAATATCTACAGGAAGTTGCAAATCCTCCAGATATTGGGTCTGGAGAGTCCAATATTCATCTTGGGGAAGATGCGGGGAGTACAATGGTGCCGGTCACAGCCACCCTCCTTCCCTCTGCCGACCAGTCTTCCACCTCTATTGCAAGCCAAAAACAGCCAGCTCGGGCAGATTGCCTGTTTCCAAGCATTTGGCGAGTAAGTGGTGAGGATCTAATTGACAAAGGGAAGTGGTGAGGACACCTGAGCAGTGCCCAATGCCAGATGATGTGCCCAATTGTGACTTCAGCATTTATTTGGCTGCACAAAGAGAGGACTAAACTTTTTTACATGCTTGTGGGCTTTTGAGTCAAAGATAAACCCCTTTGAGGCCAATTGTTTTTTTTTCTATTTTACTATGCAGTTTAGTGCGACTTTGCACAACTTTAGGTCCCTAAGGGTAGTTTGGTCATTTTTTCAATTTCAAACTCTATTTATATGCTGTACAGTATAATTCATGTTAGAAATCAAATTTTGAGAATTTGAGACTGTGAAGCCAGTGGCAAGCCATTCATGTTCTCCCTCCTATGCACCTATGGTTTGCAAGATAAAGATTGGCCAACCCAACCCCAGAAGGAACTTCCACAGGGATCGGTTTCTAAGGTAGCACATCCGCCTGGATCGCCTGATTCAGGTCTGATCCATTCCCAATCATGGGTGGGGATGATGCAGACTGTCTCTTGGTGTAATCCAACCCTGATCAGGGCTGGATTGAACAGGAATCAACAACCAATCCATCATGTGCAAGTTTTTTAATTTTTATCTTTACTGTTTTGGGAAGATCCGATCAGGGCTGATTCTATTTTGGTTTTTCTTCTCTTAGATCATTCCATCTGGCTGATCTCATCCCCATCCGGATTGTGATTGGTCTTGATCTTTACTTGGATATCCTTGTGTGCACCTTTTTCCCTCCTCAGACCCCATCTGGAAGTAAAACAAGCCAATGGCTGAATGGGCGGGAACATAGGTAAATAATCATCCAAGCATCTCCCGCACATGTGCCTACCAAGGCCACTTGCAACTGTCCATAGCATATAGTGTGACCTATTTAAATAAAAATTACGGTAGAAAAGCAAAGAAGCAAAGAGGGACAAGCATAAATGAGAGATTCTGTACTATAGAATAAAAACAGCATGCAAATAGAAATGTAGGTTTGAACTCGTTATCTAGCTGTTAGCCTGCTCCCAACTGCACCCACATCAAAAGCTCAAAATTACACTAAGGCAAACAAAGACAACCAAGGCAGGATTGGGTTCAGCATCCAGCTCAGCCAGGGCCAATCCCAATCTTGATACAAAGGAAGAAAATCTGATCCAGAATCAGCACGAATTGGCTCTATAATATATATATATATATTTGTTTGCTAAGGATGAAAAATTTCAATATGTTCTAGATGATTTAAATATCCTTAAAGAGATAACTCAAAATTGACGTTAATAGAGAAAGAGAATCCATATAGTCGACTCCAAATAATTTAAGATTACTGCTTTAAGTTGAGTAAAGATGAAAGATCCATCAAATATGGTCCAATCTGACCCTGATAGGATCGGTTTGGAGCCGGAATCAGCCACAGGGGCGGTACAGCTCCCTGCAGCCGATTCCGACAGGATAGGCACCAGATCACCCAATCATGGACCTAGGCTGATTCTGGTCAACTCGAGGGGAAATCTGATATTGGATTGGACTCCCCCCTAGATCAAGTTGGCATATGCTGCTCCAGATCAGCCAATTCAGCTAAGCATGAAGACAACTGAGTAGTGAGTCGTATGTCTATATGTAAAAGAAATGAAAATTCAAATGGCCTTACAGATGAATAACCAGATATGCAACAATCTGGATGTCGCAGTAATGCTAGTGTTGTCTCTGCATAAGATCAAAATAAAAAATGTCAAATTTATATAATCCAAGAACAAATATCGTTGAAGTTCAGAAGTGAAAAACAAACAAATTAAAAAGGTGTTTTTATACTGTGCATCCAATCACAGGATAAGGGCTGCCAAAAGGAAATCAAAGAAGGACTTAAAGAGAGAGGGCGAACAATCTTACATGTATTCCCCATAATTATCCTATTTGCATTATAACCCAAAAGTGTCTGTTAGATACATATCATATAAACATCCAAATCTTGTGGTCATATCATATCAAGTGTTCACAGTTTGGTTTGGTTTGGTCTTTGAGGACTTTACTCAGAATAAACCAAAACGAACTACCTTTTAAACCATACCAAATTTAGTCAGTTTGGTTTGGTTTGGTCCAGTTCAAATCATATTTTATTATAATATAGTATATACATCAATACATAATTTCATTTGGTTAGCTTTAAACCATATTTTATTAAAATTCAGTGTATATGCTTATACATTTCATTAGTTTTATCTTAAAACAAAATTATTTTCAATAGAAAAGATATATCAATAGTGGTAATATATAAATTAGAATAAATATTTAATCCAATTTGAGTTATTAGGTTTACCAAATTGGTTTGGTTTGAAGGATCTTAGAAATCAAACCAAACCAATCCGTACTTCAAACCAAACCAAGCCGAATCAAACTACTGATTTGGTTTAGTTTTTAAGGGTTAAATTGAATAGTGAACACCCCTACATATCCCTACTACTTCTTCTATGGTTAGTTTAACTTAACCCTAGTTAATTAAAAAGGAAAAGTCATTCCCCTTCTCTCTTGCAATACTCTCTTCTCTGATCCCTTCCCACAGCCCCTTCATCTAAGATCACCACTTCCATTCTGATGACTGGCTATGGTCTCCACAACTCCTCCCAACACAAAGTGCTATTCACAATCCCCCTATCTCTTCTCTCTCTCCAGTCTCCTTTTGACAACCCATCACTCTCCCTGACTTTTGAAAAGCAGCAGGAGCATTGGATTTCAAAAAGAACCAACAGTGTCAACTATACAGACTGACAGTTTCTAACTATCTTGGAGATAGCTGCAACAAATTGATGTTTGGTAGGGTATACAATATAAAACTCAACTCAAACCTTAATCCAAAATTACTTGGGTGGGCCATATGGATTTTCTTTTTCTACTCATGTCAATTTTGAGTTATTTATTTAAAGATATCTAAATCATCCAAATCTTATTGAATTACCCTCCTCCAAGTTAATTTAGGTCTACCACAACTATTTTTTATTATTATTTTGATATTTAGGTCTACCCCATCTCTCTTTTTATCATACAAATCTTGTCTTAATTCTAGTTATCTTGAAACCCTTAGCTTTAAAGTATTTCTCCACAGTTTATCTATCAATACAATATCTTCTACAAACATCATACACCATAGTATATTATCTTGTACATTCTTTATTAATTCATCTATAACTGATATAAAAATGTAAGGACTTATTGTAGTCCTTGATGTAAGTCAATTGAAAATAGAAAACCTCTTGTTTCCCCACTAATTGTGCATCGCTACTGGTGCTTCATCATACAAGTCTTTTATCACTTGTATATAGCTATTGGTCACCATCTCCAACATCCACCCTAAAACATGTTTCGAAAATCTATCATAAGTCTTTGCTAAGTCAATAAACATCATATATATAAATCTTTCTTCATATCACCATATTTCTTTGAGAAGTTTCTAACAAGAAAATAGATTTTATTGTAGATTAACCAAGCATAAATTCAAATTGTTTTGTTGAAATATTTGTATTAGATAGTTCATGTAGATAATAGGTAGTTTTTGGAGGGCAGGTATAGATGCGACTAGGAAAATTGTAGTAGATTTTATGTGAAAAAACAAAGGCTTATGTACATAATTCTGAGAATATATAATTCTGGTGACTGCAAATTCCTAATAGGATGCTGCTTCGCATTAAGTGTAAGCACATACAGCAACAGAATTTTCATTTAAGAAAAGTAAAATAGAAAGAGATACATCATTACCTGCTAATATATAGCTTAATCCCTCTGGAGTGGATGTATCTGCAGCCTCTGCAATCTTATCAAGGTCCCTTTGGAATGACCGTGCCAACCCCAATAAACCAACCTAAAGAATTTCCCCTTCGTGGTTAACACATAATATAAAAAATGCTAATAAATTATAGAACCAACGTGTCTAGAAGGCATTCCACTTTGTGACCGGATACTTTTAATGAAAATAACTTGATACATCAAGTGATTTAGTAGGCCAAGTGTAAAGGTCCTCCAAATTATAGGAGTTCAACTTTGATCAGCATTGCTTTATCCCAAACAAGAGAAACATAGCACACTCAATGCAAAAATTTCAATTAGCAAGGCAGCAGTTCCCAATTTAAGACTTTCTTCAGTCAAGCTCACCTACCAGACCTACTTACTAGGATCCCCGCATCAGTTAAACGGTGTGCACCAAAATTTGCCCCAGAACATTAAACCTACCTTGGGGGTCTTACCACAGGGATCACACAGTATAAGGGATCCAATCTCATCCTTGTGATCCAAGCATTCCCTGTTATAGAGATTCATAAAAGAGAAGCCCTCATCATCTCAGGAAGAAGATAATCACGCATTGGTTAGCAAGCCCAGAAAGTAACATAGCTAACCTCCAGGACCTTACGTTCTACTCTCAACTCCATGAAACATGAACTATCAAGTGATTAGCGGAACAAAGAGTAGGAACTGGTGGAGGCGGAACAAAAGACCCCCTTCAAAGTTTCACCTCGTACTTCATTTATACACATCATAACTCTGTAATGATACCAGCTGCATCACAACTTTGATAATAATAAACGGAAACCCCGGTATCACATCAAGCGCCAGGCAGCGATGCGTTCGTCCAATTTAGAGGGCGTACAAGAAAATTAAGGTGAGAAAAAGGCCAGAGCACCTGGAGTTTGAGCACGCTGGTCTTTTGGGTGGCCGTGAGGACGCTGCCATCATCAACGCGATCAGAGAGAAAGCCAGAGAGTAGCACCATGGCTGCGAATCCCGCCATGAGAAGGAAGAAGCCCGAACCCGCACCGAACCCGAAGTACAGGCCACCTCCGCCGCCGAAGAACGGAGAGGGCGCGTAGTAATAGGGAGTCGAGAAGGAGAACGCCGACCCGGACGGCACAGAATAGCTCCTGGACGACGAAAAGGAAGGTGAGGATGAACGGGATGAGAAAGATCTCCCTCCCATCCTGCCCCCAGAAGCGGCCAAGGCAGCGCACGGATCGGCAGCGAGAAGGAGCCCGACCAGCACGATAGCCGCGGCAGGCCTGCGCAGCGCGTGGAGCGCCCCGACGACGGCGTCTAGGAGGCTGCTTAGAGGATTCCTCTTCGGCTCCTCCGCAGATATCACCGCATTCGGGGAGGGGGAGGAGGAGGTGGCCGCTCGTGGAAGCAGAATGAATGTGGGAACCGGAGACAATCTGGTCATACGGACGGGGGGGGAGGTGGGAAAGAGGGGGCGGAAGGGAATCCTCCTGCGCAGGGGAGGGAGAGGGGATGCGAGCTTGGACAAGAGCCTCGGAGGCTCCCTGGGGAGGTCGAGGAGAGAGGAGGAAGCGGCCATAGCCGTGACCATGGAGGAGGACGAGGAAGAGGGGAGTCCCGAGAGAGAGATGCCGGTGCCGAGGACGAAGCTCTTCGGGGCAGGGGCAGGGGCCGGCGGGAAAGAAGCGGGCCCGCCGGAGGGAGAAGCGGCGGAGAAGACGAGACGAGACGAGTGGAGGGAAGGAGTGGATGAGGAGAAAATCTGGGAGGTGGGAATTTTTCGGTTTTACCCCTACGTGGTGAATTTTTGTCCTGGTATTTTATTGGCATTTCTTAGAAGGAGGAAGAATATTTTGGGAGGGGAAAATAAAATATCGGCCTAATATTTCGTTATTGTTTTCTCGAGAATCCGGATGCCTTCGGATCCAGTTATCCAATCGGTCCGACCCACTAGATTCCGGTTTATGGATCCGCCCCACTTGAAGACAGGATTCACGGATATAGTTATGTAAAATCTCAGTTCAAAAAAAAAAAAAACTCTAAATACGAAGAATCATGCCGGAATGGCATCATTTTCGAAGGAATTATCCGATTAAAAGGTCGTCCTAGTCAAGATACGGTAGAAAATGGGAAAATAAATAATTTTCAAAAAATATATCTTTTATATCACAAAAAAATATTATATTTTAAAATATATATTTTAAGTGAAAGCAAATAAAATCACATTTATACATATACAACATAATTTAATTCTGTAAATTGAGCATAATCGAATGGAACGGAGCATTGTTTCATTGGGTTGATAAATATTTCTTAAAATTCAAACTAAATTGAACCATAAACACCATGCAAGGGTCGTGAATGTGGGCCGTAAACATGCAAATCGAACCATGTCAAAGAACTTAATTTTATATTGGGTACCGGAAGGAGTATTCTCATGTTTATAGGCCTAGACATGGTTTAACTCAATGCCTAAGTTTTGAGGTTTTCCATATGGTGTCAGAACACGTGAGCTCGGGCTCTGTTCCTCCGGTGAGTTCATCTCATATTTTTACTCGGCCCTGTACCGTGTATTTCTATCGTGACTATGACAATGGTGACTGGCCGAGAGGAGAAGTGTCGAAACACTTAGTCACATATTAGGTACAGAGAGAATATTCTCATGTTTATAAGCATGATCCTGATTACCTCAATACTTAAGTTTTAAGATTTTTCACAAACCATGTTTTAACTCGGTACAATGAGTCAGAGTACAATGGCTAACATCTTCTCTTTCTCGAACTGAGCATTCTACAACTCTTAATAAGTTAAAACGCTTTTATCTTGGCAAGCTGTAAGTTAAAATTGATGGTACCATAGAACTTCTCCATCCCAACTTGACTCAACACTTAATATAATAGTGAAACCAAATATAAAGAGTACAAAGAATAAATAGGAAGATATTTGAGAAGAAGAGCAAAAGAGAATAATATGCCAAAATTTACGAGATTGCCATCTGTCTTTATACCTCCATGGACAAACATGAATAAATTTTCCTATGTTAGAATCAAGTATGGAAAATCCCTCAAAACCCAAAACCCCCTTCACTCACAAACTCTCTAATTTTCTCCCACGAGAATATAAGAAATAAAAAAAAAGATAATAAGAAGAAAGGGGTCTTGCAAATTTTATAGACAAATGTGCCTAAAAATGTTACAACTTAATTTCAATTGTTTTACTAAAATATAAGAGATGAATTTAAAAGTTGATTAAGATACATGATCGAACAGTCTAAATATCCAAACCTCTGACCAAATCAAAGGTAAGAGATATAGCTAAACCAGTAAAATGTCACCTAATTAAGACATAAGATAAAACAATTTGAATATCTAAGTCCCTGATTAAATCAAACTTAAGTCAATCAAACACATATTTAGGTGGCATTTGTTTTAGCTTGATTTGTTGGTGCTATTTCTATGTTCTATAAAAGATTATATATGAAAAATAAAAAGTTAAAGCATACAATTTATACAGAGTTTGGTTACACAATTATTTATTTGTACATTTTCATGATAAAAATTATATTAAAATAAAGTGTGAAATAGATAATGGCGTAAAATTGTCATGTTTGAAGAGATAGGACGACAAAAAAAGAGCGAACACTATGCATGATAAGGAACAGTTGGAGGACTACAAAGAAGATGGTCACACCTCTATTTTTGTTCAAGAAGAAATTTTTTTTAAAATATATAAACTTGTAATGATTATCAAACATCTCTTTTAATAATTTTTGATTCAAAAATATAAAATTATAATAAAAACCCAACTTCTCGTGCAACCAAACACCCGTTAGTTTCGAAAGTCTGTCAAGATATAAGAGGTCGATACATACATATATATATATATATTCAGACATTAATAAAGATGGTATATTTTGACTTAATTCGAAAATACAAACTCTTAATCTCATGCCAAGTCTCTTAATTTGAGTTAAAAATAAGTGCTTAATTTGATTAAGTTATTCACATATGTTGATCGATGTAGTGATATCATCCTTTGCCTTTTGGGCCTGTTCGGCACCAGCTAGCTTATTTCGAGGATAATCCAGATTTATCCCTTCCTTAATCCGGCACCAAACAGCCCCTTACTATGATAATTAATTAACTAAAAACTGCCTCCGTTCTGTTGTCCCGGCCGGCACGACACGGCGGGTTTACAATGAGCCGGAGACAAAGGAAGCTCAACGCTGGCTCCCGGACGGACTGCGGTGTGTGTATACATATGTGAAGTGCAGATCACCTTAAGAGGGTGCTTAAAACTACATAAATAACATCATTTAATATCTCTAAAGTTGAAAAGTTATTATATCATCAAATGACATTTATGTGAGGGATTTGTGAAATTTCAAAAACACACGTGCGGTAAAGAGACCCAGGTCCAGACTATGATAAAGACATGGAATACTCCTTCGGTGGCCAATATGGGATTAAACCCTTCAACACTCCCCCTCTCGGCCAACCACCACCGTCAGAGCCATGATAGGAATACACGGAGCAGGGCCGAGCGAAAATAAGAGCAAATCCACCGGAGGACAGAGCCTACAGTCTGACTAGCTCTAATACCACGTGAAATTCCAAAAACGCACGTGTGCTAAGGAGACCCAGGTCCAGGCTATGATAAATGCATGAAATACTTCTCCGGTGGCCAATATGAGATTAAACCCTTCAACATGTTTGAGACTACAGTCTCAAACATCCTTCTAATTAAGATGATCTACTCTCATATATGTGTGTGTGAACGTATATGTACATATATACCAGCTGAGACGGGATCTTCGTCTTATCCGTAGTCGACCCGGAAGCAACGATCATCTACGCTTACAAGGGCCTATCGTTTCCCGCGTGTACATACACCCTTTCAGTCTGGTGCGTGCGTTGTGTGTTCATGTGTCTGTTTCCCTTCCGGTTCAAACAGAGATTTGGGAAAAGTAGTGTGTTCTAAGGCGAACACTAAACCGATTAATTAAGTTAATCAAGACAACACATTGTAACATTATTATTATTACTTTATCATTGATAAATATATAAGAAATTAATATTTATCTTGATTATTTTACTTAAAATTAGGGAACCAACACCCGGTCCACTCGGGCCTTGCTTGTTTTAGCTTGCATGATTGATTCGATGCCTAATTAATGACCCGTTTGGTTAGATTTTCAAATTCGATACTATGTCAATATTGATGTCGATAATTACATAGGTTAGGGTATCGATATCAAAATTGTTACAAGTTCGACACTTGTATTATATGATGTGTTTTGTTTTCACTACCGATTTCAAAATTCATAACATCAACCAAACACTTTTTAGTGATTACTAGAAATATTAATTTTAAAATTGATAATGACAGAGGTGTCAAATAGTATTACCAAACAGGGCATAAGCTAGCTCAGATACTTTGGTAAAATACAACGAAAATTTCCTAATATATACCAGCTAGCTCGCTTATGGTCCGCTGTCTCTCTCTCTCTCTCTCGACCGACCGACGAATGATCCATGAGAAAGGCTCGTATAATCTACATTTCGGTTAATCTGTTTGGCACGATTCATAGGGAATCGGAATATGTTTGGAAGGAAGGTCATAAGAATTCACACCCTTCTCTTGTGAAACTTGATTTTGAGAGTTCATAAATCTGTCTGTCGACCATCGAAACAGTACTCGTGCATGCAGATCGTTCCGGTTATACGATCATATGCTTTAGTGAATCGGTGAAGATTTCCATCGATATTTTCGCACTTTGTGATGTTTCATTTATGTTCCGTTTTAGATCTGCTGCTCTGTAGTATCCAAGATATTCTACCTTATTTTATTAATAAATATGTGTTTTGTCTCCGAAATTAAAAGGCTGATATGGACGAAACTTAATTAAATTATACGCCCGTCGGTTGTAAGTAGTCGAGCTGGTTTGGAGCGACGATAGAAGTACTTTTAACGGAAGCTATAAAAAAAACAGATCAGACCTTGACTAAAGGGCTCTGCACAACAGTGCACTAATTCCAGTCTAGTTAATATGAAGCATTATGTTTTGAAAAAGAAAAATTGTAATACCCCGATTTGTGAATATGTTAAAAGATTAAATCAGTGGACTACCAACAACACCGATTAACCATTTTTCGGAGGTTGAGTTGAAAGAACTCCAAAGTTAAGCGTGCTCTGTTGGGAGTAAGCCAAGGATGAGTGATCTCCTGGGAAGGCTCTTAATTAGCACGATTGTTGGGCCAGTCAGCTAATTTAATCGGTCGTTAGCTATGGTATCAGAGCATGACCCAGCCGGAAGGTCCGGTGTGACTCGCCTGGGTATGTGATGTGTGTGATCTTGACGAGGGCGTCAAGTCTTTAAGGGGAGTAGATTGTAATACCCCGATTTGTGAATATGTTAAATGATTAAATCAGTGGACTACCAACAACACCGGTTAACCATTTTTCGGAGGTTGAGTTGAAAGAACTCCGAAGTTAAGCGTGCTCTGTTGGGAGTAAGCCAAGGATGAGTGACCTCCTGGGAAGACTCTTAATTAGCACGATTGTTGAGCCAGTCAGTTAATTTAATAGGTCGTTACAAAAATCATTCTTGTTTGGATCACAAAAGAAGAGAGGTGGAAATGTAAACAAGAATTCATATTATGATTGCTACATGGCCTTAACCATGTCGTGCCCATGTCCTTTACAATTTTAACCACACGCAGAAGCTCTTGTGTTTAAATAAACCCCCCCCCCCCAAAAAAACACTATTTCTAATTCCGATAGTTCATAAGATATATTAGTGGGCTCCAAATTAATCTAATAATTGTGTCGAAATAGAATCAAAATTTCCAGAACAGAGCTAAACTTTAGCCTATGACTCTGATCGGAATCACTTTTCCTCTCTTTAATTCCTTGTTGCGACGACCTTTTATAATTAATGATACAACAGTAATTAATTAAATCACTTTTTCTTTTTTTTTTGTTCTAAAAAGGGGAGGAGGATGCCATCACTTCATGTAGTAGCACCGGGAGAGAATATTGGTTATTCTTCTTGGATAACACATTACACCCAAGATATATAAATGCGAGAGTAATTTAATCTAAGGCAGAAAAAACAGCTTAATTAGTGACATTTGTTTGACTGATTGGCAACATATTTAGGTTCTTTTTCTGCAATGTGCACATATATTCTTGTAATAAAAATTTCGTCAAAAAAGATTGTCCGATAATCATGATAAAAACATATACTACTACGTACAAAGAAATTTTCTTAGTTGTGTAAAGGGAAGGAGACCCTTTTTTGGCCCGTTCTTTTTTACTGTATACTATTTCTATCTTTAAAGTTATTATTTTCTAACCAAACGTGACAACTTCGCATTCTCAACCATCTTAAAATTTATTTTAATATATTATTTCATCAGAAAATATACAAAAACATCTACTATATATAACCAAACACTTCAATATATTACCCAGCTACTTCAACAATCAAACATGGAGGGAGCTCGATCCCCATTCTTTCAGCGCACATACATATATAGATTAAATACTGTGATCACCCTCTTCATGATTCAATATTCTCATGAGACATTTCTTAAGACGTAGTCAGGCGATCAAGGCCTCGTTAAACAAAAGAAATAAGTGGTGATTCGAAGCATGGCGTCCTCACTCGATGAGAAGCCCTTTCGTTTCGTCGTCGGAAGGCGGTGGCGGTGGGCGGTGGCGGTGGCGAGGATCTTGCACGAACCAGCTGCGGCGGCCGGGAATTAGAGCGCCGGCGTGTAAAACAGGAGCGGTTGATCGACGTGTCACGCCACCTCCGTCGACCAAACACCGGCGGCGGATTCAGCCGAAGGCCTCGCCGCAGGTCTCGGCGCAAATCTTGGCGCAGTCGAGGTTACTGCCGCCGGGGCAGTTCGCGACCGCGCAGTCGTCGAGACAGCCGTAGGCGGAGATGGCCGGCAGCGCGGCGAGCGCCAGGACCCAGACGAGGAGGAAGGCGAGGAGGAGCTTGGGAACAGCGGCGGCCGGCATGGCGATCTGTTCAAGTCGATCTAATTCTCTGCTTAATCGCGAGCGCTAGCTTGCAGAGACGAACTTGGGCTGTAGCCGGTGCTGCCTGCCTCTCGCCACCAGGGGCTGCCGTGCCGTGCCGGCTCATCATATACAGAGCGGACGAGGAGGAAGCGGAGGTGCAGGTGGCGGGTGCGACGGAGGGGTGGCGGAGCACCGGTCCGATCGGGGCGGGAGCAGGACGCGGTCGGTCGGTGGGGATGGCGGAACGGCCGCCGTTCCCGGAGAAGAGAACACTTGCTCCGCCGCGCGTGGCCACCGTCGGTATGTCGCCCAAGCATTAACGAGATGTCATGATTTAATGATATTAATGGATAATTTGATAATATCTCACAATCTATCTTGTGGGAGATTTCTTTGTAATTATAATATTTTTAAAAAAATAAGTCGACCTAAAATTGTTTTTTTTATTTCTCATCTTGCAGATTTTACGGCAACGGATCACCTTTCTGGTGATTAGTTTACATGAATTTCTTATAATTCGAGATACACATCTTAGAGCAGCGGTATAAAACCTTATGAAAATGTCAGTCTATTCGAGTTTTAGACTCCAAGCTAGCTAGCCCTAATTAATTAATATGTTTGTTAGTCTGGGATGACTATCAATTTATCGTTATAAATTCTAAATTCTAAATAATAACGAGAAAAAATGAATAAGCAATTTTCGATTTCATACACGCATGTATCCTTGAGTAATGATCATTGTATTTGATACTTGCTTTTCTTGAATGGTTTTTGCGGTATCATCTTGATTTTTGGCCAGGATTAGATATATATATATTTATTTATTTATTTATATATTTATATATATAGAGAGAGAGAGAGAGAGCGCGCTCCCAGCCTTGCAGAAAATATCCACTTAAAAGAGTATTAATTCCTTTGCTGGGTAGGACGCCAGTTTTATATATGCAAGAAATGTATAACTTGTATATTTATTTTTTAAAATAAAACATATTAATTTAGAGCAAAATTGAACAGAGTAAGCATAACTTTGTTCGATATACCAAACAAAATTTTATTTGATTACTCGATAACACTTCATATTGTAAGTGAATATATATATATGTAATCATAACTTCGTATTTTGCACATAAATTTTTGTTTGATATTTCAATAGTTTACCAGAATTAAAATCAGAATAAGTAAGTTATGCTTTTTCAAAAATGTTAATATGTATCTCTAAAATTTAAAATAAAAATAAATAATTATTAAGAATGATACATAAAATGATAAAATGTGAAAATCGAAGTTTTAAATGTACTATATCTATTTGACATTTCTTTCTCAAACATGAACGTATAATATTTGATACATATGTGTATCATCCAATTATTTGAAGTATATATCATATGTCAAAAGTGATATATGAACCTCTCTCTCTCTCTCCATTGGCTAGAGTTAACACTTTAGACATGTATATATCTCAAACATGAACATATCATATTTGCTATATATATCATTCAAAATTTTAAAGAATTCATTTATTAAAGGTGAGGTATGAACCCATCCGAAACTGAATATGAACCCTTTGGCTAGAGTTAACGCTTTAAAATCATATAGGCAAAGATGAATATCATGTAATTATCAATTTTGCCAAAATTAGCAAAGCTCACGGGGTGTTTGGATGCACCATAAATTGAGTTTTTGTCACAACTTTATATGTTTTGTAATAAATTTGTTAAAACAGACAGTTAACAACTATTACAAATTTATATCCTTATAAAAATGTTATTCTTGGACCAAAAAGAGAGTGTAATCTCTTATGGTATTTCTCCGGTGACAATTTTATGTCATTGTCCAAGTTTACACTTTATTTAATATATTTTTATGATAAAAATATAAAAAAAATTATCGTAAAACTTATGGGGTGTTTGGTTGCATGATAATGAAGGTTTTTGTTTTAATTTTTAAAAATTGTAAGAAAACTTGTTAAAAGAGGTGTTTGGTAACCATGATAATTTTATGTTTTAAAAGTGATTTTCTTATTAAACAAAAAAGAGGGTCTCACCTCTTTCTTTTTTCTTGTGGCCCCCCACTTTGTTTGGTCTTGTGTGGTAGTTACTTTTTTTTGTAATCACATCTCTCCACACATGATAATTTTATGTCATGAGTTGGTTCACTTTTTATTTTAATATAATTTTTTATCATAAAAGTGTACAAAAAATTATCATGCAACCAAACACCCCCATTAACATCCTGCTAAAATATCTTGTGACCCGTATATCCACGTCAGCACAATTCTGTCCGCACATACCGGTTACCAGGGGTCCACGTGGCACCGTAAGCGCAGCATCCACGTAGATGCTGACCCCACACCGTCCGGATATCGTGGTGAAAGGACGAGCGCAGCTGGCATCCCGTTCGGCGGTGCCCCGTCAGCATCACGTCCACCTCAACGGACGGCCCCGATCCGACCGATGCACGGAAAGCCACTGTGTTGTCCGGTCGTCTGATTTGACGTGCGGACGATCTGATGCGGAAATGACGGCAGATGATATTGTCTTAGGGTCTGTTTGTTTGGAGAGAAAACGTGATGCATGCTTCAATTTTCCCGAAAAGACACGCGGCAACTCATTTGGTTGCATGGAAAAGGTTGAATCACGTAAAATATTTTACGAACGTATCCTGGTAATCCGGATTTTGGCATCCGCTGCGGTGCTCGGGATGCCATTTTCGGTGGAAGGTGTATAATATGTCTATTATTTAAAATCAACTTTTTAAATATGTAGATAAAAATTCATTTTATTCTTATGTGTTAAAAAATAAAATAAATTTTTTGAAATGTAATTTTATGATACGAAGTACTTATTCAATAAATTTATTAATAAAAATTTAACTGAAACTTAAGTTTGCAAAATGTTTGAACTATTTTATTAATTAAATTATTTTATATAGAAAACATAATAACACTATGGTGTACTATTATGCAGTATATATTTTATTTAGTTGTCAGATTGTAGGTTTACAATATATGAATTTGAGTAAAGTACTTTTTTATGAAAATTTTTAGTGTTAAAAATATTTTATAATATACTTAATTTAAAAAATATAAATTTTATATTTATAAATTATATTTAAAGACTTCAATAAATAAAATGAGTATACTGTAGTAAAATTTTACTTGAAATTTAAGAATATGATTTATAGATGTTCAAATGACCGGAAATAATTTAAGAAGATAATTTTAAAATAAAAATTAATATATCTTATTTTTAATAAAAATATTTTACTAATATATAAGTAATAAACTATATTTTTTATTTTATTTAAAAATAAATTTTTGTAAATAACTTACTTAACTTATTTTTACATCAAGATTTGATTATAAATAAATAATTGTATCACACAAATATAGATAAAATTATCTTGGTTGTTATGATGTTAGTAGTGCTCAATGAACTTTTCTAAAAAAGTTAACCCAACAACCATCATTGTTTTCAATTTTATGGAAAAGTGCATTCCGGAAAATATTTTTTCTTACATTTTGATTTTACACGTTACCAAATGGACCCTTGCATGAGTCCGCAGAGGGGATCGAGAAGGCAGAAGAAGACGTCTATTTTCAATTTTGATTATTGATATATTTTAAAATTTTAAATAACAAATTTATAAAAATTTTGATTTTTAAAAAATATTAAATTATATAATATTTTATAATGATGAATGTAATAGTCATTTGTTATGAGTAATAATTTAATTAAAATACATATTATTTTACAACTCTTATATATCATATTTTAAAATACAAAAATATTGAAAATGATTTACATGTAACCAAATGACTGAAAAGTGTTTTCGGGAAATTGTTTTACGGACAACCAAATAAAGAATTACATTTTTGGGAAAAAGATTTACGGACAACCAAATGGTGGATTATGTTTCCAATTTCTTTGGAAAAATTACTCCAAAGAAAATGTTTTACGTGATTTTGTTTTTACAAGGATCCAAACGGACCCTTAGCCATGCGAAAGGCGCGTAAGCTCACCGCAGGGTGCGCGGCGTCGGATTCGGATTCGGGTAGTAAAAAAAAGAAAAAGAAAAGATTCGTATTCGTTTCCTTGTCCGGTTCGAGGAAGATCCGAACCGATGGCTCGGGTGCGCGCCGTTGCGGGGGCGGTCGGGTGTTTTATTTTATTTATTCACGTTAGAAATGTAGTTTTGAGTTAAAATGATTATTTAAGTACCTTAAATTTGATTTCGAACAAGAGTTCTCAATCTAAAGTTGAGCTCACATAAAGTTTAGTTGTAAACTCGGATCTAATATTATTTATAAAAACTCAAATTTAAGTGTATCTGTGAAACGCACGCTAAGTTTAAATTTAAATTAAACTTATTCTTAACCATTTTGATAAATAAATTAACTTTGTATAATTATAAATAGTTATGAATTAAGGGCCTATTTAGCACCATAAAATTTTAGAGATAAATCTGATTTATTCCCTAAATTTTGAGGATAAACCTGCGTTATGCCCGAGTTATCCCGTACCAAACATGCCCTAAGTTTCCTACCTTATGAATAGAGGCGGGGTGGCGAGGGTTCCGGCGACGTCTACCGGTGAGAGACACTGGCGGAAGACGACAACTGCCGCGGAGAGAGAAAGAGGGGGGGTTCCAGAGCCCACCGGCGCCCCCACCGGCGGAAGACGACGCCTGAGGCGGAGGACGACTACCGGCGCGTCCTTCCACCACTCATTCATATCTCCTCTTTCTCTGCTTCCCACCTTCACTGCCGGAGGGGGTGCGATAAAAAAAAAAAATCGTCTTTCTTCTCTTTCTATATCCTTCGCCTTCGTTCCGGCGTTCCACTTCCGTCCAAGAGCAGCATTGGGTTCTCCTATCCAGTATCCCCTTCCTTCCCGCACATTCTCCCGTAATCAGGTGCTTCTTTAGTCCTTAGAACAAGCAGAGGGGAGGAACACGAGCAACCAGGGCAAAGAGAGCGGGGGGGAGAGGGGAGATAAGCTGCCCGGATTCGCGTAGAGAGAAAGACGCCCAAACCCCCAGAGAGGTGGGTCTTCGTCCTCGGCTCCCCCTCATACCACGGTCGGTGTTGGTGTTGTGCTGCCGCCGCGAGGGACGGCCGGCCGTCGGGGTGGAGCTGTTGCGGTGGGGGGCCATGGCCAGCATAAGGGGACCGGGCGTGTGCGGCTGATCACAGAAATGGCGCTGTCTGCGCAAGGCCATGCCGGCGGCGGTGGAGGAGAGTCGTCGTCGTTGTTGACGCAGTAGTCTCGAGAAAGAGGGAATCTCCGACCTCTTCATCGTCGTGTAGCCTCTTGCCTGCTTTCGCCTGGCATGGCAACTCGTAGTTCTGCAAACCATGGATATCATCGCCTCCGAACCATGCGATTCGTCTTGAATTTGTTCACAGTGGTGGCTGCCTCCGCATGGTTGTCCCCAACCGGGGCGGCTCCCATGGACAGACACAGCTCGAAGGTGCACCATCACCTGAGGCGGCTCAATAAACCTGCCGTCAAGAGCATTCAGGTGCACTTGGACAAGATCCCTGCTTTCTTGTTTGTTCTCTACACTGAAAATTAGCATTTTTGGTATCCTTTTGGTTTGACCTGATCGGTTATTTTGCACATTTTGCAACTTTTCCTTGAGAAAGAAGAAGATTTTCCTCTCCCATCCCTCCTTTTTGTTACCGGATTTCTCTTGTCTGCAGAAAAATGGCGACTTTACATTCAACTGCTGCTTCTTTCCCTTTGAGATTTGAGATTTTTTTTCCCTTTTGGAAATGCCACCTTTCGGTCTCCTTCTTCTCTGTCATCGTAGGCTTTTCCCGTCCGTTGATTCAAGTTAAAAATCCTATATCTTGCGTAAAGCTCTTAGCTTTTTCTTTTTCTTCAGCTCTTATTCTGTTACGCCTACATGTACTGAACAAATTGTGCGCCTTGTTTTTCCTTGCTCACCTAATTCTTATTCGAATCACCGGCACGCTATATATTCTACTCGGTATCTTCCTCACACTTAAGGGTACTACCGTGTGTTACGGCATCGCTAATCTTTGAATTTTGCAGAGCCCCGATGGAGACATCATCGACTGTGTTCATGTCTCTCATCAGCCAGCTTTTGATCACCCTTTCCTTAAGAACCACACAGTTCAGGTCTGGTTGCGTTGCCTCCGTTTCTAGATTTCTTTGCACCAGTCTCTGCTCTTTGAAAGTCACTTTTTCGATCTTTCAGCTGAGACCTTCTTTCCATCCTGAGGGTCTTCACGATGAGGGCAAAGTCGAGTCAATTTCAGCTCAGAAAACTAACTCCATCGCTCAGATGTGGCACCTGAACGGGAGGTGTCCTGAGAACACGATACCCATCAGGAGAACAAAGAGGGAAGACATTCTCAGGGCAAGCTCGGTGAAAAGGTACGGAAGGAAGAAGCACACAAGCGCTCCCAAACCTAGCTCTGCAGAACCTGATCTGATCAACGAGAACGGTCACCAAGTATGCTTGTGATGTCTTGGCAGCGATTTGAGTGGTCTTTAGCAGTTTCGTTGTCCTTTTTTTCTACTTTCTCATGGTTGTTCTTTCTCTTCTGCTTTCGGGGGTTTTGTGGATCATCGTTGAGTAGCATGCAATTGCTTATGTAGAAGGAGATAAATATTATGGAGCCAAGGCGACCATAAATGTGTGGAATCCAAAGATCCAGCAGCCCAATGAGTTCAGCCTTTCACAGCTTTGGATACTTGGTGGCTCTTTTGGAGAAGACCTCAACAGCATTGAAGCTGGTTGGCAGGTATTCACACCTGTGGCTATAGATAAAAACATTTGAAAATGCCGATTACAATGTGCAGAGAATGCATCGCCCTTTCTGACAAAGGTGATGCAATGCTCATTTTTGCTGATTTTAATGTCTCATTAAACAGGTCAGCCCTGATCTCTATGGTGATAATAATACGAGGCTGTTCACTTACTGGACTGTAAGTTCTATTCTTCTTTGTCCCAACCCCAACCTGTTTGAGTTCTCGTGTTCTTTTGCCTCGTCATCTTCCTCTTTTAGACACTACTAAATAGATTTTTGACTGATAACAGCATCACGTTTCCTTGAGCTTCTCTGTCATCACTCTTAATATATTGCGTACGCATGTGATGAGATGAGAGACTGTCATGTTCTGCTTTGTAGCTTGTTAAAAGCTCCAAGTTAGCTTCTTTTTTTCTTTTTTTTTTTTGGTTTCATACGTTTTGACTAAGTCTTTTCTTCACTCTTGAAAAACCTCAGAGTGATGCTTACCAAGCAACCGGCTGCTACAACCTACTCTGCTCTGGGTTCATTCAGATCAGCAGTGAGATAGCCATGGGGGCGAGCATCTTCCCCATCTCTACCTATCATGGCTCCCAATACGATATAAATATACTTGTCTGGAAGGTAAACATAGACCAACTCATCCATATGCCCTTTGAATACAATGGATTCAAGAAAAGTTCACAGAATCTCTGACAATAGTGCTGGCTTGCTGTGTATGTGCATCTGCAATTAGTTTATTATGGGTTTTATGTTTAGTTTATATGCATGCCCCCAGCCCTTGCCCCCAGGGGAACCTAATTGCAGAAACTCACCGGGCAAACCACTAACGATTCTACCACATTGTCCTCGGCATATTTTTTTCCTCCCCGGTTCCTGCCTGTGAATGCTCTTAGTTCTTATCAGACCGTAGCAGGATGGTAATACTTCGACATGTATAGTTCGAGGTAAAGCACGCAGAATCATGAAGCAAAGATGTTGAAACTGGTTGCTATCAAGCCGTTTTTTTGCAGTATGATTATGCTTTGGATGATTTTGAGTCCCCACCTTTCTCACCAACCATTTTGAATCGAGGGCAGGACCCTCGGGAAGGGAACTGGTGGATGCAGTTTGGGAACGACTACGTGCTGGGGTACTGGCCATCCTTCCTCTTCTCCTACCTGGCGGACAGCGCCTCCATGGTAGAGTGGGGAGGAGAGGTGGTGAACTCCGAGCCCGACGGGCAGCACACGGCCACCCAGATGGGCAGCGGCCATTTCCCCGAGGAGGGCTTCGCCAAGGCCAGCTACTTCAGGAACGTACAGGTGGTCGACGAGTCCAACAACCTCAGGACCCCCAAGGGCGTCGGCACCTTCACGGAGCAGTCCAACTGCTACGATGTGCAGACCGGCAACAACGGTGACTGGGGGAATTACTTCTACTACGGCGGTCCTGGCAAAGGCCCCAATTGCCTGTAATCGATCAAATTAAGCAGCGGCACGGGAAAGAAGGGGGTGGAAAAAAATGTGTTCTTGCCCCCTCCCTCCCTCCCTCTCTCCCTCTTGCCCCTCGGCAACAATGGGCTCTTCTAAGTTCAGCTTGTTGCAGTGAAAAAGGCCTGCAGACAGCCGAGCCATGTTTCGTTTCCGTCTGCCTCCGAGCTGCGTTTGCGATGAATTGTCATGGTGCTCTCGCGCTAATTCTTCCTGTGGATGGATGGGGGTCATCTCTCCGACCGCGCACATGAAGGCCTCCTCGTTCGTCTGAGAGCACAGACCCGCGCAGACGGCGGTGGCCTTCACCGATTAAACCTTGTTTGCGGTGCCATTACGAGATATCAGATCACTCTGTCCTGTCGGCGAACGGATCTGTGCTGTTCGGGTGGGTGTGCATGTGAACGCCGGTCGAAAAAAGCCATCTTTTTTTTCAATAACTCTGCCGCAGAGGTGGGTTGGATTCACGTGTTGTAGAATCTGCGCTCCTTGCTCGAAGAAAAAAAAAAGGGTTTCTTTCCTTGTGGCGACTGCTTACATCAGTTTGACCCTTGTCTTCTTGCCCATAAACCTCCATTATGTTTTTGAAGTTCGTGGCCGCTGGATGGGGCAGGGCTGGCGGTGGATGTGGCCGATCTCCGAGCGAGCAGCCGTTAAAAAATTGTGACTTTTGGTCCTTAGAACTTATTTGTATCTCTGAACATGTTCCGATGAAAATAAAAATATCCGACGAGCTCCCGAAGGTGCTGTTGAAAAATAAGTATCTACCTCGTGAAAACCCTTGAGATGATATAACAAAAAAGATGTTTGATTTTTTTTCTTTTCAAGAATAAAAAAGAAAATTTGCTTGACTAATGACATTTGCTGAGAGCTTTAAGATAAAGACTGTTATTTTTCGAAAGCACCAGATTTCAAACATTTTTTTAGAATTTTTTTCCCTATTTTGAGAGACGTATTTAAAAATATAAACAGTTGTACTTAAAAATTAGACTCCCGGGACCTTGATACGTACCATTCCTCCTCCTCAAGAATCTATAATACCATGCAGCGAGCGGAGACAAGACGCGGGAGACCTTTGCAGAGCCCGTGAGACCTTTGCTGCGCGTCTCAGTCTCAGCGTCGTCGTCTTCCTCGGCTGGTGTCCCTTGCGGGCTCCCTCGGCTCGCCGGAGCTCCGGAAGAGGGAGATGGCGTCGTCGCGTACGCTCGGCCGAGGAGCTGACGCCGGCCCTAGCCGGAGAGAGCCATCTCAGGTAGGGGTGGACACGATTCGATTTGGTCCGATTTAGATCATTTCTTTTTAAATCGAACCAAATTGAATCACCATCCCAAATCAAACCGAATTAATTCGGTTTAGTTCGATTTGGTTCGGTTTAAATTGAAAATAAATAAAGATATTTAAATTAATTATTGTTTTCATAAATATACTAATTTTTATGTTAAAATAATAAAATAAATATTATTTTATTATAAAATTTATAGAAATATTATTTTAATTAATATTATAATAATTTTTATATTTTTTGATTAAATCGGTTTAAACGATTTGGTTTGGTTTAAATTGGTTTGGAGATTTTTCAAATCAAACCAAATCAAAAGGGGGTCCAAACCAAACCGAACCAAATGGGTTGATTCGGTTTGATTTCTCGGTTTGAACCGTTTTGTGTCCACCCCTAGTCTCGGGCGCACTTCTCATGTCAAGGTCTTCTCGGAGAGAGGGACGAAGACAAATCCTCGGATTTGGCTTCTCCATTTTCTGTGCTTAGGGGTGAGTATTAAACGGTTTAAATCGAAAAATTAAATCGAATCGACCTATTTGGTTCTATTCGGTTCGGTTTGAACTATGTTCGGTTTGATTCGATTTAAAAGTCTTTCAAACCGGTTTAAATCAAATCAAACCGATTTAATTAAAAATTTTATAAAATAATTATAATATTATTAAAATTGAGATTTTATCGTTTTATAATAAAATAATATTTATTTTGATTGTTTTTAATTTAAAAATAATTATCTATATGTATAAATAATTAATTAAAATATTTTTATATATTCTCGATTTAAATCGAATCAAACAGAATTGAAGTCGATTTGATTTAGTTTGATTTGAGGAGTTGAATCGATTTGATTCGATTAGGAAAAAAATAACTTAAATTGAACTAAATCGAACCATGCTCATCCCTGTCTGCGCTTGTTTGATGGCTCCGGTGCTTCGTAGGGATGTCAACGGGTCGGATACGGGTCGAATAATAGTAGTATCCGTATCCGTATCCTATAAGAAAAAAGTGTATCCACTTGCTGTTCGTTAACTATCGGTATCGGGTGTATCCTCGAACCGCATTTTTCTATCCGCTTAAAAACGGTTTACGATCGGATAACGGATGGTTATCGAATATATAAAGAGATAACATACGTATAATACAACCTAGCAAAATAAAGAAGTAAATATAATTTTACCGATAAAGACACACATAAAAAATATATATATATTACGATTAAAAGTATCTATTTATAGCAATGAACAAAAAAAATTTCTTAATTATATATCTATCACAAAACATGAGATATAGAAAAAAATTTACAAGTCCATAGTAAAATTAATTTTTGAGTCTGTAGTAAATGATCAGATGTGCAACACAAAATATGAGATAGAAAAAAAATCTTAATTACATGTCCAAAATAATACATGTCCAACATAAAATATGAGATAGTCGATTTGTAGCAAAAGTGCGTACGTGGATTGCACCATCAAGAAACAGAAGAGGATGAAAACATCACTGTTAGACGTCAAAACAAAGGTTATCCAATGTTAAGATCTCAAGGAAGAGGGTGAATCGGTGAGTTAAGAACAATAAGATTTTCTAGATGGGTCATATATACTTAGATGTCATAAATTGTGAGTTATATCGTATTATGTATTAGTTAGCGAATACGGATAACGGTTTTCGGGTTCGGTTTATGGTGTATCCATGACCGTATCCGCTAAGATAACGTTAATCGGTAAACGAACGTTAATAACTTATTCGGAAAATTTAAACTATCCACTTGATGTTCGTTAACTAACGAACGGATCGGATAATCAGATAATCGGTAACCATTGACATCCCCAGTGCCTTCTACTCTGCGATGATTTTGGCAAGGCGCTCTCTTTCTTTCTCTCTCCTCTTTTTATATATATAGAGAGAGACATAATATACTGTCCAAGCGAAACCCTAAACGCTCTGGTGGTGTTGCTCTTGTCGGTGTTCCTGTTCTAGGCATTACAGCCGCCGCCGCCGCCGCCGCTGCCTCATTTGCTCTTCCTTCTTTCTTTCCTTCTCGTTGGTAAAAGAAGCCGAAGAGCCGCCCCCAAGAGTAGCCGCATGGCGCTCCCGTGTCATGCCTGGCTTAGTTAGGGGGCGCAGATCGACGACGGGAGGCCATGTCTCCGCCCTCAGGCCTATTTGAGGGGATCCCGTCGCTCTCCCTCGCGGCATCCTCCAAGCAGCCTTAGACAACCTCCGCTGGTCTCTGAACTCATCTGCTGATCCAAGCAATCCCTGGTTTTCTCCCTTGTTTTCCGATCAAAATGTTGTCTGGATCATTCCGTCCATTACTTTTTTTTCTTTCGATCTTACGTATCTGCGATCGTCGCCTCTAGAATAACCGGGTGGACGTCGCGGAAGGAAGAAACCTTTTTCCATCGGCTGGGTCTCCATCCGGTTCAGACGGAGGCGTAAATCGAGTTTTTGAAGCATTTTGAGGGGGGGAGAGAAAGATCCATTTCCCTCCACCCTCTCTTTTAGATTGCTTCGGATATCTCTTTGCCGGCTGTTTTTTTATTTCCCCCCGTTCTAAAAAGGATTTGGAATGCAAACCATATCGTCCATCGTTCTTCAGAATGCACACCTGCCTCTGGATCGGCCGGCCGGTGAGGTCTGTTCTCTGGATCATCTTATAAGATTAATTTTAGGTGGTAGAGAATAGGCCTGTCAAATGGGCGGGGTTAACCCATCGGCCCGTCAAATATTCGGACATGGGCCGGGCTCAAGCCCTTCAAGGAAATTAAACGGGTTGCTCGAATAAGCTTGGCCCTCGTTTCTATTCAGTCGACGGCCCGTGGATCTGGCCCGTCAAAAGCCCGTCAGCCCGTCACGGAGGCTGGAGCCCTAGAGAAAGCACAGCGTCCCGGCGGCCGGCGATGAGCTACAGCCTCCAGCGAAAGCGGCGACCAGCATCCCGGCAAGCCGTGAGCAGCATCCGTAGCGAAAGCACAGCGTCCCGGCGGCCGGCGGTGAGCTAAAGCCTCCAGCGAAAGCGGCGACCAGCATCCGGGCAAGCCGTGAGCAGCATCCGTAGCGAAAGCACAGCGTCCCGGCTTTGCCAGAGGGGGAGGAGGGAGAGATTGCCCATTGCCGGCGATATAGATCTGGGGCATTGCTGCTTCGCCGGAAGGACGGAAGCGATGGCGGGCGTGGTCGTCGGTGGGGTTGGAGAGGACCTCCGTCACCGTCGGCAGGAGGAGAGCCCCGGAGGGGTGGACGGGGCGACGGGCGGCGGGAAGCAGGAGAAGATGGGGGGAGGTGGTGAGCGGCGCCGCCTGTCCCGCCACGAGCTGCACCACGGGAAGGGTTCGTGGACGGCGGCGTTCGTGGCCGTCGATTACCTATTCCTCTTCATTTTCTTCGGCTTGCTCTGCTTTTTCCTGTTTCAGATCTGGCGCGGAGCCAGCGGCGGCGGCGAATCATTCGCCTAATACCTTCGTTCTCTTAATGGTTGGATCGCTCGAGGAAAGCAAAACCCTGATATTTTCGTTCCGGCGATCTGTTTTCTTCCACATTGACGTTGTTATTCTTCGATTTATGAATATGAAGGGCTGATGCTTGAAAAGATGCAGAATCCCATGGTCGTCAGAGCAATGCACTCCGGAGGATTCTGTAGACGATGCAGAGAAATACGTGGCACCAAGGATATCCGGTTCGCCATGAAAATGGGAATTCTGTTCTAAATATTGCCCGTCTTTTTCCATAACAGGGTGCATCTTACGGTGAAGCTCGATAGAAACTCCCATCTTCGCATCTTTCCATGCCAAGGTACCCTTCATCGTGACCTCTTTCGCAATAAAGTTTTTTTTTCTGCTGGTGTTGGTTATCTTATGTCCTGTTTAGTTAAAGTTTTATTTTTGATATTATATTAATATTAATATTAATATTTTTAAATGTTGAAATATTAATATCAAAAATATTATAAATTAACATTTATATTACATAATATATTTTGTTTGCACTGCAAATTTTAAAATTGATGTAATTAATCAAACATCTTTTAATAATTTTTATCAATATCAATTTTAAAATTGATAGTGATAAAAATATTTAATAATGCTATCAAATAGAGTGTTAGATATTGATTGGTTCGAATACAGGAAAGGTAATGTTTTGATAGATTAGAGATTCAGCGATAAAATAAGGTAGTGCTTGCTCCGTTTGGCTCGAGTATTAGAAATAATATATATATATATATATTTACGACAGACAAAGTATCAATAAAAAAATTGAACACTAGTTTAAAATTCACAAACAAAATCAGGCCGAGTGTTAGTTTGAACTTCATGAATGAGCTTGTGTCAAGTTTTACGAACCGATTCATACCAAGCACGGAGTCAGGGCAGGATTGATTTATTTGACTTCCAATTTAAACTTGGTTCTATCGTGAAAGTGAGTAATTTGAACACTCGAATATATCCTGACTTTAAATGAATTTAACTAGTTCGAGCAAAATATAATATTTATCTGACTATTTGGCACCTTACCAAACATGGGACACAGGTTTTAATTGTTTTAATGCTTCCCTTTTGTTCTCTCAAGTTTTATTCCCAGATTTAGAGTTATGTGAAATTTCTGCCTCTTGAGCTTGCTTTCTTCTTAACAGGGTGATTATGATATGTTGGCTGGATCAAATTTGAACTTCATTTGATAAGTCGATTGGATTTGATTACAGTTTAATATCCAGATTTTACTTTAAACTAAGACACAGGATCGCCTGAATACTTTTCCAAAGGGACCTCAAAATGGCCTTCTTTAGGAATTTTTGTCTAACGTGGCATTATGCATGTGATATGGAATTGTTCTTTAAGAGCATCAACATTAGATTACAAATATGATGTAAAAGCTAATGGAGTATGCTACTCCCAGGTATCTTTGCGCCGTAGGAATGGCAGGATTCTGGCCAGAAGTCTGGTCTCCAGTTTGCCATCCTCCATGGCAATTGCAGCTTCACCAAGGAACAGTCTGTTGCCTAGTCTGAGTTCTGTTGATTCCAGTGGACTATTTCTTCAAGATATATAACTGGAGGAAGACCAATTTTATTTTGTTCTATTTCCTGATCATCCCCATTAACCTTCTTGCTTTACTTTTGTATCAGTAGAGTTATATCTACTGCTCAAGCAACCGTATAAGGATTCCCTTATGAGACATTTAAACAGGAAATTGATATGAGTTAAACCTATGTTTGAGCTGCTTTTTCTGAAGGCTGATCTTGCTTGGATGGTTTGTCATGATTATGTTTCCTGTATTGACTTTCGTAGTTTTCATACAATGTATAGGATATTATGTTTCCATTCCTTTTATGTCCCTAGATCTATTTGTTATTTTCTGTTCATTTTTTAAAGTTGTCGGATGCTGTGATTGCAATTGATATTTCCAAGAACTCCTTTGTGAGATGCTATTATTATATTTTTGGTTCTTCAGCATCTTGACAAAGGGAATTTATTATGGCAATAGTGTTATGGGGTGTTTGGTTGCATGATAATTTTTTGTACATTTTCATGATAAAAAATTGTATTAAAATAAAAAGTGAACCAACTCATGACATAAAATTATCATGTTTGGAGGGATGTGATTACAAAAAAAGTAACTACTACACATGACCAAACATAAAATTTGGTGAGACCCTCTTTTTTTGTTTAAGAAGAAAATCACTTTTAAAACATAAAATTATCATGGTTATCAAACACCTCTTTTAACAAGTTTTCTTACAATTTTTAAAAATTAAAACAAAAACCTTCATTATCATGCAACCAAACACTCCATTAGTGTTATATATCTATGTGTTATAAAACCCGTAGGTACTTTTATATTTCACAAATTGACAGGTGTTCTGTTTTTTTTAGATTTTATATTTAGTTGAATTATGAAATTTACGGATGATTTTATAATCCCTTTATGATTTTTAAAAAATTTTATATTTTTATTAATTTTATGATATTTGTAAAATTTACTATTTATAACTGTTTTACAAAACTCAAGTCCGTTGGGCTAACGGGCTTTGGCGGGCTAAAGCCCATTTAAACAATCTAAGCCAGTTGGGCTTTTTACATGGGCTTGGGCTTGGGCTCTATATATGTGGGCTTAAGTAGGGGTGTCAATGGGCCGGGCTTGGGCTGGCCCGGCCCAAGCCCACTTAAGCCCACATATATAGAGCCCAAGCCCAAGCCCATGTAAAAAGCCCAACTGGCTTAGATTGTTTAAATGGGCTTTAGCCCGCCAAAGCCCGTTAGCCCAACGGACTTGAGTTTTGTAAAACAGTTATAAATAGTAAATTTTACAAATATCATAAAATTAATAAAAATATAAAATTTTTTAAAAATCATAAAGGGATTATAAAATCATCCGTAAATTTCATAATTCAACTAAATATAAAATCTAAAAAAAACAGAACACCTGTCAATTTGTGAAATATAAAAGTACCTACGGGTTTTATAACACAGAGATATATAACACTAATGGGGTGTTTGGTTGCATGATAATGAAGGTTTTTGTTTTAATTTTTAAAAATTGTAAGAAAACTTGTTAAAAGAGGTTGATAACCATGATAATTTTATGTTTTAAAAGTGATTTTCTTCTTAAACAAAAAAAGAGGGTCTCACCAAATTTTATGTTTGGTCATGTGTAGTAGTTACTTTTTTTTGTAATCACATCCCTCCAAACATGATAATTTTATGTCATGAGTTGGTTCACTTTTTATTTTAATACAATTTTTTATCATGAAAATGTACAAAAAATTATCATGCAACCAAACACCCCATAACACTATTGCCACAATAAATTCCCTTTGTCAAGATGCTGAAGAACCAAAAATATAATAATAGCATCTCACAAAGGGGTTCTTGGAAATATCAATTGCAATCACAGCATCCGACAACTTTAAAAAATGAACAGAAAATAACAAATAGATCTAAGGACATAAAAGGAATGGAAACATAATATCCTATACATTGTATGAAAACTACGAAAGTCAATACAGGAAACATAATCATGACAAACCATCCAAGCAAGATCAGCTTTCAGAAAAAGCACCAAACATAGGTTTAACTCATATCAATTTCCCGTTTAAATGTCTCATAAGGGAATCCTTATACGGTTGCTCGAGCAAGAGATATAACTCTACCGATACAAAAGTAAAGCAAGAAGGTTAATGGGGATGATCATGAAATAGAACAAAATAAAATTGGTCTTCCTCCAGCTTATATATCTTGAAGAAATAGTCCACCTGGAATCAACAGTAACTCGACTAGGCAACAGATCGTTCCTTGGTGAAGCCGCAATTGCCATGGAGGATGGCAAACCGGAGACCGTACTTCGGCTGAATCCTGCCATTCCTACGGCGCAAAGATACCTGGGAGTAGCATACTCCATTAGCTTTTACATCATATTTGTAATCTAATGTTGATGCTCTTAAAGAACAATTCCATATCACATGCATAATGCCACGTTAGACAAAAATTCCTAAAGAAGGCCATTTTCGAGGTCCCTTTGGAAAAGTATTCAGCGATCCCGTGTCTTAGTTTAAAGTAAAATCTGGATATTAAACTGTAATCAAATCCAATCGACTTATCAAATGAAGTTCAAATTTGATCCAGCCAACATATCATAATCACCCTGTTAAGAAGAAAGCAAGCTCAAGAGGCAGAAATTTCACATAACTCTAAATCTGGGAATAAAACTCGAGAGAACAAAAGGGAAGCATTAAAACAATTAAAACCCGTGTCCCATGTTTGGTAAGGTGCCAAATAGTCGATAAATATTATATTTTGCTCGAACTAGTTAAATTCATTTAAAGTCGTGATATATTCGAGTGTTCAAATTACTCACTTTCACGATAGAACCAAGTTTAAATTGGAAGTCAAATAAATCAATCTCGCCCCTGACTCCGTGCTTGATATGAATCGGTTCGTAAAACTTGACACAAGCTCATTCATGAAGTTCAAACTAACACTCGGCCTGATTTTGTTTGTGAATTTTAAACTAGTGTTCAATTTTTTTATTGATACTTTGTCTGTCGTAAATATATATATATATTATTTCTAATACTCGAGCCAAACGGAGCAAGCACTACCTTATTTTATCGCTGAATCTCTAATCTATCAAAACATTACCTTTCCTGTATTCGAACCAATCAATATCTAACACTCTATTTGATAGCATTATTAAATATTTTTATCACTATCAATTTTAAAATTGATATTGATAAAAATTATTAAAAGATGTTTGATTAATTACATCAATTTTAAAATTTGCAAAGGAAACAAAATATATTATGTAATATAAATGTTAATTTATAATATTTTTGATATTAATATTTCAACATTTAAAAATATTAATATTAATATTAATATAATATCAAAAATAAAACTTTAACTAAACAGGGCATAAGATAACCAACCCCAGCAGAAAAAAAAACTTTATTGCGAAAGAGGTCACGATGAAGGGTACCTTGGCATGGAAAGATGCGAAGATGGGAGTTTCTATCGAGCTTCACCGTAAGATGCACCCCTGTTATGGAAAAGACGGGCAATATTTAGAACAGAATTCCCATTTTCATGGCGAACCGGATATCCTTGGTGCCACGTATTTCTCTCGCATCGTCTACGTAATCCTCCGGAGTGCATTGCTCGACGACCATGGGATTCGCATCTTTTCAAGCATCAGCCCTTCATATTCATAAATCGAAGAATAACAACGTCAATGTGGAAGAAAACAGATCGCCGAACGAAAATATCGTGGTTTTGCTTTCCTCGAGCGATCCAACCATTAAGAGAACGAAGGTATTAGGCGAATGATTCGCCGCCGCCGCCGGCTCCGCGCCGCATCCGAAACAGAAAGCGAGCAAGCCGAAGAAAATGAAGAGGAATAGGTAATCGACGGCCACGAACGCCGCCGTCCACGAACCCTTCCCGTGGTGCAGCTCGTGGCGGGACAGCGGCGCCGCTCACCACCTCCCCCATCTTCTCCTCGCTTCCCGCCGCCCGTCGCCCCGTCCACCCCTCCGGCTCTCCTCCCGCCGACGGTGACGGAGGTCCTCTCCAACCCCACCGACGACCACGCCCGCCATCGCTTCCGTCCTTCCGGCGAAGCAGCAATGCCCCGCATCTATATCGCCGGCAATGGGCAATCTCTCCCTCCTCCCCTCTCGGCAAAGCCGGGACGCCGTGCTTTCGCTACGGATGCTGCTCACGGCTTGCCCGGATGCTGGTCGCCGCTTTCGCTGGAGGCTTTAGCTCACCGCCGGCCGCCGGGACGCTGTGCTTTCGCTACGGATGCTGCTCACGGCTTGCCGGGATGCTGGTCGCCGATTTCGCTGGAGGCTGTAGCTCATCGCCGGCCGCCGGGACGCTGTGCTTTCTCTAGGGCTCCAGCCTCCGTGACGGGCTGACGGGCTTTTGACGGGCCAGATCCACGGGCCGTCGACTGAATAGAAACGAGGGCCAAGCTTATTCGAGCAACCCGTTTAATTTCCTTGAAGGGCTTGAGCCCGGCCCATGTCCGAATATTTGACGGGCCGATGGGTTAACCCCGCCCATTTGACAGGCCTAGGCTTAAGTGGGCTTGGGCCGGGCCAGCCCAAGCCCGGCCCATTGACACCCCTAGTAGAGAACACTTGCGTTGGTCAACACTCTGATCCACTCGGATCAATCCGACGAGCTGGGACAGAACCAGGTCAATCCGACAAGGATTTGTAAAGCTTGTCGAATGCGAATTTCGGCTGTACGCCCATCGCACTGGTTCAGTTGCAGGCTGTTCTAATGTGGTCTTCCGAATTCATTAACTGAAAACTAGGAATATTCATCAACTGTGAAAGCTAAGAAAATTCCTCAACAGAGAGCTAAAATGTAACGGTTCTGTGTTTCTGCTCGAATATGCAGGTTTTGAAGGCACAGGGAAGTGGAGCATAGAAGCTCTTGGAATCAAACTTTTGATGTAGAGTAGTTATATAAATCTGAACATCAACGGGACTACATTTTTTTTTTTTTTGATGCAAAGGAGAAGAAAGCAGAAACGTACTGACTCGTTGGATTCAATTTTTAAAAAATATTAATAAGGAGAAAGTGCATTGGTTTATCGGCCGTCGTCCGAGACTGATGAGCCATCGCCATGGGAGCCCAACTGACCTTCTTGTACGTAGTAAACTCCAGAGATGATCATCTCAGTTTTCAAGAGGAAGGAATATCTTCAGATTTTAATAAAAGAAAGATCACTGTGCTGGTCACTTAAGTGACCAATAGTGAATTGTAAGATGTCGATAACAGGTCAACTGTTGTTGGTAACAAGTAAACAAGTCAGTGAACTGTTATTAAATCAGTAATGATTTTTTACAAATTTGTTACTGAATTAATACAGTTCATTATAAATGAATAATAATGTTACTCACTTAATACAGTTCATTATAAATGAATAATAATGAGTTAGTGAGACGTCAATAACTGTTTAAATTTTTTTTTGATACTAATTTATCACCTAAGTGAGTTAAAGTCGTGATCGATTTTCACTAAGGATCGAAGGTACTTCACCCGAAAATTGAGTCAATCCATTCTCTGTAAACGCCCAACCCTGGGCTCGTTCGCACCACCGCGTTCAAGGAGACAATGGATGGACCGACTAGCCGCGTTGTTACAGCCATGGAACTTGTGCCCGTTTCGGTGATATCATATAACAGCAAAAAACTCGTGCGGCCACGACGAAGTTACCATGTTACGGCAGGTCTTGCTCTAGATATGAACGTGTAGGGTGGCGTCTGCTCGCTTATTACCGGATGCCCGTTAACTTGGAGAATATCATGGACAGTCTGAGGAACTTCATTTAATAATACGCAGTAAAACTGCGACAAAGTATACTTTCCACAAGGTCGCCATCCCATCCTCCAGGCGGAAACCCTAACGCCATGGACGGGCTGCCAACTCCATTTTCTTTTACAACCCCCTTTTTTGGCTCAACGGATTTACAAATAATTTTCCGACTCCCATTATATCTTTTTTTTTCTGGACAACAATTTACACTCTACACTCAAAATACTTCAGCCCGCCTCCCGGAGCAGCCATCCTCGACCAATGAAGAGCCTCCCCGTCGTAGAAATACAAGCAAAAGGAATGTTCTTTGATACATGTATAAAGAATGGGCGAAACCAATGAAGAGAAGCATAGACAAGACAAATTGGCCAGAAGAATGACTAGGACGACAAGACGGACTGCAGGGCAAGCTGCTGCTGCGGGTGCAGGGATGACCAGGTGGACGCCAAGACGGCCGGTGGCAGCGTCTGTTGGAGCTGCCGCAGGATGCTGATAATTCGGCCGCTGGTCTGCTCTGTGGCCAGATCGCTGCCGGCGCACAAGATCTATACCAATATATATATTGACACAAGGTTCGGTCATAGCGGGATAAATCAACAGAACATTTACTACTAATATTCCCGGCAACTTATCCAATTAAAATAACAGAAATAAGGAAAGTGACAAAAATGGAAACGACGGGAACTGGAAGATTTTACTTATTAAGGGAAACAAGGTATTATGAGTCTAGCTAAAGTGAATGAAACTATCCGGGATGGCAACATGGAACCACACAGCAAAACACAAGCATTATTTCAGTAGATTGGCAAGCTAACAATTGAAGGACAAATAGATTGTGTTATATGACTTCTAAAACCCCGGCATCCAAAATAGTAGGGTATACTCGTGTACGAACATCAAGAATATCTGAAATTGTAAAAAAAATACGTGCTCTTAAAAGGTAAGGTAACACGCCTATTTGATACCAGCGGACGCCTGGGATACTCAGCATCAGAAGAAAAATATTCACTACTCATTTTAAGGGTGAAATAATGGCGAACATGAGTACAATATAACGTTCAAAACACAACTCCAGCTTGCCCAAGACAAACTGGGCGCAACTCTCATTTTTAAGAGATGGAGAGTAAGAGATGCAAAGGCAACGAGGGAAGGACAGAAAAAGAGGAGGGTAAGAGTGTGTGTATATATAAAGGCAAACACACACAAACAGAGAGAGAGAGAGGGGAGGTTAAAAGTGGGAGAGGATCTGAGAGGTACGAAGAGTTTTCTTTTCTTTTTCATTGTTTTGTGGTTTGGGTGAGGCGGTAACGTAGCACCCTAGAATGGTTCTAACATTGATACCAATCAGAAAAGCGTACTGCACCTGCCTAACCTCCAATGGTGGTAGCTGCGTGCTATAGAGGACAAAAGCAGCAGCTTGACAGAAGGTTCTTGGGTGGGTAATTTGCTCAGGTGAACCATGGCTTCTATGTTGCTGAATCGGTCGGATGAAAGTGCAGTGTATCCAGTAACACAATGCTGGAGGCGACTACGGTGAATGCCCCAAAGCTATGCTAGCACTGGAGGCAATCTTTCGAGATGATGTGGCCCAAGCAGAGTTCGAAGGAAGGGCTGCCTCATTTTTTAGAATAAACGTTATTTTTAGTAGATAGAAACAAATTTTGAAGGTATCACCGGTTTATCTACCAGGGAAAAACAAAAAGCAGAAAGAAATATAAATGCAGCTTTTAAGAATCATTAAGTACCTCAGTAAAAACTGAAACAATCTTGGGAAGACATTGATTGTTGGGACCTAAAATATCCCTATCCGACCTGCACATTTTTATACAAACATACACAGGTCAATAACAAATACAGCTAGCATAATTAGTCAAAAATTCCTGCAAATAGCTCGCCTATAGGAATAAGAAAAACCAAGATTCTACAAATAAGATAGCTAATATTACCTCTCTACCATGGAACACAATAGTTCATGCACCACTTTGGCCTCTATGAGATCACCTTTTATTGGCAAGCAGCACAACCATGCAGGAAATACCTGTTAAATATCAACAAGATTTTTGCACACCCCCAAGATTTAAAAATTGATTTCAGATTTCGATAATACATCAGAGCTAGAAATGACAGCACATTTTTTCTTTTGTCATTGATAAATATCGCAATGTGCCAAGTTCCAATTGGCAGAGAATAGTACAAATTTGAACATGTGATAGCAGAAAGTGCGTACTTAATATGTGCATATTCATGCATGTACATGCACACACGTGCCACTTGCACCAGCGCCTGCCAACTGTAAACTGGATCATCCAGGGATAAGCCAGATGGCCCAGATTAGCTGAACCAGAGGGAACAGGTCCCAACATGACCAGCCAATACTGCAAATGATGACAGCGAATGGATCCAATCCAACAAAAACATGCATTTGATGCAATGCCATATGTATGATGAAAAAGTGTTCGAATGAAGCAAACACCCCCATGTGGTGGACTGAGAATAAATGATAGAACTTAGAATCATGTGTTAAAAGGATGTTGAAATACGCTCTTAGCAGGCCCTAAGTAGAAAGAAGTCACAGTTTCACTTTTTGACTTAATACTTGATAGTAACAAGAAGCAGAAGAGTTTATAACATATAGGTCCTTATAATCTACCTTGATTCCAAACATGTGGCGGTATTCTCAAATCAATAAAAAAACTAAATTCTTGTTCCATTCCAAAATTAGTCCAGCCGTCAATACACAATGTTTTTAATCAAACCCCAGAGTTAACTAAACTGAACCCTAAAGCAAATGACAAATTTACACCCAATGCATCCAAGTTTCCACCACCCATCGCTGCCTCATCCCCTCCCAATCCCCATATTTGTTCCCCCCCCCCCCGTCCACCATCTAGTTCTGCCAGAACCATAGTCCTACCCGCGGCCAGACCAATACCTAGAACCATTCCCACTTCCACATCTAACCCCCTGTTCTCCCTCCTCTTGGCAGAGCCCACACCACACAAGCAGCAACAAGGTCACCTTGGCCACCTGAGGCAGGCATTCCTGGTCGGAGAGTATCATCCTCGCATGGGGGGAGATGAGATGAGATTGTAAGTTAACAAGGGAGTATTTTTGTAAGTTCAGAAAGTTTTATGTTAAACCTAATGGTGTATGCTAAGATTTCACATATTTTTAAACAACTTTGAGAATACGGAGACATTAGGAATTAAAGTAAATTATAGAGATCAGTGTGTAAAAACCTTAAGCAAAAGTATAATAAATGGACACATAAAAAAGAACAAAACTAGTGGTCAAGGACCAAAACTAGTGGTCAAATAAAATGACCCTTGAGTAAATTCACACAGATGAACGCAGGCTTTCAATCAGCCTGGTCCAGTTTACAAGAAGCCAAATCGTAGTACCAAATTTTTCTAAAATACACTGGAGGGCCTAGACACTAACTTTTCAAAAACATGGATGAAGAGCATGCATCCAACAAGTCGTGTGTAAAAACATTTAAGGCATGCAAAACAGGCATAAAATCAGCTAAAGAAGAGAACAAATTCACAGGAGTGAACAAATAAAATACATATCAAAGTGTACAAGTGCGTTTAGGTTTTTAAGAAGTTTCAGACTGCTGGCATGGTACGCAATAATTCTGTCAAAAATCATATGCGTGATGCCACAAAATATTAACTTGAACATTCAAGATTTTGATTCCTTAACCACATTTTAAGGTATCCATTTGTTGATGCAATTGTGATATCAGGAACTGCACAATGCATTACTCTTGAGGGCACTGAGACCCTTAACTGAAAAGAATGATCTCCACTACATTATTAAGTGAGAAATGATACCTGGGCTGTGTCAATGCTGTCACGATGAAATTGACAATTTTTTCCTAAAGCAGAAACAGCATTGTCATATGCCATTAAGTTGTCTGATTGAAGTGCATCAGGATGCCTTATAACAACATTTATCCTCGAAAGCGCCTCTGCAAGATGAGAATATCAGGAACGGGACAGGTGAATGTGTTACATGTTCTGCAACAAATATAAGACTCACCACGAACCAGAGGTCTAAAGACAGATCCACCAAACTCGGCACAAACACCAATTCCGTAGACAGCAGCCTGGAGACCATATATGAGTTGGTACTAAAAATATTAATTAAGAAAAACACCAATTGTAAGTATATAGTACAAGATTGAACCTGTCGAACATCAGGACTCTCATCATTGCATGCTTCTAATAAAAATGGGATATTGGTATCATAATATCTGAATAGAAATAGACGACTTGTCACAAGATGTTATGAAATAGAATGCAGTTGATCAAACTAGAAAGGAATCAATACTTGAGAGCTGCTTCTCGACATTGTTCTGCAACATCATCAAAAATACAAATTGCGATCCTCCTCTCTTCAGCTGTCTTGTCCTTACCCTTGATAGCATAGTCATTACAATAACTAAGAAACTGGAAGAACTAAAATTTTGACAGTACAACATAAAATAAAATGAAGCTAAACATAAAAATATAAGCACAGTCAAACATCCTCAGGATCGAGAGAGTATTGGCCTGGAGGAGGGGTGTCACTCACAGCAGTGAACCACTGCACCTTCCCCGCTCGTCGTGCATATTGTATCCACCGATAATGGGTGGATCCAGCACTTGCAAGTCTGTAGGATTCAATATGCATGAAGTTGGCAGACCCATGAGAACCGATACTCAGAAGTTGCCGGGTCTGGTTCCTCCTTCCCGGCTAGATTTGGGCAACACAGTCACACTTCCACCACCAGGACTTTTTTGCCAGGTTCTTGCTGCCCCTCCACTGGGAAATGGTCCAAAATACTTTTCTTATTCTTTTATTGTTTTCACAAAGTTTGGAAGAACTGATCCAAACTTTTATTGTTACATGAAAAGACACTCAGCTCAGGGAGACAATTTAGTAGCTAACATCGACAGTTACCTTACATGAGTCCTTAAATTTCTTCACCATTTTCTCAAGAAGCTCTTCAGCTAATTTGTATTGTTCAGTCCTTTCATACATTCCCAGGAGAGCTAAATGCAGCCTTTTGGCATCACAATACTGTAAGGCTCTTTGGAAAATTTTCTTAACTACCTCCTGAGAGTATAACAAAATTATATAACTTCATTTACACTGTAAACGACATGGACTATTCATGAGTTTCCGCTTACCTCTTGTGGCCTCCCGTACTCATTCTCTAAGTTGATATATGCTACCCAAATATTCAGCTTCTCATCCTCTTCTCGGATATTTATGGTTTTCAAAGCCCTTCGGAAACAAGCTAGTCAACAATTGAGAAACATTGACATACCTCGGTAATCTATAGCATCTTACATAAAATGGGTCAATTAAACATCAGAAAAAAATGTATTCAATATGAACTAATAATAGTACAACTGACATTGCAGAGATACAATTATGGAGCTGCCCTCTTCTTGAAAGCAGGACATACTTTCACCGCACATGTTTTGATTTGACAATATTGTCGATAGCAACAGCTATAAATACCCAATTGCCAAGTCCCTACTTCCAATACAACAGGTTTCTGTTGTGAGCCTAATATTGGATCCTGTCAAGAGAATAGACGTTAAACATGGTAACGGAAAGTGGAAGTGACCTTTCAGCAACTGTGCGCGCCTTTTCAACATCAGCAAGTGAAAGCATGAAGGCCATGTATTTTATCCAGACATAACTACTGTTTGGGGAGCTTCTGGCAAGCTTCTCAAATTCATCTTCGGTTATAGGGATCTCCTTCTGCAGTCTTCTTTTCTCGGAAGCGCTGATCTCCAGCTCTCTGTTCAAAGAAATTAAAGATATAAACTTAAGTATCATGGAACGTCTACGACTAGAACAAGAAGTGTAGTGACGAACACACGTCTTCCTTCTCTCTTCTTTTCCGATTTCTGCCATCCCTTTCAGCAACTGCAGTCTTCTCGCCGGGGGCAACCTGTCTTTCAGTAGCTCTGATGTCCTCATCGGGAGCACTGGCATCCGTAAGCACGGCCTCCGGCGGAGGAACATAAGACCTCGACTCTGTTTCTCCAACGGTTCGGCAGTAACAATTTGGCATATTGCCGCACAGACCACATGCAGAAGTTCTACATTTCCCGGCTTGATCACACAAATGCACGCAGTAAACAAAAGCATCTGCAACCAGTTATGAAGAAGAAACAACCTGTTCACGATGATCTTCCGGAACAGTGGCACGTCATACAACAATGCAGATGAAGCAAATTCTGCTCCTGGTGCGGCCCCCAGCCCCCGCGAAGAAGTGTCGGTGCGAGAGGAGGGCGCTTAGATGAAAATCGGCGGCTAATGTGGCTGCTCCCCCTTCCCGGTGAAGCTGCGATGAGGTCCGCCGCCGGTAGGGAAGAGAGATTCTGAACCCTAGAATGCTTAGATGAAAATTATAGCGGTGAGGATAGCAGGGACATAATAAGCAAGTAGATGTCATTTGAGGGGAAGCTTCAAGCCTTCGACATTACCGTATTAGTAATACTAATACATATATATTAATTTGCCTATAGATCAGACGGACCTAGCAGAACATCCATTTTAAATTGCTCAATAACTCATTGGAAAAAAATTCGATTACAAAAAAAAAACAAATTATAAAAAATAAAAATTAGTCGTTAATTTTTTTACAAAAAAATGGTGTCTGCTAATAATCAGAAGATAAAACGAGTGTTCATGGTTACCTTTGTTTTTATTTTTGAACATTTGTTCTCAAATTAAATTATCTCTTAGACCAAATTAAATCGAATTAAATTAATTCGATCTGATTCTGTTCAAGTTATATTTTACCAATATATATTAGATATGTCAATATGTAATTTTATTTTATTTGTTATAGATCATATTCTATCGAAATTTAGTGTACATAGTTATACATTCCATTAATTTTGTCACATAGGTTGATTCTCTGTCTTATGACGAATTACAGGTTAGACTTCAGCCAATTATGATGAATCAAAATTAGGCCCGAGGTGATATATTTGTTTTAACTTAATTGGATATTTTTAGTTTCGTGTCCAAGATCTTATATGATTCTTTTCAAGATACCTGTATATTCATGCCTTGTTTTTTTTATAGTTATATAACGTATCTACATGTAATAATCGTCGAACACTTTGTTTTTATTTTTTTTGTGTAATGAGTGCTAAACATCAATTTTTTTTAACAAGTGTGGTTACCTAAACATATTTTTGTAACAAACACCCTATCACACACCGTTTAATAAAACTCACTACCATTCGATATCCGCAATCTATTTTCCCTTTTCCAAGATTGTTCTGGTGAAATGTGTCACGACCCGGATTTTGACATGCACAGCGGAAGATAATCCGGCGCCGTAACCCTTGAAATATATCAGTTTGGGGCAAAACAAGATTAATATCAAAATCCAATAGATAATTCCAATATTTCTATCCAAACCGTCTCTACATAAAATTACAATTTAAATACCAACATTGAACAAATAATCAACCAACTCTTTCAATTCCAAAGCACCACTACGCTTCTGCTGCGCTAAACCTGCACTCCTGAAAATATTAACAACGGAAGGGGTGAGTCACAACAGACCCAGTAGGACTTACACCCGAACTACCCCATTATAATAATGATTCTAGTGGTATATAATACATAATAGCCTAAAAATCAGAGTTAATACATAGGGTTAAACTAATCATATATCTTTAATTAATTGATTACAAAGTCAATCAACTACCCCATATGATAACTAAACTCTATATGCATTAAAAACCATCACAACCTACTCATTAAACTACTCTAGGTATGCTCATAATATACACAACCTGACATAAAACCAATGACACATCTATAACACTACCATCTATGCCAACATACACAACTACACACCTGTATGAGTAAATACCATGCTCCATCTGATAAAATGTAGTCACATCACAAAACTAGCACCCGCATTTACCATATAGTAGGGAAGTAACATATAAGAATCCTAAATCCCATAAGCATCTCCCTAGGCAGGGGAGTACTTAGGATGAACCGCGGTATCTGGGATCGAAGGATGCTCCAGATTGAACTAACCTCCGCTGCCCACGGGCCACTAATTTAGTCTGGTGAAGTACATTTCCATCACAATGCAGCTCACTGCACAAACCACATTCCACACCATGCAAGCATATATTAACTCAAACAGTAAAACAGGAACATTTAATTGGCAATCAAACATGAAATACATAGAGGAACACACATGGTTCTATGCACCACATATTTGCATACTGCACCACGTTGCTGCACATGAACTAATGCATATACATGGGATCATGCAATTTACAACCTAAACATGACAATTACATGCTTAAACAGAATCATCTATCTAATAAAAGAAAATAAACTAAATTATAACCACATTATACCTAAACTTTACAACGGCTTTTTATCAAATTGGAATATACATGATTAAGGTTATCGTGATGCAAAACATACTAAACTAGCTAGATTAAACATATACAACCTATCATGATGACCCAAGATACTTGAATAACCGAATTAATCTAAGCATGCACGATCTAGACAAATTAATCTAACTCTAACTAAACATGCTAATAAATCCAAAACAGCCCATTAACTACAATATTCTAATCCTGGTGATCTAAACATGATTCTTACGATTTAATCAAGTATATTAGATTGCTAAGAATAGCCGAGACGCCTACCTTGACGGCGACGGCGAACGGCGCACGGAATTCCAAGGAAATTGAATTAGGCGACGAAACTGCCGCGGTTGCGTCGGCGACGAAAAAAACCGAGCCGGGTAGGTGGTTTCAAAACTGCCGGAGGAAGAAGAATAATGAACTAGGGATTTTAATAGAGGATAAAAGGAGAGAGGGCGATGGGAGAGAGGAGAGAGAGGGGCTTCACCGTGCGGAGGAGAGGGCGGCCGGCGCACGGCGGCGCACGGCGGCGGGGCCGCGCAGGAGGGTGGCGCAGGCGGGCGCACGGGGGGGGTCGGGCGCACGCGCGGGCGTCCGCGCGCGGAGGGTGGCGGGCGGCCGGCGCTCGACGGCGGGCCGGGCGGCGGAGCTTGGCGCCGGGCGGCGGCACGATGGCGGAGGAGGTGTGGACGCGGGCGGCGGCGTCGGCCGGGCGCGCACGGCCGCGGCGGCCGGCGGAGGGTGCAGGTGGGTGGCGCGGGGCGGGCGGCCGCGGCGGCGAGGCTGATGCCGGCGGCGGTGCGGAGGTGGCCGGGGTGGCACCGGCGTAGGTCGGCGACGGGTGGCCGTCGTGCGGCGGCGCCGTGGCCGGCGGGGAGAGAGTGTGCGGGCGGCGGCCGTTGGCGACGACGCGCGGGAAGGAAGAAGAAGAAAGAGGAAGGCGGGGCCGGCTGGCGCGCGCTCGCCGCAGAAGGAGAAGAGGGAGTGTTGAAGGCGGGGTCTGTCGGGTGCGCTCGCGGCGAGAAGGAGAAGAGGGAGAAGGAGGGGGCTGCTGTCGGGTGCGCTCGCGGGAGAGGAGAAGAGGGAGGCGTGGAAGGTAGGGCTAATGCGCGCGGGGATAAAAATAGAGGGGGAGGAGGGAGAGTCCGACCGGGACCGGGAAAGAGAGGTAGAGTTCGATTGGGAGAGTGGGCGGCGGTTTAGGAAAGTTATCGGGATGGAGAGAAATTTGGAAAGAAATAAAGGAGGAAAGTTGATTAATATAAATAAAACTAATAATAAATATAATAACTATTTTTTTTAATTAAATATTCGGGGTATTACAAAATGAGCTCAACGTCTGACCCAAGAAGAAGAAGAAGAAGAAGAAGAAGAAGAAGAAGAAATGAGCTCAACGTAGCTCCAAAATTGGGGGACCAGGAAGCGTACGCTTACTAAATTTCCAGCCCCATAAAAGCTTCTTTCCTCCGTTCAGCTGGTTGTTGTCTTGATCACCCAAGCCGGCCGCAGCAGAGAAAGGCGGCCCGACGACCGTGCCCACCATGCAGCAGCCAGCGAGCGGAGGATGCGCTGCCACGCCATCGCCGCATTCTCGACCGGTCCGGTCCTCTCCGGTCCTGCGTGCGAGGGGAGGGGCCCCGCCGCCGCGTTGTGCGGATCCGGCGAGGGAGAGAATCAGGTCATGCGGCCCCACATGGAACCGTAAGCAGCGATGACCGATTATTCAATTATTCGACCTTAGTTAACGAATAATTAAAAGATAATTTAAATTTTCCGAATAAACTATCCGTATTCGTTTACTGATTAACCGTTATCTTAACATATGCGATCATGGATACACTATAAATCGAATCCGAAAATCGTTATTCGTACTCGTTAATTAATACATGATACAATGACTCACAATTTATGACATCTAAGTATATATACGTCCCGTCGAGAAAATCTTATTATCTTTAACTCTCCGGTCCACCCTCCTCCCTAGAATATTAACATTGGACAAATCTTACCCTGACGTTCGACAATGATGTCTTCTTCCGCTCTCTGACAGTGCAGTCCACGTACATGACGATGGCTCCTTACCCTCACGCCAAATTTGACATCCCGAGAGATTTACCATACTGGAGAAACTCATCGATCGTGTGATCAGCCGAATGGTCGGTGACAACACAAATAGGAATAGATACTATAGTTCCACTAGAAGATATTTCACTTTTGTTGTAAATCGGCTATCTCATGTTTTATGTTGGATATGTATTATTTTGGATATGTAACTAAGTTTTTTTCTATCTTAGGTTTTGTGTTGCGCATCTAACTATTTATTGCAGACTCAAAATACAATTTTAATATAGACTTGTAAATCATTTTTTTCGTATCTCTTGTTTTATATTAGATATATAATTACGAATTTTCTTATAGTACATTGTTATAAATGGATGTTTTAAATTGTAATATGTATTTTTTGTGTATTTACATCGGTAAATTTATCTTTACTTCTTATTTTGTTAGGTTTGATCGTACATATGTTATATCTTTATATATTCAATAACCATCCGTTATGTAACCGTAAATCGTTTTTAAGCAGATGGAATAATGCGGTTCTTAGATACACCCGATATCAATAGTTAACAAATAACAAGTGGATACACTTTTTTCTTATAAGATACGGATACGGATAATATTATTATTCGACCCGTATCAGGTGCGTTGACGCTCGGACCGCAAGGTTTATCATTGTAATGTATTTGGATTGTACATATATATTTATATACATATATCTGTGTATCTGGTTCCTGTTTTTGTTTAAAAAAATATTTGAAACGCCAAAATGTTCCCCAATTGCATGCCCACTTGTTTATGGGGTGTTTGGTTGCATTTTATTTTTTTATATGGTTTCATGATAAAAAATGATATCACACGTTGAAACTTGACAAATTTTAAAATTAAAAATTATAAAAATATAATATTTGGCAAAAACATTATCATTTTTAGAAATGATGGTAAGGTGTTTGGTGCATAAATGAAAAATCACTTATGTAGCACATGTGTTAGGCTTGTGGACCATGTACATTAGTTATGCCCTTTTGGAAAAAAAAAATGCTCACAATCTCTTTTTTTCTTCATCACGTGGAGAAGGGTGAAAAAAATTTTAAGATAAAAAATTGTAACACATGCCAAACACTTTTAAAATAAATTTTTATTACAATTTTTAAAAATAAAAATAAAAATACTCATTATCATGCAACCAAACAACCCATTAGTATCGCATTTAATTGCCCGGTCGGTCCTCTCCCCGACCTAACGGAATCTAATGTTTCAAAATCTAGAAATCTAGATTTGAAAAATGACTGATTCAAAACATGTCAATATATTTCATAAATTATCAGATTCAGAATCGGATAATCCCACAGTTTATCGGACGGGGGATGGGTTAACGCTGTTTTTATTTTATTTTTTTTATCTCGATAAAAACTAGCTAAGTCTAAGTGTGCATGTCATCGAGAACAATGAAAATACAAATAAATAAATTATTAAATGCATTCTGTAAAGGGATAAGAATGGTAAAAAAAAGTTGAGCGGGATTATATTCAAATTTAGTAATTACATAACATTTATTCACTTATACATAAAATTTAATATGCAGTGTGTATTTCGAAAAGAAAAAATATCCAATCGGCTGGGTGGGGAGCTAGCACGGTGATTTTGAAATAATGAGAATCGAAATGCCTCGACCCTCGTCCAGATCGATTGAAATTGGAAGAGTTAAGCAGCATGGTTTACATATTTAAAGAATGAGACCAAACTAATAACTTGATTTGATTTAAATATTTAATGATTGATATATAAGTTAAATTACTTGCTCCGCCTCTCCTTTGAGGGGTCCGCTCTCCGCGCTTATTAAAAAGCATATACGAGACGCCGCCGCATGGCATTGCTGTCCGCTGCGATGGGCACCGAGGCACCGCGCGGGGGAGCTGGCGGAGTAACGGGAGCCGAGAGAGACGACGGAGGAGAGGCAACCCGGATGCCGCCGTCGCCACCTGCAACGGCCGCTCCGCCGCCCTCGTCCGTCTCCGTCCACCGGCCCACGCTTCCGTCCTCGGAGAAGGGAGAGGACGGTAAGAAGCGGCGGCTGAGCTTCATCCCCCTGGTCTTCCTCATCTACTTCGACATCTCCGGCGGCCCCTACGGCGAGGAGCCCGCGGTGCAGGCGGCCGGCCCCCTCCTTGCCATCCTCGGCTTCCTGGTCTTCCCCTTCGTGTGGAGCATCCCGGAGGCGCTGGTCACGGCCGAGCTCGCCACGGCGTTCCCGGGGAACGGCGGCTACGTGGTGTGGGCCGCCGAGGCGTTCGGCCCCTTCGCCGGCTCCATGATGGGCTCCTGGAAGTACCTCAGCGGCGTGATCAACAACGCCGCCTACCCCGTGCTCTGCGCGGACTACCTTTCCCGACTTTCCGCCCGCTTCTCCGGCGGCGCCCCCCGGGGCCTGGCGGTGACCGGGTTCGCCGCCGCGCTCTCGCTCCTCAACTACACGGGTCTGGAGGTGGTGGGGTGGGCGGGGGTGGTGCTGGGAGTGGCGTCGCTGGCGCCGTTCGCGGTGATGGCGGCGGCGGCGGCGCCCAAGGTGAGGCCGGGGAGGTGGCTGCGGGGGGCGGGGGATCAGGGGCGCCGCCGGAGGTCGAGGGCGGAGTGGGGGCTGTACCTGAACACGTTGTTCTGGAACCTCAACACCTGCGACAACGCGAGCACGCTGGCGGGGGAGGTCGAGCGGCCGCGGCAGGCGTTCCCCCGGGCGCTGCTGGCGGCGGAGGTGATGACCTGCGTGGGGTACCTGGTGCCGCTGCTGGCGGCGACGGGGGCGCTCGACGTGCGCAGCGAGCAGTGGACGGACGGCTTCCTCGCCGACGCTGCCGGTAAGTGCTGCTTGCATTGGGCGCTCAGATGTCTGCCGCCGTCGACCGTCGGGGGGCGGCGGCTCCCGCCGACGCGAGGAGATCCATCGCTGCAGTCGATACAATACTCTTACGTTTAACTCGGTACCTTGCAAGGTTGAACCTAAAAACCTTAAAAAAAACAAAAATCTAAGTTTAAATCGAGGTCGAATTTTGTGTCATATATAACCATAACGGGGTGTTTAGATATATTTTGTTCTTAAGATTTTTTTTAAAAATTTTAAAAGCCAATCTACAGTGCTGGTAATATAAAAATTTAAAATTAAAGAACACCTATAACAGACACATCTGGCAAAGGAACCTAATTATTAAGAATCATTGAGAAGTGTTCGATAACACTAAAATATCTCTTGGAAAGTTCCTCATTTTCCTTTCTGTGTATTTCTTATAAACAAAACAAGTTAATTTGTTTTTATGTTTCTATTTTGAGAGAGATCAGATGAACAGCAACAATGTCTAGATTAGAAAAACACATACCTACGTCTTCATCTCTTGTGTTTTTTTTTAAAAATAATCTAGAAGAGTCAAAAGAAATCGTATCCAAACACCCTATACACAAGTACGGATGAAGATCGAGTATGAACTTTGATCATGAACAAAATTTGAATTTGTTGGATTTGATTCCACAAAATGAAGGCAGATCAAGCTCGAGCGTGTACTATGTTTAATACATGAGATTGATTTTGAAACAAACTTAATTTCATTAAAACTCATAGTTTGAATTAAGGTAGAGTTTGGTTTACATTTTGGGCGTCATCATTTTGCAAAAAATCATCTAAAACTCATGTTCGTGAGTTTCGGGAGAATTATTTTTTACACTTGCGTATATAGAATCAAAGAACATTTTGATGGATTTGTTGGGATTGAAAATTGCAAGACAAAATCCGGCCGTTAATTTCTAACCAAATTATTATTTTTTGTGTTCGAGTTCATACTCAATTCGATCAAATAAACGTGTAACTGAGATTGGCTTTGAATACACGTTGAGCTAATAACAAAATGGATCTTAAAGGTGATCAGTCAAAGTGTAATTACAGCAAAATGATAAGTTTTGAGTAGAATGATTATTTATTTATTGTATTATTATTATTATTACGTGGCACCTCTCACCGTAGGGAAAGGTGTACGTGGACCTCCTCACAGCTGTCATGCCCGAAAATGGTGGATGAGTGTGAATTCCCTTAAATAAGTTGAGTGGGGCTCTCCTCCCGTGGGCAACAACTGAGGAGAGTTCTTCAACCCCTCTTACAAAAGGGTTGAGATGGTAAAGTGGAACAGTGATTTGAAGTCTTCAAATCATTATCCTCTCAACCCCTATCATCTCATCTTAAATCACTATTTCATCCCTATCATCTTAATCTCTTTGTGAAAGGGACCGAGTGACTCCCCTCAAGTGTCCACATGAGGAGAATTGTGCTGAAATAAATTCGTGTTTGAGAGAACATCCTCCACTTAAATATAAAAAGTGAGATCCATCTCCATGTGTGAACCTATAAGAGCTCAAACATGATGGGTCTCATCTTTTTTTATATACGAGGTTGTTTTCTCAAACATTCGAAAGACCGGAGACATGGGCAAACTGCATCCACGTTGAAGTAGGACTTGGTAAGTCAGACTTTCATCTAGGGGTGGGCACGGTTCGGTTTGGTCCGGTTTGGACCATTTTTTTTCTAAACCGAACCGAATCGAATCACTCTCTCAAACCGAACCGATCCAAACCGAATCAATTCGGTTTGGTTCGGTTTAAACCGAAAATAAATAACAATATTTAAATTAATTATTTTTTACATATATATACTAATTTTTAAGTAAAAAATATTATTTTATCATAAAATTTATAAAAATATCATTTTTATTAATACTATAATAGTTTTTTAATATTTTTTTGATTAAATCGGTTTAAACGGTTTAGTTTGGTTTAAATCGGTTTGGAGATTTTCCAAACCGAACCAAACCGAAAGGGGGTCCAAACCGAACCAAACCGAACCGAACCGAACCGAATGGGCTGGTTCGGTTCGATTTCTCGGTTTGAACCGTTTTGTGCCCACCCTACTTTCATCCGAAAGAAGAAAGATAAGATATAAAATTTCCGGCTTTCACTTGAAGTTGTCTGACTATAATTTTATTATTTCTTCCCATAGACGAAGTTGGAGATTTTTTTAGATCAAAGTTAAAAATTTTAATATGATTTTAACATGTGGGTTAAAAGTTCGACTCTATGATTTCTTGTAAGATAAGATTTCTTAAGTTGCACTTCTGTTTTTTCGGGTGAAAGTGAGATTTGTCCCGTCTTGACTTCCTATTTCACTAATTTTATCTCGAGGAAATTAATAGGAGGCCCAATTCCCATGAATCCCTTTGACGGAAAGCGCTGCGTCAGAAATTTTTTTATGTAAAACCTAAATTTTATCATTTACATAACATCCGCCCCAACCAACTGACAACACTGTTAATTTTTTTTCATATGACCCATTTATCCCTCACAATAGCACTTCTCCACCGATCACGCATCTGCTTCACGACCATCGCGATGTTGTTGGCCATGAGGGCCTTGTAAGTTGTAGGACGAGCCAAGCTCGTTGTTCCTTGGCACCTCCGCCACTGCCTTCATCAGGTCAGTTAATCCGAACACCTCTTTCTCCTCGTTCATCATCACAAGGTCCTATTAGCCATCGTTGCCCTTGCTCTAGCTGAAACCCTTCCTATTCACCGACATCGACTCCGCCTAAGCCACACACCCAGCAAGTGGAAGTCCTCTCTTTGTCGTTTCATCACCACAAGCATGGTCGCCAGCGCAAGAAGTAACATCCCAAGCACGATGTTGACTAGAAGCTTCCTCTGCTACTGCACCCCCTTCTCATTGTTGATTGCTGGCGGCATAACGTACGGATTATTTCCCATCTTGGAACCGTAGTGTCCCTAGTTACTGCTGAAAGAACTGGCCCACGATCTCTTCTCGTTGCAAGGCCTGGTTAGGTTCACCAAGAGAAGAGCACCGCTGGATTAGTCAGGCAATACTTGAACATGAGGAGGGCAAGCTCGCCTAGGGTTTGTGAGAGGGAAAAGTCACTTTCCAACGCGGATGAAGGGGAGGGGGTAAACATGGAAGAAAAAAAAGAAGACCACGGTGACTTAACAACATATCGAGGGAATGGGTGTGCTATCAAATATATTAGGTTGACTGAGTTTTTTATTAATAACATTTGGTCAACGGACTTTTCATTAAAGTCATTTTCATAAGTGGGGCTCTAATTAATTTTCCTTTTTATCTTTTATGTCGTAGTTTGGCAACCAAAAAAAATTAACATCGTTATTTCAAAAAAAAAAAACTTTCTACGTCCCCAGACAGCATGCAGCTACGTACGCTGCGATCAGATCGAAGCTCAACGGTGGTGATGCATGCATGGGAATGTGCAGGTATGATCGCAGGGGAGTGGCTCAAGATCTGGGTGGAGGTCAGCGCCTTCCTCTCCACCGTGGGCCTCTACGAGGCGCAGCTGAGCACGAGCTCCTTCCAGCTGCTGGGCATGGCGGAGCTCGGCCTGCTCCCCCGCGCCTTCGCCGCCCGGGCCAGGTGGTTCCGCACCCCCTGGCTTGCCATCCTCGCCTCGACGTCCCTCACCCTCGCCGTCTCCTTCATGAGCTTCGGCAACATCATCGCCGCCTCCAACTTCCTCTACAGCCTGGGGATGCTCCTGGAGTTCGCCTCCTTCCTCCGGCTGCGATGGAAGCGCCCCGGCCTCGCCAGGCCCTTCCGGGTCCCGCTTCGCTTCCCCGGGCTCGTCGGCATGTGCCTCGTCCCCTCCACGGTGCTGCTCGCCGTGGTGTTGGTCGGCAGCTGGAGGGTGTACGCCATCGCCGCCTGCCTGACCCTGCTCGGCGCCGCCGTCTACTTCGCCGTGAACTTCTGCAAGTCCAGGGGATGGCTTGAGTTCTTGGAGGTGGGCGAAGAGGGAGGAAGAGGGACTGATCGATCGTAACGACCGAGACCCTTCTATGTATGTATTAAGGGCAACCCCCATTGGATCGATCTACAGGCTGTGATCATTTCTGCCAAATAAGCAAAAAAATAATCCAAGCATTCTGATCTCTGCGCGTCCTGGTCTCATCTTCCAAATTTAAGAGAGAAAATTAACTCAAATAGTAGAATCAATATCAGACACCCTATTAGGCTATTACCAAACTGCAGTCTCAGAAATATACAGGGGTATTTTTTTAATGTAACACTCTTTTTTAATTTTAAAATTAACATCCAAATTTTTAGTTTTGCAAAACTAACACCGAAAAACTTCTACTTTGCACCAAAATGTTAAGCCAGAGTTTTTAAGTCCGACTTTAACAGGAAAATCAGATTTTTGATACCCCACTTCTATTAAACACATGATTTTTGCATGTCATTTTTTTAAAAGTCAGAGTTAAAAATTTCAACTTTAACATTTTTGTCTCAAGTCAAACTTTTTGAATCTTACTTTAAAATAAAAATATAAAGTCAAATTTTTTAACTTCGACTTTAATATAAAGTCTGTCACGCCCCGGATTTTTAACTTGCACAGCAGGATAATCCGACGACGCGACCGGGGAAAATTAACCTCGTAAAAACATCGGTTTGGGAAAAATGAAGACAACTAGGTCCCAGTTTATACATCCACAGAATCAAATTAAATACATTGCTATGCTATAATCTAAACAAATCTAATTACCATCTAAATTACAAGAATCATCCAATTTGCTTTCTTGGGAATCAATCCACCTCGCCTCTGCGCCAAACCGGGATTACACGAAAATTGATAAGAGGATTGGGATGAGTACGACGACTCAGTAGACACCCCATCATTCGCCAAATCGGATAGACAGAAGGCCCTAGATGTTAATTAAATAGGTACCCAGACCTACACCAATTATATGTAAATATAGGCTAGTCAATATATTAGATATATGACTTAATCCATGTGTTTTACACCACCAACCAAAGCCTATGATCACACCAACCAGCACCTATATGCATCATAACATGACCTAGAAAGATGATATGAACATATGCATAGACACCTGCTATATGCTCCATAGGATGATATACTACAAATGAGACACACCATACATACACCATGCTACATAACCTGATACTTGACAAAATAAAATACATCACTAGACCATCTATACCATACCATGCAAAATACGTCTATCCTCCAACAAGAATCACATTCACACATATGCACCTATCCTCTAATAGATGCACATATCATGTACACATATTTTCATTAGCAAGGAATGCGTCGTCTTGCCACCTCAACTAGCTACCACCATATCTAACATATATAAATATCATATACTAATCGAAATCCCATAGTGCACCTAGGCAGTGGTGGCACGTAGGATGCCCGCGGGATCTGGGATCGAAGGATGCACCAGACGGTTCTAACCCCTCGCTGCCCTCGAGTCACGACTAACTAGTCCGTGTAGCTCAGTTTTCCATTCACAAGTTTCAATGCATCATGCATCCACCTCAATCATGCCATGCCATGATCACCAATATGCAAGATCAATAAACATCAACAATACTATGCCATGACATAACAACACAACTATGAACATTAACTTGAATATATACACAACTAATCCATGCTAGACAACCACCTTTAGAAATAAACCAAAATGAAACGACATCACATATAACTAACTAAACATGATTAAATAATGAATGTAACTAGATGCTGGAAGATTAATCACCACACTAACTAATCTTGATAACCTATCACAATTTACTTAGCAAGATTAACATAATCTAAATATGATAAAAAGTAACAGGATGACAAGCTAAAAGAAAGCATATTATACTATTAACTAAGCATGATCTCATATTCACAAAATAGAGACATAAACATATATCACATGATACTACACACCTCTATCTAATTAACCCCTGCTAACTCACAAATTACGTAAAAACATAACTACACACATCCCTTTAATTAGAAGGTCAATTATATGGATCATGAAGAATTAAATATGAATTTTTAATGATAGTAGCCACGTCAAGGATGCCTACCTGATCGACGTCGGAGAAAGTCGGGAATCGGCAACCGAAAACGATATCGAACGTTGATGACGCAGCGCACAAATCAAATCACTCAAACAAGACGGGGTTCTCCCTTCTCCAAAGCTGCTGGAAAATACAATTAGAATGGTGGGGGGGGTTATGCCATTGATCAATGGAGAGGGAAAATAAGGGGATTATATGATCGATAAACAAGAGAGAGAAGAAGAATAGGAGAGAGAGGAGAGGAGCTCACTGCGGCGATAGGGGCGGGGTGCACCGGCGGTCCATGGGGAGGTGGCGCACGGCGGAGAGCCGGCTGGCGCACGGCACGCGGCGAGGCTGGCCGCGTTGACCGGGCTGCGGATGCAACGGCTAGGCTGGCCGCTCGCGGGCGGCACGCGAAGGCGAGGGGGAGGCGGGAAGACGCGCGCGCGGGCGCGCCGACGGCGGCGTCGTGCGGCTGGCTGCGTGAGAGGGGGTGGTGACGGCGAGGCGGCGCCGACCCCGGCTGCGCGGGCGGCGGCTGGTTGGCCGCGCGAAGGCGGGGCGGCCGGGCGGCGGCGCTGATATGCAGAGAGAGAGAGAGAAGGGCTGATGATGAGCCGAGGTGGGAGGGTGACGAGAGAGAGACGGCGATGAGAGGATGCGATGGTGCCGAGTGCGCATGCGGCGATGCGGCGATGGAGAGGAGAGGGAGAGGACGCAGCAAGAGGAAGAAAACGGCGAGGGAGAAGAGACGACGGTTTCGGAAGATAGTTAGGGTATCCATAGAGATAAAAACGGAAGGGGGAGAGAGATTAAATTGGGGAGAGAGAAATAATGAAGAAGAAATTAAATAAATAATTAACATCTATTATATATAAAATATAGCGATTTATGAAATTGATAAGACACAAGATAAATAATAAAAATACTTACGTATCTATATAAAAGTCCTAAAAATAATTTAAGCACACAGTGAAAATAATTAAAAACACTACGATAATAGCCTAAATAATACTACGAAAACCCGGAATATTACAAAGTCGGAGTAAAATACTTTGATTTTATTTTTCATTTTAAAAGTCAATGTTTATTACACCGAATTTATTATTTTATAAATGTAATTAAAATTTTTAATAAAAATATTAAAGTCGGACATGCGACTCTGACCGACGGGTGTTGCTTTTGTAAAAAATTAAAAGTTTGGGTGTCATTTAAAAAAATAGTGTTAGTTTAAAAAAAACCCGAAACATATAATGATACTTCCTGTACCCAACACCATGCAATCTGGGAAGAAACCACAAGTCCTAAGAGCCAATATTATGGCATTTTTTCTTCTTCTGCGAGATTCTTTCATCTATACAAGAGACGATGCTTCTGGTGTAAATGATGATTTATGGCTCTCTTCACAGACTTGCTACAGACCAATTATTGAATATTGGAGATGGGGGCGCATTTTCTTACGTCCAAGGCAGTGTTTCCACAACAGGCCACGAGCTTTTGTACACTTTTATGATAAAAAATTATATGAAAATAAAAAATGAACCAACTCATTACATAAAATTATCTGTGTTGAAGGGATGTGATAACAAAAAAGAGTAACTATCATTCATGATCAAATAAAGTGGGAGACCACAAGAACAAAAGAAAGAGACGAGATCCTCTTTTTTGTTTAAGAAGAAAATCACTTTCAAGATATAAAATTGTCAAGGTTGTCAAACATCTTTTTTCACAAATTTTCTTACAATTTTTAGAAATTAAAATAGAAGCCCCTGTTATCGTGCAACCAAACACCCCATTAGAGGTTACGGCCCCACCCTTTTTTATCGAGGACTAAGGCTATTTCCTCTACGAAGAAACTAAGGTGATCTGGACTTTAAGATGGAGTGGATGAACCTCAGATGAGTGAGTATCACCTCGAGTGACCGCCCGTGCTTTTAATTCACGAGAGGGTCGAATGGCACCTCCCTTAGACTGTCGCATAAGGTGATCCGCACTCATCTCGGAGGGATCAAGGTACAGTTGGGATTTTGGTTAGACCGTTGAGACTTACACAACATAAACTTCGACTTTCCTATTATATATAAGAGCATCGGGATGGTGCCAGATATGGGTAGGAATATATGGCATTGGTGGTTGATACCCTATCCAAACAAGGCCCGAAATTAATCAAACAGTCCATCACAAATTTAACGGAGAGATGTGCATGCACGGACTAGTACTTCAGTGGAGAGATAGAACGGGTTTGGAACAAAGCAGGTGCATACTTGTTGGAACAAAGCTGGCGTTCATGGAAGATGGAGCATCCGTATGGGATGTCCATTTTGCGAGAGCAAGATTATTCAAAGCGCCATTCGGAGGTACCTAAATCCTCTGTTCAGGGTCCTGCTCGTGCGTAGGGGTGGGCACGGTTCGGTTTGGTCCGGTTTAGACTATTTTTTTTTCAAACCGAACCAAATCGAATCACCCTCCCAAACCGAACCAAACCAAACCGAATCAATTCGGTTTGGTTCGGTTTGGTTCGGTTTAAACCGAAAATAAATAAAAATATTTAAATTAATTATTTTTTACATATATATATACTAATTTTTATGTTAAGAATAATAAAAATAAATATTATTTTATTATAAAATTTATAAAAGTATCATTTTATTAATACTATAATATTTTTTTTATATTTTTTTGATTAAATCGGTTTAAACGATTTGGTTTGGTTTAAATCGGTTTGAAGATTTTTCAAACCGAACGAAACCGAAAGGGAGTCCAAACCGAACCAAACCGAACCGAATGGGCTGGTTCGATTTGGTTTCTCGGTTTGAACCGTTTTGTGCCCACCCCTACTCGTGCGTATCTCGTTTTCGACATCTGATCGCTATTTATAATTGAAGACTATACATCTTGTCGATAGTCATGGGTAAAATCTACGAATCTTATTCCATTATCACCAATATTTTATCTCGAGGTAAATTAAAACTTTTAAAAATTAAAGATCACAATCATTGGAGCACCACTCGTGGATTTCTGTAGCTTCTGCTATACATGTCATGTCAGTGCCCCCCCCCCTCTCTCTCTCTCTGTAAGAAGCCATTCTTAGGTTAGAAAGAAATTCTTCTGATCTAAGAACAAAATATGTGAAAATCTAGGTACGTTGATTTTTGCCAAACCCGACTTCAAAAAAAAAAAAATCTCAATGGAAGAGATCTCCCCTCCGCCGAATGCTGTTGGCCTACTTCCACAGGAGCCAGGGGTGTAAATAGAATTCGAGGTTGTGATAATTTGATTTCTTTTATTTGATACAATATTTATATATCTCTTGTAGTTATCGTAGAATCAGAACCTAAACAGGATCACGATATCGTCATTTTGATTTAATCAGAACAGAGTTCCGAACAGCTTGGAATTTGACGGGTAAGTATCTACCGAGTCATGACAGGTGCACGTGGCAGAGACGGACAGGTGCACGTGATCAAGGATGACGACCCTTTACAGCAAATCACGTGGACGTTACAAAAGTCTTAGCCGCCCCCGCGAAAATCCAAAACTTCATTTTCCACCCTGTCACATGATAAAATTCCAAATTTTCTAAAACAGTAGAGCCAGTCGGGAAACCAGAACTGAGGTACGAAGAGCCACCCGCAGCCGCAATCAAGGCGCCGTCGTCCGCCTTCTGGCTTCCGCGGCGTCGCTGGGCGGTGGTTGGAAATCGGCATCAGCACGAACCTCGCACCCACCAACCCCTTTCTGCTTCCGTCCCTCGGTAATGGCTTCCAGCTTTTTCCGGCGGTGAAGATCCATAGCACAGTGCGAACGCCGGGGAGCGCCCCTGGAGCAACGGGGAATACCGAGGTCCTGAGCAGCACGTCCGAAGATGAAGGTGGGGAAGGCGACGATATGGGACGTCACCTCGGAGGACGTCGTGGAGGCGGGCCTACCCACCGGCGAGGCCGGCGGCTTCGTCGCAGCCGTCCGGGCGGCCGCCGCCGCCGCAAGATCGGTTCGCGGTGGTACGCCGGGGAGAGAGGCAGAAGAGACCTGGAGGAGGGTGGTGGATGCCGGGCTGCTGAAGCCGGGCCACCCGCACGCCCTTCACCAGCTGGTGTACTACTCGGTGTATGCACAATGGGACGCTGCCTGGGGACCTCCGCCCTACTGGTTCCCCTCCCCGTAAATACTCTTTCCTTGCCTGTTAAACGATGCTAAACTTGGAGTTTGTTTTTTTGGCGGTTCATCTGGTTGCTTGAAAGTAACACTGCCCGTGCTTAATTTCACTGTCGAAAACACAAATCGATTATTTCTAATACAGCTTATATATTATAAATAAATGTCTGGTTGAGTTCAACACTGATTGTGTTGCAGAGAGCACTCGAAAAATTCCAATCTCGGGCGACTCATGGAAGAACATGGTAGCAAACTTTTGGGGTCTTCGTACAAGAATCCTATCGAAAGTTTCGGCCTCTTTCAGAAGTTTTCGGTAAATCATCCCGAGGTGAGAATCTTTCGTCATCATTGATCCTCATCGTTCTGCTTCAAATGTCATCAACAATGAAATGAGGATGTGCTCGCTGCAAACTTTTTGGCAGAGTTCTATATATATATATATACATAGCAAATCTTTGTTTTAAATTCGTATATATGATGTTATTGATTTCAGGTTTATTGGGAAATCATTCTTCAAGAGCTTTCAATTAGATTTCAGAAAAATCCAAGATGTACTTTGGATACTTCTAACAAACTTGAATGGGGAAAAGAATGGCTCCCCGAGTCGATTTTGAACATTGCAGAGTCCTGTCTTCTACCGACATCTTCAACAAAGAAAACAGACGAGAGCTTAGCAATTATTTGGAGGAACGAAGGAGAAGATAAATTGCCTGTCAATTCAATGTCATTGAGGGAGATGAGGGATCAAGTGATGTATGGAAACGTTCCATATACTTTTCAAGTGCTCAATTCACATAAAGTTCTGTCACCACGTCGTTTGTGGTTTGCATTTTCTAATGAATGTTTGCCAACTCATTATCCATGTAACCATATACTAGGATAAATATTCGGTGGAGCAAAGTATGTTGTGCATTTATCATTTGATGCTTGCTATTGATTTTTGATATTTGGTATGCAGGATGCTTGCATATGCACTGGATGCAACTTTCAGAAAGGGGGATGCAATTGCAATAGACATGCCAATGACAGTGACTGCAGTGATCATATATCTGGCAATCATCCTTGCAGGATATGTGGTTGTGTCAATAGCCGACAGCTTTGCTGCAAAAGAGATTGAAACACGCATGAGGATCTCTAAAGCAAAGGGAATCTTTACCCAGGTATCTCAGAAGAACATGTCTTTCAAAAGAAAATGACTATAAGATCAGGGATGTTTTTGTCCGACGGTTACACACATCTTTATGTAGCAATGCAATTTCTCACAATAATTATACCGCATACTAACTTAATAATCAAGTGAATTCCTTATCCTATTAATGTCTTTATGCTTGAAAACCTAATGTTGATGTAATGTGGCAGAACACGATCCTGCATCTTCAAGGCCTGTCAAAGATAAGTTGGATTAATATTTTTCTCTAACTTGTAGGATTGAGTAAAACAACATAATTTATTTGTCGGCATGTTATTCTCCTACTTTTTCATTTGATCTGTTGGTCTTTGTCTTGGATGGCTACATTTCCGGGTATTGAACCAATAAAATACCTCGAGGATGGAAGGGAATATGGAATATGCTACATACGATGTATTACTCCATTGAAGTATCCCTATGAAGGGTTTGATCATTCCAAGGTTTGCGGGATTGCTTGATTCATATAGGAATTGCAACTTGCTGATCCAGATGATTCGGGCCATTCCAAGTTGAAATCCAACTTGATGGCATTGATTGCAGATTTGGCTGGATCAGATTGGGATTGGCCAATTTCGGGATCGGATTGGTCAATCTTGATCTAACTCTCCTAGAGGACCGATCCATACTGAATTCTCAGAGGAATCGGTTAAGATCAATGGAATTAGATTGGATTGCAATCGGCCTGTTCTATTGATTCCTCTTGGGGAGCTTAAGTTCCAATCTGGGATCACACCCCGATAAGGGTGTTATCGGCCCCTAATCGGTGATCTCCCCCAAAGCCTCTTGATTCCCCTTGGGCTCTGGTGATTCCGCGCCGGAAGCAGCAATCCAACATCGATCCCCTCTCAATATGGTGATTCTCCAGCGATCCCGACCTGTGGAGGGGTGATTCCCCTCGATCCAGTGTCAATCTGGTGATACTCTGAAGATCTGAGCCTGTGGAGGGGCGATTCCCCTTCTTCCCTGACACTCCAAAAGTGTTGATTCATTATTTTCATGGATATGGCCCAATGATGACAAACAATTCTCAATAGATCATCCAGGAGAATCCAAAGAATGAGAAGTGCAAAGGTTAATTCCATAATAGTGGTGAAAGAAAGATATATTTTGTATTGCATATCATTTGTAAGATGTTGTTTGATTATTAAAATAATTATTGATGTTAACGTATATCTACTTGTCTTCAAATCTTTTATAATGACATGAAAGTGCTTTAGATATTATATTATTATTTTAAATAATTTTTAAGATTTTTTATTTTATGATTTTAACGTATATCTACTCAAATAGCCTCTGATGAGGAAGACCAGTTGATGTGGAAGAACCCACAGGGTCATCAATGGTTCTAGGGAGATGGAGCAGAACCCACTACCCTGGACTAGGATTATCTTAGCTCTCCTGTGGTTTGGTTATCTGGTGCCCAAAAGATCAGCTGTTCATCTCCATTGGACTATGGGGACGTAACAGCCTAATTAACACATCAAAGAAATCTTAATAACGTGGTTGGGAGCAAGGTTTTTGTTCCATGCGAAAACATAGTTTCTCATTATTTACTTTTTCTACTTTAAGTGATAGTTCTATCACTAGCTTGTTGTGATTCTAGGTTGTCTCTTATCTGCATATCTCAGTAACTTTGTCTCTGCATTTTACAGGATTTAATAGTTAGAGGTGGAAGGAAAGTTCCACTATACAGGTGAGTTCAGAAGATATTGCTGTCTTTTCATATGATTGATATAGAATTTAGTTAGTTCACCGTAACCGATGGACTATGGTTTTTAAGAGGGTGCCAAGTTGCTGAAATTGCTTGGGAAATGTTACAGCCGGATACAGGCTTGAGAATTGTGAACTCATGGCAAACAAATAACCGTAGTCTCAGATTGTCAGTATAAATTAGTACAAAATTAGCAAGTTGTTTAGTAGATATTATACTAAACAAGAAGTTATGTTGTCAACAAGATTGTGTACAATGTGTTTGTGGAAATTTACTATTGTTGAGAATCTATCTTTTTCTTTCTGCAGTCGGGTCAAAGAAGCAACTCGCTGCAAAGCTATTGTGGTTCCCGGAAGTGGAAAAGATGTGGAAATGAAATTAAGAGAAGGAGACATATCCTGGAAAGATTTTCTATCATCAGTTCAACATTGTACAAGGTGGCCATACCAACTCACAAGACATGATGATTTCTTCAACCACCATTTGTCTTATCCTGAATCATTAAGTTTTTTTTTCACTTGCTTGATGGTGAAATGCCATATCCATTTCTTCTTGCAGGCCATTTCATTATCGTTCTATATATCAACCAATAGATTCTACAATCAATGTGCTTTTTTCTTCAGGAACAACAGGTTCACTTGAACTCTGGCTCTCTGTAATTTTTCTCCCTCTGTTACATATATTTGCTTTGTTTATGACTGTGTAGGCGACCCAAAAGCTATACCGTGGACCCAACTTTCTCCAATCAGATGTGCTGCAGACTCTTGGGCACACCTTGATGTCCAAACAGGAGATATTTTCTGTTGGCCTACAAATTTGGGTTGGGTAATGGGGCCAATTTTGTTGTTCTCATGTTTCCTAACTGGTTCTACCTTAGCATTGTATCATGGATCTCCACTTGGGCGTGAGTTTGGAAAATTTGTTCAGGTATTTACTAAAAAGATTTTTGCTGATTGATATATCTTCACCTTTATATTATATACTTTTAAATTTAGGATGCAGGTGTGACTATCTTGGGTACAGTACCAAGCTTGGTTAAGTCCTGGAAGAACTCCAATTGCATGAAAGATCTTAACTGGACAAAGATAAGGTTCTTATGAGCATTGCCTATTCTATCTAATTTGAGTTTCAGATTCCTAATGTTCTATGGACCAAGCTGGGAAAAATGAGAAAAAAAATGTCTTCCTCTGCAGGATTCTTTCATCTACAGGAGAAGCTTCTGATGTAGATGACGATTTATGGCTTTCTTCACAGACTTTCTACCAGCCAATTATTGAATGTTGTGGTGGAACAGAACTTGCATCTTCTTACATCCAAGGCAGCATTCTACAACCACAAGCTTTTGGGGCTTTTAGTACCCCATCAATGTCAACTGGATTTGTGATTCTTGATGATAAACAAGTACCATACGTATGGATTATCCATCTTTTTATATGTTGAGTTTCCACTTAATGAATGAAATTTGGTCAGGATGGTTTTCTCCTTGGATGGATCTCTTATTAGTTTTTACCACAGACTGATGACCAGCCTTGTGTGGGAGAAGTGGGTCTATTTTCTCTGTACATGGGTGCAACCAGTAAACTACTTAATGCTGATCACGAGAAGATATACTTTGATGGGATGCCTATATACAATGGATTGGTATGTCATCATTTTCAGCTACCAAATCAGTTTATGGGACATGTAGCTCTATATTGACTACAAGTTAGGTATTTATTTTCAAGTGATTTCTTGGACCTTACCTGTTTTTGTCTTTGCTTTGAGTTTTGCTATCCTAAAGTATTCCTACCTTCGCATGGGGCTTTAGTTATTTATACTTTTGCCATCCTAAAGTTTGAAAGAAGTTCGGAATGTTGAGTGATGATGACAAACAAATAACCTGCCACATGATGCATCTGTTTGTTTATCCGGACCATAGTGGAATTCCGATAACGGAGTTTGATAATTGAAGAGCAAGTGAAGTTAGGTTTCAAAGGAGATTCTAGTCTGATTCCTCTCTTGAATTCTTTTCTTTATCATCCATATTTACATTCTTCAAGTGAATGTGATCTTGTATTATGATCCATTTTCTTAAACAACGTTTCAGTATCAATAGCAAAACATGTATTGCCATGCTGAACTTGTAGACAGGTAGTAATAGCTAAATTGGTCCCAGCCAATTGCATTACGTGATCTTTCCCAACAATTTATCGGATCTAATTTGCCTGAACTAAAACCAAAAGATCAATCAATGGATTTGAGGGATAGACTCTTTTTTCAGATGACATAAACAGAAGGTTTGGAGCTCAGTTCCTGCTTCCTGTAGGAAAGCTCATAGGCATCTGTTTCGTTACTTTTCGTACCATGTTATGGAATCTCTCGGTTGGTATTCAAAAACAAATTCTATCAACACACCCTGTTATTTATTCGTGTTCCTCCTCCAGCGACTCAGAAGACATGGAGATATTATTCAGAGAACAGCTGGTGGTTATTTCATGGTACAAGGTAGAGCAGACGATACTATGAATCTCGGAGGGATCAAGGTATTATTGCAGTTGGTTTTCACGTTGTTACCCTATGTACGGGCCTATTTGTTTAGAGTATTGAAACTAACTCATTAAAAACTTTGATTTTTTTCCATCAGAATTTACATCTTGATATTTGATAGTACCGAATATCAAAAGGAATGTGACGTTGGTAGTTAATACTCTATCCAAATAGCCCCTAAATTAATCAAACACTTCATCAAAAATTCTAACAGAAATATGCATGCACAGACTAGCTCAGTGGAGATAGAGCGGGTTTGCAATAAAGCTGATTCTAACGTGTTGGAGACGGCTGCCGTGAGCATTAGAGCTGGCGCTGGTGGACCTGAACAGCTGGTAGTATTGGCAGTCATGAAAGATAGAACAGCTGACTGGGATGTCAATTTTCTAAGAGCAAGATTTCAAAGCGCTATTCAGCAGAACCTAAATCCTCTGTTCAAGGTCTTGCTCTTATCTTGCCATCAATGTCTAATCTCTATTTGGAAAATGTGTTTGTGGGTATAATTAAGACTATTCTGTCAATAGTCTTGGGTAACCCATAACATCTATCTGCGGGTTTCTTTTTACAATGACTTATTGATGATATTTTTTGATCGTATGTTTCATCTACTTGTTCCGATGCTAATTGGCTGAAAAAAAAAACTTTTTCTTCTCATGAACAGGTGAGCTTCATAAAGGTCGTCAAGGAATTCCCTCGAACTGCATCAAACAAGTTGCTGAGGAGAGTTCTGAAAGATCAGATGAGGCAGGAATTTGGCCTTCGTTCTAGAATCTAAACATCCTCGTATGTGATGCTCGGCGATACCTCATTCATGCGAAGCCATTAGCATTAAGCGCTTCGTAAAACCTGATGGGTTGGGGGGGATTCCAACATATTCAATCTCCCGATTCTACGGATTTTCATGTTGTATAAATGAAACGTACATATATATGTTTCCTAATGACTATTATTTTAGTGTTTGAAAGAGACAAGAAGATTTTTGGTGGGTTCCTGCGCAATGTAACTCAGATATAACAGAGTTTGATGCTTTTAGTTTTACTCATGGTTCGTCGGGTCACCCAGGGGTCGTCCCGGGTCGGGCAACCTGGCCGGTTTCCGGGTCGACTGACCTGACTCGACTGACTGACCCAGTCAGCCGGGTCAGTTAGATTATCAAAAACAATATTATATCAATTTTGATGTTAAAAAAGATTGAATGTCAATATCAAAATTATATTATATATCATGCATTATTTAATTTACTAAGTTTTAAAATTGATATTAATTGTTAAGTAATCCTTGATGACTTGTATTACTAATCCTTGATGACCGTAACTTCAGTTTAGAGGTGGACGTACTGCCTAGAGTTAGAATAGATCCAGGGTGCTGCTGGATGAAAGGTACCATGGAAGTTGGAATCGTAATCAAATATCTTGATGATTTATCAAAATCAAAATCAGCAATAGTCAATTTCTATTTATTTTGTCGAAAATTACAGAAAAAAATCCGAAGTTGGCGGTGGAAATAAATTTCAAAATAGGATCACAATATCACAACTCCAATCAACTAACTCTTTTCCACAGCAACACCACAAGTAACATATCCATAAACAACAATTAGGGCAACCAAACAATCTGTAAACATGGAGTCTCAGACAAACCACATGGACAAATGAGTTCCCTGGAAACAAAATCCAACACATTGAAAGAAATTCATAATAATCTAAAGATAAGAATGTTCATTCATCATCAAATTCCTCATTTTCGAGATTATCAGACGGTGAAGAATCCTCTTCAAAATTCTTCTCAGGCAAAGACTCTTCAAAATGTGTTAAAAACATTTAATAAAAGAATGAGCTGAGTCGCAAATGACTTGATTTACGCTTGCACTGATTTATAATAATAAGAATTTCTAATTGATAATAAATATAACAAACCCCAAACATCAGATTATAACATATATAAATAATGTTAATTATTAATGTTTAATTAATCAAATGAGATACTTTTCCTTTCTTCTAGTAAAACAATCTGAATCTAAATACAATATATATAATCATGGTAAGAAACAACTAACATATCTCTACATGCAAATACTAAGTAAAATTTAACGTGGAATTAGGAATCACATCTAATAACTCTTTACTTTTCGAGTCATGGTCCAAAAATAAATTATTTGTTTTGAGTAGAATATATGTTTCAATTAAATATTGTAACTATGTCACGAAACTAACACTAAATCTAAATATATATAGAAATAATATATAGTAAACTAATTTCTATAGTGTATCTAGGTAGAGGTGAACTAAGATCAACCATAGTATTCATAATTAAAAAAAATACTCCAAGCTATTATATTTTATTTGCTACCCACGAACCACCAATAATAGTTTGGTGAAGTGCAAACACATCACATGATGCAGCATATTACATCAACTACATCTTGCGATAGAAATCATATACTACTTAGACATATATCAACTTGTCAAACCAAGTATGTTAAATGTAATCCATATATGAGACTTAATTATAGACATCCATATGTAATTTACCTAATTAAAATGCTATCCACATCTCATACATGTATGTTGAATAGCAAATGACCACATCCTAATACCAGAATGATGCATATACTCTAAAACTATGCAATTCAGCATGAACTATATGTACCATGCAACTATTAAAATTAATTAATTACATTGCACCTGTATTAAGCCAATCTAAATTCCAGAGTGGCTCATAGTATGATTCATGATATTTAAAATATCATAATATTCTACAACATTATTTACATAATTAAATTGCACTCAACTAGTTAGTTGAGCATGACAACATACATAGCTCATTGAATTTAACCAAGTGTGGATCACTAAGTTAAATTTCTAACTAGCACCATACACACTGTAACCCACTAACCCATATACAACCATTAATTATATTTCGCTAACCAAAATTTAGCTAACCAAATCATTCGATTTTTAAAACCCCAAAATATTACATATTTCCTTGACTTTCATGAAAACTTAGTATATATTAAAAATCAATACATTAATAAATAATAAATATAATACATAACTGATAAAATTTAAAAAATAAAATTTTATAGATATTAGTTGGGATTTTAATAATACTTTGAAAATTATTAACTCATTTCTAAAAACAAATTAATGTATGATAAAAATTATAAGGATCAGAACCTAAACAGGATCACAATATCCTCATTTTGATTTAATCAAAATAATTCCTAATGGCTTGGAATCGGACGGGTAAATCTCTACCGAATTTTGTCAGAAAAAAAGAAGAAAAATCACTACCGAGTCTTTTTTTTTTTTTAACGCACTACCGGGTCACAGCATACGTCTTTCTTTTCTTTTCCTTTTTTTTTTACCACGTTGACGTCACAAAATTCTCAGCCCCGCAAAACATCGAAACTTCATTTTCCACCCTGTCACATAACAAATTTTTTTTCTAACATTGTAGTATTTTTTTTTTCCTTCTTCCTGGTTATGACGCTGTTGTCCGGTGCTCCAGCCCGGGAAGAGCCTCCCTCGGGTGGCGTCGAGCAAACAGAACTGGAGTACGAAGAGCCCCCACAAGGCTCCGTCATCCGCCTTCTCCACAGTTGCTGGGCGGTGGTTTGCAAGTTTTCTTTTGGGCGGTGGTGGGCAATCGCCATCAGCACGAACCTCGCCGCCACCAACCCCCTTCTGCTTCCGTCCCTCGGTAATGGCTTCCAGCTTCTTCTTTTTTTATCCGGCCGTGAAGATCCATAGCAGAGTGCGAACGCCGGGGAGCGGCCCTGGAGCAACGGGGAATACCGAGGTCCTGAGCAGCACGTCCGAAGATGAAGGTGGGGAAGGCGACGATATGGGACGTCACCTTGGAGGACGTCGTGGAGGCGGGCCTACCCTCCGGCGAGGCCGGCGGCTTCGTCGCTGCCGTCCGGGCGGCCGCCGCTGCGGCAAGATCGGTTCGCGGTGGTACGCCGGGGAGAGAGGCAGCAGAGACCTGGAGGAGGGTGGTGGATGCCGGGCTGCTGAAGCCGGGCCACCCGCACGCCCTTCACCAGCTGGTGTACTACTCCGTGTACGCACAGTGGGACGCTGCCTGGGGACCTCCGCCCTACTGGTTCCCCTCCCCGTAAATGCTCTTTCCTTGCTTGTCAAACGATGCTAAACTTGGAGTTTGTTTTCTTGGCTGTTCATCTGGTTGCTTGAAAGTAAAACTGCCCGTGCTTAATTTCACTGTCGAAAACACTAATCGACGATTTCTAATATGATTAATGGATTATAAATAAATGTCCGGATGAGTTCTATACTGATTTTTGCAGAGAACACTCGAGAAATTCCAATCTCGGACGACTCATGGAAGAACATGGTAGCAAACTTTTGGGGTCTTCGTACAAGAATCCTATCGAAAGTTTCAGCCTATTTCAGAAGTTTTCGTCATCGTTGATGCTCAGCGATCTGCTTCAAATGTCATCAACAATGAGGATGTGCTCGCTGCAGACTTTTTGGCAGAGTTCTATATATATAACAAATCATGGTTTTAAATTCGTATATATGATGTTATTGATTTCAGGTCTATTGGGAAATCATTCTTCAAGAGCTTTCAATTAGATTTCAGAAAAATCCAAGATGCATTTTGGATACTTCCAACAAACTCGAACGGGGAAAAGAATGGCTTCCCGAGTCGATTTTGAACATTGCAGAGTCCTGTCTTCTGCCGACATCTTCAACAAAGAAAACAGACGAGAGCTTAGCAATTATTTGGAGGGACGAAGGAGAAGATAATTTGCCTGTCAATTCAATATCATTGCGGGAGATGAGGGATCAAGTGATGTATGGAAACGTTCTATATACTTTTCAAGTGCTCAATTCACATAAAGTTCTGTCACCACGTCGTTTGTGGTTTGCATTTTCTAATGGATGTTTGCCAACTCATTATCCATGTAACCATATACTATGATAAATATTTGGTGGAGCAAAGTATGTTGTGCATCTATCATTTGATGCTTGCCATTGATTTTTGATATTTGGTATGCAGGATGCTTGCATATGCACTGGATGCAACTTTCAGAAAGGGGGATGCAATTGCAATAGACATGCCGATGACGGTGACTGCAGTGATCATATATCTGGCAATCATCCTTGCAGGATATGTGGTTGTCTCAATAGCTGACAGCTTTGCTGCGAAGGAGATTGAAACACGCATGACAGTATCTAGAGCAAAGGGAATCTTTACCCAGGTATCTTAGAGGAGCATGTCTTAGGAAAGAAAACGACTTTATTAAGAGAAAGGATGTTTTTGTCTGACAATAACACACATCTTTATGTAGTAATGCAATTTCTCAGAATAATTATACTGCACTGCATACTAATTTATTAATCAGGTGGATTCCTAATCCTATTCATGTGTTTATGCTTGAAAACCTAATGCTGATATAATGCGGCAGGGCATGATCATGCACCTTCAAGGCCCATCAAATATAGGTCGGAGTAATATTTTTGTCTAACTCGTTGGATTGAGTAAAACAACATAATTTATTTGTCGGCATGTTATTCTTTTACTTTTTCATTTATTTGTTGGTCTTTGTCCTGGATGGCTACATTTCCAGGTATTGAACCAATAAAATACCTCGAGGACGGAAGGGAATACAGGATATGCTACATACAATGTATTACTCCATTTAAAGTATCCTTGGGTTTGATCATACCAAGGTTTGTGGGATTGCTTGATTCATATAGGAATTTCAACTAGCTGATCCAGATGATTCGGGCCATTCCAAGTTGAAATTAATGTTTGGCACTGTCTGATCCGTGGCTGATTCTGATTTTAAAATTCTTAAGTTATCCGAAGTGGGGCAAAGAATGTAATCATTTCTACCATTACCCACTACATCAACCCAGTTGGGATCATTCCTTATCTGTCTTTTATTGTCTATAAAGTATCATGGGAAGAATCATTCCCATCCTAAGAATGATCTCCTTATGGTTTGTATATTCAGACTATCTCAAACCACATTCATTGATTTCAACCTTCTTTTGTTTTCCGAGACCTTACAAAACTCTTGTATTCTTTTATTATTTTATTTTGGCAGGCATAATTCTTGTATTCAATAACTTAGATATCTTGACAATAGCTTTTCCTTTATGCACACATCATCCTTGTCATAGAACTTGCCTTTTAATCTAGTGGCTACATAAATTTATGTGGTGTCATTGTTTTTAGTTGTCTAATTTTCTATCCATGAATTATTATTTATATTGATCCCTAGTCTACTCTTGAGCTCGCATGCTTGGTGGCATCGATTGCAAAATCGGCCGGATCGGATTGAGATTGGCCAATTTTGAGATTGGATTGGTCAGTCTTGATTTGATTATATTCATGGAGGATTGATCTAGATTGAATTCTAGGAGGAATTGTTCTGAATCAATGCAGTCAAATCGGAATTGGCTCCTTATCAGCAACCCCCCCCCCCCCAAGCCTCCCAATTCCCCTAGGCTTCCAACTATTTCGCAGTGGAAGCGGCAATCCAATGTTAACCCCCTCAATATGGCAGTTCTCCGGCAATCTTGGCTTGTGGAGGGGTGATTCCCCTTGATCTGGCGGCAATCCCATCATGTGGGGGAAAGATTCCCCTTCTTCCCTAACACTCCAAATGGGCAGATTCATTATTTACATATGGATACAGGTCAATCATGATAGACAACTCTCAATGGAGTATCCAAAAAAATCTAGAGAACGAGGAGTAAGAAGGTCAATTCCATAGATACCGGTGAAGGGAAGATATATTTTGTACCATGTTCTTTGTCTATTGGAATGATTATTGATGTTAACTTATATCCCCTTGTCTTCAAATCTCTTATAATGACGTGATAGTGCATTAGATGTTACATTTTTATTTTTAAACAAATGTTTAGGGTTTTTCCTATCTTTTATGATTTTTAGTGATTTCTCTGATTTTTTACAATGAAAAAATAAAAATTACTGATCCGGACTGATTCCGGATCAATTTTTCTCTTGAAAACCAGATGATCCGATCCTTTCCTAATCAGATTTGTATCCCACCGATCCAGGTATCCATTTCGATCTGGCAATCACTACTAGGTGGCTTTTGTTTTCTACAATTTACTCTGGTCTCTAACATTCTTGGTTAAATTGATCGTTTTGGTCATCTCTGAATAAATTTTTCAATAAAATATTACACAAAATGACAGTCTTGACTGCTTGCATTTGAATATACACGTTACACATGACCTTATGTCATGTAATTGCTGTTATCATAGAAGAAATATTTTGATTTGAATATTAACTTGAATAACTCTATTATAGTGTCTTTTTTTCTTCAAAAAAACTCTATTATAGTGTCACCTACGTACCTCCTAATATACCAAAAACTTATCTGCTCCGTACGGTCCTTGTTCAAGATAGAACTACTCAAATACTTGCCAATGAGGAAGACCAGTTGAAGTGGGACAACCCACAGTGACATCAATGGTTCTGGGGAGATGGAGCAGCACCCACTACCCAGGAATGGGATTATCTCAGCTCTCCTGTGGTTTGGTTATCTGGTAAAACAAACTGGTTCATTTTTATTGTTAAGATCTGGTGCCCAAAAGATCACCTGTTCATGTTCATTGGACTATAGGGACTTAAGAGCCTAATTTACATGGAACACTTCATGTCATTGACACATCAAAGAAATCTTAATAACGTGTGAGGGAGCAAGGCTTTTGTACCATCATAGTTTATCATTATTTAGTTTTTCTTTTTTAGGTGATGGTTCTATCACTAGCTTGTGATTCTAGGTTGTCTTTTATCTGCATATCTTGGTAACTTTGTCTCTGCATTTTACAGGATTTTATAGTTAGAGGTGGAAGGAAAGTTCCACTATACAGGTGAGTTCAGAAGATCTTACTTTCTTTTCATATGATCATTATAAATTAGTATGAAGTTAGCAAGCTGTTTAGTAGATATTATATTAAGCAGGAAGGTATGTTGTCAACAAGATTTTGTGCGGTTATAGCAATGTGTTTGTGGAAATTTACTATTGTTGTGAATCCATCTTATTCTTTCGGCAGTCGGGTCATAGAAGCAACTCACTGCAAAGCTATTGTGCTTCCTGGAAACGAAAAGGATGTGGAAATAAAATTAAGAGGAGGAGACATATCCTGGAAAGATTTTATATCGTCTGTTCAACATTGTAGAAGGTGGCCATATCAAGTCACAAGACATGAATATTTCTTCAACTACCATTTGTCTTGCCCTGAATCATTTAGTTTTTTTTTCACTTACTTTATGATGAAATGCCATATCCATTTCTTCTTGCAGGCCATTTCATTATGGTCCTATATATCAGTCAATAGATTCTACAATCAATGTGCTTTTTTCTTCAGGAACAACAGGTTGACTTGAACTCTGGCTCTCTGTAGTTTTTTTTCTCCTTGGTTACATATATTTGCTATGTTTATGACTGTTGTAGGCGATCCAAAAGCCATACCGTGGACCCAGCTTTCTCCAATTACATGTGCTGCAAACTCTTGGGCACACATTGATATCCAAGCAGGAGATATTGTCTGTTGGCCTACAAATTTGGGTTGGGTAATGGGTCCAATTTTGTTGTTCTCATGTTTCCTAACTGGTGCTACCTTAGCATTGTATCATGGATCTCCACTTGGGCGTGAGTTTGGAAAATTTGTTCAGGTACTTACTAAAAAGATTTTTGCTGATTGATATATGTCCATTTTTATATTATGTACTTTTAAATTTAGGATGCAGGTGTGACTATCTTGGGTACAGTACCAAGCTTGGTTAAGTCCTGGAAGAACTCCAATTGCATGAAAGGTCTTGACTGGACAAAGATAAGGTTCTTAAGAGCATATCCTATTCTTCTGATTTGAGTATCAGATTCTTAATGTTCTATGGACCAAGCTGGGGAAAATGAGAAAAAAATTGTCTTCCTCTGCAGGATTCTTTCATCTACAGGAGAAGCTTCTGATGTAGATGACGATTTATGGCTTTCTTCACAGACTTTCTACCAGCCAATTATTGAATGTTGTGGCGGATCAGAACTTGGATCTTCTTACATCCAAGGCAGCATTCTACAACCACAAGCTTTTGGGGCTTTTAGTACCCCATCAATATCAACTGGATTTGTGATTCTTGATGATAAACAAGTACCATATGTAAGGATTATCCATCTTCCTATATGTTCAGTTTCCACATGAATGAAATTTGGTCAGGATGGTTTTCTCCTCGGATGGATCTCTTAATTAGCTTACCACAGCCTGATGACCAGCCTTGCGTGGGGGAAGTGGGTCTCTTTCCTCAGTTGATGGGTGCAACCAGTAAACTACTTAACGCTGATCACGAGAAGATATACTTCGATGGGATGCCAATATATAATGGATTGGTATGTGATCATTTTAAGCTCTACAAAATCTGTTTATGGGATGTGTAGCTCTATGTTGATTACAAATAAGGGTATTTATTTTCAAGTGATTTCTTGGACCTTAAATGTTTTTGTCTATATTTTGAGTTTTGCTGTCTTAATGTATTCCTACCTTGCATGGGGCTATAGGTATTCATACCTTCATCCTAAAGTATGAACGAAATTCGGAATGATGAGTAATGATGACAAACAAATAACCTGCAACATGATGCATCTGTTTGTTTATCCTGACCATGGTGGAATTCCAATAACCGAGTTTGATAATTGAATAGCAAGTGAAGTTAGGTTTCAAAGCAGATTCTAGTATGATTCCTCTCCTGAATTCTCTTCACAATTATCGATACTTATATTTCTCAAGTGAATATGATCTTGTATTATGATCCATTTTCTTAAACAACATTTCAATAGTAGCAGCAAAACATTTATTGCCATGCTGAACTTGTAGACAGGTAGTAATAGATAGATTGGTCCCATCAATGGCGTTATGTGATCTTTCCCAACAATTTATCGGATCTAATTTGCTCGAACTAAAACCAAAAGATCAATTAATGGATTTGAGGGATATAATCTCTTCTTTAAGATGAAATAAACAGAAGGTTTGGAGGTCAGTTCCTGCTTCCTGTAGAAAAACTCCTCAGCATCCGTTTACTTGCTTTTTGCACCAGCTGTCATGGAATCTCTCAGTTGGTATTCGAAGACTAATTCTATCAACATACGCTGTTATTTATTTATGTTCCTCCTCCAGCGACTCAGAAGACATGGAGATATTATTCAGAGAACAGCTGGTGGTTATTTCATGGTACAAGGTAGAGCAGACGATACTATGAATCTCGGAGGGATCAAGGTATTATTGCAGTTGTGTTTTCACTTTGTTACATTATGTACGGGCCTATTTGTTAAGACTTTAGTGCATTGAAACTAATGCAACAAAAACTTTGATTTTTCTATCAGATATAATCGCTTCGTATTTGATAGTACCAAATATCAAAAGGAATGTGACGTTGGTTGTTAATACTCTATCCAAACAGCCCCTAAATTAATCAAACATTTCATCAAAATTTCTAACAGTAATACGCATGCACAGACTAGCTCAGTGGAGATTGAGCGGGTTTGCAACAAAGCTGATGCAAACGTGTTGGAGACGGCTGCCGTGAGCATTAGAGCTGGCGCTGGTGGACCTGAACAGCTGGTAGTATTTGCAGTCATGAAAGATGGAACAGCTGACTGGGATGTCAATTTTCTAAGAGCAAGATTTCAAAGCGCTATTCAGCAGAACCTAAATCCTCTGTTCAAGGTCTTACTCTTATCTTGCCATCAATGTCTAATCCCTACTTGGAAAATGTGTTTGTGGGTATAATTAAGACTATTCTGTCAATAGTCTTGGGTAACCCGTAACATCTATCCGAGGCTTTCTCTTTACAATGACTTTTTGATCGTATGTTTCATCTACATATTCTGCTGCTAATTGGCTGAAAAAAAAAACTCTTTTTCCTCTCACGAACAGGTGAGCTTCATAAAGGTCGTCAAGGAATTCCCTCGAACTGCATCAAACAAGTTGCTGAGGAGAGTTCTGAAAGATCATATGAGACAGGAATTTGGCCGTCGTTCTAGAATCTGACATCCTCGCACGTGATGCTTGGCGATGTTACACCTCATTCATGCGAAGCCATTAGCATCGAGCGCTTCATATATCGTCATGGAAGGGAGGGGGGGATGCCGGCATGTTGTCCTGATTCTACGAACTTTCATGTTGTTTGAATGAAGCTTATCTTTCTTAATGCCTACACTATTGCTTTATGCCCTGTTTGGTTAGAGTTTCATTTTTGGTACTATATCAATATTGATATTAATATTTTCAAATGCTGGAGTATCAATATCAAAAGTAATACAAGTGGACACTTGTATTACATAATATGTTTTGTTTGCACTATAAATTTTAAAATTGATACAATTAACCAAATACCTCTTGATGGTTCCTATTAATATCAATTTTAAAATTGATAGTGATAGAGGTACTTGATAGTGTTACCAAACAGGGCGTTAGTGTTTGAACTGTACAAAGATTTTTGGTTTCCAGCAACTCAACTATAACAGTGAGCTGGATGCTTCTAGTTTGACTGATGAGGTACAACCGTAGAAATGAGGTGTAGTATAATTTTGTACATGGTTTCGTGATGAATTTTTCATTAAAATAAATTTAAAACAGCTAAACACGTAAACTTACCCAGTTTTCTTAGAAAAATGTTTAATCATCAACATTGGAAACTCCTGGGACAACCAAACGAAGATTTGCAATATATGTTCATCCATATCAATTTTGACCTATACAAATATCCATATCGAAATTGACATGACATCATTCTAGATACTGGCGACTAATAAGAACGTAGTAGATCCCTCATGAATGTTTGTGTCTCGGGTTGAAAGAGTTCTCTCGGTCGGTCTCGGTCGCCCGAGGGAGGAACCAGACACTCCTAATAAAGCGATTGATTCCAACGTACCTCTCTGGAACCAGAATCCACACTCGTCCGAGTCAACCCGCGGCTAACTCGTCGGAACTCGGCCGGTCACACCCCCGCGGCAGCTACCTCGTCGTCGGCCTTGGCGCCCCGCCTGCGATCTTCTTCTTCTTCTTCCTCCTCCTCGTAGTATGCCTTCTCTTCAACCCTCTTGGTGAAGGTGACCCACCCCTTGGCCTTGCAGAGCTTCATGGCGTGGTACACGGCGACGCCCAGCGCCGTCAGGCCGGCGCTGATGGCGTACACCGGCCAGGTGCCGACGACCATGACGAAGACCAGGAAGCCGGAGGGGACGAGGCACATGCAGACGAGGGCCGGCAGCGGCAGGGGCACGCGGAAGGGCCTCTCGAGGGCCGGGCGCTTCCACCGGAGCCAGAGGAAGGAGGAGAACTCCAGGAGCATCCCCAGGCTGTAGAGGAAGTTGGCGGAGGCGATGATGTTGGTGAAGCTCATGAAGGACACGGCGAGGGTGATGGCGGTGGAGACGGCGATGGCCAGCCAGGGCGTGCGGAACCACCGGGCCCGGAAGGCGAAGGCGGCCGGGAGCAGGCCGAGGTCGGCCATGCCGAGCAGCTGGAAGGCGCTGCTGCTGAGCTGCGCCTCGTAGAGGCCCACGGCGGAGAGGACGGCGCCGGCCTCCACCCAGATCTTCAGCCACCGCCCCACGATCATGCCTGCATATAAACAAAAGAAACCATTTTATTAAATCCATTTTAAAATAGATAAATCAGAGATAACGCCATGTTAGGGACTAGTATACAATCTTTATACTTTTCTTCGATAACCCTGAGTACATAGAGATTAGAGAGAGATAAACACACACACACACACACGTTTATATGGCTGGAGACGGCTCAGCTCTTCGAGAATCTCAACACTACCCTTGGTTCACATCACTTTCAGTCAAACATATAATGGCCCGCCCAATAATGTCCGAGAACCAGGCCCAAAAGTCTGACACGCAGCTCAAAGCCTACTACCAGAAAGGGGCTTTCATTTGTCGTTGGTGAGTAAAAAAAATAAGTTGCAAATTGGATTTTTATTCAAAAAGATTAGAAAATAGAAATCTTGTATTCCTTTTTCAGAGGTCTTCCAAGTATGCCCTGATGTTTATAAGAAAAAGAACATAACACCTGCCAGTATTACGAAGAAGGTTTTAACTTGTAATTAAGGTGCTGTGTTGTGCGATAAGAAGTTGAGTTTTTTATTATAATTTTTTATTTTCGTAACAAAATTTTTTAAAAGAAGATTACAAAATTACATTTTTCAAAGAGATTATATACTATTTTAATATAAAAAAATATCATGGAGACCAGCAAGAAGTAAATAAAATCAAATAGGGATTCTTCCATGGGCTGGGCTGTGCTGTGCTGTGCTGAGCTTCTTACCGGCGGCGTCGGCGAGGAAGCCGTCGCTCCACTGGTCGCTGGGCACGTTCAAGGCGCCGGTCCCGGCCAGCAGCGGCAGCAGGTAGCCGGTGCAGGCCATCACCCCCGCCCCCAGCAGCGCCCGCGGGAACGTCCGCCGCGGCCTCTCGACCTCCCCCGCCATCGTGCTCGCGTTGTCCCAGAAGTTGAGGTTCCAGAACAGCGTGTTCAAGTACAGGTTCCAGTCCACCTTCCCCCTCCCCCCCACACCCCCCAGCCACCGACGGGGCCTCAATTTCGGCACCGCCGCCGCCGCCATCACGGCGAACGGCGCCAGCGACGCCGCCCCCAGGGCCACCGCCGCCCATCCGACCACGGTTAATCCCGTGTAGTTGAGGAACGCCAGCGCCAGGGTGAATCCGGCGATTGCCGCGTCCCTCGGGGCGCCGCCGGAGACGGCGGCGAATACCCGTGAGACGTAGTCGGCGCAGAGAACCGGGTAGGCGGCGTTGTTGATCACGCCGCTCAGGTACTTCCAGGACCCCATGAGGGAGCCGGCAAAGGGCCCGAAGGCCTCGGCGGCCCACACCACGTAGCCGCCGTTCCCGGGGAAGGCCGTGGCCAGCTCGGCCGTGATCAGGGCCTCCGGGATGCTCCACACGAAGGGGAAGACGAGGAAGCCGAGGATGGCCAGGAGCGGCCCCGCCGCCTGGACGGCGGGCTCCTCGCCGAAGGGGCCGCCGGAGACCTCGAAATAGATGAGGAAGATTAGGGGGATCAGCGTAAGCTTCTTCTTGTGGAGGTATCGATCCCCTTTCTCCGCGCTCTCGTCCATGTCGGCGGCGCGGATGATGGACCGGTGGAGGGAGGGAGAGGAGGGCGCCATGGTCGCCGGATTAGGCGGCCGCCGGGAAGGGGGATCGACTCCACCGGCCTCCCTTCCGCCCCTCCCCCGGCCGCTTCCTTCGTCGGGCAACTCCGTCGAATCTGCGGCGTTGTTCTTCATGATGGAGCGGAGAAGAAAGACACCCGAGGGGTCCAATTTAGGTTTTTATTTATTTATTTATTTATATGGCTCCTCTTTGCTCTGGGCCGATAGGGCTCGGAGGGAGATCATAAATAATTGTTTGATTAATTTATATCTCTATCATAAATATTTGTTTAGTTGATTTAGTTTTTACAAGCGTGATTAATAGAAAGGGATGAGAAGAAGCGGGATAAAAATATATATATGGTTAGATGAAAGAGAGTGTAAAAACGCACGAGGCAAAATATCAGAGAGACAGAGTAAATTAAGGAGAGATCGAGAAGATTAAAATATTTATGATTACGTCTGTTTTTTGTGCGGCATCTATACATAATTTGCTGTTGACAGGTGCCATTCAATGATTGTACGTAGATCTTAATTAAACCTAGCGGTGGACAATATATATATATATATGGTACTTAATGTCTTGTTTGGTAATATGATTAAATATCTCTGTCACTATTAATTTTAAAATTGATATCGGTACTAATCAGCTAGAGATGTTCGCTAATGGTGTTAATTTTAAAATTTGTAAGGCAAACAAAGCACCTTATGCAATACAAATGTCAATTTATATCGATTTTTAAAAATATCAATATCAATGTTAATATAGTATCATTTTAGATATTCTATCTAAATAGGTCATAAGACTCCGTTTTGATAACATTATTAGGCCGCATCTCTAAATCGATAATGATAACAACATATCAATAAGAGGTTTTTGATTGGTAGTATCAATTTTAAAATGTGTAATGTAAATAGAAGATATTATGTACTCCACAAGTGTCAACTTGTATTAATTTTGATATTGACATTTCAACATTTAGAAATATCAATATCGTTATTAATATAGTATCAATTTTGATACTCTAACCAAATATGTCCTGAGTAAATGAACTACTGCTAGTTTATTTTAATAACGTTGACTAAATAAAAAGGAAGAGATAAGTGGAAGAAAATTGTATAAAGGTTAAGAAAAAACTGCACATAAATGATAAAAAAGGTGTAAATGAACCAAAATATAAAAGGCTAATGACATTTTTGGTTAGGGTATCAAAAAAGGATATTGTATTGGTGTGGATATTGATTTTTCTAGAAGTTGAAATATTAAAATGATATAAGCTGACATTTGCCGTGAGTAACATATTTTATTTACATTACATATTTCAACCTTAGTAGCAATATCAATTTTAAAATTGACAATGATAGAAATATTTGACGGTGCTGTCAAACACGGTTTTAGGTTATTTGGTGCAAGATTAATTTGGACATAAACTTGATATATATATATATATATATTCTTAAAATTTTGAAAATAAATCGTATTTATCTCCATGAAGAGCAAACTACAAGGACATGTTTGGCACTATAAAATTTTGGGGATAAACCCGAGTTATTCCCTAAATTTTGGGGATAACCCGGATTTATCCCCAAGTTATCCGCGTCCCAAACAGCACCTAGAGGGCTTATTCATACCCACAAGTTTTAAATACTTATATTTATCCTTGGATCGTAATTGGTAGGCGAGAGGGCCGGCGTTTGAGAGAGATCGATCATATATGTGTGAATATATATATATATGTTTAAATGAAAAACTGAAAAAAGGAGTGATATATAAAATCTTTCATCAACCATGTATGTATATATATAAGTTATTCACAAAAGGAACGTCATGTAAAGATAGAGAAGCAGGGTGCTCATTAATATCGATGACACGTACAGCGGTGGATTAATATTCGAAGAAAACTGAGATCGAGATGTATATATATATATATAGGGATTCATGCGCCGGCGACGGCCTTCGTGCACGGCCGGATATCTTCGAATTCCGACGCCGGGTGCGTCTCGGAGACGGCGCCGGTGTCGAACACGACGGTGTCGCCGCCCCGGCCGGCCTCGACGCGGGCTATGGAGAACCACACCAGGTATCTCCTCACCTGGATGCCGGAGAGGTCGGAAATCTTGCCGTAGCTGATCCGGCCCCTGATGCGCTTCCCGTAGTACGCCAGGACGGAGAACTGGGAGTAGCAGGCCGCCGACAGCTCCACCGTGAACTCCCCGTCGTCCGACTTGCTGTAGCCCACCACGTTGCCGGGGAGTAGCCCCTTGGGGAGGCCGAACCGCAGGAGGAGCTCGTGGGCGGCGCCGCTGGGGTCCGGCGGCGGCGATGCCCGGCCCAGGGGCGCTGCACGGCGGAGGGAGGCGAAGAGGAGGACGACGAAGAGGAGACGGATCGGCTGGGAGGACGCCATTATTATTACTACTTCTCGTGCCTGACGTCGGAGAAGGGATCGGAAGAGAGAAGATCAGATTTTTTATTTTTTTTGAGAGCAAGCTAGCTTGGGCGATGAACGGAGGAGGAAGACGACTGCATATATATATATATAGGGATGCATCATCAAGCATTGAGATTAGCGGAGCTTCAGCACGAAGGAAGCGATGCTCGATGCTTTCTTGTTCTTGATGAGCTGCAAACTGATCGATGAAATACTTCATGAATAATACGGCCGGAGAGAGATGGGTCTGATTGATGTGAGGACGGCTGTTGGAGAGCAGCCAAGGTGTACGTAGCTAGGTTTCTTCCATTGAAAGGAAGCAATTAATACCAGCTTCTAAGTCGATCGTTTTCTATAGATGGAGGATTGATAAAATCTCGCTAGTGAAATAAATTAATCAAGGAAGATACATCTTCATAGAGGCCTCCAACTTAGAGTTGAGCGCTGTATCTGTTTTGCACTAAACTAAAAGAGAAATTGATTTTCGACCCGTTTAAGAAAGTCAACTAAATTCTTAATTGGCTAAACAAACTTGAATAATGTTAGGTCCAAATGTGCATAATTAACAGGAGATGCGTGAAACTATTTTCTGTCGAAAGTTTCATTCTATATGACCAATCGAAATACTCTCTGCAAGGTAAGGATGAATTTTTTTCAGCTGACCAGATGTGTCAAAATGGGGATTTAGCCAGGTTTCCCCGTGGTGACATCTGCGACGTCGTCTTTTATGACAACAACATTGCCAGCCGGCCAACTTCTGGTGATGACATCGGTGCCACCACCACTCGCTTCCCCAAACTATTTCACTGTCTTCTTCCCCCCTCAACTACGTACACGGTGGTGACCCCATATATATATATATTCGGCATCCACATCGACGATATATGACGTCGGCATCATTTCGTAAGACGTCTTTCACCATATATATATCTTTCTCTCAGAGTGACGAAGTCGATAACATTAATTGTTCGGTTAGTAAAGAGGTTCTTCTGATCATCTTTATTAAGATATATAGCAACATCTTCCCCTCAAGGCCACTCAACCAATATTGTTTGATGTAACAGTAGTAGAATGGCCATTATTTAACCATTTCTTTAGCATCTATATATCTCGTGTGGCTTCGGTTACAATTAGAGTGGAAATAAGAAGATATATAGGGTCCATTTGGTAACCTGTAAAATCAAAATCTAAGAAAAAGTTTTTCTGGAATGCACTTTTCCAGGAATTTGAAAACAATGAGGGTTGTTTGGTTAACTTTTCTGGAAAAATTTATCAAACACTTCTAACATCATAACAATTAAGATAATTCTATCTATTTATGTGTATTAAAATTAGTTATTTATAATAAAATATTAATTCAAAATTAAATTAAATAAATTTTTTACATCAATTATTTTTAATAAAATTTAAAATATATTTTATTATTTATATATTAGTAAAATTTGTTATTGAAAATAAAATATATTAAATTTTAAATTTAAAAATGTTTTTCTTAAATTATTTCCGGTCATTTGAATATATGTAAATCATATTTCTAAATTTTATGTAAAATTTTACTACAATATACTCATTTTATTTATTGAAATTTTTATATATAATTACTAAACATCAAGTTTATATTTTTTAAATTAAATATATGATAAAATATGTTTAACACTAAAAATTTTCGAAAAAATGCTTTATTTAAATTTATTTATTGTAAACCTACAATCTGGCAACTAATTATAGTGTTATTGTATTTTCTATATAAAATAATTTAATTAATAAAATAGTTCAAACATTTTACAAACTTAACTTTCAGTTAAAATTTTATCAATAAAATTATTAAATAAGTAGTTCACATGATAAAATTACTTTTTAACAATTTTATTTTATTTTTTAACACATAAGAATAAAATAAGTTTCTACCTACGTATTTAAAAAATTAATTTTAAATAATAAACATAATAAACGTCTCTCACCGAAAACGGTATCCACTGCACAATCGCGGATGCCAAAATCGGAATTACAGCGATGCGTACGTTTTCTATGCAACCAAATAGGTTGCTGCAACGTATTTTCCGGAAAAGCCACTCATGCATCCGGTTTTCCCTCTAAACAAACAGACCCATAGTGTAACATATATTAGACCCTCTATTCTGGTGAAAAATCAAATCCAATGATAAATTTGTCAAGAAAATTTGTAACCTATTTTTTTTTTTGTAATCTTCAATGCGACATATTATAATCAACTTTGAAGAGTCATTCTAAAATATCAACTATTGTGATTATGTTATGGCTGACCTAGTAAATATTAGGAGAAATCAACTTCCGCCCCCACTTTATGTGGCCAATTTATTTCTTAGTCCCATGTCTCCAACACTTTATTTTCTAGTCCCAAATTTCAAATTTCTATAACTTCCGCCCCTTTTTTCATCTAACACCATTAGCTTTAACAGAGATCACATGTGACTTCCAATTTTACCCCTCCACCCCATGATGCCAATGATGTTCTTCTCATCTAAATTTTCAAAGCATTTTCTACTCAATAATATTGCAACACCAGATTTATTCAGATATTATTTTTAAATTTCATAGATCAATTGGTACCACCATGTGTTTTTAAGATGAGTACCACCATGTAAAAATATCCCTAACATGTTATTATTCAGATATTTTAAAATTTGTAAAATTATATTCTCTTTTTTTAGAGATAAAGTGGGTATTGGAGAAAAAAAAGACGGTATTAGACAAAAGTATTTTATAAAACATTAAAGAAACAATTAAAGTAATGTTGTTTCAAGAGTTCTCCCAATGGTAGAAAGTTATTTTTTTAGAAACATAATATTTTTAAAATAGTAAAATTTTCAACTTTTATGTGATCATATTTGAAAATATGAATAATTATAAGAGCTGAAATCCAAAAATCTCTAAATTAAGTTTTCAATATAAAAATATGTTCTTGGTGCTAATGAACATGATGAGAAGAGTGCTTAATTTAACCATCATAAAAAATATAAATTTATAAAAAAAAATTCAAAATAAGAATAGAAGCGAGAATATCTTCCCAATTGTTGTTATTATATCTCATATGATAATTTATATTTTTATCTATCTAATATATATTTTAATTTATAATTTATTGTATTAGCGAAGGGTGACTGAGAAGAGTATCGTACATAAAATTTACTAGTGGAAGAAAGAATTATAATTATGCATAATTAATTATTCTGAAAAGGATAAGTGTCATATTAATTATTTTAGTGATAAACAGGTGCTATAGAAAGTTGACATATATATTCTGATGGCACGTTGGGGAAGGAGAGGGAGGTGACGAGTAGATGAGGGTAAAAACGGCATAAAAAATGTAGAGGAGTAAAAATTTTAAGACGGACAATTTTGAGATTAAAAAATAATTTATTTGAATGACGGGATATAAAATTAAATACAAATATTTTTTGGGACTGGAAATTAAAAACCCCTAAATATTATGTAAAGTAATATCGATCGTAATTAACTTATCGATGTTTTAATAACATAATGTCCACGTTAAATGTTTTACGAAGCGTTGTAGCTAGTGTAATACCGGCCTGGACCACCCGTTAATATATATATATATATATATGGCCGTTGTAATAATGTTCCAAAATCTAATCTTTATGGGCCAGTTTGCTACCATATTATTTAGGTTAGAGAACATTTGCAACGTGGCCATGATGTTTATATATTACTAGGACGTAATTAAATCATAGGATGTTTGGTTGCCCGATAAATTTTGGGAATAAACTAGGTCTATCCCCTAATTAATCTTCTATTAAATATTCTCCTATATTACTAGCTAGGACCTTCTGTATTTGTACAACGTACGTACATGCATCACGAAAATACTTCAGATGTTACTGATGTTCTATATATATATATGTATATATATGTTATAACGAGTAGGTAATATTCCTGAAAAGGATAGCTGAATGTGATGCATATATGACATTAAAAATGATTAAACGTACCCTTTCATGTACGTCCTCTTGTTTTTCTCGTTTAGGTTGTGCTTGTTTTGGCTTAACACAACTTTGATTCCGTCAAGCAACTGAATGTGTGTTATGCATATAATTAACATTATTATTATTATTATTATTATTATTTTCGAACAAGTCTGATCTACATGGAGCTTGTAACACATGCTTTCCTAGCCTCTTATTGTTTGACAACTTTTACACCCACAAGAAGTTGTTACTTCTTTCATATTTCACATGTGTGTGTGTATTGGTTCCATACATGTCATAATTAACTTCCTAAATGTATCTTTGAAATCATAATAAACCTCTCTAAAATAAGCTGTACGGATTAGCCTTTTATTTTTCAAACGTAATCATTCCTGGGTACAGAAATAACAAATTGTGAATATAACTTTGAGTAATTAATACTAATTAAATTGATTACCATGTAAAATATATATCCCAATCAAATTAAGCACTTATTTATACCACAAAGTAAGAGACTAGGCATAAAATTAAAGATCCAAAATTTCAAATTAAACTAAGAAAACGCCACCTTATTGTTACATTTTGACCTAGAGAATTTATGCTTCACGATAATTTAAAATATCAACAGTTACGAATTCGTGAATATTTTTCTTATTTAGTCCTATGTTTTACATACTCCAGCATCTTAACTTTAATGGTGGGTATAAAGTAAAAATTAAAATAGTTACCATTACACATACATTGATTAAGAAAACCAGCTACATATTGTAAATTAAAATCTTCAATTCGTTTCTTCTGTTAAGTTCTAGTTATAACTTGCTAAATAGCCTGCATGTATAACCTTTGTTGTACCATCGCATAAATATTAAAAGGCATACATATTAAAATCTGCTTTATTTCCTACCCCCCCCCCCACCAAAAAAAAACAAAAAGAAAAACAAAAACAAAAAAAAACAGTGAGATGGGAAGATCTCTCACTCCGCAGCCACCGCCGGCGAGGCTCCGGCGGCGGCGGCGGTGGCGTCGTTCCACTTCTGGCAGGGGCGGACGTCCCGGAACTCGGAGGTCGGATGCGTCTCGGAGAAGAAGTCCGTGGCGACCAAGATGGACCCGCCGTCCTTGCTGACGACGACGCGGACGACGTCGAGCCAGACGAAGAACTTCTTCACCTGGACGCCGGAGAGGCCGGAGACGCGCCCGTAGGCGATCTTCCCGGAGAAGGTCCTCTCGTAGTAAGCCAGGTCGGAGAACTGGACGTAGCAGGGCTCCGACAGCTCCACGGTGAAGCCCCCGGCGTCGCCCCCGGTGTAGCCGACCACGTTGGCGGGGAGAAGACCCTGGGGAAGGCCGAGCAGGGCCAGGGCGTCGTGCGCCGTCGCGTTGGCGTCGGGGATGGGGGCGGGCGCCGGGCTCATGGCCGCCGCCGGCTGCAGGCCGGAGGCGAGGAGCAGGGGGAGGAGGAGGAGGAGGAAGACGGGCCGGAAAGTCGGCATTTTTCTTCTCTTGATCTGCAAAACGACGGCTATGGCGATCGAGTACACCTCCGGTGGCGGGGAAGAGGGGTTGAGGCGTCAGATTATATGCATGTGGTATTCCGTCTTCCGGAGAAGCACACCATGACTTTGTGACACAATAAAATATATTTATATATAAGGTATTTTTTTTTTAACAAAAACATTAAAGAAGACATTATTCTTTTATCGTCAGAAGTCTCTAGTCTCTACTGCATAAAACGCTTGTAATACACGCTTAGTTTGCTAGGCGATGAGTGTGAGAGGAATTAATTTTACAACCACAAGAAGTGGTTATTTCTTTTATATCTCATCTTGTTGCATATATATTATATATACATATATGGTATTTGTAAACTCTAAACTATACTCGTGCACTCCGTTCTTGGTTAAGAAACATATTTTTCTGTTGCACCCAATTAGATAGGGGCATGTTTGGATAGTGTAGATATTAACTGTAAATATATATCATGCTGTTCTCAATATTATGTACAAATTTAATGTTGATGTATCTATTAAAAATACCAAAATGAATGCGACACTACTAAGAAAATAATCCATACAAAGCTCTGATACTAGTAATGTAAATCTGATTTTTGTTCCATGCATATGAATTTAGTTTAAATGCATCCACTGGAGAAGGGATTAATTAGCTTGTTCATTAATAATCTTTCTTTTGAGGAGAAATGATAAGAGAGAGAGAGAGAGTAAAGTAATTAAACTTAAAACGTTCTCCTATGTATTGAAATAGTGTCTTCTAGATAATATAACAGTATTCCATATTTCATGATGTAGTTATTTAATTTAATTTTATAATTTAAACGAATCCGTTAAGAAGGAGCTAGCTAGATTGTGTGTTGAAGCAAAATAATTCTCTTATAAGTTCAATTTATTTAAGAGGATCCATGATATGAATGTTCATACTGCATTAATTAATTTCATTAACGTACACAATCATCTAAATATTAATGACGATATAATATACGTACGTACATATCGTGTGTGTAGAAATAATAATAGACTAAAATTTACATCAACAAGTGAGAGATTCATGAGTCCATGTCCAAGTAATTATCGTTTCTAAGTCATATATAATCGCTCTCTCTCTCTCATGTATTGATCAACTTAATTAATTAGTAGCGCAACTACTATATATATATATATTTGTGCATATAATATATCATAAAAATCGAAGCATGTTTATATATTGTTTTAATCAAATTACTCTTCGAGAGGAAGCAGCGCTCCGGCCGATCGATCTGCTGATGTTACAGCTAGCTAGCTAGTTATACAGCTTGCTCGTCTCTGTCCATGGAAAACACGATTAATTCAATGCCAGAATTATCACACCGGCCGGCTGGGAAGAATCTGAGCATCTTTAATTCGTTGATCACGGCGGAGAGATCATCGTCTAAACAGGAGCTGCTGTCTTATTATCCTGGTAATATTAAACAGGAGCCTGATGGCCCCGGGGCACTCAGAGAAGAAACCTACATAAACAAAAGAAGGGTGTAGAAAATATCAGTATTATATATTATGCATATAATTCATAGTCTTAATTTCTACTTAAGAGAAAGCCTTTGCAAGTTTAATTAATTGAGATAGAGGTACAAATGGTTTGCTAATAGATAAACATATGTGAACATGCATGTAATTTTTTTTTAACTAGCTAGCTAGCAACTTGCGGTCTGTTTTCATATATTATGATAAGCACGTAGACGCTTGATCGCTTGCTAGTTTCTTCACACCGAAGTAAGATAGCTAAATTAAAATATATGTCGGTTTGATTTGATCTGAAAGCTCTTTGATCTGCAGCGCCCGTCACCCGTCGCCAGGCCATTTAATTAGCCAGAATATAATTTAGCGTTCAGTCGCGGTCGTGCTGATTATTGAAAATGATGTGAGATTGGAATATAACATAGTTACGTTGTTTCCCCGAGGGAGTTCATAATCATAATAATTGTTATTATATAATCAATTTTCCCACCTATCAAGTTTCTCATACATCTTCTGTCTAACAACCTCCTCCAGTACGTATACTTTGCTTTAATATTCCACGGATCCCCGCTGTGATCCGTCACACTTGGATAATTTGAAGCTTTACACCGTTCTCTTTCAAGTATATATTCTCTTTTGAAGGCCTGTTTGGTACAAGATTATATAGGCCGGCAACATCTATTATTAGATTGGAGTGCTCAAGAGAAGTAGGGCCGTCTAGCTGATATCCCCACTTGGAGGACCAGATGGTTGGATGGAAAGACATCTTCATCAAGTACTTCGGGCAGCTTGGATGTCCTGGATCCAGCAGGAACTCCCAATATCTACTGAGCTTGATACATTGACATTATCTATCACCTGGCATATCTGGAAGGCCAGGGAACGGAAAATTCCAGCCGCTGGCAATTTTCAAACAAGCAAATTCTGGATGCTGAGTTCTTTATTGCACAGAAAGGTCGTATCCAAGTTAATCCAGCTTACCGGTGGTGCCCCCCTCTGGAATCAGTGGTGAAAATCAACGTAGATTGTGGTAATTATATTAATGCACAAGGACCACTCAGTCTGATTGTACGTACGTACAAAACGAAGCAAGTCTTATGATCGATTGAAAGGCTACTCGGTCACACCATTAATTCCAAGACTCGCAGATTTTGGAAGCGCTGGCCATCAGGGAAACATTTTAAGTGGGTTATTCTGAATGGATCTAGAGCTTTGATTGAAAGTGATGTTAAAAGCATGGTTCGCCGGGTCGCGACCCGAGTCGCGACCCGGACCCGATCGGGTCGGTTTTGGGGCCGACCGTCCCGGTCGCGACCCCAAGACCCCGACCCCATTTTGAATTTTTTATTATTATTTTTTGCGACCCGGGCCGACCCCGTCCCGACCCGGGTCGCGACCCCGGCCGACCCGGGTCGGTTTGGCCCCAAACCGACCCGGTCCCGACTCCCGACCCCACCTTCCTTGGTTAAAAGAGTTGCCTGACGCCATTTTCGGGTCAGGACACATACATACTCTGGCGTGTCCAGAACATTATCTTGGAATGTGAGGACCTTGTTAAATCTAACCTTCCGCAGACTTCTTTTGCCCCTAGAAACTGCAATCAGGGTGCCCATCTGCTAGCAAAATGGGCCCCGACTCTTTCTTCTCCGTCCTCCATTCCTAACGAACTTCCCTCCTTGGTGAGAGATCACTTATACATGAATGAACTTGCCCTTTTAATATAGCGCTCTTTGCGTCCTTACTTCATAGAAGAAAAAGAAAAAGAGAGAGACAAATTATCCCCAAATTAAACTACTGCCAAAGAAGCCCTTAACCACCCCTTCAATCTTTGAGATCACATTCGACCACGTAATATTGGCATTTATATTTGTCGTATGATCACTTTTTTTTTTCTCTATTCTATTACGTAACATTTCATCTATTCCGAATGTTTCCTTTGACCGTACGAATTCGTCTCCCGTTCTTAGCATCTACGATGACCAAGTGATACTGAAAACCTCACTACGAAAATTGCCTTGGAGAGCAACGCTTGTCTGAGAAGTCTGAAGTCTCAACAAGGATGGTAAGAACAACGTCTGGACATGCGGCGGATGTCGGATCGCGTTGGGCACACGAGCAAAAATAAAAGGAACGCTAGAAACATTCTAAAGCATGATGAACCAGCATTTTGCAGAGTTAATAAGGTCCGTCTGAATTTGAAACACCAAGCGGTATCGGACCGAAACTGACAAATTACATGCTCTGGCCTCCTGTCGAATTACAGCAGGTCCTGGGCGGACAAGCATGGTAAACAAACTGAGAACCCAGAAGCTCGAAACATGGATAAAGAAAGCTCTTTTAACGCATCCTCTCCAAAGCAGTACTGGTGATAGGAACAACACCAGATGCGGAGACCAGAGCATCCACAGGAACGTCATGGGGAGCAACGGGGATAACACCTTCATCCACAATCTGCGTTGAGTAGGCTAAGGCAACTGCAGAATTCCAGGAGCATGTAACATTTTAGCGAACCATGGTTCTTGCAAATTATTATATCTCACTTGCAATTAGATCATATAAAAGGAAGCTTCTCATGTTTTTTGTTGCATACAATACAACACATCAAAGGAAGACTGGGAGGCATGTTCCTCAGGCTACATACCAGAAATTCATGCCTCGTGTTGACTGAGACCTATTGCCAGAGGGCAAAAAAAGGCAAACAACAGAGACTTCATGACTTGAGTCATGTTAAACAAGATCGTTCAGGCCATGTGCATTAAATAAGAAACATGAGACGACAAAGAAGCCATTTCCTTGACCAAGGCTTGTCTCGCAGTATACCTTGAATACCACAGGTCCGTCACTAAGCCGACATAGCATAGACATAAAATATATGCACGCTTTTTCAATGGTATTAAAATCCTTCCCTTGAAATATGAGACTTGAGGCTCAAGCTTCAAAAGCCTAATGAACCCCAAGATGCAACACATACCAGCCTCCGTATAACACAAACATTGAGGACAAACAAGTGCCACGTGGCACCTTCTGGAGCTGGCCCTACATTTTAGGACACAACAAGTATGTTCTTGTCTGGTAGTGACAAACAACGGTAGCAATAATGTGGCACTGGGAATTCCTTGCAAGTTTTTCATGGAATACCATACATGACCATTTCAATGCATTTTGAAGTATGGTTGCAGTAAAAGAATAGTTTGGCCCTTCACATATCTATGGTCTTTTTTTCATGTAATTCTACTATTTCTAGCAACTACAGGAGGCTTCTAAAGAAACTATTGACACCTAATCAGCTGGAACATGCTACCAAATGAGAAATGATCTTTACATTTTATAGTCTACCACCAACTGAAATTCACATTTCTCTAACATTATCATAAAATCTTTTCTGGCACAATGGGAACAACGTCCATCTTAATGGTAAAGCATGTTATGCGGTTCTCAATGACAGTAAAGATTTTATCCTAGAACACCCTGGTTTTAGTATAAGCAACTTCCAAAACCTGAGCACAACTACGTTAGAGTTTATCAGTAAAATGACCACAGGCAGATCAAATGACCAACCATGAAACATCATGATTGCTAAACCTCTTCAGGCATATTTTGAGAAATTATGCCCAGGCATGAATCAGACTTTACCTAGAAGTGGTTGCTTCCATCCATTATTTGTAGAAAGTTCTTTATATTTCCTCAAAAATGTGTCGTAGTAACTGAAAATTCCAAGCACAGCAAAAGCACACAACAATGAACAACTATACGAAAGATATTGATCAAAACACAAGAAATATCACAATCTTATCAAAACGGATTTTGCTGATAAACAACAAAACCAGGCACAAGACAAAAGACAAAGGAATACAGGAAAGCTGCTCGTATGTACGAATAGAAAATCAAGAAAGGATTGGAGCTATAAGTCACAAGAAAGCAACATGGATTGTCCACATGGGCTCAAACATTTGACAAACAGGCATTTCTAGATCTACCAAAAGCATGAATATTTGGAGGATTATTGAACCACAATAGAGAAACATGTTTCAGTTCCCCAAAAAATCCAACAAAAATCATGCATTTCTAGATCTCCATTAACTCTAACTTGACATCTCAACATGCTGTGCCTTCAATGATTCGAACCATAAGCTTAACAAAGTCGAGGGCCAAACAAGAACTTAGCTGGACAGTGATAACCAATGTTAACTGTCGTAACAGGATGTTGGAATGGAGAAATACTACGAGTATTGCGTGAGTCTAGGATCCTGCTGAAGCTTAAACGAGAGTTCCACTGCAGGACTAAAACTGACAATCTTATATGGTAGTGATCATAAGATGATAAAGGAGTGATATGCTTCCAAATGACAGTTCTTGATAAAAGCATGCTAAGAAGGAGACTAGACTAGGTAGAAACGTAAAATCCATGATGGATGCATAAGATGAGAGATAGGAACACTTAAACTGAAAAGAAATTGTGATGTCAAAGACGATTTGGGCATAGCATATTAGATGTAAACATAAGAAGACTCCAAAGGAGTGGTGCCTATTAAGACAGTGAAAGGGATCTAAAGGATTCAAACATCTCTTAAAAGGTAGATGAAATTATCTTCTTTGGAGATGCCAATAGAGTTCACTCACAGAAAGCAAGGAAGAACAACCAGAAGGACAAGAGTAACCAAGATGATTGAAAAAAAAAACAAAAAAAAAACAAAAAAGAGAAAAGGGGTGATAAAAATATAATATGCAAAGAAATGGAAAAAGATATCAAATTATATAGCACAGAAAGATACATGAAAAAAACAAGTGATACAGACTTACCATATAGAGGGAGGGATCCTAGTGATCTGATTGAAAATCCTTTGAAGAAAAGCAGAAAACCAGATTTCCAATAAAGCCAAATCTTCCAGAGTGGAGACAGAATCATAGAGCGAATGCCAAATCATTCCAGCTTAAGGCTTATCTAAGTTGAATTTTGAGAGGTTCTCTTGAATACGTTCAATTCTTCAACCACAAAATGATTCTTGGGAAGCATACACTGATCTGGCATTGGAATCAGTACCCGCAGATCCGGTAGCCGATTCCCAATCCTTGGGGTGGAGGGGGGGGGGAGAGAGAGGCATACAAAGAAACAGTGTAAGTGTGAGCGGGGAATCAGGAAACACTAAAATAGAAATAGAGACAAGATATTAAAGAACAATACCATCTAAGATGCCTATGGAGGGCCTTAATGAAGCAGAAGCTATGGTCAAAAGCGGCAGCAGCAATAGCAGACAACAATAGGGCAACCATGGCAGCACTTGGCACCTAGGGCACCTAAGCAGGGAGCCTTTTGGTCCCTAAAAAGGTATCCTTGCACCATGCACCACCTAAGTGGTGATTAGGTAGGCGCCTTGACAACTACATTCCCATGGTAAAAAAGAGTGTAAGAAATAACTATTTCTGAGGCATAAGCACCTTGACATATATATTCCAGTGGTAAAGAAGAGTGCCAGAAAAAACTATTTGCAAGGCAAAGGCAACCCTTGCTGAAGCATACTTTAGAATGGATATAACTGATAGATTGGAGGGTCAGATTCATCAGAGGAGGGCCAGGTGAATAGTTTCCTTACATGAGAAGCGGACAAAAGGCTGCTTGAAAGCCAGAGAAAAGCTGGCCAGAAGAAGCATAGGACAATATTCTGCTCATGAAGGGAAAAGAAGAACGGATTAAGTGAAAATGGTGTACAAATTTGCTTTGAAGATAACAATGATCCAATCAGGGTGGTTCACCTTTCAAAAAAAATATGGCAAGTATTTCAAATGACCAAGTTATGTGATTCCTCTTCTAATATAAAAAAAAATCGAGCTAAAAAGATTCTTCAACAAAATACCTCACTCACCTGTCTGTCTTTTGTGATCCCAATCATAGTTTTGAAAGTGGGCAGTACCACAAATTTTACAAAGACTAAAATGGATGCCAGGGGCATTTTAGTCACTCCATATTGCTTTTAGGATTTAAAAAAGTAAAATTTTGCCTTTTCTGTTAACCCCCCCTTGGAGTTAAAAGAATAATTCCTTGAAAATGTTAGAAAGTACAAATGATGGTTGTTTTCAAGATATTTAGGATTTTCTAGGATGTCAAGCCCCAAACAGGTGTTGCATATTCTTTTGGTCGGAGTTTGAACAGTTTATTTACATATGAGTAGTCAGTTAAAAGTTTGAGGTTTCAAATCTTAGGGCTTAAACAACTGGAATGATGGAATGCCTGTCCTTGAGAAAAGCTACATACTTCAAACAAAAGGACATGTTACAACTTAAGGATTCACTAATAGTGAACACACACACACATATCACAGGGTCAGGGTCAATAATATTTTGAATTATTGAATGTGGAAACCAACGCTCCACAACTTACAAAAAACAATACAAAAATATGTTACAAGATACCAAAGTGATCTGCATTCAAATTGGAATTGAATTATAACATGAAATAAAGCAACATCCCTTGGTGTACAGAGACCCACCCTCCACCACGGCCTAAACGTCGACCAGATCTATCAAAGGCAAGTCCTGAAGTAAAAGGCACAGAGTTAAAACATGTATGACTAAACAAAACACATAACAGAAAGGTACTCTACCTGGTACCAGAAGCATCTCCACAGGGTCGCTTGCCAACATTACTACAAGGACAAAAGCTAAAGCATTTCAGTCTTCAATTGAAGAAAAATTAGCAAAAGAACGATATAGAATGATAAAAATATGACAACTTATCACCTCAATGCCAAATACAATGAAAAGTAACCTTTACACGGAAATTGGCATTCACGAAACACTTCATTAGGAGTTCAATAGGTCAATGAAGTTTACCAGATAAATAAAAATAGGTCAAACAAAAGAGCGAACAAATCCTAAGAAGTGAGGAATGATATAGTCCATGAAGACGGCAGAATCACCCTCAGAACATAACTACTTATCTTCCATTAGTGTGCTGAATGTATTACTAGATTTACATGCATGAATTTGATAATTTCATCTAGATTTCGTTGCATTTGATCATTAGCAGTCATTAAATATATTTTATCAAGTTTAATTGAATAAACTTATTCAGACAATAAAAAGAAAGCAACTTTTGTTTAACAACTATCGAAGTCCCTAATATTATCAAATTTATAATTGCATGTATTATCATATATACGTTTAATGCACGCCATCCAGTCAGTGGATTCTGATGACTGAAATGGCAATTGAACAACTGAGTATTGAGCCCATTACTAATGGCTACCATTATGGGAATAAGCTGGTGAAGTCACAGGAATGTTCATTATTTATTTCAAACCAAAAAATTAAACTGAAGTAGTAGTTTAGTTGGGTTGGATTGGTTCGGTTTGATGTTAAAAATTCTGCAAACTAAACCAGACAGATAGGGGTGCAAACAAGCTAATACACTCGACAAGTAGCTCAAGACTCAGCTCGATAAAAATTAGACCCGACTCGTTTATTATCTTAAATGAGCAAGCTTGAACAAAAAAAAAAGAGCTTCACTCATAAGTGAGCCGAGTTTGAGCAAACATCTGCTAACCTAGAAAAAGCTCGTGAGAAGCTTGTTTAGTACTCAATTAATTACTTAGTTAATTATTTTTTTAAAATAAATTAATAGTACATAAAAAATATATAATATTTGATCAAATATATCAAAAAAGTTCAAATTGAACTTAATCTGAGTTTTAAACTTGCATATGAACTTTATAGACAAGTTTAAATTTAAGTTCCATAGACAAGCTTAAACCAAGCTCGAGTTTGAGCTTCATAAACGAGCTTAGACTAAGCTTCACAAATGAGGCCAAATCAAGCTTGGACTGAGAATTTATTTGAGTTCAAGCTCGATCAAGTATACAAGTAGCTCGACGAGCTGAGCTCAAACATACCAAGTTCTTAACAAGCCGAGCTCGAACACACATCTAGACTACTCGTCAAGTATCTAGCTAAGTTAGAGCTTGGGTATACAGCAACATACTACTTGTCTTGGCTCGGCTCGTTTGCACCCCTACGAACGGATAAACTGTGTAACTCAAATGACATTAAATATTTATGCTCTTAAATATCTTAATAATATTTTCATATTTTTATATAAAAGTATAAATGTTAATAAGATCAGCAGAGCCCTATTTGACTGCTCCAAAACCAATGATTTATTTATTGATAAAAATATCATATTTATAGATATATAAATATACTTCACTTAATTTAGCAAGCTTCGAACAAACCTAAACTGAATTAGCTTGTTTTTTTTTGGGCATCAATTGAAAGGTGAGTTTGCTTTGATTCAAATTTGGTTTGAAAAAAAAATACAAAACCCAAAATCAAACCAAACCAAAGAATGCCCCTAACAGGCTGATGATATTTATTTAATGAACCAATAGGACAGATATACTTGTTATAAAGACATATACGACAGCTATACAATTTTCTTGAAGCAAGTATATTGTTTAACATCCAGTCATATTCACATGATTATACCACCCCATTTTTGTCTTCATCTACATGCAAGTAAGCAGAAGAGGAGAAAGAGAATGCAACACATACCATCCTCACGTTGATTTCCTCCAGTGTCCATGGGAGATGGTTCCAATATATTCATTGAATTTGCAACAAGATCATCAATCTCAGAAATGTGAAGCATTCGCATATGACTGTTCTTGTCCTCAACACGCGGAACATAAAGCCTTTTCTTTGGACATGCATTGCCATCTTTTCAACAAAAGTTGGGATTAGTGCCACCAGTTCAACCAGAAAACAGATACCGAGGAGATGAAAGAGTAACCTCCCCATGTTACTACAAGCAGATGAAATGAAAGTGGCGGTGGGATGGCAACAGAAATTTCTAGATACTAAACAAAAAGTTTGAGAGATGAAAGCAGTAGCAAAAACCCATTAAACCAAGGAGATACACGAAATAGAAGGCCAACCACCAAAAGAAAAACTTAAGAAAAAACATATAGCTTTGAAAAAAAGGTAAGGGTAAGGCCCCCCATCACCAAAAGGTTTTGCCCACTCTGGTGTAAACATACATGTTTTCAAATTTGTTTTCAAAAAGAGCCCATCTGTTTCCCCGGACATTTTCTGAAAAAGGACAGCATCCTTTTTTTATCCAAATAATCAAAATAATATCTAGTTCCACAACATGTCGAAAATCCACTTTTGTCACTGTCAGTTCTATCATCTATGACAATTCAAGATAAAGCAGGATGAGACCTTAAAAGCCAATTAAATAAACAGAAAATACTAAATTACTTATTTTATTGGTGAAAGATTGGTGATCGATAAAACCATTGCTGACAAAGGGAGAAAAAAGTGTGAACCCACTAGCAGGAAAATTGTCCAACCCCCACAATTCTCGCTTTGCTTTTCACTTTCATTTCTTGCTTCCCTTCACTATTTTATTTCCCACGTTCGTAACTGTGGTGCAAACTGTTTCTATAACTTGCTAAGAGAAATCCACTTCTTTGGTAAGCTAGGACCATTACCGACAGAGGGAGAAGAAACGGTGCAAACCACAGTTGCAGAAAAACTCTCCAATCACCTCATTTCTCGCTTTGCTTTCCACTTTTGTTTCTTGCTTCCCTTTAGGATTCATTCTTTTATTTATCATGTCAGCAACTATGGTGCAAACTGCAAACTGTTCTATCTTATGGTTAACTTGTGAAAACTAAGACAGCAAATCCATCAGGTGTGTTTCCAGAAGGGTGTCCTTAAGACTTAAGTTCCTCCACCGAACAATAGTAAGGAATCGAAAGACCGGTCAGGGAAGGCATATGCCAAATGTGAATTGAATACCCACAAAATCTGTAGGTATGGATACCTGGCATGAAGATCCAATCTTGAGTTGAGAAAATATCCCCAACTTTTTAGTTTTTTAAGTAATTGTAACATGAGGAATCAACGAAATGTAAATCCATTTCACACACATTTCAGGTTGCCTACTACTACTCCAGAGTGAATATGATAACTTCTATCAGAAGAAAGATAAGAGAATCCTGCAATTTCACCTCTAGAATGAGACTCCTATATTTTGAAATTTCCACTGCCACACTGTTGAAGTAACTCAACAGATATTTTGATCAACATGGAGCATTAAGTCTTGGATAAAATGCAATACATGCTTAGAAGCTTCTAAACTCTGTCAACGAATTCTAGAAAACACAATGAACCCATAAAATTCTAGAGCGTGACATCCTGATAAATGTTCTGGTGTTCAATGTTCTAGTTGGTTAAGCTTCCAAATTCAGTATCCATCATCCAATGTATTGCATCCCAAATCATAATCCTCCACACTTCATTCCGAGAATTCCATTCTTGTAAATCTAGCATGAGCACCAATGTTACCCACAGGATATTAACGGCACCAAATCCCACAGTATCTTTGATTGAGTTAAATGATGCAATTTCAAATGTAGACTCAGCTTGGAGCAACAGCATTCAATCTAGTATATTAAAAGTAAACATTCAATTGCAACAAAACAAGGAAAAGGATTAAACACAAAACATACCAGTGACTGAAGGACTTAGAATTTCTGATAGTATCCTTGATGTATCAACTTCACGCAAGCTATTACAACTTATATAAGCACATAGCCTTGTAGTAGATTTGAACCATGAAGAAGTGAGGACAATATTTTGAATTGCATAATCTGAAAAATACAGCAAGGTTTCAACTTTTAAGGAATCTGAGTCAAGACTAAATTGAATAGCCTAAATCTCCTTCTCTTAAAATTAGAATTTTAATGATTGCCAACCACTGTCTGACAAAATATTATATCTACAAATTTCTTACCCTCACAATAGATTTATTTAACTTGCAAGCAATCTTTAGAAAAAAAAATATGGATTTAAAAAAATATGGAAACCAAAATATAAAACGACATATGGATGCACTCAGAAAATATGATAATGGACCAAGGTACACAGGATTGGACCAGCCACCTGGATTAGTAGGCGCCAATCATGACAGGGACTGTCTACACTATAATTGATGGATTGGCACAGACTTGACATAAGAGAAACTTGATCGTCCAGGTCAAATTATAGGTGCCCATTTAAAGATGATGATTCCTGGACTTGACTTAAAGAGAAACCAGATCATGCAGCTCAATCTATAGGTGCCCATTTAAAGATGATGACTATTTCCCCACTCTAGTAAAACAAGAGGGATTCAAAAAAAACACCTAAAGACAAAAGGTAGGTGATTGAATTGCCTATGTATCAGGCTCATGAAAGAAATCACAAAGTCTCAACACTTGTCACTCTTCAAATCAGATTTTACTAGGAAACGTCTTTGAGTGAATGTCTCATGAAATTCATCTATCTAGTGAAAAATAAGAGATGTGAAAGAGCAGTGACAGCCAGAAAGGGAACAAAATGATTCCCATCCATCAAGGCCGACAAAAAAACACAAAATCCAAATATTAGTAGCTCTCGATAAAAAGTTACAAAACTGCAGTGGTCAGATTTTGCTTTTGTATGAACCAACCATGCTTTCGGTAGCCCTGAACAAAGGGAAGGAGAGATACAAAAGATAAAAACATTTCATTTCCAAAGCTAATGAAAGCAGATACTAGTACACTGACAAATGAGGACCTCACAAAACCAGCATGTAGAGGTACCAATCTGGTCCTATACAGTGCCAACAACATCCTGAATTTCCTGTTCTCCTATCAAACATTAGATTTTTTTTCTGAAGGCGATAAATGTCATGTTATTTAACAGATATTACTTAGATGATGCCACATCACAGAAGAGGCACATACTTCAGGACAACTCAGCTGTTTGTAAATATGTAATCTAAAGTTTACCCTCGCAGGGAATTCTAGGCAAGATCCATTCTGAACTCCAGAATGACAAAATTCCGTATCACCTATAGAGTATTAGAGGAAGGACTCTATACTTGGAACAATGAAGAGGATGTGCAGGAAGCACAGTATCAACTTTGAGAAATTCTTTATGGATTATTGAAAAAATCTTACATCATTTTAAACTGCAAAAGTACATCAAATTTATTGAACCGTTTAGATTCAAACGTCAATATAGCAATAAGGTGTGGATACCATGAGTTATTGAAAGAAGCCAGATCTCCAGTGACGTCTAGAAATAACAAGCAGGGTAAAGAGGGAACACCGGTTGAAATCTGTCAAATTATCAACCAAGCTTTCCAACGTTCGAGGAAATAAGAAGAAAGTATCCGTTAGCAAGTAGATCTAAGGTCGATCCCAAAGCCCGGAAGTCTGAAATCACCTGTGAAACTATAAAGATGCCAAAAATAAGAGTACGCCGATAATCCGAGTCCTGGATTGGCATTAGAACATCTAGGTTAATAGTATCGACCGGATGTTGTGTTATAGAAAGCTACCGGTAAACGTAGATTGCACTCGTTGGTTAAAGTTAGACTACAGGAAGAAAAAAGTAATAAAAAGCAAGTCTTCCCATCTTGAACTAGCGATCGCAAACCTAGCCCATCAACTTCACGTTAATATCGGAAACAAAGAGAGTACGAGAAACGAACAAATTCAAGCTCGTCGAACCTGGATCACGATTCCCACCAAAAGCATGATATGACAGGGCGAGATAGATTCACCTTCTTGGCTCCGAAGGGACGGAAGCAGGGCCCTAAGCTCCTTGCGGATCCTCGTCCGGAGGGCACGCTTCTGGGCCACGATGACCGCGATGTCAGAGGCGGAAGCGCAGGCAGGGCTGGCCATGAAGGTGGAGGAGTGGTGGCGGCAAGCGGCAACGATGGAGGAAGACGAAGGGAACGCCGAGGTAGCCCGCCGGCTAGCCACCGCCTTGGCCTTATGTAGGAGAGCAGAAGCGTCAACTCTCATTCCCGCCGCTGCTCCCACCCCGCCGGGGGACCTTGCGAAACTGCTTTTTTATTTTATTTCTACTGAACAGAAGAAATTACGAAAAACTGGCAGCCGTAGGCAGTTTCTCGTACGAAAGCTAAACTTATCCGCTTTACCGGAGGGGAAAGCTTACTTCCGTTAGAATCTTTCCAAAACGGGAAGATTTCTTCGCGCGGACTCTCACCATCATCCGGCTTTCGTCCCTCGATCCATCTGACATCCATGGTCCAGCTCCTCCCTCTTTCTGGCCATCACTCGCTAGCAGCTGCTCTCTGCGGTAGCTTCCTCTCGCTCTCCGTCGACGCCGCTGAACTCCTAGCCATCATCAACGCCGGCGCCAGTCTCCTCGGCCCAGGCACATCGCTGCATCTCGTGCGGTGGTCGCGCGGCAGTAGAGAATCTTATTAGAGATCATCCATCTCCTTGGGTAGAACTGGCTTGCTGGCCACCTGCCGCGGCATAAACCTCTGGAATCGCTTCGGGCTTTTGTTAGAATCATTTAGATGATGATTTTTTTAAGTACATCAAAAATTTTGTATTTGCTTTAGAATTGCTAGAATTGCATTTGGAACAATAATGAAAGGTCGCATTGGTTATGGTGTGAAAAAAAAGTAATTAAAGAAAGTACAAATGTAAAATGAAGAGAAAAATCTATAGCCAACTTTAAAAGAATCTTAAAATTATCTCCCTCTTTTTTTTGAAATCTCCAGTGAAATTGATGCATTTAGTTGTATTTTTTACTTATTAAAGATTTTAAGTAATTATTCAAGCCATCATGATTGAATGAAGAATAATTTGATTATTGATTACGATATATTCATGTGCATATAATCGATACACCCATATATCTTTCATTGGCCGGTGGGTGTGCTGCCACGACAGAAATTATTTTTATTGAAAAATGTATTTATGTAAACGAAAACTTGTTCCAAATTAAAGGGAGTTTGTAGTCATTACGAAGCTAAATTTTTCCGTAGAAACATTATCGAGGCCCTTTTATTAGTTGTATATAATCCTCGCTCTTGCTGTTGTCGCACGGACGTAATTAATTTATTTGAATACATAACTCCATCATAAAAAGTATACAAATTTTGTTTTCAACCAACCACCCTACAAAAAAAAGAAAAATTCCCGCCGACGCATTTATGCTTCTATAATCTACCATAATAATGGGCAGACGTTGGTCTCTGTTGCTCCTATAGATTAAAAAAAAGTTATCTCAGATAAGACCAAAATTAATCATATATGCACGCCCCCGAAGAGATATGTTTGAGATATCATTTGGATGGGCTCATCAATCTTGCAGTAATAATCTCTCCTTGAACCCTTTCCAGAAACCACCAAATAAATGCCATGATACGAATATTTTTCTCTTTATTTTAGCGTTGATCTCAACCATACAGAATCCAGCGGTCAGAAAATTAATTCCAGGAGGTGTAACAGTTGCTCTTCTGCTCATAATTTTATTAAAATCTATTTTAAAGTTGAAACTTTTATGGAAATAGATAAAAGGTTTTCTAAGGCTTATGAACAAAATGTTCTGATTTTCTCGACTCCTCTTCACAGTTGTGTGCTGCAATCTTTTTATGTTTGAATCTTCAACTTATTCTCTAACGACTGTTGTTTGGGAGTTTGGTTTGATTTCGAGCCTCTTTTTTTTTTCAAAATAGAAACAAGCCGAATGAAATCTAAAATCAAACAAACAACTAAAATAATTAATTATTTACATATTTATTTGTTTTTAATTATAAAAAAATTAGTAATATTATCTTCACAAATAAATATAATAGTTACCTTATATTATTTTATTTTAATTAATTTAGTCAATTAAATCTTAATTGGTTCGATCTTGAAACAGCTTTAAATAGATCCAACTTGACCAATTTTCAATACGCCAGTTTGAACTCTCTAGTGCACACACTACCCAGGAGACCTGATCATAGTTTCACTCATCTTGTTAACAGCGGGGCTCAAATCTTGATTCTGTCTCCAGTATGTGCTATTTTTTCCTCGCTGTAGTTTGTACTTCGTATTACCGACGTTTTTTTTTTTTTTTGGACATTCGTATTACCGACGTACTCGGTTGGAACCACCAGATTTAGCAGGCTGTTCGTAATATCAGATGTGTTTTCTATCTACGGAGATTGATCGTACAGTCTACACTTCTCGCATACATCGTCATGAAACTTCATCGTTCTAAATTGTTCTGATCAAAATGAGGCCTTAATATTTTATCTGATCTCATATCTTAGACTGTCAGACGACTTGTTTTAAATTACAAGTGTTATTTAACTCTTCAGATCTCATCCCTTTACATGAAATAGAATTAAACAACATAAAAGTACATACTATCATTCTAAGTAAACATTTGATTGTTCAACACACATGCCCGGTTTAAAATACATCTTACAAGACCTCATCCTTAAAAAATAAAATAAAATAAAATCTGAATAATTATAACTGTTAAGACTCTCCTACAGCATACCAAAGAACACCTAAATCAAAGAAAATCAAAGCATATTCCAGGTAACTTCCGACATGACGCCTGATCAATTTTTTCGCATTGACATGAGACCTTGTTCTATCCCACCAAAGTTCGTTAACATAATATCTTATGCCTTCCTACAAGGTGTATATGAACTATAAGATGGAATACCAAGAAAAGCACCATGTACCGGTTTCAGGAAGAACAGGTGATAAATGTACAGAAATCATGCTGTAACTACTACTACGATCCGCACAGAAAAGATTGATTCACGGTTTTGGAAACACCACATGAGCTTGATCGGGCTTGCTAGGGTTGTCATTTTCGGCCTTCACCCCACTTGGTTCATCCAATGCCATGAAGGTGGTATCAGAACCCTGAAATAACATCATGGAAAGAGGTCACAACCTGGTTTATGCATGCAGCGACCCTACATATTTCTCGGTGTTAACCTTTGTAGGTGGCATCTCGTCGACCGCCATATCGGTGGCTTTTGAATGCTCGGCAGCTGCTTTCTTCGCATCCTGGTCAGAAGTTGGCAAAAATGGAATGAGCTTGGAGCAGGATTAGACACAAAGTTCAACATAAATCAACTGGTAAAATCAAACACCTCGGCCATAAATCTAGAACAAGGAAAATCTCAATAAAAATCCAAGCCAAAAGCAGCAATGAAGGGTTAATGTGTCAGAAATTAAAAAAAAACTGTAATTATTGGATCAACAACCAAGGATAGGTACCACAAGCTGGACGATCTCCCACTTGCCCTCCATATTATTGAAGGCAACTGTCTCGGTCACCTAGGCAATGAGATGAGACAACAAGATGGTTGAACTGTCTTGTCTTGGCTATAATCACTTGAGGCAGTCATCTCCCTCGCCAAACCCACTTAGGTGAGGAGACGAAATCAAGTGATGGCTGGACACCTCTAACCTTGGCTGTAAATTGTAATTGCTCGAAACAATTGTCTCCTTTGCCTAACCTGCCTAGGTGATTGCTTGGCCTACTTTTCCCCCTTTACTCGTCTTGGAGCCAACCCAAAATAGATACAAAAAACTCAACTACAACTGAATCAGGCAAGAAACTCTGGTTAACAGCTCCATCTCAGCTTTGCCCAACCCTGCCTCAACCTTACCCAACCTGGTATACTTCTGATAGCTTCTTTCTCATCTGGAGCTCTCAACCCTCTCAATCCCCTAACTCTCAATGTTTCACACTTTCAATTTTAAATTTATGATGTTATTAGTTATTTATAAATATGCATATAAAATATTAACATATAAATATATTAAAATTATACTTCATCTCAGATACCTCATCCCTTAGACATTACTAGCACCAAGAGGGTGATAACACTATCTACTTGTATCTCGCAGCTGTGCCGCAGTAGACACCTCATGGCTCTGCCATGTTCTCCCGGCAGGGAGGGTGTCGATTCAAACCCACGTTGTGTGCTTACGTGCATGTCACCACGTCCATTGTGGCACCTCTTCAAAAAGAAAAACGTTATCCACTCGTTTCCCTCAGATCAAGAAAGCATTTTCATCTCAGCTACCACCATTATTTTACCCAAAGTACGTATCTTACAAAACAACGTAAAGAGAACCCCACCAAAAAGTGAACAAGTGAAAAAATATTGCGTATGCAATTGTTTGATACAACTTGTAGACACGTCAATTTTTACTCATTTCTAGGAGCAAAATTCTTGCCATTATTATCGATGTCCCACAATACACCTTTCTAATTAATCTTACACAGCACTAAAAAAGTGCCCCCAATGCGGGAACTTATTATAGCTGATATGATGGAAGCTCCCCCTCCACCTACTGAGGTGCTTTCAGACTGTCGAAACCTCATTTTTTTCTTTTAAATTTTTTTTTGAAGGATCAGAATTCCTTTTTTTTTTGAAATTATTTTCCTACTTTTAGGCTAACATTGACTACTATGAAAATATGTGGTATTCAATATTCATAGGAGTATTACTAATTTGGTGTGGTATTATTTTATAGGAACACCGATGGTTCCACAGATTAGTGTCGATATGGGTATCAGCCATCACTTAGATGATCTGAACCACAAATTTGATTTGTAAGATTTTTTTAGTTCTTTGAAAATAAAATTTTGACCTCTCTCTACCAGACTTGCGATATTCCGGTGTTAATTACACCGAGTAAACACTCGAACACCCTTGATTAACCATCACAACAACATATCGAATGAAAGTCATTCATCCACATAAACACAAAGCTGGAAGACATATCCCCATGATGTTATGAGATAAAATTTAGTTGAACTTAATCAAACTTTTTTGTTTGGGATCATTGATTTTGATTTGAGATTTGAATTGATTTGTTTATGGTCATTTGTTGATTTAGACAATTTTGAGTTAATCTCCCATTTTTTATTTGTTTATTGGAATTAATTCCCAGTTTTTGTGTTGGTTAACATTTTTGTTTGATTTGAGTGAATTTTTCTTATTAAGATTTGTTCTTAATAATATTGATCACTTAAATTTTCATGGTTGATTTTAATCCAACTTAACTTATTTTTGTAGTCATTGGTGGTTGGTTGACATTTTTTATGAATTATTTAATGACATAATTTTGGTTGGATTATGTTAACATTTTATTAATGTTTTAATCATTTATTTGATTTGGACTTTGTTATGCACACTTATTTAATTAAGTAGCATTATCCGTTTGGTTTGATTTAATTTTTTGGTTAAGTCGAATTCGAACTTAACATGTTTTGTAACCATTTATGGTTATTTTTTATGCCTGATTTTATGACATGGATTTAATTTGATTATGAGGGCATTTTTGTTAATAAATAAGGCATTATTTGATTTGATTTAATCAAATTTGATTATTTGATTAAGTTCGGATTATTTAAATGACTTATGTAATTTTTTATCCACCTTTTTGGAGTTCATAGAGATTTGATGTCACTTTTTGAAGTAACACATCAATCGAACTTGAATTCCATTTCATGTCGATTTGAGTACATGGAAGTACAATAAATGAGGAGACATTCGAGCCTTGGCTCCTCACTACATGTCAAAGTTTATTCAATTTGGCCAGCATTTCGACTTTACTGATCTGGGTTTCTCTTTTTGAGTTCCCGTTCGGTTTGACCGACATTTCGACTTTACCGATCTAGGTTTCAACTTTTCTGGCATTTCGAATTTATTGAACCATATTTTTCTCCATATATCCAAAAATGGCTTGATTGTATTTGATATGCAGCATTTATAGAGCATGTTTGATTTCGGCTTTACCGAACTAAATTTTCTTCGTATATCCAAGAATGACTTGATTGCATTTAATATACGGCATTTCTAGAACTTGTTCGATTTTGTCGGTATTTTGGCTTTACCGATTTGAGTTTTATTTATGGATCTCATTTGGTTTTACCAGTATTTCAATTTTACCGAATTTGGCTATCTTTTGGAATCCCGTTCAGTTTGACCGGCATTTCGATTTACCGACTTGAGTTTTCTTTTTGGATCCCGTTCGGTTTTGTCAACATTTTGATTTTACCTATTTGGATTTTCTTTTTGAATCTCCATTCAGTTTGACCGACATTTCGACTTTACCAACTTAGGTTGGCTTTTCTATCCAAAATAGTAAACTATTTTAGACATATTTTATGGAAAGGTAGCGCAAAACTATTAAATTTTGGCAACATTTCAACTGGACCAAAGTTGGGTTGACTTTTTTCTATCCAAAATAGCCAACTATTTTGGACCCCTTTTATGGAAAGGTAGCACAAAATTAACCCCTTTTATAGAAAGGTAGCACAAAACCGATTTAGAGAGATCGAGACTTGGGCATAATGCCACTAAGGAGACTTTCAAGCTTTCTCTCTCTCTCTTGGAATTTCATTCCAAGAGGGCCTGGCTCATAAATCTCTCTCCTCTCCACCCCATTTTACGTATGGCACTTGGGGGGCTATTTATAGGGATTTTAGAGGGGTAAAAGGGTCACAAAAGATGGCCCCACTAAACCCATTTCCGGGTTAATGGGGGGGTGACCCGATTCGGGGTGAGTTTACCCTTCTTTCTCCCCTTTTTTGGGCCTGGTGGTAACTCCACCAAGGGTGACCAAAACCCGATTTTGACCGGGTCTCGTCTGAACACCCGCCCACGCGCACTTACACATGGGCCACGATCACCCACTCAAGCATTTTTTTATCTTTTTTTGACCGCGGTTGACCGCGAATTGTCACCCGGTTGAGCCGTTCGCAACCCCTTCTCTCTCCCCGACACGAAGGACTTTCCCCGCACGCGAAAAGGGTTTCACGGCGAGACTTCTTTAGTCGGCATCCCTAGCAGCAGCAACGGCGATGATGGGTTCCGGCGGCAGCGGCGGACTCAGGCGACGGCGTCGACGATAGGAGGAGACGCCGCCGCCGGAGAAAGGACATGGACGTTGTCGCCAGAGAAAGGACATGTTTCCTTTCCTCACCAGCAATAGGAGCCTACGAAGGGCTTTCCCCTTCTTTTTCTCCTCCGGTGCATAGGGTGGTGCTTACACCCCCCCTTTTTCTTCCCGGCGACCATAGCGGCATCGACGGCGGCTTCTCCCGCTCTTGGTGGGCTTGACGGATGCGTAGGAGGGCGACGGCGACTAAATTGGTGGCCTTAGGCCCTTCTACTGGCAGTGATAGCAGCGTATGAAGGTGGTGATAGGGAGCTTTTGCTCCTCATTCGGCTTCTCTCCCCCTACTCTATTTCTTCTTCTTTTTATTTTTCTTTTTTTCTTGGTGGTCAAATTTTTCGGTTTCACAGATACTTTCCTCGTCTTGACAAGATCCTTCACCTCGAAATCCATCCCACTACAACAAAATCCTAAACGAACACATCCCTCCTGGTCATAGATGTGTGCCCCTTAGGGCGCTTTCCTCTTGTAATTGACCAGCTCGTAACAGCCATCAGATTCAGTGCTATGCAGTCTCCCAAAGGCCGTCAGTGCTCGTCTCTATTTAAGGAGGGCATTCTCCCAAAACCCCAGTTGGAGCCCCATTTAGCATCCTAGGGCAACTTTAGATAGAGAATCAGAGAGAGAGAGGGGGGTAGGTTTCTCACTTCTTTTGATTAATTTTCCCTCATTCCTGAAGTGGAGGACAACTTCCAAATGCTTCTTCAGCTTCCAAGAGACCTCACATTGCCAGAAACCCTTATTTTCCAATCATCTCCGAGCATTTAGAGATCAGTTGAAGGTTGTCCACCTATTGATAGAAGCATCCTAGCATAGGGCACTTTTAGTTAAAAAGCAGTCCCAATGGAACCACTTTTATTAAGAAGTTTTATTGTGTCCTGCCTGCTCACCCACCATTTTGTATAAGCTTGATCTTCCTTTAACATGCATTTATCTATCATAAGACATCATTCTAAACCCTCTTCATTTGCATGTTTCATCTTAGTAAATATAAGACATCATCTTGTTTTCATTGAACGTGTATTTATTTATCAATAGACATCATTTTTTGTCTACCACAAGGTACGTACCACATTCTAAACACACATTTGGCTGGCTGAATAAGAGAAAGATAAAGCTCATTTTATGTCTCCCACATGGTATGCAGATCATTCTACACACTTTTTCATTGGAATCATGCAGTTTCAGGTGACAGCACACTTAACGAATCCGCTAGATTGTTTCAGAGCAATCCTCACCATTTCAGCACCGCACGGATGCTGGAGCAGGTCCTGATGTCGACAGCTCTCATATTTTGACAACCACCGTGGGACAAGCTACCACCTGAGTTTCTAAAATAGTCAGTTCTCAAATTTATAAACACCCTTGATCAGGGCGCTTACAAACTGAAAGTGCCCCTATACAGGGCATTTCCATGTTAAAAGTGCTTTAGACTGGAGCACCTTTAGCAGCCCCTGCATGGATTGCTCATTCTTTGTTCCCACATGAACATAGTTGTTAAGGCGGCCAAGGCGATCAAGGCGACATAGTACCGCCTTGGCGCCTTGGCGATAAGGCGAGGCGTTAGGCGACGCCTTACTTTATATAGTAAAATAGATAAAATAATAAAGACATATGTAAAAAATGATGCAAAATAACTTTGACACCATGCAAATCAATCAATAATGTGGGAAGTGCATAGTTACATAGACTAAATAACTTGACAAATTAGTTAAAATTGCTATTTAAAATATATCATCTATTAGTAAACACTTAAGAAATCATTTAACCCTAGCTATTATTCATCAAAATGTTAATTTATAGTCAAATTAACTATTAAAACTAGTTGTTTTTACTCTAAAACAACTTAATTATATGATATTGACACTTAATTAGTATTATTTATTATTAAAATAAGTAAAATAGTTATTTAAGGCAATGGGCGCCTAGGCGCCCATCGCCTTGCCCCCTCTGGGGGCGCCTTGTCGCCTAGGAGGCGTCGCCTAGGCGTCGCCTTGAAAACAGTGCACATGAATCACCATTGTTTTTATAAAAAAAATCAATCTTTTAGGGGCGCTTATAAACTGAAAGTGCCCCTATACAGGGCATTTCCATGTTAAAAGTGCTTTAGACTGGAGCACCTTTAACAGCCCCTGCATGGATTGCTCATTTTTTGTTCCCGGCTTGCCGCATGAAACACCATTGTTTTTCCGAAAAAATTCAATCTTTTAGTCCCCATGAGGACTACTTCCTCTTCCGATCCCCACAAGAATTTTAGAAAATAAACTTGTAGTATGTTTCCAGAAAGCATCCCTGACTATACCACTTTTATCATATAAGTGCCACTTTTGTACTGCCTTATGCAAATCAGTCATTTTGCTTCCACATGACAACCACATTTACACCGATCCACCAGATCATTTGCACCCTGATCTTTACCTTCCAGTGTTGCACAGACACCAAGGGTGGACCCTCCATGTCAACAGAACTATTCTCCAAGATCACATTATAAAGATCTCAACATGCACCAACACTTCAAAAGAACGAAAAAGAAAGAAAACTTCAGCACCACTTTGGATATTCTCTTACTCTTTTTTCACCCAGCAAATAGCAACTCCACCGCTAACATAACATCCAAGAACCCTACAGTTTTCAATCACTTGAGGGTGAAGGTTCCAACGGTCCTACCCTACCCCACACCATGCCTCCTGCGACCTCTTTGACTCCCCAGGTCTCCTGGGGGGCCCTATTGCCTCCCACTCTATCCAGCTGACCCAATGAGACCCTCATTTTCTCTCCCCTGGTTCACCTCATCTGCCTGGGGCACAGGAGGCAAGGCGACCCTTTATCGTCTTACATGATGCATTACGCCTCTGATAAAGTAGGTAATAAAACTGCATTTTTCCAGAAAATAAAAATGAAGAGCAATTACCTGATCTTTCATTTCTGTTTCACCAACTTCCTTCTTGACTTTCAGACTTGGGTTAGCAGGCCGCCTGCAAAATCATAGGATGGATCAGCAGCAGAGTGCCTATAAGATAAATGATTGTAGAACAAATCATTACCGAGTTATCTCATCCATTGGCTTGGCATCATCCATCTCTGCATCAGACTCAGGATCCCATCTTTCATCTGCATCCTCTTGATCCTCATCTGCCTGTAACGTTTGATTGATAACCCCTTAACTGATAAGCAAAAAATTGCCCAACACAGAAGATAACATGAAAGCCAGAATTAACAGATGTACAGAAAAAATACCCAATTTAACGTAACCACAGGTATGCGATCCAACCCGATCTCCCACCGGAATCAACTAAAATTGGTCGAATCAGCCGATTCTGACAACGAATTGCTGGAATCGTGCCCTCCACCGCAACGGCGCTCTTCCCTGCCAGAGTTACCGGATCCAGTGACTCAAGTCATAGGATTTAGTTATACCAGATCCAGGGAGGTGATTTAAGGCCCTGATTGGGCAGGGAAGACTGCCACACCGGCATAGCGCCGCCGCCACACCCTGTATGACCCCATTTCAGAATCCAATCTAGGCCCATATTCTGTATTTTTTTTAAATTTTTTGGTATTTTTTAAGAACCAATCCGGATCGGTTTTCCTCCTGAAAAATCAGCCGGAAATGGCCGATCCGATCCAATCCAGATCAGCACCCACCAATCTGTGTACCAATTCTGATCCGACGATCACTGATATTAACACATGACATCAGAACTAAGGCCAAGTACCTCACAATCATCAAAGATACCATAAAACAAAACCAGTGCTATATCTCTAATTGAGAGACATATATCAGCATAGAAAATGAAAAACAAACATAAATACATCATGGCCAGCAGAATAAAATAGACAAATATAGCACGGTTGCAGTTCATCTCATCTTTCATGTCCAACAAATGACAACACATCCACTCTAAACACATTCTCGATTTCTTATTCTTGAGATCACAATTCTTCCTAAAACAGGATGCATCACCTTGCACCAATCACATGACGTCAAAGGATAGATTACTTAGTAGCATGGGTAAAACAATTTCTCATCGGTATGCAGTTATGCAATATAAGGATATGAAGTGGTTAAAACCCGTAAGCACTAAGCATATGTATGAGAGAAGTTAAATTGTTTAATGAAAGAGTTAGTGTAGAGAACAATAACTCCCAATAACTATACAAGACAATCAAACGAATAATCTGTGTGAACCTCCTTTTTCCATTTTTGTAATTTGGAAAAAGTTTTATGTGTTTTGGGAGAAAATATGGATGTCTCGGACTTATCTAACAAAATATGTGATATCCTATAAAATATATTAGATAGTCCAATGATATTTTTTAGAAGTATTAGAACTGAGGTTCGAGTTCTTTAAAAATTTTTGATTTTTGACACCTCTCCACCGAATGGTGCGAATATTCGACGTTGACTTACATCGAGCAATGACTTGAATGCCCTTGATTAACTGTCATAGCAACTTGTTTTGAAGCGCGTGCACATCCATAGAAAAATAATGAACTCAAAAAGGCAGCGGCCTTTTGGGCCCGATGAGATGCAAACCAACTATTTGGGGTTGATTTTTATTTGATTTAGAGTCAACTTGATGAGTTTTGAGTTTGATTTTTATGTTGGTGTTGAATTATTTGATTTTTGTTTATTTTCAGCTTGGTTTAATCTTGGTTTGGTTTCAGTTTGTTTTGTTTTGATTTGATTTTTTGATTTGATCTTTTTTATTCGATTTGGTTTCAGTTTGGTTTTGATTTGTTTTGTGTAATTTTGATGTGTTTAGTTTGATTTGTTTTAAGTTGGGTTTGATTGGTTCAAATTGTTTTGGTTTCAATTTCGATGAGTACGAAGTGTTTTGAACATTATGGGATTTGGTTTGATTGATTTAATTTTAAGGCTTCAGCTTTGGTTTTACAATTTGATCTTCTGTTTTCAGTTGACTTTTAGTGTATTTTGAATGTTTGTTTAATCAAGTTTTCCAGATTGCACAGATCTGATTTTTACTTCTGTTTTCAACTCGACTTAAATCTGATTTTATTTTAAGATTGATTTTGATGTTGTTTACTTATTTTTGAATGATGATATTTAGTTATAACTTAATTAGGGGCTTTGGTTTCATTAAGTTTGGAAGTCTTTTTTTAATTGCATTTTAGATGTGTTTCAGATCTGATTTTTTTGGTTTGCGTTTTCAGGTTTGATAGAATCTGATTTTTTGTTCTTTAGTTGTGTTTTGATGTTAAGTTGAAGTTGGTTTAATTATTTTTGGTTCTCATCCCATCCAACCCATTGGGCCACTATTCGGTGTCCGGTTTCATACAGTTGAAGCATCATTTGAATGGTCATTTCATTTCATAAGTTGAAGTACAATAACATGAGATGGAGAAAATTGGCATTCCTTCCCCCAATGTAAACTTTCCATAAAGCTGAAAATTTTTTGACATTAGGATGGCATACCGGCCTTTTCCAACCTTAATGGAGTTACCCATCCAAGATGACAAGTGTTAGCTTGCCACAATGGGGGAAAGTCGTCCGGATCGACATTCCGAGATGTACCTGGGGGAGCCGTCCAAAAGATGGAGCACCCATGGAAGGGTGTTTCACTCCTTATTTTAATTTGGCTTTTCGCGTTTCTGATTTTTATTTATTTGTTTTGTTTTTGTCAAGGCCACTTGGACTGGTTCAAGTTCCATCGGCATTATTAGCCGGTCTTCGGTCTTATTGAGCTTAGTGGGCCCGTCTTGGACTGTCTTGGGCTGGAAGGGCCTGCTCGAGCTTCAATCTTCATTGCTTCACCATCTGCTTGGTGGTAGGGTGAGGGTCCGCCTGGACAAATGATCGGCCCGTCGTACGGATTCCGAAAGGGTCCAGGACATCACCCCCATCCACCAGTGCCGATGGTGGACAGATTCTGCACCTTTGGGAGCTGCAAAGGTGCTGCATCTTGAGCCGCAAGGGGGCTGCTGTTTGCCCATTTTTTGTATGCCGCAAGGGGGTTGCTGTCACCTTTCTTTTATGCCGCAAGAGGGCTGCTGTTGGTGAGCCACAAGGGGGGGGGGCTGCTAGTTTCCTCTCATCACATGAAGGCCCCTAGCAATCAACCAAAACTTAACCAGTCTCACCTGAAGACCAGAGCAGAGACTTTCTATCAATGAAACATACAGTCTCAGACAGTTTAAGGATCATCAAGATCGACTCATAAGACCAAGCATAAGCTAGTAAGCCAGAAATCTCCACTCATCACCACTTCGGTTGCACCCACTCCATCTTCTAGTCTGGGTTATTTTTTTATGATGACCAAGAGGTCAAGAATTCTTATTAACTTTCAACGAAATTACAGCAACTAAACTATACAAGGTGGGAATAAAAAACTATCTGGATACAACTACCGAGGTAGTAGAAACCGAATGGAATTACAAAAAGAGATTCTTTAACAGTAAGAGATTGTCCCTAAATATTGACCCTTCCATAATACTTTCCTGTAGAAGCAAACATCCAGTCTTTGACAAAGGCATTCATCAAAAAGCCTCTCCTCCATCATCAGCTAGTTTTATGCTAATCACGGGCTCCCTCCAGCCAACGAGAGAATTACATTCCACAAAGAAGCCATCAGAAGACGTCAGCTTAATCCACCATGAAGCAAACTGCAGACAACTTGATCTTAGGAAACATTGGAGACTGGTCCCCTGTTCCCCAAGCTCCGGCAGCTTCTCAATGACAGCCACAGTGCAAGCCACAATCCATGACCTCCTGGCTACCATCCCTGGTATCGTGGGGACAACGACATCTCCCTCCAGAGGCTCCCTCAACCCATCTTCATGAAGAGGATCAAGGCTCTCAGTACCCTCAGCAACCAGAAAACCAGAAAGCCCCCGGGGACAACCATGCTGACCTCTGTTCAGCAGCACAGGATGCTGCAGGCAAGCAAAGCTACATAGACCAATACCCCAGCATCCTCTGGCACCTCTAACTATCCCTGCACTCCGAGGACCGGTGATCCCTACCAAAGCAGTGGTCTCTGAGACTTAGGCCTCATTTGTTTTAGCTTACTTGATGTCTAATCTCTGAATTGGTCAAAATTTAGGCATTCAAACCGTTTGCTAAAACATCTAAATACAATAATAATCTCTTAAAAACTACTTAATTTTAAGTGATTCACTATAGTTTTTATTTTCAGAGGTGGATAACTAGGATTTTGTGTTCCACAAAAGAGATTAGAGACAAAATTAAGAATCAAAATGTCAAATCAAACGCCACCTAACAATGTGGGGTTGCTGCCGAGGAAGGCCACCTCTCTGTCATAAGTCTACTCACTCTACTACCACATGTGCATAAGACTAACGAGGAGGTCCAACGAAGCCAGTTTTAGGGCATCCTTACCTGCAGAGCGGGTCCGGGTGATAACCCCAACCCTCACCAGCTTTTGGCCGTCCAAATCCCCTCCTAATATCACCGGAGCCTCCCATTGGCTCTGAATACTGCAGCAACAAACCCATTCTATGCAAAAGATTACTCTAATGAGATATATGTGCATCAACTGCGCTCAGATAGAAATCAATAGCAATGATATAGAATACTTTTATCAAAGAGATCACTTATTTTTAAAATTTTTATGCACAAAAAAAACAACTTTTAATGAAAACATGTACACCCGCAGTTGGAAGGATGAAAAAAATGTCATCATACTAAAGGCAAAGAAAGGCAGTCAGATCAAACAATATGCCTTAAGCTTGACTCACCACCAGGCACCAAAGAACAGACAACTCATTCATTGGTCAAATATTGATATTTAAATATCTCATCGTGTTGAGAGACCTAATATTAATGGCATACCTCTGGAAGCTCAGTCTCAGGTGGTCGCTCCTGAAATTGTACACTAGGTGCATGTCGTAGTCTTGAAAGATTCTCTAGAATCCTTGCTCTTATCTCCTCCAACACTTCCGTTGTATTTTTGTTCTCCATGTTACTAGGTGCAACATGAAGTGTATAATCAGGACCAAAATACTCATAGTACTCATTTTGTGGCATCTTGTCCTCAAGTTCAACACCCAGTGCAACTCCTGTCTGCTCAACATAAGGAAAGACAGAAAAAGTAATGTCACTTTCATATGAATTCTTCTTTAAAGAACTGCTTAACCAAGAATGGGAGAGAGTAGAAATGGAAAGTTGATAAAACTATACAATGGATTATAGCATGCAATAGAAAGGTTTCATTTTCTGTTGAAAATGGATGCCACAACAACTTCTAGAAACAGTAAAAAAAGGAGTGGATAATGTAGACCTATAGACCGAAAAGGTACCAATGGAGGCTATCAGCTGATTGTTCCTCTACAGGTACTCAAGTTTTCAATATCCAACAGGCCCAAGCACAAGAAAGTTTGAATGGGCAAGATATCCACTCCTTATATGGAAGTGATGGGAACTGCTAAAAATGTAATTAAATGTATACATATGTGCACAAAAATAGATAAAAAAGAGTTTTAAATCACAGAAATAGACTGCCTATTAGCTCACTTTTCTTGACTATCATTAAAATCTGGAAACATTATTCAGAAACACTCAAGAGGGATTCTGCCATTCATGTATTGTTAGATGGGGGGACGCCGAGGAAAAAAAGTGTTTTCCACTAGGCCCCACAAAACAAAATTGAAGGGAGAAGATATAATAAAAGATGGGTTATTTATCCCTTAAATTGAAGGTGGCCGAAGCCACAATTCATTGAAACAGGTTAGTTTGTCCCTTAAATTAACTAGAGTTAACTAACAATATCATGACAAAAATTACAATGACTATGTGATTGAAACATTTCTAGGACATGAGTACAAAAACAATAATTTACAAGGCTGTGCATGATATACCTTACTTTTAGGGCTATAAACGTGAAAAAAGTTATTTTACTTTGGAATGCAAGACTAAATATATTCACGTCTCATATAAGCATAATCATTTGAAATATCACAACAAAAGCAACTTATATTAATATTACAAATAGTGGTAGATAAGAGCTGTGTAATCAAACACCTGTATTCATTCATTCTTTGTCATGGAAATGAGAGCTATGTAGTCAATGGCAAGAGATGGTTGAGGCGAAGCCATGAGGGACCCCCTTACCTTACCATCAGAGAGCCAAAGAGGAGTTGGAGGTGGGGAAGGTGCCAGATAGCGTGAGAGGACACAGGAGGTGTAATGATTACTGATTAGAGAGAGGTGGGCAGTGTGAATGGGGGAGGGGGCTGCTGGCAGCTCCTGCTCCTCCTTCCCTGTGCTGTGTTTGGCCAAGGAAAAGAAAGGATTCGCAGGATCAACTACAGTTTGGATGCACAACTAAAAAGTGGATTGCACTAACATCAAACCGTCGGTCAGACTAGGGCAGTCAACTTTGAAGTTGCAGATTGCCGCTGCTAAGTCTGGAGTCTGTGAAATCCAATACCAGACTCACGGCCCTTCATCTTCCCCACCCAAAATGAAGGGGGAAGGCACCAGAAGGGGCAGGGGCAACTGCCTAAGTGGTTTGGCCATGTCAAGGCAGCAAGAGGCAGCCCCACCTTGCCTCACCTAGGTGGCTAGGTGGTCACCTCTAAGGGTGTTCATCTGAACATGTGAAATTGGTAAACTAAACTGAACCGTACAGTTTGGTTCAAAAGACCAGCTGTTCATTTTTTTTAACCAGACTGCACTGATATACAGTTTGGTTCAGTTTAGTCGCCCTCTGATCCAAAACAAACCAGTTGATAATCTTATATATTACATTGATTTTAAGATTATATTATCAAGAATCTATATAGAGTGATACTATAAAAAATAATTCTCCTACAGCAGAATAGATAATGGTTTGAGCTTTTACCAAACCAGTTTGGTTTAAATTGTTTGATTTGATTTTGATTTTGCTTTCAGAAAATTGGCCTAAAACCAAAAACTGAACCATGAGCACCCCTAGTCACCTCGATCCTCTTTGGTAGCATAGAGGAATAGCTACACAATGAAGCAAGCACCTCGCTTCTAGAGGCAACCAATCAATCCTTTAAGGTCATTCCTCTAAATAACTATTGAAGTAGAAGAGTACTTTTCCATTTACTTAATCTCAATATGAAGTTAGGATAATAAATTTGATAAAATTAGTAGTTTTCACAGTTTAAACCTTATTTATCATAATTACCAGCATAAATATGATAAATACAAAAAACACCAATTTTAATGTTAAAACCTTCATTACCTCCATCATTGGAGGCAAAGAGGTGTAATTCAGGCTAGCTGTCCCCTTAGTCATCTCACCTCACTCATGTTTCTGACCACAGTGAAAGCAATTAAGTAGGTCCCTCGGGCAGTACTTGAAAGCAAAACTGGACACAATGTCAGCTTTTTTTAAAGAACTCTTTTAACCATACAACACAACAATCCCAAGGTGACTACTTCACATTGTAATATCAAAAGCCACAAATATTAAAAATTAATGCACTCAAGTCAACTCAAGCCTTAATCTCAAATTGATTGGCATTGGCCATGTAGATTTTTTTCTGCATTCGTATCAATTTTGGTTTAATTCTTCAGAGGCATTTAGCTTATCAAAATCATATTGAATTACCCTCCTCCAAAATAACTTTGGCCTATCATGTCCTTTATTTGCATCAATTATTTTGATATTTTCTACTTTTCTAACTAGTGCTTCCCCTTAGATCTACCTTTAATATGTCCAAACTATCTCAATTTCTCTTCTTTCGAATTGTCTACATCTATCATTACTCTCACATTTTCCCTAATATATTCATTAAATATTTTATCTAATCTAGTATGACCACATATACATCTTAGCATTCTCATTTTAGTAACACATATTTTGTAAACAAGCTTTCTTTATCATCTAACATTCACTACTATACAACATTGCAAGTCATATATTGTAATATATAATTTTCCTTTTAACTTACGTAAAATCTTACGATCACACAATAAATATCATCTTTTGCTCCAACACCTACCACAAAACATCTCTTAGAATTCTATCGTATATTTTTTTCCAAATCAATAAACATCATATGTAAACTCTTCTTCATATTTCAATATTTCTCCAACAAACTTCTAATGAGAAAAATATCTTTCATTGTAGATCGGCGCAAAAATCCAAATTGGTTAACGAAAATATATGTACAACCCTGTGATCACCACTCTATAACTCTTTCTGACAATTTCTTAATATGACTCATGAGTTTGATCCTTCCATAATTTGAGCAATATTATATATCTCATTTTTTCTTAAAAAATGATATAATGATGCTCTTTCTCTATTTATTTGATATTTTCTTAGAGATTAAATTTTTTTTAAAAAGTTGAGATAATCATTTCATCCTTATATCTCCTAAATATTTTTATACTTCAATAGGGATGTTATCAAGACTATATGACTTGCTTCATTTATTAGACTTGTAAAAATAAATTCTCCTAACATAATACATACTAAGCTTTGTTACATAATTACATTATCTATATCTTCTATGTTTTAGCAAGATTGTCATCGAAAAGAGTATCAAAATAAGTTTTTCACATTACTTTAATATCATCTTTGATCAAAATATTCCCTTCTTTATCCTTGATACATCTAACGTTGTTAAGATCTTGTGATCTTCTTTCTTATCCTTGCTAATTTATAAATATTTATTTCACTTTCTTTAGTATCAAGTTTCTCATATATCTATTTAAAAGCCTCTGTCTCTCACTCATCTAACAATCCATTTTGCTTCAATTTTCACTATCTAATATTGTTAACAAGTATCGTTGTTATTACACTAGAGAAATTTTTGTACAAATTTCTCTTATTATTTACCGTCTTTTGTACTTCTTCATTCAACTACCATGTCTCCTATCAAGGTGGACCAGACCTTTTAGAGGCTCAAAGCACTTTTTTAACAATCTCTCTGATCTTTGTAAATATGTTTATCCACATAGCATTGACTTTTGCATCTAACTTTTAATCATTTATGAAATTTACTTAAAAAATTCTTGATTCACCCATTTCAGTTTTGACCATTTTATTCTAGGATGGATCTTTATTTTAAACATATTTGTTTGTCTTTTCATTTTAACATCTAAAACCACTAACCCGTCTAAAACCACTAGTCTTTTTCGTAAGAATGAAATAGATTTTACATTTATTTTGTCAACTTTTAAATATTATTAAATGGAATTCCCTTTTAATAAAATGGGTATTTGTTAGTATTAGAACATAAGGCATGGCATCTGAAAACTCCATAGACTTTCTCATATCCATTACATTTATTTGTAACATGTCCATTGAGATATCCTCCGATATAATGGTATACTTTGCATAAGGTCATCCATATCTAACAAAAAAATTATAATCTCACTTCTTGATCCTATTTGTTGATCATAAACACTAATTACACTAATTATCTTTTTCTAAAATCATTTTACTAAAATAATCCTTAACCCTAAACCCTAAAAATTAATGCACTAAAGGGGATAAAACCAACAATTCTAGTTCAGTTCCACGGCTCCACCACTATGCTTTCTACCCTATTTTCTTTTGACGAATTATGGCCTTTAATTACCTTCTGAAGAAAAAACTGGTCGATCCATAAGAGAGACTATAACGAGGTATCAAACTTTCCCAGTCACTAAAAAAACATAAGCATGTTAAGTAAAATGAGACAGTACTGAAGTATAAAATATACAAAGATGAAAAAAATGAAGAAAAACAAGTACTCTAATTGACAAAAAGAAAGGCACCTGAATGAAAAAAAAAACGTAAGCATAAGATAGCTACATGATGTACTCAGGGAAGTCCCAAGAACCCGCCCAAATCCCTTTCTTCTTCATGAACAAAAAATAGTATCAATTTTTAAAAGTGGTTGGTACCCGCATATAATATAAAACAGCAGCAGAAAAGGTATAAGTTATAATACATGTGAAATTAAGTGATGAGAAAAAAAAAGGTGATTATCATTGAATTGGATGATGTTTGTATTTGACACCTAAGTAAACCATATTTTGACACATAAAACCAAAATCAATAAGAAATTGTGTGATTATAATATCAATAGTCCGTCCAGTTTTATGAATACCAATAAGGACAGCAACCACACAAACACAAACAAGTCAACAACATGAGAAAAAGCAAGACTGGGTCGACAAGATGCAGAAGCTTGTCATATATTGGACAATGAAATCAACCTTTAAGTATGAATTTTTGTCGTCCGATAAAAAACACAATTAATCTAGAGCATTTACATAAACTCTCTGTAAACATAATACCTCATAGCACCAGCAACGTGCCACATTCCGAATGGTGTAACCACCACCACCAAGCATCAGTAGAGGCACATTAAAGGATCTCATATATCTTACACATTCTGCATGACCCTTTATGGAAAGGTTAAAACAACCCAAGCGGTCACCCGATAATGAATCAGCACCACATTGCAGAACCACAGCACCAGGACGGAAAAATTCCATCACTTTCCCTATGATTGGCTTGAATAATAACTGATAGCTCTCGTCGTCAATTCCGTCATCTAGAGGAACATTCAATGAGTAGTATTTCCCTTTTGCATATCCAATGTCGCGGATATCTCCTGTGCCAGGAAAGTAATCCCCAAATTTATGAAATGATACAGTCATCACTCTGTCGGTTGTATAAAATGCTTCCTCCACACCATCTCCATGGTGGATGTCAATGTCCACATACAAAACTCGCTGTAGATGTCGAGAGAAAAATTATGATGGAATCAGGATCAGTAAGGGAAAAAATGTGCTTGGTATTCATACAATAAGATCCTTAAAAACCATATAAAAAGTAACATTACAGATATATCTATTCTAGCCACTTTTTTCATTATCACCTTCTCCAAAGAATTAAAAAACAAAAAAAGAAGAAGATAGTCAGTGTTTAAGTGTCATGCATAACTAACCTGACTGCCTCATAAAATGCCAGTTCCTAGCCAAAACAGGTAAGAGATTTTGCCAAAAGAACCTGAGTTGCAAGGTACCACAGCTAGTCATACCTTGGAGTTAAGGAGTTTAACATACTGAAACCACATAAATGCCATCCTTAGTCCAATGGGCTCGTAAGCTAAAGACTTTGTGTGCACTTATTTATTGATAGTCCATATTTGCAAAAGTTTTTCATTCTCACTTGAATGAAGAAAGGTGCATGAATAAATGGACTCCCATGAAACAAAGTTTATGCATAAGAAATAAAAGAAAGGTATGTGGAAAGGCACAAAAGACGCCTAAAATCGAGAAAAAGGTTTTCATATAAAACAAGCAAATCATCATTTATCAGCATCAGACAGCATGCTGAAAGTCATTATGATACGGAAGCAGTGTTGCACCTGAAAAAAATGGGGGGCGGCTTCCCCTGCACATCAGGCAGGAGAAGAGAGAAATAAACCACCTGCACGCCATGCCATGAGGAGGAAGAAGAAAAAAAGAAGAAGAAGAATCAGAGAGCTGTTCCCGCCATGTAAAGAAGAGAGGATAAGAAGTCTTGAGGAAGAACCGTCACTGGCACCCATACGACTATACGAGGAAGGAGAAGAGAAAGAGACATTGTGCACCCGGCCGAGGAAGAATGAGGAGGAATAGCTGCTGCTGGCGCCCAAAGAAAGAAGGAAAGGAGAAAGAACCGCCATAGTCTGAGAAGAAAGGAGGAGGATGAAATGTGCTCAAGATGTTTGCATAAAACTTTAAGACAGGAACAGATCCTGCAGGGTTTATACTTCAATTGGCCTACGGAAGTTCCTGAAAACTTGGAAGCCCCTTCTACCAACCTTGTTATGAAGCATCTGAAAGAACGAAACAGGAGAGCCTTTTAGGAGCATTTTCAACACTTGGGTCAACTCCTTGTTACAGCCATCTGTTTGCTACAAGATTGGGGGTGGCTGCCAACTTAAATGATCAGCATCTCGACACTTTAACTCAAGATTTCTATCCGCTTCCAGATGTTTTTTTATCTAGCCAGGTTTTATCCTCGGTCATAGTTTGGTTAGGTGAAGGGTAATATAAAGTGCTTTGGTATTTTCTACCCTTGTGTGTATGCTCCTCTGCACTTTTGGGCTGCTTTGATCCATCTCCTAGTTAAACCTTTTATCTTCTATTTATCTGTAATTATTTCTTCTGGAATGAACACATTGCTTGTGTTTTTCCAGGTAACACTGAAAAACAAGGCAAGGTAGTTTCTTCCCTGCAGATGCTGCAGACTATTGCCTATGCGCTACAGCATTTTTTCGATTTTCATTTTTATTGCAATAAAGGGCCAAGAGAGGGGGGTGAATGAGCCACCAAGAGCTTTGATAGAGGGCATGAGGACCAGAGAAACCGCGAGAGGCTGTGGCTCTCCGTGTGGTCTCAGATAGTGCCCTATTTGGACAGGAGAAACAGACCATTGCAGGTATGACATACCAGATAACTGACATAGTAAGCCTGGATCCACAACGGACTCCAGGCTCCAGCAGCTCCTCCAGCCTCCTGAAATCACCAGCACCCTCCTGCCTTGGAGGTGCTCAAGGTGTCTTCAGTATCCATCAATGTGGCAGTGATCACCAGGCAAATTAGCCAAAGTCAAGGTGAGCTAACCTCGCATGTTCCGTAAATGGTCGCTGTAACCACTTGTTATAACATACAGCACAAAAATCAGTTAATATCAGAATTGGAATAAAATATATGACATTTTTTGTTTCCTCCCTTGAGTGGAGCTTCATTCTTCAATCAATTGGATGACAAATCTAGGCTACAGAATGAAACAAAAATATGTTTTAACGGTAAAGCATCTAAACCATAATTAATTGGTAAACAACAAATAATGGCGACAATTATATGTGACGGTTGACAGTGTCCGTGATGTTTCGAGTTGTCTCTCTCATTGTTTTAGGTGTCATACAATGTACAGGTTTTAATGAAATCCAGACAAAGAGAAACAATGTTTATATTTGTGCGATTTTCTTGCGAAACTAGACTCTAAACAACACAAATTAGACGAAAAAACAACTTCACACTGACAGAAAATTCTGTTTCGACAAAAAAAAAAGTTTTGTGCCGGACAACTAACTCGAACAGCAGAGAAAACACAAAGCAACAACCACGACCTCGTGTTGCTTGAGTAGCTCGAGAATGGCGAGCACGATATCGTTCACGTAGCAGAACCCGGAGGCCTCGCACTTCTTGGCGTGATGGAGCCCCCCGGCCCAGTTAACGGCGATGTCGCAGATGCCGTGATTGAGTTTGATGGCACCCCCGACGGAACCACCCGCATAGGTTTGGCAAAAGTTGAAGAGACCGTCAAAAACGGGGCAGTCTTCGCCTACGTTAAAGCGCTTGAGAGCCCTCATCTGGTCCTGCTGAGTCTCCGGCGTGATGCTGCGAAGGAAAGCGACGTAGTCATCCGAGTGGAAACGGCAGAGGTCGCGATCGCGCGCGGGCAAGGGCTTCACCACATGCATCTGCTGCAGCAGCCCGTAATGCGCAAGCAGCGCGTGTGTCATGCGGATCCGGTGTGGCTTCATCGGGTGCCCCTGTCCGTAGTAGTAGTTCCCCACCTCCGGGTCGTAGAAATAGCATACCTTCCTCTTCGCCCCGTCGGTGCCGCTCACCCCCGGAAGCGAGTTACCCCCCGTTTCCATACCAATCCCTTACCTTCACCCGCGATATTAACAGTAATCGACGCCCTCCCTCTGCGCCTCTCTACACGCCCCCTTCCTTTTGGAGGCGGCGGCGATGAGAGGGTTCCGATGCCGGATACAGCCTCCAGAGATAAAGGAATCGAAGACGGCGATGACGAGGTAGGTAGACTGGAGAGGACGAGCGACGGAGCGAGATATGGGAAGGGAGGCAACTTGCCGAGAGAAGAGGATGGGGGCAGGGAGATTTAGGGGGTTTTGCAGCCTGTGGAGACTAGGCGGCCCCGTTCCGGTGTGGCCCAACGGAGCTGGGAAGCCCGCGGGCGGACCCGATGGCGGCGGACGGCGCTGTACTGCTGTGGGCGGGCAAGCGGACGAAGGGAAGGAAAGAAGGAACGAGTCACTGTGTGATCAGTAATAGAGACTTTGTGTGGGTTACTAATATGATAAGATAATAATAATATGCGGCGTTCTTGAGCATTTGAGTTGGTATCGCTGAATCCAAAAAAGAGTTGGTATCGCAGAAACAGAGTTAATATTTTTTTTTGAATAAGAAGATAACGATTAGGTATTATTAATTTAGAATGTCTTTACAAACTTGCTTCGTTACACAAAAAGAAAGTGAGGTTAATGGGCCCATTTAACTAAAAAATGGGCTGCAACATCAAATGATACAGGGGAAAACAAAAATACCGACAGGTAACTACGCGGAGATATCCTTGCAAGTTAGAACACGTGATGCGATTTTTCAACTTATTTTGTCGTCGTCACGTGTCAATTTAATCTGAAATACTATCTGATTGTTTTGCGATACAAGATTTTTGTCGTATTTTATCTTTGGATGCAGAGCTAATTTTAATCATCCGACTATCCGACACTGTGGGTTAATCATCTAACTACGAGTTAATTTTAATCAACGTCTGACTTAAACAGCGACGGGTGAATGAATTTTATAACGAAACAAAGACAGATAGGTTCCAGCAAGAATTTCGGCAGTACATAAATGTATTTAGAACGAAGATAATTCACATAGCTGGGATTGTAGGATTTATAGATTAAAATTCGGGAATATATTACGAACGAGAAGGAAAATAAAATGGCGCAGAGTTCAATGGCTCACAACAAGAGTGCAATATGTGAACGGAGGTGGACATATATCTATATATATTATTTATTATCAGGACATATAATAAAAATAATTTAATAAAAACTTGACTTGTCAATTATAATAAAAAACTAATATTGTTATAAATAATTTAAATTTGAATACAAAATATCAGCCGAGAAAAAGTCGTCACAACTCCAGTAAACCTCGATTAAGTAATTAGTACTTTGAATATTGTTATAAATAAAAACTGATATTGTTATAAATAATTTAAATTTAAATACAAAATTTCAGCCGAGAAAAACTCGTCGCAACTTCAGTAACCTCGATTAAGTAATTAGTACTTTGAATATTTAATTAATTTTCCAACGGTCATCTCCACCCCCTTCTCGGAGGTAACCAAATCAAACCACCGAAAACCCTAACCTGCGACCTGTGGGTTCCATCGCGTGGCAACTCGCAGTCGCAAGCACCAGGCCTTCTGGCTGGCGCGTCTTCTCCTGTCGCAAGCCTCCTCTTGCTATTTCAGTTTGGCGCTCCACCTCCTACAGTCCGACGTGCCTCTCGGGCTAAAGGAAGCGGGGCGAGGGCTTTGTGCCGTGCACGCGGAACATGGGAAAGAGGAAGAGAATGGAAAAAGGAGGCGAAGCAAAGGGAAACGGGGACAGAGACGGGGAGTACTCCCTTTCCACCGTATTCGTCAGCAACCTGCCATACTCTCTGAAGGCCTCCGAGGTATTGGTCTGTTATTTACACGTTTTTTATCCTCCGCGTCTCACAGTTTTTCAAATCATGATCCTTTCTTCCCTATATTGCCACAGATGGAAGTTGTCTTCAGCGAGGTTGGTCCAGTCAGGCGCTGCTTCCTGGTTGTACCTAAGGGTAGGTCTTACCACTTTGTTTATGTTTGAAATGATTTCTAGCGGCCCACGTGCTTCCTCTGCGGGGATCCGGATCTTGTTCTGACATTTGAGTTGCTTTCTGTCGTCACTTATTTTAGTTCACGACATTCTTTCCCATTTTGACAGCGTGGCACTAGTAGTAAGAAAATACTGTTATGATCCTATTTTTGATGGCTGTAAGTAGTAAATTCCATAACTTCTTGGTTGGGAATGATGGTTCTCAGGTTTCTCACTTGTAGTATGCGAATAAACCACTTATTTTTTTGCTGCTTCGTATAATCATCGATGCTATGTTTAACTTTGTTGAAACTTCTGGATGAGATCAGTGGGCTTATGGTGAAAACTATGTGTTTGATATCAGTATTAAGGAGGTGGGTCTTAGAATGCTATTTTGGACGTTGGGGTGCCAAATTGCTCCATATCTCATTTCTCACTGGAGCCCGTCTTGTTTTTTTTTTTCTTCCAATCAGAGATTGACAACTCTCGGCGAAAGAATGGTAAATGTTTGGGTTGGTGTGAAATCGTGTTGCTTTTATCTGGTCACAGGCTAATGCTTTGCAAATCAATAATGGACATGTTGGCAGTTCGCCAACATCACACCGTATATTTTCTTAAATAAATCAGGTAAAATTAGATGTATGTTCTTCCATCTTGGCAATGGTGATAAATAAGGAGTTGCCATGGCATGAATTGAAGTTCTTATAAACTGATTGATGTCAGTGGCCTGGTTATTAAGGGTTCTAAATCCTTTAAATCATATTAGATACCAACATTTCTCATTCATGTAATTTATTTTAGAAACTAAATATTTGATGATCAGGAATAGAATTACAATTGATTCTGGAAGCCATCACGTGGAGGTTTCATTCTGTCTGATCTGTTTTAGAATTAGACAAGGTTACACAAGACTGATGCAAAGTTACTTGTTGTTTTTTGAAGGTGGCGGAAACCACAATTCATTGATTTATGAAAAATAAGTAATTACATGCAAAGAGAGTTAAATTGGAAAATTAAAATGCACAGATCACTACCAAGACAGTGGTGATATAGGAGATTACAAATAAAATTGTTTCTAGTCAAGGAAAATTTTCTCAAGGGAAGCCTAAACCGTATCAGATCTAATATGAGTAAACAATCTGACTTTGACAAAGAAGTCCATGCGCTGGAGCATGAAGGCCGGGGTTTGAAGGTCATCTTCGAAAATCCTTGTTTTTGTCGTGCTCCAAATGGTCCATAGCACAGCCACTATTGTAACCGACCATAAGCTTGGTGCCTTCATCCATGGATTTAAGGTATACCAGTTAGATAACAACGAGGAAACATTCTCATTATCCGGCCAGGATATATTCTAGCTGTTAAAGAGTAACCCCATAAAGAGTTGATGATTCCACACCTCATGAAGAGGTGATCCAAATCTTCATTGTGACACCCACAAATGACGGCATGTGGACTGAATGGGGAATGAGGTTTGGTTCACAGCTCATGTTGGCACTCTGTTTCTGCATATTTTCCACAGTAATAATTTGAGCCTGAATGGTAAACCTGAATTCCATGCATACTTCTACCAGGTCATCTCCATGCCCCCATGGTTCATATTCTTGCAAGTTGATTTCACTAAGAATTATTTATTCTTTGATGGGATCCATGACAATTTGTCCTCCTGCTCAACCGAGCTTCTCTGGTTTCTAATGGCATCCACTAAAAGTGCAAATTGGCCAACTTCTTCATCATTAAGATTTCATCTGGACTGAGGCGATATTACTACCCTGGAATTTTTATAGGGTTTATTTCCACTCATGTTTTTTACACTGTTTGGGTTGACTCCGAGTATAGTAAAGTGGGTAAGGCAGGCGAGGTGATTGCCTAGGTGGCTAGGTGAAGGAGGCCATCGCCTCAAGTGATCATTGCCAAGACTCTGTGCCCAGCTATTGCCTCGCCTCGCCTCGCCTCATCACCTAGGTGACTAAGGCGATCACTTTTGATAACATAGACCTCTTTGGAATCTGACCAGGCAGTAAACCCCTGCCCCTGGGCTTGGAGATTTGTTGCAACAGACTTACTTCTTAATATTGAACGAAATGCACACATCAGACCTTTTACATCTAACACAATGAACCAGTTATGATACATTTACTTGAAACCTTGAACTATGAATGGGTTGCACAGCTCCTGCTAGCATTGTTTTGTTCCTTGTGGAGTTTACCTCAGCTCACGAGGTTACCAGATTTTGCTGTCTAGCATGTCTTACTAAGCTCCAATAACAAAAATTTTGGAATACTTGTTAAAGGTGTATAAACTTTTGAAAATTTACCATTGATATATATATATATATTGTTTGTTTGACAGAGTTTTGTTATGATTCTGTCTTCCCTTTTTAAAATTCTTATATATACATGGATGAAATATGATTTTTTTCTTTCTTTGTTTTCACATTTAACAGGATCAGATGTTCATCGTGGGTTTGGATTTGTGCAGTTGTAAGTCCTGCAGGCAACTTATCTCTTCTGTCTAATGAACAGCATGCTTGTTGTTCTGAGCGTTCTAGTTATTATTGTAGTTCTATTACTATTTCGAATTAATGGGTTACTAGATGTTTAGCAGAACATCAGAGTACCCAAGTAGAATATTTATTGTTTTTATTTTACTAGTTAATGTGTCTCATCAGGTTCATGGCACAAGTCCTTATAACAAGTTTTTATCTTTTTGAATACAAGAATCTCCTGCACCCTCTTTGATGCTATCCTTTATCTCTAATAGCTCATTGTTGCACTTCTTTCATCTTGTCGTTACTTAAGATGAATTGTTGTCCAGTCATGCTAGTCATGTTCACATTCATGGACAAAAAAGGAACCTTCTGCACTCTGCAAGTCTGCAACAGAGTATGTGCTAGTTGTGAATGGCATATGGTTAGTAGAAACTAGTGATGGTGTTTCTGGGTACAGAGTAGTGAATTGGAGCAGATGTGATGGGTCATTGAGTTTGTTTTTCTATGGGGGGCATTCTTTTTCTATCTTAGGGTTATTACATTTAGGGTAAGTAAAAACTAACTAAGGAAATTCATTTGGTGATGATGATGCTCCATCTCTTTCTTACCGATTACAGGTAGATAATTGTTTTTATTTTTTATTTGCTCTTTCTACTCATAGAAATGAAAAGCTACACGTATACATAGTTTTTTTTTCTTTTGTTTTGAAGCATAGTTGCTCATTTCCACCTTTCTTTGAAGGTGTCCAAACTATGTGACACATTGATGGGAAATTAATGAAAGTCTTTTGAATTTTTAGTTTTTTTGTCACGAGGGAATGCTCATAAATATTTTTGTTTAGGGGTTGAAATGTCAAACTATGGCTCTGTATAAAGGGTTTTTCCTGTACTTCTTAAAACAATGAATAGAAAAAAATCTTGGAGCTTTGAATGGCATTCATAAGGGGGCTTGACCTTGGCAGGTCTTTCTCCACCCCGTTCGGCCAAGGAGTTTTTTCTGTTTGTACCCTGTTTGGCTGAGGAGACTTCTCTTCACCCTTGATCGGCTGAGGATGCCTTCCCTCTCTCTTTTTCCTCGACTGGCCTATGTGCCTTCATCCTACCTCATCCTCAAGCTTCTAGTCTGGTGATGGAGCTTCTTGGCATGGAGATCCCAAACAACCCGTGCAATGCTGTCCAACGTCTTCCGTATGCATCTATATATCATCCTTCTTCCTGCAGAGCACTCCGGTGATCACTGGATTTGTTTAGCCACCTGTGCTCTATGTTATCCGAGGCGAGATATATTTTTAATATAGTAATAATATATTATTATATACAACATTAAAACTTTTGAAGAACATAAAAAAATAAAAAAACTCACTTCTTGGGCCTCTAGGGCGTAAGGATGTTGGGGCCTCAGGGTGGAAGACTGAACATTTGGGGTTTTGGGGCGGGGGGGAGAACGCTAAAGGTGAGTGCTTTTGATAACCTAGCTTGTGCTAGTGTTCTCCAGCGAGTTTCTTCATCTACAATAGATCACTTGGTGCTGGCGCCGTGGATCAGCTGCAATCATTTCTAGATCATTTCCCCTTTGCAACACCGTGTTCGATAGTGACAACATATGTCATTGGAGGTGAGCGTCTTAGTCACCTAGGCCATAGGCAATAAGGCGAGGCAAGGCAAAATCACCTAACTTCAGGCCATGTCGCCTATGTGACCGCCGTGCAGGCAGAATGCCTGCCATGGCATTCTTCCCTGCCCAATCTGAGACCCAGTACAACTGTCGTAAGTCATTGGATCCGGTGACTTATTACCCTACCTGTTTGGACCCGGCAGGGCCTTTTTCCCTACCATATTGGACAGGAAAGAACACCGCTGCGGCGCAGGGGAGCCTGCAGATGTCTCGCCTCAGTCATCAACGAGGCAAGGCAAGGCAATGAACCTGCAGAGTTCCCTTGCCTCGCCTATCTCGTGCCTCTGACTACATAGGTGACAATATAGCATCACCATCAACACCAGTGACCTCCAGAGATCCCCAAAGCGATTTCTGCACTTTCCTGAACCTGCCTCTTTCAAATTCTCACCAGTCTTCTGTTTCTTATCCTTTTCGTATGTCCCAACATTGTCGCTCGTCAAGGAGATCAAACACCAACTGTCCTTATCCAGCTCTCAGCTGATGCTCAATGCTGCCTCAGAGGCAAACAATAGAGTATCATCTTTAAATTAAAAATGGGTTATATGCTCTGTGTTGGTGTCCACATAAATCCCCTCAAGCAGACCTCCTTGTGTAGCTTTCTCCCGCATGTTGCACTTGACTAGCTAGGACAAACAGAAGAGGCGATAACAAGTTTTCCAGCCTTAGTCTCTTTGAACTCCCAAAAAATCGTGAGACTTGCCATTCAATTCTGTTGAGAACCTGGCTGTACCTATACACTTCATGACCCAACTAATTCATTTCCCACATAAATTTATAAGCCCCATGTTTCTGCTCAAATATTTTCATTTTATTTTGTCATATGCCTTCTCAAAGTCGAACTTCAATAATTTACTTTATTTTTTTCTGCACTTTGGTCATGTATGCACTCATGAGCTGCCACAAAGTTGTTTAGTATACATTTGTCTTGAATGAACTCTGATTGAGAGGTGTTTACCAATTTGTCCACATATTTGCTGAGCCTGCATGCAAGGACTTTGGTCACTATCTTGTAGCTGCAATTATGAAGAGAAGGTTCGGAGATTGGCCATGATTGGATCGGATTATACTTTTTTAATGTTAAAAGATTGTAAAAATGTTGAAATAGCAAAAACTATTAAAAAATCATCATTAATAAAAGTTATCCAAAGATATATTTAGATTTCTATGTTATGTTTTATGTATTACCTTTTAATGTAGTTTATTATTAATAAATAAAAGTACTTAGCTATACATTTTAACTAATTATAGTTTTTTTATTTTCAATATTTTTAAGTTTCTAATATTTATATAATACAAAAAGTAGTTAAATACTTTCTTATAATATTTTAATAACAAACATTTATTATAAGATATATAAAAAACAAATTGCTACTGAGATAGTTGATACCGGAGCCGACATTGGCTATGAACACGGCCAATTTGATTTGACGTGAGAGCTGAGCAATGGGATGATAATTTGATTGATTGAGTCAGATTGGGGATTCAAATGGGTACATAGAGTCAGTAGCACTATGAACCACATCCTCTGTGAAGGGGCTGGCCAATGAATTCACTTTTTTGCATTGGGTTTACCGTAGTTGTCAAGACGACAAGGTGCCCAAGGCATTGGAGGATGCCAACTTTGCTTAGGCAACAACGAAGTGGTAACATTAGGTGTTTACATATATGAATATCTATTCTAAATGTGGGAAAAAATAGATTCATACAATTAACAATTATACAACAATTTTCATTTCCATGACAATAATGATGACATGATAACAAGCAACTAATCGAACGGGTACTCAAACCATGACATCCAAACATCAAACAATGTCTCCACTATACGTAAAGCTAAAAAAGTACTTGAAGAAACAAAAACAAGAAGGTTGGAAACCATCAACGGACTGGAGATGTTCAAACTTGCAACCTCTTAGACATTTAAGCATAAGTGTACGAAAAGATTAAAAAAACTCTAAGGGCCTGGTTGGCATCAAAAAACTTTGGGGATAAACCTTGTTTATCTTCTAAATTTTGAGGATAAAACAGGTTTATCCCCTACTTAATCCTGTACCAAACATGCCCTTATACATGTTAGAAGGATAAACTTAAAAGAAGAAATGAAAAAATATATGTGGAAGAATAAAGGATGTAAAATCTAGGTTTTTTACTGAAGGAGGAGACTGATGTTTAAAAAAAGGTGAGGGCTTCTTCTGGTGAGGAGAATGGCACCGGTGAGTTTCTGCGGCATCTTTCTGAGCCTTGAGGGGTCTTGGGCCGAGAGGAAGCCGTGGCTGAGTGTCGGGCTCAGTTTGAACTGAGGGGGGGGTTTGAGTAAATAAAACCGGCAAACTGGTTTTTGCCTCAACAGCTGGACCTATCGGTCCTGGTGGCCAAGGCATACACCTTAGGGAAGCCGAGCTAGGTGCTCGCACCAGGTGTTTGCAAAATGGTGTCTTTGCGCCTAGGCGGTACTTTGGTGAGTGCCTTGACAAGAGTGAACTCTATTCATTATCTTTAAACAAATTTTCATAGAACTTTACTTCCACCACACCAATATGATCTGTACCTTCACAAGTTATCCCTTCCACTCGATGTTTGTGTAGGAAATTCCGTTTGTTCGTAGTTGCCTGAGTGTGGAAAAATTCTGTATTTCTAGTTTTTTCCTTCAAACATGTTTCTGTTTCCATTTGATTTTTTTTAAAAGTTCTCCTCGTTATATTGTTTTTTTGCTTCCATCCGTTTTGTCCATTGCTGTTCATCATTGCATTCCTTATTGTTCACCTAAATAGTCCTCGGAATTTATCATGTGTTTCATGGCCTTCCTAACAATCCTTGCAGAACGTTGTTTACTTCTAATTTCACATTTTTATTGGCGTAGCACAATTGATTATAGTCATGTTACTGAGTATATTCTTCCATATTTTCGGCCATGTACGGTTGGGTGAGGAGGGCCCATTTCATTTGCCCAGCCGTTCTGTCACACCCACTCCACAACTGTTGTTGGGTATAATATTTATTTTTTACCACTTGCACTAGAAATAATTGGCTTTTAGAATCTAAATTTTATATTATTTGTAATGCCCTAGTTAACAGCTTCTAGAAGAGCAATTCCACTTTGAAGGTGGGGATATCCCGTTAATAAAGATACAAGAGAAAAATGGGTAAAGGGAAAAAATGTATAGCATCATTCACGGTGGTAAAAAAACTAGTTATACTACCCTCCATGGCGATCAAAGAACAAAGACTTCTAGTTATAGATCCTAGAAATATATACAAAATCCAAATGAAGAAAAGAAAAGATCTACATTTATAGATCCTTGAAATAGATACACATGATTCACAGAATCGGTTGATATGGATAGGAGTTTGGCTAATTCTAGAATTGGATTGGCATAAGCCAACCCAATTTAGGGGGGAACTCTGAATTTTTACCCGAATTGGTTGAAATCAACCCAATCAGCCATGGATTTGACTAGACCTGTAAATGGGTCGGACCTAAGCAGGTCCGAACCCGATTCTGTCCAGTGAAACCTGAACCCGAATCCAAATATATTTACAAAATTTACTAAATCCGAAACCTGACCTGAATACGCGGTGCCCTTCCGGATTCGGGTTCCCTGTAGCACCTATCTGTTCCAATCCATCGCACATGGCCTGGGCAGAGCTGCAAAGTGGATGGCCGCCCTGAGCATCACGTGGCAACGGCAGTACCCGGCGGCGGCGGCCCGCGAAGCCCCCCCCTCCGACGGCGGCCCTCCCCCCCGCGCAGTGCCCCCCGTGGCGGTGCTCCCCCAAGCCCCTCGGCCGCCCTGAGCATCACGCGGCAACGGCAGTACCTGGTGGCGGCGGCCCTCCCCCCCACGCGGTGCCCCCCGCGGCGGTGCTCCCCCAAGCCCCCCCGGCCGCCCTGAGCATCACGTGGCAACGGCAGTACCCGGCGGCGGCGGCCCGCGAAGCCCCTCCCCCCCGCGCGGTGCCCCCCGCGGCGGTGCTCCCACAAGCCCCCCCGGCTGCCCTAAGCATCACGCGGCAACGGCAATACCCGGCGGCGGCCCTCCCCCCGCCGCGGCGCGTTGTCCGGCGGCGGCCCTCCCCCCGCGGCGGCGCCCCCCGCCGCGGTGCTCCCCCCCGCCAGCGAAGGCCCTCGTCTACAAGAAGAGGAGCTGGACCAGCCTCAATGCCGGCGTCTTCCTCATCTCTATTAGGTGAAGCCCTGATCCAGAGGCAGTCAGGCAGGGTCGAATCCGCCTATCTGCATATCGGGTTTTCTTTAACCCGAAAGGTATTGTAATTTCGGGTTAGCAGGTGATTCAAAGTCCTATTAATTTCTCGGATACGGTTCAGGTTTCGGGTAATGCAAATCCATTGACAGGTCTAGATTTGACCAGTTGGATTCAAATTGGCAGATTCTGACCCGATTCCAGATACTCATGCCGGAATCTGCTGCTGAAGGTGGCTGTGCCTTCCAATCCCTATCGGGGTCCATAGGCGACTTGTAGAAATTTGGGAAAACTAAACAAGGTGGTAAATTCTCTTACCATTGAATTTTCCAAAGTGAGGTATTATGGCCATTGCAATTGATTATGTGGTAAAGCACCTGTAGAAATCCCAATAAGATAAAATGTGATTCCACATTTTAGAATTGTAACGTGTAAGCATGTGGTGATGTCCAGCTTGATGCGTTATTAAGGTACTTGCTTTTAATGATATCTGATGATAGAGATCTTTTTGCAATGAAGTCTACATGCTCATTTCCATTTACTCCAGTGCATCTGTTGATGACTCTCATCGTGCAATCCAACTGAAAGATGGGTCAGTCATAGGTGGTAGAAGAATTAGAGTAAAACACGCAATGCGTCGTCTTCCTTTGGAGCATCGCCGTTCAAAGCTAGACAGTGGTTGTTCTTCTTCCTCAAAGTATCTTTGAAAATTTTGTTTTATTTTATTGTCTTGATTAAGCTTTCTAGTTTCTTTCTTCTCCAACACTTCTTGAAGATAATAAGAACGAAAAGGATCAAATATCCGTGGCTGAATCTGGAGAGCCATCCACAACTAAAGAGCAAGGTTGTAATCTACACATTTTGTTGATCTATTCATTGACCAAGATTCTTTGTTTTTTTACATAGATGTATGGTTTCCCCTTACATGTGGCTTTTAAAAACTTCAGCTGATTTTATGAGATCAAAGAGAAAGATGCAGTTTCATTGTAGTGAGGATGTTCAGAGATCTGGATCTGAAAAACAGAGGTAATTTTTTACTTTTTTAATCGTTAATCATGTTTTTATCTCATTCACCTTATGCATCATCCCAGGGACATCAAGAAATTCATATTTTTGTAGATTTATTTTTATTCGCTAATAACAAAATGGAAAATGGATCATACAAGATGTAAAATGGGGTCACATGTAGAAAGACTCGCTTGCATGAGTTTCTGTATGTCTCTGTACCAAATTGGAGGCATTGCATTTAATATGCTGATTTCAAGAATGCTCAACTCATCTTGAGCCTTAGTTCCAAATTATTTGGGGTTGGACATGGATTTTGTTTCTCCACTCATGTTGATTTTGCGTTATTTCTTAAATCATCTAAATCATATTGAATTACCTTCCAAGTTAACTTAGGTCTACCATATTCTTTTTTGTTTATGCTATTTTAATATTTTATACTTTTTCTAACAGGAGTCTTTTTAGGTGTACGTTTAATATGTCCAAACCATCTTAATCTATTCCTTTTCAAATTGTCTACTATTGTCGCTATTCTTACATTTTCTCTAATATATTCATTATTTATTTTATCTAATTTAGTATGACCACTCATCGATCTTAATATTTTCATTTCAACAACATTTATATAACATTAAAACTTTTATTAATAGACGATGTAAAATTTTCACTCTTACCCATGACCTTATCAGAACACTTTTAGTTTGATTCCGGCCAATTTAATTCGGATCGGATCGATAGTGACCGATTCTGATTCCAATTCTGGAATCCTTGGGGAAGAGGGAGATGTGGGGAAGGGGGGAATAGGGGAAAACTAACCTTTGTGAGGGGGGATGATGCTTGATGGAGGGTACTGCCAGAAGGAGCTCTAGATTGGGAGGGGCCATGGGAGGGATGGGAGGAAGAATCAACCGATTTCTCTTTTATTGGGGGGAAATCAGATCTTTGGATTCCCGGAGTATCACCATGGATTAGCCAATTCTTGATTCGATCTAGGAGAATTGGCCAGTTATGGGCTGATTCTCTAGTTTTAAGCCAAAATTTTCAATAATTCATCTTGTATCGGTTGTACAGCATATGGATTGGATCGACAAGGTTAGCTTTTCTGTTCTGATTGGCTTTCTTATAGAATGCTCCAGGTAGGCTGGGGGAAAGATCATCACGCAGGAGTTATCTTTTTTTTCAATTTTACGAGAACAGGGACCAACTCCATTCTTAATTCATCCTGGATGGTTCTTTGAGCCCTTTCATATCCACCTTCACTAAGTTATCCACCTTCTGTACAACATCTCTGAAGGTCTTCATCTTCTATAAATTGAAAGATCACCCTTGAGTGGACACCACATTGCTGGAGAAAACTGCCTGGCGGGGCCCACCTCTAGTGCTCATTTTGCAGAGGATACTGCAGAATTACCTTGGCCTTTAAACCTTTTGTTCATGATGATCTTTCTCCAGTGCGTGAATGATCCTGGCTTCACCAAGAGGCAAAAAGATGCTGGCTTGAATGATCACCACCTGCCAATCATGATTCCTATGAAGCTTCGACAGCGCCACCCCAGGAGATGTAGGAGGTGAGCTCTATATTTGCTGTCACGGATTCCCACAAGCTCGTTCACTAAGCAATCTTCAAGCCAAGCAATGCAACCTGGTAATCTCCAGTTACCACAGAAGAGACCATTCTTTGCAAAGATACGGGCTTCTTAGCCAGCATCCAGCCATCAGAACCTTTCACCTTCGTGACTGTGACACTATTCTTTGCAAAGATACGAGCTTCTTAGCCAGCATCCAACCATCAAAGAACCTTTCACGTCCCTGACTGTGACACCATCTGCATCTTACAACTTGTCCAGTCAACTTGCCACATACTACTCCCTATGGCTCTGAATCTCTTGCACCTGCTCGGTGGTCAGAGCTGGTATGGCCCCCGTAACCTTCATTATGAATCCATTGGACCCATACTGGGGTTGTATTGTGTCTTAAGATCTGGATGGGAATCCTGTCTGGGATGACCTGCCATGGTGGCTCAGTAGGGGTGCAAATGGAATCCGATATTCCAATGTTATTATCTGGTTTCGTTAAAAATTAATGGATTTGGAACATATTTTTGTATCCTACAAGTTATCACAATCGGTAACATTCACTTCTTCATTCATTTATCCGATTTCAATAAAAACTGTAAGAGGTAAGATTATAATGAATAAACAATATATAAATTATTAAAAATATGATATATAAATGTTAAAAAATATAAATTTTAAAAAATATAAAGTTAACATTAAAATGAGATTTATTTGATACTTTTTTGATAAAAATATTATTTATTATACAAATAAGAAATTATTGGATTATTCTGATTCCGATCATGGAATCATAGAGAAATCAGAATGTCAGTTTCAATTTAATTGGAATCGTTTAACCTTTATCGGAATTGGAAACAGAAACATGTAATGTCGCTACCGAATCCAACTCGTTTGCAGCCTTAGCTCAGAGCAGCCTCCCCTTGGCTGTTTTCAGCCCTGTGGCAGCTGTCTCTACCTATCCAGTATGGCCCGTTGTTGGCACCAAAAAATTCCTAAAAAACCTGAATATGCCAAGTTTTTGGGCAAAAGTGTAGGGAAAAAATGAACATATAGAGATGACCCACATTATACCACATTTGGGACCAACGAGCCGAACGGACCTGATAAGTCTTATTGGGCCTGATCGACCCGATCGTCGATAATGATCGATACCATACCACTACTACTTGCCCAAATTTCGAAACTTGAGTAATGACAAAGTCAGATTGAAAATCTGACTTGTATTTGACAAGTTACGAGCAAAACAGTGAAAATGGACTTCTGGCTGGCCTTTGGTAGGCCTAATGGACCCAAAGAACAAAATAAGTGGGTCCACAATACTGTGTTGGTCAAGGCCTCTGCGATAATGTCTTGAATGCCAAAATCTGGTTATGGGTGGCATAATGACCATTTTGCCCCTATGCGGCCCGGACAACCAAATGTCAGCCTAGTGACGATCAGGCACCACCATCAGGTCTGCCTAGCTCAATGTTGAGCAATGCCAGAATCAGATCGGAAATCCAATGCATATTTGGAAAGTTATGCAGAAAACACCGAAAGTCAATTTTCGGATGGCCTTATCATGGGCATATCAGGTCCGAAAGACAAAACAAGTGGGTCCATGAGACTATATTTGTCGAGGGGCTTCGCAATGATACCTTGATTGTCAGAATCCGATGTCGGACGGACCTCAAACGGTAAAATGGCCTCTTTCGCCCTTGGTAGGTTTGGACACTTCGGGACAGATCCGATAACACATGGACACATCATTGGGTCTGCCCAGCTCCATATTGAGCAACGTTGAAGTCAGATTGGAAATCCGATTGATATCTGGCAAGTTATGGGCCAAAACACCTGAGACGGGTCCAAATGACCAAAATGCCCCTTCTCGGCCACATTCGGTTCGGAAGACCCGGACTCGGCCCATTAACAAACTTGTGGGCTCATATGATGCAGGAAAGTTAGTACATGCGGAAAATTGATTCAGATCAGAAATCCGACCCATATTCGGAAAGTTATGGAAGAAAATTCAAAATTTGTGCTTCTCGCCAACCCACCAGGTCAGTGGCAAAATAGTCCAAGTGATCAAAAAAATGATTCGATGAGCCGGAATGGAAGTCAGATGTCGGATATATTGATTAGAAAATTTTCAAGCAAAGTAAGCCCATATGATAGCTTATTTTCGCAGCCCACTTAAGTCCTATATAATGGACTGTCTTTTAATTCATAAATGGGCCCATTTTATATAATTTTCGTGACCTATTTTATGATATATTAATGGGCCATCTCTTAAATCATATATGGGCCTATTAACATGTCAAAAGATGGCCCACGTTGATGTCAACCTCGGCCCATATTCTGGAAATTTCAAAATCTGCCACCTCATCAATTTTGGCCACGTTATTACCTCCTCACCATCCCACTATCACCCACTTGCCCACGTACACCACTTCCCCCGCCATCCCACTCTCACCCACTTGCCCACGTACACCACTTCCCCCACCTTTCCACTCCTACCACAACCACACCCCCACTCACCCATGACCTCCTGGCGGTTCTTCCATCCCCCGTGCCCTATAAAATGGCTTGCTGCACACGGATGGAAGGGGTTGGAGGAGAATCTGTCGGGTGCATCTCCTGGTGGCAGCCTCTCTCCCATCGCTCCTCCTCTTCATCCCTTCGGGAGGAAATATTGATGTTCGATGGCTCCCCCCCCTCTTTGCTCTATCTACTGCTGTCATAGAGAGGACCGAAGGGAAGCCCATGCTGCTGCCATCATGTTGCGTCAATGGAAGAGACATAAGAGTAGACCGATGGAAACTTCTTTCTCCTGCCTGCTCTCTGCACCATTGAGAAGGGGAAGATGATGCTGTCGATGCCCACTGCGGTTGGTTGCTACTGAAGAAGAAGATGTTGATGGGGCCTTCCATAGCCCACGTTGAGGCCTGCTGTTGCTATTGATACCAACAGATGCTGCTCAAAAGGGGGGGGGCTGGAGGACCAGACAAAGGAAGGGGGCCCCATGCTGCTGCCATCGATGCCCATGGAGAAGGAGAGAAATAGGCTGAAATCTTCCCTGGTTGCACCTGCCGATGCTGCCCTATGGTGCAGCTGATGCCGACGTTATCTCCTCTTTCTCCTGCTATTTGCCAAAGCTAGTGGATGCCTCAAATGATGCATCAGCAAATGAAGACAAAAGACACTGGAAGCGATGTTGTCAATGGGAGATGGAGATGTTGCCTCCGCTGTCACCACCTGTCTAAGGTGGTGGTGAAGTGGGCCGATGGGGAGACCGGCAGGAGCGTTCAAGATCCATACAGAGTCCTCACTCATCATTAAAAATCTATTTTCAGCCCTTGTTGACCCCATAACGGGTCAAATTTTTATCCACCGTCTGACCTCATACAGGTCATGAAAACACTGCCCATACATGTCACCATTTTTCAGCCCATTTGATCCCATGACAGGTCAGAATTTCAGCCTCTTTCAAAGGCCATATATCCAGCCTATATCGACTCCATATATAGCCCCCAATGTGAAGCACCATATGTTCCTCAAGGTGGCAATAGAAGTGAGGTTATACCCGGTCTCTTTGGAACCCACATGATGGACCAAAGATCCCCCGGGTAGCCTTGATAAAACAAAGAATGTGAAGAGAAGATGGCCAACCGGGCCTTGAAGACCTTATGATTACTGAACATAAAAGCATACATAACATGAAGAGGAGCTGTCCATTGCCCCATGTTAGCTTGAAGATCAAGGCCGGGAGAGCCTATGTGGAAACTGATGCCTATTCCGGGGCATGATAATAGCATGTTTTGGGCATAGCCCTATACACTTATTCTGGACAGAAACTGGAGCCATATGCCCAGTTCTTAGCCTATCCCACAATGGAGGGAGCACATAAGCTCAGCTTACCAAAAAGGAACAGGACCAAAACAGTCCACAAATCTGAAATTCTGCAGGTCTGCAACTCAAAAAAGAAGTCTGAAAAAAGTACTGGAATCTGAATTCAACTGGATTACTGTATGAAAAGAAGAAGGGCCAACCGGGCCCTGAAGATGTCATGACAGCTGAACACAGAAATGCTCAATATAAAGAGGACTGATTTATACCAGTTTGAAGATCATGAAATCCGGAGGTCAAGAGAGCCAATGAATGACTGAATTCGGGGGCATGACAGTGGCTTATGTTTGGGCACACAAAAATAGCCCTATATTGACCTATATACAGGTCTGTCGTCGTCCTCTCATTGACCTATATACAGGTCATCATTTCAACCTCCATACCGCCCCATGTTCAGCTCATACTCAGGCCTATAACAATCTATATATCAGTCCCTCTACCTGACCCATATACAGGTCACATATTAGGCCATATATCGACCCACATACAGGTCACCTTTTCAGCCATCTATAGACCCCATAACCGGTCACATCTTCAAGCCTTCACATAGCCTTGTTCAATGACTGTTTTATCTCACAGAAGCAGTCCCCTATTCAGCCATATACAGGTAGGAAGTTTACCTCTTTGCATACTCACATTCAATAACCATATACCCATGCCAAATAGTCCCTCTAACTGACCCATATGCAGGTCATATACCTGCCCCCTCATCACCTCATACACAGTTCATATATCAACCCCTTGTTCGACCCATATACAGGTCACTTTCAGCCATATATTGACCTTATAACCGGCCACATACCCATGCAAAACAGTCCCTCTACCTGACTCATATGCAGGTGGACCGAGATATCAACCCATACACGGGTCATATACCTGCCCCCTCATCACCCCATATACAAATAACCGGTCACATATTCAGTCCCCATCGCCCTATACAGGGTCACTTTTTTAGCTATATATCAACCCCATAGCTGGTCATATATCTAGCCTATATTGATCTCATAACAGGTCAGATATCCATAACCCATATGAACCCCATAATAGGTTCTCTTCAAACCTTCTATAAATCCCCAGCTGATCATGAAACAGCTCCCGATGTTGTCATCTACATGGAGAAGGAAGATGGGTTGTAGCCAAGGGATAAGGCGATATCCGGCCCCCTTAGAACCCATATGAGGGGCTAAGGGCCACCCTGGGTAGCCTCAATGAAGTCAAAGATACTACGAAGCTGAAGATATGAAGACAAGACCAACCGGGTCTAGAAGATAATGAAGACTTGGTCACCCGGGCCAAGATATGACAATGACATGATGACAAGGCCAAATGTGGCCCAAATGACACAAAAATCATCAATCTTAAATATTTTGATACATAAAAAATATTTAAGATGCATAACATGAGCCTATACTTAGGCGATATTCATGATACTTGAACAAATATTATCGGATACGTCCCGAAATGTTTGGTCCGGATGGGGCTTCGAACATGCACTCGGTGTCATCGATCCATCCCAAAGTGGGAAGAGTACATACACTCAATCCATTAGGGAGATTCCCACTTCATCTAGAGCGAGGTCAATTATAGGCCAAAACTCTATGGATTAAGTGGAAAGTCCATAAGACGGGATATTCTCAAATGAGATGTATAAAATGACATTGTATGATGGGATTATGGCTATGTTCAAGCCTCCCCACATGATGATGTGATTATGTTTTGTGGATGACTGTTTCCTTTTATGTACGAGTTGCTACGACGGTTAATCAAGGGTGTTCGAGAATCTCGATGTAATTAACGTCGGAAATTCGCACCTTCCGACGGAGAGAGGTCCAAAGATAAACTTTATGAACCCTAACCTCGACATATATATTTTATATACATACCACATATTTTGGCTAATTTTTTCTATGAAATATCATGTATTTTCATAGTAGCCAAAGGTAAGATAATGAAAGTTCATTTTCCAAATAAACGGAAGTCAAATGAATTTTCAAAGTATGCCATTGTGTGAACCTCTTTTTTTTCTGCGTCTGTTCCTTAGAAAGAAAGACATCTCCGGACCTTTCTAGGAAAATATGTGATATCCTAGAATATTAGATAGTCCGGTGATAGTTTAAAAATATTAGAACCGAGGTTCGGGTTCTTTGAAAATTTCATTTTTTGACCCTTCTCCGCCGGATGGTGCGAGTATCCGGCGTTAACTTACATCGAGCAACGGCTCGAACGCCTTTGATTAACCGTCGCGGCAACCTGTTTTCGGAGACATGCACATCCACAACATAAAATAAAGAACTCAAAAGGGCAGCGGCCTTTTGGGTCCGATCAGATGCAAACCGATTTGTTCGTGTTTGTTTTATTTGTCATTTTTAGATGACTTTGGTCTTTCTGATTTCCGAGCTTCATTTGCTTTGAATTCGATCAAAATCTGATTTTTATTTAAGGACTGATTTTAGGATTCCACCGAGCCACAAAGGGACTGGAGTGAATGGATTATGATAGGCCAAAATGAGCCAGAGTAGGGTCTGAAATGGGACCGGTTCTGAGGTCTAGGCATAGGCTGAACAAGGGCAGTCTGTCGACCTGTTTAAGGATTTCTGTTCGGGGGAAAATGGACCTGCACAAGGGACTTTTCGTGGGCTGGTTAGGGTGCTGGACAGGGGGGTCCCGATTGGGGTCTGATCGGATGACCAGACAAGGCTCGTTCTTGGGCCTGTTTGGGGTGTCCTCGAAGGGCTAAAAACCGGGTCACAAGGGGACTGGTTTTAGGCTCTGGACATAGGCCTGCAGGTGGGCTGATTATGGGCCTATTTGAGATGTCCTGGATGGGCTACAGAGGGCCTGAAAGGGGCTGTTTGCAGGTTGATTTAAACTGGACCTGGGCCAGATTTGGGCTTGACATATGGGCTCAAATTGGGCCTGAAAAAAAAAGGGGGGCAGCAGGTGGGCCGAACAAGTGATGTTCATGGGCCTGTTTGGAGCATCCGCAGGTGGTTTGAATCGGGTCAAATAGAGACCTGCAGGCGGTTTGAAAATGTGGCGGGGAAATCCCATTCCAGAACCTGATTTGCTTTGTTTTTTGATTGTTTAAAAGAAGTTCTGCTTACTTGATTCTGGCGGTTTGCATCTGATCGGGCCCATTGGGCTGCCAATCGGTGCCTACTTTCATGCATCAAATTGACATTGAACTTTATTTCATTGAAGTATGAGTAAGGTACATCGGTGTACAATAAGTGGTGACCCTTCCCCCAATTTAGGTTCTTCACCACTTTAGAAAAATTTCGGCATTACAACGGCATACCGACAAGTTTCTAATTTGGTGAAGTTTACCCATCCAATAAGGCTAGTCAATGACTTAGCCAAAATTGGGGGAAGGATCATCGGCTACGGGAGCGTGCCCGCGCCGATGTCCGGGTCGTAAGCTACGGGATGCATGCCCGCGCCTCCGCCCAAGGTGGAGTTCCCCGCTAGGGGTGAAGTCCTTAATTTAAATGTAGCTTTCGCATTTCTAATTTTTTTATTTGTTAATTTCTGAAGGCCACTTCGGGCCGGTCCATTCCTTCGGCGTTCAAAGCCGGGCTTCAATCTTTGCTTGAGTTTGGGAGGGCAGCTTCTAGGAGGGAAAGCCGGACCCGTGAAAGGGCCGTTGAGGCTCTCTTCTCCTTTGATGTGTTGAGGGGAGAACCGGACCCGTGAAAGGGCTGTTGAGGTTCATCCCTCACTTTGCCGGTACATGCCACAAGGGGGCTGCTGCAACTTCTTCTTTTATTTTCTGCTGCAAAGGGGGGGCTGCTGTAGAGCTTCTTAGGAAGTGGATTGGACCCGTGAAAGGGTCACTGGGTTGGCCCTTGAAGAGGCTGGCGCCTGTCTACAGGGGTGCTGGAAGTAGGCTGTTGTGAAGGCCTGGATTGAGTGCCAAACGAGGGCTGGAAGTGGACCTGGATAAAGACCAGAAGGTGGGCCAAAATGGGTACGGTTCAAGGCCTGGGTAAGAACCAGAAAATGGACCGCTCATGGGCTAGCCTGGGGTCTGCTGGATGGGCTGCGGAGGGGTTTAGAACAGCAGGCCGAAAGAGGGCTTGGTGCAGGTCCTGCAGGTGGGCCTGATTGGGCCGAAGTTGGCATGAAGTGAGGCTCAGCCAGGGTCTGTTTTTCTGGGCCGAAATTGACCTACATGTAGGGTATTTCGAGGGGATTCTTCTTAGACCGGAGTAGGGTCAAGTTGGGTCTGATTGAGTGACCGAACAAGACCTGTTCCTGGGCCTGCAGTGGAGACCGAACTGGGTCCTGCTAAGGGGCATTCAAACAGTCCCAAGGGCAAGGTCCACTTTGGACTGAAATGGGCTGGACCGGGCCTGCAAAGGGGGCCTCTGACTGGCACTGGAATCTGATTTTTTTTGATGCATCGCAGGGGCTGCATATGGGCTGTGTATGGGCTGTTTAGAGGACCTGGGCATGAGGCCGAGATGGGCCAGCGCAAGGGCACTTGGCTGAACTGAAAATGGGCTTGCAGGGGGTCTGCTAAATGGGCCGCAGGGAGGCCTTGGTAGCAGGCTGTGTTGGGGCCGGATTTGGGTTGCTTTGGTAGGCTGAAACAGGCCTGCGCAAGGGGTTTTTCAAGGGGTCTGGACTAGGTCCGAACATGGGCCAAGCATGGTGACTTTTGCAGAATGCTGGAGGCTAGAGACGGGCCTGGAGTAAGCAGAAAAGAAAGGCCCCCTTGAGGGGGCTACAAGGGCGCACCAAGCAGGCTTCCTTACCTTCTCTTCTCTCCTTCTTGTCCTTCCTTCTTCTGGCGGCAGGAGGTTGCAGGTGCAGAGGGCAGCAGCTTTGAGGTGGCAGTCCGACAGCCTATCGGCGCTTCCAACCCTCTCTCCCCTGGCTGGTGCGTCCCCCTCCCTTTTATAGAGAGTGAGGAGGGCAGGTGAAAGGCCAGGAGTTGTGGGCGCAGGTGACTCCTGGCCTCCCCATGGGAGTTACTTCATTTAACCACATTGAATGTGTGGCTGTCCCTTGGCTTTCCCCTCCTTCACCTGACCCTTGGGAGGCTGTGCTGGCTGCTGAGTGCGCACCAAGGAGCTGAGGTGGCAAGTGGGTGCGGCTGGGCTTTGATTGGCCTGGCTGCTGAAGTGGGCCTGGCCCAATTGGGCCTGTTTGCTGGGCCAGCGGGTTGGGGGAAGCTCAGGCCCCTCCTGTGGGCTGCGCACATGGCCTGAATATGGCCTGATTTGTGCCAATGGTGGGCTGGATGGATCCGGCCCTAGCTAGGGTGTTTAATTGGGCCCAATTGTGGCCAATTTGATGGGCCATTGGGCCAGCTCCTAGGCCAGGCCGCCTGCTTTGCTTCTTCTTCTTTCTCTTCTTCCCTTTTTGTTTAAAAAAATGTACGCCAACAGCCATACACACATATTCACATATATTTTTATATATTTATAATCCTTCGAGGTTTCACACCCGTCTGTTTGACCCTCTTACATCTGTTCCAAAGTCTAGTTTTCAAGATTTTTCCGTGATCTATTTGAAATGTCTTCTCTCCTACCATCATGAGACAAACTTGATATGCAAGATGGCAACCCTTGCCCGCTGGTAGTTGCCCAGTTCTGTCCAAGCCTTAACTTTTTCTGATCATTTGATTTTTCATATATTGGGAAGTGCAATAGGCAAGGCAGCCAGTGCAGCATAGTCCAGGCGTTAGGCTACCACACTTCTCTTAAATTCAACGGGCAAAAATGAATCTAATTTTTACAAGCCCCATCATGGATGACTGGGACTATGCTCCAGTCCTACCAGTCCTTTTTGGCGCTAGTTGGCTGGAATTGGCCTATCTTGACTGGTTCCAGGCTCGTATCAACATATTTGGATTCTGGACTGAGGTTTGGCTGATTTTGGCCAATCTCAGCCGGTTTAGCTAGTTTGGATGCAACATTGTCTAGCTTCTCGTTTGTTGTGAAAAGGCCTTTTTGTGCCTACAGTTTTCTTTCCTTGCCCGCTGACTAGTTAGAAAGATAATAGAGTTTGCAGAAAATTTCTTCATTCTATTTTTCTCATATTCTTTTTCATTTAAATGAAGGATTGCAAAAACAATTATATTTGGAGGCCTCCATGATTCTGATATGGCAGATGAAGTACTTCGTCGTGTCAGGGAAATCGATCCCGTAAGTTTACTACAATACCCACTGGCAAAGGAAGACCTTGAACTCCATGGTTAGTGAATGTATCTATTTCCACTTCTCTGCTTTGTCATTCTTTACTCTGTATTTTTTTCTTGTTTGCATTATTTTCTTTTTCTTCTAGGGGGTATGGATGTCCATCATTTTAAATAATTTGTTGAAGCTGGGCCTAATCACAGTTTTTATATTCTTATATCTATACATAATGCTATACCATACTTTCTATTGCACAAGAACCAATAAAATAAGCTTGTGATTGTTATGGTGGTTCTCTTATCCTTTGCTTTTAAAATATTGAATATACATATCTTTTGGGGATTCTGGATCAATTTGACCAGGGACAGATCACCGCCGGGCGCCGAGAGGTGGTGTTACACGACAAGGATCATGGGATTGGAATCGGGACCATATTGGATCAGTTCAGCCTATATGGGTTGAATCTCCGGGAAGAATCTTCATCCGGAATTGATTTGGATTGGGATTTTTTTTCTTTCAAAAAATTTCATAAAATTATTAAAAATTATAAAAAATTAGGGGAACATCTAAAAATGTTAAAAAATATAAATGTAACATTGAAAAACTTTCATGTCACTATGAGAAATTTTACGACAATTGAATATAATAAGATAACACCAATGATTATTCCAATAAAGAAAGAGATTGGTCCAATTCATACATAATACAAAATATGAAAATAATAATTTGGCTTTTCATAGTCTTCGTTCTCTTGATTCTCTTGCTCCATTGTGAATTATCACGAATCATGATTGGCCCATCTCTATATAAAAATAATGATTCGGCCATTTGATTAAAATCATACACACTGTCATCAACTGGAACCATTGGTGGATAATATATGGTTGCAAGTCCTTAGAGGGTTTTGTGTAATTTCTTCTCGCGTATTGATCAAAAATCCTATCTAATTCCAATGTGTTAGGGGTCAACATTGATGCTCAGGAGATGGATAGCATATTTATGATATTGACAATCGGAAAGGGCAATTTCCCCATCATGTACTTGGGATCCTCCCTATAGGAATAAAACCTGAAAACAAACTGACAGTAATCTACTGTGTGAACCTCTTTTTTTACGTGTCTGTTCTTTAGAAAGAAAGACATCTCCGGACTTTTCTAGGAAAATAGGTGATATCCTAAAAATATTAGGTAGTCCGGTGATAGTTTAAAAATATTAGAACCGAGGTTCGGGTTCTTTGAAAATTTCATTTTTTGACTCTTCTCCGCCGGATGGTGCGAGTATCCGGCGTTAACTTACATCGAGCAACGGCTCGAATGCCTTTGATTAACCATCGCGGCAACCTGTTTTTGGAGACGTGCACATCCACAAAATAAAATAAAGAACTCAAAAGGGCAGCGGCCTTTTGGGTCCGATCAGATGCAAACCGATTTGTTCGGATTTGTTTCATTTGTTTGTTGGTTGATTTTTGGATCGACTTGAAAGTCGGTTTTGAGTTTTGGAACTTGAATCAATTTGTTTGATTGATTTGTTGTTTGGTTTTTTTTTGATTTATTTTAGATTGAGTTTGGTTGATTCAAGTTGTTTTGGTTTGAATCTGTTTTGATTTTGATTTTTGATGAGTGCTTTAAGCATGCTTGAATTTTTTGGTTTATTTTCGGAATTTTCAGATTCTGAATTTTCTGGTTTCTGGGTTTTTCGGTTTTGAGTTGGTTTTTGATCCATTTTTTGGGGTGTTTGGAGTTGTTTATTTGATTTTTTTTTGGGAGTAGGTTTTAAGTGAATTTCAGATTGCTAAAATCAGATTTTGAAGCTGGCTAGAATCTGTTTTGGTGGATTGCTTAAATCTGATTTTTGTTGGTTGCAGATTTAATTGGAATTTGGTTTTTTGATGGTTGACAGATTTAATTGAAACCTGATTTTCTGTTTTGGCGGATTTTTGGTTTGAAATCTGATTTCGGTTTGATTTGTTTCAAAACCGGTTCAATCTTGTTGAAGATCGGTTGTTTGTTGAACCGGAATGAGTTGAATTTCATATTTCTTTTAATTCTGATTTTTTTATTTTGACTTTCAGATTTGATTTAATTCTGTTTTTGTTTGAATTTTTAGATTGATTTTGAAATGGTTTTAATTTGGTTTGGCGGTTTGCATCGCCTCCGACCCATCGGGTCACTTTGAATGCCCGGTTTCATGCATTCCACATCGGCATCGAACTTCATTTCATTGAAAGATGGGGTGAAGTACGTCGGTGTACAATGTGATTGACCCTTCCCCCAATATAGGTTTCTTTTCACTACTTTGGAAAAATTTTGGCATTACGACGGCATGCCGGCTATTTTTCCAACTTAGTAAAAATTTACCCATCCAAAATAGCCAGCCTTAGCTTAGCCATATTGGGGGAAGGATCGCCGGCTACGGGAGCATGCCCGCGCCACCGTCCGGATCGACATTCCGGGGCGGACCCGGGGGGAGTCGTCCAAGGTTGGAGTCCCCGCGAAGGGTGGATCTCCTTAATTTAATATTGCTTTCGCATTCTGAATTTTTATTTGTTCATTTTTTTTGAAACAAGGCCATGGAGGCCGGTTTGATTTCATCGGCGTTCCGAGCCGGCCTTCAATCTTCATAGGCCCACCGGGGCTGTCTTGGACTGTTTTGGGCCGGAAGGGCCTGTTGGGAAGCCGCTGCACTGCTGGAGCTGCCTGGTTGGACCGACTTGGAAGGCCACCCGGCTGTGCCCTTGGCCCGTCGGACGGTTTACAAGGGGTGCCGGGCCGTCACCTTCAAGTCGGACCACATTCAAACCGCTGTCCACCGCTTCATTTCACCTCTGCAGAACCTGTTTTGGGAGCTTTTCTCCCCTGCTGCAGCGGCATGGAGTGTGGGCAGAAGAGGCTGAAAATGACCTGTTTTTTGGAACTGCCCAAAGGGGCAACTTCAGACCTGTTTTGGCTTGCTCAAGGGACAATAGAACAGGGGCATTTGAAGGTGCTCCAAAAGAAACCAAAATAGGACGGCAAGGGTAGCCACAAAGGGGCTGTTTTGAGTAGGAGAAATGAGGATCCGCCCGGAGTAGACTTGGCCCGTCGGACGGTTTCCAAGAATCCCCGGGTCATCCACCCTCACCTAGGGCTCTAATAGGTGCCACAAAGGGGCTGTTTGTGACCGGTTTTGGGGGTCCAGATGTGGGCTGGACAGGGGCCTGAACAAGGGTGTATTTGGGTTGCTGCAGGTGGACCGAGATGGGTCTGCGCAATGGCACTTGGCTGGGCCGAAAGTGGACCTGCAGGGGGGTCTGCTAAATGGGCCACAGAGGGGCTTTTAGCAGGCTATGTTGGGGCCGGATTTGGGCTTATTCTGGGATTTTTGGTTGGACCGAAATAGGCCTGCACATGGGGTCTTTTAGGGGCCTGGTTTGGGTGGCTGCAGGTGGCTGTGCATGGGCCTGGTTTTTTGAATTAAAACAGGTGCAGTTCCGGGGGTTTTCTTGAATGGGCTGCAAGGGGCCTGATTATGGAGTGAGTATGGGCCAGATATGGGCCTAAAATGGGGCTTGTTTTAGACACCTATGGAGAGGGAGTGTTCGGCTGAGCCAAGGGGTCTCAGGTAACCGAAAATGGTCTACATAGGGGCCAGATTTCTGGGCTTGGAAAGGAGGCCGATGCAGTCCATATCAGGGTGGTTTGATCAGGCCAAATTGGGGCATTTTCTGCAGAGAGGGCAGGGGCTGAAGGTGGTCGCTGGAACAGATAGAAAGAGGAGCCCTTAGAGGGCTATGTAATAAGCATACGTATATTGCCTCCTTCCTACCTTGTCTTCTTCTTCTCTTCTTCTCCTCCCTGGTCGCAGGCAGCAGGTGGCAGCAGGATGAGGGCTCAAACCAGCAGCCTGGCGGCGGCTTCAGCAGCCCCCCCTTCTGGCTGGTGCGCCCCTCCTCCTTTTATAGAGAGTGGGGGGCAGATGAATAGCCAGCAGGTGTATGTACGTTGGTGACCCTTGGCCTCCCCCATGGGAGTTACTCCATTTAATCCCATTGATTGAGTGGCTGTCCCTTCATCTCCCCCCTCCTTCAACTGACTGATGGGAGGCTGAGGTGGCAGGATGGTGCGCACCAAGATGCTGAGGTGGCAGGTGGGTGCGGCTGGGCCTGTTCACATTGGAGCTGAAGTGGGCCTGGTTTCTGGGCCAGCAGGAGGCTGCGGCCCAAGCCCTTCTATGGGCTGCGCACAAGGCCTGAATTTGGCTGAAATATGTCAATTATGGGCCAGGTAAATGAGGCTCCTGCTGGGGTGCCCAATTGGGCCCAATTGTGGCTGATCTTATGGGCTGTTGGCCCAGCTTCTAAGCCAGCCCATCTGTTCCTTTTTTTTTGAAAAAAAATGTACGCCAACACCTACTAATTGAAAATTTTGACACTAAATTTCAAGGCTGCTATGGAGTATTTGTGGAATGAGGCATAAAAGGAAGTTTTCCATCCACACTTCTTTTGCTTGAAGTCTGGACTGAAGCCACCAACTTGGATCAATGTTTTGCGCAGCAGCAGTTGGAATATTTTGAGGGTTTTGAGGGCTACCTTGCTTAATTCTACTTGGGCCGCGGGTCATTTGTAATGAACAATCTGTATCTTTGGGGTAATGTTAGTATGTTTTTTTTGCATGCTTCCTGGATTTATCCACTTGATAAATCACCCGTTCCCCTTCGAACTCTGTACCTATCTATTTTGAATTGCAACTTCAGTTGATGATTTGCCTTCAAAAAACAAAATTGTCTTACAATCTTCTTGATTGTCTGAGTTAGTAAACCTACGTGCAAAATGGCTTCTACAAGTTTGAGACAGATGGTCAAGTTACTAACTGGTATTCTAATCAACAATGAACATATTTTACTGCTTTACTTGAAAAAGGAGATACACTTTATATTTCAGGATCAAACTTTTAAGATACAAGAATTTACTGTATACTTTTGAACGTTATTGTTTATGCATGTTAGAAACCTTGAAATTGTAGTCTAAAAACAAGAAGTGTAATATTAACTAAGATCTTGTTATACAAGATCTAGCTGCTACCTGAATTAATATCTTAGGACTGATTTTAGACCCTTCCATTTCTACCCTCAATTTTCATATGAAACACAATATATATTTGCGAACACATCTGTGGGAATTTATATTACATGAAGGTGAAATGCTGATAAATCAAAACCTCTAACAAAAGGCCAAGCAGGAAACCTTCTAGGCAGTTCACCTCTCCAACTGCCAAGGACTGCCTAGTGAGCTATGACGCGTTTATATTTTACTGTCAATTGGTTTGGATAAATGGGTTTGTTTTCCACTCACAATTTTAATGGATTATTCGTGCAAGTGGTTTGCAAAATGCCTTCAGGGTTATGGAAGTGCCCATGAACTTAGCAGTCATTTGGTTGCATGTAGATGGGTAGTCAACGGAAATAGTATCACATTGACTACTCTAAAGTGCAGATTTGGGGGTTCGCTGAAATTGAATGTAATCAATTTTCTACGGGTACGGGGTATATTGATTATGCGGGGACTATTATCGGGTAGTATACATGTTAATATTTCAACTTTTTTTATATCATATAAATATTAAATGCATAAACTACATTAAAATAAAATAATTATAGCTAGTTAAAATATAAAAATGAGCACTTTTATTTCTTGATAATTAAGTAATTTAATATTTATTATTAAAATATAATGTGAAATCTGAATATAATAATATATAAATAAAAATTTAATTTATAGGAATTTTTAAATTTTTTTATAATTCTTAAATTTTTTACAATTATTTAATATTAAATTTTTTATTTTGAATCTGATCATGGAGCTCGATCTTTTCTTTCTTAATATAGAGAAATTAGGGAAATACTTTTCAGGAAACAAATTTCATAGGAACCAACTGACAAAATCTGATTTTCAAATTCTTTGAATTCCACATCCAGCGTAATAACTTTTTCTTGACGTTAACACCTATCCAAATGGACCCTTAGTTTGCAAGTCTAAAATCATTATTGAAGTCATCATACTTGCTGGCCGTAATGAACTGATCAGAATAACTAGCCAAAGTTGGCCTCTAATGGGCTTCTCCAAAAAGTCAGCAAAGTGTAATGTGCTTATGATCTGATGCTTTGTGATGGTTTCTCTTGTTTTCCCCTTATTTCTTCATGTTTTGGATTGATATACAGATGCTGTCAAGGCAGCAGCTGAAATCTCTTCTTTGCCATTTGTAATGACAGAAAACTCATGCAATATAAGTTCTTTTGGAAGTTTGAAAGGAAAAATCTGGTTCCCCTGCTAAGCTTCGTTTACGATGGGTTTATGTCATCAATCTGTGTTGAAATTTCCAGATTGCTCCGTCACGTGGTCGAGCTTCACTAGTTTTCGACATGACTTATTATTTTCAACTTGTGCTGTAAACAAGACTGCTCTACTGAATTTAGTAGTAAACTGTAACAGAATGTATCTATAAAATGGATTCTTGTCCATGCTACCTTTGGCAGCCAGTTTGACTTTTCATTAAAATTATGGTCAGGCTGAACTAAGTTTCCATGAACTTTTCATATGGAAAATTTCTTGGAAAGGCTTCCAATTAATGACAGTCTTCTATAGATTAATGATTTTAGGAAGAAGAAATGCACCATTTTTTTGTTGATGAAGATCTGGGTCACCTTTTCATCAACTGCTTTTAAGGACAGTGCGGAACTGTGGATGGTCCTTACTCTTTGCGAAGGTTTTTCTCTTTCAACTGGGATGGATTAATGTTGACATGCTTTGTCATTGGTATGATATCTCTCAAATTCATCTGGACCACGAAGTTTAGAATGCACTCCTTCGTGAGGTTGTTTGGTGTGTTAGGGTGATATAGGTGGATAGAAATTGGATTTGTTCCATGACACTTTTCCTGATCAAACAGACCAGTTCTTTGCCTTAATGCAGGCTTGGGAGGATCAGTAGATGCTGGGGGGCAGGAGGAGGGTATTGTGGAAGCTTTTATTTTTTGCTGTAAATGGGTGGGAGTTATTCTAATTTGTGCGCTGTGATTTTTTTGCCTGTCATTGGAGGTTTGGGGATTCATTGTCTGGATGGATCTCCAACCAGTGCTCTCCCTTATTTTTAATGTACCTCTTTATTTGGTTGTTAATTTAATTGATGTATCGCCTATGTTTTGACTTTTAGCCATGAGTTTGTCACTTGAACTTGAAAATAATATCCGTTTTGTTATTAAAAGAATGGAATTCCTACTCAAAAAACTTTTAGTCAGCTACTTGGCTGCTCTGTTGATTGTGCTTATTTCTGTTCAAAGCACTATTGCCTTATGTTCCAGGCATTTACACTTGCTTCTTTTCAAATAATGGACAATAAGAATTTTTACAGGTCTTGCTCGTGATGGATGTAAAATGGATGCTTCAGCTGTGCATTTCTCAAGTGTGAAGTCAGCAAGGGCTGCTGTTGTCATGTTGCACCAGCAAGTGATAAATGGATCACTTGTTTGGGCTCGACAGTTGGGTGGAGAGGTGTATATTCAGTTGATGCTTTCTAATGTGGTTTGGCTATTATCTACCTTCATCACTTCTGTGTTGTGCGTAGTACTTTTACCACCTATTTACTGTCATATTCGTCATACTTGTGTTCATAAACTCTTTACTTATTTTATTAAAGCTAAGAATTCTGACTTTAACATTGAGGAAACTGTATGAGCTCTACCCTCCTGGGGCTCCATCAGCCTCACTGATGATACATCATTGTTTGATATGAAGAGAAAATAGCTTGGTTGATTGGTTTGTTATATTGCCTCCTGATAAAATAGTTACAACACAATATTAAGTTCATCATCATTGTTGAAAATACAATACAATGTAAAGTTAATGACATACATCAGAAAAAATGATTTGTGTGATCCCACAGAAATTAGTGAAAAATAAAGTACCTGAAGATTTTATTTGGCCTTGTCTGCTACTCTGCTTCTATCTTTTGTCAAATGGCATTTAATTATATTATCTGTCTTATGCATCATTTTTTACAATCTCTCATCATGCAATGCTGCAATTTAGGTTTTTTTTGGATCTTCCACGGGGCAATCACTGATTTTTTCAATCAGTTATTGTAAATGATTTATTTTTGATGCCCATTGTTTTTATTCAAATAGGATGTGTGCTCTTTGATTTGCATGCATTTAGCTGCATTTTTTTGTAATTTATTTCTGTTCCGAAGGCCATTTACCTTCTTATATGATAATAATAATAACCGATAGTTGTAGACTTATGGTGTAAATGCATATTCCAGGAAAACGAAGTTCATCTTTTCCGCAATAATAGAATAGTGAAATCATGTGGCATGTTCTTTCAAAGATTTTTTTGACTCAGTTGGAATGCGGTTCTTTTTGTATCCTGTTACTATCTTGGCATTTTCTTGATCATTTATATGCTGATTGCATTGGATAGTGTGTATGCAGAATCTCATTTTCTTTATGATTTGATTTAAACATGTATTTTAGGCTTTTTGATGAATTGTTTTATTTGGATGATAAAGTCAGCCAATTGGCTCAACAATGATATTGAATGGTTACCTTCCCAGTACTTCCGAGCCCCCAGGGTCTCTCTATTGAGTGGAGTTGAAGGGAGTTGCTCCTCTTTTTTCCCTTTCACCCTTGGTGATTAGCATGTGCCCTTCTGACCATATCATTTCTTCATTACCAGACCCAATGGGCTCTGTACTCCTACTATCAGATTGCCATTGGTAAGGGCATTTCTCTTTCATATCCCTTTGTTCCGAGTTCCGACCACAAGGAGATGATTCCTTTATCCTTCTTTTGATCATCGTCAGTCTGGTTCATCCTCCGGGCATTGCACATCCCCACATGCTGATTTTGTAATAGGCCATGCAGACTTTATTTTTTAGGCTCTCTCTATCTCTCTTCTAACTTAATCCTTGCTGTCTTCTGATGAGTTTTGTTCTATCAGTCTCAGTCTTTGTTTCTTTTTAATACAAGGTCTTGAATAGGGCCAAACTTGGAGGAAAATCACTGCATTGTACAGTTTTGACCATGCCTTTCTTCTTCTCATTTATGTTTTAATGCATGCTTAGGTAGCCGCTGTCTTCTGACCGCACCCATGTAGCAATTCGTTTGATGTCATCTACACCAAATGAGTATAACCTACCCCTTAATGTGTCATTTCTGCCAAGGATTTGTTGCTCACTAGCTAATATGGCTCCCCTCTTATGTTTGTCTTAACTTTGAGGCTAGGTGGCCATTGGCTGTGCCCAACCAAACCTCTCCAACTTTCTGTATGCTGGTCATGGATCCAGGGTCTTAAGGTCCCCTTTATTCTCTCTCTCTCTCACCCCCTCTCTCTCTGACTGCTAACTTGTATAACACTGGGAATTGCTGGGTTGTTTAATTCTTTCTTTTTCTTTGAAAATTTTAGGTGCCAACACTTTGCTATGTAGTCGCAGGCATGATGCACTTGAGGTGAGGAAGTGTTTGCCTTGCCTTAGGCACGGTAGGCGATTGGGGTGAAGGAGATTGGAGGGGGAGAAAAGATTTTCAGGGCTTTAACCGACAGTAAATGACGCCGGATGCCCGCTTCCACTGTAGTCATGCGAGGGAACTCATCGGGCAGGAAGATGCCTTCTATTTGAACAAGAGACTTGAATTGAAAGGATTTTCAGGGCTTTAACCGGGAGTAAATGATGCCGGATGCTCGCTCCCACCTCAATCATGCGAGGGAACCCATCTAGCAGGCAGATGCCTTCTATTTGAACAAGAGACTTGAATATTTTTAATACATAATTAAATCTATTTTATTTGAAGTCTATCTTTCCTAATGTGTCAAGTGATTGCATTTATCGCGGAATCAATAATGAAGAAATTAACCATATTAACATTAGATGTGGTGTAATCAATTATCTTTGGAGAGTTTTATTTAAAGTGTGGAAGATTTTATGGAGCGAGGATGTCAACATTCCTTCTCCACTTCACAGTTGGTCACAATTGAACCCATGGTACTCAGAGCCCGGTTTATGGGATTTGATATTACTTGAAATGATCTAGGTTATTTGGCGTATTGAGAATAAGCGGATTTTTGATGGGCAATTTGCACACCTGAAGCATATTATCCATCGGATGTGTCAGAGACTGGCATTTTGCAGCTTGGTAGTTACGTTTGTGGGTTTCTTTTATTGTTCTGTTTTCTATTTACTATTTCTTTTGTTACGTTGTACTGTTTTTTTAGTTATTAAATATTTTGTAGTCTGGCAGAATGTACACCCTGATTTTTTGGATCTACTAAAATACCGTACTTCCATCCAATGTGCTTAGACTTAGGAGCTTTTGCCATAGAACCTGAAACTTCTTCACCACTTATAGCCATGGGCACGGGTTGAGTATTAGATCCTATCCTTGATCCACGTTTCTAGTCTTCACGTGCCCAAGACATCTTAAAATATGACTTAAAATATGAGAATAAATTAACATACAATCACAATATTATACTTTACAACTTAAAAATGTCAAATGTATAAGAAATAATTGAGAAATAGTGTATGGGTGTCACCGGTCAGATGGGTATGCTTTAACTAATCTCAAATCGGTTCTTGATGAGGTGTGGAAAATCCCTAAAATGAATGGAGACGTTATGCTACAAGCCTTTAACCAAGGGACATCCTTTCACTCCAACTCTACATGTTTAGAAAAAATAAATAAATCAAACAACTCACCACTGCAGCCACGATGCCATCGGTGACTGTTCGGAGGTGTATAATCTATGAACCATTCGAAAACTTAATGAGCCATACATGTTCGGAGGCGTATAAGCTATGAACCATTCGCAAACTTAATGAGCCATACAAAATGCCTAAATGTAACTGTGTGAACCTCTTTTTTACGCGTCTGTTCTTTAAAAAGAAAGACATCTCTGGACTTTTCTTTAGGAAAATAGGTGATATCCTAAAAATATTAGGTAGTCCGGTGATAGTTTAAAAATATTAGAACTGAGGTTCGGGTTCTTTGAAAATTTCATTTTTTGACCCTTCTCCGCCGGATGGTGCGAGTATCCGGCGTTAACTTACATCGAGCAACGGCTCGAACGCCTTTGATTAACCTTCGCGGCAACCTGTTTTTGGAGATATGCACATCCACAAAAAGATAAAGAACTCAAAAGGGCAGCAGCCTTTTGGGTCCGATAAGATGCAAACCGATTTGTTCGGGTTTGTTTTATTTGTTTGTTGGTTGATTTTGGATTGACTGGAAAGTCAGTTTTGTTGATTTTGGGGTCTGAGTTTGCTTGACTTGTTGTTTGGTTTTTGATTTGTTTTGGATTGAATTTGGTTGATTCAAGTTGTTTTGGTTTTAATTTTGATGTATTTGAAGTGCTTTAAGCATGTTTGGATTTTCATTTGGTTGGTTTTATGAATTTTCAGATTTCTGAATTTTTGTTTTGAGTTGGTTTTGATCTATTTTGGGTGTTTGGAATGTTGTTTGTTTGGTTCCTTTTGAAAAGGTTGATCTTTGGCATTTATTTGAGCAAGGTTTGGTGGATTTTAAATGAATTTTCAGATTGCTAAAACCAGATTTTTTTGAAGTCGGTTAGAATCTGTTTTGATAGATTGTTCAAATCTGTTTTTTTTTATGTTGACAGATTTAATTGAAATCTGATTTTTTGTTTTGGCAGATTTTGATTGAAATCTGATTTTTGGTGTGATTTGTTTCAAAACCGGTTCAATCTTGTTAAAGATCGGTTGTTTGTTGAACCGGGATAAGTTGAATTTCAGATTTCTTTTAATTCTGATTTTTTATGACTTTCAGATTTGATTTTTTGTTTTAGCTTCCTGTTTGAATTTCCATATTGATTTTTAAATGGTTTTATTTTTTGTTTGGCAGTTTGCATCACCTCCGACTCATCGGGCTACCATCGGGTGCCCGGTTTCATGCATTCCAAATCGACATTGAACTTCATTTCATTGAAAGATGGGGTGAAGTACATCGGCGTACAATATGATTGATCCTTCTCCCAATATAGGTTCCTTTCCACTACTTTGGAAAAATTTTGACATTACAACGGCATGCCGGCTATTTTCCAACTTAGTGAAATTTACCCATCCAAAATAGCCAGCCTTAGCTTGGCCATATCGGGGGAAGGATCGCCGGCTACAGGATTCATGCCCGCGCCTCCGTCCGGATCGCCGGCTATGGGAACATGCCCGCGCCTCCGTCCAAGGTGGAGTTCCCCGCTAGGGGTGAATCTCCTTAGTTTAATGTAGCTTTCGCTTTCTGATTTTTATTTGTTGTTTTTTGAAGGCCAGTTCGGGCCGGTCCATTCCATCGGCGTTCAAAGCCGGGCTTCAATTCCTATAGGCTCAACGGGCCTGCCTTTGAACTGCTTCGGGCCGGAAGGGCCTGCTGGAAATTCTGCTGCCTTGCTGGATTTTCTTGATGGAACCGGCTTGGAAGGCCACCCGGCTATGCCCTTGGCCCGTCGTGCGGTTTCCAAGGGGTGCCGGGCCGTCACCTTCAAGCTGGTCTGCACTTCAAACTGCTGACCTCCCGTCTGTATAGCTTCTGCAGAACCTGTTTTGGAGCACCTCCTCTTTTGTTGTGGCGGCAGAACTATGAGCCAAAGAGGGGCCGAAAATGGCCTGCTTTAAGGGGCCTGTTTGGGGCTGTACAAAGGACAGCTTGGTGGCCTGGCTTTGGACTGCACAAAGGGTTATTTGATGGCCTGGTTTTAGGTCCATTTAGGGGTTGCTCAAAGGGCATGAAAACAAGGGGCTTGAGGATCTGCCCGGAGTAGACTTGGACCGTCGTGCGGTCTCCAAGAATCCCTGGATCATCCACCCTCACCTAAGGCTCTAATAGGGTGCCACAAAGGGGCTGTTTTGTGACCTGTTTTGGGGTCAGTTTTGATGTGCCACAAGGGGGCTGATCATGTGGCCTTAATTAGGCCGAAAGTAGGCCTGCACAAGGGGCATTTCTGGGCCTGATTTGGGACCGATTTGGGGTCTGTTTCAGTGGGCTCAGGTGGGCCGGAATGGGCCTGCACAAGGGGCGGCTCAAGGCCTGGTTTGGGCTCTGGTTGGGAACCGGAAGTGGACCTGCAGGGGGTCTGCTAAATGGGCTGAACAGGTCCTGAATTGGACTGGGCAAGGGCCAGATTTTGGGCCTGACATGTGGGCTCGGACTGGGCCTGTAGAAGGGTCAGCAGGTGGGCCGGACAGGGGCTATCCATGGGCCTGGATTGGGGGTACCTGCAGGTGGTTTAAATCGGGTCAGATAGGGACCGGATATGGACTTAACCTGGGCCTGCAGGTGGGCGGTTATGGGCATGATGGTAGGTCTGGAAATGGGCCGAAGTGGGGGCTCTTTTGGGCCTTGATTGGGGCTGAAACCAGGTCACAAGGGGACTGGGTTTTTTGGCTCTGGTCAAAGGGATTGCAGTCCAATCTAGGGGGATTCGAATGGACTGGAAGAGGGCATTTTTTTGAAGACGGATAGGGGCAGGGAAGAGCAGGTAAACTGCCAGAAAGAAGGCCCCCTAAGGGGCTACGTGGAAGCCAACTATCCCTTCTTACCTTGTCCTCTTCCTCTCTTCTTCTTCTCCTTTCTCCTGGCAGCAGGTGGCAGGTATGCACGTGGGCAGGAGGAGAGCAGCAGCTCTCTTCTTCTTCTTCTCTTGGCTGCTGGCAGGTGCAGACGTACAGCAGCAGGCAGAGAGGCAGCAGCCGGTGCAGCAGCCTGTCGGCGTCCTTCAGCTTTCCTTTGTCTCTTGGATGCCCTCCTCTTTTTATAGGAGATGGGGGATGTGAAGAGCCATCTGCTGGTGTACGTAGGATGCCTTTCCCCATGCTCCTTTATTGACTAAACGCCTTGCATTCCCACATATTTTAAATGCTTGACCAGTCCTTTGATCTTCCCCATGTTGACCTGCCCTTTGGGTTTTCCCATGCCATTTATTGGTCAAAGATGAGGTGGCAGCTGAGGTGGACTGAGTGGTGGGACCCGCTGAGGTGGAGGCTGAGCTGGACAGGTCGGCTGGGCCTGAATTGGGCCTGCTTTCTTCCTCCCATGGGCTGTACGTAGGTGGGCCATGAGAGGGCTGAGAAAATATTTTTTTTAAATAAGAAAGTGGGCTGGACCAGCTGTGGATTGTGCCTATGGGCCAGTTTGTGGCCTGTTTTGGCCCAATTAAGGATTGGGCCAGCTGAAACTTGGTCCGATCATGCCATTACCCCTTTTTTGCTGTTTTTTCTTTTGTAAAAAGTTGACGCCAACAGTAACTAAGATGTTAAAAGATAAATAAAAACCGAACTAGATATGCTACAACAATCAAGAACATAAAAAAATCAAAGAACTCACCTCTACTGCTCTACAAGCCGGACGTACGCCAGAAGATCAACATGATATGATCATATGGGACTTGTTAAAAGCCTATAACCAACACTAGGAAGAATAGAACATGTTTAGGAGAAGATAGCATTAGAAGATGGGAAGAAAAAGGGAAAAAAATCACCTTTGGTATTTCCATCACACCTGAGGAGAAGGTGTCGCACAGGAGGAGAAGGCACACAGAGGACAACAAGGAAGATGGCGGTGTTGGTGGCTGACAGTGGCACTGGTGACCTTGGAGGCACGATGGAATGGGGGAGGGTTTTGTCACACAGGAGGGCATCGGGTTCTTTCGCACAGGAGGGGTACAAGGTATTTGGATTCAGTTCTTACTGGATCTGATTTGTCTTGAGGCGGATGGGGTGAGCCCTGCCTCTGGTGCTTAGGTGTTGGAGGCACCCAAGGTGAATGCCTCATGCATTTTTTGGGTGGAGCGGGGTGGTTTTCGACAGCCGCACCTCGCTTTAGCGCCTAGGCACTTTAAGTGTTTGCCTCTAATAACACAAGTCACAACTCTCACTTTCTTTAATATATATAAAAAATAGACGCAGACATTCTAGGATATCTTAGCAAATACGGTATCTTGATTGCATTGGCTGGTATCTTTTTGTATTTTTATCTACTCGTATGTCTGGTTTATAGCATTTCTTCATTGGGAGTTGTTTACTAATTTTGCGGCATAAATTATTTGTGAAGCAGTTTTAAATGGTTAAACGTAATTATGTTTGCCTTGCCTTATACTTCAATACTTTGTGTTCTTCTTGTATAGGGTTCAAAAGTGAGGAAGTGGAGACTTATTATCAGAAATCTACCATTCAAGGTCCGCTAGCAATGTTGCCCGAGATAGCAACTGGTCATTTTTATTGGCAGTTAAACATAACATGCAGCTTGTTACTTATGAAGGTTTACTGTTGCATGGAAAAAATTGCAGGTGACGGTTGATGAGATCAAAAAGATATTTGCATCAATTGCTTTTGTCTGGGATGTCCACATTCCTCATGGTTCAGAGGAAAGGTATGTGCATTGTCCCTGAACTTCTATAACCTCCCTTGAAAATGATCACAAACGGTGAAAACTAGTTAACCTTTCTCAGGTCTTCTAAAGGTTATGCTTTTATATCTTTCACATGCAAGCACGATGCTGAAAAGGTACATGTTGCAAAATTATCTGTATCTCCGTGCATGTGCCATTTTGGGTTAATTTTCCGAGCAAAACCTGTGTAGGCTATTGAAAGTGTCAATGGACAAACTGTTGGGCGGAGAACTATTGCTGTTGATTGGGCTGTCCCAAAGAAGACATTTGTTGCTTCTTCCAGTTTATTGTCTTCAAAAAACGGTAATATGGAATAACGCTAGAAGTATTTTTTATCACTCTTGTTGACTGCAATGTTCTCACTTTCTTTACTCCCTTGTTTGAAATCCAACAGATTCCTTCAATTTAGTCATTATTGAAAGTGAAAAATTTTCATTGTTCTAAGTTAATAAAATCAGGTTAACTACTTGTTCATGAAATATTTTGACATTTACTTTTTATGGTTTTCTATAATCTTACTGTAATGGTTTTTTTTTTCTTACAGGCCCCGTAAACCAACAAGTTTTCTGGTTTTCTTCTTTATTTCTGTTTTAACTACGAATTTGTAGGCATACTCTTGTAGATGTGCTAGTTTGCTTGCAGTTTCTTTCACAGTAGAGGAGGTTTCGTGCTTGATCGTAACTATTTCTGGTGAATAATCTATGATGAATAATTGCTAATAGGAAATATGGAGATAATCAATTTTGGGAGCTGTTAGTGTGCTTTGTTATGAAATGGAGAAGGGATACCGTCCAGACTTTCAGTCTCTACCATTCATCCTTTAGAGAAGCAACTGCCTGCATTCTGAAGAGAAATTTACAATTATGGCATTATCCATCTCCTTGTGCACTAGTTAGATTGAGGACACTGAATAAGAGGATAGCCTTAGGACTCTCTTCGGTACTTCTAGGAGACTCCACCATGGCAATGACATGAATAAAATGAACTCTGTTTATCAACCATCTATGGTTTCCACGGCCCACAGGATTCTGCACCTTGAATACTGCATTAGCTCTACCCCTGTTTTCTCTACAGCTTCATGATATCCTTGGTGCACTAGCTAGATGCAGCAGGACATTGAACATAACAACTTGAAGTGGATATTCTTAGGGCTTTCTCCATTCCTTCTTGGAGACTCCAGTGTCGCAATGGCATTTGAATAAAAGGGAACTCTGTTTATCAACCACTTACGGCTTCCACCGCCCAGAGGATTCTGCACCTTGAGTACTGCATTAGCTTTGCCCCTGTTTTCCCTACAGCTCCATGTTCTCCCACTATGGTGGCACAGACCATCACAAATGCAACACTAGAATGAACTTCTATACAAGAATGTCCTCCAAACACCTTATGAACTGATCATCCATGCAATAACTGGAGGGCCTACTAATGGAAACAGCACAAGACAACCTCTGCAACTTCCACTATTACTTCTTTCAGAGGCTAGGATTTCCTTGTTGAATGTTGGTTGATTGAGTGGGATTAATTACAGAGGGATGAATTGTTTAATATTTGTTGTAGTTGGATTAAGGATTAAAGGCAAACTAGGTGATTGTTTCAATGTTTTCACAAGATTCAATTCAATTGAGAAAAAATAATCATAGTGCTACGAAAATAGTAGGCATAAAGTATAGAAATTATATCAAACACCAAAATACAAATCAAATGTCCATTTCAAATTACCAGAAGCTCAAAATGGCGAGGCGTTTGATTTGGAGAGAACAGCTGACATAAGAATTACTGGTACAGACCCCAGAATTCATTGTGGGAGTAGGACCCTTGAATGAATTATTTATTATTTATTTTAATTATTTAAAACTTGTCTCATAAAGTTACTATGAGATTATTGGTCACTAAAGATTCTTGAATTCCTCTTTAGCCACAACCTATAAACGAGTTGGAAATGCATTAGTTTATAGTGACTAGCTAGTTTTAAACAATCCCAGCAGTTGATCAAGTCCAGCATATCATCAACTTGAGGCTGTTGTTCTCTCAACTAGAGACAATGATGTCTATGTTCTTGTGCCTAACTTGCATGCAGGTTTCTTTTCCTGACGTGCATATCTTTCGTGTAGACTAGACTTTTTGGTAGTTGTAACCCTTTTCTGTCTAGTTTTTCAATGAAATGTGGCTTAAGTCTTAGGTGATCTTCAGAAAATTGTAATCACCTGTAAATACTGATGGGAAATCAATGTAACCCCTTTTTGTTTTTTTATTTCTTTTGTCATGGACATTTTCTTAAATATCTTTTTTTGGGGTCTAGTTGTCAATGCTGGCTCTATATAATGAGCTTTTCATATAACCCAAGACAACAATGAATAGTGAGAATTTTTTTGGAATGTGGTTCCTATGAGGGGGTGCTTCCTCGGGTCTTTTCTCTCTCTTTCCTCCTCCTAGAGCCTTCTTCCCCCTTCCCCCTTCCCCCTGGTGATATGTGCCAATTCCCCTCTTTCTTTCTTCCTCATCCTTTGGTTTTCCTTCCCTTCATATTCTTTACACCAGTGTTCCATTTCTCCAGCTACTCTGAACCCTGTGGCACCACCTCTCCATCAACCTCCAGATCATTCTCCAGCAGCCAGCTGGCAATCACCTGCAGTTCCCTCTGGCAATCTCCGGAGTTGCTCGGCCTCCCCTTTGTTTGGCACCATCAGCAGCACAGCCCTTGGATGGTAGCCACCCCGCAGTTCCAGCAATCCCCAGGCCTACGCAATCCTTGTGCCGGCCTTCTGTGCAGCACCATTGCCAGATCCAGCAATCCTCTCATCCTTGGCTACCAGCGCAGCTGCACAGTGCTCTAGACACCTCTGGCAATCTCCGGAGTCACTCTGTTTTGTGCACTTTCCCTGCATCATAGTCTGGCTATCTCGGACACAGCCCCATGAAGTTTATGTGTTGCCTCTGATAGTCATCTGCCTGGTTGGGTGCGTGAACATTGCAGGAGTGCCATTCACATGTTCATTTTTTCCCCGTGCCTTTGATGTGCGGCATATGCCTGATCTCCTGTACCAGACTGCACCCGGCAGCAACCTCCTTGTTCCCTGTCATCCTCTCTGTTTCCTCCGCCTCCATCACGATCTTCTTCCTCCAACCCTTCCGACTTCATGCTATGCCACTCCCATCTCTTCAGTCTACCTCTGGATCTCCAGCCCCTGATGTCACACCTGATGCTAGCCCTCCCCCTCCTCCGCCACACCAGCCGCGTTGAGGCAACCACACACTCTCCTCCACCTTCCATCCCTCCTTTCTCCTCACCAGATCTGCAGCCGACCCTTGCCACCGTCACTGCCTGCTTTCTCTCTGTCGAAGCCGCCTGGGCCATGTGTGATCTGTGCAACGTGGCAAAAGCCCCTGTATGAAGTCCTGCACCATCATTGCCTTCACTCCTCATGAGCTCAACACACTGCCCCCCTCCCCCCATGCTCTGCACTGGCCTCCTGTTGGACCCACAAACATGATATGCCCACCTGGGCTTTGTTTTCACCTGGACCACGCTGGTCAGTCTGATTTACCTGGCTTAGGGCCACATTAAGCCGGTTCACCATGTTTGGCCCAGTTCAGACCTGGCTCTGACGGTTTTAGCCGGCTCGGGGCCGGTTCAGTCAATTTTAGCCCGGTTCATACTGGATTAAACTGTTTTAGACCTGGTTCAATTAGTTTAGTTTGTTCCTTAGTGTTATTTTGGTCTTTTTCTTGCTTTATCCCACCTCAAATACATTTTTAGGTTAGAGTAAGTTCTTAGGTTAAAATGTGTGGAGTTGCTACTGTTTATACATGAAGTTCTGTTATGTTACAATTCATACTTGATCTCCAGTTTCTAGCTCTTGCAACTTCCATTTGAATTTTTACATTGGTTTTCCATCAGGGGAAAATGAAGGATCAGAAATAAGCAGAGATAGTCCACACCAACTAGAAGATGCAAGTGATGGTTCTGTGGGATCGCAGGAGCGAGGTAGTAAAGATTTAACCAATTTAGATAGCACTGATCTTCCAACAACAGTTGACCTGGAAATGGAGGCAGATATTGCAAAAAAGGTTCTTGATAAGATAATGAAAATATCTGCCATGGGTTCAACTAATGATAACAGTTTTGAACAGCATGAGATTGCCAACTTGCAGAATCTAAGAACACAAGAGATTTTGCTGTATCTTGACCCTAGGAAAAATAAAGGTGGCAGTACAAAAAAATGTATGCCTGCTAAGTCAGGAAAGAAAGACAATGATCTGGAAAGAACATTGTTTATAAGCAATCTTCCTTTTGACATTGAACTGGCAGATGTTAAACAGAGGTTTTCCATGTTTGGCGAGGTGCAGTCTTTCACACCTGTTCTCCATAGAGTCACAAAGTATGTGCTGTTTTTTACATCCTTGTTTTAGGCTTCATGGGAAAGACATGTTTTTTTTTCTAGGACTATTTTACCTCATTCCCCTTTTATTTTGCCCCACTACAACAGGAGACCTAGAGGTACTGCTTTTCTTAAATATTGTACAAAAGATGCTGCACATGCAGCAGTTTTAGCAGCAAATGCTACAACATCATTGGGCATTACATTGAAAGGAAGACGTCTCACAGTCATGATGGCCTTAGACAGAGATTCTGCTCATAAGAAGAAATTGCAGAAGACAGAGACTCATGACCACCGTAACCTGTATCTCACAAAGGTCTTTCTCTTTCCTGTTGGGTGGTTGTTGAATCAAATATAAAATGCAGTTTAACTTAGGAACTCACTATGGAGCAGGAAGGTGAAATCCTTGTGGGAACTCCTGCTGCGGAAGGTGTGTCGGCAGCAGATATGAATAAGCGAGCAAGGTAAGACAAAATTTTGCTTTTTCTAGCTCATGAATATGAGTTGAGTCTGATCTTCAGTATGTTTAATCCATGAGAACATGAAAATCACCAATTGGATTGGAGTTGACACTGGCAGATCCATGTTGGCTTACCTAAGACCATCCCTATCCAGGATTGGCATTGGCTGATCTGGGCTGATTATAATTCGAAAAAGATAGAATGTTGTCACAATATTGACTAAAGGCTGGATCTAGCAGAACTAATCTTGATTGAAAATTTATTTTATCCTGTTGTGAGCTAAATACTTTACAAGAATTCTAGTACTTCTAATTCGTTGATCCTGTGGACTGTTAGAGTTGATGTTCCATTTTTGAATCAATACAGATAAAATTCTTTACATGCTTTTTTTCCCGAATATGCTCTTGATTCATCTTAAAATGAATGATTGAAGATTGCTCTTGCATTACTTTTTCCTTTGCTTCATACTGCATTGTGTTTTCTTTATTTTTGATTTTATTTTTTTGTTTATAATATTTAAAATGGTAATTTAGCTGATCCCAAGGACTTGTCTTCTTCCATTGTGCCGTGACTTTGCCTGTCCAGTCTGATCTAGATTGTAGATTGAATTGGCACCTGATGCTTGATTCTTATGAGCTGGTTCTTGTTGACTAGTTGAAAGTTCTGTGTTCCTTTGGTTTCAAGCTTTATCTGTAGCTAATCTGTTTCTCTGCTAACCTGAATGTTGATCTTACCTAGAAGAAGAAGGGTCTGGGTAACTGTTGGGAGAGCGATCCATTTAAGCAAGAGATGATGTAGGAGCTACCTAATTGGAGGCAAGAGACTGTTGGTGTGAGGGGCAAGTTGATGTAGGAGCTACCTAATTAGAGGCAAGAGGCTGTTCGTGTGAGTGTCCCTTGCCCCCATTGCCTCCAACAATGAAGGCGACCCAAGAGAAGCCCGAGGTGGTAGGGGTGCAAACGAAGCATGACACTCAACAAGTAGCTCGAATTTGGCTCAATAAAAGCTTGATTCAACTAGTTTATTATGTTAATTTAACCAGCTTGAACAAAAAAAGCTCCACTTATAAACGCGCTGAACTTGAACAGACCCATGCTCCACTGGATAAAGCTTGCGAGCAGCTCAATCAACTACTTGATTAATTACTCTTTTAAATACTTGATTGACTATTTATTTAAAATTTTAAATTCTTGATTAACTAAGTAAATTTTAGTTAAATCTTATTTACTACATATAATATAACAATATGTATCTTATGTATCTTTATACAGGTAAAAAGTTGAGATTAAAGCTGAATAAATGAAGAAATATTTACCCTTCGATCTCCATTTGATTTAATTGATGTCTCATATCCAAATGTACCAAACCCTAAGCTAAAGCCCCCCCCATCTCTCTCTCTCTCTCTCTCTCACACACACACACACACACTCACACACACACACATCTTGCTGAGCTGCAGCCGCAGGAGCAGAGCAGCTGTTCCATTGTTCATGGAACTTCCACTGACGCCTTATTCCAACAGCCTGACACAAATGGATGTGTCCTGGCCTCCTGGGTCTTTGGGGAAACTGTGTGGTGTTCTGGACGGGCTGTGGATCTGCTCCAGGGACAAACACTGTGTGCTGGCGAAGGGGTACGAACTCTTGTTGGGGGTGGTTTGCCACAGGCATGGGTGTGCCGGAAGGTGGACTCTCAGCGGACTGTAGAGCAGATGGATGAAGGTGGAAGAATGTTCACACAAATGAGCGGCTCGACAAGTCAAGCTTGAATGTGTCAAGATCCTAACAAGCCAAGTTTGAACAAGACACTACGAAACTCATTGAGTATCAAGTTGAGTTTGACCTCCAATAAGCATCATGCCAAGCTCGAGCAGTACCCTGCTCAGTGCATTTGCACATTGGGGGGGGAGAGACTGATCCACCCCTGATTTTTCACTGGAGTATAATGAATTGACCGCCATTTCTAGCTCATTTCAGCACCGATTCTTGCCGTTAAAGGGCTGGAAATGGACCGTAATCTGATTTAGGAGCCGATTTTGAGCTTCTTTTATTTTTATGATTTTTTGGGCACCAATCTAGACTGGTACCGGATCAGTTTTCTCCCATGGAATTGACCGCTTTTGCCAATCGGATTGGAATTGGCAGTAGCCGATCTCGTGGCCAATTCCGATACTACGATCCTTGCTAAGCCATGCTTGGGCGGGGAAGATGATGGGTGCACAGGTCCCATATCTGGATCCCACAGACCTAACAGGGTGTATCCGAAACTTACAAGTGAATCACCCGAATCCGCCCCTGTTTGAGTCTGCAGCATCCATTGTTGGACCTGTGGTCCTTCACCTTCCTCACCTGAAATGGGTGGGGTCTGGAATGCCAGCCCACCTAGGTGGTTTGGCCTGAGTCGAGGTGGCGAGAGGCTGCCTTGCCTTGCCTCATTGCTTAGGCGGTTGCCTTGACCACTTTTGATAACAGTGTAAGAAATATAATAGTGAGGACAAAAAGAAGAATGCATGAATAGATTAAATGACTTGAAGGAATAATTATAGTTGTCAAGGCGACAAGGCGTCCAAGGCGTTGAAGGGTACCAATTCCGCTTAGGCGACAAGGTGGCCGCTTAGGCGTCGCCTAGGCGGTAATCAAGGAAGACTGAGTCGGGAGGTTGTTACATATAAAAATAAGCATAGATATAATTATATTTTTTATGTTATAATTGAATATGAGTGTTTTATCAATGCACATAAGTAAATATGATGGGTGTGTGAAAAAGAAGAAAGTTAAATAGATTTTTATAAAATTTAAGTTATAACTCATTTATGATTATAAAATTTATATATGTGCAATAGTATAAGTGATGGTAAAATATTGTTATAATTTTATTAAATGGGGGGGAGCGCAGAGTAGTCCCCGAACCCAAAAAAGTATGTAATAGTATAAGTGAGACAGAGAGAGAGTGATGAAAGAGCTGAAAAGAAACTTAATTAAGTATATAATATATGTTTATAATCATAAATCTTAAATATGTATGATAGTATAAGTGATAGTGTAATATATTAATATATTCAAACTATCATTAAATAAGTGTCCCTTGAGGGGTATCAAGGGGGGAAAACCCTTCAAAATTATTTTTTAATGATGTAAAAATACCTAAGGCGCCTTGCTTGGGCGCCTTGGGCGCCTAGGCTGGCGCCTTGGACGCCTTGGGCGCCTAGGCGGGCGCCTTGGGCGCCTCTTTTGGCCCCAGACAAGGCGCCCTAGCAAGGCGCCCTTGGAAAAGCGCATTGCCGCCTAGGCGGCGCCTAGGCGGGCGCCTTGACAACTATGGGAATAATGCATGTTGTGGTTAGCAGTGAGCACAGTGCAATGAACCCTTTTCTGGGTGTAGTTTGGTTGAACTACCTGAGATGTCTATTATTGTATCGGTGCTTGCTATTGATATTGTGTGTTTTTTAAATATCATGCCTTTTGTTTTACTTTGTCTTTTGAAAAATGCAAGAGGAAGTTTAATTATCAAGTTGTTTTTCTTGTTTAAGCTTGTGAAATCACATTCCTGATGGAATTTTTGATTCTTTATTTGTTATTGGACCCCCACAAGTTAACAGCACATTGTTTTGCTGATATATTGTTGTATAGGGCTCCTTTTTTGTCTGCTCATGCTTTGATTTTTTTTCTCTTAATAATACTTGATATTAACTGCTTTATGTAAGCTGCTTCAAAAAAAAACTTCATTAGGCATAAGGTTTCTTATTCAATACAATAAAATAACCAAGCAACATAAGCACATATGGTTATCTCAATGCTTCAAGAAAATTCACGTGCACCTACAGACTACTTGAAAGCCGAAAGTGGGGCCTTGGATGTAGGGGCGTTATGCAAAGCCATTTGGCAGATAGGAAACTTCACAAATTAGAGGGTGCACCTCAACTAAAAGGGGATGGTAAACAGTTGGTAATGATATCTGTACTACTAGTTTATTGTATGCTCGGAAATGCTTTTTCCCTTTCAGGATTGTTTCCCTACAAGTATAGACCATTTGTTTAGGCCTCAGGCAAACTGACATTTAACCTTTTCTGGCATCACTTCTTATGTTTTGGCAGAATTCAAGCTGGAACAAGTCATGTCTATAACCTACTGAGAGAGGAGTTGAAACTGGCCCTTTTTTTGCCGGCCGAGTGTAGCTCGGTTGGCGCCGTCCCTGTGCCTGGGGGCGCAGGGCGAGGGTTCGCCTCCCGGCGGCGTCAAGCCGGGCACCCCCGAGGGGGTGACCTGTGGGGTTCGGGTGGGGCTCGAACCCTCGCTGCCCGCAGTGCAGCGGGCTTCGCCGGCCACTGGGCCGCTACGTGACCAAAAAAAAAAGAAAAAGAAACTGGCCCTTTTACAAGTAATGATCAGAAACATCAGTGAATTTATTCACTTTAATGTCCTCTGGTAAAAGACTGAATGTTGGGACCTAGATATAAGGATCATTTTTTATGTTAATACATGTGGTCATGGTTGATGTCTGGGAGAAAGCAATTGGATGTGAAAAGTAGATAAATTAGCTAGTGTAGAATCTCTACTATTAAAAGATGGTTACTTCCTATCACTAAAAGGATGGTTACTTCCTATCACCTGCTGATACGCTTAGGGATGCAAACAAGCAGAGCCAAGTTGAGTATCATGCTGCTCAAGTTTGGCTTGTTTTTCTCTACTCAAGCTCTAGCTTGACTAGCGGACTTGGTCCATGTTTGAGCTTGGTTTGTTAAGAGCTTGTTATGTCCAAGCTCAACTCGTCGAGCTACTTGTTTTCCTTATTGAGTTGATCTCAGCAGCTCATTTCATGCTCAAGTTTAAGTTGCATATGAGCTCTTATGAAGCTCGAATTTGAGCTGGTTTATGAAGCTTGATTTAAAATTAAACTCAAATTAAATTAGATTTCAACGTATTTAATATATTTATTTGACACCTATGAACACTCATAATATAAATTTTAAATAAATATTTAATTGAGTAATTAGTTGAATAACTAATTGAGTTGCTAGCGAGTTTTACCGAGTCAAGCAGGGGTTTGCTTGATGAATAGAGCTTTTTTTCCTTGTTCAAGCTTGCTCATTTAACGAGTCGAGTTTTTATCAATTTGAGTTTTGAGCTACTTGTAGAGTGTATTGGTTCGTTTGCACCCATAGATACTCTGATGCATACCTAGAACAGATGCAAACCTTTTTCAAGCACGAAATAGAGGAAGATGATGGGATATCCGATGAAAGATAATATTCTTTTATGGTTGGAGTATATTTGGCCTGTGAGAGGGAGATAGGCATCATGGAGTGATTTGGTAAAGGCTACCTCAGATTGAGGATATGTCAATTGTAGTATTGTTTAAAAAATCATAGTTGGAAGCAATAATGAAAAATTAGTTCGATTGTTGTCTTTTTCCTTTCTTATTTTCTTTGGGTTTGCTTCTGCAATCTGCATTCGCTATCTAGGTGAGTCAGGCCTGAGAACAACTCTGAAATGCAGATGGATGCCAATATCTTGTTTTTGGAGCACTATGTGACTTAAATGGATGCCATTTTCTTTAGTATCACTTTTTAGTCCAAATTTTGGAGCTAAGCACTAATTACATCGATTCTTTTTTTCTATAATCACTTTTACTAGAATCATCTTATCTCCTCTTTTCACATTTTTTAATATTTTATCAACAATGATATTTACCTGATTTTTATCTCTTTTTATATGTACTGAGATTTATAGTCTATATTTTCTACTTTACGTTTTACTCCCATCCATATTTTTTTCTTGAAGACAAGCAATATTGATCTTTCTTGTACCGGTACTATCAACAAATTCTGTAAGTTTTGCTTCCAATGGACCCAATATTCTAAGTATTTATTCTCATCCTGTTTTCAATTTTTTCTTTCTATTTATTTTTAACTTTGTTCCAAAATTCGTCTTGCTTCACCACTATAGACTGGCTTTACCCACGCCCTTAATGGGGGACTAGCTTCTTTTTAAATTTTCTTGTTATTAAAGTATTTTTATTAAATGACCATAAGATAGATTAATTCTGCAGGTTAGCAGCAAAAAAGATGATGATGCTTCACTCTACAAATTTTCATGTCTCAAGGACTAGGCTTATCATCTATAATCTTCCAAGGACGATGTCGGAAAATGAGGTTAAGATGCTTTGTAGGGATGCTGTTATCTCGCGTGCTTCAAAGCAGAATCCTGAGATTCAACAGGTATAATAGGCATCGTGTAAACGAAATCTATTTGAAATTTCTTTTGCTTTGCATATTGAATTTACTACCGTGTGGATTCAGGTAAAGTTATTGAAAGATATGAAGAAAGGAAAAGTTACTTCCAATAATCATCCTCGCGGAGTAGCTTTTGTTGAGTTCAAAGAGCATGAACATGCACTCGTGGCTTTACGGGTTCTTAATAACAATCCTAGTAAGATGAGAACTATGCATGGTTTATATTCCTTATTCTTTGGTCCTGAGAATTTATCTTGTTGGAATTTTATTAATTTTGTTAAATCATTCCAGTTACAATTATACCATACTTATTTTGTAACTAAACAAGTATAATCTTTACAATTTTATTCTTTAATTTAGAAAGTTATTACCTTGCATTTCATAAACACCTTTTCTGCTGGTTAGGAATTTGATTTGCATTTTATTTGAAGGTTAAAATTTAGACATGAGTCACATGACTGTGCAATGTTTTTATTGTAAACAGTCAAGTTACCATTCTCTTGCAGTCAATTTCAGGTGTATCTCGATTTGATCATTGTATTTCTGTGGAACCGGTTTATTTCATTCAGCATAAATACAAATGTTCATAATGAGAACAATGAAGGGGAAAGAGGAGCTGAAAGGCAAAAGAAAAAAAACTCCATCGTCATCTGCCTTTGAGGCCACTATCGCCATTAACGATAGCCAACATGGCTGCAACCACGAGGAGCAGATGAAGGTGCTAGTGCCACCACTGGGAGGAACTTTGGCCATCGCCACCATCATCAATGAGAGCCAACTCTGATCAAAAGGAGGAGAGGATACTGGAAAGTGAAGGCCACCGTCGATATCAACTTTGCCACCGAGGAGAGTTGTCGTTGTCATCGTTGTCGTGAGCCCGCTCCTCCATCGGGTGCAACTGCTGAAGACGCCACCACAGTCAAAGCCCTGCGAGCCACCCTCGTTGTCGTTGGAAGCCTCAACCAGAAAACCTCTTCTAATGTGGCTAAGGCCTCAATGCGCAGAACCTTTGCATGAGTCATCAAGGAGAAGAAGATGCTGCCGGAAGGGGAGGATTTCACGAAGAGCACAGCCAGAGGAGAAGGGAGTCCACAAGGGATTCTGCTGCTGCAACCATCAGAGAGGGATAAGAGAAGGGGAGGCCATCACCGCCTCTTCCTCCACCACAAGTTGCCACATCTATTTCAAAACACCGCAGCCATTGGAAAGGGAGAAAACCCCACCGCCGCTGTCAACAGGAGAACCCACTAGAAAGAGGGGCTCGTGAAGGCCTTACCACGAGGATCTCTTGTAGTTGCCGCCCCCATGGACCGCCATTGCCGTGAAGCCGCAACTTCGCGGGTTTCCTATTGCGTAGGGTCGAAGAGGGGAAAAAGGGTAGGAAGAGGAAGCTCCATTGTCTCCACCACCGTTTCTCATTGCTCGCCCTTGTCTGATGTTGTTGCTGAAAGGAGGATCACCGGAAAAAGCCTGTCATGAAGCCCCACTCGGTTCTCTATCTGTTGTTGAAGAGAGAAAACGGGGGAGAGGAAGAAGGGCCTTTAAGACCGCCACTGCCTCATTAGGCCTCTACCACTATTGTTTGCTGTTGCCATTGCCGTCAGGAAGAATTGCAAGGAGGATTGCTGGTAGTACCAACCCTCCCACGTGCTGGTCTCTTTTGTGCGGTGCCATCAGGGAGAGAGAAGGCAAGGGAGAGGGTTGCAGTCAAGCAATCAAAGAAAAAAAAGAGAGAGATCGTGGCATGCACCCACTCACCTTAGCAACCCACATCGTCTAACTGCCTTGCGGATTGGGTCAAATGGAGGATCCGGTCACCTCTTGGTGATCTTACCACACTTTGATCGTTGGTCAAACAAAAGTTTCAAAAATGAGGAAAAAGTGAGAAGAAAGGAGGCAACTTTACCTACCCCCACTTACTCAAAAAATGGGATAGTAAAAGTGAGTTTTGGGACCAAAATGTTCCTAAAATCTTTTTATAAAAAGCCTTCAATGTTGCTTATGTTGTGGGGTTGGCTCATTTGGCAATAAGTAGTGTTGGAGCATGAGAGAGAAGCTTTGCAATCTCCAGTTCATTCAAGGCTCTTCGGCATGCTAGAAAGAATATACGAATGACCTAATGTTAAAGTTGGCCATGGTTTTGTGATACCTTTCCTAAAAAAGGAGTTGGTTTTGCACTACATTTTCCATCAAAAATGGGTTGGTTTTGCAATACCTTTCTGTAAAAAATAAACCAAAATTACTTGTTATTTTGGATAGAAACAACCAACTCGACTTTGGTCTACTTGAAATGTTACCGAATTTTTATCGTTTTGCTCTACCTTTCCATAATGATAGAAAGATAGAAACACCAAATCTAACTCGGTTTAGCCGTAGTGTTGCCAAAATTTTAAAAGAGAAAGTAATGCATAAAAGTTTTATGACATTTCATGATGGAAACTAATTCCAGTTATGGGGAACAAAGGCTTTATGTCTTCTTATTTATTGTACCTCCATGAACAAATGAAATTCAATTTTACTTAATGTGATGTGTTACTCCAAAGTGACATCAAATTCTTGTGGTCTTAAACGAGATGGATAAAAATACATAAGTCCAATAAATGACTTGAACCTTAAATAAACAAATATACTTAATTGAACTCAAACTACATAATGACTTAGTCATTAATAAAATGTTAAGATAATCAAACCACCTTCACTCTATAAAATAACACATAAAAAATGACCACCAATGGTTACAAAACATGTTAAGTTTAACTTAACCATGAAATTAAGTGGGTGATGCTATTCAATTAAATTAGTAAACATAATAAAATCTAAATCAAATAACTACTTAAACATTAACAATATTAACATAACCAAACTAAAATCATTTCATTAAATAATACATAAAAATGCCTACCATAGGCTACAAAACAAGTTAAATTGGACCAAATTTAATCATTAATTTAAGTGGATAATATTTATAAGAACAAATCATATTAACAAAATTCACTTAAAATCATAACAAAATAGCAATAAAACACATAAAAGGGGAAATTAATCTCTATAAAAATACAAAAATGCATAAAGCACTAATAATCACAAAGAAATTTCAACCCAAATTGCCTAAGTCAAATTAATGGAAAATGGCACTAAGAAAAAGTAAAATTCAACTCAAATACAATGAAAAAAATCAAATAAAACTTCACAAATCAAATAATCTTAAAACATCTAAATAAATTAAGATGATCTTCAATTCAAAACAAATCAAACCACAAAACCAAATCCTTGAACTTAAAACAAATTAAATCAAACCAAATTTAATCTCACGAGGCCACGGGGATATGAGTTTTATGTGGATGAATGACTTCTATTTAATATGTTATTATCACGGTTAATCAAGGGTGTTCGACTAGTTGTTTGATTTAATTAATATCAGAATATCATAAGTCTGGTGGGGAAATACTACAATTTATTTTCAAAGAACTCAGATAACTGATAACCTTAACATATAAACATGTTGTTTAGATCATCTAAGTGATGGGTGATTCCCATGTCAACACTCAAAAAATATGTAGAACCATTTGTGTTCTTATGTTTAAATACCACACAAATTAGTTTATACTTCTATGAATACCATGTATTTTTCATGGTTGTCGATGCTAGATAAAAAAGGTTTTCTTTTCAAAAGAAGGGAAGCTCTAATTAAAATAATTATAAAAAGTTGAGGCTTCAACAACTTCACATCTTTCATGCAGTTTATTGTTTTCAAGTAATTGCAGAATCAGCCAATTCATATAGCAAATTGTTTGTTATTGGGTAGGAATGTGCACTCATGAAGAACCTTCTGACATTATTTTGAGACGGGAATCATTGACTTAACAATGCCAATAGGACCACATGTAATTCTGATCGAATCATCCACTGATTGATACATCAATGTCACGACCATGTATAGGCAATCGAGAGCCATTGAAGGTCGCACATATTGATGTTATGATATATATAACCATTGATGAATCATCATTAAATTGTAGGTACCTTGAAGTTATGTAGTGTATCACCTAGCCATTAACTCACTGGCATCTAAGAACCATGCATATGCGTCACCAAGTCAAATTTTAGGCATTTAGTGCCCAACATACAGCATCACAAAGCCATCCAAATAGCAGACATTCAATAGTCATACACGATTGGGCCATGGTCTAAGTAGGCATTTCAATGTGTTAGGCATTATAAACTCACAAGGAACTGCAAACATCCTAGAGCCATGCTGCATCTTGGCATAAAAGAACCGCAAAAGATGCTTGAAATGCTTGAGCTACTTAACATATAGAAGTGTTGTAAATCCATGAAGAGTCTTAGGTCTCTCATAGCCATGGTATTGTGCTGGCATTTGCGGTCATGGCTTTTGATGGCGGCTCTGACGACAGTTATCCCTCCTGTTCTCTGCTTCTTCTTCTTTTTTCAGGTGGCCTCCTCCCTCCTCTTCCTCTTTTTTTACCGCTTCTCTCTTCTTTTCTCCTCCCTCCACTGGCGGTGGTGCAGAGAATCCTCCTTCAACGAGTAGTAGTCTTTCTTTTTTTTCTCCTACGATTGACCTCCTTTCTTCCTCTTCTCTACCCCCCTGATGTGCAGAGCCCTGTGCCATCTTATTTATTTTTTATTGATTTTTTTTATCATTCAACGTTAATGGGGTGTTTGGTTTCATGATAATTGAGGTTTTTATTTTAATTTTTAAAAATTTTAAGAAAACTTGTTAAAAAAGGTGTTTGACAACCATGATAATTTTATGTTTTGAAAGTGATTTTCTTCTTAAACAAAAAAAGTGGATCTCACCTCTTTCTTTTTTCTTGTGGTCCCCCACTTTGTTTAGTCATGTGTGGTAGTTACTCTTTTTTGTAATCACATCCCTCCAAACATGATAATTTTATGTCATGAGTTGGTTCACTTTTTATTTTAATACAATTTTTTATCATGAAAGTGTACAAAAAATTATCATGCAACCAAACACCCCATAAGTTTTTTGAATTTTTGACATTACAAATTTATTTAATAATCAGATTTGATCCTTATCTGTATAGGACTGGAATGGTCGGGAACTGATCCATCTTCTCCCGACGAGTTCGGCTCCTGACCACTGATCCTGCCATCCTTGGTTCTTTTCCACAAATAGAGTATGGTCTGCCTCCGTTGAAGCTCCCTTTGTTGTTTCAGCCATGGAAAGCCAGATTGGCGACCTGGTTGGTTGGGTCGGCCGACCCAACAGGTTTCTGGGCTGACCGGCCCGAAAACAACCCGGCCGGGCCAACTCCAAGCCAGCCCGGCTGGGGGTCAGGCGACCTGGTGACCTAGTCGGCCTGGTCGCTCGACCCAGTCCGACCCCGAGACGACCTGGCCTAAGTCAAGATTTTTTTTCTTTATACTATTATTACATACTTAAAATTTATCCGCGACCACTATGCCGTATTTAATAATAGTATAACAATACTTTACTATCACTTATACTATCACATATATAAGATTTATAATCATAATTATGTGTTATATACTTAAATTTTATAAAGATCTATTTTAACTCTCTTCTCTTTCACACACATATCAAGTTTGTCAAGAATAATTATTTTTTAAGCGTTCCATTTATTGATAGTACAACAATATTTTGCTATCATCTATATTATTAGGTATGGTTAAAATTTATGATTATAAATATATGATACATCTTAAAATTTATAAAATTGTTTTTTAACTATCTTTACCTTCTCACTTGAGATTAGCTCTTTCCCAACATATACTAATACAACATAATCACAAAAAAGCATATTTACTTGTATACATAGATAAACACTCATATTCAATTATAATATAAAAATATAATTATATTTATATATATACATTTTATGTATACATAAATATATAATATAAAAATGGTTTTTCTATTTTTTATTATATATATTTTATAATAAAATAAATAAAATCCGACCCTGTCTGACCTGCGGTCACGACCCTATCTGAATAGGTCAGTTTTAAGGCCGACCGACCTCGGGCTGACCCCCGACCCGGCCTTCCTTGGTTTCAGCTTTTGGACTTTGTGGAATACATTTCTTTTCTGTTCATTTTTGTAAGTTTTTTAAATGATTGCTTCTGCACTATGCCACAATCTATCTTTAGTTTTATTGCATGTTAGCTATTAATAGGGGTGAGCATTATTCGGTTCAAACCGAAAAATCAAATCGAACCGAAGGCTTCGGTTCAGTTCGGGTTGGAGGCCTAGGGTAAATGGTTTGCCAAACCGAACCGAACCGTTTAAGTTAAACGGTTTGGTTTGGTTTGGTTTGTCGTTACACGTAGACCAAACCAATCCGCTAAACCAAACCAACCCATTAAGGTCATTGGGATGGATTGAATTTAATTAAATTCGTGTGTTTGTGATAAATTTATTTAATGTTATATGCTTGTTTAGTTTGATGTCTGTTGTAACCAGAAATTTTCAAAAAAAAAAAAAAAAAAAGAAGAAACAAAAGAGATGGCAGGCTCGGCCTCTCTAAAATTCAGGTTGTGTACAACATGTACAGGTACCATACACAAGCCCAAACAGGCCCAATTCGGCCCATCTCCAGGCCCATAACAAGACCTTGATCGGCTCGGTCGGTCTGCAGGTGCCCCATCGACGAGCCCATAATGGGACTCATTGGCCCGATTCAGCTGGCCGGAGAGCCCATTTGCAAGCCATCTCCAAGGCCCGTGGGCACCTTTCAAAATTTGGATAATCCTTAAAACAAGCTGGAGAATCGATCCGCGAATTCTGCTAAAAAAAAATGGGCTCGACGAGAAAATCAAGAGGGGACTGGTTGAACAAAGGCGGAGGCCGGACAAAGCAAGAAGGGAATCCGGGTTAGGAGATCACCGAAGCCAATAAGCACGATCGACGTCGGTTACGCACTCCGAGTCCTACTCGGAAATGGTAAAAGCAACGGTCGACGGAAAAATATCCCTCCTTTTAGCGGGGAGTTCGATCTCCTTCCGGGATGAGGTAGCTAAGTCGATGGCAAGTTCCGAGTCCCTCTCGGACCCGGAACCACCTTCCCGATAGGAGACGGAGCCCCGACGCGTATAAGAACCCGGTCGGTGCCGCCGCGCGAGAAGGTCGGGGAAGAGAGGGCAAGAGGAGGGAGAGATCGGAGTGGCCGTAAGGCGAAGAGAGGAGACGGAGAGAAATCCAAAGAAGGCCGGCCGGAAGTCCCGCCCGCCGTCGGACCTCCTCCTCCCCGTACTGCTATCATTGCGAAATCCCCCCTGAAGCTGCCACCGCCGCCGGAAGTACTTGTGACGCGGGGATCGCCGGAAGCCTCGCTGCGGCGACGCAATAGCCATCGCCGAGTCCTCCCGGAAGACGCCGTCACCAAGACCTCCGCCGGCAGCAGCGAGGGCGTCGCCGTCCGGGCATCCGGCCTGAGAAGCCCGTCGGGAGCCGCGGACAGCTTCTTCGGAACCCCGCCGGAAGCCGTCGAAGCCCCCCTACCGTCTCCCGTCTCCGCCGCGATCGTGGGAGGAAGGAGGAGGTACGCCAGCCGGGGGGAAATAATACCCCGACTATAGTCCACGGTGGAAAAAGGGGTGGGGCCCGCAAAAAAAAAGGGTGAAAAAAAAAAGAAGAGGAGTCGCGGAGAGGCAGTCGCGCGGGTGGCCGCGTGAGGCTCCGTTGACCTGCGGGTCAACAGATGGTGGGGCCCACCAGAAAAGGATGTTAAAAAAAAAAAAAGAAGAAGAGGAGGAGGAGGAGGTGGGCCGTGAGGCCCATTTGCGCCAGATGAACAGTGCCATGGGCATTAAAATTTAATTTTTTTTAAATCAATTTAATTTAAACAAACCGAGGCAAGCATAAGGCCGGTTCTAAACCCACCTCATGGCTTCGGCATAACCTAAAAGAATTCAATTGGGCATGCAGAGGCCGGTTTTAAACCCTCCTCCTGACCCATAATTAATTCAAAAAAATAAAATAAAATAAACAATCAATTTAAATTAAATAAAAATTCATTTAATTCAAACAAACCGAGGCAAGCATAAGGCCGGTTCTAAACCCACCTCATGGCCTCGGCTCAACTTAAAAGAATTCAAAACAAAGGGAAACCAGGAGGCCGGTTCTAAACCCACCTCCTGACCCTCTTCTTAAGGTGGGCATACAAAGGTCTAGTTAAAAGACCCCAATGTCTTACCATCCCTCACGAGGGAGTTATTTTGCCCATTATGCCATAGAGAGGCTGTGCATGATCAACATGTCAACATGCCCAAACCATAGGCTAATGAGGATGACCAACCATGGGATGAGTGCCCACAAGCTTATCAAAAGCCGGGTATGCTCAATCTCAAATCAGTGAGTTGATTGCCCACAAGCTTGTCAAAAACCGGGTGTAGTCAATCTCAAAACAGTGGGGGATGCCCATAAGTCTATCAAAGACCGGGTACATGCCGCCCATGAAATGACAAGTTCATCAACTCATGAAGGATCCATGAAGAGCGATATGAGCTAGCCTCCCACAAGCCTATCAAAGGTCGGGATATGCTCAATCTCAAAATCAGCGAGAGGAATGCCCACAAGTCTATCAAAGACCGGGTGTTTTCCCTCTCAAATTGATCAAACAAGTTCCATGTTCATCAAGGACTCAAAGGGACCGGATTGCTGGTCAAATTGTAAAACATGTCTCATGTTGAGGAAGTAAATGAAAACTCACGTTCGGTGCATGGACTTCTGTTACAAGGAGAGGACTGCACCATGAAGTTTTGGAGGGCAAGACAATAAAAAAAAAATCTGAAAAACACAATTTAAGAATTTGCAACCTGTATAAACGAAAATGTCTTCAAACAAATCAAATTAAACCCAAATCTGTCAATCCGTAAAATCACAAACCCAAATCAAATCACATAAGCCTTGCAATCTGGAAGTGCAGAAATCTGGGCTTGGCTGATCAGAAATCTGAAATTTGGAAGTCAGCAGTCTGAGGTTTGTGAATAAAAGAAATCTGAAGGTTTAAGGCCCCTAAATCAGCAGCCGAAGATCAGAAATGCACAATATACAGAATTTGAAATCAGAAGCCTGAGTCTGCAAGAGATTTGAACTCCAAAAACTGAAACTAGTACAAGTCAGAGGCTGGCCCGTAAACAGGTGATTCCAAACCATTCAAACCCATAAAAAAATTCAAATTCAAACAAACCCCAAATCATTTCACAAAATCTGAAAATTGCATAAGAGAAGATCCAGAAACTGTCAAGATCTGCAGATTTAACTGAAATCTAAGCCAATCAAAATTAAATTCAAATCAAAGCTCAACTCTAATTCAATCAAATCAAATTTCTCTAAATAATCCAAATTCAAGCAAATCTGAAGCTGTAAAAATCCGAAAATTGGAAAACATTCTATCAAACTCTTAAACTCAAGCTAATTCCAATCAAACAGAATTCAACCAAATCTGCAAGTGAAAATCAAATTTCCAAATGAACCTCAAATCAAACTCAATTTCAATCAAATTCAATTCAATCTAAATCAATCAAAGTCAACCAAATAAATCTCTCAAATTAAATTCAAACAAATCAAGTTCCAATCAAATTCATTCCAAATAAACTTAAAATCAATTAATCAACTTAAATTAAATCAAATTCAAATCAAATTAAAACTCACACACCAAATCCAAATTTTCAACCAATCTAAACAAAACTCAAATTCAAACTAAATCAAATACAATTAAACCAATTCAAATCAAATCAAAATTCAATTCAACTTAAATCAAAATGCAATTCAAACAAAATTCAAAACCAAATTAAGTGCTTGCCTTCCATCAAATTCATGGAGTTGTTTTCTCCTATATTTGTGTGAATGTTTATTGTGGATGCATGTCTTCTATTTCAATGGATTGCTATGACGATAATCAAGGGTATTCGAGAAATCTCGATGTAATTAACGTCGGATCTTCGCACCATCCGACGGGGAGAGGTCAAAATAAATTTTCAAAGAACCTAACAACCTCAACTTATAATTTTGACCCTAGCTAGTACTTTTATGAAATATCATCTATTTTCTTATAAAGTCAATGCTAAGGTCTAATCAAATCGAATCCAAATTCAAAAGGAAAATGAATTTCCAAAAACAACTAAAGAATAAATCTCTTTTGGAGATTTTGAGGTTACATCAATGTCTATGTTTGAGAGAGATTTAAATAGGTTTTGTTTGATTGCAATTTGAACTTTGTTTTTAAAAAGTCATACTTACAAATTGTTTACAAACAATTCTATTTAAAATTAGAAAATGCCCATTAAATAAAGTAAAGCATGCCTATTAAAGGCGCTAATTGTATACCAAACCGAATCTTGTTCGGTTTGGTCTGGTTCGGTTTGGAGATTTTGCGGTTTGGTTTGGTTCGGTTTCAAGACTAAGTTTAGTTTGGTTTGGTTTCTGAAAAAAAAACTTAATAAACCAAACTAGACCATGCTCACCCTTGGCTATTAGCTCCGGCCTTTGTGTCGTCTGAGGCAGTGGATAGGTTGTGGTAGAGACGGGAGGGGAGGTAGGTTTGTCTCTGAGGTAATCCCTTTCTTAAAAAGCATTGCCTCTTTGAATTTAAATCTACTTGTCATAGCATTACTTTATTTCTTAGGCCCTTGTAAAAATTAGGTAGTCTTAGACATCCTAGATTCTATAGAAACAAGCGGTGAAATTTCCAGCTTTCATTACAATGGAATGTAAACAACTGATGTGCAGAACGGGAGCAAATAATGCACTTAGAAGGAAACATTAAACATTTTAACTAGAATATATATATATATGCCTTCTGCATCTTCCTAGAAACTTCCCCAATATATTCAAGGCTATCTTATTATTTGTTTAAAAATGTGACTTCTTGTTTCATCTAGGATCATGGTACCTACACTTTTTTTTGTACATGTTTTTTTGCACATGCACCTTTTTCTATGTCTAAATTTAATTTTGTTTTGTTCTCTGTTTTCTTTTACAGAGACATTTGGTACTGATCATCGTCCAATTGTTGAATTTGCACTTGAAGATATTCGCAAATTGAGGTGGAGAAAGGCTAGGTTAGATACGCAGAAGGAGAAATCTGTAGCCCATTCAGGTGATTTGGCAGATGTGCTGCAAGATTCGACTCAAAATGTTTTCAGTAAAGACAGAGGGAGATCCAAAGAAGTGGGTTTCACGAAAAAGTACGGCCAGTCTTCTAAGACTCGTGAGGCTGGTAAAAATGGAGAACACAGGAGTGAGTTAGAGGATGCAGACATTAGCATCACGAATAATGGAATAATGCAGAAGAAATCCGCTTTAAGAGGAAAAAGGAAAAAATTGGCCATGGGACAAAAGGGTGCAAAGATTTTTCCGGAGATGAACAAAAATATACACGCTTCAGACACACTGCGGAAATTGGGTGGACCCAAGAGACAAAAGGTAAATCTCATCTTTTAACGTTTTTATTTTAGTCATTTATTTCATTGATATTTAGTACTTATATATATATATATGCTTTGTGACACTGAACATGCATGACGAAACCAATGATCCCAGGACCGAAAGGAAATGTCATCAGCTTCTGACAAGAGAAAGATTCGTGATAGCACTGTAATGCAAGAGCACGAGAGCAAAACCTCAAAAAAGAGAAAAATTCAGAAGCCTGATGGCAGTGAAGTTGGTGATAAACTGGATACCCTAATTGAACAGTATCGGGCCAAGTTCTTAAAGAGGACCGGTAATTCAGTTGTGAAGAATTCTGAAGGACTCAAAAGATGGTTCGAGTAATAGACATTTGACAACAGGAATCTCGCAGATGCCTTAATTCTGGCATGATGTGGAAGAAAATTCCAGGTTAAAACGGCATATTTGTTCTCATCGGTATCTTCTTTCTGCATGTCAGTTCTTTACTCCAGTCCAGCCAACTAACTCCCTGCACTGTCAAGGTACCCTGGGAGATGAGATTATTAGAAGGGGGTGGGTGAAATGATCAGTGGGTCATGTTTACTCATTGAACTGGATAATATCCACATGGTCAAGATCTGCATAGGTGTGCAGCTTGCTCTTTTTTTATATATAATATATACTGCTGTTTAAATTCGTAGTCTCATTGGAGTGAATGAAAATGGTTCGAGGCTTCGAGCTGCCAAATCGTGTTTGAGCCGTTAGGTTGATATGGCCGGTTTGGGGTCCTTTCAAATCAAATCAAATTGATTTAATTGATTTTAAATAAAATTATTACTATATTATTTGTAAAAATGATATTTATGTACTTTTTATGATAAAAATGTTTATTCAAGTTATTTGTAACTTTAAAATAAGTAGGTAGAACCGTAGATGTAGATAGTTAATTGATTTAAGATATAAAAGAGAAATCATGCGCAACAAATATGATTTTAGGAAACAAATTATCATGGCTACGAAGGTTTTGATTTTTTGATTTTTTAAAAATGTTTTACCAAAAAAATTAGTTTGAGAGGAACAAGAAAGTTACCTGCTGATAGATTGAGTCAAAGACTCAAAAGGGTTGTGTGAGTTAACCGGTGACCTGCGAAGATTGAGCGAGATGGGCAGTCTCTACGTGAGTGTGACTGGGTTTCTAGTTCAGGCACGGCTTAGATACAAGAAGTGAGATTTTTCTTTGAGTGCAATATTATAATTGAGATTAGAATCTACTCAAGTAAGATTATCAGGCTTTCAGGCTGCTTTGGTTTTCAGTGCCACTTACCTGTGTTGGTTTTCAGAGAAGACAGAGCCGGGGATCATCTCTTTTTCTCTATCAACATGTGCCGGAGATGTTTTTTTTTTTTTGTGGAAAGGAAAAAAGTGGACACATCTTGCAATACTATCAAGTTGATACTTAATTTGCTAGTAGAATGGATATATTTCTCTGGAAATGGGCTGTTGATCTTCATGTAGAATTGAGAAGGTTGATCCAGGTTTATAGCAAATTAGCGGCGGAGCGCCCCTTCCGTCGGCTGAATTGGGAATTGCAGATGTGCCCGGGCATATATCCAATAAAAAATCATTGGAGGTACGAGTTTAAAGTCGAGGGCAGTCTTGTCTTCTACGTATAAACCGTGGGGAGGGACGGTCTCTTCCCTCTACTTTCCTCTTTCTTCTTCGAGAGCGGATCACCTCAGTTCCCGGGTGGAGGGAGCTCTCGCAGTCCTCAATGACGTGAGGACACCTGGTGTCCCGGAAAACGAAGCGTCAGTGCGCTTTAAATAGGGCTTAAAGTAGATATGACGTCGCTCGGTAGTGGGTAAATAGAGGGTCGGTAGTGTCTTTGAAGCCTCGGTAGCTCGGTAGTGGGTAAATAGAGGGTCGGTAGTGGGTCTTTGAAGCCTCGGTAACTCGGTAGTAGGTAAATAGAGGCTCGGTAGTGGGTCTTTGGAGCCTCGGTAGTTCGGTAGTACCCTCTATTAATCCACTACCGAGCCTAGTTTAACTTGCTACCGAGTCTTTAAAGACTCGCTACCGAGACCTGTTACACTTGCTACCGAGGCTCCAAAGACCCACTACCGAGTCTCTATTTACCCACTACCGAGTCTTGAGAATCCACTACCGACCACTTATCAACTCGCTACCGAGCTACCGAGGCTTCAAAGACCCACTACCGAATCTCTATTAACCCACTACAGAGCCTTGAGAATCCACTACCGACCGCTTATCAACTCGCTACCGAACTACCGAGTTTCAAAGACCAACTACCGACCCTCTATTTACCCACTACCGAGCGACGTCATATCTACTTTACGCCCTATTTAAAGCGCACTGACGCTTCGTTTTCCGCGACACCAGGTGTCCTCACGCCATTGAGGACTGCGAGAGCTCACTCCACCCGGGAACTGAGGTGATCCGCTCTCTTCTTCTTCGCGTTGCTGCTGTGTTACCTCGTCTCGGGAGGACGAAGGCTAGAGAAAGAGGTAGAATGCGGGGTGGGATACGCTCCTCTCGCCGCCAACTCCGTCCGTCCGTCCGTCGGGTCGTGTCGCATCCTCTACAATCCCCTTCGAACTCTCCCTCCTTTTTCCCTCCCTTATCTTCTCAGTCCGCTTTGTCGACGCTCAGCTCCGACCATCGCCGCCGCCCCGCCATAGTTGCCGCCACCACGCCTCGGATGCCTCACCTCCGCCTCCATCGGTAAACGCGAGATGCTGAAGCGCGTTCTCCAGGTGCTCTACTACCCTCTTAATCACTACGTCGTGCATCTCGACCTCGCGCTTCCGTGACTACGTCGAGCGGCATCCAGTGTTCGGCGCCGTTGGGAAAGTGCGGGTGGTCACCAAGGTCAAAGTTATCATCTACCGAGGTCGGAGCATGGGGGCGTACCCCCTTCACGCTTCCCCGTCCTGCTGCGGTAAGGCGGCGGATGGGATTGGTTCATCAATCTCAACGCCTCCGATCACCCGCTCGTCACACAAGATCGCCCTAATAGGCTCTTGTCTCCTCTCTCTTTCTGCTGCTTGTGCCGTGTCTTTATTGCAGGGTTCAGTTTGTTTGCAGATCTGTTTCACACGATGTCTTGAAATCTTCCCGTAGGCCTCAACTTTGTTGATCACGCAATCATCATTGGGCGGAAGGAGTGCGATATAGGATCCTTTCTTGTTTTCCCCCTGGTTTTCTGTTCGAAATTTCACACTAGAAATGTGGTTGTGTTGATCCGTTAGATTTCAGAGGGCATAGCGCATCATCGTTGATCGGAGGCTTCTCATGCGAAAGAAAGAATATGCCTTCTGGATACCTCGGAGGAGGAGCGTCCAACCATTTTCGAGCTGTTTAAAGGCAAAAGATTCCTTTCATTTTATTGTTTTAAGTTCCAGCCTTTTAATTTCCTTTCTTTGGTTCTGATTGCTACTACACACCAATCTGTTTATCTGATCCTTGCTTGCGACATACGGACGTATTTGTATTTATACCAACATGCATAACAAAATCAAGGGAGGTACATTTGCAATTCGGACATTAAGATAGCACTCATCGACTGAATGCAGTACGATCTGAAAGGAAATGGAATGGTTGCATTTGCTTCTTTCCTTTTCTTAAGTAATAGCGATAGTAGTCATCCATTACCATATGGTTTAGATTCTTCAAGTGCATCTTCCATGTTGATCATGCATAAGCCAGGACTGCTATGTTGTCCAATGTGGCTTGGCTTTCCAGTGAAAGTTCCCAACCTTTTCTGTACATTTCATTTCTCGCGTCTTATCTTCTATCAAGGATTGCCATATCAGATTTCGATTTCGTCTCGGAAAGGTGTGAACGAGGAGATCTTGCCAGATTTTCGGAAAAATCTCGGAAGATTGAATCGAATTTGATTTACATAGGATATATTTTACTTAAAATATAAATCAAAAAATAAAACAACCTAAAAATAAGCCCATAGATAGGATTCTCCTAAGATCCCGGTCCGATTCAACCTATTTTGGGTGGAATTGGCACCGGGCCAGTGCCACTGCTGCAGCATTCTCATTGCATGTTTCCTAGCCTATTGGGTGGGGAAGGTGGCTGGTACTGGGTCCGAGGGACCTAGTACAAGAGGAGTGACCGGATCCAGTGATATCGGTCCTAGGGACACAATGTCTTGTTTTCAACGGAGTGGGTGCCTCCACTTAAGTGGACAGTATTTTAAGCACATGTCCTCATAAAACTTACAAAAAAATTAGGATCTGCGACAGTCATAACGGCTGGTCCCACAATGAATCCCCGATGTGAAATCAATATATGTGAGCTGAGTCGAAGCAGACTTGAATTGGTGTCATCACCACTCCTTTTGTCTATCCTTTCCTCTTCATGTGTTCTCTAGGTAGCTATTTCATATTTACTGTAATTTATTTTTTGACTTATACTAGAAAGCACAAAAAGATATTGCGTATGAAGGATAAAGTAAACAGAGAGCACTTGGTTTTCACATCCTGTAACGCTGCTTCTGTTTCCATTTCCTTCATTTTAAAAGGGCTGCACCTGAATTTCACCTACTAACAATTTTCCAGTAATGAATAGAAGCAGTGCTCCAATGGTCACTTTTTTACTAACTCCATCTCCAAGCATCTTAAGAGCTGGGGAGTGAAGGCTACTTAACTTAGACTTCTCTTGCGTGGAGGGAAATAATCCCTTAGAAAATCAGGCATTATATGTGGAAGGTATTATAAGAAAGACTCCCTGCATGATTGTGTAACCTCAACTCAAGCCTTTCTTAAATTATTTGCAGTTGGTCATATGGATTTTCTTTCTCGGCTCACGATCTTTTGATATATTTAAATCATAATGGATTACCCTCCTTGAAGTTAACTTAGATCTACCATGTCTTTTTTGTTTCTATTATTTTGATATTTTCTACTTTTCTAGCTAGAGTTTCCTTGAGTCTATGTTTAATATGTCCAAACCATCTCATTCTCTCATTTTTCAACTTATCTATGGTTGTTGCAACTCCCACATTTTTTAATCTACTCATTCCTTATTTTATCTAATCTAGTATGAGTACTTATCCATCTTAACATTCTCATTTTATTAACATTTGCGTTGGAGGCATTTTTTTCTTTATCATCCAACATTCACTAACTTACAACATTGCAGATATTATAATTGTATGATAAAATTTTTCTTTCAACTTTATTGTAATCGTACGGTCACACAATACCCCTATAGTTAATCTCCACTTTATCCAATCTGTTTTAATCTTATGGTTAATATCTCATCACATTCTCCATCTTTTTGAATAATTGAAGTTGATTTAGCTAAAAAATCGGAGAAACCAACATTATATATTTTGTAGCATTGACCAACATCATTTCTTCCTCCACCCTAGGGTCATCCAATATCTATGGCAAATTTGTTCAAGAATTTCAGCAAGTCCTTAGGCAGAGAATATACCATTGCAGGTGCCCTGCCTAATTGTAAAAATGGGAAACTGTACTGGGTGAAACTGAAGCTGTGTGATGTTTTCCTGTTGGAATGATCAGGACCTTTGCCTTTACATCTAGCACCTTTAGTAGTTTGCCGAATTTATTTTTCAAGTACTGGTTTTTAACAGGTTAGATGTAATTGATGGATTTTTTGGTGTTACCCGCTCTTTTCTTGTAGTTGTCGAGGAGGCTGGTTTTTATTGTTGGGGTTGATCTATATCCTGGATAGATCTTTTGTTGTATCTATATTGTTCTCCGGTTCTCCCTTTTGCTTCAATGAATTGCTACCACTTTTGTAGGTAACCTTAAAAAAATGTAGCAGCAGTTTGGACTTCAGTAGTGCTTTAAAGTTTAAATTTTTAAGGAAACTTGTGGATGATTGCATTGATGCTAAACTGGTTCATACTTCATAGGATAGTTTTCTCAGTTCACATCTTTTAAACCTATACTAATTGACATCTTGCAAGATCAAGCATCTAGATAAAAGTAGGCTAACAGGTTTAGGAAACAGTATTTCACATTATATCAAATGGGAAATACTGACAGGGTAACAAATACAAAGATTTCTTGCTATCTCTTGACGTTAGGGCTGCAAACGGGTCAGATTTGTTATTAGAATGGGTAGGTTCTGATTCCCATAAGAATTTAGTGTTTTTGGTTCTAATTCTGATAATTTCGAAATTACTAATTCTGATTTTGATTTGTTGTTTATTTTAGTATCGAAATCAAAATATTCCGATTTCCGATACCCTGAGGGCCTGGCGCAATAATCATTTTTAACTTTAAATAACTTGCACTTCACCATAATCCTTGGATCGATCCAGATGAATGAAGGCAATATTTTCAGTGAGGACGAAATCACAAACATTCAAGGACTAATACACCACAAAAGCCACGCATAAGCTCTGAAACATAAGGGGAAAAAGTTGGATTTCCGACCATCCTGAGCATCACCTCAAGCCTCTCTTGAAGCTTATGGATCGTTCCATCCACCAATCTATGGAATTCATCCTCCTGCAAAAGTAACCTATAAATCCAAAGGGGACAAAAGCACGTATGAATAATAACCAAACATCTTCATCTGCCAAGGCAATTGCTTATAAGGCCTCTAATACTAGATGAAACACACCCGTAGTCGACGAGCTAGGGCCTTCTGTCCAGTATCCCCAACAACAATTGCAGCCTAATCCTGAATGGTGTGTGTGTGAGAGAGCTAGGGCTCCTTGTCCCGAGTCCACTTCCCTGCGATTCCGAGGCACACCCATCTTAGAGAGAGAGAGAGAGAGAGAGAGAGCTGGATTTCAAGACACAAAGGAAGGCCGAGGGTGAGGTGCTGAGGGTAGAGCATCTGGATTTTGGACGGAGGGGGGAAAATGGCGCTGGGTTCTTCTTGTTCCAGTCCATGGAATGCTGAATGTGGGAAAAGGAAAACATAGATAAGGGGAAAAGGGCACTAGCTGGCGCCGTAGTTGTCAAGACGACAAGGCGTCCAAGACGTTGAAGGGTATCAATTTCGCTTAGGTGACAAGATGGCTGTTTAGGCATCATCTAGGTGGTCAAAGTGGTATTTAAGGAAGACTGGGTCGGGAGTTGGTATACATAAAAATATGTATAAATATAAATATAATTATATATTATAATTGAATATGAGTATTTTATCTATGTATATAAGTAAATATGATGTGTGTGTGTGAAAGAGAAGAGAGTTAAAATAGATTTTTATAGAATTTAAGTATATAACACATTTATGATTATAAAATTTATATATGTGTGATATTATAAGTGATAGTGAAATATTGTTATAATATTATTAAATATGGGGCACAAAGTAGCTTGGCATGCTGGTGCCCGGTGGGTGCCGGGTGGCGCATGGGATCAAGGGAGAATGGCACCAACCCATGCCTGGATGCGGGAAATAGAACGGTGTTGAGACCTGGCCCTGGTGCCATGAAGCTGGAGCACCTTTTCTTCAATTTCTTGTAGTCTTGCTGGAGGCAATTTGCGTAGAAGATGGGTGCAACTAGATTGCCTGGAAGAGGCCTCCCTTGTGGAAGTACTGCTGGTGAGAAACGAGCAGCATGCACGGTGAAGAAAGGATATCTGAACAACAGGAACGGTGATGATGCTCATTTTTTGAACAAGAAAACTGACACGGACCTAACTTGCAGTGGTGGTCTAGATGTTTACTGTTGACGGGAGACAGTTCTTGGTGTCTGATGGTTGATAAAGTCCTGAGATCAGAAATCTGTTAGCTGTAAGAAGGCAGATTAGTAGAAATCTGTTGGTTGTATGGAGGCCCTATAATGTATGCAGTACACCTTCCGGTTCAATCATAAGAGCAAGCAGAGGTAAGATCAAAGGGCTGAAAAGAAGAAATTTTGCAGCAATTAATATTTTGTCTTAGCTTTATCAATTAGAAAACATGTGACGGCCAGCACAAAGGGGGACGACATGGCGCGTCCTTCACAGGTAAGACTCTCCGATGATGCTACCTCTTGCTCTTATTAGCTGCTTTGTAGACTAACATCAAGCGCTTCGAAGATCATCTTGGGTTATTAGACCACAACGTTCTCAGAAGAACTTGGCAGATGTCTCTTGGACTTGCTTTCAGGGACCAGGGTGATGAAGGGAGCAAAACACTTCGCCAAATGCCCACGAGGAAATTGAGCTGAAGATTAGGTAACAGAAGATTCTTCTTTTTTTAAAGAACTTGAATGCAGTTCACTGTTTTGAGTTTTTTTTTATCATGGTTAAATCCTTCTAGGAAGCACGAAATTAACTGCATTACTACCCCCCTTCCCTTGAGAACTTTCTCGACACCTGGTACCACTTAATCAGTAGAAACCTGCGAAATTAGTGTTATGAAAAGGAGCAAGACGACAATGTTTATCTGTTCAGTTCACCAATATGAATATTCCTGCTGCTTATTCCTCTACGGTAGGCGGTTCCGACGCCGACGCCGATGCCGATGCCTCCCCCGCCTTCGCCTCCGCTCGGATCGGGTTCGCCGCCGCTTCAACCGTCTCTACCTCTTCTTCCTTTGCTTTCGCCGCTTCATCGGCCTTGGCCTTGGCCTCCCGGAGAGCTTGCACAACGCCGTCGAGGCAGGCATCAACCTCCTCGGCCCCGTAGCGCCTGGTCCTGGGGATCAGCAGCTCTGCCACGTCCGCCGGGCTGACGTCGGCTTGCTCCATCAGCTCCTCGATGTCGTCGAACCTGGGGTGGGAGTCGATGTCCAGGTAGTTCCTGGCGAGCACCTTGAAGGCCTCGAACCTGCAGTAGGAGAGCTCGACGTGCTTGTCCATCCGCCCTCGCCGGATGAGCGCCGGGTCGAGCTTCTCCTTGTGGTTCGTGGTGAACACGATCAGGCGCTCTCCCCCGCACGCCGACCACAGCCCGTCTATGAAGTTGAGCAGTCCCGACAGGGTCACCTTGCTGTCCTCCTTGTCTCCCCTGCCCATGGCGGCGGCCTCTTCCATCTTCTTCTCCTCTTTCGCGCCACCGCCATCTGGATTCCCCCCTTCCTTCTTCTTCCGCTTGCCGGTCAGGTCGAGCGAGCAGTCGATGTCCTCGATGACGATGATGGACTTGCTCGTCGTCTCGATCAGCAGCCTCCGGAGGGAGGAATTGTCCTTCACGGCCGTCAGTTCCAGGTCGTACACGTCGTACTCGAGGAAGTTGGCCATGGCGGCCACCATTGTGGACTTGCCCGTCCCCGGGGGACCGTAAAGAAGGTAGCCGCGCTTCCAGGGCTTGCCAATCCGAGTATAATACTCCTTGCTCTCCTTGAAGGTAAGCAGGTCCTGGATGATCTCGCTCTTCTTCTCGGGGTCCATGGCGAGCGTGTCGAAGGTGGCCGGGTGCTCGAAGGTGACGTGGCTCCACAGGTGCCGGCGGAACTCGGCGTCGCGGTTGGGGCTGTTGGTGTAGAGCTTGCGCTGGCGCCGCCGCACGGTGACGTCGCGCCCCTTCTCCATGACGAGCGGGAGATAAACGTCGCTGGCCAGCTTCTGGTGGCGGCGGTGGAAGGTTAGCCGGTAGTAGCGCTTCTCCTCCGGGTCGGGGTAGAAGGAGAAGCGAGGCGTGGCGCTCGATCTGCTCCGGCTCACCCACCAGAAGGTGACCCCTTCGAAGACGTCCTCGACCTCCTCGTTCTCGTCCATGCTGAGGACGAGCTTTGTGCTTTCCTTGCCCATCTCGGCGCGAAGACGCCGGGCGCCGCCGCCGCAGGTGTCGCCCAGGTAGGACTGGACGGCCGCGAAGGCGTCGCTCCGCTGGAGGCGCTCGCCGACATACTCCGGGAAGGAGATCTGGACGTACGGGTAGACCAGGCGGGTCAGCTTGGCCGCCCACCTTCCCAGATATCGGTCGACGAGGTGCGACGGAACGTACTGGCGGATGGCCATCCACACGAACATGACGCTGGCGAGCGTCGAGCCCAGCCCCCATCTCTCGTCCATCATCATCATCATCGGATCGGATCAGATCTACGCGCTGCCGGTGTCTGGCTCTGGCTCTGGCCGGCCGGCTTCCTCCTCGCTGCAATGCTTTCCTCCTCCGCCTTAACGTGCTACTTACCACCCGTGTCGTGTTTGAATCGATGCTCCTGCCGCGGCCGCGCCGTGTGTCAGAACATTAGGGCGCGCGGTAAGCAAGCTTCCTGGCAAGCTCGGAAGAGGAGAGGGGGAGGAGGTTTCCTCCGCAGCTATCTGCGTCGTGGTTTTCTAGAGACACCGGATGTCAGACTTCTGGCGACCGTGACTCCGCTAGCGCCTAGCGGAGATTTCTTAAAGCGCAAATGCACACTAGGTCCGTTTTGGGGTTACTGCTTTCACGATAGGTCCGTTTTGAAAATCATTTTGTCACTAAGTCCATCTTTTTAGAATACCATTACACCCACTCCATTTTGGATTTGAAAAGTCTATTTTACCCCCCGCACACGTTGAAGAAGATGTTTATGGACTTCCAGGTTCGCCGACGCCATCCGGGAGGCGTGCGGAGGTGACGGCTCTTGCGGAGGTGACGGCTCTTTGTTTGCGCGCGCGTACCAGGAGCGATGTAGCCGTGGGTGCCGGCGACGGTGTGGGTGGAGGAAAGGTCGGCGCCCTTGCCGTCGGCGGCCGCCCGGAGCATCTTCGCCAGGCCGAAGTCGGCGATGCGGGGCATGAGGGTCCCGTCCAGGAGGATGTTGCTGCTCTTGACGTCCCGGTGGAGGATGGGGCGCTGCAGGCCGTGGTGCAGGTACTCCAGGCCCCTGGCGGCGCCGAGGGCCACCTCGTAGCGTGCCTTCCAGTCGAGGCCGCCGCCGCCGCCGCCGCCGAGCTTGTCCCGGCCCTCCCTGCCGTGCAGCCAATCCCACAGGCTCCCATTGGGCAGGTACTCGTAGACCAGCAGGTTCGGAGGTCGCGAGGCGCCGCGAGAAAAGGGGAAACGCGAGGTCGCGACTCGCGAACACCGGGAGAGGCAAAATGGGGATACTGGGACAGTCGCTTGGCAAAACGGACCAAATGATAATACAATGTGTAGTCAACGGATTAAAGGGGATGAAAAAGTGGTCAACGGAGTTTTTGGTAAACCGATTTTCTTAAATGGACCTGATGGTAATTTTCCCTTTCTTAAACGTGGAGACTTGGTCCCAGGAAGACAGCTGGTCAAAGAGTTGTGTAGCTTCCACGGTCTCTCTCTCTCTCTCTCATCGAAGTGTATATTGAGATTTTTAGGGAGCAATACACTCGGTTGTCCACTACGACGTGAGAGCTGATATCTTGTGGAGTCCTGTAATTTTCTTATTAATAGAAGTGATTTGATGATAGATTAAAGTGAGATTTACTGTCAAATTATCATCAAATCATCTCTATTTATGAAAAGTCGGAGGGACTCTTTTAACAACCGAGGGGATCCGATCTCCAACAACATTGATAACTGATATCTAACGGGGTACTTCTATGCAAGAATTCCTAAAAGAAACACAAAAATGATAATCTATTTTCTCTAGCCAAGGTCGACGTTAACCATGAAAATTTCTTTAATCACAAATAGTGCCCAGGGATCAGGCATTGACGCAAGCGATATATGGTCACTTTGGATTGCCAGATTCATGGGGTTGATCACTGTCTGATTGCCACTCCCCCTGCCCACTGGCTGCAGTCCACGGCCCTGAGCTGCTTCCTCTCGGTCGGGAGATGAACGAGGGCTCAATCCCTTGGCGTGCGGCTTCACGTAAGTGGCCGTAACCACTGTGGCACTCCCTAAAAAAGAAAATATTGATTGCCACTAGCTGCCCCCTCTGCTTGCTTCTTAAAGAAATGATACATGGTTGATTTTGATATTGCTGGTGTACATATCAAAATTAAAATATATGCTGCTAAATATCAAAATAAATATCAGTACAAAGAGTCTAATACCTGCTTCTCCAACAACTGAGCCTGAGGTTCTGATATTGGTGGTAGGCATATCAAAATTAAAATTGAATTTTTGGCAACCATCACAGAACAACTTTCATTGCAAGTCTTTACGAAGTGATCCCACCACATATCAAAAGAAATATTAATACAAAGAGTCTTATATATTAAAAAAAAGGGCTGAGCCTGAGGTTTTGATGTTGTCTGATGTGAGTGTATTCCCACATCCTCCAAAACATGAGGCTCGAATCAACCCCTGCTCCATCTCTCTGACAAGATCTCCGTTTTTTTACTTGCACTGTTCCATTTAAGAGCCGGCGATGAGTCACATCTTTTGTTCATATGTGTGGTACATGTCGCCGGTATTGATCTCTTTCTACCAACTATTCTATTGCGGTCCTCATCTGAACTGGGTCGAGAGATGAGCACGTCACCGTATGCCTCGTGGATTTTCTGCTCCTTCCGGCAGCCAAGAGCGCTCGCAGACACCACAGCCGGCCCCCTACCTGCCGCCGACCTTCACCGGCCTGCCGGCGCCGGCTTATTTGAACCACATGGCCGGCCGGCGGCTGTTGTTATAATGGACTGGCGTGCTTAGGTAGACTTTCTTTCTTTCTTTCTTTTTTTTAATAATTAATTTATTCTATATATTTTTTTAGAGTTATAATTGAATGGCATTTATTATTTTATTATAAATTTTATATCAACTGTATGGTTTTAATTTTATAATATTTTGACTTAGGGTCCGTTTGATAATACTTAATCAAGCTCTTAACTCTGATTCGGTCAGTGTTTAAACGTTTGATATTGTTTGATAAAATTGCTGAGTCAATATCTAAATTAAGATCTGAAGTCTTAAAATCGTCTGAGCGGTTCAGATCCATGACCTAGCTTTTTTATATTTAGACGCCGTCTCGCTCTTTGTCCGCGTGGTCACCACTCCAGAGATCGACATCGCTCTCCCTCACGGTCGCTCTTCGTCCAGCCTTCACCGCCGCCCTCGGGCCCCTGCCACACTGCAGCCGCCCTCCCCCGCCGTCCACCACGCTGTAGCCTACCCAGCGCACCGTCCTGTGCCATTTTCCCTAATAACCTTTTTGCCGTTTGCTCCCACTTCATGATACCTTTTACGGCACCGTCCAGCGTTTAGACATTTGATATTGTTTGTGGTATGCAATTTGTTAGGTAAATGAATATTTTTAAAGGTACACAAAGGAGAAATTGTAATACAGGCACCATTGTTGGAATAATTCAAAAAATTGTACTGGTTAAATCCAAAAGAAGATGTATTTTGTTTTGTTTATCTTAGATGTTCCAATTTTTTTTTCTAGAGAATAATATATATTTCATTTTGTTTATCTTGTATGTTTTGTTATATAATATTTATTTTTCTTAAAAAAAGTTATATAATATTTATTTAAAAAAGATTAAGTAGATGATTCGTATTTTTTTATCAAACGACGTATATCACTTATCTCTTAATCAAATTCAACATTTTTTTACCACTTGTTAAGAGATTAGATTAGATGTGAAATTAAGAGCTAAGATTTTTAAAGTAAGTCTAATCAAGCACTACCTTAGTCGGTTTAAGTTCGAATAGATTTGAAACACCTCCAGGCCGCTTGTTCAAACCAAAACTGGCGGGTTTGTTTGTTAAGTTCGGTTTTTTGGTTTGAACAAGCGGCCTGGAGCCAGTTTTGGTTTGAACCACCGTCCAGCATAGGGTTGTTTGTTAAGTTCGGTTTTTTGGTTGTGTTTGTTGAAATTGAAATGGAACTGAACATAACCGGTTTAGTAGGAACTCAGTACATGTCATTTATTTAAAAAATAAACATTAAGTCAAAATGCGATGGTATAAAACTGAAGTAATTTTATGTTTGATATTTTATTTACAGTAGAAAATCGTCTCTCTTTAATATTGTTTTGTATAAGTCTATGATAATGTGTTTTGAAGTTAATATAATATAAAAGTAAGAGTAATACTTAAAATCGTTAGGTTGTAGATAAGTAGTTTAGTTAATCTTGCCTACAAAGTTGTGTTATATTTCTTACGGTGCATACCGATTAGGATCAGATCGACCGCAGCAGATTCCGATATGGATGGATGGATATATATCACTTCAACCCCCGGGATCGTTTCAGATAGATTACTTGCCTTTCTGTCTGAAGCTCGATACTTTTTGATCCCAAGTAGATCGGCCGTCGAAGTTGAACAGAAAAACCTTGTATCATGACTCTCTCCTCCTTTTTATTGGGGTCACGGGGCGCAGCGGTCGCGCACGAAATGGCCGCCCACGTCGGAGGAACTTCTATCGTGACGCATTCGCTGACGTAAGGCACACCTCAGCTCAAATATTTTAATCTAATCCGGACTATTGATTTGTATTATTAAACGACCCGAGTCAAGCTCACATCAATGGTCACGCCGAACTTCTTTTGTTTTATTTGAAGATTAGTTGTTTAATCTTCAGAATCTTTGAATAATCTTCGGAAAAAAGAAAGGTCGCTTCACGTAGGTTGGACGATCAGAGTTTATTCTGATTTTTTTTTTGGTTGGGGGGGGGGGGGGTCAACAGTTTATTCTAAACGCATCAGATAAAGCCCCACCAAAATTCAGTGTAAAATAAATAAAAAAATCCTAACCGGGCAATTCTTGTTTGGTTAAGAAGGACCCATGCCGAGTGCTGTGATGAGTTTGGATTCTGATGTGAACCTACCACTTCCACCCTCGGGATTGTTTCAATAGATTACTTGTGTCGTCTGAAGACCCATATTTTTAGCACTAATCGAGCTTGAACGGAAGAAGTTTTGATCATTAGTCAATATCCCCGTAAGCCACAGCTCAGCTCAAATATTTTATTCTCATTTGGAGTGTTATTTTACATTATTAGGTGACGCGAGTCATGCTCACGTCAACGATCGAGTCTCTTTTTTTTTTTTTTTTGGACAAGTATCACGTGCCATTGTCATATTATTAAATCAAGAAAGGACACATATAAAACATGAGAGGGTAAGACTGAAACTCTTGTATAAGAATTTAAAAAAGAATAAATATAGGACGAAGATAAATATGACTTTAATTTTATTAAAAGTCATCTTCTCCATTGCACTTGAACATAACCACATAATGATTTTTGCACGTGTCTGAGTTTGACAATTATCATAAGATTGAATATCAACATTAAAAAAAGTGTGGATATGGCTCGAGCCGAAGGTCTCACTAGACAGATCGTGTCCATAAATATTATGACTTCGATAAATGGAGCGCCATCATTCTAACACCCAAAACAAAAACAAAAAAAGAAGAAACATTTTAACACACATTATTTAAGCGAAACACTGAAATGAGGACAAAATCACAAAGAACAAAACTTTACGAAGGGAAGAAGATCTCTTAAATGGAAAGGCTACGAAACTTCCACGACGCGACGGTGTGAGGGCTCCGCAGCTACACGCCCTCAACGATCTAGTCTACCTACGTCAAATTAAAAAAGAGGCAGGCTTCCACCATGGTGTGAGGGCTCCGGGCAGAGTTCGGATCACCTCAATTTTTTTGTAGAGGGTGTTTTCGCAGTTTCCAATGAGTGAGGATACTTGGTGTCGTGGAAGACAAAACATCATTGCGCTTTAAAGAGGACTTAAAATAAATGTGACGTCACCCGGTAGCGAGTTAATACAGGGTCGGTAGTGGATTATAAGAGTCTCGGTAGCGAGTTGATAGGGGGTAAGTAATGTGAAATTCTAAAAACGCACGTGCGTTAAGGAGACCCAAGTCCAGACTATGATAAAAGCATGGAATATTTCTCCGGTAGCCAATATGGGATAAAACCCTCCAACACCCCCCTCTCACACAGTCACCACCGTTAGAGCCACGATAGGAATACACGAGACAGGGCCGAAAGAAAATAGGAGCAAATCCACTTGAGGACAGAGCCTACAGCCTGACCAGCTCTGATATCATGTGAAATTCCAAAAATGCACGTGCGCTAAGGAGACCCAGGTCCAGGCTATGATAAAGGCATGGAATATTTCTCCGGTGGCCAATATGAGATAAAACCCTTCAACAAGTAGTGAGTTTTCAAACCCTCCATAGCAGCTTAATAGAGTCTCGGTAACGGGTCTCGGTAGCAGAATCTTGAGAAGTCGAAAGTACATCACGTCGTCTTTAAAGCACACTTATGCTTTATCTTTCGTGGCACCGGGTATGCTTACGTCATTGCGGACTGCGGAAACTCTCTGCACCTGAAAACTGAGGCGATCCAAACTCCTCCGGGCAAGGTTTCTACGGGGGCGAGCGCTCCACGAGGCTTCCGCAGCCGCGCTCAGAATAGGGCTTCCGCCCTCAATGATCAAGTCTAACTACGTCACATTACTTGTATTTGTCAAGAATAAAAAGGGTCACCGTCCTTGAGGAAATCCAAAAGAAAAAAGAGGCAGGTGCCAACGTCACCAAGTTGCGGGTGCACACAGCTTCAAATAATATAATCATGTTACCAGACCCCCCCCAAAAAAAAAAAACTAATCATCTGCTCTCGAATCTTAGGTCGGCTGCCTCCTTCACACCGTCCCTTGCTTCATGATCTCAGGTAGGTTGGACCGTTCAGAGTTTATTCTTAACTAACTCATGAGTTAAAGGCCAACGAAAATTAAATTAAATTTTTTTTTAAATACTCTTAATCAGGTCGGTAATTTTATTTGATGAAAATAAGACTCATGCAGCGACCCCTTGCTGACAAGCTCCCATGAGTTGAAGGTCAAAAAGTGGCACATATATAAATATATATATGAAAAAGATCGCTTGTTTGGCTACAAGAACCGAGGAAGTCCCCGGAGGGAGGATTCAGACCTTTGATAACTAAAAATTTGTTTTTTTTCTGAGCGTCTCGAAAGATGTTTGGTCGCATTCGATCAGTCTCTTCGCATTATTTTGCGCAATTGCATTGTTTGCTTCACTTTCTATTTTTTTTCTTGATCTTGGGAAGCGCTGAGTCCATTGCTTTGTTGGTACTTCTTACAAACCCCAAAATCATGGTGTCGAGGTAAAAGGGCTCAGAAAATATAAGCACTATATCAAGTCTCAAATAGTCAATATGGGATTATCCCCACAATTCTAAGTGACAGTGAGGGGGAGTGGAAATAAGAGAGAAGATAATCAAGTATTATTAAGTATTAAAGATCGATAAGTGTCCGTTCTAATACCATCTTACAAACCCCAAAATCATGGTGTTTAGGTAGAAGGACCCAGGAAATATAAGCACTATATCAAGTCTCAAATAGTCAATATAGGACTATCCCCACAATTCTAACAGTACTGAGTGTTGTTTGGTTGCACCATAAATTGAGTTCTCATTACAAATGTGCATACATATATATACTTGTAATCAACTCTGATAAAACACATATATGATCAATTCAAAGAGGTGAGTTCTTTTGTGACTTGTCATCTCTCACCTTTTTTTTCAGTTATCTATGTCTCCACTCTTTTGTTATCGTCATATAATCTCTTTAGTCACCACGGATTTTATTTTAACTACAATTTTATCATAAAGGTGTTGGTACGTACTGAGTGCTTGGTTCCATGTTAACTTATTAAAAAAATGATATTCGACGATCATTGCAGAAATATAGTTTTACAGAGGATATTCTTATAGAAAAGTAGGAAACGAGACCTTTTTTTTCTTATGATTAAAAATAGAATAACATGATGATGAACATTTGGATTTATTGGGGATTACTCGCCAGATTATATGTAAATCCCAAAGGGGCAGAAAGATCAAGCACTTACGCAAGCTTCTAGCGGTGAGCAACTTGCTCCAAACAATGGTTTGCAATGGCAATGACCTGTGCTATCCTAAGAAGAAGAAGAAGAAGAAGAAGAAGAAGAAGTTGACATCAAGTACAGTTCTGTTGAGTGTCTACAACGGAAGATGTGCGTTCCTATATTTTTCTTATTTAAAATAAGATGTACATGAGCTTCTCCATTTAAAGGTACGCACGTTTCTTATTACATTTAGAAATAACTTTATGTATTTCCTAGTGTTGCAAAAATTAAAAGTTAGGTAACTTTAATACTTATTTCTGGGATAAGGGATTTGTATTATAATTTGGAAAACTCCTTTTTTAGATGTCCATGTTTATGTTCACGCCTATCACGATATCTGATATTAAAATAGAAATGAAACTTCCGCATATCATTATTTATTCTAAATATAGTAAAAAATATGAAATTATCTTTTTTTAAATTTTAATTAAGTTAAACTATGAAAAGATCTAAAAATTGATGTTTTATCATTTATAAGATACACAAAATGTTGAATGCCTTCTATTATACTATTTATGGTCGTTGGACCTCCTGTTATGCATATTTGGTGTTTGGACCTCCTTCTAAGTGCATTTTCTTAATCCGAATGAGAATTAAATTCCCAAAAAAATAGCCGGTATTTTTTCTGTAATCTAAAATATTAGGTTAAAAACATACTCACATCCGTTCACGCGTGCATTTACCGACCATGATAATCTTATCATAGCCCTAGTTAAAATAACAACAGAGTTCGTCAAAATGTGATGATTAAATTAAAGCGTACCGACATATTCTTGTCTCTTCTAGACACTTTTGTATACATGTAAAAAACATACCAAATTTTGACCTAATATCTTCTATTGCTCCCATGTTAGCATTCTAGGGATGGGCTCCTATTGGCTATCACACGTGTGATAATGTGCTTATATATTTATGGTCATTCATCTTCAATAGTATGATTTTGAGGTTTGTAAGATGGTATCACTTTATTTGATATTTGATTATCTTCTCTAAAAATTTTGTTCAATATATTTGGTTAGAGCCTCGAGATCAACTACATGTAGGGCCTCTTGGGTTCCCAACCTTGGTGTTGATGATGGGCTTTCTTCCATCAACTACCTTGTAGCTGATACTACAAAGTAATTCAAAGACGTAGAAATGTAAGATTCAGATTGATGTGCCTTTTTATCTCACCAAACACGGTATGTTTATGCGTCAGCTATCTTATACTAAATTTTAATATATAAGTTATCGCAAAGGAGCATAAAAATTTTGCGACCAGATGTTCTGTTAGTCTTTTCCATATAGAAGCATCTATAACCCATATAATTTTAATTTGACTTAATAAAATGTGTAAAATTTTAATTTTAGTTATCAATGTTCCGTATTTTGGCATCCGCATGACCTTAATTTTTATTCATCAAAAACATGAGATAGGTGGGATCCGAGAGAGAAAAAAAATATGAAAATACGCACCTAGACATTTTTACTGCTGATCAAGAGAAGATTTAAATCCGGTAATAATTTTCTTAGATGTGAGTTTGATTTAAGATCATATTCTATTTCGATCCGAATCTAGCGGTACGTAGTAAGTGTTTGATTAAATTTTATCTCGAAACCTTATTATTATTAACCTGAGACCTATCCATAGATCATGTTAAATCTTTTTACATACATTTATCTCCATATATACATCCGTTAGTCAGGCATCAACTACCCTGTAGCCGATAGTACAGAGTAGTAATTCAAAGATGTAGAAATGTAAGATTCAGATGATGTGTCTTATTGTATTTTCTCTTTTGATCATTCGTGCGCGCTGTAGATCGCCGACCGACGACGGACCACGGTTCAACCTTTGTAATCAGTAATCACTCTGGAAGCTATCTAGAATCTAGAAGTATATATGTATAAAAAATATATATATATTAATATATATGCAAAAAGGATAGATAGATGGAAGATAACGGGCGCATCACATCAAGGTGACTTCATTCAGAGACGTCACTTCACCGCGAGGTTTCCACACCCCGATGAAACGACGCCGCCCCCCTCCTTTTAATAAAAGAATAAATAAATGGAGTGCCGGATCACCTCGGGGGGAGAGATCTCCCGTCGCGGCTCCCACGTCTTAATTTCTTGAAGATCGCGTTTCATTTGATTCAATAAAATATAAAAAATTTTAAATATATCTCTAATTTAATTTTTGAAATACAACTTTTAAAATAGTTGTTTTTAAATTAAAAATTATAATAAATTATTTAAAATTAACTAACTTTTTTTAAGATGTTCTATCGAATATCTCGTTATCTTAATCTTTGATCGATCGAGAGAGGTTGGACATCAATGTGACCCCTCTCTCTCGACCGGTTTGGTGAGACAAGAGATCTCTCTGTCGGTGAGTTCGGGTTCCCCGAAAGTTTAGCGAGCAAGTATCTTCTATTCTATGAAAAAATGAGATTCGCGTGTTTGAATAATGATTTGACCCGTAAAATTTTTCATTGTCACGTGAGTTCTTATTGTTTTGAGAGTATTCTCCCCACTAAACTCTTGAAAAGATCAAATTATTCGTCCGTCAATGAAGATAATCTAGTTGGTGATCGACAATTTTTAGTCCAACAAATGTGTAAAGTGTTCTCCTCTCGTGTTGTGTGTCTCGTGGACGAGTACAAATCATCTAAATTTTTTAGTAGAAAGCACAACTTCTAAGAGATTGTGATTGTTATTTAATGTGAACTAAATGGTCACTTAAATATTCTCTGTGTAACGGTATACTAAATAAGTTGACTTGTCTAACAATCTTGCTCATTAATTGTCTTTCTAGGAAGTCACCTATCGTCGGCCTACTCTCAACAGAACACGTTTAATTTCGAAATTCTTTCAACTCAACTTCCAAAAAATAGTTAATCGGTGTTATTAGTAATCCACTGATTTAATCTCTTAATATATTCACAAATCAGGATATTACAATCTACTATTCTTAAAGACTTTGACGACCTCGTCAAGACCGCACACATCGCATATCACATACTCAAGTGAGTCACACTTGATCTTTCGACTGGATCATGCTCACGAAACGATCGACTAAATCAACTAACCGTACTAATTAGTTATCTTTCCGAAAAATCACCCATTTTCGACCTATTCCGAACAGAGCACATTTAACTTCGGAATTATTTCAACTCAACTTTAAAAAAATGAGTAATCCAGATTGTTAATGATTCTTTGGTTTAACCTCTCAACGTATTCATAAATCAAGATATTAGACTATGATTATTTTTATCGAAAATTAAAATTATATCTCCGGTCGAATAACTGAGGTGATTGCGAATCTCTCATGTTACCGATCAAATAATAAAAGAATTAATAAAATATTATTCTCAGGTGCCTGCATCCTCCGCCTATCCGCCGCGCTCCTCGGACTCGGATAAAGTGCAAGAAAATCCACGTCCCGCTGCCGCGCCGCACCACCACCACCACCAGACCCCACACGCCGCCGCCGCCCGCTCCCTGCGCTCGGCTCCGGCTCCACCTCCGCTCTCGCCCGCGCAGCGGCAGCAGCTGGCCCGGGGGGCTGCGAGGGGGGTGGGCGCACGCCGGTCGCTTCTTCCCTGGAAACTATATAAGCCGAGGAGAGCGACGGCACCAGCCCACAGCAAGAGAATTAGAGAAGCAGAGCACCCCCCCCCCCTCTCTCTCTCTCTCTCTCTCTCGATCACCACCCACATTCGTGCACAATGAGCAACCAAGCACGGGAAGGAGCAGGAGGAGCAGTGGGGCGCCCATGAAGCTCGTCGGCGACTACCTTCGCCGGCAGGCCCTTCTTCTACCGGCTCCTCTTTCTCCTCCACTTCCGGCCTCGCCTTCTTCTGCAGCTTCTTCTCCCCACCGGAGGGCATAATATATATTATATAGCCCTTCCGTCCACCTGGGTCACCCCCTAACTGGGCGGCGGCGGCGGCGGCGGCGCCTGTGCGGGCAGAGAGTGCGCAGGGGAGGAAGAGAGGAGATCGGGAGAGGACCACATGAACGGCCGTCGCGGGCGCCCGCGGGCGCTAACCGGAGGCGTGGTGCTCCTGCTGTCTATCGGGTTGCTGTTGGCGGCGGCGCTGGGGAGAAAGGCCGCAGGAGGAGCCGTCGCCGGATCGGACCACCCCATGGGCGGTGAGCAGTGGAGCTCGAAGCGAAGAGGGAGGTCGACCGTGGCCGCCGGCGTCAAGCTTGGGCTCGTGTACGTGAGCAAGAGGAGGGTTCCCAACGGCCCGGATCCGATTCACAACAGGTACCCACATCCCGGATCTCTCCCGATCGATCTGATCTCTTCTTCCTTTCCATGCATTTTCTTCAATAAATGTATCTGATCTAGCTAATTAGTTAAAGAAAATCTACACTCTATATATATGTGTGTGTATGTGTTTCACAAGGATTAATCCAACACTTTAATGCATGCAGCATCTCATCAATTTCTTAACCTTAGCCGTATGCACATATATATATATAGCTAGTGCTCCTGATCTTTCGTTCATTTGGTGAGATGAGATCACACAAATACGTATACTTTGATATCATTATCCTTCACAAAATTCGATCTTACCAGAACAATGATAAGATCATTAATTTGGCCCTTGGTTCGCCATCCCCCGTACACATATATATATTTCAATTAGCTACTTCTTCCTGTTCTAATCTTTATTCGTGGCAGGGGAGAACAATGGGGCCGGGTAGCAAAAGCCTCTGCTCCATCGTTCTCATGTCATATGCTTCGGAGCTCCCCCCCCCCCTCCCCCTCTCTCTCTGTGGCTGCCTCGTCAATATATTCTCCCCCCATCTTTTTGTGGTCTTCAAAAGAAAAGAAAGAACACCAAAGAAAAGATAAACAAAACCACCCTGTGGTAAAAGAGAATCAAAATGCTGCTAGCTGGCATGAAATAAAATTGAAGGGGGTTTCCAGCTTTGTCATAAGCTTCAGTCCCAGCTTTGCTTTTGCAACCCCCTCCCCCTCTCTCTCGCTCATCCAAAAGCAAAAAACAAAAGAAGGGGGGAGAGGAAAAAGAGAAAGATGGGTCTCCTCACTTTACTTAGCGCACCCATCATCACGTCTACCTTCTAACTGAGATCTTCTTCCAAGCCATCCTTCATTTCATTGCCATGCACGAAGGGAGAAATTAATTGACGTAGAGATGCTAATCAAGATCGTCACTGAACATATGAAGACGGAAGAGCTTACTTGCCGAGAGAGTCGCTGCCGCCGTTCTTCCGTTCCCAGCATCCCTTGCACCAACAGATATACATACATACATATATATATATATGAAGATGATGATTCCGGCTGCGTGGTGTTAAATATTTCAGGAGGGAAGGCAAGTCCGTCCGGCCCTCCGGCAGAGCGTAGCCGGCGGGAGGGCGGGGGGCGGGCCGGGGGGTGCAGGGGGCTCTTATGAATGCTGCGTGGAGGGCGTCGCCGGCGCGCGTCTTCTCTTCTATATGCTTCTCTCTTTGAGACCGGAGTAAAGCAAAGCGCGCGCAGGTGTGGTGTGTGCGCCAAGATCTTGCGACGAAGCTCCCGCTTTGCCAAAGCGATTCGCTTTACGATGGAAGACGCACCCGACCGAGCTTCTCACGGTATGAATCTTGACGATCGAACTCCAAGAAGGGGGAGGGGGGAGGATCTGATCGGAAGCGTGTCTGGTTTTTCTTTTTGATGATTAATTGCGTTGCCGCGCGCCGCAAGCTGGGGGTTGCTAGCTAGAGAAGGAGCATCAATTAAGCTTGTAATTAACTTGCGCGCAGACGAGATCGAACAGGAGCAGAGAGGAACGATGAAAGGAGGAGGGCTGGATTAGATGCCCGAATCATGATGATCTTCCGGCATTCTTCTTCTTCTTCCCTCTCTCTCTCTCTCTCTCTCTCTTCCTCCTCTCTTAGCTCCTTTTTCTTTCTTTATCGTCGTACACGCAAGGCGCGGGCTATACAATGATATCTTATCCGTATGTTTGTTTAAGCGCATGAAGCTGCGCGCGCTGATTACCGTCTGGCCTCCGCGGGCTTCCCATCTATTTATTTATATATATATATATATATATCTCTCTCTTTACCTGGTCGAAAGATACGGAAAGCCGAGAGAAGGAAAGATATTGGAGAAGAAGAAGAGAGAGTACCGCTCGCCGAAGAGAGGGGTCATTCGTTCATTCAAAGACGAAGCAGAGAAACATGCTTAGCGAGCCAGGCGGGCGCTTTTGCTTTTTAGTTTCCTTCTTTTTTGTCTTGGTTGCTTTCGCTTCTTTTCTCGTTAGTGTCATCGTTCTCTCTTTGCTTTTCTCTCTTCTCTTCTTTTCTTTTCTTTTCTTTCCTTTTTCTTTTCTTTCTTTTTTTTTTTTGGTTCCGCTTTTGTTATTATTCCTTCCTCTCGGGCTTCGGGTTGGGGGGGAGAGCGCCGGCGAGGACCCGGCCGGTCCAACGTCTCCGACCTTCTGAGCCTGCGCTGCTGCCGCCGTGGAGGTCTCTGCCGGCCGCCGCCGCCGCTGCCGGAGATCTTCCTGGGTCCGGGTGCCGAGCTGCGGGTATGCAAGCTTCGGTTTGGGTTCTTTTTCCCCTTTTTTTCAAATCAAATAGAAGTTATAGAACGGAAGGAAGTGCTCAAACAATTCGATTTAGTTCTTCTTGGGACCGAAGACAGGTGATATTTTGAGATAAACAATTTTATACACACTAAATACAGGTTATAAATAATTAAAATAAACAATATTTTATCATAACATTTATATGAATATTATTTTTATCAATACTCTTATAACATCAGGTTGAACGTAATTCGACCCATTTGGTTCGGTTTGAATTTTTTTATCGAACCAGTTGAATCAAACCCGGTTCAAACCAGATCATTTGGCGGGTTGAGCCGCTTGATGCACGCTTAACTTCTTTCTGATCTGTGTCCGTGTTTAATACATTGTGAATTCACACGAAGTTGAGTTTACGATGGAGAGTTTTTTTTCCCCACCGTATGGTATGATCTCCTTGAATGTATTTACGTTTTATATATGGACAAGCTTTGATGGTACTAATTTGATTGTCAGACTGACTAATTTGATTGTTTCTCATATCTTTTTTACAAAGTAAACAAAAAAAACTCTTGTTTAAAATCCTAAAAAGAGTATTGTTTTTAGACACTCAAATTCGAAGAAACGAATTTGCAAAAAGAAAAGAAAAAGAGAGAAATCTAGACAATATGAGTCCTTGTATATTTGTGTGCAACGAAGGGTCAAGATCTCCTGATCTCTCTGCAACTCTGTATTGTGGGAGATATAGTTTAATAGGGTGTTTGGTTGTATGTTTATGAAAAGTTTTATTTTAATTTTTAAAAATTATAATAAAATTTATTAAAAGAAATATTTAACAACTATGACAATTTTATATTTTCAAAGTAATTTTCTTCTTAAACAAAAAAAAGATCTCATCTCTTTCTTTTTTTCTTGTGATTCTTACTCTATTTGATCATGAATAGTGGTTACTTTTTTTTGTTATCGCATCCCTCTAAATATAATAATTTCATGTCATTCATTTTTTATTTTAATATAATTTTTTATCAAAAAAATATATGAAAAATTGTCGTGCAACTAAACCCCCGTAATTCATGCCACTTGCGAGCTCCGTACTCAATGCAACCGCGCCTCCGACGCCAGCACCACCGCCTCCGCCGCCTCTCCTCAGCTGCTGTTCTTCCCCGTCCCTCGGCCCCAGCTGCCCTCCCCTTCTCTTACATCTGCACCCTCGCCGACTCCGAGACATTCAGATGGAATTCCTTCATCAAAGACCTTGCCGGCTGTGTCACCGGCTCCCGTACCTCTGCGGCGCCTCCGCTCCTTCTCTACAAGCAGTTCCTCCTTGCCGGCGGCCGACCGGACGGCCACACGTACTTCTATCTGATTAGAGCAGCGGCGACTGCAGCGGCCTTTTGTTCGACGTCCCCCTCGGACCCGCAGCAGCTACACGCGCATGTGCTGAAGAATGGGTTCGGTTTCAACGAGTTTGTGGCTACCGGCCTTGTTAGGTTCTACGCAGTTGTTAAACTACTTGGTTCTGCCTTCAAGTTGTTCGAGGAAATACCCCAACCGGGATTAGTTTCTCGGACGGCCATAATCCGTTCGTTTGCAACGTCGAGTTGTCCCAAGATGGCTCTAGGACTCTTTCTTGAGATGAGATCTGTGGGATTGGTGCCGGACTCGGTGGCAGTGTCCATCATCCTATCGGCATGCGGCCAGATGGGAAATTATGCTATGGCGATGGCAATACATTGTCTCGCTCAAAAGGCTGGAGTGGAGCTTGACGCATTTGTGAGAACTGAGTTGATTGGGGCTTATGGCGGGTTTGGAGCCTTGGATCTTGCTCGTCAGGTGTTTGATGAGATGGCCATCGGAAACTTGGTGGTCTGTAATGCAATGATTCACCAATATGTGATGTTCAATCAGGTGGATATTGCTTTTCGGTTGTTCATGAACATGGACTTCAGAGATGTTATATCCTGGAACACGATGATGTTCGCCATTTCTCGGGCAGGCCGGCATATGGAGGCAATGCAACTATTCTATGAGATGGAACTATCGGGCTTGAAGCCTAATAGGCTGACCTTGTGCACTGTTCTTGCTGCTTGCGCCAATTCAGGTGCACTGGAGACCGGCATGTGGATTCAAGCCTACATAGATAAATGGCAGTTTAATGTGGATGGTTCTCTAGATGCCAGTCTAATTGACATGTATGCCAAGTGTGGGAGCATTGTGAAAGCTATCCAAGTGTTCAGCAAAATTCCGCGGAGATATGATCTGTACTCCTGGACTTCTGCCATATGTGGGCTTGCAATGCATGGACGAGCTAGCCATGCAATTCGCCTGTTTTACAGGATGCAAGAATTAGGTATTAGTCCAGATGAGATCACATTCGTAGGAATTCTGAATGCTTGTGCACATGCTGGCCTTCTGCGTGAAGGATTCTACATTTTCCAGTTGATGCAGGCTGATTATTGTATAACACCGAAGATTGAGCATTATGGCTGCATGATTGACCTACTAGGGCGCACAGGATGCTTAGAAGAGGCATACGGTTTAGCCATAATGATGCCAATGAAACCCAACGTAGTTATATGGGGGACATTGCTTGGTGCTTGTAGAGTGCACAATAATGTACATATGGGAATTGCTGCAGCTGAGAAACTGATTGAATTGGATCCATCTGATCCATGGGCTCGCGTGATGCTATGTAACCTGTATGCAGATGTCTCCATGTGGGATGGAGTCATGAGGCTAAGGAAAGAGGTAAAAGATGTTGGGACGAAGAAAACACCTGGATGCAGCTCAATCGAGTTGAATGGCAAGGTCTACGAGTTTCTTGCAGGTGATAGTTTGCACCCACAACATGACAAGATAAAATCTCTATCGAGGATGATTGAGACTCAAATAAAAGCAAGTTATATATCTAATTTCCCTCAGGTCTGCTCAGGATACATCACAAACTTATTGTGAATGATATCCATTGTAGAAGCAGACCTCTGATTATTAATTTTATGAAGACAAGATGAAGATAATTTGTGCAGAATCATTACTAAGCAGTGGATATATTGTCCACTGGAAGAGCTTGTACTTGCTGATCTAATCAGAAACAAAAGCGAAAGGTACGATACTTTTCTCTTCTCATTTCCTTATCCATTTCTCTCAATAGATAAATGGAGCTAAATTATTCCCAACGGTTGTTTTAAGAGGACTTGAAGTAGTTTTTAATGCGTATAGGGGTATAGTTTTTCTTGATTTCTGCAGAAACGAGATAATTCCATGCAGCAGTTAATGGGTATCAGATAGTTTGCTTCTTTTGCCTTGCATTGTTTTTTACTTTTTTGATTAGTTTTATTCTTCTGGCTGCACTTCAAGCTTGTTTCATCTGCTGGCTTTCCTCTTGTTCCTGCATTTTCTTAGCTAGTTCCTAATATGAGACACAAGCATATGTAGTGGTGGAAGAATCAAGTGATTATATATAGATATCATCTGCTGGTTTTTCTTTTGTTCCTGCATTTCCTCAGCTAGTTCCTAAAATGAGACACAAGCATATATACTGGTGGAGGAATCAAATGACGATTATATAGGTACGTGCAGTTACTGGCTTCAAGGATGGGGTTGTATGTTATTGTAGTCTGTATATGTACGTTTGTCTACTTCATAATGAGGCATTTAGAGCTTGGAAATATTGCGGTGCGAGACAAGAGTGAAGTATCCGCCATCTATATGTGAACAACCGGCTGACATGAGTCACTCAACAGCTAACATATACTTGATCGGACCTAATTAGCATGAACCGAACCGGAGTCTGTGAACAAGGCCAAACTGGATCGAACCCTGTTTTACCGGTCGGACCTGCTGGCTGAGCAGCTGGCCGGCTGGACCGGGTGGAGCTTGAACCAAGGGATGATGCCTGGGTGCTAGATAAGTTACATGGGTCATGAATGGTCAATTTTCTTAGGTGGATGCCAGTTCTTCCTGTTACAACATCTCTTCGGTGGCTTCAGTTCTCTCCGGTTGAAGCTTAAATTGAAATATTTTTGACTTTTTGTCAAAAGTCGAGCTAAAATATTGAGTTTCCTTCCCATTAGAGTTTTTACGTTTAGGTTCAGTTTCACCTCGTTAGTATGAAATACGGGAGCTTGGTTTAGTTAGCTTCTTGTAGAAATAAATCATTTTTATACAGAAAATGACCAAATTGTTTCTCTTGTATTCGATGATGTCCACGTGTGCATCATTGATACCTGCTACAGATACCTAGTCATAGCGGTCGGTCCCTCCGGAAACAAATATTTGAGCGGCAAACTTTATTTTGTTATTCTGTGCGCAAGAATTTTAATCACAAGTTGTTTATGATGAAACATGTCGATAACGATTATTATTTTCTTATTTTATTTGCAAAGTGAAAATATAGTCAAATAAGAATTTTGGTCCCTTTTTCATGACTTGGATTATTGTCTTCTAACATAGATGAAGGGGGAAAATATAATTAAAATCTATTTCCGTTGGTAATTAATAAATTAAAAAAATAAACAAGTAGCACGGGAAAGATAAATGCGCACGAATTTCGTAGCCGTTGGATCCCTCCTCCCTCCACAGCTCCATCCATGGGGGCGACTGCCCCTCATCCTCGCAGCTCCTCGCCGTCCAATGGGTGAGATCCAGCTAGTCTCCCCAGAGGCGTGAGTCGGTAGTCGAGAGACGAAATCCGGAGAGGTGAGGTTGGATGGCGACGATGGCTTCCTCTCCGACGGCTCTGCTGGCGTGCTCGCTTCCGACTAAGGCATCGTCTTCTTCCCCGCAGTCGTCCTCATCCATCTACTATTCCCCCCTAGCCTCCGGCAGCTCCGCCTTCTTCAGCACCTCTGGCGGTGTGAGGCGGCTGTGGGAACCCAGGAGGGTGATTTGCTTGGTGTCGAGGAGAGTCGGAGGTAGAGGGCGTACAGCCTCGCCCCCTTCCTCCTCTGGTGCCCTTGGTTGTCGCTGCCTCTTCGGGCTCGGGGTTCCCGAGCTCGTAGTCATCGCCGGTGTGGCTGCGCTGGTGTTTGGACCCAAGAAACTGCCGGAGATAGGGAAGAGCATCGGGAAGACAGTGAAGAGCTTTCAGCAGGTCTGCTTTTTTTGTTTTTTGTTTTCATCCTTAATGCTTGTTGCGCTGATAGCTTCTCTTCCCTTACGTCGGGAGACGTTGGGTCTTCCGATTCATTTAAGTTATTTTGTTCATTCCGCACTCGGTTGAAATTTCCTTTTAGTTTCTATCCTGTGATCAGCTCATCATCGTCAACACTAACATCAGTGGCAATAACTTTGTCGCATCAGTGTAGGGTTAAAGGATTTGGCGAAATTTCCGGACAGGATGCCTGCCCGAGAAAACCACTACAAAGTGGTCAGGCAATCTGAACAGAAAAGGTGTTTGCTGGGAATTTTATAAACCAGGTTGACAGATAGAAAAATCTCCCCATAGTCGTCCAAACTGATGTGTTTGGAAAGCACCTCTAATTGGGTGTTTGGCTGTGATAGAAGCTTAATGTATTTTTTGATAAAATACTAGTGGAAACCATTGGATAGCAAAAAAAATGCTCGTACCAGTGCTTTCTTTTCCTATGAAGGGTCTTTATTTCAAGATATATTTCAATACTTAATGTTAAATAGCTTTTGGCAATTTTATTGCAAATATTACACTGCACCGTACCTCCTCCCTAGGACATATTTTTGGAAAACAAGCATTCTTTTTTTTTCCTACACTGAAACATTGACTAACGTGCCTACAGTTGTTCCAAGTTGTGTCTTGATTAAAATTTTCTTCCAGAGAAAACGGATCCATTTGAGTAAGGAGTTCTTTCATAAACTTTTATTCTCTCTGTCTATTCTACGGGTGTTCTTGGTTCAGCTCGTTTCTGTTTTGAGCCTCTATAAAGTGATCGTATATGCTAAATTGCTCCCTGGACCTGATATACCCGGGTCATCGGATCCAAACCTCTAAGCTTGTACCAGGTTTGAGTGGACCCAGTAAGAGCTCCTGGGTGGGGAAGGAACAGCATCATGGTAACTGCCTTAGGCAAGAATCACTGGAATTAGATCGGAATCCGTTGATTCAGGCCGAATCAAGGATTGTCATCTTGCATCTTGGTTTCGTCTCAAGGTGATTGGAGAGAGAGAAATTTCAGAAAAATCTCTGGAGATTGGATCCCGGTATGTTAGTCTAAAATGACATAAATCCCTTCAAAAGGGGATATAAGACTTAAGAATCAAGACTAGACAATTTGACTGGAGGAATCAATACTAACATAGGATGGATAATCAATATTAATAGGAGATACATCAATAGGTTCTAGCATAGATCTAGGTTATTTTAGCAATATCAAGAGAAGAGATTCCTTTCAAAATTGAGAGATTGTGTGACAATTTTAAATCCCTTTCACATATATAATTATATAGAAATATTAATTTATAAATATGGTAAAAATGAGTCAACAACCCCTAGATAAAACTTTGGATAGATAAGGTTGTTAACAAGTGAAAACTTCATATAATCATATAATTGAATTAATAATAGAAAAAAAGGAATGAAAGGTAATATGAATGATGAAGACAAATTGCATTAGTATGGAGTTTTAAAGTTAAAGGTATCAACATATGGTTAAAATAAAAGATAGCAGGTATTTATATAGATCTCATTAGAACTGTCCAGCACTTATCTTCTTGTCCCAACGCCATTTTGCTTCGTAAAGGGGGGGAAGGAGAAAGAGGGTGCTCGAATGGGAAGTTGCTGGTGGTGATAAGTTATTTTAAAATATTTGGATTTTAGAGTCAATATACTTTTTACATTCTTAATTGATGGAAATTATAATTTTATGTTATATTCACATGCTTGGAATAATTTTCTAACGCTACCCATTGCCACCTATAAAGGGGGAAGCATAACTTTCCTGTACCTAAGATACAGGATGTTAGTTATAGAATTATGATTCACTATTATTTTATTTGAATATTTGGGGGGGGGGTCCAAAACCCAAGGTTCTGTTTCTCTACTCTTCTTCTGTTTAAATCTTCACTTGGTATGTATGGTTGACCCTTCTCTTTGACAGCTCATTCATGCTACTAGGGTTTCAGATGTTTTGGGTATATACTGTGAAGATTTAGCACTAAGTGGGCCTACCTTGCCTGAATAAATGATCACAGCTTTCTTATTGGAGGATTGGTAGTCGCTTGGTATTCATATGAAAATACATCTGAAAGCCTAAATGATGATTTAGGTAATAGAACTTTATTGGTTTAGAATGTTCCTATTTGAGGTTAACCTTGTTCCTATGGTCGTTACTATGGGATTAATTGGGAATGATGAATCTTTGAATATTCACACACCGCTGAAAAGCTTAAAAGGACAATGAAAACAAGAAACGGCATGATCTTTTTACCTATCTAAAAGAATTTATTGGTTGAGCTCGGATGCTACGTAGGACTCTCAGACTGCATAAATCTTTCAAGTGAATGGCTTTGGCCTTGTATATCACTAATTGTAACATTTACTATAGGTTTACTTGGGAATTATTTTCTGATTAAAAGCATGCTTATCAGGGATGGTTTTGTGGATGGAATAGCCTTTTGTTTGGGGTTTGTTTGTTATGTACGCTCCGAATGATTGCTTTTGGATGAAAGGTAGCAGGTCAGTGTCATGACTGTAGCTGATCAACTGTCCGATGCCATATAGTAGTGGACAAGTGAATGCCTTACTGTTTCCCCACCTGATTAAGCATGTGTTTTATCACATCAGTTTAGTGAATAATCATGAGTCATGACTGTTACTGTTAAAGAATTATACTATGCTTTTTTGTCTCCTTATTTCTACTTTTTAAGTAAAAACTTCCCTGATGATTTGCACAAGCATTATCTTGGCCGTTCATACTGCTTTATGGAACAAAGCAGGCGCTGGACCATCACCATGCAATCCCTTTATAATATTTTCGTTGTTAAAATGAATAGTTCGTAGTAGTATTTTTTTATATGTTAGAACGAAACATCTGAAATTGGATGGTATCGATTAATCGTGTGAATTCTATAGGCTGCAAAGGAGTTCGAAACAGAGTTGAAAAAAGAACCCGAGGAGAATGTTGAGTCAACTGCAGCTGTAAAGCCTGTTGCCGGTGAAGATGAGAAAAAGCTTGAAGCTTCGGGGACAAAAGATAGTATGTGATGCCTAGTTTTGTCTTCTGTGTGGAAAGTCTTTTAGCTAATGGCTTTGATTCGGTAGATTATCAATTGCTTGTAACCATGTGACTTGTAGAGATGGAATGCCCTCTGCTTGATTCCATGCTTAAATACCCAGGGAATTCCGTTTCCCTCGAGTGTTGAAAGTTGAATGTTGATTAATTATCGGTGACGCTGTTACTGCCTTTTTTATATAATCATAATTTTCTGCTGTGGCTTTCAAGATGATGCCATTCTAACATGTATAAACTATATAAAGTTGTTGCAAGCTCGTCTGGAAAGTTGCAAGCTCATCTCCTGTATGTTGATTAACTTATTCCTTCCGAGTTAAAATGCTTCGAACTTGTGCAAAGATGGAATTGGATCGTCAATAAATCAAGGAAGAACATGGTTTGCCTTTTTAATGAGTCCGGTTATAGGAACAGCTTTAATTCATGTAGCTCGTTACCCTAGGAAGTGTTATTAAGCCTGAGTAGTTACAGATGAAGACTTTCGTTTTACAAACTTAGGATTAATAACGTGCTTGGATATGATAAATCTCTTAGACATTTCTTTTCCAAGTTTGTGATATGTTGTTGTAGGGTAGCACATATTATAATTTTAAAATAATTAGATTTCTTGTCTCGGAAAAGAGATGCGAAGTCAAAAATTTTACACGGAGTTGTTTGTTGGTATATCATGTCAAAATTCTTTAACTTTTGAGTAAACATGGTATTTCTGAGCTCATAAAAATTTAAAATAGAAACAACTTTACATGAAACTATGATCTCTTACCATCCTGGATGTTCCAACTGCAAAAGTAAAAAGAAAAAAGAAATCATATCCCAGACATATGAAATCCATTTGAAGGTATTTTGGGTACTTAATGAATAAAATTTCCCCAAAGGCAACTTTGAAGATCGTAAGGAAAGAACTTTTGAGGGTTGTCCTGCACTAAAAGGACCGTAAGATATAAATCAGAAAAACCACAAATGAAAGTGTATTAAGATATCCATGTCGAGTAGAAGGATATAAATTAAAAAAAAAATCCTCGCATCGATGTGGATTGATAGCAGTTTAAGTGATCATACAGGGATCAAAGTCAATGGGGGGTGTTTGGTGGTATGATAAATAAAGTTTTTGATTTTAAAAAGACGTGTTATTTTAAAGCATATTTTCTTTTTGGACAGAAAGGGTGAAACTTTCCTTTTTATCTTGTTGTCTCACTTTTTTTCCACACTCACTCTTTTTGTTATTCTAACTACACAAACACAACAATTTTATGTCATTAGTTTATGGTTCATGTTAACACTAATTGTTTATCACAAAAAAATATAAAAAATCAATATGCAACCAGATATCCTATACAAATTAAAAACACCTATACCTTACGCACGCGTTTACTACTGTTAAGTTGGCTGAAATCATACCAAAAGAATTCATCAAATAATCTTAATCTCTCTACTTTAAAACTATAAACTTTATGATGATGAATAATTGCTAAAATTTATTTCTTGATGTTTTTCCAAAAAGAGAAAATAAGAGATGCATTTATCTCTCTCCTCTTTAAAAATTCAATAAGGAAAAAGCCTTCGGTGTTTCGATGATGTGAGCGATGTGAGTGCCAGGTAAATGCTTCATTAAATAAAACTAACTAGAGTTAGATAAATAATAAATTATCAGGCCATCGCATCCAGCACTTCACCGGGCACCGTGTCAACGTTGACTACATTAACCAATCGCAGAAGTGCGAGAAAAATGGCAGAAAGAGAGAGAGAGGGAGATTCAGAATTTGGCGTCCGGCGAACGCGTCTCGGCAGCATCGATCCTTCCCGAGTCCTACCACCACCCCTTCACGAGCTTCTGCTGCCCCGCCGATCCTTACTACAACAACATCTGACGAGCGTTTCCCGACGACGCCTGTTTCTCCCCCCTCCCAGCAAGTCAACCGGCGGCGGCGATCTCCGCTCGGCTCCGGCCCCGGGTTTCCGATGGCAAACCTGAACTGCTTCGCATCCTTCGGGGACGACGATCAGAACCCCGTGAGGGAAGTCGTCGGCGGCGCCCTCCAAGACAAGGTGGGCGCGTTGTTCTCGCTCCTGTGGGATGCGTCGCTCGGCGGGGTGACCAACCTCCTCCTGCTGCACCGGAACGCTCGCAGGCTTGACGAGGAGATGACCCGCCTGGAAGAGCTCAGAGACGATCTGCGCGGGAGGGCACTCTCCGAGGCCGCCGTCCAGTCCCAGGCGGAAATCACGCGTCAGGTCGGCGGGTGGCTCGGCCGGGTGGCGGATCTCCGCTCGAAAGTCGAGCAGTTCCAGGCCGATCTGGAGCGGCAGTCCATCTGCATCGCCGGGCTGCGCCTTGCATTCGGCGCCGCCGACAACCTCAGGAGGGCGCAGGCGCTGGCGAGGCAGGGGCTCGGCTTCGGCAGCGTCACCGGCGCCGCCGAGCCCGGCGCCGACGCCCTTTTCGCGGAGATGGACGAGCTGACCGTCCTGAGGAACGACCTGATGAGAAGGGTGGAAGCGGAGGAGGCGGCCGACCCGCAGGCGCGGCGCACCAACCTGGTGGAGTCGTGGGTGAGGAACGTGGACGTCCTCCTCTGGTCTTCCGACGCGCCGCCGCCGCCGTCTCGGACGACTGCGGCCGTCGTCGAGATTCTGGCGCGGGTCCGTAATCTGAAGGCCCGGGGCGACGCCCTGCAGTTGGGCGCGGCCGTGGTGAGCCAGCTGCCCCCCGACAAGGTCCAAGAGGTTCCGAGCATCCCGAGCTCCGCCGTGGTCGGCGGGGAGGCGGCGCTGTCGGAGGTCCGCCGCCATCTGGAGGAAGAGAGCACCGGGATCATCGGCGTCTACGGCATGGGGGGAGTCGGGAAGACGACTCTCGTGAGGAGGGTCAACAACGAGCTGCTGCGGCCGGAGGCGAGAGACATGTTCGACGTGGTGGCTCTGGTCACGGTGTCGAGGCGCCCCAACATCCTGAGCCTGCAGTATGGCATCGGCAAGCGGATGGGTCTCTCCTTCTCCACAGACTTCTCCGGCGCCCATTCAACTCGGCGAGAAGGCGACCAGGCCAGGGTCCTGTTCAAGGCGCTGTCTCGGAAGAGGTTCCTGCTCCTGTTGGACGACGTGTGGAAGAAGCTCGACCTGGGGGCCGTCGGGATTCCGCACCCGGGGGGTCGGAAGAAGAACTGCAAGATTGTGTTCACGACGCGCTCCGCGGAGGTCTGCGACGACATGGACGCCGACAGGAGGGTGCCGGTGGAGCCGCTGGACGAGGCCCACTCGTGGAGGCTCTTCTGCAGCAAGATGGGCGCGAACGAGGCCATGGACGACGAGCCGTCGGTGCGGCGGCTGGCGAGGGAGGTGGTCAGGAGGTGCGGGGGTCTGCCTCTGGCCCTGGTCACCGTGGGACGAGCCATGGCCGGCAGGAAGCTCCCCGGCGAGTGGAAGCATGCGATTCAGTCGCTGGACGACTCGGCGACGGAGCTGCGGGGCATGGAATCCGTTCTCTCGTCCCTCAAGTTCAGCTTCGACGAACTGGAGAACGACACGCTGCGGAGCTGCCTCCTCTACTGCGCGCTGTTCCACAATGAAGTGCCGAGGAATCGACTGGTGGAGTACTGGATTGGAGAAGGGCTGCTCGACGGCGACGGCGACATCAACCGTGCCCGGAACAAGGGGCACTTCGTCATCAGTCGCCTGCGGGACGCGTGCTTGCTGGAGCCCAGGGAGGTGCTGATATGGGGGGAGGCGGTGGGGCTGCACGACGCCGTGCTCGACATGGCCCTCTGGCTCACCGGCGACCGGTTCGGCGACTCCAACCACGTCTTCCTGGCGCTGGCGGGCAGATGCGAGGTTCCTCCGACCCGATACTGGGAAGGTGCGAGGAGGATCTCTTTGGTGGAGAACACGACACAAGTCGACTTCGCCGCTCCTCCCAACTGCCCCAACTTGTCCACGCTGCTGCTGAGCTCGAGCAGCTTCGGACGATCGGCCACCGGTGGTTTCTTCAGCTTCATGCCTCTGCTGAGGGTCCTCGCCCTGTCGACCACCGACATCAGAGACGTTCCCGGCGAGATTGGCTTGCTGGTTCAGCTGCGGTTCCTCGACCTGTCGACCACCAGAATCAGGGCTTTGCCCGAGGAGCTGGGCAAGCTGACCAGGTTGAGGCAGCTCTTCTTGGCCTTCACCTTTGAGCTCAGGAGAATCCCTCGAGAGGCCATCGCGGGGCTTACAAGTCTGCAGCAGCTGGACATGTACGAGAGCGATTATCAGTGGGATGGTGACGCCGAGGAGAGCAGCGAGCAGCAGCAGCTGCTGGGGTTGAGGGACTTGGAGCGGCTGCCTCGGCTACGTAACCTGAGCCTCACGCTCTTCTGGGATCGCAGCTCCAGGCAAGTGTTCGCCGGCTCATGTTTGCTCTTGGAAAGCACCACGCACCTCGCCATCCGGCTGAGCCAAGGCTTCGACGCCGCCAAGTCACGGCTGGTGCAGATCAGGCACCTCTTTCTAGCCGACGAGGAAGGCGGCTGCGCTCCGGGCCTGCAGCTCGGCCCCGGCGATCTCCCGAGTCTCCTGAACCTGATACTGCTAGGCTTCAACTACTCGCCCATCAGCGTCCGACTGGGTCCGGGAGGTGATCTGCCACTCCGGAGCCTGCAAGCGCTGAGAGTTGACCAGTGCAATCTGGTTGAGGACCTGACATGGGCTGGGCAGCTGCCCTGCCTCAGGGAACTGGAGGTGAATCGCTGTGATTCGATGGGGGAGCTGCTGAGGGTAGCAGGTGAAGGGGAAGATGAAGGGTACGACACCGTTTCTTTCCCCAGGCTCAGGAGTATGATCCTGAACGAATTGAGGAGCTTGAGTTGCATCAGCAAGAGAATGCTGCTACTCCCGCTGCTGGAAGAGCTCAAGGTGCATGGTTGTCCGGAGCTGAAGAGGTTACCCCTGGGGCACCAAAGTGTACCGAAGATAGCGAAGATCTCCGGCGAGCAGGAGTGGTGGGACGGGCTGACATGGGATGCCCAGATCGGGGAAGGCAGCAGCGCCGTTTCCAGGTTCCTTCCTTACCTGGAAATCATGGTCCCTCCTGCAGAGGAGGGCGGCGCTGAATGGGAAGCTGGTGAGGATGTGGAGCCAGAGAGGGAAGATCTTGACCTTCTGCGTGACCTTCTGGATGAGGATGAGCTAGATTGGGATGACAGTCAAGACGAGGACGAGGAGGACGATGAGGATGATCCGATAGACGATCCGATGGACGAGGACATGGACGAGGACACCTGATGCTAGCTAGACAATTGGGAAAACATGGAGGGGCCTGGCACAGTTGGGCTACTCTGTTTGTTCCGGTTGGTATTTGTATCCACTGGAGTACCATTTCCATCATTTAACACCATGTAAGCGCTTTGAAATATCCCACTTTCAAAGAATACATAGGCTTCTAAGTCTGCAAGTTTGATCTTCACAACCATTAAAGAGGTTTAACAACAACCTAATGACCGACAGAATCAATTAAAATCAGCTCCAGCAAGCTTTGAAACCAGTCCATGTCAACAAAAGGGGGCTTCCGTGGACCCTTGTTGGGTACATTATTCAAGAAGGATATCTGGCTGCCAAGACTAAAAGTTCTCAGCGTCGTCATTCCCCATCTCCAAGAATTCCAGTAGTAAGCAAAAGAAGAAGACACGCCTTAACACGGGAAGATCAGGCCAACCATGATAAACATTTCGTTTGAGGGGACTGATTGAAGAAGAATACAACTCTTCGATAACAAAAAAAAAAGTCACTAGAAAATGTAACAAAAGAGAATAAAGAAAAGAAAACACTACTTACAAACAGTTTTCCTTCATGTGAATACAGATACCATTCTATCCAAGGTTGGTAGTTTTTTACAGAATAGACAACATCAATTCACTTCTGGGAAAAGCTCCGAATGTCAGGTGTTCAAAGGTTGGACTGCATCCGTAGTTTGAGTGAAGAAATGAGAGGAAGTCTGATCGACAATCATACTACCTGCATGTTAGCGGCCCTAAGCTTCCTATCAAATTTTTGGGTACAAACACTTGAAGCAGTAAGTCCATGCTGTTTCAGTTTTTCTAAATGGAATATTCATCAAATAATTCATGCCATTTAATTCATGGTCGTCTCTCCTAATCAAACCGTAGAGCTTAAGAATCATGTTTTTCCTCCTTAAATTTCTCAGTAAAAGGCTGCTAATGATGATTTTACCTTGAACTTGGTAGAGAAAAGGTGCAGTGTATTAAAGAAGATATAAATCAAGATTTTCCCTCAGAAATCCATTAACCACCTAGATATTTATATGCCAGAAACCCTCCAAAAGCATTTTTACGTGCCAGAAAACCACTAAGGTTTGACTGCCTGGCTTCAAGTGCCTCCCATATAATCAATCACCGCCAAGAGTTTCTTGGTAACCAATACTTGATTATCAAGTTCAAGAAAACAATAACCCGGATGATGATAGGTGTTCAGCACACAATCTAAATGATCAAAGAATCAAGATTCTGCACGTAAAAATGCATTTGGAGGTAGAACAAAAGGACATGATGAACAACAGTAATATGGGAACCACACTTTGTGTTCTAAGACAGGAAAACGGTTGATTTAACTTGCCATCTTCTCCAACGGGGGCCTAAATCTTGTTTTCTCGGTATATGGTTATATGGAAACATTTGATATCATTTGACCAAACACTAAGAACATTCTTCTATGTAATTTTATAAAAATAAAATGAACTTTTTTGCAGTGAATAAACTGAAATTTTTTACTTCTAATTGAATTAACAAATTCGCATTGAAGGAAATGCAAATATTTCTGCCAGAAGGGTTATAATCCCCAGAGTGATGGCACCTAAGTCAAGAGGAAGGCCTTAAAAGTACGAGTAATTTTTCCATGAGGATCTAAATCTCCACTAGAGACTGAACAACGCAAAATATTGTTCTCAATTTCTGCTGTCAAACTCCAATTCATGGAGCAGATAGTTAGACCATTTTAGCTAAAAACTGGGAATTGACATGGAAGAGTCTCAAGTAAAGTTTTCAACAAGGACAATTGCAGAAAAGAAGTGAAATCAGAACTCTGCATTTGTGTATACATACCTTATTTACAGAATCAACAGTGTGATACCAATAGGACAATGGATGAAACTTGATGCCAATTAGCCACAATAAAAATCAATGCACTACAGCTTACCAACTCCAGGATCCACGAATGTAAATCCCAGACTATAAAAATAGGCCAAGGAGAACACGTCATGATGCTGGTAGGAAAGCATACTATCAGCATACCTGATACAGACTTTCAATTACTTAACCAAATGAGAGTGGTTATTTTCCTCTCATGGAGCTAGGAAACATGTTGTTTTTCTCTGCCTGCACCATTAATCCTTGAATTTTATCTTTTGCATCATGCAACTTCTCCCTTTCAAGTGCTTCCAATAATATATTGAAGGTATGGTGTCTGGGGAGGAAACCCTTGAGTAACATTTTCTCAAAAAACAGGCATGAATATTGTAGTTTTCCATTGAGGCACAGCCTTTGCACCAAAAGAGTATATGTTCCAACATCAAGGCTGATGTTTTTTTTGTACATGTCATCCAATAAAAAGTGAAGGATCCTCATTTGTTTTCTTCTACAACAATATTTCAGTAAGGGAACATATGTTTTGATGTCGGGTTCACAAGAAGCTTTTTCCATTTCTAATAGCAATCCAAGTGCATTTTCTTCCTGACAGTGAAGACATGCAGCAGAAATCAGGGTATTATAGGTGGTAAGATTAGGTGGACATCCATTTCTATTCATCTCCAGGTATATAACATTGGCATCTCGCAGCCTTCCAGCCCTACCAAGTATATAAATCAAAGAATTATAAAATGATGTATCTGGGGCACAACCATTATCTTTCATCTTGTCATAGATCAGCAGGGCTTCATTGGTTGCCTTCGCCTTTCCTAGTGAGTGCATTACAATTGTATAGGTAATGACATTTGGAGAACAGCCGCTTGCCTGCATCTCTTCAAGAATGGAATCAACCTTTCTGAAGTTCTTGTCTTGGCAGTATGCCTCAATTAACATAGTATATGATATTACACAGGGATTAAAACCAGACTGTCTCATTTCTTCCATGGTCCATCGTGCTTCTTCAAGCTTTCCTGCTTTGCACCAGCCATGGATTAGAATATTAAAAGTACTAGCATCAGGTGATACTGAATCCCTCACCTCAAAGAAAACGTCCCTGGCACGCATGACACTCCTTTCCTTGCACAGCGCATCAAACAATATGTTCATGGCTGAAGTATCCTTTTCGATACCAAATTGCTCCACATCATGGAATGTAGCTATAGCCTCCTTCCATCTACCAGCAACAGCAAGCCTTCTCATAACTCTAGTCATTGTTGACAATGAGACCAGCTTTCTCTCAGCCATTTCATCAATTAAGCTCCACATGGCATCGAACTGCTTTGACTTTCCCAAAATGTCGACCATCAGATCATAAGAATCAGCAGAATGCTTGTACAAAGATTGACTAGCAACAACCCACTTGAAGAAGCCAAACGCAGAAATCCAATCGTTGTTATATCTCCTCAGTATCGTACTAACCAGATCACCAGACACAGTGACCACGCAACCATTCAAAGCTTGAACGATTGCATCAGGAGATGTGAACACAGAATTCAAGATAAGGCTTAAATTTTCAACACTTGTATCACTTTTGTCCACGGGTTTGGTCGTGCATCCACCGTCGTAGCCCTTCCAAACAGCTGGAGGATCTTCCAAGCTGTCCAATTTCGAAGGCAGAACAAAGTCATCTTCCGAGTCCTGTCCTGGTGAATCCACAGGCTCCGGACACTTAACCCACATGGGAAGCTCCGGCGATTCTGCAGTGTGACACATACTGCGGAACACGCCAGAGAACATTCCTTCCGTTCCAGAACAGAAAGGCAGTGCGAGAGTTCGTGTGTACGATGCTCCAACAAAACTCAGACAAGATCTCCATCTGATCATCTTCGTCTCGTACACACATAAACTAGACAATGAAAAGACCAAATGGACATACGAAGCAGGCTGCCCGTTCCGACTCGCAACCTTCGTGAAGAACGACAAAACAGAGGGGTGCTGGGCGGGGAAAGATCAATCGATCTTCCCATTACTTCCTCAGAGACAAACAACCGAAAGCATTTGTTCTGTCCAAACTATAAATCGATGCACGCACTGGTGCGGACTCATGAGGACTCACTAGCGAGAGGGATGGATCCGAGTCATGTGGAGACGAAGCCAAGCAAGATTCGGCGGCGGCGGAGGACGGTGCTGCCGAATTGAGGAATGCTCCGCCAGGCAGGGAAGTAAATCTTACCCTTAGATGTGGCCGCGAGGGTGAAGAACCGAGCCAACATCCGGCTGCGACGGCGCCGCAGCAAAGACGGCCACAGGGAAGGTAAATAAAAAAGGAGAAGGGGGAGGAGCTCGGCGGCTTTGTGCTTCGAACAAAATGTTTTGTTTATACTTCTATAAATAAGTGTAATCACATATATATATATATATATATTTTGCATGCCAGTGATCTTTAAACATTTTTTTTCGTGCCGCAATTGTAACTTTTCTATAACTAAATTTAACATAATCGTTCTTTAACTCGAAAGAAAAATATACCCTGCTGAGACAAGTCATGAAAATGTAGACATGAAAATTGCAATTACAAAAAAAATCCATAGCAATACGAGATCAAACACTGGATTTATATATTGGTGTTGATGTATCTGATGGCAGGTGATATAGGATCATTGAGTTGTAAGCAAAAGATAACACAAGGGAAAAAAATTATTTTCAGGGAATATCCTTTTCAAACGAATAGAAAACCTGATCCACTATTTGATTACCGGCACTGTAAGTCTCTTTCCTTAAAAATCTTGAAGCATCAATTTTATTCAGTATGATTTCAAAACCTATATAAGTTATTTTGTATTGTTTATGCTAATGTAGCCGTTGTCAAATCCTTTTTGGAAATTTTCTATAATGCGACAGAGTACTTTACTGAAATCATCTTTAAATTTATTATTAGAATAGTATTTCGTAAAAAGCGCATTAAACATTATCTTATCTTAACCTGGTCTAGCGTGCAGCGCTTAAGAGAGCCATATATTTCTAGAAGGACTTCTATTCTTCCTCGAAAAGTTTCTTGTTATTTTATTTTAGAGCCAACGAAAATTATTTTCTGTGACATACGCATGCAACATCTATTACAAGAAAACAAACGTGCCCGTAATGTCAATTTTAAGAAAGGTTTTCAATTATCATTCCGACATTTGACCATCGAATTAATTTTCGGTCTCACCATCATAAGATTATTTTGGGTGCTAAACTCCTTTCTGTCACATGTAAATTTTACATGTCCATTTCACCCTTCCTGCCCAACGACGCCTGCTAAACGCTCGCTTCCAGGAAAAACATAGCCCTTCAAATTCATCAACTTACCGTGTACATATTATCGACTCACCAAGGCAAATATAAGTGCTATATATATATATATCTTGCGCATACACACATTCAAATAGATAGAAAGTTTCTCTCTAATTCTCGATAGGGAAAAGTTGCATAAAAATAGTAGTAGACAAATTCATGCAGAACATTGTGGAATAGCATAAACTTGGAACCAGATGTAAAGACCTATCCTATCGGCCATGATTTACGTTTAATGATTAATGGAACCGAAAGTAAAAAAAGAAAAGAAGTGAAGATCTCGTTCAACCTAAAGCATTCCGTTATCTCCGAAAATGAAATAAGACTGGCATTTTTCCAAAATTATTATCCATGTTGAAAAAAAGAACGGATTTAATCAAAAACTACTCGGGTGAGGGGTAAAATATGAAATTCCTTTCTCGCACTGCTAACGTTTAGCGGCGTTACTTGGGACCATGGGTGGGAATCGGAAAGAAACCGAGTTTGGGATAGGAAAATGATAAAAGAATGCTCAATGTGCCTGAAAAAGAGGTAAATGGCAGTTATTTTCAGCATGGTTCACATCTATTTCACCTGCAGCTTAGCTTGATTCTTGCCTGAGATGATGTTAATTCCTACGTTGCTCGGAGGAGGGGAGTATTGATCTGCATTAACAAAAATTGGCCAACAGAAATCGACTGAATTCAAAACGCATCTGTTGTCATTCAAGGGGTTGGAATTATTACAGCATCCCGGGAAGAACAGCCAGCTGCTTTAAAAGGTCTCATTGTCAATCCGATAGACATAATTAACCAAAAAAATTGAACGACTAACCGGTTGATGCCTTGGAGTCTGAACAAGAAGCAATTTAAGTTCAGCAGGCATCCAAGTCCCTGCAAGGAGGCGGCTTCGGCTCCCCAAGCAAAGTAGTGTTCCCCCCAGCGGGTCCACTCCTTATACGTAATGGGTTCTGCGTGCCCACCTGTAAAAAGAAGGGTATGCAGCGTACATAAAATTCATCATCAAACACGAGGCAATGGAGCGTATATGTCAGTTTTGGATAACCGCAGGCATACAGGTGGAGCTTCTCCTCTTCTCAACATCTCAACAATCTCAACTACTCTCTTTGGAGTAGCGTCTTCCTGGGAAAACACAAATGGATGAGTGAGACCAGTCAATTGAAAGGCACTGGCCTAAAAGATAGTCATAGAATGATCAGTTCCATATGGTTCACCAATATTGCAAAATTAAAGTGGGTCGGGGACTGACGTAGTAATTGTAAGTGTATCCTTCTGAACCTTTCGAATAGTCAGCCACGGTTATCATGGGAGCATTTACGCAGCATCCCTGCACAAATAACCAATTGTCAACAGAGATCCCGAGACCTCCAAAGAAATGACAGAAAATAGCTCCTAACTTCAATGCCCCATTTGCAAGCAATGTTGCAGATCAAGCACCAAGTAATAGAAAAAAGACCAACAGGAGATTCCCATGAATGTGACTGATTTTAAAAAAATATATATTGGCGAATGAAGAGATCAAATTAAATCCTAAATCACTCACCATGCACTCCATTTCTCCCACAGAAAATAGACCATCTGATGTCACCTCTGCCAATCAGGACAAGACACCAGGTAACTAATAGCATTCATCTTAACGAGTAAAATGTTGACACCAACTATGAAGAGAGAAAAAAAAAAGCCGATTGAATGGAAAGATGGTAACAAGGATGGGTTGCTTGCAGCAGCTCACCATTCCGCTTCACTCCCAGATGTTTCAGTAATGTCTCTTCTATTTCACGTGAACCACGTATCATGCATGGAGTGGTTCCACATACCAAGAGGTGATACTTGCCAACCTTACAACCCAGAGACAGAAAACTAGTGGAACTCAGATGTAAAAGCATTGTCAGAAATCAGAGATGAACAAGGATGTCTAGATGCTAACCTTTGTACGGTTAAACATAGAATAAAATGTTGCAACCTCATAAACCCGAATGGGAGCCACTTCTATAATCTTAGCTACCTGTTGTAAACATATCACTCAATATGCAAGGAGACTACAAAAAACAAAAGCATGTTCCTCAATAAGCTATCATGAAATACCACCAAACAGTTGAAATAAAAGTCAGCATCATGTCAATAACTAGCAACAGAAGAAACGAAATGAAACAAATCATGCTGTCACTGTTCATCTGGTTCTACTTATGAGTAGAAACGACAAATAAGCATCTCCTACATTTTATAAAAGTAGGTGAATCCTCTTATTGGCATTAATATTTTGCAGGTAATAGGTATATTCTTTACCATCTTATGTCACTAAATATTCTTGTAAAGTGTACGTAAAACAAATAATAAAGAAATTTATGTCAGGGTAGAAGACCCTCAAAAGAATAGAATAAACCTTGTAACATGCCAAAACATCTACCAAAAGAACACGATATTAATACAATGTTAAAAAAATAGACGTATTGTAGCTAGTATGCAGCCTGATTCACAATATGAAACAGTAGAATCAATTATCCCTCTAGGTAAGCATAACAACTTTTCAAGACTTGATATCAAGCTAATGCTATAACTTTGTGGTCATTTTTTTAATGTCACACCTTTCTTACTAGGAGAGAATTAAGGAGAGCATATTCACTCTTCAAGAATTGTATGCAGAAGTCTGGAGAAATTAAAAATCTACATAAGTGAAATGAGCAAAAACCAAAGTACATACGATGTTTGCATAGATCAAATATTAAAAGTAGTTAAATAAGTTAAAGAAAACTTAAGGACCATCATACTTGTTTGTTATTCACATTATTGTGCTATGACTAGTACAAAGATGACATGCATGTATGATCCTCCGGATGATTGCCTTTTTTGGAGTGGAAACTCAGGTCAAACAAGTTATGGAATTCTAGCATAGGAAGCAATCAGACAATGGAGCACAAATGCATGAAGAAAGCGAGAAATGATGACACAGAGCTTAAAATATTGAAAGATTAAATCTGAGAAACAAGAAGATGTCACAATGAAAGAAAGAGTTTCCCTGCAACTGTGCCTCAGGCCTGCAGAACCTCCACTTATCACTGAAAGCCATGAGATAACTACCCCAACGACTGCAAACTTGTTGAGCACATTCATTCATTTCCTTCTTTCAGATGGTATTTTGTAAGAAATTTGCCCGATTAAATAGAGCAGGCTGTAGCCTGTAGGCTTCAGCTGACATAAGGGAAGCGCTCTCAAACTATGTCCTACAAAAAGTTTGATATAAAATAAAAAATAACAATTTTCCTGAGAAGTGAACCACAAGATATCCTCCTCTGAGCCCTGGCATGTTGATAAATTTATGAAAGATTAACCCCAATCCTCAAAAACAATAACAAAAATAAAAGTGAGCTCCGTTCCAAAATAGCCATATCAGTAACCTAATACAATTAACATATACAACGTAAGTATTAAGATGATCTGCCTCAGACCTCAACAAATATAAAAAATAAAGTTCAATAGCAGTTACTGAAGCAAGCTTGCAAATTTCCCTGAATGTTAAAGTTCCTATTCTATAATTGATTATGTATTAGTTGACCTCAATTCTAGTCATAAGATTAATTCTTTAAATATGAGCAATCATCTTGAATGAATGAGCCAATGAAGTTAATCAGAATCAGTTTTAAATTGGTGATTCTATCTAAGAGATAACACTATCCATCATCCCATCCAATCTTGGTAAAACTCTTGTGCTTACCATCAAGACCGTCAATACACTGATTCTCCTTGGTAAAAATAATCACCTCAATTATAAAGCAACCACCTACCAAACAAAACAAGCAGAACCCACAAAGCATCTAACAGTCCAGAGACAATTTTCTCATGCTTTTCCAACTTAATATTCATTGAAGTTGTTTACTTTAAGCATCTAAAAATTTTAGATTTTTTTCTTAAATAAGACTGGCCATCTTTCTAGTTGCAAATATCTTCTATTCATGTAATAAACTCAAACCTCATAATCCTTGGAGACTTCCAAAAGAAAGTGGCAATAGGATTTAAAACCATGTATTTTTGAGTGTGTGATACATACATATATCCTCAGGTAAAAAAATATATGTATGTACAAGGAAACAGAATGGCTGAGTACAAATTTTCTACCTCCAAATTGCAGAATATACATATATCAGTTAATATGCGAAAAGCGAAAAAATTACATGTACCAGAAAGGATGTTCACCTAGACAATCCTAAATAGTTTATAGAAGAAGAAAGGTTTCCAGACTTGGAATTTGGACATTATAGGCCACTAGGAGGCCAGGACTCGGGAGTTTGCCAGAATCAGCTAATTCCAGGCTGCAAATCTGCTGTCCAGGCTTAGGACCGGCCATCCCAGATGGTCTCAGACTAACTGATCCAGAGTTCAGCTGGATCAGCCAATCCAGGCTTGCAGGCTGAAATCAGCACGCCTGAATCAGTCTATGGCCTGCAGAATTTGGTAGGCCGCAGCCAGCGCAATACCAAATACCAATCCAGATCTGCTGTTTTGCAAACCATGAGGAGTTATCACTAGCACTCATTACCACTGGTAGAAAAGGTAAAGATTCCGGGTCAGGGACCCCCTCCCCCCAGGATCATCTGGATTGGTCGTTTGTGCAAACCATGAGATAAGTAGAACCAAGATAACAAGGTTTATCTTTTCAGTGCACATACCATACTATCTGAAATTCCAAATTGGTAACTTTTGCAAAACATATCATCAGATTACTCTTCAAGTAAGCTTTGTTCCACAGAATATATAGTAAAATGTTTAAGCTGTATTCAAAGATCCTGAATCAAAAGAAATAGAAAGGATTATGTTTTGACAGGCACCACTGCTAAGTGTGTCAACTGCTCTGAAAGATTTACTAGTTAATTATTAGAGGAACCACATGAAGTCATCAAGTGAATGACTAATGAAAAAGTTCATCAATATACCGCATTCATTGCTGCAACTGGTAGCCACCCTCCATGCTGTTGCTGTGCAAGATCCAGAAGCGGAATGACAGCAGATTGTTTATAGTTGGAAGGGTAATGGGATAATATCTCCTTGACCTATAAGTTTACGAAGCAATTAGACTATTTAACTTCTAAAATTTGTGTGAATTATGTGACAGAACTGCATGTAATCCAGATTAACGGATAAATGACTGACATGATGAATAGTTATATATCCTGCCAACCATTTATAAACGGTAGATAGTGCCACATTTTATTAAGAAAAAAAACATTATAAAAAATATTAAGCTTTCAAAGAGAGTTCATTGCGAACACTGAACAAGCTGGTAACATGTAGTAAGCCATAAAAATAAGAGAATAGATAGATTTCTCTCTCCACCAAGTAATAAAATGTCTAGAAATACTTGCAAAGCAATTACCAACTCCCATACAAATTAACAACATTTGCAAGGCCTAGCTTCGGGCATGGACACCATAGTCAAACCATCCAAACGTTGCATAAAGATTAAACCACAAGATAACTGGTCCTCCGTTAAGTCCTCGAACATGGTTTGCAAGATCATCTGATCCAGATTAAGATCAGCTGATCCCTTTGGAGATCATCCTCATGATGGGATTGGTCGGATTGATGTCTGTTCAGCTGACTCAATGGGAAACAGATAAGAAACAGATTGGGCCTACCAGGACCGATCCAGATGCCAATCCAGTCCAAACCATCAGCACTTTTTTATTTTCTTCCTGTTTCTTCTATTTACAGTTTTTTATGGAGGACCATAAACTCCAAATAAAAAACCTAATAACTGTTTTTGGACTAGAAAATACTTGGAACTTGTAGATTTAGCACCTTAGATTGAAGATTTACAAGAATTTACGGTTTTTTCCTTAAATGTGGTAATTAAGTACGATAATTAGAGTTTTTCTCATTTTATCCCAGGTGATTAGTTTATTTTTGATAGTTATTAACTCTAACTAGGGTTTTCAAACCAAAACTCAAAGTTAAAGTTTAAATTTTAATTTATTTTGAAAAAATATATGTAGGGTTTATAATTTGTGTTTTAAAATTAATGATATTTGAATTACCTGTATAAATTGTGCACTTGAGTTTTAATTAACATCGTAGATGTTTAAATGACTTTAATAGAATGATACATGCTAACTTTATTTTTTATGTTTTCCTGATTGTTATCATTTATAAACAAATTTATCTGGGCTGATCCCAGATCGACTTTTCTTCCTCTAATAGGTTGAGAGGCCAGTCCAATTCCGATCCATATTGGAATCTGACCCAAACAATCCTGGGTTGGATCCAGATCCAGAAATCCATGCCACAGAATGCCCATAATTTTCTTAAAGAGATCAAAAGTCTTCAAGAAGTGGCTCAGCTCATCACATGCTGGTAGTCTTTTGGGAAGAAACTTTGTACCAAAAACCTTTCCCTAACTAGGCTTCCTGGGCTCCAAAGACAGTTGCCAAAGAACTAGCAAACCACCATCTGAGATGGTATGATACGCAGCATGCATGGCAATCCCCAAATTTATTTCATTGAATCCTAAATTTTTTTATAAAAATTGGAGCAAAAATATCTTCAGTCAGCTTCATCTCATGTTTCAGATTCTTTTGAATCCCAGCTCCCAAATAAAATTGGATGAAGAGAAATCAGATCATTATATTTGACTGTTGTATAACTGGGCAAAATCCATTTAAGTCAACTCAACTCAACAAGCCTTAACACCAAATTATTTGGGATCAAGCAATGACTGGGTATACACCTGGATCCATGAAACACTTTGTGCAGCATGAGTCCATCAAAAAAGCATGACTTTTCTATCTTCTTAAGAAATTTCAACCCCTATCTGGTGTTAACATTGCATAACAATATGGTGGAAACATCCACAAAACTGAGAGACAGTTTGCAAAACGCATGTATTTAACTCTCATGCTTTGGCTCTACTAAAGGATATGTGACAAAACACTTTAGTCAACAAAATTCCATGGCAACTGAGTGTTGGAAGTCAATTACAAAGCGAAGACAAATTGCAGCTACAAAAGTCATTAGTTCCAGGTCCTCCCTCTTTTTTTCCATGAACCTGAATGATGCCAGGTTTTTAATTAAAGAATAAGCACATTGAGAGGACATCAACAAAAGCTTGAAAAAACATAAAGACAATCTCAGAAAATTCCTCCTGGCAAATAAACATTCTAGATACAGACTTCTGAATTAACTATCAATTCTGTGCAATCTGGCAAGCCAAGGTATTCAAGAAGCCCAAAACTGATGATTAGGACTTCCTAGCAGAAAATACATGGTTGCAAGCTGCTCTCCAAACAAATTTTCATCCATATTGATCTCTACCTCCTGGCTTTTTTATAGTTGACCGACCACTTGTCCCCTTTAGAATTTGTAACATAATGTTTAATTATGTACAGCTGATCAGCATCTGGTTTGAAAATAATGTAATGAGAAACTACAATCAAGTCTGCTATCCTTTTCACTACTCACCACTTGTTGTGCCTCTACCACTGCGAAGGGAGGAAGCAATATTAATAATAAAAACAATGAATAAGCTGGAGCAATTGTTGTTGGTCCCTTCAAAGACCAACTAGATGACTCATCAATTCCTACAATTACATTTTATTTCATGATAGATCCTTAAGTCATGAAAGTTCCCATAGGTATTAAATCTTGTATTAGAAGCATTTCAGTGTTGTTTTTCCGCTTATCACTTTACTTAACATTTTGTTCACTCTCAAAAAGAGCAAGATACTCATTGTCTCATTCGCCACATTCAAAAGACCGATCAGTCTAAAGTCCCGGAATCTGTCGGCATGAAAAAGAACAAGAAACAATTGGTGCAACAAACAAATTTGTGTTGCAATAATAGCTCCATTAATCACCTTCTATAAGGTCCTAAATACGCTGAAAGTATATCAACAAAAAAACCATTATGCCCTAGAGCTGCTTGGCAAAGTTGTAAGGTTGTCACATGGGCATTATATACTTGGACACATGATGATCTAAGAGGACTCAGTGTGAGTACAAGGGACCAAGACACATGGGGCCGACCAGACCAGATAGTTGATCTAAAGGGAAAATAAACTCCTCAGTCATGTGACAATAAGCTCTCTTTGGCACTCATTAACTCAGATTGCAAACATTTTTGCTGGGATTGGTGGATTTGTCCCCAATAATCAAAAGAAAGATCAAGACTGCAGATAACAATGGGCAAAGTGATCTAACTGTGGCTGCTCCTTTACATAGAACAACATAACACCAGTCGCATGCAGATGTGATGTAAGAGTTTTAAACCTCAGCTTGAAAGCGTACTAGATGCCTTGGAGCATTCCCAAAGGATCATCTGAACAAAAAGACCACAGTAACATAATTAATGAGCTTTCTATTCAATGTTTGATGACAAGTTAAGATCCTCTTATGAACCTGTTTTTAGGTACCAGCCACTAGTGTCAGCTCTTACAAAACCCAAAAAACATGTTGTTAAGATTAAAGGGCCTAAGACATATGAAAACTATATCATATCTGGTAATGTCTGATGTTAGACTTATACCCGCGTTCTAACACTGCCTCTTGCTATCAAGATGGGCACTGAGAATATGTGGTAAGATAATAAAATGTTAAAGATAGATTAGTGTCTGATCTGATACCATATGAACACTATAACATAGCTGGTAACTTCCGATGTGGGACTTATCCCACGTTCTAACATCAGCCTCAGACCTCAGCATACTTCGCCAGCTGCCAGGTGAAACTCAGCAAAACCCAGCTGGCGAATTGGCATAATTCGAGACTCTATTCAGCCAAGTCATTTCCAAACAAGGTTCTAAAGATCCAATATGATCACATGGGATAAGACAGGCATGTATGAGATTCACAATGCTGGTTGTAGCAATATGGATGGTTATGAAGCAAGTTATGTCCACATGAAGTTCTTAATATACAACACTGTTATCCAGGTAATTACATGAACTAACCACTATGAGTAGGATAGATAACAGCATCCACCAGACTTACAAGCTGATTAACACTGGGTTTAGGGCCACCGCTTCTAAGCAAGGACTCGCGACTTAAGCATCCGAGGGACCTCCCACAAAAGACACCTAGAGAATTCCATCTCGCCTTCTTTTTTAGTAGGCACCACCACCCAGATCTCAGCATTGTTCTGTCTCCAGGCGGCCGACTTGTGGTGGCATTGGAAAGTCAGAAGATATGTGGGAGTAATTGATAGTTTGATACTGGAGTCATGGGGAAGCAGAGAAAGAAAAAACCGGATACTGAAATAAAACAGAAAACATATGGTAAAAGAAAGAGGATAAAAAATCACTGTCCAAGTGGAATAATGCTAAAATCCAACTTCTTCATAGTCATGCTTTATCTCAGGCTTTCTAATATCGCAGTTCAACTTCCACCAACATGCATCATTTTGTTTTGACAAAACAAGACCATTACTTTTGCTTCGGACGGGCCGAATATTTTTGCAAATTACCATTAATTCGAAATAAAAAGGGTGCTCGGGTGGCGAAAAGCAGAGCCTGATTAAAAACGTTAACCTTCGATCAAAACAGTCGAGAAGCAACAATTTCACGTACCCTCTGCATGTTGGCTTCCGAGAACCCCCATGGCGAATCAGGTTTATTATCCGGTGAATCAATGTGCTGCATCCATCAACGCTTTTCATGATTACAGAAAGCAAGAGATTAACGGCGGCGAAGTCGGCAAGGAGATGGAAGAAAGAAACAACCGTAAGGAACTCACATAATTGAGGGCCGTGGAGAAGGATCTATGTCCGGCAGCTAGGGATGAAACCTGCACGAAAGCATGGTCAGACGTGAAGAACAGGTAACGTCAGATCACAGCAGGTAAGCTAGGTTTTCTGCGATGGAGTCGTCTGCGGTAAACCTGAGGAGACACCCGGATCGCGCGCCGAATCTCCTGCAGGTGCCTGCTGGCGAGACGCGCGGCGGGTCCAAACATGATGCCGGAGGAAGGAGGTGCCGGCAGTCGGATGCAGAGGGTGAGATGGGGAAGAGAGCAAGGAGGGTAGGGAATAGGGATTACAGGAACTTCGAGCCCCGTGAACCAACGGAGACCGCCGGTGTGAGAATTGTTCCGCTCACCGCCGGTCGATCCAGTTAGGATCTTCTTTTTTTCTTTTTTTGAAAGAGGATCCAGTTAGGATCAGTCACAAATTTAGGAGTTATTAGATTCTATTTATTATTTATATTAGAGAAAATAAAAATTCTTTGGACATGGAGTATAGTATACACCAAAACATAGAGTCTTGTCATCATCAAATACCCTGATGAGGTGTTTGGTTGCGTAACAATACAAAAATATGTTTTTGAAACAAAATTTTAATTTTGCAACATAAACTTCAAAAGTGTTTGAAGATTATTACAAATATATATTTATATAAATAATTATTTATTAAATTTAAAAATTAACCGAGATTTTTTTCCATGTGATCCCCATCTTGTTCAGTTATACATGACCCCCCCACACACACACACACAATTTTTTTGTAATCATAATACACCAAACATAACTATTTTATTTTTAGTTATTTTAGATTTTATTTTTGTATGAATTTTTATTATGATGTTTATAGTTATTGTGAAACCCAGCACCATATAAAAATGTCATTTTCTGCGACATGCATGGTTGCACGACAACAAGATATTTTCTCTATGTATTTATAGCTTTTTTTAACACTAGTTATCCGACGACTCTGTGAGATGGTATCAAAACTATGGTAGTTTAGAATTTTATGATATGTGATGTGGATATACGTGTAATGACTTTGACGAGGACCTTAAGGAAATGATATGTTTAATTTTATATTATATGATTACGTAAATTAGTTAAAAATATTCATTAAAATGAAAGATAAATTAATACATTATAACAATAGTTAAAATATAAAAACATATGTCTATTCTTAAATTTTTCTTTGTTCGATCAAACATATTTTGACTCAAATCAAACATGATACAGTTAAGACTAATCACAAAGAATAACTTATTCATATTCTTTTTATCTTTATCTTAATATCAAACGGAGTCTAAGTTCCTGCGGTGAGTATATATCTTGATATCTCAATTTAAGAATATGTAGATTATTTGATTAATTATTTTTAGATATTAAATTGTAAAGCATTTCAAAGTTGAAGGAGACATAGTATTGCGAAATTGAAGAAAACTACCAACTAACGTTTGGAACAAGAGAATTTTTAGTACTATTCAACCTTCAGGCTACCGAGGTGATCTTCTTCAGGTGTATGCTTTACCAAGGGAACAAAGCTTGATGAGGTCTTGGGTTGTAAGATAATCATTACACATTTTCTTATAAATATATATATATCAAAAAAATTAAAATCACTATAAACATAAATTTTCCATGTTTCGTTTGAAGAGATGGTAAAAGAGTGAGGATCATGTAAAGAAATACAAGGACCATGGAAAAAATGAATGTTTTATCTTTCTATATCTAAAAAAGATATCTAAAAATGTTTAACACCTGCTTTTTAGAATTTTAGGGATTTTGGTAGAAATCCCTAGGTCACAATAAGTACATGCAAATATGCGTAGACTTATCGGTCAGCCAATCCGATCCGGTAGCCGGCCCGATTGACCATTCTAACTCGACTAAAAGTCGGTTCGATCTGATCAGGTTGGATAAGCTGACACCGGCCATAGGATCAACCCTTTTTTTTAAATAACATATTTTTTTAAATGACACAAATAACACAACAAATCTCTTAATTAAGAAACTAGGACGCTTTGCTTAAAGTAGAACTCCGAGTCCCACTATATATAACACGGACTTATTAACAAAATTATCTTGTCTGATGCTAATTAAATGCGTAGGTTAATAAGGTCGCAAACAGAGTTTGGTGTAATCAACACCCATTTTATAAAACCACTCCGACTTATAGTACATTAAAATATAATATATGTCTGATTAAATAATTACCATCACTTTCAGACTTACGAATGATTGAACACAGATCTTTCAAACAAAGTCAGAATTATATTAATTAGTCCAACTTACAAACTCGTAAAGTTGGACTAAAAGATTAGAGTTTCACATTTTCATTTTGCCTCGCAAAAGTATGTTCTTCTGCTGCAAAAAATTATGGTGTGATTCTTGCAATTTGTAAAAAAATATTGTGTTATTTAAAAAAGAAAACATATATATAACCTTGATTTTCAGACGGAAAGAACAATCTCAGTCTCAGTTCTTAATCAAAAACCACTGATTAAAGTCTTCCATCCATGGCAAAAGTAAGATCCAACTTAAAGTCTTCCATCCACGGCAAAACAAAGATCCAACTTAGAAAAACCTGGTATAATATATACTTCAAAGTTCAAACAACAAGACACGCTTTCTCGAGCCATACATTGGGGGGGACACAGCATCCAGAATTCCAGATCTGACACAAACATTTAAACTTGATTTGTTCTTTCATGTGTACAGAAAATGTGTGTATAAGCGAAAATACCCGTAGCTAACATTGGGATCGGACGTTTTCTTTTTAGCAGAGAAGAAAGACGCCGAACGGAAGCCCTGCAGAGTGCAGATCTTGTGTGTTCTTGGATATCTATATATATATGTATGTATGTATATATAAGCAATTTCATGCATGCTACAAAACCCTGACCAGCAGCCAGCCTCTCTCGTTCTCGTCTCATCGAGCTTAATTAGGATCATACTCCTCCTTCGTCGATCTGCAGTGCCCTTCTCTCTCTCTCTATATATATATATATCGTACGTACGTCTTCTATGTGTATATATAGAGAGAGATGGTTCTGTTGCATGCATAGACATGTACAAGATCGAGCCAGCCCTAGCAATTTGTCAAAGAGATCAGCTCGACCCAAGCCCTCTGGCCTCGGACCCCTTCATTATCCTCAACCTCCTGCACGAGGATGCGAACATCCTGAAACAACAGCAACGGGAAGCGCACGTAATTAAGTCCGTTTTGCCGTGCGGATTCAAAGAGGAGACGGGGTTTGGGAGAAGCGTACCCCCACGGGACGTCGCCGGCCAACATCCAGTCGCCGTCCTTGTCCTCGTAGGTGATGGCGTAGTCCGAGGTGGCCGGCCGCCCCTCGCCGGCGGAGAACCCGATGGAGGAACACTCGAACATGGCCTCCAGGCCCGCCCGGAGCTCCTTGTAGCCCCTGAACGTGTTCAGGTCGATCTTCCTCAGGTAGGGAGCGCCGTCCATGCCGACCTTCACGTAGAGCCCGGGGACCTCCCCTTCGTTGTTGTTGGCATTCAGCTGCCTCGACTGGAGGGCGCAGTTCTTCCGGTAAGATCGGATCGGCGGCCAGCCAACGACCTGTGCCCTGCAGAGAATAATCAATCGATCGATCAATTTGCCGTCGGAACTGATGATCGGGATCGATCTGGTGTGCAGACTTGTTAGCCGGGATCTTCTCCCATGGCGCCGGCGCCGGCGCCGGCGACGGCGTATACTTACTTGGCGGGAGGCGAGGTGCCCTCCATGCTGCCGCAGTCGCCGCCCGTGCAGCAGCTGCTCCCCGACCGGCAGCCCTCGCCGCCGGCCGCCTCGGCCCGCGTCCGCTTGCTGCCCCTGGCGGGGGCCGGCCTCCGGCCGGGCTCATCCTCCGTTCCCGGCAGGCCCAGCCTCAGCTCCGTCGCTCTGAAGTTGTCGGCCTCCATGTCGAAGGCTGCCTTCGCATCCATGGACGCGATCCCGATCTTCCTCCCTCTTCCCCTAAGGCTGGGCGGCGCTCCGCTAGCTTCTCGCCGCCGACGACCTGTGCGACGCGCTTTTGGGTGGAGATCTACGGTGGTGGTTGCGGAAGAAGGCGGTGGGGAGGGAGGCGAGCTGTGCCTGCGGCGGAGGTGATGTATATGTATATATATATACACATGAAGAGGGGCATCTAAAGGCAGTCGTCTCCTCCACGGCCGGGCCGGACAAGGGACGCGGACAGTGAGAGCTGTCGGCGGCGGGGAGGGCAGCGCGGGCGGCGCGTGCGGGACGGGGGGGACAGGGCCCCGACCGGGTGGGTAGCCGTCGGCCGCCTGGACCGCTCGGTCCGCGTTGCCTGGGCGGAGAACCGGTCGACGCGGGCCCGGGGCCGGGAACAGGCCACGTGAGGGGGGTGCGCCGGCTGGACTGGACGGTTGGCTGGGGTTGCCGTCGAAGGAAGGACGGAATTAAAAAGGTATTCTCTCGAATTTAAAATATAAAATTTGTTAAATTCAGTGTAATATTTATGCCGCAGTTTTTATTAAGGAAATCTCTCTCTCTCTCTCTCTCTCTCTCTCTCTCTCTCTCTCTCTCTCTCTCTCTCTCTCTCTCTCTCTCTCTCTCTCTTATTCGGCTGAGACGGGGAAGGAACACCGTATGATTAGGTAGCACCGTAAATTTCAAGTCTCTCTCATATACATACATATCTGATATCCCCTCACCAATGTGACGGTGTGTGTGTGTCTATATATATATATATATATATATATATATATAAGAAGTAAGAATTTCTTCTAAAATCTTATTTTTTTGTCATGGGGTTGAATACAAAAAGGTTCTGTAAAATGAAACACGTACGTGTGTAGCTTTCTTTCAGAGCTTTTATATACCATGTGATTAACCAATTAACAAGCCTTTAATCGATCGAGAAGATATATGTTAATTGTTGCCGGAGGAGGCTGACATTTTCTCCACTTTGACTGATGCCAACATAGAACTCCTAACTCCATTTTAATCTCCTCCTTTATATTTAAAATATCGGGTATATAAAAGCAGAAGGGAAACTACATTTATTTAGCTTAGTTTGCTATTTTTAATTAAGATAAAATATATAATTTAACTTAGATACTTCTAGAAGAATACATATAAACACACTCTAACTTATTAAAATCATCTCAAGGTAGTCAATGAGACTGCAAACATGAGTTCAAAGATAAAATTGGAGTGGCCGCTTGCAGAGTATACAAGATTAATCTAGCTAGGATTAATTAAACCCCAAAAATTAAGGAGATAAATCAGACTTATCCCCTATATATATATAATCCGAGAGCGGATCACCTCAGTTCTGGGGTGGAGGGAGAAGCATCAGTCCCCAATCAGAGACGGCCAGATACCTCCGTCACTTAAGTGGCGGTTCAAGTTATGTTACTGAACCGGTTCGATGAACCGCTACCGAAAATGGCTGAACCGCTACCGAGCCCTTTGTAAATCACTACCCGTCGGTACCAAAAATGGCTGAACCGCTACCGAAAAGGGCTGAACCCGTTCAGTAACATAACTTGAACCGTTACTTAAGTGATGGGGGTATGTGTCCATCTCTAATTGGGGACTGAGGCTTCTCTCTCCACCCCGGAACTGAGGTGATCCGCTCTCATATAATCCTGTATCAAACCGGCCTGGTTTCATAGTAAGCTGGAATAAGCACCAGCCAATATATCCACGCGCTACTTCAATCAAGTCTGATTGGCCTTGGTTTGATCTGTGGAGATTATATACGTACTGTTGTTCTTGATGTGTGCCGAGATATGTATTAATTATATATGACGAAGCCCTGATCGCATTTGAAAATTTTGAAATAGATTCTTGTAAAGAGGTCCAATATATATATGCATGGTAGTCGTTGTAAGCATTTAAAAAGAAAAGCTCTGTGGAAGAGATGGAGAGAGGATCAGGGGCAGAGGGGACAACAGGTCGGTGATCATACGATCTAATATACAAGCACAAGTGCTTTGCTCGTCATGTTGGTTAATCTATGTATCTATCTCTGTTGCTGTGTCCTTTCTTGTTTTGAGACGTGGAAGCATCTGCTACACTACTATAATCTCTCCGTCTGTGTGTTTGCGGGGGGAGCAAGGGAGCACAGCTAGCTGTTATATATATTTAAATTGGCGCGTACGTAGGGTTTTTCTATGTTCCAACGAAGATACTCCCATCCTTATTTTCGACCCCACCTCGGCAGGAGATTAACTAGGGTTCTGCTATATATATTTCAAGGGAAGGATCTATTATGTGTTCTGGCGTCATATTTATTCGATCGAGAGAAGAGATTCCAAGGCAGGGCTTGATATATCTGCGGTTGTCTCCCCGGTGTCATCGAACGTCTTGGTTCATATAAAACGATCTGCAAGAATTAATTAGTCCATGAAGAGCAGGCCAGGTTAATTATGCATATTCTCCAATGACCTACAGATTTTTCGAAAGAGATTAGTTCCGTCGACGACTTTACTTATAGAAGCATCATAATATACATCAATCTGATCTGTGAAGATAAATCCTATATAGATAGTTCGTCGTGGTAAAATGCGTCATTGATAAATTTTCGTGAGCATCTTTTGAACCCTTACAAGTACGTACATAAGTAGCCATATTATTACACATCCGGTTTTATTTTTTTTTCAAAATAGAAACGACCAATTTTTACGGCCTTTTGGCTCCGATAAAACTCTTACCAAAATGTGGATACCTTATTCTTCACGCATAATTAATGTTTCGCGGCATCACGAAGAAAAGATGAGAGTAATCAGCGTAAGTTTTATATATATCTTTATCAACTGCTGACTCCGTGGTCCGAGCATTCGATCATATTTATACTTCACTGTTAGCACAATTAATTACATATATATCCTTCGCCTTGGAATTATGTGGTTAGCATATTTTGTTGGAACGAGGATCAGCTCATTTGAAGGGGTTGAAAGAAACTCTCTCTCTAACTTGCACATAAATACGTGAACATGTAACATGCTGTAATTATATTAATGGGACTCTTCGTCTTTATATATGTACTGCATGATATTTTCTCCAACCCATATAAAAGTTGTATTGGCTTTGCTGCCTTGGACGTTTAGTTTCTACGCTAAAGAAATTCTCTCTCTCTCTCTCTCTATATATATAGATTTAGGGCACGTTTCGATTATCCTTATACTTCTTTAGCAGGCATTAATTTGTGGAGAATATATTTCATTGAGGCCATGAGGTAATACACCATCATATATCGTCGTCCTCCAGCCGTTCATCATATCAGGAAAATCCGGAGCTTGAAGCATTAGAACGCGAACGTCGCTGACTCTTGAAGACAGCATGTTTTGTGGATCATGTCTTCCGACTACATATATACGCTCACAACGATCAGTACTGATCAGGCAGCTAGACTGAATGCGCATCATCGTCCTTTCATATATACTCGGCCGGAATGTTTAAAAAAAATGTCAAAGAGTGCATCTTTTCATGCCGATATACATCACCTCGACTTAACAGGCGACCGTCAACTTGCCGCATCTTTTGTTTATTATAATTAAGGCGTCGATTCCAACGCCCCAAAGGGGATGATACGATCTTGCGTCTCGAATAATCAGGGATTTGGTTGAGACCCATCGAGTCAAATCGCCTTGTTTTGTTCTGTCATCTCATTACCGGAAGCGATCCGCCGGCCTGAAAGTCAAGGTCGCGCCCATAAAATCCGTGTTTCCGGCACTTCTAGATTCTGCCAAGTCAAGGTCAATGCTCGGATGGGTCGGCAGCTGGCAATCGAGTTAGATTTCCCGTCTGTGTCTGCAAGCAACTTAGAACCCTACTGATCTCAACCATTTAAATATGAGTCCGGATCACCTGAGGAGGGCTCCTGAGGGAGCCCCCTCAGGCCAGACACAAGACCCACATAAATGTGGGTCACATCCGCTGTGTAATCCACTTTTAGATCTTGATGTGACCCACATTTATGTGGGTCTTGTGTCTGGCCTGAGGGGGCTCCCTCAGGAGCCCTCCTCAGGTGATCCGGACTCTTTAAATATATATATATATAGAAAGGCTTTGTGACGTATCTGCTCCAATCAGAGCAATATATATATATATGCTTGGGGGATGCTCATATCACTAGCTTATTTGAAGCTGGATATATTTCAAGTCTACCAAATAAAAATAAGGGCAATGATGTAGATTATTAGAATGACTATACGTTAATTTTGAGCATTAATTGGTTGAACGAGGGAAAATCGTGCGTATGTTGGTAAATTTTCATGTTTGATAATCAGGTCATATGTTTATTAATAAGATCCTAACGAGAGCATCAGAATGTTGAAACAAAAATCATAAAGCCTTGAACTTTTCACGAAATTTTTTTTCCTAAAATAGTTGTCACTATTTTTGTGATGTTTACAAACATACGATGTAAAATTTAAATTTTATGGTGCATGTATGAATATAATAAGAATGGGCCGGCATCTCTCTCACACACACATGCATGTGCATACACACATCCCCACTTATCTTCTTCTTCTTCTTCTTCTTCTTCTTCTTCTTCTTCTTCTTCTTCTTCTTCTTCTTCTTCTTCTTCTTCTCTCTCTCTCTTTTATTCTTACTAAAATTACTATAAGACAACTAAAACTTATTATCTTTTTATATTTGTGTAGTTACCTAAGACTATAATATTTAACAAATATTTTATGTTTAAATTATTCTTAATTTCTTAGGCTCTCTCCAGTGGCCACGTACAACTGAAAAGTAGAGCGCAGAAGTATAAGATTAGAATGAGATTATTACCTCTCTCTCTATCATATAACTTAATGTTGAATCTGTCCGACACTTTAATTCAAAACCTTAAAGAAACTAATGAATCGCATATGATCTGGAAAATCAATAGCGTCATCATATACGTACTGAACATATGTCTCGATAGATCCCATCATGGTGGAGAAGTAATTAATCTCCCGATCAGCTCTGCTTTTTACACACACACAAAAAAAAATCCAAACGTTTTTTGTAGGAATATATAGTTCCATATTTTGACAATTCTTATATTATAATCGTAGAGCTTTCTAACTTTATATATATATAACAGTACATTTTAATATTTGTCTGATTAGGCGCTGATCACTAAAACAGAGAAATAATATCAGAGTCGAGCCCCTCGCTCTTCCAGGCCTCGGCTGATACCCTCGACGAAAGGGGAGGCGACCGGCGACCGCCGTGCCTTCCCGGGGACGTCCCTGTCTTCGGCCCTCCCACCTGCTTTGCTTCTGGGTGTTTTCATCCTCATCAGCCTCCGACGACGGTGATGCGGTTGTCGACGGCGCCGCGGCCGGCGATCCATCGATTTCTGACCCATAACAGCCTGCCGTGCGCCGTCCGCCACGGACACAGATGATCTTTTCTTCTTCATCGATCATTCCGGCGATGGAAAAGGACCGCGCCAAGTTTATGTACATATATATTGCTCTCTCTCGCTCGCTCGCTCGCTCGCTCTCATATATATATATCAAGCGGCAGGACCACCGGCAGCCTGCGTGCCTGCTTCAGACTAATTTCTACAAGCGGACGGACGATAAGCATATATAGCTAGCCGAACGGACGACTCGATCTGCTCAGTTTCCACCGCACAGACAAGAGAGGGAACCAAATATTTTCTTGGCCAACCACCCTATGTCGTCAATACACGGAATGATGTCGAGCCAGAACAGAAACGAATTCATTGAACAAACAAGACACAGTCATAATTAATTAGAGTTTGCCAACTCTGATATCGTGCGGAAGAATTCTAAAACTTACGAGGGGTTTGGTTGCGCGATGATAAAGATTTTAATTTTAATTTTTAAAAATTATAAGAAAGTTCGTTAAAAGAGATGTTCGGCGATTTTTACAATTTTCTTCTTAAATAATAAAAGGAGTCTCATCTCTAATTTCTTCTCTCTTACGTGGCCCCCCACTTTGTTTGATATGAATGGTAATTACTCTTTCTCGTTATCACACACACCTCTCCAAACACGATAATTTTACGTCGTAAATCTGTTCACTTCTTATTTTAATATATTTTTTTATCATAAAAATATATAAAAAATTATCACGCAACCGAACACTCCATCTAGACATTGAAATAACTAACAGAGTGTTCGATAATTTTCGTATGTTTCCATGATAAAAAAATATATTAAAATAAAAATGAACCAACTCGTAACATAAAATTAACATGCTTAGAGGGATGTGATGGAAAGAACGAGTAACAATCATGCATGTTCAAATAAAGTGAAGGACCACGAGAAAAAAGAAAGGGGGTGAGATCCTCTCATCTTGTTCAAGAAGGAAAGGAAATCACTTTCGAGACATAAAATTGTCGTAGTCACCGAATATCTCCTTTGACACCTTTTCTTATCATTTTTAAAAATTAATTAAGATAAAAATCTCTGTCATCATCGTACAACCAACCCTGTGAGATGAAACCGGTAAACGTGTGAATATATATATTTTTTCGATACTCGATATTATAGAAATAAAAATCACTTGTGATCCGCTTGACCCGGCGCCGGCGGCTGGTCCGCGATGGGAACACCACGGCATGGAGACCACGTGGGCGCCTGCCAAAGAGGAGAGGCGATGCCGACCGATCGGTGGGTCGAGCACGGCGTTTGAACAGGCTGCCAGGAGGACAAGTACTAGATGGATAGGGACGTTATTTCCGATCAATTATTTGACCGGCAGCAGGGATAATTCAACAGCTCCCGATAGATTTATGTTCTTTAATTAGTTTAATAAATACTAAGATGGAGGAATATCGAATTGAATTTATCCGTTAAACAGACGGAATGTATCGATCAGGGGGATATGTATAGATCACAGTGTTTGTTAATTCCAGGACAACATGCACTTTTCTTTTTCTTTGAACAACTGGAACGTCACTACTATATTTATAACAAGATAAAAGAGTACAACGATCGATGATACAACGACAGTACTCTTAAACAAGATCATATATACATACTGATACGAAGACAAACAGGGTTCGATTCTATACCTTGTCGTCCCGCAAGGTAAGACACGGCCACACATCGATCTTGATCGAAGATCGAACAGCATGGATAAGAGCTCCTCTCGAGGAGTTAGATCGCCGACTCGAGACTGGATGATCACATCTAAATGACGTAGATATATGTTGTCCAGACTAACGGTCCCGAAGTGAAAAACACGGCTACGCAACAAACATAGTAGGACAAAGCACCCGAACTTAACCACAAGACCATAGCTAAACACAACGGATCATGGGAGAAAATCGAACATAGATAAACCGAGCTCTGTGATTGTAGTGCACAAAATAGAAACAAAATACCTAAATAAAAATTTAAGTAGGACACTATATACAACATGAGCGACATTATAACACCTAAACATATTTTGAGGACAACGTGCACTCGAGACACTAAATTTAACGACATTAATTGTAGCTTTATTTGTATTTTCTGATCATGAAATTTTACGGTATTTTTATACGTATTATATATATATTATTGCAAGTATTATACATTTATGTATCTGTTGTTAATTAACCGTACGCTTAACCACATTTGATAGCGGATAACACAAAAGTACGTGTGACTCTCAAGTGCATATCTCCATTAATTTCCGATAATTAACAAGCAAAGCCGTCGAATTAATGTTTTTCTTTTTTATTTTTTTACTTCTAAGATCACTATGTAACCCATTATCATCCTACTTAATTAATCATCTGGGCCTCCGTTTTGCACGCATCAATCTAGTTGACCGTGCATCTAATTTACAAATTAAGGATATATATATATACACGTATACATTAGTTACGTATAAATATTTGTTTAAATTAGTAAATTGCCGATTATGTGGGTTGAATTTCAATGATCCGTTCCATTGAATGAATCCAGAATTAATGCTAAAAATTATAAGATTATTCATTTGAAAAGAACCAAATTTTAATTTTATGATGCCAAGTGCTCCGAATTCATCGGTGCAAGTGGATCGGACAAATTAATTCGACTTGGATAATTAGCAGCAATGACGTACAAATCTAGGTAAGACTTAGCTAAAGTGCGTTAAGTTTGTAAATAAAAACTTTGGTACGTTATTTTTATAATTTAAAAAAAAACTACTTTAGCTTGAAAAAAAAACTCGATTCATCCATGCTTATCCGGGCACCAACGTGCAGGGCAGCTTCGTGTGCTGTATGATAAGACAGTCAGAGCAGAAGATCAAGATGGGTGGTGGGGTAGCCCAGCCCCCACCAGCTAGCGGGCAGCCGGCCGAGAGTCCATCTCTCCTCTCCTCCGTTTGTCGTCTTGGAATTTGCATGGATGGGAAACGACGGCGCACACACGAGCGTCCAATACAATACAGGGCTACGCGCACGCCGCACGGGCGGATATCTATCTATCTATCTGTGCGTGCGTGCGTACGTACCATCGTTAAACGGTGTGCCGACGAAGCAATTAAGCAGCTGGACGTGGACGGGATCAGCATGGCGTGCAGGTGCGGGAGGCGAAGCGCGCGACGGCTCTGAACTGAATTAGGCGGCGGGCACATCACAGGCGCTGCCATGAACGGGACGTTTCAGAAAGAGGAATGCCGCTGCTTGCCCTTGGTCTCTCGCCGAGTACCGGCCGGCGCAAGAACATGCATGGGATCCCTGATCTTGCCCCCTCTCACACATTCATTGATTTGCCTCCCTTCTTCTTCTTCTAGCTAGCTAGATCGGATCAACTCCAGAGAATTATAAGGCGGCCAGGACTACTTCCGCGCAGGGTAGCGCATGCACACGACAGTTTACCCAGCCTAATTACGTACTAATTGCTTCGAGAAAACGTGTCTGGGGATGTAGAAATTAGCAGAGCAGATCGGGAGATATATAATTAGAGTCAAAGGTTAATAGGTACGTACCTCTCTATTGACTGTCATCCGCAACAATATTAATGTACACGTAGTAGAAAAGTTAAAATATCTTGCACGTGAGGAAGTGAGATTTCCATGTTTAAAAAGATCTGGACCTCTCTACGTACGGAGACATTCAGTACATGATGACACTGTTAATTTTCTACATCATCTGCAATTCATTTGTTGCTTTTTTATTTTGAATTAAAGTGTCGAACAGATTCAACATTAATTTATATATATATAGAGAGAGAGAGGTCATAATTTCATTCGAATCTTATATTTCTGCGCTCTACATTTTAGTTGTACGTGGTCACCGGACAGAACCTAAGAAATTTAAAATGATTTAAACATGAAATATTTGTTAAACACTATAGTCTCAGGTAACTACACAAATATAAAAAGATTAAAGTTTTAGTTGTCTCAGTTAAGAGCACTAAAATAAGAGAAAATGTTAAAAAAAACATTGATAAAAGGTAGATATAAAAGTTCTAAGCAGATAATCTCGCAGAGTTTCAAGACTCTAAAAAAAACAAGAGTTTTGAGAAGATAAAACAAAAAAGATGTTACGGTGTCCTCAGAGAGATCAGTGCAGCATAAGTAGTACACCCTCTCCCCTCGCCTCATCCCATATTCCTTATGATCACACAAAATCTGACGGAGAAAAGATCCAACACACGAGCAGGGCAGACTCAAACAACAATAGGCGAAGTCCCTAGTCAGGTCCCTATTGCTGGGTATTCAACCTATCCTTTTACTGATAGATATAATTTTGAGATGACAAGCATGCAGCATAACCTTGCTTTTCTTTTTCCTTTGATTATTGGGAACAAACCCACCCCGACCCGAAACTGCGTGCAGTCTTGAGTTAATAGTAAGGTTGTGAACGGAATCCGATATTCCGATATTTCGATTCGATTTCGATAAAAATTAACGGTTTTGAAATTTGTTTTTGTATCCTATAAGTTATCGGAATCGGATATTCCGATAGTTTATCGAAATCGGAATTAGTTATTTCCGTTTTCGTTAATCTGATTTCGATAAAAAAATAATTATATATAAATAAAATTAAATAAAAACAAAGTTAAATAAATTATAAATATAAAATAATAAAATAATAAAATAATAAAAATAAAATTTTAAGAAGATTATATCAAATTTTATTAATTATATGTAAATTATTGACTCACTTTTGAATAAAAATTAATATTTAATATGCATTTCGGATTTTATCGGATTCGGTTCCGATTTCGATAACGGAATCGGAATCGGATCGAAATCGGAACACGGTGATTCCGAAATTATCGGAATCGGAACCCCTTAACCCTTATCGGAATCGGATTCTGGTGAAGCCGCTACCGAATCCGACCCGTTTACAGCCCTAGTTAACAGTGTTGAAGAGGGCCGGTGATTGAACACACCACTGTGGTGAATTGGGGGAGGGCACTTTGCTCGGAGGATTAGACACCACTTTTCACCTTAAGCCTAGGGATGTGGATTTGGCAAGAAATGACTGCCCAACCTCTTGGTTGGCCCTACTTGCCCTTTACCAACTCCCTACTCTTGCCACCTATATGACTTTGCTTGTTATGAGCATGAGTGGTTTGGTACTTCAGTTTATTGACAGGCCAGTGCCAGTAGAAAATTGGGTTATTTCTTCTATCTTCTTGTATGAATTTGTTCTTTAGTAATATTTTCTTTTGAGTATAAATTGAATCCTCGTGGCAACACTGGCCAAGATACTGAAGCCTGCTTGAGTTATCGCTCAAATGCAAAGATGGATAATGAACAGGGATATTGGTGTATCCTACCTTTCAGAAGATATTATGGCATTTCTGCATTACATATGTACTATCTGTTGCTCCCCTCTCCAGCATGTGCCAATGAAACTACATACTACAGTATTCATTTGATCAATACTATTATGGATGTCATGTGATGGTTTTGCCATTTAAAAGAAAACTTATAACATATTTCACTCTGTTCATATGGAGTTGGAATAATAATTTTATTATTATTGCTTTGTTTCTTAAAATATGGGTTCTCTGTCCATTTCACCTGTTTTTGGGCAGGGCCTGCATGCAGATAGTAGAAGGATGCTCCTCAACTCCGAGAGATACCTTTGAAGATTTCCTTCGCAGATGGAAGTATGTGACAGGTCACCCTTTTCTGTTTCCAAATGAAGACGTGAAGTCTTCACCTTCCAAAGGCATAAGATGGACCCATCTTAGTTTGGATAAGTATTTACACATTGCAGAATTTTATGCCATGACTATTCTTGGAACATTGGCGAAGGATATTGATCTTGCAATTTTCTGGACGGAAAAGGCAGAATTACCAGAAGAATGGAGACAGGTGAAACATAATGTGTTTTTATCTATATCAGCTATCTTTTTTTTTTGGGGGGGGGGGGGTGTTTTTATTTTTGGGCTTACTTTTTGGTTTTAATACTAATGTCGTGTGGCACTTTGAGCAGATTCTGTGTTCTATCCAGCCTGTGAATACCCACACAATCTCTTTTCGCTATTGCTGAGATCGGTGACTGTTGTTGAAGAGGGATCATCAGTATATAATTTCTGACATGACATAATCCCAACCACAGAAGCCTTATTTTACCTCAGCTTCTTCGTACATTTATGTTTCATAATCTCTAGAATTTTGAGAATATGTACTACATTTGTAGCATCACAATTAACCAAACGAAGCCTATATTTCATATGAAAGTTAGGGTTTTCAACTTTTCACTGTTCAGTCCTAAAGTTGTCTGGTTATTTATTTGCGTGTTTTGAGTATTCATTTATATTTTAGTTCCAAGCCCCTTATGCATTAGATATAAATTCTTTCCCTTCAAACCCTGCTTCATAAAAAAACCCAGAATACCATTTCCACCCAGGAAATGATTTCCTCTTTTACTCCCCCTCTTTATCTACCGACATACTTGAAAGGGCTGACGCCCAAAAGGAATGTCAATTTCCCCTTAGGGGTGCTTGCTGACATGTGATAATAGATAGGGCTTCCAAAGAACAGTTTGGACGCTTTGCACTTGAAACGGTTAGATTCAACTGCGTTAGTTAAAAGTTGGGCGGGGGTTAATTAATTTCATTTGGGAATTAGAAAAATAAGTCCCTTGGTAACAGGACTAGGGAATAAATCCCACGAGGGGTGGAGTCTAGCTAACAAACGCAAAGAAACTAGAAACATCTTAAGGCTCACCAGATTACATGCACTTTGCAGGAAATGTTAAGAAGATTGCACACCTTCTGTTCTGCTAAAAATACCAGTTCACGCGTGTCCACAATGACCCCTCCATTGGCAGATTCTACAAGGGAACTTTCTTTGTCCGGCTCAACAAGGAAGGATGTCAAAGATGGGAGCCTGCAAACACAAGGCATTTCAAAACCATTCAGTTCTACATCACCTTATCGGTATTTACTTGATCAGTTTACTTCAAGCTTCTGGCGGTTTCGCAATGCCCATGTGAGATGTGGCAGCAGTAGTTTGCTCATCTATCGAGGGAAGATTGTGGTGTGGGGATGCTTGATCTTCTTTATTCTCCACCTGCTCCAAAACAGACGTGCTGCTTTACAGAGGTGATCAGTCTTGCCCATGTACAGTACAGTATATAAATACCATGTGCATCATTACCATTCTACTTGTTCGATATTCTCCTCTCATGGCTTATTTCTGCGGTAATGTTTCAGTTTCAGACAGATGACTGGTTTCTCTCCAAGCTTCTTATTGCAGGACCATTTCAAGGCAAGTTGCGAACCTTAAGAGGGGCCTGATTGATGCGTGGCACAGTTAGCTTTTTCGGTTCAGGTGAACACCCTTTGGCAGCTATCCAACCACTGACATCCGTCCCTTTGACATCCGCCCCTCAAGGGAGCAGATGACCACCTTTCTATGTCCATAGATATATGCATGTGTTCAAGACATTAATATATCCCCTCGCCTTGCTGTTGGCTGGGATAACAGGATCTGTGTATGTGGGCTTTCCAAGAATAATTTCTATCCTTGTAAGCCTACGATTTTTGTCTTTTCCATCATTTTGTTGAATTTCTACAAAGCATCTCATCACCCAAAAACATGGAGCACCTTAGATTAGATGACCATCTCTTGATTAAATCCATCTGTAAAGAAGAGATAACCGGAAGCCCAAATCTCCTCAGTCCTCATCAAAGATTATATAAGATTTATTTAACCTATGATTACTATCGGATGGTGTTATAACCAGCAAGGGTTGAAAAATAGTCTTTTTCTTCGTGGCCAAAGGAAGCCATCTCCGTAAATTCTTTCGTTCAATATAATTTGATTTAAACTTGCCGCTCAAAATCGTGTATAATGTAGAACATTTTCGCAATCTGCATGCAGCAATCTACAACCATGTTGCTCAGCCTGGAGCAGCAGCCTACATACTTCTTACAAGCAACGAGAAAAATTTTAACCGATTGGATAAACATTCATAAGATCAGAATAGACATAAAGAGTACCAGATTTCTGATACAATGATCAAGAATCTCTCTCAAAAAAAACTGTGAAAAGTAGAGGATGCTCAAAATCAAGAATACCTGCTTATGAACGCTGATCCTGATTAGCCTAAGTATTTTCGCTTCATTCAAGCTGCTTAGCAAGAAATAGCTTCTAGATTAACTCGACCGCAACAATGCTGGTACGGCGGGGCGAGCTGCAGACAGTGTTAGAATCCCGTAACATACGTCGCACGTCCAGAAAAGGGGCAGAAACCTTCGCAATTTCTCAGATAGATAAAATACAGGGGTGAATTTCCCCGCTTGGGTTAAGATTCGTATTGAAAACAGACAAGACAAGAACGATAATATGTAAAAATAAATGTTATTCTGATCAACTAAATCGACACCCATTGTTCTGGCAATGCATCAGAGCATAATTTTCATCGAAAAAAAGTGGCTTGAACCATGTATCCTCTTTGCAAAGAGCCTTCTCGGTATTCTCCACCTTTCTCTTCTTCTGTTCTACACCGGCATTCGTCGGCTGCTTCGCCACCGCTGTCCCAACCCTAAACCGGACCCTCGGCCTCTCCGTAGGCAGCCACCTCTTCTCCCTCTCCGCCACCGCCGTCCCGTTTCCATCCGGCGGCGGCGGCGGTTCCAGATCCTTCTTTACACTTGCTTTGCCTGTGCTTTCCTCCCACGTGTCGGGGAACGCCGGCAGCCACCGCGGCACGTGCGGGAACGGCGGGTCACGCCGCAGCTGCGCAAAGCTAGGTCTTGGCTCCGGTTCCGGCGGCGCGCCGGGCGTGCTCCGCTGACGTCAGCGGCCTCGCGAAGGGGATCTCGTCCACGGAGGCGACGAAACCGATCAACCCCCGGAGAATCCGAGACGACGAGCCGAGGAGGCGGCCACCAGGCTTGGCGGCTCCGGGGGAACCATGCGGCAGCGAGAGCTCCTCGAGGGCGAGCGCGATGTCGAGGAGGTTGGCGTCGGCGTCGGAGCCGGCGGCGCGTCCGAGGGCTAGGAGGTAGCGGGAGGAGACGTCGGCGAGGGCGCGGAGGGCGGGGACGTCGGCGGCGTGGTAGCCGGCGGACTGGCAGATCTGAGCCACGGCGAACCGGGAGGCGGAGGCTGCTAGGGCAGCGGTGATGGGTGGAGGTGGAGGTGGAGGCGGCGGCGGCGGTCGGCCCGGGGTGGTGGTGGCTCTGGGCGGGGTTTCCATGGGGGGAAGGATTTAATAAAGTTTGCGCGGTGGCCGAGTGGTTTCCTACGGAGACAGACGACCACGAGGTTTCGGGTTCGAATCAAACGAAGAGCGTCGTTTAACAGCTATTTAACACTTGAGTTATAAGACCCGAGGAGTAGTGAGTTGAGCCAACCGCGTAGAAGGTGATCAAAAGAAGCGCTACGTGGTTGACCATACTCGGATAGAGTTTTGGTTGAGCACTAGAAATATAGTATATGAGTTTCGATATTAATATTTTTGAAAGATAAAACTTCGATGAGAAAAATTGACACAGCAGAATACTTATATTATAATTAATATTTTGTATGCACTAAGAATTTCAGAGTTTGTATTGATAGTTAAATACTTCATAATAATGTTAATATCTATTTAAAATTAATTGGTACAGAATTAAATGTTACCAAGCACGTTGTAACTCGTAAGGAAATAAACAGCCCCTAAAGATAAATAAATATATATATAAGAGTATGCACATACATATATATATAAAAACCGGTGATAACGAAGCATACAAATCAGTGGATCAAATCACCTTGTTCATGACATTTTTTGGTTTCAAATTGTATTGTCTTAGGCATTTCCGTTGAATATAAATATCGGTATATTTAAATCGTATCGTAGTCACAACCCTCTGGAAAACGTATCATCCAGTGCTCGAAAGCCTCCACAATTCTAAGAACCTTCATTTTTTGAGACATTTTGGCAGAGAGATGTCTACGTTTAGGATCGTTCATGTTCACCATTCAGCTACGTAGTCGAAGGCGCGAGGCAAAGAAACTGTCTTCTCACCTCATGTCCAGATGTTTCAGACACGCCGTGAAGGGCATAATGGCAATAGCATTTAGGACATCGAACAACAAAGTTGTGAATCGATGGTAATTTATTCAAGTCATTGTATAAACAGTTGTGTACTCTTTTGACGTAGTTTGACGACGGCTCCCAATAATCGTCAATGAGGAGTAGAAGCTATGGCTTATGGCTACGCCAAACTGTCGCTTATAATTTACTAACAACAATTTCATTGTCGTTACTGATATACTGGGCAGTGATCCGACGGGTGTGGTTTCATTTTATATCAGCGACCGTTGGTATGGTAGCCATCTGTAGCGTCAGGCGGGGAACCGTGGCGTCAGGCGGAGATGTGACGTCCGAGTGCGATTCAAGCGGTGATGAGTGCAGCGCTTGGGAGGGGGTGGCGGGGTTCGAATCCCGGATGCTCGCCGGAGCACTCGAACCCTCGCCGGTGCGAGTGCGGCGCACTCCTGGCCACTGTGCCATGTCCAAAAAAAAAAAAAAGAGTGCAGCGCTTGGGACGCTGCCTGCCAAATCCCGTTCGCGTCGACGGACGAAGGCAGCGTTGAAGAGAGATTAATAAAAGCAGCGAGTTGAGGCGACGAGAAAGATGACCCCGGGATCGACCTTATCACGCCAGAAAGGAAGGGAAGGTGGCCACCTGCCACCAAAAAAAAAAAAGATTCCTTCTACAATCAACAACCTGTCTCTCCTTAGGGCTCCACAGCATATATATATATAAACGTTCGCGCACTCTTACAAATAATTCAAAGCACATTGATCGATTAAAACTCGAAATAAAATATCAATTTAAATATTTTACATTAGAATTTTTGGACCGTTCGCTGTCATCTTCTCGCTCCACGTTCGCTGTCATCTTCTCGATGGCACACTGGCAAATCGCATTGGGAAACAAAGGCTGGAGTCCAACGAGACAGTTCCGCCAGCGGCAACCCCGTATTCCACCGGCTGCATCCACATCGAGTGATATATATATATTAAAGGTGCGTTGCCCTATATTTCCTGCACAAGACTTAGCAGTACTTCCTGTCAAATCAGAAGGTACAAGTAAATTAAAAGGGCCAGGAGAAAATACTATTTCAACCGATGATTCGATTCGAACAAGAGTCGTCGTTTCTGTTAACCAAAAAAAAAAGAGTCGTCGTTTCTATGTCAATCACTATCTTATGTATACTTACAAACGAAAGTGTAGTCTTTTCGTGTTCCCGCAGTTCTGTGCGAAATGGAAGCGCGCTAAACAGTTGTAGCATTTTAAGGTGCAGAAAACTCGTATAGACAACCCTCATAAGTCATAACATAACTGGAGAATGACGCACGGAGCTACCTGATTTGGATATCTAAGGTGCCAAAATTTAATATGGACAACCCACCCACACAACATGGACGGCATTCTGATAATACAGATCAGAGGATACGACATTGAATGGCATTGAAGAAATCTGTGCGTTCATGCTGCCGCATGTATCTTTGTCAATAGTAGATAGGGAAAGAACAGGAAGCTGACCACCATTTTTCCAGATTTTCATTATCTGACTTCATACTCCGCACTTGGTGAAAGGATCTATACTTTAATCATTTAGGCAAGTCATTTGGACAGGGAGAATACTACATCACCATGGAGAAAAACTGTCAATAAGATCACTTTCATTGCCAATTCTTAAATATTTGTTGAGTACTTGAGTTAGAGACATTTTATCAAAAAAATTTCTTACATCACTACGGAAAATTGTCAAGATATCATTTTTAACAATTTCTTGAATATCACTTATTGAATCAGAGCACATGAGATCCGCAAAGTTAGTGATTGCAATGCAATAAATAATTCCAGTCATCTAACTAAGGTCAAATATAACCATCAAGGGCTACCTGCTTGCGGCTTTGTCACGAACAGTATGTTCGCTACTGAGTGCATGTAGAGTGGTGCATTATTGTCGTGTTGAGTAACTGGCCAGCTCTGTTTTGGTACGTTGAAGCAGCTTATCTGATTCTGCAAGCCTGCTAGCAAATTCCTTGTTTTGCCTCAAAAAGTCTTTCTCCTGTAAACATATCTAGCCTTATTGAAGAGAAACAGAAGAATCGTCAACTTACTCTTCAGGTTATCTCTACCTGTGCATTTGGTGATATCAGTTCTTGAATGCTTTGTGAGCCAACAAATGTCTTCATCATTTCATCCAGTTCGGTGATTTTCCTAGTCAGGTTGAACTTATCCAACTAGAGGAAGATATAAATTGATTTGAAATGGAAATGCCTAACGTATTAATGGTTTCAATTGAATTGCAATTCCTATGAAATCACACACCTTCAGCATTTCATTTTGTGCAGTCAGTAACTGATCACGGTGATGAATCTTCTCAAGCTTTTCTTCTTTAGCTAGGATCTCAGCCCGTGTCCTTTCAACCAAACTACAAAACAAATTAAATTTAGACAATACGCAGGTCAAGTGATCCCAAACATGTGAAACCAATTGTACCATGACATGCTAGTACATAAACCCCTCATCAACGGTTTCAAGCTTGGGATATGGGTCAGGGCCTAGGTCACGACCCAAGCCCGACCTGGTTGGTTTTCCATCTGACCAGCCCAACCACGACCTGACCCGGTCAGGCCAACCGGTTAGCCTAGTCACGTGACCCAGCCTGCAACGATCATATGACCTTATGACCATTGCCTGCTACCAGGGGGTAGGCCACCAAGGGGGCCTCACTTCTCCTCAGTCCTCACCTCTTCTCACAACATCTCAATGCACCTCACTCTTGTGCTCTCGCTTGTTCTTTAATCATCACACTGATTTTTATAATACTATGTAGCAAACACGAATGTACATAGAGAGAACACATAACTTATATAAAAAATGTAGATCATGTAAGATTGAAATACTATGAATAAAAAAAAAATTCATATCATGTTACCTATTTTTTTCAGATTTTAAAGAATTTTTAACTTTTTTTTTACAATTTGCTATCATTTTTTAAATTTTCAAAAATAAAAAACTGGATCACGACCAGTTGAGGCTAGACCAACCCAGTTGCGACCCATGACCCATTTAACCTTGGTTTCAAGCATCAACATCAATATCATCAGTTCAAAAAAGGCAACCAAGGTTCGCCCAAATGGATGAGATCAGCCCATATCGATTTTCAACACCCTAATCCAATGCCACAAAGCATCATACTGTATTAGCCGAGCCAGGTAGCGGGATAAGCCTAGTTTGGGTCCATGCAAACTGCTAGTTAGTTGTTGTGGGTGCACCCAGGAGCCTCAAGACCCTTGGGAAAGCCCTGAGGGGCCTCATCTCTCCCTCTCTCTCTCTCTCTCTCACACCCACACCACAACTGATGCACTCTAAATTTTTCTCTATAAATTCAACCTTAAATTAATTTAATTTCTATTGATTATTATTAACTTATATTAATTTACTATTTAATTATTTAGAATGTTAATTATTTATAATTATATTTATTGATGTTTGAAAAATAGAAAATACTAATTCAAGGACTCTAAAGCAAGATAAGAACGGGGGAACATGGATTCCAACATCGGCTTCAAAACTATCCTTTACTCAAGTTACAAGCATGAAGAACATGAACTTCAAGGATGAATAGTACGTCCCTTATTCCATAACTAGAACCATAACTAGATTCGCAATAACCATCAGACCCATCATTCATAGGCTCCAATTGTAGTTGTTAGTCTTGGAGACATGATGATCACAGGTATTACCATGGTCATTTTAGCCCAAATACTAGGACCAAGGTAGCTCGGGTCTTGAGTCGCAACCAGGTCAGCCCGGCCCAAACCCCACCTCGATCTAACCAGACTTGATATGATAAAAAACAAAAAAAAACAAAAAATAGAGAATATGACAAAGAAAAAAATTTATTCATTTCTATGCACAATTTATATACTCCCCCAAGATATTTAGGAATAGGGCAGAGGGCATAACATTGAAAATGTATACATGTTGATTTTATTTGCCACTCTCATATAATCACCTTAGGATAAACTCCCCAAGAACTACAATAACTACCAAAACTGGAGTGCAAGAAAATATCCAATGAGGATCCATAAATAGATTGAGCCATCCCATAACTCTCTTAGTGATATGTAGGAAACTAAGAGTCTTGAGATGACTCAACTCCACAAGAATGTCCATAGTACTGGCGTCCGCCCCTTTGTGTGTTACTTACACAATTAAACGAATTGCAAACAATAATTTATGTTAGTAACACTAAATTTGAGTGCTCGTAGTACTGACCACCCCCCGTAGTACTCACTCAACATCGCATGTGGGTTAGTAACACACTTGAACAAAAAAAATCTCTAGGAAATCTTAAAACGAATCAAAAAATCAAGAACATTGAAGGGCTTTAGATAAAGAAAGCTTTGAACACTCAGAGGGAGTTTTTAAAGTGAGAAGAAACTTGAAATTGAATGAGGGAGGCCCTCAAACACTAGGCCAGCTGCTAGCCATTTGTGACCTGAGCGGGTCTGATTCTGACCAGGTCGTGGGGTCATGCAACCCAGCCCCAGATCTAGTGTGGGTTGGGACTGGGCTGGTCGGCCCAAAAACCTATTGTGTCACGCCTGGGTCGCGACACGGTATTCCATGGCTAGGACATTTTGCAAGTCTGAAATATAACCAACATGTATACACTAACAACATGCTCTATTAAAATATAATGACTTGAGCCGAATATGAACATTATTCAAATTGTAGGACTTGAGTAGTTTCTGTTTGAAATACTAAAACATGAGTTTCTAAATCTTTTTCACATTATTTTTTATTTTTTAATAAAAATAATATTTTTATCCTTTGGATCCAATATGGGTCCATATCAAACCAGGATTCAGGGGAGCAGACTGCCCTGATCCATTCTTGATACTCAATCCAGCTTACTTTGGTGGCACCTCCATATTTATCTGCACGAGTGCCTATCTTCACAATGAAAATTCATAAGAAAGTGGTATTGGTATAAAAAAATACCTATTGTTTTCTTCAACTAAGGCAATAACTTTTGCTTTCAACATTGAAATTTCTTCATCCTGATACAAAGAAATTATTATTATCAGAAAATAAGGAGGATTCAAAAATATGATACACAGATCAGAAACCTTTGCACCGCGTCTGCTCTGTTGCCAGTCATTCTCAAGTAATTTGTGCAGCTCTTTCAAATCTATCAGGTTCTAGACCATCAAACCAAAAAAAAAAAAGAAAGAGGAAGCTCTTAAACAATACGAGTGAATTGAAGCTTGAAATGCACGTTAGTTTGCTCATAACTTACAGCATACTTTGCCATGTCCAATTTAACTTCAAGAAGATCCCTAATAACGTCATGTGTCATATTGTCCACTGCTGCTAACCTCGCAGAGAGCATGCAAACCTGAAAAGGGCATTGTATAAAGCTCATTTTACAACTTGCATGCCAAACAGCTTGCCATGCAATATCATAATTACCATTTAAAGGTGTCACTATTTGACACACGAATGAACAATTGAAACTGGTTGTGTTTATACTTCAATTTTTTTAGACATTAGATCAAAAGAACCAAACAATGACCTGTTGAAACTTCTTGTAAGCTTACCACTTTAAAAAATATAAATCGATTGGAAGTCATCAGGCATGGGTAGATCATATAAAATATCAGTACCTATGCATAAAAAATTATGTGGAGAACAACCTGTTTCTGACGATCAGTCACCAGAGCTTCCAACTCTTGAATTCGATTTTTGGCAACGGACAGTTCATGATCCTTCTCTGAGTTCATCTGCTGAACCAAACTTGAAATACATCTGAATGGTGACCCAGCTCCTCTTTGTCTTGTTGAACTTTGATCTGTTTTATTTGTCATCGAGGTCGCATCACTTGTTGGCAACCGACATTTCTTAGCATCACAAACCATAGCTTCAAGTGTTTGGAACTGTCTCAGATATCAATAATACAAAGTCAAAAATAAGCATCGCTTAGTTCATTACTGCATCTATGTACTATATTGTACCTTTTGTTGGTAAACTGATGACTGAGCCTCGGAGTGCAAAATAATTTCTGAAATATGTTCCTTGTACCGTTTTATCTTCACAAGGCAACACTTAGTTGGGCATTAGCATTCGTTATGCATGAAAGATTTGCTAATAAATAGTCTCAAGAGCATACCTCTTTAGCTTGGCATTCTCTTTCCCTCTCGAGATCCCATATATGCTTTTTTGAGACAGAAAGTTCCCATAGTAAGTTATTTGTTTCCCTGCACAAAAAAAAAGATAATAAAAATGACCGAAGTGGATATTTGTTCTGCTTGTTCCCAACTTTGACTAGAATAATTGGTTGCTTTACCACTGGCTACCAGCAGAAGAGTCTTTGATATCAACAGCATTTTCGGGTTGTCTAACAAACACTCCTCGAAGAGTTTGGAGCTCCTGCTCTAGACTCTCCCTTATTTGTCGACAACTTTCTACTTCCTTGCCCATATCAATTACCTGAAAGAAAGAACCATGAAGTCAGTAAATGATAGAAGGCCATAAATAAAATTTATAACCAAGCTAAACAACATGGAAAATAACAAGAAAAAGAATAAAGAAATCAACCTTTTCCTCCAATACATTTATGGTGCATTCAAGCTCCTCAACTGAGTTCTCAAGAACCTTGACCTCCTCTTCCTTCTCTTCAGCATAAACTTTACTTGCCTCTGCCTCCTGAAAAAGCTTAATATTCAATTTAAAACAAGTCCTACTATGACCACTGTGAGAGAACATTCAACCAAAGCATTATTGTCCATCTTGAATATATCTACCTGGTGTGCCTCAATTGCAATTGCTTCATTTTCATCAACCAACGCACTTGCCATTTCAAACTTTTCATTGAGGTGGACAACCTCTTCCTGGAGCTGATCCCTTTCCTTACTGACCAGTTTGAACTTATCCATCATTTCCTGCGTTGAAGAGAAAATTCTATCATCCACTGAGGTGCTTAAGCAAATTATTTCCCTCTCCAAGCTTTCAATCACTTTCTCTTGGTCATTCAGTAGCTCTTCCATATCCATTTTCTTTCTGCTGACATCTTCCAGCAAGAGAGTTAGCTGGTTGTTTTCTTTCACAAGCATGTCCAATACATCTTTTGTCTCCTTAAGCTCTAATCTTGATCTAGAGAGTGAAAATTCGCTGTTGACCAGTTGAGCATCGAGTTCTTTTTGGTGCTGCAACAGCTCATCAACTTGAGTAATGCTGACTGCTAGCTCCTGTTGAACTTTGACCAAAGCATCAGTTGTCGCTCGTATCTCTTTGGTGCTTTTGTCCATGACAACTGTGTGTTTTAAATCACCACTTAAGGAGCCTCTAAAACATAGATCACAATGACCCTGTTCTGGAAAACTGTTCAGTGATATATCAGACATCTTAATTGGATCAAGTGCTTCCTCCTTCAGCATTATACCCTGAAATGATGCCTCTTTAGTAGCACTTACGGCATCAGACAGTTCACCTTTCATAGCACCTGAACAGGAAATACTTTTCACAAGTGACTCTTGGAACATTTTGAGCGCCTCCTCCGCTCCAGCTAAACTGGGAAATTCACATACTACATAACACCCATCTTTTGATTCTTTTCCATCTAAGACCTCCTGACTAGATTTCAGGGTCTTCCCTGTCTGAAAATGCCACCTCATAGCTCTTGATGGAGATTTCTTTTGTAGAATCTCAGAAAACAGCGCTTCAAAACTTGTCTTTGAGATCTGTATGAACTCACATACTTCCATTGCAACTACAGATATACCAGAATGCACTGCCCTAAATTCTGATTCAGTATGATTTTGCACAAATTGGAAAAATTCTTCAAGCTCAGCCATTAGTTTTGACATCTCGGTGATAGCTGCATCAATTTCATCTATCAGGATTTCGTTGTGCCTTTCATGAATAGCAACTTCAGTCCTCATATGTTCTACTTCTGCGGTCAATGAAGCATTGTCCATCTGCAAGATCTGATTTTCATGTTTCCACTTTTCTGTATTAAGTCTAGCAGTTTCATTTGCTTTTAGCAATTCATTCAGGATCAAATCAGCCTCTTTCATGGTCTCTTGAGCCTCTTCAAATTTTACAAATAAGTTGGCAGCTAGTTTTGCTTTCTCATTTGCAATCTTCCCGCTATCATTTAGTTTTAGTTGGAGACTCTGAAATGAGTTAAATTACCATCATGCAAATACCTTAAAACTCCTGCTATAAAAACATTGAACATGATCCTTTCGGTCTAAGAATTTCAATAAAATTCATAAAAACCATCTACAAGCTACAGATCACAAATTCCAATGTTACATATCAAATATCATAAGAAACAAACTTGAGGAGAAAGGCATATGCATTAATGAATAAGCTTCAACCTGTTTTATTGTAAATGGGTATTTCATCACTCAGGTACCTTTTGACAGTTGAAAAGAATATATAAAGAATCTTCCAGCAATTGTGAAGAAACAGGTACAAGTGTTATTATTTACAAATTCACATAGAAAATTGGCAGTTATGATATTTTGAGATGTATGAGCGGCATTCATCATATCTAGCATGTTAGAATGGTTAAATACGATATTCCCTGAACCTTTTTGTAGCCTTTGCATCATTTACCTCTAGGGATCTGAAGCTATCAGCATTGTTTTCAATCCTCCACTCCAGGGCATGCAGTATTTGAGACAATTCCTGTGTACTACGGCTCATCAGTATAGGTTCTTGAAATTTTTTATTTCCATTTGTTACTTCACCATCCATTCTTGCATGGTATGGTATTTCACATGCCATCTCATTCAATGTTTTCATTGCAATAAATGCAGCATTCGCTTTCTTCTCTGCATCAATAATTTGATTGTCTTTAAGCTTTAAAGTGTCCTCCAATTCTTGATTGGTACACATCTTCTCATTTAATAAAGCCCGCAAACAAAGTAATTCATTGCTGGTTTCACCATATTTTATTTGCTCAACCTCAGTTATGGCAATGGTTGCCCCTTTCAAACAGTCCAACTTAGATGTCATCTCATGGCATAGCTTCTGTGCATCTTCGAGACTCTTTTGTAGGCTCACTATCAATCTTTCTTTCTCTATGAAAGTCTTAATTGCTCTTTCTACATGATCACTAATCCATGTTTCACATTGGGGAAATGAACCAATTATGCTATGGATCTCACTGGATGCATCTTCAAGAGATTGGCAGCCATCTAAAAGAAAACTTGTGAGGTCAATTACTGCCTTCTCCCATGCATTAGCAATTAAATGAATCTGTGCATCCTTTGCAGCAACACAATCTAGCAACTCAACATTTGTCTTCGTGATCTGGTGCAGTCTTCCCATAAGTTCCATGTTTTCTAATTTCAGGAGCACTGGACTGGAGGTTCCTTCGCCAGAGAAATCATCAACTTGTCTAGAGCATGCTTGCTGTTGAAGCACCACAAGTTCTTGTTGCAAGTTTAAAATTGTCTGAACTGTCTCCACCTCAACCTGCTCCCGGATTTGCTCCATATCAGCAAATTTGGATAAATGAGTATGCTTCTCATTCTCAAGTTGCACATTCAATTTCATCGACCTCTCAAGTTCCTTTTTTATCTTCCTCATTTTCACAAGCAATGGTGCTGTTCTAGGGTCCTCGCATTCTGCAATGTCATTATTTTCCTGCTGCCTTGCTAGTAGTGTAATCTTGCTCCCCGAAATATTATCAGTCAATGGTAACTGTACCTGCAGAATTATTCTTGTTAGATGCTGAATTCTTTGTGGACAACTTAGAATTATGCTAGTCAATGATTCAGCTAACTATAACTAGGGTCTTATTGGGTTAAAACAAGTACTATATTTCAATAGAAAATAGTTATATTTCTTGCATAATTTACTAAGAGAAATCAGGGGAAAATGAGACAGCCAGCATATTCTCACAACTGAAAGTCCTGCTTGAAATGCTGTCTGGTTCTTACTTGGTAACACAACCTGAAAAGAAACTAAGAAATAAGTCGGCAAACATAATTGGCAATCAAAGAGCATTAACAGGCTTGAAGAGCTCACTTCTTTGCAAGGAGATAGACAAAAAGGTAGCTGAAGTTTTTTTTGGAAACACAAATCCTCAGCTTCCCTGATAACATAGATATATTTGGAGAAAAATAAGTGTACCGCATTGCACAAAAAAACAGGGAGAATTGGCAATAATGAGTAAGAATAGAGCACTTTAGGTCCTAAGGCAACAATCTTTCGCAAAGGCTGAGCAATATATGCTTATGTACTGAGTAAATGGACTTCTATTCTGTACAGACAATAAAGATGGACCTTAAAAGTCTAACTTATTCTGCCAAGTCTATAGCTGCATTCATGCCACCATTTTACAACTGGAAAAGTCATTGTTCCAACTGTGCACTAAAGTAGAGGTAAAGAGACTTGGTAGCCTTTAATATCTAGATAAAAATGACTTGAACTGGTATAAGATACACTAATTGCCTTATCTTATTCTCATTGTTTATGGTATCAAATAATTACAATAGAATAAGTTACCAAATTAAACTTATCCATTGTTAGGCAGAAATAAGGATAGTCGTGAGAATAAGAAAAGAGGCTGGTACTTGCAAGCACATAAATTGCACTTTGTCTTAGCTGCCCGATCATAAATAAGATATTTCTACAAAAGTAAGAAAAGTTTATTCCAGGATATAAACCCGCTCTGCCACTCTGGTGTCTAACTAAGCAGTTACGTTTACATACCAAATTGCGTGAGCTTAGGTTTCAATAAACATTTAAAAGTGATGTAACCTCAAAATCTCAAAAGAAGATTTATTCTTTTGTTTTGGAAATTCATTTTCCTCTTGAATTTGAATTAGGTTTGACCTTAGCATTGACTTTGTAAGAAAATAGATGGTATTCCATAAAAGTACTAACTAGGGTCAATGATATTTAAAATTATAATTTGAGGTTGTTAGGTTCTTTGAAAATTGATTTTGACCTCTCCCCGTCGGATGGTGCGAAGATCCGACGTTAATTACATCGAGATAACTCGAATACCCTTGATTATCGTCATAGCAATCCATAAAAATAGAAAACATGCATCCACAGAAATAAACATTCACACACATGGACATAGGAGAAAACAGTCCCATGAAATTTGATGGAATGCAAGCACTCAATTTTAGTTTGAATTTGATTAAATTGGTTTGAGTTGAATTAAATTTGTTGGTTTGATTTTGATTGATTTGAATTTAGTTTAATTTGAATTTAATTTATTCATTTTTTGAGTTGCTTATTAATTTAAGTTTGATTTGAATTTGTCGATTGATTTTAAACTTGATCTGAGTTTGATTTAATTTGTTTATTGTTTGATTTTTTTAGTTTGATTGGAGTTGAATTTGAATTTTGTCTTGATTAATTTGGATTTATTTTATTGAGTCTGACTTTGATTTAATTTGTATTTGAGTTGATTTGATTGAGTTTGAATTTGTTTGGATTTGTTTTGAATCTGGTGGATTTAATTTGTTCGGTGGATTGTTTGATTTAATTCGGGTTGAATTTTATTTTATTAGAATTCACTTGAATTTGACAGATTGTTTTGAACTTGGAATTTCTTTTAATAGATTTGTTCTCAGTTTTGGTTTAACGTTCTGCATTAAGATTTAATGAGTTAAGATTTGTTGATCTTTCTGGTTTGGGAGTTTAAATTTTCTTGAAACTTACAGATTTCTGATTTGCTTAAATTTGGATTACTTAGAGAAATTTGATTTGATTGAATTAGAGTTGAGCTTGATTCAATTTTGATTGGTTTAGATTTCAGTTAAATCTGCAGATTTTGACAGCTTCTGGGTTCTCTCTTATGCAATTTTCAGATTTTATGAAATGATTTGGGACGGCTTTGAATTTAAATTTTCTATGGGTTTGAATGGTTTGGGACCACCTATCTACGGACCAGCTTCTGATTTGTACTAGTTTCAGTTTTTGAAATTCATATTTGAAACCTCAAATTGCAGAATTTTAGTTCCAATCTCCTGCAGACTCAAATTCTATACATTGCTCATCTTCTGATTTTCGGCTGTAGGCCTTAAACTTTCAGATTTTTCATTCACAAACCTCAGATTGCTGATTTCACATTTCAGATTTCGGATCTGCACATCTACAGCCCCCAATTCCTTGTTTTTAAATGCAAAGTTCAGATTTGACCTCTTCAAATATCAGACCCCAGATTCCAGATTTCTGCATTTTTAGATTTCTGCATTTCAGATTTGCAGGGTTTTTTTTTAGATTCTGTACCAATTCAAACTTCAGATTTTCGATTTCTAATCTTCAGGGTTTCAATTGCAGATTTCTAGATTTCAGACTCCTGAAATGGGTTCTGGCTTTCTGGCGCACAGGCTCTAATTTCTGATTTTCGGTTTGGTGCAGATTTGGGTCACAAATCTAAGTCTGGCCTCAAAGATTTGAAAATTCAGATTCTGTTCAGATGGTGACTTTGTGTACGGATCCAGAATTCAGATTCTGCACCACTCCTGAATTCAGATTTTTGTTTCTCTTCCAAATTCTCAGCCTCCATATCCTGCAGCAACCAGATTTCAGATTTTCTTGCTTATGAATTCAATTAAATTTGTGATTTGTTTTGAGAGTGTTTTGATTTGGGGATTTGGTTGTATGAAAATTCAGATTTCAGACTTACGGGTTTCAGATTTTTTAAAGTTTTTTACAGGTTTCAAATCTTCCAGAATCACTTGTTAGTTTTTTTTTTATTGTCTCGCATTCCAGAAATTTCATGTGATTGTCTCTCCTCTTTGAGACATCAATCTATGTACCGAACATGAATTTCACTTATTCTCTCAAAAATATGAGACATGATTTACATCTTGAATAGCAATCCGGTCCCTTCGAGTCCTTAATGAACATGGAACTTGCTTGATCAGTTTGAGATGGAAAAACACCCGGTCTTTGATAGACTTGTGGGCATTCCTCTCGCTGATTTGAGATTGAGCATGTCCCAGCCTTTGATAGGCTTGTGGGGACTCATCTCATTGTCTTGAGACTGAGCATATCCCTGTCTTGATAGACTTGTGGGAAATTAGCTCATCTCTATCTTTATGGCTTCTCCATGAGTTGATGAACTTGTCAATTCGTGGGCGGCATGTACCCGGTCTTTGATAGACTTATGGGCATCCCCCACTGTTTTGAGATTGACTACACCCGGCTTTTGATAAGCTTGTGGGCAATCAACTCACTGATTTGAAATTGAGCACACCCGGCTTTTGATAAGCTTGTGGGCACTCATCCCATGGTTGGTCATCCTCATTAGCCTATGGTTTGGGCATGTTGACATGTTGATCATGCACGGCCTCTCCATGGCATAATGGGCAAAATAACTCCCTCGTGAGGGATGGTAAGACATTGGGGTCTTTTAACTAGACCTTTGTATGCCCACCTTAAGAAGAGGGTCAGGAGGTGGGTTTAGAACCGGCCTCCTGGTTTCTCTTTGTTTTGAATTCTTTTAAGTTGAGCCGAGGCCATGAGGTGGGTTTAGAACCGGCCTTATGCTTGTCTCGGTTTGTTTAAATTAATTTGACTTGAAAATTTGAATTTTATTGTCGAAGTACTGTTCATCGGCAGCAACTAGGCTTCATGGGCCTGGCCCTGCGCAGCTCCTCCTCCTCCTCTTCTTCTTCTTCTTTCTTCTTCTTTTTTTTTCACAATTTTTGATGGTGGGCCCCACCACCTTTGACCCGCGGGTCAAAGCCTCCAGCGAACACCTCCTCGCGGCTGGCCCATGCGCGGAGCCTCCCTCCCGTGGGCCCGGGGGATTTCCACGGTGGCATAATGTTGGAGGTGCATTATTCACCCGCTATAGTGCCGCGCGCCCGACCTCCTTGACATCCGACGGCCCTGCGGCGACATCCGGCGACATTTGCGGCGGCTTCTGGCTTCGTTCGGCAGCGCCGGCACCGGAAGAGGAGGGAGGAGGCCCCGACGGCGATAGGGGAAGGGGGAGGAGGCCTCGCCGGTGGCCGCGGGAAGGGCTTGTAGCTTCTACGGCGTCCGACGGCAGCGCGGCAACTCGCGGCGGACCTGCGACGTCCGGAAGAAGAAGAAGAGGAAGAGAGGGACTCCTTACGGCTTTGACGGACCTCCAAGGACCGGTAACCTTCCTCCTCCTCTCTTCTCTTGCTCTTTTTTTTTCTCCCTACGGCTTCCCCTCCCGCTCCTCTTTCTCTGTTTTTCTCCCTCTCCCGCGCGGCCTGCATTCGGCCTTCTTATAGGCTTCCGGAGGACCACGTCTCCTACTGGGAAGGTAGTCCCGGGTCCGTGAGGGACTCGGGACCTGCTATCTTCTCCTCCCCCCCCCAAATCCGGCAGGAGATATCGCTGCCCCGATTGTTTCCGAGTGGGACTCGGAACTACCGTATAGTTGGATATCGACCGGGACTTGATGGCAGGTCAATATCCTGATCCGGATTCCATCCTCGCTCCGATTTTCTTGCCTTGTTCAACAAACTCCCCCCTCCTCCTCCTTTCTGTCGAGCCCAGGTCTGAGCAGACCCGCAGGCTGCTTTGCTTGGCCCCCTTGGAAGACTGTCCGGCCCATTTTGAGCAGGCCAGTGGGCCTTGGAGATGGCTTGCAAACGTGTCTTTCAGCAGACCGAATTGGGCTTATTTGGGCTTGCCATTCCGGGCTATGTCGAGAGGCATTGCAGGTGGACTGAATTGGGCCGATCAAGGTCCTGTTATGGGCCTGGAGATGGACCGAATTGGGTCTGTTTGGGCTTGTGTATGGTACCTGTACATGTTGTACACAGACCAGGTTTGGGGAGGGCCGGTCACGCCATTTTTTTTTATTGGCCTCATTTTTTTTCAAAAATTTAGGTGTCAACAAAAAGCAACCAACAACATGAAGAATTTATAGAGCAAAATCTACAAGGCTAGTGTGATGAAAAAGTAAGCTTCAAGGTGAACCCACTTAAGTTCTCATTGTCCTATCATATAATTCTCACCAAATATGAAGTGCAAAAGTGACTTGGAAGCTCTCAGGATAAAAATTGTGGAATATTTCAATAATTACATGTTTTGAATCAAGATGCACTCATGCATATCATTCAAGACCTAACTATTAAGAAATGTGGTATATATCCATACATCTAGTAACAATCATGAGGATGAACCTTTTAATGTTAAAGCAAGTAACGTATGACACTCAGCCTATTAATCATCGACTTATCTAACAGACAAATTTCAGTGTCCCCTTCTCAGTTGGTTTGTCTTCTGCTCCCAAATATGGGAACTTAAAGCACAATAGAGGGAGTTAACATAAAACTAAAAAAGAAACTTACCTAGTAAAATCATGGCTAACTTCAACAGAACCGCTGGACAAATTACTGCAGTCAGTGTGTCCCTACACATTAGAATAAAGCTAATGATTGAATTGCAAAACCATAAAACAACAGTGTTGACAAAAAGGAATCCTAATATTTAGCAATAATTAACACATCCAATCAACTATATCATTACAGATGGAAGTCACCTGCATAGACATTTTTTAATACATAGTGCAGCATATTCACGTGATGCAATATCAACTCATTTTGATGAAATAAATGTAGATATTAATTTGAGGATATATTATATTCTCATCAAGAATACTGAATACGAAGACGTCTGTTTAACAAAAGACTAACAATTATGATTTGATTTCAACTTATTTTCTGTGATGGAACCACTCAATCTGATTATTTCCTCAGAGTGACGAGGCGGCTGCTTGTTCTTAAGATAAGCTAACAATTGAATTGCAAACCACAAAAAAGAATAATGATGACCAGAACGAAATCCTGATACTTAACAATGCACAAGAACCAATGACCAAAAGTTAGAGAACCAGGGAAGGGCACTGATGCAATATTTATGTTTATTACAACAAATGCATATCAGATTTTTTCTATTTTATTTTTTTTGTGTTTTTTTGCTGAATTCATAGTACAGCATTTCACCAGATGCCACATCCTCTCATTTGAAAAAAAAATGTAGACATTATATTGACAATAAATTATCATTTCTAACAGGAATACTGAACAAGAAAACATCTGTTAGACAAAAATAACAATATGATTTGCTCTCAACTTATTTTATCTGTTACAGAACTCAACCTGATTATCTGTTCTAAATGACATGTTAGCTTCTGCTTGTTCTCCTTCAGAAATGTTGAAAAGCTGCAGATTAGAAGTAAAGATATTAGGATATAGAAGAACTACCAAATGGAAATTTGTAACACCCCAGTTTGAAATTAATGCGAAATCAAAGTATATCGATGATAACCTGATTCCGTAGTTGAGAAATTTCATTGACTAACGTATCCCGTTCTCTCTGATAAAAGTCTTGACAACTAGGAGAGAAATGAAGAAGGTAAAATATCATCTAACAACTAAACAATTTTTGTGAAAGATATAAGATTTAAAATGTGGTCACAAAGTTGGTATGCCAGTCGAATGACTTACACTCTGAGCTCTTCATGAAGTCTGATATTCTCTAAGGACAACAGAATTTGCTCTGGATTCTGATTAATTTTCTCTCGCAACAATTGGATCTCCATACTCAGTGCATAGTTCTTCTCTGATAGATATTTATCACCACATAGCAAGCCATCTGACACCAATTCTAATTTTCTAATTGTCTCATCTCGGAGATGCAACATTGTTTCCATTCGGCTGACATCTGTTTTCATTTGCTGAACCTAAAAAGATGTAATCATGGAAACAATTTAGCAACGATAAATAGTAACTTGGGGAGACAAAAGTGTACAACCTCTTCCCCACATCATCGAATTTCATGTTCATAGACAAAAAAAGCATTGAATTTCATGTTCATAGACAAAAATGCAGTCCCATGGTCGCAGGCTAGCATACAGGTGGCAATATATCTAAAGCATAACTAGGGTATTGAAGAGCTCAGGCAATGAGGAGCCAACTTAGGCATCACCTAAGCGATAAGGACTGCCAGAGTGGAGTGGATCCCATAGTCCACAAAAAAGAGTCATTTCTGTCTTGACTCTTGACCCCTACAAAACTCACCCCCATCCACCATTTGACCCACAGTTACTGGAAAGTCTACCTATCTAAACCAATTAGGGTCAGATGCACATGTCTATGGGGTGGAGGACACAATGACTGGAATATGCAAACCAGCAATTGACTGCATTATGTCTGATGCATAGCTTCCAGTGAGATCCTAACCGGACTGTCCTGGTGATGCGGAACAGGTGCGTAAAATCGGACCAAAGTGACCAAATAAGAGGACAAAGGGATGTTCACAATTAAACAGGTAGGACACCTTGACAACTATGCTCACAGCAGACCCGACTTAAAGACCAATCACCATGGTCTATGTGTAACAACTCATATCAGAAACCGAAATATGGATTGAGTTTAGGAGGTTTCACTAGTTTAAGAAGAGCAAAATTGAGTCCTATGCTAGATAATTTTGCAACAATGAGAACTACTATACAGTAACTGAAAATTACCAGTTGTTTCATGTGTTCGATTTCAGTTTCAAGAGTCTTAACCTCTGCCATGTTCTCTCTCCTCAAGGAACTAGCTAAAGCAGACTTGAGAAATTTCATCTACCAAAAAGTACAAGCACATACTTTTAATAATTTACCTAAAGCCAGAAATCCAATCAATGCTGATCAGATGATACCTTGCAGTCAAAAAATGATAAATTGTTTAAAGAGCAAGTAGAGCCTCCTTCCAAAGTTCCAGAATTATCAATAATATCATCCACTTTAGCGCTCTCATATATTGATGGTGGCTCAAGCCTTGGAGCATTTTGCTGCTTCGTGACAACATTCAGTTGGTCCTAAATGAGTAGGCACCTGGTTGTTAGCACCAAAGAAGGAAAAAAAATCTCTTGAAGAATGACGCAACAGTCATTGTACCCTTAGCCTCTGAATTTCACGCTGCAAAGCCATTATATCACCTGAAGCATCTTCATTGACCTTAGCCTGTATTTAAAATGACAAATGGAAAAGATAATAAAAATGCTTAAATATTAATTCAAAAGGGTTAATGTTAAATATTCTTCAGTATATTACATTATTTTGTATAAGCTTTGCACGTTGTGCAAACTTTAGTGTGCTTAATGTTTCATTTGCAGAACTGCACAGAAGCAAAGAGCAAGTCAACATACCATACATCACAGTTCTGCAAATGGTTATGCATACAGAAAAATAAAGGATACACATACCAGATAGATGGGCTGACATTTGCGATGATAGTCGTTTTTGAGTTCCCCCCTAAGGAATCCTATGATGACAACAGACCTTCAACATTATGGTTAGAAAACAGCAAATATATATATAATTATTTAATTAAGCCATAACCTGAAGAAGAAATGTCAATCTTGAGTCTCTGTAAGGAACATGTCGGTGTTTCCCATTCGCTATATCAACCAAGGTCATTATCACCAGTCTGGGTAGAATAACAACACGTGAATATAGGGGATAAGATTTCCCCTTTCAGGCATAAACTGATAGCTCAAATTAGCTCATCCAAGTTATATAGGATGAACTTGGTCTTCAATCTCATTACACGGAACATGTTAACTTATCTGGAGATTCCAGCATAATGACACCAATCTGTGCTTACATGTGACTGAATTTGGTAACTTGATGAAGATATAAAATGTGACTCATATACAGCTCGCCGTTCATCTTAACTACCGTCGTTTTTACATCAATAGTACAATGCGTCCGCAAACATTAGAGAACTTCCCTTTGCATTACTTGCCTTCAAGGCGATCAGTGGTGCACGGAACGGATACAAGGGAACCAAGTAGAAAATTTTCAATTTCTATGATTTTAGAAATTTCATAACATTACCCCAATGTAGATAACGATTTGTTGATATTAGCCGCCTCCTTCAGCCACTCCCCTTCCGCACCGGAACTTTTCTGCCTGAATCAGATGACTTTTAGTTCACTTCCTTGTGAAAGAAGTCATGGTACTTTGCCACTTCCAAGTTCAGCACAAAAGACTAACCTCTCTGAACCGGCAAGATCCACCAAATTTAACCTTCCAAATCGAAGATGCGTCATGGAATCTCTCTCCCAGTGACTCTCGATACTGCAGGTGAAAACACTGTGGGAACGACTGCTTTCACTGTTCATGCTTGTTGCTGCAATTTTTCTGTTTGAAGTGCCCTGGAAGGACATTACTGGTTGTTTGAGAAATGCTAGTTCGAAGGCATCCTAGTTAAACGGACAAATGTAAAACGTTTCACCTCATGATCACCTGTAGCAACAGCTCGATTACATCCTTGACTGTGTGAACGTCGTGTTCCTTTAGATTTTCCACGTATACTCCTTTCTTCACGTCCTCTCTCAGCTGCAACAGGTTAACAATTTGTCACATCATTTTGAAAACAAGAGGCGAAGACAAATTAGCAGAACGGACAAATGTGGACTTGCTTGCAGATTGGTCGACAAAGGATCGAGGAGATCTGTTATCTGCTCGTTATAAATCTCGAGATACGAACACTTGCAGCTATACCTGAGCTTTTCATGCTTCCGATTCTCTTCTTCCTGACGGATTGATTACCACAAGAAAAGTATTCACACACGAGAAACAATTAGCCACGCACTTCATTGCAAGATATATCATCATCTCACCTCCCTAATCCTCGTGAACAAGTATTCAAAGATGCGGGGGGTTATCCCACGATCTCCGCAGGACATGCTATCCAAATCGCGAATTTCTCCCATCATTGTGTAAGTTTTCCCACTTCCAGTCTGCAAAAGGCTCCGCTACCTCAGATTCTTATCATGGCATGGTGAAGACAAACAGCAGATGAGGGCAAATACCTGCCCGTACGCGAACAGGCAGCTGTTGTATCCAGACATGCAATTCTCCACCATTGGCACGCCCACAGCCTTGAAGAGATTTTCCTGCTCGTCGAAAAACATTGACCCGAGTTAGGTGAAAAATTTTACCGAGAATCAGGTTTCAGATGCATCAATATAGCGTACGCAAGTATGCCTCGGTACCACCCAGTTTACCTGGGATATGGTCTCGCATGCGATGTGATCAAAAGTGAATCTCGCCTCTGGATGGCCTGTCCATGTCAATGTCTGTGAGCTTTCCTGCCGTAGGCATATCCCATGGCCCTGAATTGCCTTCTCCGCACTGCTGATAGGCCGGATGCGTATCAAGACCTGAAGCAGCCAAATCAAAATTTTCTAATTTCTCCGGCGATGCGGGACCAAACAAAAACAAATTAGTAGATTCTCAGGCCCCCGACTCCGTCAATACCTGCACATTGTGTTCGTTCCAGAAGGAAGGATCTTCGTCGAGCTCAAAGTGTCGGATATCAGTCGGCTGGCAGCACTTGCCGTCGGCTATCGCCCCCGCGGCCCTGGACGAGCTTCCCCTCTCCCTCCCGCATCCGGAAGGCGGAAGACGGCCCCCATTCCCGCCCCCCGTCGCTCCGTTCCCGAAATGCATCCTCGAAAGGGACCTCGTGGGTGTGCTCTGCGCCGACCGAGGTGTCCACCCCGCTCCTCCCTTCGTCCACACCTGGTTGTAATCGACCTTGGGGGCATCCGATTCACCGGGAAGGCCCTTCCTTGGGCTCTGGGAGGGGTCGGGGATTGAGAGTAGAGGACTTCTGGGAGGCGGGAGATGGGCTGCATCGGAGATGCCGTCGGGGTCGTTCTCGTCGCTCTCCGGAAGCCGTGTCTTGTGGAGGGTCCTCCGGAGGCATGCCATCGAGCCGAGATGAGGCCGGATCTGAAGTAACAGCGGGAAAGCGGCTAGAGTTTGGGGAGGCGAGCTAACAAGGCTTCCACCAGGACATGAGAGGACGACGGAGGAGGAGAAGGACGAGCACTTCCGGCAGGCGCAGGCAGAGGAGAGAGGAGTCGGGAGTGAGCGAACGCTGCCGCGCTCAAGCGGATTTCAAATTGGAAGGGTTTCTGAAAGTGCCGGCTGTGCGGAGTGGAGAAGACGAGCTCATAAAAGAAGTCTGCCGGTATCATATCGGATCCGGGCACTATCGATATTATTTTAAATTTAATGCTTGTGCCAGCGTGTAACTATCATATAAATTTTTAAATCAAAATTATTGGAGAACAAAATTAAATCCAAACACCCGGTAACTACCGTACTACCGTGTTGTGCTACAGCTGTTGGAGATGCTGCCCCGAAATTCTTTGACCGTATGGAATGTTTGGTTGCATTATAATTTTTTTTGCATTCTTATGATAAAAAATTATATTAAAATAAAAAATTAACTAACTCATCACACAAATTTATCATATTTGAAAGGATGTGATAAAAAAGAGTAATTACTATACACGGTCAAATAAAGTGAGAGACCACAAGAAAAAAGAAAGAGGTGAAATTCTCTTTATGGTTTAAGAAGAAAAATCACTATCAAAACATAAATTTGTTAATGTTGTCTTTTTTTTGGGTCACGCGATGACCCAGTGACAGCCCCACTGCACCGCGGGCAATGAAGGTTCAAGCCCTGCCCAAGCCTCGCGGTACACACTCTCGAGGTGCCCGGCTATGACGCCGTCAGGAAGCGAAGTCCCCACCTTGCACCCCCAGGCGCAAGGTTGATGCCAACCGAGCTAAACTCGGCCGGCAATTGTCAAAATTGTCAAACATCTCTTTTATTTTTATTTTCAATTTTTTAAAATTAAAATAAAATTTGTTCGTTATCGTACAACCAAACACCCTGGGCAATAAGATAAAATTCAACGCCTTTTTTGTGAGGGTATTAAACTAAATTTTGATATTGATATTGATATTTCCAATGGCTGGATTATCAATATCAACACTGATATAGGTGGGTAATTGTATTACGCAGCATGCCTTGTATGTACTATAAAACTTAAAATTGATATTAATAGTTAAACACCTCTTGATGATTATTGTCAAGATCAATATCCATTTAACGGTGACAGAGTTATTTGATGTTGTTGCCAAACAGGGTACAAGGATAGCTTGACGCACAAAATTATGAGATGTAACGACAGAAAAAAAAGTGAAGATCACTCATAACTATAACAAAAGGTGGAGTGACTTTCCTTTAAATTGCTCCATCTCGGATCTTCTTTTTGTTCCAGCAGAAATAATCTACAATAATATATTTTTGCAATGATTGACGATTGCCAAACTCTTTTATAACAAATATTTGTAAAAAAACACTTTTTTTTTATCACTGGCCACGTTGACCCAACGTCTCTCGCGGATGCTCGATCAATCGATCCCCACATGTCACCCCACTCCCAAGGCGGCCGGCTGCAAGCCGCCGGGAAGCTCGAACCTCCGCCCTGCTCTCCAGGGCCAACTGAGCCATGCACAACCAACATCCCCATGATATTATTTTAAGAGTGGATCACCTCAGGTGGGCTCCCACTCACAGATGGACATTTAATACATGATGTGATAGGTCTTAAATACATTGACATGATAGACATTGAATGCCCATCTGTGAGTGCCCTGAGTGAGCTCCCTCGGGAGCCCACCTAAGGTGATCCACTCCTTATTTTAAACAAGTAACACGACAGTCTGAACCTTGTTAATTGTTATTACCATTTCACATAAAATTTTAACCACGCTATACGTCCCTGGTGTTGGATTGCATACAAAGCAGTGGATGTAGTAAATGATATGGGCCAAAGCCCAACTGAGTACCGAGCTTGGGCCCATCGCCGTGATGACGCATTTGAAATATAAGTGGAATATCAGAAAATCATTCATCAAATACTACCAACCACATAGCCGATGTTTATAATTAATACACATTATTAAAACAGGGATCACCGGTCAACGTCGGGTTGACACGATCCCTTGCTCCTGCGGATCCCCCCCCGTCCCGAACGGCCGATATCCGGCCTCACAACCGGCTCGCGGCCTTGGCGTACGCCGGCGGCGCGGCGGCGGCGGCGGCGGCGGCGGCGGCGGCTGCGGCCTTGCCGGCGGCTTCCTGCTGCAGGATGTCGACCACCCTGAGCACCTCGTCCATGTTGCGGCCGGTGGTGGCGGGGTAGACGATGCTGAGCTTGATCTTCTTGCTGGGGGCGACGACGTGGAGGGCCCGGTTGGGCAGCTCGAAGCCGTCGGCGTCCACCTTGTCCGGATCGACCATGTTGAGCTCCCGGATGACCTCCCTGTCCGGATCCGCCACTATCGGGTAGGTCACCTTGCAGCCCGGCTGGTTGAAGCAGAAGAAAGAAGGTAAATCGTTAATATATATATATAGGGAGAAAAGAAAGAAAGACAGCAAGAAAGCTATTAATTACCGTGAAGTGCTCGATGTCCTTGATCCAGAGGAGGTGGGACGGAACGTCCTCGCAGGAGACGCCCAGCAGCTTCACCCCGCGCTTGCTGAACTCCTCCACCTGCAACGCCATCTTCCCCAGCTCCGTCGTGCACACCGGCGTGAAGTCCCCTGCGGCTCGCCGCCACCGCCCGTGAACAGAACAGCTCTCGACGGACGAGATTGATATACACACGGAGATCGGCGAGAGAGAGAGACACACACACACGCGCGCAGCTAGATTAAGATTACGACGACGTACGTACCTGGGTGGGAGAAGATGATGGCCCAGCCGTCGCCGACGAAATCGTGGAGCTTGATCCGGCCGTGGGTGGTGTCCACCTCCAGGATGGGGATGGTGTCGCCTATGGTGAGCCCCGGCATCTTCTTCCGCCGCCGATCGCCTTACCCGAGATCGGAGGTCTCCCGTCGTAATCCTCTGCCTGCGGTGAGAAGTGAGAGACGGGCACCACGGCTTGAAATAGCCCGGACAGCGTGGCGGCAACGTGCCGGTGCATGCACCTAACCCCCCCCCCCCCCGGATGACGTCACGGCTGAGCTCATCACGCCAGCCCTTCATTGGTCCGGCCCCCGCTTGTCCGTATCTCGGACTTATCTGTCTAGAGAGGACACGAAGATCGATGCTATCCGACTGGGCAGGGGGCACCTCACCGGCAGAGCCGAATATATGCGTAAAATATACATATGTTTCATGGTTACCGCGGGCTAATAAGCGGCTTTTTTCGGCAGTTTTGGACCTTCATAGGAGGCGGCGACTGACTGGCCACCTTATCTCTTTATCATGGGAGTCTGATCTTATTGGTGCGAGGAAAAACGAGTTTACAACCTGTTTGTTGTTGATTTTATATTAAACATCACTATCATTGTTATTTTTAAATTTGATATATGTTCAGATGTTTTGGTTGCTAATGTTATTTTGAAATTTTTATTTGAACCAAGTGTAATATACGTCTACTTATATTAATCTTGACTTTCACACTTTATCCCTCTGTCGACGCCAAATTAACATATACTATCATTCTACGCTAATCGAACGAGACATTGGTAATTAATTAACTGACTATAAAAGACAGACAATGTTATCAAACATCTCTGTCGTTATTACATTCGAAATTGGTACTGATATATGTCCATCACAAGATATTTGGTTGCTAATGGGGTGTTTGGTTGCATTATAGTTTTTTATACATTTTTATGATAAAAATTTACATTAAAATAAAAAGTGAACTAACTCATAACGTAAAATTGTCATGTTTGGAAGATGTAATAACAACAAAAAATAACTACATATTATTCATGACCAAACAAAGTGAGGGACCACAAGAAAAAAAATGAAATGAGACCCTCTCTTTTGTTTAAAAGAAAAAATCACTTTTAAAACATAAAATTGTCAAGATTGTCAAATACCTCTTGTAACAAATTTTCTTATAATTTTTGAAATTTAAAATAAAAGTATCCATTATCACGCAACTAAACACTTTATAAATATTTTTTTCTTTTTAATTTTAGTTCAGAGAAAGTATAAGTTGCATAACAAGTGTCGATTTTTGATATTGACAGTACTAACATCAAGATTAATATATATAAACAAAAAAAGATATACAGTCTGGGGGACTAATGAATTCTTCATCTTATATGGAGGTGTTTGGTTACACAATAAAATGCTGAGATAGGTAAAACCATAAAGTTATCACGTTGGTGATGTAAGATCACAATAAAAATAAGAATCATGTATAATTAGAAAAAGAGCAGACACCACCGGAAATAATAAAAGAGACGTCACCATTTTTTTATCTAAGAACAAACTCCTATGCTTGGTACTAATATTTGACACTTTTTATCACTGTTAATTTTAAAATTTATACAATACAAATCAGCAAGAGATGTTCAGTTATCAAATCCTTCTAGAAGAATTACTTCGTTCAAATTGCCAAACACACCAAAGGAGGGGAAGTTTTCTAAACCATTTTGGGTCAGTCAGACGTACCCGCAAGTATCTTTGGGTTGTATCATTGTATTTAAGGCCGATTATTTTATTTTAAGTCTTGGAATATATGTAGCAAGGAATATAATCGAAACTAACTTCATCTTAGTACAGCCCAGCTAGTACACTGAATAATATATAGGTACGCTGCAAGTAATCACAAATAAGGCTCCTGATTAATACACTCATTTATCCAATCGAAGCTTCAAAAGCTTCCGAAGAACGTCCCAACCAAATGTATCAAGTCTCTCACGTACGAGAAGGATCAGAAATGGCGACGAGCTTGAATTTCTCCACCGATAATGAAACTAGAAAAATGTAAAAAAAGCAGAACATCCCGATCTCAGCTTAGATATATATATATATCAAACATCTGATACACATCATATATATATATGTTTAGGTTCATATTGTAACCGGAGATACATACCACAGATCAAACACAGCAAGCAACCAAACCCGACCCGCCGATCGAATGGACTCTTATTCAGCAACCGCCGAGGACGACCACGGTCAACGAACAATTGACACCGTCCATCGTCTCATCTAGTAGTACACATGCCTGTTCTCCATTGCGCCCCGTCTATATGCATATATATATTAAAGAAGATCGATCACAGGTTGGTGAGGCGGAGATAGTCCTTCTTGGAGGGCAGGTCGACCGTCCGGTAGCCCTGCGGGAACATCCTGTCGGCCTCCTCCTTGGGGACGCTGGGCGAGATGACGACGGGCTGGCCGGGCCGCCAGTTGACGGGCGTGGCCACCTTGTACCTGGCCGTCGCCTGCAGGGAGTCCACCACCCGCAGCACCTCGTCCAGGTCGCGCCCGGTGGACGCCGGGTACACCATGCTCAGCTTGACGCGCTTGTCGCCCGCCACCACGTGCAGCGCCCGCGACGGCAGCGGCGCCCCCCCGGCGTCCTTCGCCTCCGGGTCCACCATGTTCAGCTGCCGGATCACCTCCCTCGCCGGGTCCGCCACGATGGGGTAGCTCACCTTGCATCCCGGCTGTAGAAGAAGAAGAAGAAGAAGAAGATATATATATATCTTAGCGACGGCGGTGTCGGTGTTACCATGACCCGGATGGGTGTGTTGACGATGTACCGTGTAGGACTCGATGTCGGCGACCCAGTCGAGGTGGGAGGGGACGGTGTCGCAGGAGAAGCCCAGCAGCTTGACGCCGCGCCTCTCGAACTCCGGGGCGTAGAGCGCCATCTTCCCCAGCTCCGTGGTGCACACCGGCGTGAAGTCAGCTGCGGGGGCGGAGAGAGCGGGCCGGCCGGCGGTGGGAGTTCAGGCGATCGAGCGACCGGAGGAGGAGGAAGGAAAAGGGGAGACGGGATAACGAACCGGGGGGGATATCATATATATATATATACCTGGGTGGGAGAAGAGGACGGCCCAGCTGTCGCCGATGTAGTCGTGGAGCTTCATGCGGCCGTGGGTGGTGTCGACCTCCAGGTTGGGGATGGTGTCGCCGATGGTGAGGCCCGGCATCTCTTCTCCGGCGGGGATCGTCGGAAGATCAGGGAAGATGGAGACCGCTTCAATTTGACCACCGGTTGCAGCAGCGGGCCGAGCATGACACGATGCGCATAAATAGACCGGGGGCATCTGCCACCTGTCCTGTCACGTGGCCAGCCCTGACGAGGGCAATTATCTTATATTTGATTTTTTGTTTCTTTAACTTGATAAAAGCTGTATATATATATTTCCTGATTAGGCGGACGGCAAAGGAATTATCAGAGATGAGCTAAGCGCTGGCGTATGCATCCGCCCGACAAGGCAGATGAACCTTTTTCTTATATTCTTTATTTATGTCGAAGTACTAGCTACATTTCTGTTCGTATAAAAATTAAGTCATTTCCATCCCCATGCTGATCAAACTAGAATCGTGATATATTTATTTTAATTTGGTCCTATCCTTGGAATCGGAACAATTCAATTATTTTGAAAGCTTGTATCATATATTGGATTTTATCTTTTCTTTTCTTTTTTTTTTTGAAGAAACACATGACCATATTCATTAAACAAGACTAAAGAGCATACATAGTTTGTACAGAGATAAAGATAAACCAACAAAGACTCTAGACCGAGTCATCAAGAAAGTGGTCTTGGAAAAGGAAATTTCCAAGGAAAGATTGTACCACCACGAGATGACCAGCACACGCAGGTGCAATCGTGGGCGGGTGGTACAAGAAAGAACTCCTTCAAGGGAGTTTGTAAACTGTATCGAGACCGGAAGATCACTCCAAATGGGAGTGGAGAAAGCCCAAACCCATGGTCTCGAGAGAGACTTAGCGTCTAAAACGCTAAAGATGATAAAGTCTGAGTCATAATCCGGTCTTTGGACTACATACAACACCAACGCAGAAAAAAAATGGAACAAACTTAAGTAAGCCGATCTCCACAGATCCAACACAACAAAAGTGTACAAAATGCCTAAAAGAAATTTTAGGCAAAGTGTTGAAAAAGGGAGAGTGGGAGGGAGGATTCCTCCCTCCCAAACCTAACACGACCTCAAAACGACTTTGTCGAAACTACTCAACAAAAGTGCTGGAGGAGAGTCTTCAAGTAGCGGATGCTACTGTCAATCGTTTACCGAAGAAGCCGCCGGAGGCTGCCGGACAACCCCTGATCCTCCTTCTGTCGGGTCCGCCGAAAGGGGAGTCGCCAATGAGGGATCCGCCAGACGAAGGCCGCTGGACGGGGGTGCCGCCTGACGGGGAAGTTTGCCGGCGAGGGGTTGCCGAAGGGCCCGCCGAACAGGTGAAACCTCCGGCGCCGGTTTGCCGAAGGGGGCCGCCGGATGGGGACGCCGGACAAGGAACCGCCGGCAAGGGTGAAGCTGAAAGGGATCGCCGAACGGGGTGTCGCCGGACAGGGTGGGTTCGCCTGCACGGTAGCCGAAGGGGCCGCCGGACAGGGGGAAGCCGCCGGCTAGGGATTTGCCGCAGGGGGCCGCCGAACAGGGGGAAAACCCCGGCGAGGGATTTGCCGAAGGGGGCCGCCGGACAGGGACGCCACCGGTGAGGGCCGCCGGACGGAGAACCGCCGGCGAGGGTTCCGGATGCTTCTCGCAGAAGCACCCGAGAGAGCTATTACTGTCTCATCCTGGTCATACCTTCACCGGACCTGTATCTGGGCTTCACTGTTCTTATATTTTGAATTTTATCAAAAAGTAGAAATCACGTATTACGTACTACCGATTTGCTCGAACAACCAGAATCGAAATAAAATATTCCATCAATTTTTTTTTAAAATATTAATTCGACAACAGCTTACAGTCATCCGACTACCAAGGGATTATCTTCGCGTCTTTTCATTAAAAATCATAAATATAATTAGTTTTCTGTTTCAGACGGCATCTTCCGTGTTCACACTAGGGGTTCGGGAAGTCTCGGGGGGTCGTGGGCTGGCGGACATTTTTTGGAGGCGGTGTCTCTACGGAGGCCCAGGCAAGGCTTCGGATATCATTCGCTCGTAGGCATCATAGATATCATCCAAATGCAAACTTAGTACCAATTCATTCCTGCCGGCCGCCCGCCAGATTCATACTTTCCTTCGGATATATCAAGCGATGCCTAAGAACTCCATCAATTATTTCATGTCTGGCATTTTGACGGTGTTAACTGTTTATGATTGTCATTTACCTGCCAAAACCACGTAAATGAACTTTCGAACATAATTAACGGGTTCAACCGTTTGAAAAAGAGGAGAGACCTCTCTACAGTCCGATGGAAGGAACATCTTCTTCTTCTGCTCTCTCAAAAAAAGTGAGATTCACGTATTTAAATTGTAATTCGACTTACAAAACTCATCACTTCCATATATATCTCATTTTTTTTAGAAGATGGGACATACTCTCTCCACCTGATTTCTGAAGAGACCCGAACTCTATGCAAAATGGAGTTGTGCGTTTTTTAACTCGGGATAAAAAAAATAAAACTCGGATCACTTGGGGTCCCGTAATCGACTACTTTACCTCGATTAATTTCATACTCGATTTGAAGATTAAAATAATATATATCTTTATCCACGTAGGCGCTGACGTGAACCTGTTCTCTGCAGCCATTGGTCCGTTGGCCCCAGGGGTGGAAGATGCTTTTCACACTATCACGATGTCTCTGCTACCCCCCGCGCTCTTTCACACGCGAGGATCCGTTGACAGCCACACGTGCCAGAACGAAGAATCGTGCCCGAGCTGCTTCGTGGGCAAGTATCCGAATCCGAACCGCCAGCTCCCGGGCCTATTTAAAACCCGACCACAGTCCCCACCTTACGGTGCGCCTCATCTCACTCACCTGCTCCGCCGCCGCCGCCTGCCTGCCGGTTGCTGCTACCCGCCTCCGTCGGTCAGCCATGGAAGAGCAACCACAACCCCTCAACCCGAAGGGCATCGTCGCTTTCACCACCGTCGGGATCGATGACTACGGCTTCGACGTCTTCTCCGTGCCGGCCAACCCCGACGCCCATCCGCTTCCGGAGACACGGCACACCGACGGCATCTCCGTCAACTTCAACGGCCATTTCCTAGATGACAGGGAGGACGCCGTGGTGTTCGTCTCCGAGAGGTCCGGCTCTGCCCGCGTCTACCTCACCAGGCCGGGCTCGCCCGTCGAGGCTCTCCCCCACTTCGAGGGGAGCCTCTTCCACGACCGGCCAGTCGTCCGCCACGGCATTCTCTTCTTCGCCTCCGCTCACGAGCAGCCTCCGCAAGGTCTCTTCCACAGCTGGTCCGCCGTGTACTCCGTCCACCTTGACCAACCCGAGTCGCCGCCGAAGCGTCTAACTCCGGTCGGCACCGCCGACTTCAGCCCCGCCGTCTCCGCCTCCGGCAACCTTGTTGCCGTCGCCACTTATGGCTCTAGGGCCTGGAAGGGAGATTTCCGAGAGCTCGACACGGAGGTGGTAGTCTTCCGAGCGAGCGACCCCTCCCACCGTGTCGCCGTCTCCGGCGGCCGCGGCGGGTGGCCGGCGTGGTCGGGTGACTCCACTGTGTTCTTCCACCGTGTGGCCGAGGACGGATGGTGGAGCGTCTTCCAGGTGGATCTGGCGCCGGACGTCTCAGCTGCCGGCCCTCCTCGCCGCGTAACGCCGCCGGGTGTCCACGCGTTCACTCCGGCGGCAGCGGCCGCCGGAGATCGGCATCGCATAGCCGTGGCCACGCGCCGGCGGGGAAGGGAGCATCGCCACGTAGAGATTTTCGACCTGGATACCAAGGCTTTCCATCCCGTCACGGAGCTGGTGAACCCCCAAATCCATCACTACAATCCTTTCTTCTCGAGGTCCGGCCGCCACCTGGGTTACCACCGTTTCCGGGGCGAGTCGGCGCCGGGCGACTCGGTCATCCCCAACCTCCTGAACGTGGCGAGTCCGGTCAGCAACCTTAAGATGCTCCGGGTGCACGGGAGCTTCCCCTCCTTCTCACCCGGCGGCGACCTCATCGCCATCAACGGTGAATTCCAGTCGGGCCCCGGGCTGATGGTTCTCAGAGCGGACGGTTCCCGGCGGTGGACCCTTCTCGAGGAATCCAGCGCCTTCTACACGTCGTGGAGCCCAACGGAGAAGGGCGTCGTCTACACGTCCTTGGGCCCGATCTTCGATGGTCCACGAGCCACGGTCCAGGTAGCACGGGTCGAGTTCGATCCCGCCGCCCTGGACGGCGTCCCCGACGGCGGCGTGGTTCCCACGAAGGTGACGATGCTCACCCGCCCCGATTCCGGTAACAACGCCTTCCCCGCCTGCTCGCCGGACGGGCGGTGGGTGGTGTTCCGCTCGGGGCGTTCCGGCGGGAAGAACCTTTACGTGGTCGACGCCGCGCGAGGAGAGACCGGCGGGGAAGAGGCCCGGCGCCTGACGGACGGCGACTGCGTCGACACCATGCCGAGCTGGTCGCCGGACGGCCGGCTAATCGCCTTTTCGTCGAACCGGCACGACCCGTCGGACGCGGAGACTTTCGGGATCTACCTGGTGCGTCCGGACGGGACGGGGCTGCGGCGGGTGCCCGTCGCGGGGCCGCGGGCGGCGAGGTCGGAGCGGATCAACCATATCTGCTTCAGCCCGGACTCCAGGTGGCTGCTGTTCACCGCGAACCTCGGCGGCGTCTCGGCGGAGCCGGTGGGGCTGCCGAATCACTTCCAGCCCTACGGTGACCTGTTTATATGCAGGGCTGGGGACGGCGGCGGGCTCCGGCGTCTGACCTGCAACTGCTACGAGAACGGAACGCCGACGTGGGCGGGGATGAAGGACGAAGAGGACCTGGCGGCGGGCATGGGGGCTCTGTCCCTGGTGGGCACCGCCGCCGGGGAGAAGCTGAGGGGAAAGTTCGGGGAGCCGCTCTGGATAACATGCGACTTTTGAGATGAATTTTTAACGGGACACGGATAATAATATGATCGCCTCGTCCGCGGTAGATAACAAAATGTATACATGGGGAGGGGGTATCTCGATAATTTTCAAGCTTCCCTGACTGGCTGGCTTAAAGCTGCTAATAAGTTACTGCCGTGGAATTGGAGAAATAAAAGAATTACGGGCTGTAACAAATAGAAATTCTCTTGTAACGGCGGTGAAGTTAATGCTTCTGCCTTTTCTTCTAGCGAACTTGATTATTTGCTCGAAAGATTCATGTTTGTTTACTTGGAAAAAAAATAGAAAGACAGACTCGAACAATGGAATAATATCGAGAAAAAGTCTTCGATGTTAACTTGGAAATAAATCAATTTTGTATATCTATCTATAAGAATATTTATGAACTTGTTAAATTCTTAAATTCATAAACTCCCGAGTCCGGACTTCTGTATATTCATTATAGAAAAGGTCTCAAAAAAAGGTCTCAAATGAATGAGCACGAATTACCTCCACTGTTGTAATGGTAATTTTTTTTTTTGATCACGGTGGCCGAGTGGCCAAGTGCGTGCAGTGCAAGCACGCGAGCGAGGATCGAAGCTCCCAAGCTCGATCCCACCAGAGCCTTCCCCCCCTGGGGAAGGAGGGCGCTCAGCGCCCTTCGAACCCTGCAGCCAACCGGCCTGCAGCCGGCCGGCTGTTGTAATGGTAATTATTATGGGTCTATTCGGTATACATTCAATTTATTCAATGTGGAAAATCACACCGTATTGGTGTGGAAGATGCCCAATTTATCAGTCTCACGTATACATTTATGACTAACGAGATATTTGGAGAAGACATTCGGGCAAATCGAGATGAGATAAGACAACAAACACATACATGATAGACCGACTAATTTTATTTCAGCGCACACAAAAAATCAATGTCTATAAAGACATTAATGGGGTGTTTGGTTGCATGATAATTTTTTGTACACTTTTTATGATAAAAATTTGTATTAAAATAAAAAGTGAACCAACTCATGACATAAAATTATCATGTTTGGAGGGATGTGATTACAAAAAAAAGTAACTACCACACATGACCAAACAAAATGGAGACCACAAGAAAAAAGAAAGAGGTGAGACCCTCTTTTTTTGTTTAAGAAGAAAAACATTTTTAAAATATAAAAATATCATGATTACCGAATACCTATTTTAACAAGTTTTTTTTACAATTTTTAAAAATTAAAACAAAAACCTTCATTACCATGCAACCAAACACCCCCATAAGAGCAAGGCATTGAAGTCTGCCTCCTACAATAGCAAATCACTAAAGCCGTCGAAAAAATAACTTTGTCTAAGGAGACAAGAGTCCTTTGCACACAACTATCTGAGTTCTACTCTTGCAAAAAATTGAAGCCAAAGATCTACTTCCATCGAGTGAAAAAGGCCAACACCCGCGAAGCCCTCGAGACGTTGAGGTGAAAAAACCTTCTTTTTTGGTGATTCGAACTCATGCGGCGAGGAGCAGACTAGAGGGGGGTTTCTCGAATGGCATGGGAAGCGGGGAGGGTGGCCGTCGAGGTGGCTAGGGGCACCGGGAGGACGAGGTGTCTTCGGGAGACGGTGAGAATGGCCGCTAGATGGTAGGAAGGCTGTCGAGATGCGAGAGAACAAAGTTATGCGGCGAGAGCTTCGCGAGATGACTGCCGAGAAGGCGAGGGTTCCGCAGCGAGGTGAGGCCATATTGATCTTATCACATAAGGCGATACTACATTATATTGATAAGTACTCTCAGCCCAACTCAATGTGGTCAACATCAACGGCAAAGTTTTGAATGGGAAGGAAACCATGGTTGTGCGTTTATTTCAGTAGGCTCATTAAGAATGGGATTATATATCGTATCAACATCAAAATCCACAGACGTGGCACTTGTATTGTGACTCGTACATCATTTATTTTCCGCCCCAAATCTAAAAAAACAAATTGTGACCGACGTGTAGGGGTGGCAATGGGCCGGGCCGGCTCACGAGTTCGCGGGTCGGGCCGGCTGCGGGTCATTTGACAGGCCAAACATTTTGGCCCGCGGGCTTTAGTCGGGCCGACATACGGGTCGAAGCGGACCGACGCGGGCTAAAACGGGCCAAATAACTTTCAAAATTTTTATGTCAAAAACATCATTTTTACTTATTAAAAATAGATTTTAATTAAATTATTGTTAATTTTATAATATTATCTTAAATAATTAAATTTATCATATTTAATAAATATTTATTTATAAAATATATAGTTGGGCCGGGCCGGGTCAGGCCAAGTCAATATTTTTTGCGGGCCAGGTCGGGCCGGGCCAACAATGTAGTTCGGGCCGGGTTGAGCCGGGCTAATATATTTTGGACCGGGCCCTAAGCGGGCCGACCTCGGGCCGGGCCGGGCCCGGCCCATTGACACCCCTGCCGACATGAGTGTCATTTTTAATTTTAACTGTGATAAATATATCCAGTAATATTGTTACCCTTTCACAATCATTACAAAAAATATATTTTTATAGATCATCGAAAGGGAAAAGAGGTGTGACATTTTTATTTTTCACCCCGTGGTTTCCCACATTTTATGATTATAATTGATCCCGACTCTCTTTGTTATCATGTCTCCACCATAATTTTATGTGGTGGTTTCTTATCATGTAATGTATACAAATTATTATGCAACAACCACCGTATCAGAGTATATTCAGCCGCGTGCAAAAATAATACATATATATAATATGAGTATACATAATTCAGAAAAACTTGGACTTGGATATGGTTTATGAAAAAATAGTGTTGCTCATATCGTAGACGGCCGATTTACCATGTACACCCGGTCGAAGTATAAATAAATACGACGCCGAACGTAGGGCTCCTTGCTGTTCTGCTTCTCGCCTCGGTCGGACAGAGGGATAGATTGAGGATCGCTTTCGCGGATCTCCCGCTCTTCGCTTCGGTCCGACGCCTCCTCGCGACGCTCGCATACCAGACCCCGCCGCCCCGGACTCTCCTCTTTCTCCTCTTACCCTCGGCGACGCTCGAAGCCCATCCGCAGAGTCTCCTCCTCTGCAGTCGCAGTCGCAGGCTCTAATCCTCGGCGACGTGCGGGCGCGAAGTGATCTCTCATCATCGGGTCGTTGCCGTCGCCGGAGATCTGTGGGGGCCGGATGTCGGTGCCACGCCGCTGAAAAGATCGAGAGAAGGAAAAGCAAAATCGTTTGGGGGCGTGCGAACACAAAAACAAAGAAGAAGAAGAAGAAGAAGAAGAACGGGAAGGGGATATTGCGAAATCCGCAGCTATAAATTCCCGCCATCCCGGCAGAGCAGCGACGGCAACCAGGGCGTCGCGAATCTGCCGAGGAAGCGGCCGTTGACGGACGGAAGATATCGGTGCCGTCGTCGGCTGTCTCCGTCCTCCTCTCATTGCCTTAGTCTATTGAGGTGGCGGCGGGCAGAGGGATAAAGAATAGGAGGGAAACAAATGGGGGAGCCGGCGCCGGAGCTGCAAATCTACAATACGTTGACCAAGCAAAAGGAGGTGTTCCGGCCGGAGGTCCCTGGGGAGGTACGGATGTACGTTTGCGGGGTCACGCCCTATGATTACAGCCACATCGGTCACGCCCGAGCCTACGTCTGCTTCGACGTAGTTCATAGGTTCGGTTCTCCCCTTGCTGTCCCATGTTTTTTGATGTCAATTCTTGTTCGAATGTGGATACCTTCGACGTGGAAGAGAACGAGCTCCACTAAATACTGAAGGTGGGATAAAATTGCGTTTTTTTTGCCTTCTGACGGATTTTAATTGACCACTTCTATAGTGACAAAATAAGTTGTTAATTTCTTCATTTCTTCTTCCTTTCATGGATTGAATGGATGATTCCCCCTTTAAAACACATAACTATAGCTTCGTTCTGTTCAGAACATTCAAGTGACGATGACAATGTGTACTGGCATATACATGGTATTTGTGTTTGCCACAAATTGAGATATCCCCTTTTTATAGAACCCCATTTAGTCATTGAAGCAATAACTCAAAGAATTTGGCTGTTTGTACCCATAAAAGATATCATTACCATGACTTTGCAGAAACCAGCACCGAGATTGGAGCAAACAACCATACAAACATACCTCCTGCCATCCATGTTTGCATCCGAAACATACGCAGCAGCTGAGAATTATGGTAGTTCTCTGCCACTTGCCATGAAACGGGATGAATATCTGATTCCATGACATAGTTGTCAAGCTATGTGTGCTAATGGTATGTAACTACTTGTGTGTATGTAATGTTTTTATTTTTGGAAAAGAGATAAGGTTGATTGACTTGGCAAGAGAAAGAGAAAATGTGGGTTGAGAGGGAGCTCTTAAAACTTTTTAATTATACATGTAGAATTAAAATTTTGAACATTGTATATAATATAAGTGACAATGAAAGATTTTAATATATTTTCATGATCTTCAAATGAGAACCTACAATTTGTGGATCGACTTGTGTGGTCAAGTCTTGGGGGTCAACACGCAACATCCGTGAAGGGGGGGGGTATTAGGGGGGACAAAAAGCTTCGCAGAAGGAAAAATTCTGATTAATCATGTGGTGGGCCTAGGCCACTCGGCCTGCCTAGGTAGTCCCCTTGGGTGCCAAGATAGACGCTTTGGTCGCTTAAGCAAGTTGCTTGGGTGCCTTTTGGCCCCTACAAAAGGTATCCCTCGTGACCTTCCCTGCAGAAAGTGCACCTTACGCAGTGCCTTAATTAATTATGTTACATGGTGATGTCTTGGAAGCACATGAATAAATGACATATATGGTTCTAAGTTTTTTGAAATATGCAAATTAACAAGAGCTCAAGGTACATAAGTGAGTGATTAGTTCTCAAGTAGATTATGATGTCTGCTTCATATTTTCTCTAGGGCACTATGTTCGATGTGATCCTAAACTTTCCATTTTCTGGTAGTTACTGCCCCATTTCTGCTTCTGTCACATTGTTGTCCTGAATGCTAATGATTTCTCTCTACTAACAAAGAATTTTGAGGGGATGCTCGCAGATGGAAATTGTCTTATCCTAAATATGCCCCTTTTGTGGAGCAATGATTTCTGGGTCGTGATTGTCCTTTGGGTCAGCTAGGGCTGGTTCTGAGACGATTGTCTGGCTCGACCAATCCACTGGAAGGAAAACCGATCAAGGATTGGCTTGGACAGTCCTTCAAAAAGTGAAGAAACAAGGAAATTCATAGAAAAAGTAGTTCCTAACTGATTCATAGTAGGCATGTGGCCAGAATTGCCACCATTCAACGCCTCCCGGTGCCTTTTGACAGTGGGGGGCAGCATCTGATTCAGCTAGGGCTGCAAACCCGTTGGATTCCGATTCCGCTAAGGCTTAAGGGGTTTTGATTCCGATAATTTTGGAATCACTATATTCTAATTTTGTTGTGGTTCTGACATCGGAATCCAATCCAAATCCAACAATTTCTAAAATACACACTATATGTTAATTTGTATTTAAATTTGGGTTAATAATTTAGATGTATTTACTAAAATTTGACATAATCTGTTTAAAACTTTAGTTTATCGTTTTATCATTTTATATATTATATTTTATAATTTATTTAGTTTTATTTTAATTAAGTTTTTTTGCTATGTATAGTTGTATACTTAATTCTTATTGAGATTGGGTAAACGGAAATGGAATCAATTGATTCCTATTTAGATTCTGATAAGCTATCAGAATATCCGATTCCGATAGCTTATAGAATTTAAAAACAAGTTTCGAACCTATTAATTTTTATTGGAATCAAATCGGAATTTCGGAATATTGGATTACGGTTACACTCCTAGATGCAGCCTTGGTCTTACCCACTTTAAACAGGTGGGAAGAAGGGTTGTATCATTGAACCCGATACAACTGGGTTTTCATTTTAACGAATTCATAGACCTGAATCTTGATACAAGTACACAACTGTGGATCAATTGTATCGGATTTATGGATCCATTAAAATGCGGATACGCCAAGTTAAGTTGGCACCTCCTTTCATACCTGTTTAGGGTGGGGAAGAACAGGGCGGCGCAGGCTGCTGCTCCCCACTGTTGGGAGGCGCCGATCCCTGGGGTTCAGTTTTGGATTGGTCAGGGATCGGCCTGAAATGTATGTAGTCCAAAGCCAGGCAGAAGTTGGCTATGGGATCGAGCTTTTCCCTGGGTTGGGTTGGTGCCTGCCACCTAAGCTTTCAAGCTTCCTCTCTGTACTCTGGTGCATTGACAACTATATGTGGACTATCGTACTTGTCGTACAAATATTGACCGTTTACAGTGCATCATTCAGTTTATCCAATGTCAATCAAGCCTAGTAGTTGTTTGGGCTCTTTTTTCATTACTAGATCAACAAGTAAAACATTTCACTCATTGAAGTATGGCATTATAGATGTTGTTCATGACTGCTTTGGTACCTTGTGCTTCACTTTGTTGTTAACTTTTCTTTGTTGTTGAAACAGATATCTTAAATATTTGGGATACAACGTAATTTATGTGCGCAATTTCACTGATGTTGACGATAAGGTGACTGTTTGAACTTGATTTATCTTTTTGTGGATAATGATTAAGTAGTTACTGTCATTGGTTTTGAAGATTTTTCTTTCACAATGTTTTATATTCTCTTTTCTTTTTTCTTTTAGATTTACTGTCAGATGCTAAACTAACTTTATAATGTATTTGCTTGTATGATATTCAACATGCTGCTCCCTGATGTGGTGATTGCTGTCTTGCAAGGTTATGTTGGTGTAGTGTTTGTTGATAAATTTCTTTCTTTTTTCACAAGATTCTTGACATTATGTGGTGTGTGAACCTTCCTCTCGTCTTGCCATGAATTTAGGAGCGCCATTATAATTCTATTGCCTATATCTTTTTATTGCTTTTCTGCACTGTTTTTATATAATTCTAAGAAAATCAACTTTTGGTATGTATAGTAGCTTTATAACATCTCTATGGGTTATATCCTTCCCATTGCTTAAGGGAAGTTGGGATATGCCCAAGTTTGAATTTGTTGGTCACTAATTAAATAGTTGCCTGCATTCCAAAGAAACCTTCTCATCCTTTGTTGTCTATCTTTAGGAAATGCATCAGACATGCCAGGTAATCACCTAGAGACATTGCTTACATAGATGAATAGTCTCTAAATATTTGTTTTCTTTTCATGATGGCCCATAGACCCTTAGTTCTATTGGATTTCTCGGTTGGAATGGGCTAGACTGGGATCATATCAGCCAGCTTGGCTTGTCTGAGAGGAGAAACTTTGATCTGAGATCACCCAGGATAAGTACTTTTAAAAGTTGAAAAAAATCAGCAAAAATCCATAAAAAAGGAAATTTAATAAAAATTTGGTCCTCCGCTGGTGCTGGGCATTTTGGACCAACTGATGAAGAGGTGGCTGGCAGAGGGGCAGAAGATGGGTGACCAGTGTTGTTCACGTGCTGCGTACATGTGTGTAAGAGGACATATGGGTCACTGAAGACCCAAGATATAGGGGATCCCCCAGTTAACGGGGATATCTCTCTGTTAGCGGGGGTATGGCATGACATTTGGGTCTTTATTTGACCTTTGTATTCCAACCTTAGGATGTTGGGGCATGCACAAGGCCGGTCCTCCAATTAGTCTTGATTGTTTGATTACTTTGTGAATTTTTATTAAAATTTGGTTGAGACATAATGTATGTCCTTAGACCCTGTTACCATTCTCAACAACTTAATTATTTATTTTATGATTTTTATGGCCGCTTGGACCTATTGATTATCTATCAAGGGCCCATTGGGCCTGTTAATGGGCCGAGAGCCCTCTGGTTGACTTAGCTCCATCACTAGCCTCACCTTGTTTGGACTTCACTCGATCGGCTTCTATTCTTTTCTGGACAAACAAGCACGCTTCCCTTGCCGTGGGCTCCCGGAACTGACAACATCAGGAGGCTTCTGCAAAGCTCTTCACGGTGGTCCTCTGGCCTCAATGATAGCACGGATCCCAAGGGTTTTCTTGCGGTAGCTCTCCAATCCCAATGGTGATAGAAGCTTTGAGGGGAACTTCCTCGTAGGTCGTTGCGGTTCAACTGCAACAACTAGCTCGGCAGAAGCCTTTGACAGTGGTGGCTGGACTTAGGGATGTCAATGGTAGCGGATTATCCGATTATCCGACCCGTTCGTTAATTTAATGGACGGTTAAAGGATCATCAAAAATTTCCGAATAGGGTATCCTTAGCCGTTTACCGATTATCCGTCTTTTTAACGGATACGGTCACGAATACAGTATAAACCGAACCCGATAAACCGTTTCCGAACCCGTTAAGTAAAGCTTGATCCAACGGTTGAAAATATATCAGCATTTAACGTTCAAGAAATATGTCAATCTCAAAAATCTTAAAATTAATTTGTGAGAATCTCCGAGTCCGACCTTTCAACTTCTGCCTGTTCTTTCTTCCTTGCCCAACGCCCTACCTGTTGCATCATTGCACCTTCACCTTGACGTGACGGTCAACGGCTACGTCATGGACCTGTTGGTTTTGGGTGGCCGGTGTGACCTCGGCTGCACTGTTGTGCCTAGCGACGTCCGCGTCCGCGTGGCGCCTGCGAGGCTCCCAACTCTCTCTCTCCTCTGGTTCACCCGCAACACTGTCACCACTCTCTCGCTCTCGTCTTGAAACATTCTCATGAACTTGACAGACGTGGGCCATTGTATGCAATCGTCTATGTTACTTAATTACTTTGAATTATAGGTCAAGTTCATTCCCTACTTTTGTTGCAAAGATATATTATTTGGCAAATATTTACTTCATGGTGCTAGTATACATGATATCTCTGTATTATCTTACTACGATATTTAAGTATACATGTTAGGAGAAAGCTAACATTTTTTTGTGTATATTAAATACCTTCTAGTAATGCTTATATATTCGTTAATTGACCGTTAACCGACCGTAAACCGTTTTTAAGCGGATATTACAATGCGGTTCGCGGATACACCCATTACCAATAGTTAACGAACAGTAAGTGGATACTTCTTTTTTTATAGGATACGAATACGGATAATACTATTATTCGACCCGTATCCGACCCGTTGACATCCCTAGCTGGACTTGCATAGGCCCTCAAGAGGATCCTGCAGCTTCAATGGCACGTGATGGCTTTGAGGAAGCCATCATAGGTTCCGCTGGCCTCCACGGCAACATACGACTTTGCAGATGCCCGCGACTCCTCCAACGACCCTGATGTGACTCCTGTGACCCTCCAGTTCTGCTATAGAGCTTGTCAGTCCTCAACAGGTAGTCACAAGGCTTTGTGGAAGCCTCTATGACTAACTTATGTTCTGGATGGCAGTTGGAGGGCTTAAAAGTGGTCTCGTTGGTGGAGGCAGGGGAAGTAGACCCCTCCATGGGGGACCTTGGGCTTCAACGACAGTAAACGGGGACTTCACCCTCGCAATCCCTCTTCGTGCTCTCTAGACTCCTCTTCTTTGTCTTTGCTCTGCTATCTCTCTCCCTCTGTCTTCAAATCCCCTGGGCGATTGCATGGGATGTGTTTAAAAAGGCCACGGGGCCTTTTCATTGTTGGGAAGGGTTTCCAGTCCTGTTGAATCCTTTATATGATCATCCCCTCCTATTCTTGTGGACGTTGAGATTCTTATCCTCCCCTCTTGTTCTTTCTTGCTATTTTTAAGGGTGTTGGGGTCCCTATCCTCCTTCGGCCCCTCGATGGCTCTCTAGTCACTGGGAAGTTGTGGAGACAGTTTCTTCTTATTGTGGAATTCCAAACAAATGTGCTTCCTTGATGGCAACCGCGGTACCCTGTGGAGACAGTGGGGCCTTTTGCTTCCTCGTAGCTGATCGTAGGGTTCTTCATTGCCTAATGATGACCCTCTAATGATCAGAGGGTGGCTGGGAGGTCTGAGTGGAGGTTGAATTCGATCGGGTAAGTCCCCTTTTATGGGGATGCCTTCTGGTTCCAATCTTGATCGAATTGGGGCAACAATGTCTTCCCTGATAAATAACAGGGCCTTGCGATGCTCGGGGAGGTTGCAGAGGTGCTTTTCCATCGTTGGGAGGAGGTGTTGGCCTTCAAAAATGGCATGTGCTAGTTCAACAGATGCCACAAAGTCATTGGAATCATCATAGGAATGCCAGGATACTCCCTTGCTATTATTCGGGATCGTTATGGATCCTTATCTGCCGCAGGCATGTGCTCATGCTATCCTGGTGGCTCTGCACTTCCGTTGGCATGCCAGCAGGCTCTGATGACACACTGCGATTCTCCAATCTTTCCGTAAGGTAACCCTGATGAGCTGGGGACATCCCTGCTATTTTTTAGGCTTTGTCAAGATCTTGTCCTGCTCCTTTGCTCGACTGGTAACATAGCTAGTCTCTTTGATGACAGTGTGCCCCAAATAGTGGGGAAACTTGATTCAAACTGGAACTGAGCCCAACGGGTATATAAGTATGGGACGCGCAATCATATTTGGCTTACGTGGCCTCTTCTTATGGGCCATGTCCCATGTGAGCTCCTAAAACCAAGGCATATTCATTTAACACCCGGAAATGTGTTTAAATTTGCTGAATTGATAAATCCTCTTAATCCACCTTCAACTTGGATTGTCGGCTCCTGATCCCACTAGGATTAGTGCAGGCGCCATGGGGATATACTGATTTGAGTGGGTTGTGGATCCAGTTTTGAGTGAAACTCATCCTTAAACACCCTTATATGCCTATTGCCTCAGCCTGCCCTTCTTGGCTTCCTGTACAAATGAACTTCCGGCACTGATCTTTCTCTCTTCTCCAATGTTGCAACCAGGCTGAGTTTGCTGGTTTCTTCCACCAGTGCCTTAAAGAAGGTAAAGTTAACTTTTGTTTTCATTGTCTGATCTTGTCGGAACCTGGGGATATATGAATTCCTACTCACTTATCTCCCCCCCTTTTTTAACAGTTAGCTTACTCTGTCAGCTTGGCTACCTCTGTTGGACCTGCCTTAGAGCAAATACCTGTCTAAATAATTCCTGACCCGGGAAAGGCTTGGGTCCTCTGTGATGGGCTATTAGTAGCAACCAATCTGGAGGGAGAGCTCCCTCTGTTACCCCCTTCTACTATCAGTAACAGGTAGGCACTGCTCTTTTTAATTTTTTATATTTTTTAATATTTTGATATGCCCTATGGTGACAGGATTTGGTTTACTTTGCATTGAAACCCCTCCTCAGAAGTGGGGAGTTCGAAGGAATACACCTTGGCACCCCCAGGCCCCAACTCACCCGGTTACTTGGAAATGTATAATTTTATCTGCCCTTTTCCTTTCTTTCTTGTTTTTATTCGACTGGATGTGTATTTTCAGTACGTACTAACTTCCTGACTGCATCCACCTCTTACCCTCTCTAATTTCACCCGATGCTGGTTAGACCAGATGGGTGCATCCAGCATATTCATGGTCATCATTTTTCCCTTTGTGTTGCCCTGGATTCTGCCATGTCCTCATTCCATCGTATGCTGTGGGTTGTCATTATCTAACATATATATGCCGTCATCTGATGATGGTTGAACTAGGCCCTTAGTGACTCTTATCTAGGCATGCTTTCAACATCGCTTGAGTGTACCTAAGCATGCTCGTACTATTTCTTAAATTCCATACAAGCCTTGTGTCTTGCTAAAATTTTCTCCTGCATTTCCTTTTGTGAAAAGTTTTGGTGCCAACATATGTGAAATATGGAAAAATAAAGACTAGGAAATCAGAGGACTGCGAATAACAATATCCACTCGGCCTGTCAATCAGAACACTAACTTGTGAGCAATGCATAGGGGATTGATTGGTAAATAAAAATCCTATGCGTGAATATGACCACCTATAATATGATCTATTGATAACAACCGTGGGCAAGAATGTTTAGTTGACTTCTAAAGAATGCCAAAAGTGCCTGAGTTAATGGCTCAGGGGAGGATATGAGGCATCCATTTGTTCATTACCGTTTGAGGGTTTTGTGGTCTAGCAAGGTAAGCTTGTAGAGAGAGTGCAATTTATGTTTTGCATTTAGCCACAAGGTCCTTGTTGAATTGAGTTTTGATAACTTTGGTTTACATAAATTTTTGTCAACTTCTGAAATGTGCATGCTGTTTTCCATCTTTGAATTTGTTCTTTTATGATTATGCTTACTTACCGATTGCTCAACTTCGCTGTTCCATGATGATATTCTACTTTGCATTTACTTGTTTTTCTATTTGCTCAACAAGAGTGTTGTGCGGGAGATGATGCTATTACAATTTCAGATCTATTCTTTATTTGAGGCACCAAATAGATCATTACCCTCAATGATATTTAGGTACTCGTTTTTTCCTTTTGGATATTCAACACATTACCTTTTTAATTCAATAACAAGCTACACTATCAAAGTGTTGTTTTGATTAGATTATTGGTTGGCCATCCTGGAATGTCAAATTGACCAGTTTTTACTGTCAAATATATATCCCAGTTAATCTGTCTTTACTTTTTTACAAGTTTCCTGTGGATCCTTGTATTGTTTTACTAATTGCATATTACAAGTGTTGTCATCATGTGTTTATGTAGCACTATGTACGCCTGGATTTTGACTGAGGATTTATGATATGTTGTTGATTTTTGCAACAGATAATTAACAGAGCAAACCTTTCAGGCGAAGATCCACTAAGTTTAAGTTATCGGTTTTCTCAAGAATTTTTGAAGGATATGGCTGACCTTCAGTGCCTGTCACCAACGCATGAACCACGTGTCTCTGACCACATTGAGCAGATTAAGGACATGATTAGCCAGGTATCTAGTTAACCTTGTTCTTTTGTTCTTGAATATATAGAAGATTTGAGATGGGAATTATTGTCATTCTAGATTGATGAGGCAAATGTAGTAAATTTTTTTTCACTTTCTATTGTTTGTTCGACAAGTAAACTGTGGTTCTTGCCCACGAATTGCCATATCGGATCTCAACTTCATCTCGGGAGGGTGAAAGAGAAGAGATGTCATGTGAATCTTAGAAATATCTTAGGAGATTGGATTCTCATATTACGTCTATGTAGGATATATTTTATGTAAAAATATAAAGTGGAAAAAGGGAAAAAAACTAAAAATAGGCCTTTTGATAGGTTTTATGTCGGATTCCGGTCCGATCCAAGGATTGTCATCTCACATCTTGGTTTCATCTCGAGGTGTTAGATAGAAGAAATTTCTTTGAGATCTCAGGAAAATCTCGAGAGATTGGATCTTGGCATGTTAATGTAAAATGACATAATAATCTCTTCAAAAAGAGTGTAAGACTTGAGGACTAAGACTGAACAAGTTGGCAGGTGGAAGTATGACAGATGTAGGAGGAAATTACTTCAATGTCAATAAGAGCTATATCAATAAGTTCCATTATGGATCTAGACTTTTTCTCAAGTATTATCAAGAGAAGAGATCTTTTTGAAAATTGAGAGATTGTGTAATAATTTGAATCACTTTTACATATACTACCATATAAAAATCTTAATTTATAAATTGTAGAAGAAATGGATCAACAACACCTAGATAAGCCTTTGGATATGTAACAATTGAGTTGTTAATATGTGGAAACTTTATAAAGACGTTAAATTAAATTAACAATAGGAAAAAGAGCGAGAGATAATATGAATGATATAGATAATTTGTAATAATATGGAACTTTAATATGAATGATATAGATAATTTGTAATAATATGGAACTTTAAATTTAGTCATAAACTTATAGTGGAAAATAAAAGGTATTATATATTTATATAGATTTTGTATCGACAATCTCGTTTCTCGGAGGCATTGAGAGAGAGAGAGAGATTCTCTATAGATCTTGAGAGATTCTCGGAGATTACGTTCCATTCTTATCCAATGTCACAAGCGTGTCTAAATAAATTGCATCTGTCTTGCTTGCCTTCAAAAAGGAAAAAAAATGTTATGTGGCTGAATGCCAATAATCAATTTCGCTTGGATAAGTTGTGTTTTTCTTGATCTTGCTGGTACTACCAAGGAAGGCGGGGTCATGGACCGGAATCGGGTTGGCCTGGACCTGACCTGGTCTGACCCCTATTTTTTAAAATTAAAAAAAATGCAAAATAATGCCATAAAATTTCAAAAAATATGAAAAATAGGTAATATGATTATTATTTTATTTAAATATTACATTTTATACTTGTGTTGTATAATTTATGTACTCTTCCCATATCATTTGAGTTGAGTATGTACCATTGTATAAGTATACGTGATGATCATATTCATCACTTTTTTGTAAAATAACCTTAGAAGAACTCCGAGAACCACCATAAATACCATAGGTGAACTGTATCGAAGTGTCTGAAGATGATTCATAATTAATCCCATAGTTTTCTTGGTGTGCACGGGAGCGCGTTGCCTTTCATCATGACAAGATAATGTTTTAACTGGAAAATATCCTTGTATATCATTTTCTCACTATATTTACATTGCACTTTTTTTTCGTCATGAAGATCAAGTTACAATGTAAGCAAGTCGAATTGTTCAATTTGTGTCACGACTTGGAAAAGACATATTGAATGTAGTGAATTGGTATGTAATGAACACTTAAAAAATAGTTTGAACTAATTGTTAAACAATATTATTAAGTAATTGTAATTAAAAAAATAAATGAACTCCAAACTAAATGCAAAATAAAGTTAAAAATAATTGCTATATAAGTTACTAACATATTTAAACAGATATTCACTATTAACTAATGACAAAACAAATTAATCTCAAGCATTTAAGGAACAAGAATGAATGTTAGCATTGATCTCCAAGATAGTAGAGAGATGAGGGAAGAAGGTGAGGGGAGGGGAGTTCCCTTGGGGGGCTTTAGAAGGCCCCCATAAAGTTACGGTCATATGACTGTTGGTGACCTGGTCGGTGAGTTGTCAAGTCTCGCGTCCCAGTTCTGTGTAGTGTGACCCCACCACGAGTCGGGTTGACTCGCTCTCGATTGGGCCAATCAACCCAAAACCCAACCGGATTGGGCCTAGGTTGTGATCCGGTCCGGACCTAGCATACCATGTGTACTACTCTTTTCAAAGTTATTACTTGGACTGCGTATAGGCTGTATTTTGATTACAAACAATATAATATTACTTTTGGATCTAGGATCCACTTCATGATTCTACTCTATAACCCTTCATATGGATATGATTTGACCTGTGGCAAGGTTGAGAAAACTTGCTTGAAGCAATGTTTGTTGGAAGCAAACGATTAACATGTTGCATTTCTTTCTTTTTCTTCATTCAAAAGGGTGGTCACGAGGGTGAACTGGGACCTCCCAAGCAAGGAACTTACCTCCCAGTTGCATCTCGCCTTTGACAACATAGAGGTGGATTAGTGACCCTGATCCTGATCCATGTTCCTTGGCTTCGGGGTGACATTTAAGTTTTTCTTGTCACTGTAAAATTTGGTCCATGACAGCAGCTAAGTGATCGTCATTTAAGTTGGTTGCTCATGTTATTTTGAGCTATGTTGAAGTTTTGATTCAAGAAAACTTGTGAACGGTAGGACAACAGGAGTTTCAGGTTAGTTGTTTTTGCGAGCAAAACAGTCAAGTTTTTTAGTTGTAGTTTCCATGTCACTCAATTTCATTTTCTGATGTTTTTTTCTGCAGCTACTTTTGTAATACATCTCTGCCTACAATTGATGTCTCTCTTGTGAAAATATTTTTTTGTTTACTTTACTTTTGTTTGATCCTTCCATCTGTGCATTATTCTCTGGTTAAACCATGAAGTAAAGACAGTGAAAATAACACGACGAAAAATGATGATGCACCAGTTCCATTAAGGACAGTTTTGAATGGATTATTTGTTCAATATTGCAACTGATTTTTTATTTGCTGGCAGATTATTGATAATGGCTGTGCTTACACGGTTGAAGGGGATGTTTATTTCTCGGTGGACAACTTTCCTCGTTATGGACGTTTGTCTGGACGTAAGTTGGATGACAACAGAGCTGGAGGTGGTGGAAGGGTATCTGTTGATTTGAGGAAGCGCAACCCTGCTGATTTTGCTCTATGGAAGGTAAGGAAAATTTATTGTTGAATCTTGAGTCCTTTGATTACCTCATTCCACTGACTAGATGTTTATTTCTTCTGCAGTCTGCAAAACCCGGTGAACCAAGTTGGGAGAGCCCTTGGGGGCCGGGGAGACCAGGGTGGCACATTGAATGCAGTGCCATGAGTGCTCATTACTTGGGCCGTTCTTTTGACATACATGGTGGTGGGCAGGACTTGATCTTTCCTCATCATGAAAATGAGCTTGCTCAAAGCTGTGCGGCCTGCCCTGACAGTAATATTAATTACTGGATGCACAATGGTTTTGTCAACAAGGACAATGAGAAAATGTCGAAGTCGTTGAATAATTTTTTTACAATACGTGATGTAAGCAAACAATGTGGTTTATGTTTTCGTTGTTTTAAATTCCTAAAGGATCTGTCTTAAAGTTCAAAGTTTTTTCTTTATTATGTAAAACTATAGCCATCTGAATGCATTGCAGATCACGGAGAGCTACCATCCTTTAGCTTTAAGATTCTTTTTGATGCGCACGCATTACAGATCTGATGTCAACTACACAGACAGACTGCTTGAAATTGCGTCTGATCGGGTTTTTTACATTTATCAGGCAAGCAAACATTTTTGCCTTTATATGCATTGCATCCTACTCAATCTTCATGCTTACAGATGATCTTTCTGTTGCATTTTCAGACTCTAGTTGACTGTGAAGCAGCTTTGACACCATTTCGGGATGGTATCCTCAGTGACCGTATACCAGCCGATATCCGAGAGTCAATTAAGGCTTTCCATGCCACCTTTCTCAAATCAATGTCAGATGATTTGCATACTTGGAAAGTTCTAGATAATCTCATGGAACCATTGAGATTAATAAATGGCAGCTTGAAGAAGTTCAAGGTGCGGCACGTTTACCGCGTTCTGTTCCACAGCCGCTGCTATGAACCAAATTCTCTCGACGTTGACTTTCCTCTTTTTCTTGTTCTCGCTCTGCAGGGAAGGAAGCAACAGCTACCACTTATTCAAGGTCTAACCGCATTGGAGAAGGAAGTAAAGGAGGTTCTGAATATTTTGGGGCTCGCGTCATCGTTAACGAGTTCCGAAGTACCGAAACATTTGATATCAATTCACTTGAACATTATTATTTGATAAAATGAATCTGCATGTTCTAAGGACGTTTTGTGTTCAGGTTTTGCAACAGTTGAAAGACAAGGCACTGAAGCGCGCAGGCTTGACGGAGGAAGAAGTTATGGAGCAGATCAAAGAGCGAACTCTGGCGAGAAAAAACAAGGAGTATGAGAGATCGGACCAGATCAGGAAAGAACTGTACGCGAAGGGCATCTCTCTGATGGACGAACCCGGAGGCACAATCTGGAGGCCTCGCGAACCACCCGAAAACCTCTCCGACGACGCAAATTCGGAGGGCCAACCGTCATCACAAGCTCCCGGGAATCATAACCAAGGTAACCCAGCATCAGCTCCTCGGAATCCGTCTAGCAAGCCCGAAGACGCAAACTCTCGGACACCGCAATCCGGGCAGCAGCTCGACGGTGTGAACCCGTGAAGCCAGACACAGGCTCTCGGAAAGAAACTGCAAGGTGCTATCTTTGGCAGATGGAGCATCGTGCCCTCAATGAACAGTGGGATCTATTAGGGAGATGTTGTACCGTATGGGATATTGAGTGGGTGAAGAGACGTAGGTCGTTCCGCAGCGACATGCCAGCTTTTTATACCGCGACTGATCATTTCAAGGGATAACATGTTTTTGAGGCCATTCCTGTTAACCAAGGTAAGCGATGCAAACTCGCAACCTGTCTATTACATACCCAAGTAGGCGCATCCGAACAGGTAGTGTGACTGCACATATATTCTCATCCTCTGAGCCCGAGGAAGGGTTCTTGCGGAAGTGAGGCCTGTTTTACCGTCGGATTTTTGGTGCACAGCCATTAAGAAAGTTATATTACAGTAAGATAAAAGAGTTAGTCATGGTGGCACTGCATGACTACCCAACACATGCAAAGTTTTTTTTCTTCTTCTGATTATTCTCTACTGTGATAGTTATGAACTTTTATAAATCTTGTCAGTTTTTATTCCCAATAACCGATTACTCGTACATTTCTTCAAAGGCATCGTGAATGCTAAAAATAAATACATCTATTTACGTGCCATCAACATAGCGGATGGCGACCAATGCGAAGAGCTACCTCGGCGTTACACCAGAACATACCATGCGAGCCATGGTCTTTATCAACTAACTCGCATGTAATAAGTTTTGATTGATTTTGATTTTACGTCAATCCAAGTGAACGTCCCTTGGCGTTGCAAGTCAAGGCATGGAAGAACTCATTTATTATCTTCCTTCTCAAAATTAAAAAATTAGCAAAAAATAAGTTGTGTGAATAACGGATCGGTACAACGTTTAGAATTTTGAAAATTGGAGAAAGATGAAGGTTATTCCATAATCTCAGCCAAATACATCCTAAAATCTGTTTTTGGTGGCTCGAACACGTTTACGCTACCCCACGGTCACCACCTTCTGAATAAAGGATACATACATACATATATATAGGTATTGGTTCTTCTTATAATCGATTAGTTCATATGTATTTCATGACACTGAATTTTTTTGATAACTTTATAAAACATTATTAATTGCTAATGAAATTTTAAAATTATTATTTTTTTGCTTTGTATAACAAAAGTCAATATTTTAAATACTGTTTTTTTCTTCACTCCTACGTCTTCTTGATCTCATCGGAAAAGAGAGGATATTTGCATAAAACTAAGAATTATTTAAGTGCCCACGCGCAATCTTGAGACGTGCACTTTTTTTTTAACGAGAGAGTCTAAAGTTGTTACAATTTTTAATTTCGGACGTGGGCACGTTTAAAAAACAAAAGATACATATGTAAAAGTTTATTGCATATATGGACCGAAATACAATTTACAAGTGCCGACAAAAAGGAACAACATACAAATTCTATTATAATCTTCTCCGCCTCGCCACGCTGCTCCGCTAGGGATCGAAATCGGCCGCCGAGCTCCGCCCTCCCGCCTCTCTCCCAAGTCCGGTCTCGCTCGCCGCAACTCTCCGAGATCTCCTGACCAGCGAGCGAGATCCGTCTTCGCGAGGAGGAGCCTTTGCCACCCGGAGCCCCAGCTCTTCCCCTCCTCTCTCCTCGCGGCGTCGCCCAAACCGAGACGCCCGCGATCCGGCGCGTCAATCTCACCCTCTTTCACCGCCGTTTCCTTTCCGGAGACAGATGGGGAGGAGCGGCCTCGCCTCTGTTGTGGAGGTGCCTTCGCGCCGCCCCGACTCTTCCTACTCCCTCGATGCTGCCCGTTCGAGTAGAAACGCTTACCCTAGCGGCTCCCGGAGTCCCATCGACGAATCACGCCACCGTTCCAATGGCTATCCAGATCGCCGCCGATCCTCCTGGAGCCCTGTGCGGGACTCCCTTGTTCCCACCTCCTTCCGCGGTCGCGGCGGCGGAGAGCACGGGACTGATGATTACGGTCGTCGGCGGGCGTACCTCGACAGGGACAGCCGCGGAGGGAGGAGGCGTTCGGCTTCTGAGGACTCCGATGACGAGGAGCTTAAGGGTCTGGATTACCATGATTACCGGCGGCTGAAGAGGCAGAAGCTGCGGAAGAAGCTAAATAACTGTATCTGGCGCGTGTCGCCCAGCCCTCCTCCCGGGGAGTGGGAGCCACCGGCCCACAGTTCGGAGGATGAGCCTGAGGCGAAGGAGGTGGAGGAGAAAAAGAGTGGTGGCAGATCGAATTATTCTGAAGATAGTTCCTCCGATTCTGGATCTGGTTCCGAGCCTGAGTCGGATAGTGATGTTTCCATGAAAAGGAGCAGGAGGCGTCGGAGGAGGGAGAGAGGGAAGAAGTTCTCTTCCCGTAGGAGCAGGCGCAGGAGCCGAATTGATAGAGAGAGTTCGGATGAGGACTCCGGTAGCAAGTCGGAGAGCTCTTATGAATCCTCAAGCGATACAAAGGAGAAGAGAAGGCAGAACCGGAGGTCGTCAGAGAAGAGTCGAAGCAGAAAGACACAAAAGAGCTTGAATAGGCGGCAGAAGGGGAGCAGGAGCTCTAGTGTAGATGACAGTGAAGAATCAGATACCAGCATCTCTTCAGATGCATCTGCTGAAGGCAAAAGACGAAGACATTCGAAAAAGATCAAGAAGAGGAAGCAAACAGGGTCGGAGTCCTCTGATTCTGATAGGAACGCACGTCAGAATGATGTGAAGAAGGTTGAAATCGATCCCGAAGCACTAATCTTTAAGGAAATGATCGAGTCTCAGAAAAAGCAATTGCTGGACAACGAAGCATTTGTTGGGCCTGCTCCACTTCCCAGAGCAGAAGGTCACATTCGATATGGTGGAGCCCTCAGGCCTGGTGAGGGAGATGCTATTGCTCAATATGTGCAGCAGGGAAAACGTATCCCCAGAAGAGGAGAGGTTGGTTTGTCTGCTGAGGAGATTCAGAAATTTGAGTGCTTGGGGTATGTGATGAGTGGTAGCAGGCATCAACGGATGAATGCCATCCGTATCAGAAAAGAAAACCAAGTCTATAGTGCTGAGGATAAGAGGGCACTTGCAATGTTTAACTATGAGGAGAAAGCGAAGAGAGAACAGAAGGTCATGGCAGACCTGCAACGTCTGGTGCAAAGACATATTGGACAAGATGTCAGCCCCACACATGATCCTTTTGCAGCAAAGCCTTCAGATGTTGGTGATGCATAAGTATCTTTGGATTTTTTTTTCCTTTTTTTTGCTTGCGCTTGATCTCGTCAAAATATCACAAGTGATCATTTCTGCCACTGGGACATTGTACTATTTTCTGTATTCTACGCTGATGATCTCAGATGCATGAATTAGAGTTGTATGTGATGTTTGTGTTTCAAGCATTCTACTGATGTTTACTTGATTTCTGGACAAATATTATCTTAATGAATGGTCATTGGTTAACTCTTGCTTGGGATGGAGTAAGCTATTGGACTGCTGGAGGCATGTTGACATTAGTAATTTCTTCTTCTGGATGGTGCTTTTGCTTAAACACTCTCTGTTTGGATATGACATTCTGGATCTCTTTTCTTCACCTCTATTCTTCATAGTCAATGTTGCACAGTTTTTTTCCAGCATTTATTTGTGCATAGCAACTTTATACTAGTTTCTATTACCCTCAATTCTGTTTGTGCACTTATACTACTTGGTTTCTCATTCAAATAGTGATTCTCGATCCTCATTTGCTTCCTATTCTCTCACATGCGGCACATGTTTTTCGTCTTTAAATAAGGGAAGTGATCACTGTATTTGTGTAACTTTAGCAACAAAATTATTATATAGTTGATTTTATTCTTTTTATTTTTGGTATCAAAGATTTCTCATATGTTTCTATTGTACTTCAGTTTACAAGTATGACGTTCTTTCCTTAAAAAGGTTAGGTGATTAGAGTTGCAATTCTTCATACCTGCTATTTTTACATTGCTTTGAGGTCTTTTCAATTATCTGAGCAGATACATATGGCCAGTAAATAAGAGAGGAGCTCATTAGTGATCATAAGAAGTAAGCTTAGTTGGATATGGGGCCAATTTATATGAAGGCTTCTGTTTTCATCTTGTATTGGCCAAAGCTGCTTGTAATATGGTTTTCTGCAAATTTAGATAATGAATGAGCTTTCAAATTGTCTACATATCATCTGATGCTGGACAAACTCGATGGGCCAGGGGGAATAATTTAGTTGCTAGTTGAACCATTTTAACAAAGATGCCATTGTGTTTTTTTAATATTACCTCAAAATTCAAATTTAATTCAAGCTGTAAGCTGTAAAATGTCATAAAATTGTCTTCATAGCAGATCGTCCGCCTCTTGCTGCTTCAACTTTTTTCTTATAGACATTTACCTTATGTAACTTAATCAATAGTTCACCTTTGTGATGAAAATATTCATTTACCTAACACCTTTGATTCTGTGACTTTTAGTGCTGTGCTGTGGGTCCTCCAAGAACTTGGTGCTGATGGCCGCTGCATATTTGATAAGTGGGGGGAAAGGAGTGCTGCCGTTAGCAGTATCAGCGAACTAAGTGGGATGTGGGATGGGGAATGATTGGCAGTTTTGTCAGGTAGATAGACGCGAAGATGGGGGATGAGAGGCTGGTTTGGCGGGTGGAGTGGGATGTGGATGTGGGCTATGAGAGGTGGCCCTTTGGCCATGGTTGTCTATGCCTTCAATTATGTAATCAAAGGCGACAGGTGGTTGAGGCGAGGGACCTCTTGCCTCTCTTCAAGCACCTCACCCCATCAACTCTAATGATGCAGGTGATCCAATTTTGGACTTCTGGTCGCCATGTTCGGGCTGGGAAGATGAACTCCAAAAGATATCGGCAACAAGCTGTCCATTTTCAAATATTTCTTAAATTGGTAGTTTTATTCTGTTTCTATTTTTATTGAGATTGATGATGTACTCATGATGTCCTACCATGCCAAATACCTGGTGCAGATGATGTGGCTTAGGAATGTGATCCGGATCTCTTTTCAGCGTATGAAGAGCAAGAGACTTCTGATGGGAAAAACGATGGGTCAAAAGGAAAGGTGACAAGATAAAGGGCATCCATATACAAATAAGAGGAAGTACATGATAAAGGATACGAAGTGCAGTAGAGACACCCAGCAGCCTGATGAAAACAAAGGATGCCTCCTGGTTAGGGGTGAGCATTAAACGGTTCAAACCGGAGAACCAAACCGAACCGGCCCGTTCGGTTCAGTTCGGTTCGGTTTGAATCACTTTCGGTTTGGTTCGGTTCTCTAAACCGATTTAAACCAAACCAAACTATTTAAACTGATTTAATTAAAAAATTATATAAAACTATTATAATATTATAGAAAATAGTATTTTTATATTTTTATAATAAAATAATATTTATTTTGATTATTTTTAACTTAAAAACCATTACATATTTGTAAAAAATAATAATTAAAATATTTTTATATATTTTCGGTTTGATTTAAACTAAACCGAATTGAAATCAGTTTGGTTCGGTTTGAGGGGTTGAATCAGTTTGGTTCGGTTTGGAAAAAAAAAGGCTCAAACTAGACCAACGACCAAACCGAACCGTGCTCACCCCTACTCTTGGTCGCCCAGGCACCAGCAAGTAAGCAAGTGATCAATCATGAAGACAGCATGACATTTGATAGAAGATGCAGTTGACACTGAGCAGGTTGAAATGCATCCCTGAAAAGCATGTAGTTGCATAACATCAAATGAATCATATAGAGCAATAGGCAGCGCTTTGCATAATGGAGTGAGTTGGATACTTCTGTAGGGGTGAACCCAACTATCCTTCCCCACCCTCACCCCTTTTTCACATTATGTAAATCATTTTAGTTCAGACATAATTTATTTGTTTGGATGTGCGCTGGTGGTCTATATGCATTTATTTAATACATTTTTTTATAAGGAAACTTCTCTTTTACGCTTAATATACTATCAATTTCTAATTCTATGAATGATCTTATATTGTTCCCATCATCTGATATGACCTCTTTGATGCGTACAAACGTTTGAAAGCGCACCTGCATCTGAAACTCTTTTGAACCAATGGGATGGATACCTGGAAGTTGGACAATAGTCGTAATCAGCCTTATGACATGCTTGTTTTGGCTTGATTAGGCCTTTTTTCTTTGTCATATAGTGGATGCAGTGTTGGCAAGATCAGCCTCTCTGACTGGGATTGGGATCTCCACTGGCCAACTCAATCCGGTGGGGAACCTGATCGGGATTCCAGTAAGGAGCTTCCATTGAGATTGGCCTCCAAACCATCAAATTTGCTTAGATAAGCTGGGGGTCAGATCTCCAGTGTCCCCAAAAAGTGTAGTATAGAAACATTGACCTTTTAGATTTATTATGCATTTTGAAGCATTCCTTTTTCTGAGATTATTGACAAGGAACACTAATAATAATTTTGAGGTTACAAGGTGATATTTGATATTGTACTTTGATCTCTTCCAGTCAGATGTTAGATTTTTGAACATCAATGGGGTTTTTTTTTTAAATATATAACTTAGAGCCAACGGTCCCATGAATAGTTTCTAAGTTATCAGAGGGTTGACTCACCTAATGTGAGGAAGAAGTCACCTTGCTTTATGTGCCTGAGGTAGTAGATGTAAATTCAAGTAAGTTGGGGAAATTTTTGGAGACCTTGAAGTGACAGTACACAGCCGCCTGGTAAGGGTCAGCTAGGATTGGATCTCCATACGTCCGCCATGGACATGTTTTGTTTTTTGGTTGAATCTGCCAAAATTGAGCCAGGTGTTATTCTTTCTTTATTGGAATCATAGTGAAATATTGCATTTATTGAAGGAACACATATCAAAACAGTGCCATATCTAATGATCTAGTAACATAAATTTGCTGAACATGCAGGGAAGAAGCAGGAGTGGCTAGGATCTTTCGTTTTTTTTTCTTTTTTTTGTTTGTCCAACATTTGAAGGCCCAATTCTATATCAGTTTTTTTTTTCTGTTGGATTAGTTTACCTGGCCTGTGCCAATCTAGAAATTATTGGGTTAGGGGTTGGAAGAGAGAGCTTAATTTTGACAATCGAAATTTTCATTTTACGCGAGAGAGATTGTTCGGAAATGTTATCAAACTCTAATAAGAAACATTATTCTAGAATTAGATACAAATCTGATAAACTGATGATAGGTGTTGATTCTTCCTGGATGTATGGATTCTACCTGGGGAAGAATAGGAAAGATAATGGATTTATGGATTCGGTGTCCTTACAGAGGGAACAGATGGGTGTTGATTCTTCCTGGATGCATCTGTCCTTGGTAGGTTACTGTTCTTATTTCAAAACATCTACAATCACTGCTATCTGATGACTTATGGTTAGCCATAACCTTGGATTGCATCGGTGTCCCTACAGAGGGAACATATAGGTGTTGATTCTTCCTGGATGCATCTGTCCTCGGTAGGTTACTGTTCTTATTTCAAAACATCTACTTCACTTCTTCTGAGTAAAAGAGAGGCATAAATAAGGGTTATTTAGTGATGCATAAATTACAAAATTGTAGAAACGTGGGAACGTAAGATACTTGTGAAAGATAAACACCCTTCAAATGATACATCTTAAGTGGTCAGACTATGGCCACTGAACGAGGAAAATAAGGATGAACGATTAAAAAAAAGCATATGGATTTTAAGTGTCGTAGCTGCTTGCTCTTATTCTATGCATGTTATAAACCTCCTTTATCTTTTTTCTCGTAACCTACCAATTGCCTATTTCTACATGTATCAGCTGGGAATTGATTGGATCAACTCCCTCTGTACAACAATTCCACATGTGCTGGCGGCTCTGATCATGTGTCCCTTTTGATATTTTCCGCCTTCTGCCCATTTTCTTTCTTCTCAGTTGAATATCCTGTATTGGATGTTGTTGGCGTGAGAGAATGAATCAGGCTTATGCAACCAGTTGCTTCCATATCTCAAGGAGGTGCTCGCCATTGAGGAAGGCGCCGTAGGAAAGCTTCGCTCTCGGGTCAACAGTTGACGGCTGAGCCATAGCGGACGGAGATCCGGTTTGAACACCGAAGGTACGGTCAATGCTGACGGCTCCGATGCCAGATGTCACCTTAAGAGTGGGTGCATTTATCGACAACTCTCTCTCCGGGGTCACTGTTATCTTCGATATTAATTTATGAGTAGCGATTGGTACAGAACCAACAAGTCGAGCGGGTTCTTGAAGAGAACCAAGCGGCTCTTGGTGTGACTTCACTGCATTCATTTGATTATAGGCCGAACTTAGATGTTGTATGCAAATTTCTGTGTAGATTTATTTAAAACTGATTTCTTGATTAACATGCATGCACTTACACTAGGAAATTAATTAAGCTATTACGTACTAGCAAAGCTTGGTCCTGCTTTGTCTACTTAGTTAATTAATCACGTGTGTGGAGTTCCATCCAAGAGCAGCTCCAACCTCAAGCCCTGTTTGGTTTTATGAGGAGGACTAGATCAGATGATTAAAAGGAACTGGGTCCGATCAGAGTCGCCATAGAGGATTTTGTTTAGTTATTTGTTCGGCAGTCTCAAACAAATTGTAGTTGACTGAATTTTCGCGTTTTCTCTGAAGTTCGATAACATATCTTAAAATTGACGGCTGCTCATTTCTCCAGTTCTGATGATTTCCTCCTTACGGCTGCTCATTTTCTAATTGATACAGAGGATTCCAAGACTCAATCACTGACAAATGAAGCATTAATCCATGTCGACCCGTTGTTTATTCGTGCGAAAACATGTATATCTTATACACGCATCAAGGGACGCGCGCGTATTATATTGTAATCCTTCGTCACGGTGGGAAGATTATACGCGTACATATACATAGATACCAGGGGTCTGTAAGCGCGCGACTGTATGTATACCAAGGCAGAAGAGGGTACAAGAGTCAGAAGCCGACGACGAAGCCTTCCAGCGCGTATGCAGAGGGGAGGACAAGGACGAACGCCAGCAAGAAGGATGCCCTAACTGAGCTCCCAGTTGATGTGCCTGCGGTCGACGTAGGAGTGTTCTTCATACGGAGAGAGAGAGAGAGAGAGAGAGATGATCATGATCGTATGCGACCTGCCATCTTCATGCGGCCTAGCCGCAACTAACTAGCATTCTGACCGTCAGATCAAAAATCAACAACTTCATGAGATGCATTTTGCGCATCTTAATGAGATATCTCTCTTGAAAAGTAAGACGGCGGAGTAAGGGTATACGATGGGCCCATATATTTCCTGGCCGTCCTTAAGAGAAACGCAAAATTTTTAAATAAAAAAATCAATACGAACTTTTACTATGAAATATAGCTGGAGAAAAGTCCCGTTTAACCACTTGTGATTTCTTCCCTCGAAAAAAAATCTTTTTGAGTCGGATAACTGTCACATTTTACGGGGGAAAGAAATGCCTAATACCATTATTGAAAACTACATCTTAAATAGTTTAGTTTTCAAAAACCATATATATATATTCTGAGGTGTAGTACTAGCACAACATTTGAAAACTAAACATTATCTAAGTGACTCTCCTTCGGCAAAAATAAAAGGTATTGAAATTAGTATCTTTTATAAGAGATTGTTCTAAAAAACGAATATAGTAGAAGTGAAGAGTTTTCTCGTGAAGCTGTTGATTAGAGGTCAAGCCGCTGGCATGCTAGCAGCACTCAAAGATAGATAGACGAGAGAGAGAGAGAGATACATCAATAATCACTTACCATTGCAGGCGCTCACCGGAGGGGTCGACACCTTGCAGGCGGCCGGAAGTTTCAAGGCCTGAGTCCGGTTGACGTTGACCCCATACTGTGCAGCGCCGCCGTTGAGGATGGAGCAGAGGCACTGAGGCTGGGATTTGACCACAACGGAGAGCTGCGAGCAGCAGCCGCTCGACGGGGTGGTGGCGTTGCCGGCGACGTAGCCCAAGCACGGGGCGAGCCCGGTCATGGCCGCAGTACAGCCGCTCGTCGATTGCCCGGAAGCTCCGGCAGGCAGAGAGGCCGCCACGACTGCGAGGGCGACGGCGGCGAGAACCCTAGAGGATGCCATTCGACCCGCTTTGAGGGTTATCCCCGGTTCTGAGAAGAGGAAGGTGTGATATGATAAAGGGCTCTCGATCTCTTGTGTTCTCTTGCTCTGATCTATAAGGATGGAGATGACGATCGACGAGCGCACTCCATGCTTCGTATTTATATGCAAGCCTTTCTGTACGTTGTTGAGATATATTTATACGTATGTTTACATAAAAAACTTGGACATGCATGATGCATGTCAGGTGATCAGGTGTGACCAACTAAGCTGCGTCCTAATGTTACTCAACGGCAGCAGCATAAAACTAATTAAAAGCATGACATGCGCGAGGCCTGATCAGAAAGCATGTTCTAGCTGGGCTTGAATCATCCCATATTCATGTATACATCTCTCTGATCTCCCATGATCTCTTGGACACGGCCGCATGCGCAGCCAGTGGCAAGCAAGCTGGGTCGACTCAGAACTTATTCAACTGAGATTCTTCCCAAACACATTTCGGATGGGTACATGATACTAAGAGTTCACCTGCTCCATGAAAGAGCACCACCGATCAAACATCCGTAATAATGTTTTTGAGACAATCTGAATCAACAAACCGGGTAGGGTTTATCATGGGTTTTTTTTTGAAATAGCATTGTTTTTTATTTTTATTAGCGAAATAGCATGGCAAAGTTTAAAATTGGGGGAATAGCACTGTTTGGGTGAAGTCGGAGTCACCAAGTCCGACTTCCACCCGAGAAAATGAAGTCGTTTCTCTTTATTACGATTTTTAAAATAGTCGATTATTAAAGTCGGACTAACACAGTACGATTTTTATATTTACAGTAGAAGTCGGATTTTCAAAATCCGACTTCAAATAAGTCGTAATAAAAAGAAACGACTTCATTTTCTCGGGTGGAAGTCGGACTTGGTGACTCCGACTTCACCCAAACAATGCTATTCCCCCAATTTTAAACTTTGCCATGCTATTTCGCTAATAAAAATAAAAAACAATGCTATTTCAAAAAAAAACCCGGTTTATCATCTATTTTGGATGAAAATAGTTGAAGACTCGACCCAGATTTGGCCGGACTGTGGCGAATCAAGTTGGGTTTATCAGATCTACAGGGTAACCCAAACCACAGTCTAGAAGTGGATAACGCAGGGCCAAATATGTTAGGATAAGTAGGATTGACCCTTAAAATTCTTCATATCTAGCTTAGCAAAATCTTGATTTTCAATCGGCCTCAGACTGAGTGCGATCTGCTTTCCACTCCAATGTCCAGGTTAATCAATCCAATTCACAAGCAGGCGCCTTTTTATTATATCTCTCAGCTATAGACTGGTCCCGTATGTGTGCCTCCACTTGGAAGCAGAGATATCTTGAATGGGATGAAATAAATGGATTCTCTGCAGAATCAAACTTGAGAAAAATAATAAGATCAGATGATACCCACTCTGAACTCCTGCGAAAGTTCGTAGTTGAAGACTTGGATCTGGCTTTTGATACATGCCTGAATGAGGAAACAGAGATGAGCAAATATTTACGAAGCTGTCAAAGTTTATCATGTAATATCTTCTAATTGACCTATATGGACTAATTGAGCTAAAATAAGACAGGTTTCAATCATGATTTAGATGCTTGAAGTCAACGGTTATCAATTCTGTAGGAAATACCAACAGCTCCAAGAGGATAAACATTAGTTACCCTTCAACTCCTGAACAGAATAATAAACAGTCTGCTTCACTGTAAGAATTTTATTTTCTAGCTCCTTCCTCTTCCACCTTCTTTTTCATTATTTCTATACTTTATCTCCAACTTCTCACCAACGCTAAGCGATCCTGTGACAAGAAAATGAGTGCGTTGGTGGATCAACTTCATACAGCAATCCTAATGTTATTCAAATCATAAAACCAAAAGGCCAGGAAATACAATGAGCAAAAACACTCTGTGGAATGGTATATGAAGATCCAAGCTGGGATGTTTTTAACCTGTTTTCTTTGTCCTCAAGTCAGAAATAGATTTCTCACGAGTAATATTATCCTATGTCCACATTATACTCCTTAGTTATCTTGAAAATTACACAACTCCAAGGAACACTATTTTGGATCTTGGATTGACCTCCAATTGTCTCATATGAGAGATCTCAAAATGAATCTCAAGGAATAAATAAATAACTCATTCAAGAAACTTTACATCCTGTATTTAATTTAAAATTTTGGAAACTTTTTATAATTATTAAAGACAATGTTATATAGGTTGATAAAGAACGCACTCCCCTACTTGGCTTTGGATGCTACTTGCCCTGGCATCAAAATTACCGAGATGATGGGAGCTAGCTTAACAAGACCTGTTGGTAATGCTACTCACCTTCATTTGCTTTGGTTTAGTTTTGTTTGTAGGGTAGATTCGATTTGGTGTTGGCAAAATCTCTTTCAAACCAACCTGAACTGAAAGATAAATGGGCCTTCTTTTTTTTTTTTTTTGGGAAGGCTACCAAAAATTGGAACAATTCATTAATACTAAACAACAAAGTTATAACAGGTTTAGGGAGCAAAAGGACCTATCCAGGAGATAGATCAACCCTGGAATAAAAATGACAAGGAGGCATATCGACCCCTTAAAAGTAAAATAAAGAATAAATAAATAACAGGCCCTTCAAATGGGAAAAATGAATATCATTTTAAAAGGTGGACCAGAGTATTGGGCACCTATTTGCTCCAATCTACAGCCCTGGGTGCTGAAAAGCTCTTTCAAACTGCCTTCTATTCCTGGTTATCCAAATGCATCACAGAATATTAGATGGAAAAGCTTCCCACATCTCTAAATTCAAGTGATCGGACCTCAGACTTTCTAAGTGATCAGCATATCCAAGGTGCTCTGCTGTTTGCTTAGTAGTGTGTGAAACACCTTGGAACATTTTTGCCAAATGTGCTGAACAAACGCACCTAGTTAAACATTTTGATCTAATTATTAGATCAGCACATCACCTGGTCATGCAGTAAACCTAAACCCACATCATCATCGCTTTTCGTGAAGCTCATAAACTCAACTCCCTTCTTACCCCTTGCAAATTCTTCTTCTTAATGTAAAATGGTAAAAACAAGTGAGGTAGCTTCTGAGTCATCTTCATTCAGTAGTTCCATCCTCCATCATCCACCATCAAGTACTGCATTCCCCATTGTCCATCAACTATTGTTCATCAGTCGTCCAAGTTGTTACATCTTTATTGCTGTAGTTGCCTTCGCTTTCAGCCATCATTCAAAAACAAAAGAGCACTATGACTCCATTTGTAGTCTTCTTAAGTATCTATTGATACCCCAGCCCCAAACCCCAAAAGGGGTCTTTTCCAGGAGATATATCGAACTCCTCATCTTTCTCCTTTTCTTCTTCCCCATCTAAGTAGAGTTCAAGCAAGATTAGTTTGCCAGCACTCTCTGAGAAAACCATCAAAAACTTGCAATATCTTACTAGAATCCTGAGAAGAAGCGTCATATGTTACAACTGCTATTCTAAGCAACAAATGAGAAAGATTGGGTTGGAGAATACCAACCAATACCAGATTGACCTTCGCCTGAGCCTATGTGTTGTGGTCCGAAAGCACAAGAAAATGATAGATAAATAATTGCTTCCTCGTGCAAAGAGCATTTTACTTACTTCCACGGTTTCCACCTCATGGAAAATGGGAGCTCAAAGCACAAGAAAATGATAGATAAATAATTGCTTCCTCCTGCAAAGAGCATTTCATTTACTTCTCTCGTTTCCACCTCATGGAAAATGGGAGCTTTGAGCACTTGTTGTCTTACGGAAGTATACCTGACTCTATCAAGAACAATCCGTTAAGCAACCTCATGATCTGATCCACGCATGGCTGAGTAAGTATGAGGTCTTCCCTCCTCACATATCCTTGTATAGTCTGAGAGTCGATGGGAAAATCAATAGAAATTTTCACTGAGTATGAGAGGGACCAATGCTGGCCTATCATGACTCTAAGACCTTGTAAAATATTACAATTGCGGATATATCTTCTTTAACACTAATGAACTCTTTTAAGATAATACCAAAGACATTTATTTTGATCAAACCTTATTACGAGATAAGTCTAGCAATCTTCCATTTGGCTTATGAAATAATAAGTATATATTTCAAAACAACACTTAAATGATCACTTTGAAAACATTTTCTAAAAGAACGACTTCATTTGAAAATATTAGCTTATCTACAATTCTAAGTTAAGAAAACTTGTTAATATAGGTCCTGACAGTTATTCATAATCATTAATATATTTTCTATCATGCATCATAACATCAGTAACTTCACTTAATTGAGTCTTTAATATAATGTCTCACCTTAATGTTACGTTGACAAGTTCTTCCACTTCAACCACAATTGTTAACAAATACAAATACCATAACAAAATAGAAGATGACACAATCATCATCACAATAATGAGCTTTAATGTATCAATAAATTGGTAACATGCATGAATGGCACTATAATCAATCCACCAAATTTTAGGAGACACATTTGTGAAGTTGGTTTAAAACTAAAAATTCTTGAAATGCCAATTCTTTCGATAGTAATAGCATTTCATTTCAATCTTTACCTAATCTTTTTTTCTTTTCTTAGGTGGAATTGAGTCAGGATTGGCGATTCTCACACGGATCGGGGACAAGTCAGAGACATATAGAGGCGGTGGAATGCGCTCATTTATTTGGTTAGATAAACAAGTTCAAAGAAAAATATATACTCACTAAAAAGATGCAAATTTCATTTACATATATAAATTATCACAAATTGAGATCGATCTGACATGATACAACTGAGTCTTCGAGGTTTAGTTAGATGTGGTTGGGTTCAATTCAAATTATATTTTTATCAATGTGAGGCATATACATCTGTATGTAATTTCATTTATTTTAACTTAAATTATATTTTATTAAAAGTATGATGTGCATATTTATATATATTTGGTGAGTTTTACCATGCGAACTCTTTAAGATAATAATTTTTACATGAAAAGGAACACAAATGTGGTCGATACGCCCAAGTTAAATATATATATATATATATATACTCAATTTGATTTGAGTTATTCTATTTGGTTTGATTTTTCGAGTGGAATCTAATAGTTAACTAACATTCCAAGATACAATCTTTCATAAGTTTATAGGGTGTTTGGTTGCATGATAATTTTTTGTACACTTTTATGATAAAAATTTGTATTAAAATAAAAAGTGAACCAACTCATGACATAAAATTATTATGTTTGGAGGGATGTGATAACAAAAAAAAGTAACTGCCACATATAACCAAACAAAGTGGGGGACCACAAGAAAAAAGAAAGAGGTGAGACCTTTTTTTTTGTTTAAGAAGAAAATCACTTTCAAAATATAAAATTGTCATGGTTGCCAAACACCTCTTTTAATAAATTTTATTATAATTTTTAAAAATTAAAATAAAAGCCTCCATTATCATGCAACCAAACACCCCATTAAGTTGGGTTGAACTGAAGTGTGACCTTCAAACATTTTAGAGACGGGTAAAATTCAACTTCTTGAAGGGATAATGTAAAATTAGTTCATTTGCACGAAGATTTTCTTCGGAAACTGTTGGGAGTTCATCGGAATGCATGAAAGTAAAAGGATCACAAATAGAGAAAAGATTTATGGGGTGATACTTATTAGGGATAACATTGACAAGTTACCAAGAACTTTACCGTTCAAAAGTCAGATGCACCCCCCCATCATAAGTCAATTTCGAGATGGATGGAAGCGGCGACCGGACAGGACGATGGAGACCAAGCAATGGAAGCGGGAATGGCCAAATGACCGTGGTGCTTGTGCCGCACCGGGGCAGTTTATTTATATCACTGTAGATCATATACAATGCGTGACCCTATGGCCAGAGGATTATCCTTTGTACAGAATCAGTGGTACAGACGGGCGACGACACCCGGTGCAGAATACAGAGGGCGCCGGAAAAGGCGATGTACAAGGCATCTGCCAGAAGACCTTCTAGAAGGTCATTAGCAAATGTAAATTACAATTGTAATTGACTTGTAAGCAGAATTTGTATAATCTTAACATCATACGAGCAACGCGTATGTTTATATCGAATCCCATTCTCAAAATGGTATGCATATTCCACGTGCTAGCCAACAAACATGCGTCCTATCCTATTCTTTCATCTACGAGCTGGAAGCTGCAGCCAAGAAGTTCATATTGAATATCCCATTCTTCTTCTTCTTCTTAAAAAAAAGAAGAAACCATCGATAATGGCGTCGGCTTGCTCGTCCAGCCTGACCAGCTCGGCCGATGAACCACTGGAAGTAGGCTTTCGGTGGAGGAGGATTTGGCCAAGACCTCGTGAAGTGAACCTGGTGATAAATAAATAGCCCATCCAATGATTTACCCGTCTGTTCATGCACCTACGTGGGCACACCAAACACCCTTTTCATATTCCATACCAGAGAAAACTATCAAGGAATTTAACAAATTTATATCCTGTTCGATGTTACAAATAAACCAGAAACACGAAAAAGAAAGAAAGAGAGAAACAGATTACCACCCTATTGATACAGACCATATGTAAAGTTAGGGTGCAGTTACAAAGCTGAAACCTGGTGAATCGCTAGCCATTACATTATTATTATTCCCCCCCACTGTAACTACCGGAAGCCAAGACCTGCGACAACTGAAGGCTTGCTTCCCCGTTTTCACAGCGTGTGATTTCTGGGGAACTTGAAGAATGCAGGCAACTATAACACTATGATGAGGCAACTTTCCTTGCATATGCCAGCACCATAACGAAGTCCTTGGCTGAAGTGCCCACAGACGCTTGAGCCTTCTGGGATGATCCCGTCTGCAGCCAAAGATCTACTAGATTGTGCAACGCCAACGTGGGAACCACAGGCTGTCCTCGACAAGTTATCTCCACCTGTTATACATGGCGGTGCATCAGAATGATGTTAGTTCAATCAAATAAATATCATCAAGCTACTCCCAGCTATAAAAACTGCCCAGTTCTTCAAGTTATGTTCGCATCGCATCAACTTGATGCAGATCTTCAAGTTAAGTTCTGCAAAGCGATTTGCTGATGCTTAGAAGTCAATATAGATAATTCCACAATTCAGACCCCGCTAAGATAATCTTTGGGCTCTCTACGGATATTCTTTTAGCAACACTTCTACTTGCAAAATTAAGATTTTGGGTAGATTCAAAACGTGCGGGGATTTATTAGGGCTGGATTTACTATAAATCCTTGGTTAACAAAAAAGAATAGACGACAACATACTTCTCCAAGAGGTAGAAAGAATATCCATGCCACTTGACCAACTGACTTCCACATCCTGGGCATGGTGAACATGCCAAAACATTCTTCGACAACGAAGCATTCACTTGTTACAAAACTGGCATTCACATATTCTCACCAAAACCTGCACGAGTATCCATTAATGACAAAAAAATGTGTACCTCTGTCTCATTCATAAGATCAAGCTTCTTCGCCAAGTACTTCTGAATAAATGAAGCTGGTAAGCTAGCATCCCTGAAAGAATAAAACAGCGGTTCCTAGCTTAGAAATGGCCAAAAAACAATATGTATATCCTAAATAACAAAGAAATTGTTAAAAGATTGGAATGAGTCACACCGACTCATTAGACATCCCATTATCTGCCAAATTGGATAATTAAAAGACTCTAAAATAGTAAATAAATAAATACCCAAACCAACACCCATTGTATACAAATATAAACTAGACAATATAATAAAGATTTGACTTAACCATATGTTTTAAACCGCCAACCAACATCTATATAGACACCGACCAATACCTATAAGCTAACCAAACAGCACTTATATGCATATGAAAATAATCTAAATCAAAAGAAAGAATACGTGCATGAACACCTACTAAATGTAATAACTATTTAACACCAGATCTAACATATAAAAATACTTTGTAGTTAAACTAAATCTCGTAATACACCTAAGTAGGGGTGATATTAGGACAAACTACTGTATTTGATATCGAAAAATGATCCGGATTGTTCTAATCTCCATTGCCCACAGACATAAGTAATTAGTCTGGTGTAGCTCAGTCTCTTGCTTAGCCTCTTGCATTCAAATCAACACATGCCATGCCACAACAATATATATGCAAATTATGACATCAAAGTGAACATATGCACAACTAATGTATTCAACTATCTATTAAAAGAAATACACCATGACATAACATGACCATGTCAATAACACTATCTATAGGGTTTAACAAATGTCGTTCTACACATACACACACACGATATGCCGACACATAACTCAAATACCTAAGATAACCACAATTTAAATTAATGATGGAATTACAAGAACAATCAGATTTAATAATTAATCTAAAATTCTATCTAATCTGATTAACCTGCACTAGTAAATGTATAACATAGACCCAATCAAGTTAAACATATAATGATCTATTAAGTTCATAAACTATCCGCCAAATATTATACCATATGCCACACATACAACTAGGACACAATCAAAACAATTAACTATTAAGTTCACTAACTAAGTTGTATGCATCTACAAGATTCAATAATACATACAACTACGAGCAATCGCCATTTCTAATATCAAATTGATACATATAAATCAACATGTACAAGTCATTGGTGAATATTAAGCATTAAATTTAATGATATTAGTCATGTCCGGGATACCTACCTAAACGGTGTTGGAAAATTCTAAGATTGGCAGCTGAAAAGGAGACCGGACAACAATGGCACAATGCACGAACCTAACTGATCATCTTCCTCTTTACAAAGCTGATTGAAGAGAATAAAAGAGAGAGAAATCATGGCAGGTTGAGAGAGAGAGAAAGAGCTGATATGAGAGAGATAAGAGGAAGATAGGCTCATGGTGGGGGGCGGCACACACCGCGCTGGTAGAGGAGGGTGCATGATGGATGGAGGCATTGGCATATGGCGGCAGATGGCAAGGATGAGGGGTCAACCAGGCAAGGCAGACAGCTGGCATGCGGGCAACAGCAGTCCGTGGGTGGGCGGCTTCTCTGATGGCCGGGATGAGGCAGCCATGTGACGTTGGATGGTGATGCGGTGATCATGCGCGGTGGTGAGGTCGTGCAATCGCACGGTTGTGAGAGGAAGGCCAGCAATGCTGCGCAGAGGTGGGGACACCCGACAGCAGGCTGAGCGACGATGGCAGTCGCATGGGGTCTGCTGCATGGCAGGTGCCCAATCTATGCTTGAAGGAGGCGACTAGGCAGGCGGAGAAGAGAAGTGGCAGGTTCTGCATGCTGCGGTTTTGCGCAAATGGATGCAAGCTTCTATTGGCAAGGCAAGTGAGCAAGGGGGTGGCGACAACAGTGTTCTCTACATTGCGGCTGCAGGAGAGTGGGTATCCAAGTGAGGGAGGCGAGGGGGAGCACCGGTTGGACAGAGGAAAAATGACCAGGAAGACACTAAACGTGGCAGAAAGATAATGGCAAACCTCGTAAACAGGGGGCGGTGCTGCTTATATGCGACTGGCAAGGAGTTCCGCTGGCACTGGTGGGAGAGAGGAATGAACAGAAGGGGAGAGAGAGAAAGTGACAGTTGGGTTTCTTTAACTGCTGCTTGGGGGTGTGGGAGAGAGAGAGAGAGAGAAGAAATGTGGAGACATGTTGAGAGATAGAGAGAGAGAGAGACGGATGGATGCTGTGCACTGGACGAGAACTCTTAAATAAAAAAATAAAAATTCTACTATTGTTAGGAGTCCAAATTAATGAACTTGATCTGCATACGTGATTTACGTAAGAGAATAAGAGAGAATAAAAGTGGTTTCCTATTTACAATAAAAAAAGAGAAAGACAAATAAATGATGACAGTTGATAAAGAGAGAGAGAAAGATAAGATGAAATTTAATTTCTAATCCTCATCTTATCACCAAATATTTTAATCTAAGCACCTTCAAACATAACAACTTGTTCTCCTTTTTTCAGGATATTACAGTAATACTTGATGCACATCCAGAAGGTTAGGGTGTGCCACTAACCTACATGGATGTGCACCAAGCGGCAAAAGAATGGGTTGCCTTTCAGCTTCAGCCACACGGGTGTCTTGAAGTGAAAACATAAATGCCCCGTCTGGCTAAGAGTATCAAAAATGATACAACATCAATTTTAATATTGATGTGTAGAAGACATGAGTACCAATATCAAAATTGATACAAGTGGACAATTGTATTACATATGATGTTTTGTTTGCACTAAGAGTTTCAATATTACTATTGATAGTCAAACACATATTGATGATTTATACCAATATCAATTTCAAAATTGATATTGATAGAGGTGTTCAATACAGTTAACGAACACGGCCTAAGCTATGTAAGAAGTGCTTCTCGTAAGAATAACAAGCCACATCAAAACAGTTATCCTTTTGAAATGGTAGACAACAAAATTCTGCTTTCAAGATAATGCAAAGACTAACGTGAACATTATTCAAATAATCATTATGCAATTTTACATAAGTACCAATACAACGTGAAATAGAGATCTAAAAGCATAAGGTAACACAAGACTTAATTTACGATCAATTTCAAAACTGCAAGCACGTAAAACCATTCCATACATTACCCAGCATCTCCATTGAAAAATTACTTAAGAGAACAGTTACTGACATTGTCATCGGAGTGAATGTACTCAACAGATGCCTCCTTCTCAATCAAAAGAGAAAGCAAAACCAGACGGATTTTTTAACATTTACAGTTAAACAAGGCTGTACACTACTAATTTACAGGTGTTTTATCTGAGCTATCTAGCCTGCATTTCTATCAATCACTTTGAACTGAATGTTATTATCTCCAAACACCATGAGAATGTGTTTCATCAGTTACAATATGAACGCCAAGTATCTGATATGGATTCAACTCAGGATACTTGATGAACTCTAAGCTAGGAAAAGGTGTCGTTTAAGGTGCAACCAAGGATTCCGGAATCGGAATCGGAATCGGAATCGGTTGGGACCGATTCCGATTCCGATTCCCAGAATCGGCCGGAATCGGCCGATTCCTGGGAAGGGAATCGATTCCGGAATCGGTCGGAATCGGTTTTTTTTTTGGATTTTTTTTTTCGTCAAAAAAATTCAAAAAATTCAGAAAAAATTCTAAAAAAATAGGAAATGAGTTAGAAAAATTTTAAAAAATCACCAATGCATGATATCCACAAAACCACATCATACAAATACTAATGAACACCAATTGAAGACTTGAAGACTTGAAAGTTAAGTACATGTTCCAATTCCATTTATTCAAATATCAAAGAGTTGATACATCATCAAAAAAAATTACATCATATCAATCTACTACCAATATCTAGGATAAAGATGTGGGTCGTCCTCCTCTCCCCGCTCGCCGTGACGCTCCTCCCTCGTGCTCGCCCGAATCGTCCGGGACCATATCCATATGAAAATAATGCCGATGCCATGCCATCAAGGTCGTATGGATCGGACTCGCGGGACGACCGGGACGTAAGCGAGAGGATGGTGGAGCTGGTGGTGTAATCCACCGCCGGTCAACTCGGCCAAATGCCGGATACCGTGGCTCCATAATATAAGATCTGCGGTGTCTCGCTCATCCGGCGTGTAATACGGCTTTGGAAACCGTGAATCGGGGTGACTCAGCTGGCTGCCGATGGCCGGCGTCGCCGGTATACACTCCTCGTCATCATCACCTCGAGGAGTGAAGGAGCTGCGTCGTCATCCGCCGACAGACGCCCGACCTCCCAACTTCCTTCTCTTTACCTCTTCAAATGACATCTCTCGAACTACCCGAAAGTCCGGAACCCAAAGTTTTTCGAACTTTGCAAATCCTCCCATTCTCCGTGCAAATCACCTTTGTTTCTGGCCCTCCCGACCGCGAATGGGCCGGCAGCGGCCGCCGGACCTGAGCCGGAGTCGGAGCCGGGGCTAAAGCGACGGTTTTGGGCGCCCCATAGCCGCCGGCAGGGCAAGAAGGCCCCGCCCGAGTCGCGGTAGTAGACGAGGTGGAGGCCGAGCATCCTCCTCGGCTTCAACACCATCCAACTCTCCTTCGCCTACGCACGGTCATCGGGATCAAACTCACCGCGTGATCCCCGGCTTCCCTCTCCTCTATCCGGAGGCAAGTGCATGCTCCTCCCGGGAAAATGCGAGGTCCATGTCCACCTCCTCGGGTGGTGGTGTGGCGGAGGAATGCCTCTGCTCGTACGGGCCACCTGCGAACCGTGCAAATCGCTCCTCGCTGATCTTCTGCCGATCCTTCTGCCTAGCACGTCTCAGCTCGGAGTCCGTGGACTCGTCCTCGCTCTCTGGCTCCGGCTGAGCTGCTGCCTTCCCCTTGCCTTTCCCTTTGGAGGTAGGCAAATCGCGATCCTCCTCCTCTCGAGTAGCTCGTCCCGCAACTCCTCCCTCTCGCTCGATCCGAATGTTCCGTTGAGAGGCTCTACTCCGTCACGTATCCTCTCATCTCCTCACTCTTCTCCCTTCGGGCACCTTGTCACATTTCTTTACATTCCCACTGCTCCGCAACATGTTGCTTTCGGCCTCGGAACACCCCCCCGTTCATCTCCTTCCCGCACCACTTGCACTGCACCCTCTTCCTGACTAGGTCTACCATATGCCCGTGTTCCCAACCCACGTCGGAAGCACGTGCTGCTTGATCGGCCATTGCTTATATCTGCAAAAATTGTAAACAATGCACTAAAATTGATTAGATAACATAAAAAATGATTTAGACGCTGTTCGGGAAGCGGACAACCCAAGTAACACACCATTCGGTATGTTTAAAGGGTTACGTAGTTGCAGGAAATCGTCGCAAAATAACGTACGGGATATCCGACTTTTTCCCGTGCAAAATGAACTTAAACGGATAGTTTAAAACTTGGACGGACTAATTCGGTCGGAAATCACAAGGTTTAACGACGCTCGACTCGTCGGAAACGCGTAAGAATGGACGTACGAAGTGTTCGGCGAAGAAATCTTACCAAAAACTCGGTCAAAGATCGAAGAAGACGTTGATTCAAGGCGGATCGGAGCTTGGATCGGCGGAATCGGCTGGAAGGAATCGGTCCGAATCGCCGAATCGCTGAATCGCCAGTAATCGCCGAATCGCCGGGAATCGGTGCTGAATCGCCCCGGATCGACGGATCGCTGCCGGATCGGGCTCGAATCGCTCGGATCGACTGGACGGCGGATCGATGCCGGAATCGCCGCAGAATCGCCGCGGAATCGCCGGAGAGCAGGCCCTACCGCCGCGGGATCGAAGGAATCGGCACGCGGCGGTCGATTCCGGCCCTTTTAGGGCCGGAATCGAACCGGGAATCGAACCGGGGCCGGTTCGACCGGTCTTCCATCGGAATCGGTCGGATCGACCGATTCCACAAGGAATCGGTCGGAATCGGATCGATTCCGACCGATTCCAGTCGATTCATACCGATTCCGCGGAATTATTCCCGGAATCGGTCCTTCCGCCAGGAATCGGATCGGAAACCACCGATCCGATTCCGGAATCGGTCGGAATCGGTCCGATTCCACCGATTCCGTAATCTATGGGTGCAACAAACTGGATCCAGAAACACAAAAGGAGAAACAAAAGGCAGCGAAGTATCCAAGACTTAAGAAATAGCATGCCGAATGAACATGGAACTGTTAAATTTGTAATAAAGAATTAATTTTCTTTGTAATATCTTTCATGGATAATGGATTCCATACTCTTATTGTTGTGCCACCCAAACATGGATAGAAATATATGCTCATGATAATGATGATCATGATCCTGAACATTAAGCTGATGTTGTTGTCTTTGTGATGAACACAGTGCTTATATGCTAATGCTGATGTACATATAATAACAATGGTATGATGGGATGATAAACATATTTATAAGATGACTATACTGGTCATAAAGACAAACTAAACATTATTGATTGTTGATGCTTACTGGACAGTAAGAAGTCAGAGTCATGTCCATCTCAATGACCAGAGAGCCAAGTGGATTCACCTCATAAAAGAATATGCCACGGACCTGATTTATTCTTGAGTGATGTGATGAAAGGTGTTAAAAAGTTTGAAACAGGTCTAGGACCATTTCCCGTTCTTGCTTGATGGATCCCTAGACTGATGCGGGACAAACCGGCTAGACCGGGTTAAACCGACCGAAAATGAAGTAAACCGGCGCTAATCGCCCTAAACAGACTCTAACGAACCCAAAATGAAACGGACCGGACTCGAACCGGTCCAAACAGACCCGAAACGACCCCGAACCGAGTCGAACCGGCTTATATGCTAATGCTGATGTACATATAATAACAATGGCATGATGGGATGATAAACATATTTATAAGATGACTATACTGGTCATAAAGACAAACTAAACATTATTGATTGTTGATGCTTACTGGACGGTAAGAAGTCAGAGTCATGTCCATCTCAATGACCAGAGAGCCAAGTGGATTCACCTCATAAAAGAATATGCCACGGACCTGATTTATTCTTGAGTGATGTGATGAAAGGTGTTAAAAAGTTTGAAACAGGTCTAGGACCATTTCCCGTTCTTGCTTGATGGATCCCTAGACTGATGCGGGACAAACCGGCTAGACCGGGTTAAACCGACCGACAATGAAGTAAACCGGCGCTAATCGCCCTAAACAGACTCTAACAAACCCAAAATGAAACGGACCGGACTCGAACCGGTCCAAACAGACCCGAAACGACCCCGAACCGAGTCGAACCGGCTTGAACCGGCCAAAACCGGCTCAAAACAGGGTGAACCGGGCTGAACCGGCCGGTTCAGGCGTTGAACCGGCCTGAACCGGGTCAAAACCCGGCTGAACCGGTCTGGGGGTGGTCCGGGCCATGGACCGGCCGGCTGCGAACCGCGCGCGCTCGATCGCGCGTGGGACGGAGGGGGGGTCGTGGCAGCGTCTTGATCGCTGCCGCTCGGTAGCGTGGCCTCGTCTCCGCCGTCGACCGTGTGCTGCCGTGGCGGCATCGTGGCCGTTCCGCGAACTCGCGGGCCGCGACAAAAGAGCGCGGGCGGCATCGTCTCCTCCCGGGAGCGGCGTCGTCGTCTCCGAAGGCATCGCGTGGCTCGTAGGCGGAACAGGCGCTCTCGACGACCGATGGCACAGGCGGACGAGCAGAGGGCGTCACCGTTGAAGCCTCGCGCCGTCGTCTTCTTCGTCCGGACGGATCCCGTGGTGGAGCAGGCGCTGATCAGTCGTCGCCGTGGGAGGGAACCACCGGAGAGGGAAAGAGCCGGGAATGGCGGATGGAGGACGTCGAGAGGAAGTCGCACAGGGGGAAGGATCCGGGGATCGCCGGATCCCCCTCCCGCTACTGCTTCGTCTTCTCCCTTCGCTGTCCTCATACGAATGAAGCAGGGGAGTTTTTGAGTCCGGCCCGCCGTGGCCGTGGCGGAAAGAGCCGGACGAAGACCTGATGAGGCTGCTTCAGAGATCGTCGGTTGCCGATTTGCCGGTGGAGACGAAAACGGACAGCAACCCGAGCTGATCCATGTCGAAGGGGGACCGAGAAGGGTGAAGAGGGAGGAATGGCACGGAGGCCAGAGGATGAGGAGGGAGAACAGATCGGCTACCTGCCGGGCTTGGAAGGTGGAAGGGGGAAGACCCAACTGGTCGATCGGGGGAGACAGGGGAAGAAGATGGGGGCCGCAGCCCCCTGCGTGGGAGAGACACCTCCGAAGAGCTCCAAAAATTTCACTATTGCTTAATGAACTCTGTACATCGACCCTCCTTATAAAGAAGGAGTGGGAAAATTAAAGAAAAGACCCCTAAGTGCCCTATTTACAGACTTGTCCTCGTATGGACACAAAATAAAAGAAAAACCCAAAATATTCAAAATATGTCCCCATCATAGACATTCTGAAATAGGTTTAGAATCATTATCTTTTGCATAAAAATGTCTTTTTTCCTTTATCTACCTTTTATTTCAAGTGGCATAAATTGTGAACTTCTTTAGGTTCACCGTATTTTACTGAAAGGTGGACTGCATGAGTTAACCCCAGGACCCTTCTACATATCAAGTGACCAAAACCTAGGTAGCGGATGATATATTAGTCAAAAGGCATGGTTTGCAGGATCAACCAATCCCCAATTGGGATCAGCAGGTGCCAATCCGATCCAGGGAAGATTGATCCCATGACCAGCTTCTGCTGGGGGCTAAGCTCAGTCTGATCAGCCTGGATCAGCCAAATTTAGACCAATCCGAAGTCGATCCCCATGAGAACATGGCCGGATAGGCCCTGGGACAGGTGTGCAATTGTTTTCCCTTTCTTTTTTTTTCATATTTTGGAAGAACCAATCCCGGCCGATTTCTGAATTGGTTTCCTTTCGTGGAATTGGCCCGCCAGCAGGTCTCAACCCAGAATACCGTGTCCAGGATATAAAAGTCAGAAATAATAAAACTGGGTTCAGTAGAAAGAAATAAAACAGCCAACCAACATATCAAATGCAGCAATGGTGAATGCCATATCTACAGGTGAAGGCCAGTCTGGTCAGTTACTGACATAATAAGTAGGATAAGCCAACTCTTAACTGGAATCTGCAACAGAGTCATGATCAGCCAAACCTGGCCGACCTGTGCCAAACTTGTGCCAGTGTTAGTTGAGCCAAGGCAAGTATAGGCTGGTTGAGGCCATTTCTTGGTCGGCTCTAGCTGATTACTGGCCTCCCTTGTATCAGCTGATCCAGGTAATATAATCTTGATCCAGTTTGGGTTGGCCAGTCCAGGGCCCCAATCTGTTTTTGCAGTCCCTAGTATGGTGTTAATAATGCTTCTAGTAAAACAAAGGTCATGTACTTTAGTTTTTTTTCTCTTCTTTCCTCTTCTACTAGCTTGGTAGAAGCTCTGTTATTACGTTTTTTCCATGGAAAACGACCTTCAGGTTATATTAAAAAAAGGTCATTTGATGAGTAGAAAATGCTCATTACATATCACAACATGATTTCCAATAAACTAGAGAATGCAAGGGAAGCAAACTCACTTTATTCTCAGGTAACAAGCAGGTATCTGAGGCAACTTAGCATCTCCTTCCCTGATAAAGACAAAATTAGAACTCATCCATTGGTGTGTTTCATTTGTTGTAATGAAAATAAGGAGTTACTCACTGGTTAGAGTCCGCAATCAATGAGAACCATATTGGACTAACACTTCTTTCACGTTTAGTGCTTGCAGCATCAAGTAAAGCTTGAGCAGACACTCCAAGATCCCTTGAAGCAGCACCTCTTCTACGACCAACTCCATGCATTCTTCTAACTTTTGGTGTTACCTGAGTCGTATCATTATTCTTGTCATCCTGTAATTTGCTTTTGTACAGGTGATCCCCTCTTGTCTTAGTTCTATTGCTGTTTATTTCACATTGAAGACCATTATTTTGCTCAGATTTGAGGGAACCCTGTCCAAACTTGAGAGATTTTGTTCTGTTTGCAGCTTCAACTAAACAATTTAAGGGTTTCCAAAGTTCAGTTTTGTCAGCAGAAGGTTCTATGGTATTATCTCCATCCTTTTTAGACATATGACTTGATTCAGCACTGTAGAAATTCTGCAGCATGTACAGATAATTAGGAACGTACTAAGAGATTGAATGAACAAAGTCAAGAAGAAATGAAAAAGTAAGAAATAATCTGTAAAATAAAAATCATTTCTTGACATTCATTTACTTTTTACCTGCCTCTTATTGGAAATCTTGACAGAAGGTTCAGCAGAACTTGAAGCTTCAGGGTGGTCTTCGGTATAATCTTCCTTTTTAATGTCATCAATAACTAAGCCCCGTAAAGCAGAAGATTTTCTAGTAACTACTTTAGTTCTCCTTCCTGTCAAGCCATTCTGTGTTGCCACACGGGGAGCACTAACTACCAACGAAGAAAGTGATCTTTCTTTTCTTCGTATAGGTAAAGAAATGGAAGGTAAGACCTCGGGCGCCTTGACCTTTCTTCTTTTGAAGGGAAAAATTTTTGCTCTCACATCCTGAAGATTGTGATCAGGCCTGAAATTTATTGAATAAAAAGCATTAAGCCATAAATGACGAAAAGGATCAACACAGTGGACATCATATTATCACAAAACAAGATATTTATATTTTTCCAAAAATGCAGTATGAAGTTTAAAACCTTCCAGATCATTATACATCCCTCCACAGCATAATAGGTTACTGAAATATATACATGCTCTAGAAACTTGAAGCTTCAGCTACCACTGTTTTCTCTTAAAACTAAGAGACAATAAATTGGAAAAATTTTATATTGGTTGACAATAAAAACAAGAACTGCCTGGCTGTCTCGTGGCTTATGTGCACGGATTATTGATCTGCATATGCCTAAAGCAGATAAAAAACAACCCTAAGTTGCTACTTTGCCAAGGAGAAGAATGAATCTTCTATAATTATCAGGATGCCGCTCTTACTGCAAGGTGTGGCGTTACGCCTTGGTTTAGCTGCTTTACTTACAAGCATGATTGAAAAACTTCAACGCTTCTACTTCAATGAAACAGGAGGTAACCTCCTGATGATGGCAGTGTACTAGCATAGGAAATATGATATTTGGGAGTACATTTGGTTGTAAGTGCATACATGGTCATAGAACTTTGCACTCCCATTTATAATCATCTTAAGATATGTTCTCCAACATCTACCATATCTAGCATAGGTGGAGTGCACTGAAGTGTCCGATTAGGATCCATAAATAGGATGAGTCATCCCATAACTCTCTTGGTAATAAATAAGAAACCAAAAGTCTTAAGATAACTCAACCCTGTATAATAAGGCATAGTGTTGACATATGCCTCATTGTGTGTCTTCTCCACCTTGTGTTCACGCACTGTGATCTTCATCTTGCGTGGAATATGTGTAATGTTCTTTGGCCGTGAAATGCATTGGTGGAGGTTGTGATTCTAGCTCACGTCTATATGTGCTTAGAATGGTTTCTCCTTTATTGTCGAACCCTCCATCATTGCTACTCTTCGAAGTTGAATCATCTGACGTTCAGTATTGAATTAGGATGTTCGAGTCCGGTGTGTCTTCTTAGCCATCGTCAAATACTTCTTGATTTATAATGTCCAATGGATCAATTACAACATGTTTACCTTTACCAGATGACTTTTTACCTTAGTGATAAGATTCTCCGATTTTGCCTCTTTGTCAGTGAAAAAGAAATATGGAATTCCTCGACTAGAGGTACGTTGTCGCATTCTCCTCCAACCCATTCTCGATACTCTAGGTTGAACTCACGTATGCTCAATCCTTCTTGATCATTAACCCAAGTTTGTAACACATTTTGCTCGTCGAAGATCTTGTCCAAATCAATATCTTCAACTTGTATAGTGACCACCTCACTTCGTCGTCCCATCACTTCTTCTTCCCACTTCTATTCCTCATTTTAATTGTCCATCCTCTTCAAATTTTTTAGTTTCAATCTCATCTTATAATGACAGTAGATTAGCTCCTCCAATTATACGGCAATATATTTTATTGCACACTCTTAAACAACAATTTTCCATTTGTACATTGTTTGAATAGAACCAAAATCATATACTGATACATGTAAATTATCAACACTCCATCAATTCATTCAGGAGTAATTTTGGAGCAACACAACCAAATCCTAGGATATTGAGGGCAAGATTGAAAACTATGTAACTACGTCAACTCTCTTTAAATATAAACCACCTGGTTTAGATAAGCTTTTGCCTCCTATTTCATGAGTGTTCAGTGCGCAAGAAACAAAAGGTTAAAGGAGAAACATTTTTAGCTCATCAATAACATTTTCAGATAAGCTCTGAGTCCTGTGTGACTGACTTTTTGCATGCTAAATAGACAATGATAAGTACTCCTCGTCATTGGCTCTTATGAGTTTAACTAGAAAGTCATTCTGCCCTGGTTAATTTTTCCTTTTTCACTTTGTTTCTGGCTATGTTCCATCCTCTGGAGAATTTCCTCTCATTGTGATTGGCCTTCAAAGCCTATGCCACTGTCCATATAAAAATGACACTTTGCAGCAAATTTTCTCTTCTCATTGTCTTTTCCTTTCTTGTCCTATGAGGTTTTGTCAAGGCGACACCTGGGTGTCAAGCCTTTTTGCAGGCCAAGGCACAAGGGGACCTTTCTAAGGGCCCAAAAGGTCCCTGCCTTGGTGCCCAGATGACTGCCAGGCGGCTTAGACCCTTCCACATGATTACAACTAAACCTTAGCTTTAATCCCAAATTATTTGGGGTGAGTCATATGAATTCTTTTTTCTTCACTTATGTTAATTTTGAGTTATTTATTTGTGATATTTAAATCATTAAAAATATATTGAGCCTCTTCAAGTTTAGCTTAGGTCTACCATGTGGTCCATGTCCTTTTTTATTTTTACTATTTTTTCCACTTTTCCAACTAGAGCTTCTTTAGACCTGTGTTCATTATGTCCAAACCATTTCAATTTTCCTTTCAATTTGACTACAATTGTTGTGACTCCAAGACGTAACACTTACAACATATAATGAATCTAAGGGCATACGTAATAATATTTTTCTTGAATTTGTCACTGCATGTAACATTGATTAATTTCAGGGGCACAAGTGTAGAAACCCTATAAAAAATAAATGAGAAAAAACTAATCCTATGATGGACCTGACCGTCGAATTAGAAACAAATAGTTTCAATCGTACAGTATGGACATCTCACAAAAGTTCGAACCTTAAATTCAATCTTAGTTCAGTTACTTCAGTATGCCAAGGATATAATATGAACCTATTCAAGACAACATGCAGACTACTGAATTTCTACTGAAGATCTTGTTGTGCCTTTTCCCTCCAAATATCCAAGAGAGCTGGAAGACACCAGACTCGGATAACAACCAACTCTTGTAGTTCCATGGATTAAGACGTCATCATTCTCCCAGGTGCTACGTTGTTTCACTTTCTTTCAATCTAATAGGCCCAGTTGACATCAAACAAATAGATGTCTAACCCAGTCAGCACTCAACAAAATAAGGTATTCTCAAGGCAACAGCTCTACTAGATTATGACTCTTACAATGAAAAGAAGGCATAGATCAATTCTATGCATCTTGCTTGAAGAACACCACCTCAGCACATGCCAAGAGAGAAGTCATATAGCACACTTTTCTGCTTGAGAGAATCTGAGCATGCATATGGATGCAAGGGAGCTATAATCGCCTGGTAACCTAATTTAACCAGATCATAGGAAAGTATGGTAGAAAATAACATGCAAACCCTTTAGATACATGATTCATCCCAGGAAGGAAGGATAGAGGTTCAGCAGCCTGCTCTGGGCCTATCCAGCTCAGCCGATCCAACCCATCCAAATCAGCCAGGATCAGATTCAATTATAAATTGTTAAAAATTTTAAAAATTGTAAAAATTGTTGAAATAGCAAAAGATGTTAAAAAATCACTAAAAATAATAAATTATTTAAACATTATACTCAGATTTCTACTTTACATTTTTCTGAAGGTGGTAAAGCCACAATTCATCTTAGTTATTTAAAATTACTTAAGTTATTTTACATATTTTACTTTATACTTTACATATTAAAATTAACATAGTTAATTATTGATAAATAAAGATATTTAATCATATTTTAACTGATTACAGTTATTTTATTTTCATCTTTTTATGTTTCTAATATTTATATAATACACAAGTATAATTAAAATTTATTTTTATAAAATTCCTATAAAAATGTATTATAAAATAAATAAAAAATAAAAAGCACACAATCACCTTCATGGTAGACTTGGCTGTGACATGGCCAATTTCACTGCATCAAGTACACTCATGCGATGGAGCAGGAGCAGAATCAATCAGATTAGATGGGATTGGCCCAACCTGATATGATCCAGCATTCTATGGATTAATCACGTGCACCATGCAAAAAGTAATTTCTGATTTTCAGGTACTGTTTTTCTGCCTTAGCCTCCAAGCCTACTGGTGGCTCTAGGGCAGTTCCACGCTGCTATGCAACAGGCAGCCTTCTCCTATGGATAGGTTTCCCTCCGCAAACTTTTAATCATGACTGGGTGGCCGTATCATCATGGATAGTTACGTAGATCCTATCAAGCTTGAGTAAGGCTGAATAACGATCATGTTTAGTACAAGACTGGCTATACAACACAATGAAGTGCAAAATAAGAGGGCATTACCTGAGCTTCTCGACAGGAGTACAGCCTAGATCAATGTTGCATATAGGGCAGCAATCCACCTCTTCATCGGTAAGTTTCTCGTAGATACATTTCCTGCAAACTAATGTAAAAAGAAAATGAAGTTACAAGCCTCAAAAGAATGCTGATAACCATCACTGAGAATCTAAGAAGCAGAGATACTGATGACCATCACTGAGAAGAAAAGGTCCATGACAAACTTGCAAAGCAATCAAGGCCTTGTGATAAAAATGATTTCAGGTGATGCTCTTATAGGCACATCAGTACAGCAGAGTCCATGAATAATAATGTAAAGAATACAAACATTACGCTCCATAAGAAGTGAATACACTAAGAGAGAAAAGGTAAAATAAAGAAAAATAAAAGACATAGCAAATGTTGAACCAAAATTCCATTCTATCAATATCTAGATTAAGCATTGATGTAACCTCATTTTTAACTTTTAAAATTCATTTTGGTTTCCTTTTTGGAAAAGAATTTCGTTTGTTTGGTTTAGCTTAGACAACAATAGAAATAGATGGTATTCCATAATGATATAGCTAATTTGGGTGATATGTGTGTTTAAGAACTTACAAAGTAGATTCGCATAAATTCCAATGTTGACATAGGGAATACCCTATAACTTGGACCACCTGAGCCACGTTCTTTATTTCTTGTTTGAGGTTGTTTGAGTTCTTTGAAAATTTATTTTTTTTGACGTCTCCCCGTCAGATTTGTGAAGTTCTGATGTTAATTACATCAAACAAATATTCAAACACCCTTAGTTAATCACCATAACAATTCGTGTGTACAAAGCATAGTAGCATACATCCACAATAAACACATGAGGGAGCCACTGCCCCATAAACTTTGCTGGAATGCAAATTTAGTGCTTTGAATTTAGTTTGATTTGATTTTGGTTGATTTGGGTTTCATTTTGGGATCTGTTTGTTTTGGGCTAAGACTTGGTATATTTTATCTTTGGACTTTGTTTTGAATTTGATTAAGTTTTCATTTTTTTAGAAATTTGATTTGATTTAGATTGGTTGTTTATTTTATCAAGATTTGACGTCTAAGATCTGGAAACTCAATCTCAAGGTCCTTGAAACCAATTCCTCAATAAAAAGACATTAATATGAAAGTCTAAGATAAAAAAATCCAAATATGAAACTAGAAACAAAGAATGTCAAAATCTGACAAGGGACCAAAGAAAATCTTCAAGCAACAAACTCAAAATCCATGCAATTCATATTTTAACAAACCTCAAATTCTCAGATCTAAGATCCCATAACTTGAAAGTTTAAAAAATCTAAAAATTCACCGACATCCAAATGCAAATCAGAACTCCAAACATAAATCAAATCTGAAAGACAATAAGTTGAGTAAGATGAAAACCAAAACATCTCAAACTGAAAAACAACAAGCCAAAACATTAAGAAACCAAATTTAGAACAAAACGCAAAAATTAAAAAGCCATCAAATCTTAGCCAAAACAACAAAACAAAACTAAACACATTTCAAGTAAAATCAAAATCAACTCAAACAAAAAAAACAGTCAAATCCAAACCAGATTCTCAAACCTAAGGGACATCAAATCTGAATAAAATAATCAATTCAAAACAAATAAAATCCCCAGATAAAATCTAATCAACTTAAATTAAATCAAAAGAAATATCAACCATAACAAGACATCAAGTCTTAACCCAAAACAAAAATCAAACTCTTAAAATGAACTCAAATCAAATCAAACTAAATCCAAAAACAATAAGTCCTACATTTCATCAAATTCATGGCGTCATGGCTCCCACATGTGTTTATTTTATAGATGTATGTCTTCTACGAATGAATTTTTTTAGTGATTAATCAAGAGTATTTAAACATTTGTTCGGTGTAATTAACTTTGGAATTTCACGAGTCCAATGGGAAGAGGTCAAAATAAAAAAAATCAAAGAATCCAGCAACCTCAACATATACATTTATATATCATGAAATAGCTCATATTTTTATGAAATACCACATATTTTCACAGCTATTAAAACTAAAAAAAGAATTTTGTCAAAAAGATTAAGAAACTTTTTGAGGTTACATCATTGTTATGAGGCCACAACATTTTTGAACTCCATTGATGCTACGAGACAAACAAAGAATGCATATTATATCTTTTCATTGTAGAAAATATTGAAGAGAACAACATTGTGCAATCTATCACTAATAACGAGTCCGTATACAAGGCAATAGTAAAGAAGTTGATAGAGAGATCACAACTATTTTGAGTTGCATGTGCAACACACTTCATTGACCTCATATTGGAGGATACGGGCAAAAATACATCAGTTTATACACTTGTCAGCCAAGCATATTTGATCACACATTCATCTATTCTCACTCAAATTTACCCCACATCATGAGAGATTGCCACACACTTCATAGTGTCTGAGAACTTGCACTGACACAGATATGCCCTGGTTTGATTCATGGCATCGGTTGAGTACATCTCTTATATGGCTGACCTAAATGATAGGACGGGTTAATTGGAAATTCTTGCACAAATGACACGTTTGATTATAAACAAACATTTTTAGGAGAGAATTCAATACTACTTGTTCATCATTGAGACACTCGTATAAATGTTGAGATTAGTGGACTCATATGAGAGGAACCATATAGGATAACTATATGATGTCATTGGCAAAGCAAAATTGAAAATGCAAAGGAGGCATTATCAAGGTTATAAGAAATGGTGGAAAATAATTGATGGGAGATGAAACAAGACATTAGACCACGACATGCTAGAAGCTAGTAATTCTCCTTATCTTTAATTTATTTATTGGTTAACTCATATGGCATGTTCTTATTTACTATGGAATGAATGCAGGATATTTTTTAAACCCTAAATACAATATGGAAGCCAAATGTGCAATGATCAAGAAGAGATGAGAGATACATTCATGGAATGCCATCTCGCGAGATCTCGCGAGATCTCGGTCTCGCCAAGGGGGCCGAGAAACGAGATTGCCGAGATCTCGCCCCAAGTAGTCTGGTCCGAAAACAAAATTTCTTCGGGGGGCTTTGCCCCCCTAATACCATAGTTGTCAAGGCGGACGCCTAGGCGACAAGGCACTACTTGACCAGCGCCTTTTGGGAAGTCCCCCAAAATTTAGGCGGACGCCTAGGTCGATCCGCGACTACTCTGCGCCCCCCATTTATTATAGTGTAAATATATTAATATATCTCACTATCACTTATACTATCGCGGATAAAAATGTGCTACAAGTTTAATATCATATTAGTATTTAAATAAGATTGTATACAAGATTAAATCTTTTAAAAGCACAAAGATCATTTTTTGGTATTGAGAGTACTTTGTAATTGTTCATTCACACAATTGATGTATAAATGTGTTATATATTTTCATGTAAATTCATTGATGTACTCCTATCTTTATAAGATATTATGTTATGTTCCATACATATATACATTTTGATCCGAGAATCTGAGATCCGATCTCCCGAGATTTTTCCGAGATCTCTCCGAGATCTCTTCTCTTTCACCCTCCCGAGACGAAGCCGAGATCCGAGATGGCAAACCTTGGATACATTATCTATAATTTAGTGACTTTTAGGAACTCGGCAGGACATAATAGAAGTTGAGTTAGAAGTAAGCAAGGAGGGAGGGGTCGTGGGACCCCCAGGCCGACCCGGATCGCGACCCTATTTTTTAATTTTTTTTTAAAATTTCAAAAAAATAAGAAAAATGTGGAAAAAAATCTGAAAAAATACAGAAAAATTGAAACAATTAAATGACATGATTTAAATAAATAATACATCAATTTTATTCCAACGTGATGTGTTCTACACTTTGTAGGTAGTTGATGTACTCTCCCCATGTCATTTGGGTTGAGTACAAAGCTTGATACATGTACACATGACGATCATATTCGTCAGTCCCTCGAGAAACTATCCTAAAACTTGATCCAAACGAGTCACCATAACTATAGGTCGATTGGATCGAATTATGTAAAATGAATGATTAACTAATTATATGACTAAGTTAGTAATTAACTATACCTTCCAACTAATGATGTGTTAAGTAACTACTAAACTAAATATCTAACTAATCTTCTAGCTAACTAACTATGTAAGTAAGCAAATAAGTATTAAAAAGAAGAAACTACTTAACTAACTAATCAATGAAACAAATATTAAATAAATGAACTAATGAAATGCTTAATGAAATAATTAAGTAAATGAAGAACGCAATGAGAGCAAAAATGAGAGCTTGAGAGTGAGAGTGGGGGGTGGGAGTAAGGGGAGCCCTCGGGGCTATAATAGCCCCCGAGGGCTGAATGGGGTTGCGGCCCCCACGACCGTTGGCACGGTCGGCCAACGGTCACACCGTTGCGCTGGCCGGGTTGCGCGACCCGGCCGGGTCGCGCGACTCGCGCGACCCATCCGCGACCCCGCGACCCGGCCGGGAGAGTCGGCCCGGCCGGGTCGCAACCCGGCAAACCATGGAAGTAAGTAAGAAATTTCCAATTAAATGTCAATATCAATTGTTATTATGCTCTCCATCAAAACACTAATTAGTTGTGTTTCTTAATTTTCAAATGTAATCGCATAGGATAAGAATTGGAGTTTACTCAGATCCAGATATAAAATATTTATATGACAAAGTTGCTTCTAATATGTTTAAAGAACATAACATTCTATAATGATATTTGATATTATTCTCACAATAATTTAAAGAGTTTTTGCCTATTGTTCTTCCTTGCAAACGAGTGGTGGGTTCAAGTGAATACAAAAAGTGAATGGAATCCACTTCTAACAATTGCAATCCACATTACGAATCAAAGCACAAATTTTTCCTAATACGAGAGAAATTGGAGTACATTTAGCTTAATCCATAACAAGCGAAGGAATAAGATAACATAAGATAAGTTGGAGAAACTTGTGCTCTATCGTTACAACATGCGGCTGAGAATCAAGAACATCAAAAACTGCCAGAGAATTGTAAATGAGAGATTCACAAGATTTGTAAGTGGGGCATACCAAGAACAAATTGAAACACGTCAAGGAGCTAGTGAGGATGCTGATGTCCACTATCTTTTCTGGAAGAAGCACTCACTTGTTGTGTGGGCGAAGGAAAAAACAGGCAGAGCACTTCCAGAGTTCGATCACATGGAACCCTGAAAATTTCGATATGCAAGAGGAAGTCTCTGCTACTCCAACTCTAGCCTCAACCCCATCATCACAAATAGTCCCTTCGAGGTCAGAAACTATGGCAAGCATAGTGACATGATTTGGCACATTGGAAAATGTCTATCAACATGGCATAGAGATTAGGAGTTCTTTATAAGCAGAAAATGCAGCAAAGAAAAGAAAGTTAACATTAGGCAAAGACTTGTCAGTCCGATAAATAGGACACGAACACCCTCCTTAGATGATGAAGAGAAGGAAGAGTTCATTCCTCCTACACAACAACAACATGTACGAGGTTCATATGAAGGTTGAGATGGAGGATCATATATCAATGCATGTATCATGGAGCAAAGGCTTGATGATTTGAGCTAAATGCAACATTCAAGTGGCAAAAGTTTTAAATAAAATGGGGTTCTTTAATGAATACGCGACTCAATGTTATCCAAAATCTTATGAGGACTTGCAACCATATATTACACCTATAACTCTAGTGCAGGATGGTGTATAATTTTAGTCAGATAGTTGAATCGTTATTTTCATGTGAATATAGGCCAATCATGACTAACAATTTTTAATTGAGCATCCATTAAAATTTAGATAACGAGGACTACAAATGCCAATTCCATAGATGTTGATGATAGGAAGTTGTATGTTGTATTGCATATCATTTGTACCATGTTGTTTCTATATTGAAATGATCATTGTCATTAACGTATATCTACTTAACTTAAATTCTCTCATTATGACAGAAAAGTGTGTTAAATGTAACATTTTTATTTTTAACATTTTTTAAAAAGTTCCCTATTTTTACTAATTTTTAAAAAAATTTACAATGAAAAAAAAAATTCAAACTAGGCCGATTCCGGATCAAAATTCCTCCTGAAAAATCGGACGGGATCACCAATCCGATTTCAATTGGACGATCATTGTCGTGGAGGCCACTTTATAAAGGGGAGGAAGCTTTGCAAAAAGGTCAACTAAAACCTATATTTATAAATATGTCCTCTTAAGGACTGAGATGTAAAGAAAATAACTCAAAAAGAGCTTCAAATATTTACAAATAGGTTGGTAAATCGGATCCCCATCAAGTAGTAGGCAGCCTCGCTTGGTAAATCTTTTACAAAAATAATCTGATTTTAAATGGAAGCCATGGGGACCAAACCGCTTTCCACCAGCACACCTCAAAGTCCCCAAACTTAGCATGCACCTTGCTTATTTAATGGAGAAGGAAGACCCCTTATTGAGGATCCATAGCAGCTTATTATCTTGAGATATGTGCATGAAAAGCTTTCCAAGTGACCCATCAAGTCAGCCAAATCACTGATTTCTTCTTCTATAAGAGCCCTTGTCCCATAGGAGTAAGCAGTGGCGTCCTAGTAAACAGATACCCTAAAAAGCCCAAGAAACTTCTCAGCTAGCTGCAAATAGCCAGCCCACCGATCTGTACATGATAAGGACCTGCATTGCCTATAAAAATAGATGAAGATGACTTGAAGAAGTGTCGATTAAAATATATATATTTCCAGATTGTAGAGAGCCTACTGCAAATCAAGAAATCGCAGACCCAATTAAGACCATCTCCCAACCCATATTTTGAACGAACAAGATAGGCACCAAGGAATCCCTATTTTGAATTAATCTCCGTGGCCATTTTTCGAGAATAGCCAAATTAAGGGAGCATAATGGGCAGAGGCCTACCCCTCCTTCCCTTTTTCTTCTACAAATATGGTTCTATTTTACAAGATGTAGCCCCTGGCTTCAGCCTTCAGCCCTACGCTGCCAGAAAAAAAATACCCTTAGTCCTTTAGGGCTCTCAAGTTTGTCACAAACTGCAAAATTCTCCAGTTTGTGGGCATTGAGGGTTGATTGTACAGAACGTACTAAATTCTCAAAGACACATTAAAGCTTCAACTCAAACCCCACCAAGCTAAATATTCAAGAGATCAAAAGAATATTGATCGTTAAATTCAAAAGTAGCAAAATAAAACTAAAAAATGAAATGCTAATAAATGGCATTAAAGTCCAATATATGCAGACAAGCCATAAAGAAATGAAAAAGAACATTACTTATAAGTACCTCATTTCATTGCATAAGTTGCAGTCTACACCCACCTAGTTTAATCCTTCGCTTATAAACATTAATATGGCTACATATAGTTCATTCTAGGAGAGATCGCTAGCTTGGTGGCATCTTAAGTTGGAACTAAAAGCATCTATAGTGAAAGGTTCACAAAGATTCACGTGAAAGCATCTATAGATATTGTTGGACAACACAGCAAGATAACCACAACCTTACATGCATTGGCCGGTTGGTCACCCTCAAGAAAAAAAGGTGAAAGCTTACATTTGGCTATTTTGGCCGAAAAGTTTCCCATGCGCCAGATGCTGCCTACAGTGCAACTGGCTTCCCCAGCTTAGATCAGGCATTCACCGGACCGCCTTCAGCCCAGCTCATTGACAACCCCAGTTTCCTATGGGGAATGCATAAGCTTGTTTCCCTAGTGGTGACCCTTTAGAAAACCATGAGAGATCAAGACGAAGAATAACATGTTTTAGCTGTCTAATAAAATTCATATCAAGACATCTAATTGGAAGTTTGATTGCACAATAATTTTTATACACTTTCATGACAAAAAAGTTGTATTAAAGTGTAAGCTAAGTAATGCCAAAAAATTGTCATGTTTGGGGAGTTGACTACAAAAAAAAAAGTGAAAACCATATATGATCAAAAGAGGTGAGAGACCACTAGATAATAAAGAGGGTCTCACCTCTCTTTTTTTTCTTGTCCGTGAAAGAAATCTCTTTAAAAACAAAATTTTTTAATGATAGTCAAACACCTCTTTTAACAAATTTTGTTACTATGACCAAAAAAAATTTGTTACACAAACATAAAATTGCAATAAAGACTCAATTTATCATGCAACCAAACACCCCATAAGGCATAACCCAAAGTTCCGCAGCTAAAGCGACGCAGGCCATCTTCAATCTCGTACACTTGGAAGCAAAACAGCGTATTGAAAGCGAATTTAATCGCCAATAGCATATCAATAAAAGCATGGACGGCAAATAGAGTGGTCCATCAGATCTTCCTCCTCGAAACACCAGTTACATGTTCAAATGAAAGGAAGACCACCTTGGTGCCGCAACAATCTTCCAAACCCAGGGAAAGACGACCCATTCACCACCAAAGACACCACTTTCATATAGGCGCCCCGCAATTACCAAGAAGATCGACGCCTTGCAACCGTCCCACAAGAAGCGAAATTAGAGAAGAACGCAGGGGCCTGCAAACCTACCCGCAAGAGACCGCGCGAAAGAGAGGACGCATCGTAGTCCAAACAACCTCTATTTCAAACACACGGCACAGGGAGACGACACGCAGATCGGCAAACACCTTGCAGAACCAGAGCAACACGAAATAAACCCCAGATTGGAATCTCCAACCCACGAAATGAAATCGGGGCGACAAATCTCCTCGCGATGGAGAGGTGGAGAAGAGACGAAGGCGAGGGAGGGGCTCACAGGTATGCAGGCACTCGGAGATGGTGGTCGCGTCCCGGAGCAGCTTCTGGCAGAGGGGGCACGTCATGCACGCGGCCAGCAGCTCCCTCCGCACTCTCACCACCTGCGAGCCACCCCCCGGCGACGGCTCCAACGCGGCGGCCCCGGGCGCCTCCTCCTCCTCCTCCTCGCCCCCTTCTTCTTCTTCCTCCTCCTCCTCTTCTTCTCCTCCCCCCTCCCCCTCCCCCTCCCCCTCCTCCTCCTCCTCCTTTGCCATCCCCGACGACCCCCCTTCTTCCACCCTCACGCGCGGTCCCCTGCTTCGTCGTCGCCGGCGCCTGCGGGGCGTAGGCTCAGCGCCCGGGGAGGCCTGCATGCAGCCGAAGGGCGAACCCGCCGGGGCATCCGCGCGGCCACCCAGCTCGCATGGATCGACGCCGGAGAACATGAGAGAGAGAGAGAGAGAGAGAGACAGAAAGAGAGACCCACACAGAATAGAACGCACGTAATAGAAGAACCGGCGAGGGAGGAGCGTGCTCGGCCGTTGGATGTGGAGCTGATAAAGCGGAGGATGGTCGGGATTGACCGAAAGGAGGGAGCAGAGAAGAAGAAGAAGAAATGCGTCGTCGTGGAAAGAAGAACTAAAAGAAGGGAGGAGAGAAAGAGGACAGAGCGGAGTTGCGTGTACACATCGCGTGTTCCTGGTTCGTCGTTCTCAAATGTAAAAAAAAAAAAAAAACTTGATAACGAATTATAATTTTAATTGATCGTAATCTTCTTTGCTTGATCAATCCCAAGCCAGCAACGACCTTATTATGATTGGCGAAGATACAGTGTTTTTCTTTTATTTATTTTACCGGGGTTATATTTCCTTTGCGCTTTGCGAGCATGTTAATTGGTTCTATCTAGTTAGATCTACTCAGAAGAATCTAATTAACTTCTGTCCCACATCACGTGGTGTTTAGCCGGACCATAAATTGAGTCTTTCTTCTCTTTTAACAAGTTTAAGTTTTGCGATGAAGATCGTCGATCCAAAGGAGATAGTTTACCATAATATTTGACTTTTCGGTGTCGTATCTTCTCGGATATATATAGCAAACTTATTCGAATTAAAGCACGAGCGTCTAACTAGAAATAATGTCAGTGGGGTCAGATACAGATCTAATAAGAAAAAAAATAAATTTGAGTGCATTGGTGTGATGCACTGTGAAATAAACATTTTTTTCATGCGACTATATAAATAATATGTCTGCTCTTATTTTTTGCTGCCACCAACTTAATTACCAGTGGATCACCCTACAGGTTCCCCCAATATGTGTAGGTTGTTGAGTACATGCTTATAAACTTCTGTAGTTAGTATAGTTAAGAAATGTTGGTCTTAAAATTTTTTGAATTGTATCTTCAAGGTAAGCCCTGGATGGGTGGAGCTAGTTTGGTAGGAGTTTAATTTTGAAGGTAGTTCTGGTTCATCCCTAATTTTTATTAGGATTATTCTCAAAAAAACATGTACCAAATAGAACTTCAGACAAAAAGGGGAGAGAGAATAATTGTTTGTTATAATAATAGAACAATGATAATAAATTTTGGCGAATTTAACTGGAGACCCAGTTTACAAATATCAGTTTAGTGATAAGTCCAGAGACTGAAATGTTCTAATAAAAAACCCAATGTATGAAATTTTTATAACTTCCGCCCCAACTTGGATGACAAGCGTTAGAAAGAGAATGAAAAAGTCGCTTATACCCTTGGGGACTCCGGAGCTGCGGGGGGCTCTTCCCAGCGGGGGGGCGACGGGTCTCCGGCGGGGGGGGTTCTCTCCGCCGGCGGCGACGGGACTCCGGCGGGGGGGGGGGGCGGTCCCCTTCGCCTACATACACCACAAAAGCCGGTGTCAACGGAGGGATCCCCGCGCGGACCGGGAGGCCGCCTATGCCTAGGGAAGACGACGGAAAGGGGGAAAGCGGGTGCTCTAACCCTGCCTGCACCCACTGCCGTCGTTACCTTGCTCTTGGCCTGTTCCTTTCTCTTGGGGGGGCGGTGCCGCGGCCCGCTGCCCGCGGACGAGTTGGGGTTGGAATTCGAGTCGGCCGGCTCCGCTCACCTGCCGTCGCCAAGCAGATGCCGAATTGGAGAGGCCGGAGCTCGTCGTCCGCGGACCGGATTCCCTCCGCGGCGAAGACGGAGAATCGTGCCGCCCGCTCCACAAGCTCCGGGTTGGAAGGGAAGGTGGGGAAGCAAACTCTAGGAGGAACTCGTCCAGGGGCTTCTCGTCCTCGTTCGTGGAGCCGCCGGTCGACGCCGCGGGGGACGAAATCGCCCGGGCGTGGCTAGCCTCCGCCCCGTGGAGGAGCTCCATTGCCTCGGTTTGCCGGCAGGCCGAGAAGCGCCGTGAAGGAGCTGCCATTCCGGGATGACGGCTCACCCTCCGTCATCAAGCACTGGATGTCCTGGAATTCAAGCCCCCCCGCGATGCCCTCAGATGCTTCGACGGAGCTTCGAGCCGGATCCATAGGTCGGTCGAGGCACCTGACAGATGCAGATCTCCGCAGGGGGGGGGGGGGGGGGCGACGGGGTCTCCGGCGGGGGGGCGACGGGGACTCCGGCGGGGGGGGGGGGGCGGTCCTCTCCGCAGCGGGGGGGGCGACGAGAAGGCTCGGGCGGATCCTCCGTCGGGTGAGGGGCAGAAGGGGAAAAAAAGAGAGAGAAGGCTGTCACTTAACGGCGGAGTGGACGGACAGGGCTTTACACTATAAATTTTTTGTTGACTGGGTTTATCACAAAGGATATTGGGTCAATGGGTTTTTGATTAAACTCATATTTATAATTGGGTCTGTAATTAATTTTCCCATAAATTTTTGATAAATACATATATACACATACATATATACATGATGATAAATTTCTCTTTTTTTTGGGGGGGGGGGGGGTCGTACTGGCGTCCTACCAAATATTTAGAGCGTTGGAGGTACGGTAAGAGAATTTGAATTCTAAAATTTTGATAATGAACAAATTATCTGTCAACTGTACGTATAAATATATTGAATTTACACGTAAAATACCTTTTCGGATTGGTTTCTAAATGATCTCGAAGACCCAATTTATATGTTGTTGGATAAGAAATTAACAGGTACACATTTCATTAATTTGGAGATCATAAACACTTGATTATATTATTTCTACAATTTTAAGGATAGAGCAAGTTTACGATTCCTTCTTATAATTTAATCTTGTACACCAAGCAGACACATAGGAATACATGTATATATATATATATACACACGTCATCTTCATCTATCAGGGGTCGCATCTTCGCGCGCTATATATATATATGTTCTAGTGTGACATGATATAATCTAATGAGATTAAAAAATAAAATAAAATAGGCAAGAAGAACAAGGTTCATTTGGCTGGGCCGAATGTTGACGGAGACTACAACAAGCATGTTATCTCTTCCTTCCACATTGTCTTCAAAGGTACCCCGAGAAATAAAAACCCACATGTAAATTGATATGTGCTCACTTGGAGATGGACATTAATTATCCACCCTCCTCCAACGGAGAGTAGTGTTCTAACGTTACAGACAATTAGGCTTGTTGAAATCAAGGAAGATGGGGTCGGGAGTGGATCGGCTATACCTAAATTGACCTGGGTCAGCCAAGGTCGGGACTTGGGTTGCATGGGGTCAGAATAAAAAATAATAAAATAATAATTTAAACACATCTATAAGATTGGGATTGGGTCGATTGGCCCAAAAATCGACTGGGTCGGGCCAGAGTCCGAACCCAGATCTCAATCTGACATTCCATATTTGAAATTTCATGGTATGCATAGGTTGTCCCTCGATAAATTTTTATATATTGATGATATGTTTTATATTAAAATAAATTAAAAAATGCTGAGGAGGCAAAATTATTATGCTTGATGACGTATGATGACGAAAAAAATCTATCTTTTTTTTTTGCGAGCAAAGGATTTTATATAAACCATGCTTTATAAGGATATCTGAATATTATTGTCAACAAACTTTGTTTGAGAAAAGATAGTTTACAAAGACCCAAATGTGTCTTAAAATAAGCATTTTTAAAACAAAAGAATCATGATAAAAACCAACCAGCACTGAATGATGGCATTCTCCAGGTTTTTAAGTTTTTGGATAGTCAAGTAGAATGGGTGTACTTGGTTTCATTCTCTACAGCTGAAATAAAATAACCCTGGGAATATTTATTTATTTTAGGGGTAAGTCGTGGTGATCCATCGTAGAACGGCCCAACGGTCGACCCACTATGGGCTTTAATGGGCTGAAACAAGTGGGCCACATCTTTACTTAGCAGCCGTGGCTTGGAAAGCTGCGGTTGCTTCCTCTCGCTTTGTTAACCGCGCTCATTTCAAACCAAACGCAGCTCTGGTTTTCTATTTTTTTATTCGCGCACCATTTATTTAATTTCTATAAACTTATGTACATGTATCTTTGTCATCAACCATGTTACGAGGGTTGGTCCCATTCATTAACTTGGATTCAAAATGAAGGATTCTTGGTTCATGAAAGACCACGCTAACCGAATCATTCGAAGGCTTTTATGGGGTGTTTGGTTGCATGACAACGAAGGTTTTTGTTTTAATTTTTAAAAATTTTAAGAAAACTTGTTAAAAGAGGTGTTTGACAACCATGACAATTTTATGTTTTGAAAGTGATTTTCTTCTTAAACAAAAAAAGAGGGTCTCACCTCTTTCTTTTTTCTTGTGGTCCCCCACTTTATTTGGTCATGTGCGGTGGTTACTTTTTTTTGTAATCACATCCCTCCAAACATGATAATTTTATGTCATGAGTTGGTTCACATTTTATTTTAATATAATTTTTATCATGAACGTGTACAAAAAATTATCATGCAGCCAAACAGCATAAATTTTTGTACACTTTCATGATAAAAATTGTATTAAAATAAAAAGTGAACCAACTCATGACATAAAATTATCATGTTTGGAGGGATGTGATAACAAAAAGGAGTAACTACCATTCATGACCAAATAAAATGGGAGATCACAAGAAAAAAGAAAGAGATGAGACCCTCTTTTTTGTTTAAGAAGAAAATCACTTTCAAAATATAAAATTGTCAAGGTTGCCAGACACTTTTTTTTGACAAGTTTTCTTACAATTTTTAAAAATTAAAATAAAATCCCTCGTTATCATGCAACCAAACACCCCATTAGGACCAGCTTTAACAAATAAAGACTATTTTTATTTTGCTTGACATTCAATGCAACATTAGATTGAAAAGGTATCACTGACTGAAGGGGTACATGAATTGCTGTTCTCAGTGGAAGAATGATCGAACCAAAAAAAAAAAGATGTGATACGAGGTTCGTATAATTCACACGAATATAATTGAATAGCAGTCTGTACGTGAGAGGATGTGTTAGGAAAATTCCAAAGATCAAGGTTTTTTTTTGTTTTATATAAATCTTTCGATTTAAATCGCTCCTTCTGAAACAAGTTTCGTGGATAAAACGAGAGGGATTGTTCGGCTAAAATAGAAAAACAAGTGAAGCAAAAAGAAATGAATGACTTCGGTGGCGGATTTACATAAAAACCAGAGATTTTGTTTTCACATCATTTTTATATATTCATCGTTGATTCGGTTGTACATGTTTTTTTTTGAATAATAAAGGTTAGTCAAAATTTTCGAATATTCCAAATCACAATGTACTCATCTATATTTTATTATCTTAAACTTACCAATGAAGGCAATATTTAAATCCAAATAACATTATAAATAATTACTTGCCGAGATTTACACAAAAACCTGATTTAGTCGCCACCTTCGAGACATGAGCTGGTTGTTGCTCATCAAAAGTAGCTCAAAAGTCAAAACTCCACTCTGATCAGAAAAAAATCATTCGACTCGGTTGAACGAGCAAATTCGAACAAAAATAAAATAAGCTTCGACAAATTATGCTTAGACACATTCATATTCAATAAACTTAAACTAGTAAGATAGAATTTCCTAGTTTCGTGAAAATTTGACTTGGAATTTTATAAACGATTTTAGATGGAGAGTTTAAACTAAACTTGAGTTGGAGTTTTGTATTCAAGCTCGAGTATAAACTGGACTAAACTAAATTGGAACATAACTCAAACTTAGTATAAATTGGACTAAACTAAATTAGAGTTTTGTAACATTGTTTTCGATCCAGTATTCGTGATCGTATCCGTTAAAAAAACAAATAATCAATAAACGAGTACGGATACCATATTCAAAATTTTTTGATGATCTTTTAAATATTTTTTCAACGAACAAATCAAATAGTCAAATAATCTTATTGTCGTTAACATCCCTACCTTAACTGTGTGCCAGTTGCAGTGGGCCCAGCTGCCGGCTGGCGGCCTGCCTAGCACGTGAGGGATGCCTTAGGTCACGTGACGCCGCCGCATCCCCCCACCCGGCTGCTGCTGCGGCCCGCCCCGCCGCGCCGGAGGGCGTAGTAGCTAAGCTCGACGCCGCCGGTGGGATGGGCCGGGCCCGCCTAAAACCCGCGCCGTCCGCCCGCCTGCTCCCCCATCGGGTGGAGCTCGGTCATCGCGAGCGTCGCATCGTCGCCGTCCTCCTCTGCCCCCGCCGCTCCCCCCATCTGCTCTGTAACACGCATAAACTGGACCCCCACCGCCGCGCAGCGCACGACGGTGCCAGGCCGCATATGGAATTCCGGCCGCCGGTGGGCCGGCGACCTTGTCGTCTTCCCCCGACACTAACCACGATGATGTTGTCGCTCGATCTCGAAACGGCAGGAAGATAATCCTATTCTTATCGAACGGAATTCAATCCAACCATACCCCTAAAACAGTCAAATTTATTCAAAGAAACCCTTCTGATCTGGACAAAGAACTGCGAGAATAATCAGATGGCTTCGCAGCCCACCTGCGCTGCCGCGAGCGGTGGGCGGACGTGACTGGCGGGACGACGACGCCGGCGGGGCCGGGACCACCCGGCTGCGGCGAAGATTGCCGCCGTTCACGGGGACTGGTAGTCATCCGTCGCCGACCCCGCCACCCGCCGGTGCACGGTCTGCGGCGGCCCCCCGTCGGCGCAACCGCCAGGGGCCGATCCGATCGGATCGGAGGCCGAGGGAAAACCGAAGACTGAAGTGTGCGCGGTCAACACGGCAGCGCAGGCGCAGCAGCTTTCGCCGCCGGTCTGCTGTGGCGGGTCTACGACCAGGCCAGACCTCGAGCAGCACACGGCGGGGCACCCGATCTCTCTTGCTCAGCCTCCGACGGCGCCTCGGAGTCCAGCCAAGACGCGTGCAGAACAGCCGTCGGCAGGCGGCGACGGTCTTCTGCACGGCGGGTCGACGGCGGAGACTCCCGGTCCCCGCCATCTCGCGTTGTCGGGAATTCGCCGGCGAGTGGCCCTCGCACCGGTAGGGAATTCGGCGGCGGTCCCCGCTGCGGAGCACAAAAGACGTAGTCACGTGGAAGCGAGAAGCACGGCTCACCGCCGGCCCCGCCCGCCACCGCCGCCGCGTGAGGACCGACGTTCACATCGAAGGGAGGGATGCCTGCCTTCACACGTCCCAGATAAAAGGATAAAGCTGGCGGCCGACGGGGCCCGGTAGGAAGCCGCCGTGGGCGGCGGCGGGACCGTACCACGCCGGGATGGGATCTCCGGGACCGCCGTGGGGGGCGTCGGCAAAGCTGCAGAGATCCAGCGGTTGACTGCGTCAGATCGGCAGAGGCAGAGCTCCGCCGTCGCCGCCCGCTCAGAAGAACCTAGCCCTTTACAGCGTCATAAAGCGAGGGGCAAGATGGTCACTACGCGCCCGCGGAGAAGGGCTCCCGTCGGTCATTAAGGGAGATACCGATCGTCGCGCTTCCGCGTCGTCGGCGCTGCTCTTGACCGAATCAAGGGACGGCAGAGAGAACGTCACCTCATGTTGTTCATACAGATTTTTTTTTTTTTTGCAGAAAATTTCGAAACTAAGATCTTTCTGCCGCGTGGTCTAAACTGTACATAGATCCCAGAGGAAACGAAGGACCTTCAAAACGGAAAAAAAGGGAAAAAAAATAGCGAAGAGCTAACGGCGGCGGAGGAACAGAGCCGACGACATCCGCTCAGACGTGTTGGAAAAGCGTAGGTGGAAGATTGAGATCGAAGGAGAACGGCGGCTTCTTGCCGCGGCCGGTGGCGGCCGCAGGTTGCCGCGATTGTGGCTGCAGCAAGCTAACTCCAGCCAGCTCCTCGACGGGCTTCGCTGCGAGCCCCACGGCCACCGCAGCCGACTGCTTCTGTTCCCCGCCGGCCGTCACCATCTGCACCGACTCCGACCGGCGGTAAGCGGGCAGCTCGGATCCGGAGACGGCAATCAGCCCGTGAACTAGCGGCGGCCGGACGCCGGATACTCCTCCTGGAAACCAGCGCTGCGCCGCCTGCTTGAGCGTCGCAAAGGTGGATACAGAAGATGAGACGGGCGGCGAGAGGGACAGGGGAGGGTCGGCGGGCAGGAGCATCTCCGCGCGGGTGCACCAGGCGGAGGCCGACGAGTAGCTGAAGTTCGTCTTCGCCTTGGCGCCGCGGAGGTTCCGCGCCGCCTCGTCGTAGGCCCGGGCGGCCTCCTCCGCCGTGTCGAACGTGCCCAGCCATTTCCGCGTCTTCTTCCACGGATCCCGTATCTCCGCCGCGAACCTCCCCCATGGCCGCTTGCGCACGCCCCGGAAGTGCGCCCCCTTCGCCTGCGCCGCCGTCGCCACGCTCGCCGCGGTCCCACGAGGCTCCTCTCCCCCGCCCAAAAACCCGTCCTTTCGCACGCGAAGAGTCTCCACCGCCATGCGCTCGGCGGCGACGCCGTGCCGGCCGGCGAGCAGAAGGAGCGACGGACAGCCGGAGAAAGCCGCCGGAGGAAGACGCCCATGTGCGCCTATAAATAGCGTCGGACGCCCGGACGTCGACCAGAGCTACCCTTCCCCCCGGCGTGACGCGGTCAAGGGGGGACTCACGTCATCAGGAATTCGTTCGGCCAATCAGAACCGTCGCCCCCGCGCCTCCCTCCGCCTTCGAAAGGGGAAGCGGTCGTTAAATTCCGCTCCCCGGCCGTCACCCTACACGTGCGGCACCGCGGCGGTACGGTGCCACGGGCGACGCCACCGTCGGCAGCACGGAAAAGGAAGAAATTATTTTTTTAAAAAAGAGAAAATAGGCATGTCCGTACGGGAGGAGGAAAGACGGCACAGAAAAGACCCACCGCGGGACACGTTTCGGTCCCACGGCCGCGCGTACGCCGGACGGTGGACCCGGCGCATCCTGTCCGTCCAACCGGTGGACCCCCCCAAACAGTGCCGCCCGCTTCTACCGCTGGCCTATTCGGACCGTAGGCGGGCCTCTATTTGGGCTAGGCAGTTTAATACTAGTATGCGCGCGCGGCCCATTAGGGTCGGCCCAAATGGGCCTATCCGGTCTGCTGTCTGGCCACCTCAACAACCATCGTGAATGGCGATCGTGATGTTGACTGTTGACCGAAGGGTCCCACCCAGGCCGGGCCCGGAACTCGCTGACCGGGTCAACACCCTCTCTCGGGCCTCCCACCGATCCCCTCGACCGGAATTAGGGTTGTCGATGGTTTCATCGACATATCTCAATTTTTCGTTGTTTATTCAATGCACTGATGAATTTCACGAGGTAGGTGTTCATTTTTGAAGAAAATTTACTCCACCATCAAGTTGCAGAAGAGTTCTCAAACTCTATCTATTTGTTAACAGGGGTGAGAATATATAGTTCAAACCCTAGAATAGAACCGAATCAAGATTTGGTTTAATTAAAATAGAATTTTCTTTTCAAATGGATTAAATCAAAATATAATAAAAATATTATTGATAAAGCGATATTTACGTAGTTTTATGGTAAAATAATATATATTAATTATTTATACCTAAATAAATATAAATATAATTTAATTAACTTTTAATATCAGACTGAATTGAACCAGTTCGGTTCTATTCTATTTAAAAATATGGTTTAATTCGACTTTTAAAAATATAATCTAAAATCAGATCATACACCCATCCATCAGACAGCAGACCTCCTCTCTCTCTCTCTGCATGAACAATTAATGCATAAAAATCTAGTAATTTGAAGTTCGAGGTCTCAAATTTAGTTACAGGATGAGATGACCAGTAGTATTCATATATAATGAAGTGTTTTGTCATGATGTTTCTTTATTTTTTATATATTAACACATTAAAATAATATTCAAGGTAGCTAAAAGATACAACCATCATATTTAGTGGGGAAATAATATCATACAACGTAGAGCATATAAGAAAGAACAAGTGAGGGCATAAGAAAAAGTGGCAAGTTCCTCTCGTATATTTATACAAAAATATATTTGGTCCCGATTATATTATCTTTCAAACCGCTCAAAAGGTATTTTGGTTGTGATATTTTTTTTTACATATCTTAAAATAAAGATATAAAAGGAATAAAATCTAGAACAGACAAAAATATAAAAAGGATCCAGGTTTGGTGAAAAATATTATATTATAAGGTGAGGATCATATGAAGAAACAAAAAGAGGTACCAGAAGAAAGAAAGAAAAAGTTCATCACCTATTCTTCTATCATGCAACTTAATACCTATACCCTTAATAAAACAGTAGAACAAAACCTCACACAATAATACATTACGATCATAGCTTCTAATTGTACATGAAGTTTACAGAGCATTATCTCGAGATAATTCAATCGATTTATGCAACATTCATAAGCTAATTATCAGCAGGAAAAGGTAGCATTCACCATATACAACGGCTGTGGTGAATGGAGATGGAAACTGTACCAAGAAGGAACCATACAATTCCTCGGTATAACGAACCATAATTCTAGCAATTTGCTGTAATCATAAGTAGTTTCGCCAGACATGGGTAGGTTTTCCTTCAAAGTACAACTCCGGAAGAGACCAAAAGAAACTGACTCACCTCCTTGCAAGTCTTCTGGCGGCTCCAAACAGTATGGCCTTGCCGATAACCCCAGTTTGAATTCCACAGACAACAGCTACAGTTCCACCTAGTAGAACCCATTTCCAGTCTATCCCCTCCCCCGTCTTCTGGGCATCCTGTGCATTGCCATGCCTCTGCGATTGCTCGACCTCCGAAGAGGTTATTGAAACATCAGCAGGAACCTTGATCATGTTTCTTGCCATCAATGCGGTCCTGGATACTGAAGAATCTGATTTCCTTGCCAGTTGATAGCTGCGCATGCCAGAGTGCAGTTTCTTGACAGCTCCCCACATCCCATGGCGGACTCCAACTTTTGCCACATCTTTTGGTATCCCCATGTCCTCGTAATGGATGAGGGTCACCTCGCAGGCAGATAGCTGTCCATCTCCTTTGCGCGACTCCACTGTTGTTCCAAATGCAAGTCAGTTCAGGAAAAATTTTGAAATTACTTTAGGTACTCCCATCTTCTTTCCACAAGGATGATAATTTATAGACAAGTAATTGCTCCAAGCTCCAGCAAGAAGCTCTAACGTCCCTCCATAAGTAAATAAAACATAAGCATTTGCCTCTATCACCTAGGCACTTGCCTGAGGTGCTCGAGGCAAGGCAACCCCCCTTGCCTCGGTTGCCTCTTGCCTCGATAATATAGATTGTCGTCGATGCATTGCTGATAGATGTTTCTTTGACATACTTCTCTATTCTTATTAAATTCAACTCAAGCCTTAATATCTATTCTTATATAGATAAAAAAATCCAGACGAAGCAAATAAAATCAGAGAGTCACCATCATGCGGTCAAAAAAGATATTAGAGCTTGAAAAGAATATCAAATCAGGCACTCTGAACTTTCAAGCTGTGCAAACAGGTGTTTAACATCCAAGACTGCAGATCAACCGCAAATTTTACTAAACTGCACTCTAATCCCTAATTCACTAAAATCCATATTAAACAAAAAAAAATCTTAACTGAATCAGTGATCACTCCAAAATGCAATCCTAAATATGAAATTATTGAACAATTTATAAAGATCCTAAGAACAAGAAATTGAAAAGAATAAGTCGTAACTCATTAAACGTGCAACTGAAAACAAAAATCTAATAAACCAATCAATCAAGCTTTCAACTATCCATGTTTATATCACCATCAAGATGATTAAAGATTATCTTTCATATTCCATTTGAATACTTTTGTTCATGTTGTGAATGGTATCCTTATGATGATTAATCAAGGGGGTCAACATAATTAAGATCAGCTTCTATCAGAGGGGTTCAATTTAATAAAATAAACCCAAAATTAAAACATGCCAAATATCAAATCAAACCAAAATGATATTTTTGAGGTTGCCATACACATACCAGCCCTAATGCGCCAACTTGAGAAGTAGAGCTCCACACGCCTGGGCTTTCCTTTCTTTTGTAGTGACGGATATGGTACACCCTGCAAATTGAAGTCATCACATTAACATTATTTAACATTGTTAACGCTTAACAGAACTATCTAAGAAATTTTAGACACCTTTTTAACTATCATTCACCATTAAAAGGTTTAGCAAGATATTTGTGCCTAGAGATCAGTTAGCAGCCCCCTTCATGATAACAGATCAGAAACATGTAGATGTTAAGTGATGCCAAACAGAGAGATAGGAATTTAAAATATATTTCTATCCTCTCGCTGCAACTTTTCAGTTCATTCTAAAAATGCATCATTGATAAATTGTTCTCCATGGATCTTGAACATGAAGGACAAATGACAAAGTCATTGGTTGAATGACCTTCTAAAGCAGGTGCCTTCCTCGCTCCTTCAGGTGCTCAGCGCGGTGCTGTCATGTCCCCCCCCCCCCCCCACACACACACACTGGGTTACTGCCAGAGCACGTCACGATACCCCCACCATGGGGTTAATTCAGCGCCAGTTCAGGCAGACGCCAGTTCAAGGTCTAAACTGGCCGGTTCAGGTGATTTAGGGCCTGTTCAGACCGGTCCAAGACCAGTTCAGTATGTTTTGACCCGGTTCAGACATGATCACAGTTTCTCCAACCCAGTTCAGCTTGATTCAGGGTGGTACGTGCCATTTCAGACCGGTTCAGCTGTTTTTCATTTTGGTTCAGATTCGGTTCACTCTATTTCGGTCTGGTCATGGTCATGGCAGCTATCAGGTGACAAATTTGGTCCACTTGTGCTTGTGCATGTAGATGTGATTTATTCACCCTTATCCCGCATGAGATGGTCTACACCATAATATTGGGGGTTTGGTTAAATTTTACCAATTTTGAGCATCATCAGATTGATTAGACTTCCATTAGTTTATGAAAGCACCAGATATATATTCTGATCTCTCTATCTGGGTTCTAATTGGTATTTTTCTTCATTCTTACAGAATTATGCAAATCATTCTTCAAGAAAAATAATCATTTTTAACCAGCGATGCTAAAATATTAATGAAGAATGACAAACTCAACACAAACTGCCACAAATATAGATATCTAATCCATGTTACTGGTGATCATTTCAGGCATGGCTTATCCACTCTCTGGCACCATACTGCAGCATCATCATGATCATGAAATTTTAGTCCCAAGGTTACTCAACACTTGTCTGAATCCAAAAATAAATAAATAAATAAATGTTTGCAGGATGGAAACCATCCACGGGTTTCATGTGGACATGGCATTTCAACGCTGTCCGGTCTGATTTTGATATTCTTCCTTTCATCTATCACCTTACCTGCAGGCTGCAATCATTCTAGTTCCTGTTGCCATCGAAATAAGCATTGAAACATGTCCAAAAATGGAGAGTAAACATGTCCTGGCGTGATATGGCATATAAGTGGTATTGACATGTTTAAAATATCTTACAGTTAGCCAATCAACCATCTCATGTAGGGGAAAACGAAACAAAAATAGCATCCTTTAGAATGCATAAAATAAAAAACATCAGGAGGGAAATGCAAAACAAGCATTGCTGAGGGGAACATGTTTATTTATTTACAGGTGGAGGATGAATCGTAGCAAGAAATTCCAAGAAATGACAATGAACAATCATCTTCTGCAGCAAGATGGCTATATACCTGAATTTTTGAATGTGAACATAACATAGGTAGAAATATAAAGAAATATCTACACTTGCGTCAATTTTCAAACTTTTACATCTGAAATGACAGAACAGTAGCACTGTTCTTTATTTATCCTTGAAATTAACAGGTAGCAATGATATCTACAAAGAAAGACACAAAACCATAAAAAAACAGAGGATGGAGATGCATATCCACCTTTGTCACACAATAGTATGTCTTCCCGGATTCCCAAATCCGTCGGCCTATTATGTATTCCCTGTCACTGCAGAAGAAAGGAAACTGCAAATAACATGAATGCAGTTGTTTAGATTCCAAATAGACTGATGGATATCCTCATCATGGATGACTTTTATTCTACCTTCTTTATCCAGTGAACAATTGAGATTCCTGTGCTAGGAAATTCCTCAAGAAGTTTAAAATATGCAAGCATGGTATCCCACTGAGGACGAAAATCATCATCCCAGAAGAAATCACGGACAAGTTCAGGAGCAGCATCCTCAAACACAGTCCTACTACAATGGATCAAGGGGCCCACCTGAACAAGGAAAAGAATCAGGCATTTCTCCAAGTGCATTTCCAGTAGATTCAAAAATTTAGGATTCAAACAATTCAGTGACCTAAGCCATAATTGCAGAGGAACACTCTCACCCCTTCTGTTCTCACGTTACTTATTTCTCATTAGGTTTAACATCTAAGATTATAAGGTTTAAGCCTTTTTCTTCGTTCTGTTCTCTCTTTCCTTCTGCTTTCATTTCTCATGATGGTAATTAAGGTACAAAATAGTACATCGTCAAGCGCAGATTTCAAACATTCTTGAAAAAAAAAGGGACGAGAAGAGGAAAAGGAAAACAACAAAGAAGAGGAAACTGCCTATGCTATTTAGAAGATTCCTTCTTACTAGGAAAACATACACAAATTTCTTATGCAAGAATCATCAATGTAATGTTCTAAGGATCAGATCAATGACGTTAAAAAGAAAAAATTGGAAGGAAATCTGATGGCAATTTGGACATTTCAATGAAATAAATACAACAATTCTGGCAGTGCCTTAGTCTGATACATTGGAATTTAACATGAAAATTACCTACCTTAATCTATCAAAAATATCCAACAAGTTATTTTCGGAAGTTTTATTTTTTATTTTTACTGATGCAATCAGGATGTGGAAAGCAGTCAATAGCTGCAGCCATTCACAGGTCGTCATAAACAATCTCCTCTTAGGAAGCTGGCTCAAATAGCTTAAATAACATGGTATGATGTGGTCAGAGTCAAACTATACATTCTGGAGATGGCTCGTCGAAACAACAAACCTTCACATTCATAAAAATAACTTTTTTCCCCTCCTTTCTTCCATCATAGAAAAGTTGTGTTTTCTATTTCAGGAGGAAATTTTTTTTGTCTGTTTCGTTTGAAAATATGATGTTATGATAGGGGTTCATATAATTAAGACTAGACCTCTCTCAATCAGTTCTCGAATGGACAAATGTTAATTACTTTGAATGATGGCTTGATAACCCTTGATTAATCATCATAGTAACACATAACATAAAGTGCCATTTGAAATTATGAAAGGATGACATTTTTTTCTTCCCATGGTGCATGCAGGGCCTCTACGGTCAAGCGTGTAGGCCTGTGCAGGGGCAATGTGGTTGCAGTGGCTCTCCTTTTCCCCTTCTCCTTCCTTGATGTGCAGGGCCGCCTTCTTTCTTCCTTTTTTTCTCTTTTCTCCATGGCCGGGCGAGCACACTCCTCCGATCTGCTTCTTCCCCAGCACCACCTTCCGATTATCTTTTCCTTCGGCCAAACCCAACTGTACTCAAGCCACAGCAGCATTTTCATGCTTTCTTTGGTTTGGTGTGAGCCAAAACAGCACCACTTGCTAGGTCCAAAGCCAACAGCGCAGTGGTGGCACTTAGGGGAGTAAACAGAATTTGATAATCTAATATTCCAATTAGATTATAATAAAAATTAATGGATTCGGAGTATATTTTTATATCCTATAAGCTATCGGAATCGGTGAATTCCTATCCATTTATATGATTTTGATAAAAATAATATATATAAATTAATGTTATAATAAATAAAAATATATAAATTATTAAAATTATGATATATAAATGCTAGAAAAATAAAATAAATATTTTAGATATATTATATCAAAAACTAATATAAAAATAAATTTTATTTTCTTATTTATTAATAAAAAGATAAATATTATAGATTTGGTAAATTATGGGATTATTCCAATTTTGATGATGGAATCGGAATGTTATCATTTCAATTTAAACAGAATCGGAATCACTTAACCCTTACGGAATCAAAATCGGAAATAGGTAATACCGCTACCAAATCCAACCCATTTGCAACGCTAGTGGCACCGATGTCCATGAGTGCTTGAACCATGACACTTGTCGAGCACGTTTAGGTGTTCCCAGGAGACTTCATCGGCATCATAGGCTGTAGGCTGGAATGGTCGATAAGGGGGCTAGAACTATAGGGATACAGATCCGAAACTGGCGATTGCTCATCCTTTTGCTAGTTTGGCTCTGTCTCTTCTTTTAACTTTGCATGAGGGACGGCATACCACACAGATGCACCTCCCCTTATTGCACCTGCTATATCTGCATCCCACCAGCCGATGTGCAGGCACATACAGGGAGCTGATTCCATATAGCAGGCCAGGGCAACAGTCCAACGACTCCAACCTCCCTTTCTCCACAGCCAAGCAGCTGCAAGGCAGGAGAACCAATGGTCATGTTCTTCGTCTGGTGCAGGAGCAGTCGGCTGCTCCTCCCATGGTGCATCTAGCGCCATCCCTTGCGTGGCTAACCTCCACAGCCAGGAAGGCTACCTTACGGCTATCCCCTTTCCACAGCTGGTAGTCAGCAGGGCTCGGTGCAGCTTAGTTTGTGGCTGAATACTGATGGTGAGGCCACAAGCTGGCACCACAGGCATGGGCACCCCCCCTTGGGTCTTCTTCCAGGTATCTGACCTCCACAGGGAACTGGCTCCACAGCTGTATCCATAGCTGCATAAAGTGTAGCTGTCCCCAGTTGGTGCGTTTTCCTCTTCTTGATTTTCCCCTTGTTTTATTTTTCCTTTCTTCTGTTTTTTTCTTTCATGGGGGGCTGCATGCTGGTACCTGTGTACGAGGGGGAGAGTGGGGGACACTTGCCACTTTACCAACCTCCACAACATCCGCACAGAGATGGCTAGGCATCAGTTGGAATTTTTTTTAAGTCTTGCAGCCGGGTCATTTCAATAGAGATGGCAACCCAACCATTGGATGGACCAAAGAATGAGCCTAATGGACTGTCGTGGACCCTAGACAGATCACCAATATGGACCACTCGTAGTGAACCAGAACCAGTAATGATGTTTGGTAAATTTTTAGATGGTGTAGCAGGCACAAAAAACCCATTTAATACCTTGACGTATTTAACCACAATTTATTGGCAAAACGTAAATAGAAAATTTAAGGGCAAACATGGCTCTCTGTGATAAGAAACCAACCAGAATATAGTTAGTGTAGATAGTCTTATTATCATTTTAAGTTTCACTGCACCATCACTACTCACCCCTGTGAACATCGAAGCTAGAAGCATTTTATCTTTAGCATATTCAACTATCATCAATCAAAATCATGAATATATATGTGCTAAGATACCTCTGGCTCATGACGCCAAGCCTGATAGATCATGTTCTGTGTAGTGCGCTCCATCAACTGCTGCCAAGCAGCATCACCAACCATATTATCCAGAAGGTGCAGAAAATGGTGTAAATCTTCAAGTGTGACAATATCTTCGCCAGCTGTATCATTGTGGTTGCTGCGGAAAAGAATGTGCAAATCAAAAACTGAAGGTAGGATTTGCAGTAGATAGAATCTCAAAAACAAATGCAAAAGAAAAAAAAATCTGAAGAACAAATAAAATGAGTAGAAGCAGTAATGGATTATCTCATATCACACTCCATGATAGGAAAAAATAAATAAAAAATCACAGAAGACAACAGAAATAAGTAAAACTTCTATCTTCACTAATGCAATAGATGCAGTTCCAAGGAAAGAACGGGATGAGTAGTATATCCTGCAAAGATTATTTTTCAAAATAGACAGATAAATACCCAGACAAATGTCACTATATCAGAATCATCAACTTTTCTGATGGATGTATGCACATCTCGTGCTGAGAACTCCTCCAACTCAGAAAAAAGGAATTTGCAGCATATACAACAAATAATCTTCCTGCAACAGGGCACATATATAAATAGATAAAATCTAAAAAACCCAGCATTGATAAATGTTTCAACGCATGGAAAGTATATATTATATGCTGGTCATATCTTCTCTTACCTAGTGAAGATGGCTTCCCCCAAGCAGATGGGGTAGAAACACCAGTGATAGGAGTAACAGATGTACTGTACCATCAAGTCCAATGATAAAAAACAGCCTGTAAGAGAGTGAGCTTGTATGCATGTCCTATCATTTTGTAACATTTCATGCAGTCATAAGGAAGCATACTAGTGCCAAATCTAGGAAAGGCCGCATCGCAGCATCTGGGGACTGCTTGAGTGGGTGCAGATCATGGCATTGTAGGTGGACGTAGAGGTGTCCCACAGGTGGTAGAAGAGAACCTCGGCAAGGTTGAGGGTGCAGGGAGTCGGGGGGGGGGGAGGGGAAGGCAATTGCTTGTGCAAGGACAAAGCGGTCATGCAGAGGCCTGTCGTGACGATGTGGGTGAAGATGGGAAGGAATGATGGCATTGATAAAAATGTATGTCTTACAAGACAATCATATGTGGTATGATTTGACATTTGTAAAAAATATCTCATTCAAGTAAATAAAAAAATCATCATTACTAATTTTTATTAAACTCGTACATCGTAATGAAATTCTTAATCACATGTAATAATAATTGAATCATGATGAGATCAATCATCTAAAGGTATGTGATCTAAATGTTTCTATTCATAAGATCTTTGATACGAGACATCAAGAATCTAGATAAATTAGTGTATGTGATATCATCTCATGTGATGAGAATGACCAATCTCATTAGTCATTAGTATGAAAACACTGAAATACATATGTATGTGCTCATTAATTTAATAAGTTCACTAAACTAATAGAATTAGAAATCATGAATAGTATCTTATTGAACTGTCAATCAGGATTTTCTACCATCACGATTCATGATTGAACCTTTGACATGAGTCACTAAAGATGCCTTGTTGAGCATTACTTGTGTTTCGACCATTAACTTATGGATCACCGTATAAATGGTTCAGTACAGCGATAGATTGAGTACAAGGAAAACTCAGTGGAGGCAATTGAGTAAATAATAAGGAATTGTCCACTATCGATAAGTGAGAGTACATGGCCAATGGGATAATACACTAAATCTCTGGTTAAGGTAGAGAAGATAATTAAAAAAAGAATTTTTTAATTAATTTGATTCCGAGTATATGATCTTATAAAATCGATATACTAAGGACTTGACAGTCGATGTCGTACTTCTTTCCAACCGGAACATTGAATGGACAAAGGTTTATGTGTGTGCAGTAACTAGTGACAGAAAAACTCAATGGAGATAAGATTATCTCTATAACTATTTGAGATTATAGAATGTGACTTATACCTTTCATAATTTGTAGGCCAATTAATACATCATCAGTTAATAGATTTACTATAATTAAATAGAATCATTCTATTCTAATTAGGTCTAAATTAAATAAGTTATTGAGCTTAGTGGGTCACAAACATAAAGACTTATCCATAAGTATATGGGCAAAAGCATAATTTATAAAAAAATTGGGTGTTTATGATAACCACATTCTCATCCTCCTCCCTACCTCCTCCTCTCTCTGGAAGACGTCCATGGGTGATAAAACTCGGTTCAGAAAGAGTTCTTGAGCCAAGTGTGATGGGAAAACATATTATGGATATCGTTAGAGATCGGGCACTTGAACAATTTAAAGAGCTCGAGAAGCTCTTCCTCTTCCTATCCAATGGATTAGATGAATTCTTAACAAGTATATTCGAACTCGTTTTAATTGATATTCGATTTTCGTTATTCGATTCTAATTAAAATAAGATCAACATGAACTCATAGGAATCGCCGCTTCTGTTGCATCATATTTTATAGAACAATACCTTACAGACATGTCAAAGTAAGTGCCAAGGTAAAACCTGTCGACCTCGATCGGACTCAGGAGCAAGGGGAGGGGTGGCAGCTGCAATGTCGTTGTGTGGGGAGGGGGGAGCTCCTCCAGGGCATCAAGGAGAACCAGTGAAGAGTACAGGCATCAACTTCAACAGAATGATCTGTATCATTTTCAATACAAGTCCGGAGCTATATCGAAAACGGTGTGTTTTTACATTATTAATTTTAAAATTAAAAGTGATACACGAACACAACAATGTTACCACTTTCAATATCAATATCAAAATTGATACTAATATTGTATCTTGATAGAGTTACCAAACGGGCCATTAACAAACCAAACATTGAGAACTTTCTGATAAACTTGGAATCAACTTAAGTCAACTCGAATCTTAGTCCCAAATTACTTGAGGTCAGTCATATGAATTTTCTTTCTCCACTCATGTTGATTTTGAGTTATTTCTTTATATATTTAAATCATCTAAATCATATTGAATTACCTTCCTCCAAGTTAATCTAAGTCTACCACTTTCTTTTTGGTTTTTATTATTTTAATATTTTTTATTTTTCACTGTAGTCTCCTTAGATCTACGTTTAATATGCACAAGCTATATCAATCTTTCTCCTTTCAATTTATCTACAATTATCTCTACTCCTACATTTTCTCTAATATATTTATTTTTGATCCCATCTAATATACTACGACCACTCATCCATCTTAACATTCTCATTATAGCAACATTTATTTTAAAAGTATATATTCTTTTTGTTGTCTAACATTCACTACCATACAATATTACAAATCCTATACTTGTTCGATAAAATTTTCCTTTCAACTTTAGTGAAATCTTATAATCGCATAGTACCTCTATAGCTAATCTCTGCTTCATTCAACTTGCTTTAATTTTATGATTAACATCTTCATCGCATTCTTCATATTTTTTGAATAATTGATCTAAATAATTGAATTAGGTTCTTTGAGATAATATTACCACCTCCAAACTAACACCATCACTTAAAATTTATGCATCCTACGATGATCTTGCATACAAGTTAAACAACTTTTCTCTTGAATTCATCAACTAAGCATGAGTCACCCCACTAAGAAATGAACATGTTAATGAAAAGAACAACAGATGAACAAAACTCTAGCATAAGTGCCACAAAACACCAATAAAAGCTGACTTATGGCTTACCTCTAGGAAGCAAACCCACTTCCAAACAAAAAGCAAAAGAAATAAAGAAGAATTACATTGAGGACAACTGCACAGTAGATTTTCCCATTTAACTCAGCAAATCAGACTCTTCCATGGCATAACAAAACAGACCATTCTTTTTACGGTGAGTTCTAAAATTCCATCAACTTGCAATATTTCTCTCCTGAATATGCTGTTCATTGCCCTGAGGATCAAGCCTTCCCCTTCTAACATCTAACACCAGCAACATTCGCTTGATCAACTACTGGAACATTCACTGCTTTGAAGAGCATCTCCCATATAGACGCGGTAAGGTACATTTAGGAAGAATGTCTTCTCAAGTTCCTTGAGCAGACCTATGAAAAAAACATTTTATTGGTTCCTTGGTAAACCATATGCATGTATTGGCTGTCAGAAAATCCAAGCCACTTTCCACAGAGAATCCTAGAGCAACTAATTTCCTTTAATCCCCCCCCTCCGAAATCGGCAACACATATCGTACTGCTTTTGATAGATAAGTTGCTGCTACTTTACCCATTCCTAGATTCCTTTGCGCTTAGCGCCTGCTTTGTCTAGACATGATGCAAAATAAGATTCAAGTGAACATTGTCTGTCACAACTCTTAAACTGAAGAAAACTCAGCACCTGAACAACCTTACCATTAAGGACGGGAAATGAAAGGGCGAAGCTTAGAACAAAGCAAAAGAAATTTCTTCGTTACTTCTTTAGTTAGATCATAAAGAAAATTGCTCAATCCTATGTACTAACTACTAAGTTCTGATGAGTTTCCTGCCGAGCACACCTTAAATTAGGGACATTTTTTAACACAAAATAAATACATATGCCATTGATCAGTCAGGGGAATGAACAGGCGAATGCCTCAAGCGGAAAGGAAAAAATAAAAAATAAAATGACAAGACAACACAGCTGACGGCAAAAACCGTTTCATTAAAGTCAGCTGCCACCTAGCATTATCTAAATAAAACAACCTACTTTCGTTCGGCATTCTTAAATAACCTAGGCTGACGATTGACCAGAGGTACACTTTTTCGACTTCTCACGTAGTTGAATTACATTTTTGTTTTGAGAAGGAAACAGATCATTTAAATTACGTAGTTGAATTGCTCTTGAACGCTAGAAACAACAGAATAAGCTACTTTTTGGTTCTCAAGGAATACAATCCCCTGAACTTACCGAATCGAAAAATCAACATGGGAAGATCATTGCAAAGACGAAAAGAAACAAATATACATACATATATATATATATACTACAGAAAGCCTACCCACCTGAAACCAGGCTTCTCCACCCTCAGTGCCTCATCCTCGGGGATCACGGAATCGTCCAAAGAAGCGGCCAAACCTAACCCCGTCCCGTATCTCTTCCCCCTGAAGTCAGCCCACAGCCGCCGGCACACCGAGAATGCGGATAGCGCAGTGAAAGCGAGCCAGAGCCGGCGGGCACCCAGCCCCGGGGCGAAGGTGGTCCAGAGCCACCGGAACCGCAGCCGGCCGCGAAGGCCGAGGAAGACCAGCCCCGTCCACCGTGGACGCCACGACCAGCCGATGACAAGTCCGATCATGACGGCGACCCAGATCGGCACGGCGCAGAGGAGGAGGTCAACGAGGGTCTCCACCACCGCCGGCCGCCGCACCAGCTCCGCCAGTCCGTCGTGCCACGACCACCCGCCCACGGCGGCGGCCATCGCTCCCCTCCGCGTCCCCCCCTTGCCGTCTCGGCTTCTCGAATTTTTCAGGCCAGCTCGTTTTCCCTTCTGCGTCTGTTCCCGGAAGAACGGCGTCGGAGCGGAAAAGGGGAAGAAGAAGACGACGACGACGACGGTGGATATATTTATTCGCAAGAGCTCTCCTCCCCTCCAGCCTGGCGGCGCGGTCAGCGGTTACGCGCGGTGAGCAGTATTTATATAATCATCTTAGCAAATACTACAATAACAATAATAATAATTTCGGACACATAATTGACCGATACACGTGTCAATAATAATAGCACACATTATAAAACACCGTCCTCGATATCATAATAAGCAACCAACTTATTTGTTTATTAAGTCCTAAAAGCAAAAAGTATATACATCTTATTTATATCTCCTGCTTGTATAGTTATATCACTTTTAATATACACGATACAGAGGATATATATTTCGTTCGATCGGAGCATGCCGGTACGATTCTCTCTATCCATTGAGATTATGGCGACGATGTGTACAAACTATATAAGGCATTATTATTCGGAGCATCCGAAAGGAAAAAAAAGATAACGTGGGAGATATCTTGCACGTGTTTGTCACGTGCCAGAGAGGGGGATGCGGATAGCCGGACCGTCCGAAGCGCGGTTATCCCTACCCGGTTGCGCGGTTATCCATCCGAGTATCCCGTCCTCCGTCGATGGACGCGAGGACCCGTCGCCGCCGTCTTCCAGAGCTTTCTCTTGCAGGGAACATTTCGACGGCATATTCACTCTCCCCGCATAAGTGAACGGAATGACGATTCTATCCCCCACCGAACACTTAGGCCCTGTTTGGTACGGGGATAACCCAGGATAGACTTGGTTTATCCTCAATTCCTTGTTTGATATACACTTAAAAATAAGTTTAACCTAGATTAAGTTAATCCAGCTTATTCCCAAAATTAAGAATAAGTGCAGTGATAAATCATCCATGCCTAATACAGAGGATAGCGCCGGGGGGAGGGGGGGACCTCCGCGGGGAGCTCCCGGCCAGCGGCTCAATCCGGGGGGGGGGTGCGCTCGATCGTCCGCGGGAGGGGAGCCGGGAGCTCCGTCCGACAGGAGCCGCCGGGGGGGGGGCGAGCGCCGGCGGGGAGCCGCCGCGGGGAGGGGGGCTCGTCGTACGCGGGGAAGGGGGGCCTCGGGCGCCGGCGGCGGGGAGCCGCCGTGGGGCTCGTCGTCCGCGGGGAGGGGGAGGGGCCTGGGCGCCGGCGGGGAGCCGTTGCGGGGGGGGGGGGCGAGCGCCGGCGGGGAGCCGCCGCGGGGAGGGGGGCTCGTCGTCCGCGCGGGGAGGGGGCACGGGCGCCGGCGGGGAGCCGCCGTGGGGCTCGTCGTCCGCGGGGAGGGGGAGGGGCCTCGGGCGCCGGCGGGGAGCCGTTGCGGGGGGGGGGGGGGAGCGCCGGCGGGGAGCCGCCGCGGGGGAGGGGGGCTCGTCGTCCGCGTGGGAGGGGGGCCTAGGCGCCGGCGGGGAGCCGCCGTGGGGCTCTGTCGTCCGCGGGGGAGGGGGAGGGGCACGGGCGCCGGCGGGGAGCCGTTGCGGGGGGGGGGGGGGGGTTGGGCCTGAGCGCCGTCCGGCAGCTCCCACAACACCTCCACATCCGAGACTCGCCGGGTGCGGGCGTCATCGTCCCCGCGCTCTTCCTCCGCCGCTGCCGCGGGTCTCCGGTGCGGTTGAGCGAACACGCGGCGGGCGCCAGAGAGCGCCGGACAGGTGTTCGATCTTGGTCCCGAGAGAGGGAATCGGGGGAATATGCTTGACCGGGGAGCGAACGAATGCCCACGTGTTCGCCGGCGGTGCCCGGGGGGCTGGGAGCTCCGGGGCGAGAGGGAGGGGGGGTGTTGCGGAAAACCCGACGATCGATCACCCACGGAGCAAGATGCACACACCACGAAGACAACGAGATCTTGGAGAAGTCGAACTCCACTAAACCGCAGACGTACAACCTCTCCCCCGGTGGCTCCCTCGACACCCGACATCCCGAATGAGCCACCGGCCTGGGCTATTTATAGGGAGAACAACCCAGAAAATCCATCCCGACTAGGACTCTCCCAGTCCCTATCCAGAGTCCTGATAGACTTAGGATAGCCCGATGCCTATCCGGTTAACAACCACCGGATCCTTATCCCCACTTGGGGATTAACCCACGTACGTATGTACGTACCTTACTTAGTTACGTAACATTCTCCACCTTGGGTTAACTCCACAAGTGTTCGTCCGTCCGCCAGCTCCACCAGCATGGCCTGCACCAAAACCAGGTGCCCGCACAGCCTGATTCCGCTGCACGCCCCGACATGGCCCCTCCTCTCTCGGTTGACGCGAGAGATATCGACCACCGTCGTTGGAAGCGAACGTTACATGCTTCCTCCGCGCTCCACCTTCAACAGATATCGTCCTCCGCTGAACCGTACTACTCACCAGGGAATTTGTAGCTACACCGGTGTCAACCCTCCCTATGAGCATGTACAAACCTTTCGTCAGCAGCCCCTTTAGCACGATCCGTGCTCCTCTGCACACCCTGAGAGCTCCACCTTCAAGAGTGCATCGGTATCCTCTTGAACACACGGCTCCCAGTGAGATCAGGTTCTTCTTCAGATCTGGCACATGTCGGACCTCCACGAGCTTTCGCACCTTTCCATCAAACATGCGTATCCTCACGGATCCGATACCAAGAACCGAGCGACATGCTCCGTTTGCCAATCGGACTGAGTCGCCTTCGCATGTCTGATACCTGTAAAACATCGTCCTGTCTGAGCATACGTGAAACGAGCAGCCAGAATCTAAAACCCAACCTGAATCTCCCTCTCTTGCAGATGTCGAACAGAGGACGTCATCCACGTCCTCCTCGCTATCCTCTCGTTGACGCCTCTCGCCTTCTCCAACTTTGCCTCTTGCAGCGGTTCGCTCTTCTTACGCTGTGGGCATTCCCGCTTGAAGTGACCTTCCTCGTCGCAGTAATAGCACCTACGACCCCGAGTCTTGGATTGTCCTTTGTCATCTCGTCTCCCCTGCCGGTTGTCTGATCTTCCACGACCTCCACCTGCAATCAAAGCCTGACTCCCACTTGACATCCCTGCTTCGTTGCTCTTTCGACGAGACTCGTTCGAAAGCAACGAGGCTATGACATCATCTAGCCTGAGAGTGTCGGTCTTATACAGCATGGTCGTCACGATGTGATCGTACGACATCGGCAATGACGACAATAGGAGAAGTGCTCGATCCTCTTCCTTGATTTCCTCACCCAGAGATAGCACCTCCGTCAGAATCCTATTGAAGTCGTCGAGATGAGCTTCGATCCCTATTCCGTCGATCATCTTCAAGCCATATAGCCGTTTCTTCGCTAGCAACCTGTTTGTCAGCGACTTGGACATGTACCTGCTCTCGAGCTTTTCCCAGACATCCGCCGGATCTTCTAAGCCGATCACCTCCCGGAGCGTGTTGTCCGCCAAGAATAGCTGAATCGTGCTATTCGCCAACGCCCGCTTTTCAGCCCACTCCTCCTCTCGTCGGCTTCTCGGTTTGTCTGCCGCTTTGCCAAGAGCCTTGACTAGTCCTTCCCGCGTAAGAATATTTTTCACGCGTTGCTGCCATAGAGTGAAGTCTCCATAACCGTTGAAGGGTTCTATGGAGAAGCTTGTAACCCTTCCAACGGACCTCTGACTTGTGCCTTCCTGCCCTGCCATCGATCGATCCTGATCAAGTACACCCTTGATCGATATCGACGCACACCTGCACCTGCACAAATCAGACCGTCGGTTCGGAAATCGCCCGATCCAGACCGTCCAATGAACCCGGAGCGCCTGAAAACCTAGGGTTGGACTCCTGGATCACCTGATTCCGACACCGAACGCCCCCGATCAAGCCGAAACAACCTCAGCCACTCGATCGGTAAACCTGCTCCTTCAGATCTCGGATCCTGTTAACGGGTACGGACGAGACCCGACAACCCTACCCGAAGCCCGGACCTAGCAACCTAACCTTAACGGATCCAACCAGACTTAAAATTTAAGTCTTAATAACCGGATCCGATAAGAACTAATATGACCCAATAAATATCTAAATATTGGATCTTGCTACGTTTTTTTTTTCTTCCTCTCTCCCTTTTTTTTTCTCTCTCTCCTCTCACACCCCCACGTCTGCACCCAACCACCAGCTATGTGCTCCCACCTGATTACAAGAGAATAAAGAAAATAAATCTTAAGAGGAAATGAAACCTTGCACAGCAACAGGGCGCCGCGCAGTCTTTTGGGTGCCTCCCGCCGGGCCTTCAGCAAGGCCTCCTTACCGCAAGGGTCCTCACGCAGTTGTCGTCCAGCCACTTTGGTCCTGCCAGTGAGCCAACCCCGGCACTGCTGCTGGTCCTCGCGATGTTCCTCACAGAAGACCCTTGTCTAGTTCACCTGGTCTCCCTGTCAAGAACGCCACCGAGCGCCTTGCCGCGTCCCCGGTCCTGCCTACAGAAACAACCACCGAACAGAGTGCCGAGCACACACCAGCGCAGGGTCACGGACCGTCGCCGCCCAACGGCCAGCCGCCGATGGTCCTTCCCGGTGCCGTTGCAGCCCTCACCAGAGATCCGTCGTTGGAGCACCTCCTCTTCAAGAGGTTGCGTCAGTCTCCAGCCGAGCACCACCCCGAGGCTTCACCTGCAGCACGGAGCCGCTGCAGAACCGTCGGTGTAGGAACGCCACCCAACGTCGTCTTCACTGCGCCGTCTTCAACTCCGAACGATCAAGCCATAGCTTTGATACCAGATGTTGCGGAAAACCCGACGATCGATCACCCACGGAGCAAGATGCACACACCACGAAGACAACGAGATCTTGGAGAAGTCGAACTCCACTAAACCGCAGACGTACAACCTCTCCCCCGGTGGCTCCCTCGACACCCGACATCCCGAATGAGCCACCGGCCTGGGCTATTTATAGGGAGAACAACCCAGGAAACCCATCCCGACTAGGACTCTCCCAGTCCCTATCCAGAGTCCTGATAGACTTAGGATAGCCCGATGCCTATCCGGTTAACAACCACCGGATCCTTATCCCCACTTGGGGATTAACCCACGTACGTATGTACGTACCTTACTTAGTTACGTAACGGGGGGGGGGCGCGCGGGGGCTGGGAGCTCCGGGGGGGAGGACGCCGCGGTGCCCGAGGGGCTGGGAGCTCCGGGGAGGGGGAGGGGGCGTGAGGGCCGGGAGCTCCGGGGCGGGGTGCGAACGCCGGCGGGAGGGGGACACCTCCGCGGGGAGGGGGGCGAACACCGCGGTGCCCCGGACTCGGGGGCGGGGTGGGGTCCGCGGGAGAGGGGGGTGGGTGTCTGCGGGATGGGGGGCGGACCGCCGGGAAGGAAAGGGGGTGTCTGCGGGAGAGAGTGGGGCACTCTGTGCGCCGGGAGAGGGGGTATTATAATAAATTTTTTATATTTTTTATTAAGTTCATTTAAACGATTTGGTTTGATTTAAATCGGTTTGATTTAGTTCGATTTAGTTCGGGAGATTTTTCAAACCGAACTAAACCGAACGGGGTCCCAAACCGAACCGAACCGAATATGTTAGTTTGGTTTGGTTTCTCGGTTTGAACCGTTTTGTACCCACCCCTAGCCGGGAAGGGGGGGCGGGGAGCGGCTCCGCGGGGAGCATCATCCGTCTTCGTCTGCCGGGTTTTGTCCGAAGGGGGGCGGGCTGAACTCCGTCCGCATTTAAGCTTATTTTTATTTATATATTTAAATTATACTTTAAATTTATTATATAAATGTGTAAGCGGGTTAAGATGTTTATGAATATATTATAAATAATAGAATAATCAAAATTAGAGGTTGTATATGATTGGGATTAAATTTGAATTACCCGATGTAGTTTGATTTGAAGAGTATTTAGTTGCAATGTTTCTAATTTAATTAGATTTAAAAATGAAATTCAAATTTGATTTTGACTATCATATTTTTAAAATCATTTTATTTTATATCTTCAAATTTATATTTATATTTATATTTATATTTATTATATAAATATATAAGTTGGTTAGAATTTTTATAAATATGTTATGGATAATAAAATAAGATAATATAAACAAGGTAAAAATATAAAAATATAGGATTATCTCGAATTTATTGTTAATATACCAAACATAGGATGAGGTTATCCCTAAACTTATCCTAAGTTCAACCAAACATGATGAGAATAGGATTAACCATAAGGACTAGTTTATCCCTATCCTCATCAATTTTATCCCGATACCAAACGACGCCTTATGGCCTGTTTGGCACCCAAATTTTTCAGGATAATCAGGTTTATCCCCAAAAGATTTATCCCCGAGTCATCCTCGTACCAAACATGCCCTCGCGGGAGGGGAGGGGGGACAACCTACCGGTGACGGTCGCAGCAGCTGTCACAATGCACAAGTAATTTATTTTAAATTTATATATTTATATTTAAATGATATTGATATTTCAAATATATTTTTATAATATAAAAAATTTACATTCCTCGGAATCCTGATCTGTTTAAAAGTAAATACCCCTGTTAACTTTTGACGTTGACATAACCTAACTCAAAAATAACTTTATTAAATATTCCTCTGTTTCCAATCAACCCCCCCCCCCGGGTTCATTTTCTCTCCAGGAGAAAGAGAGTATTTTAATGAATCTTGTTGGTTGAACATTAAAATGAACCGTAGAAATTCACAAAGTTCAACCATATAAACCACGATAGAAACAAATCAAGATTTCAAAAAGGTTTTGAAAAATTATTAAAATTACAAGGCGTTTAAAATATCAAATAGTCCTAATGATCGATGTGTGTAAAAAGACTCATTTTGAACAGCATGGTTCAAATAACAAAGTGACCTGACTTATTTGTAACTTCCATAGGAGGCAGACCACAGCTCATTTCAATTTAACAACTCATTCATGTGGAGCCAAGTCTGGACAGACAAAAATCAGATGGAACCCGCCAGTAAAAAAAAAAAGGCCTGAACCCACCCGTCCAGAATTGCTTGACTCACCCCTTGATTTGAAAGTGAACAACAACCTTGCTCAGAACGACTGGTTTGTCTGATGCCGATTATGTGACATCGAAGGGCTTGTTTGGTCAGCATACCACATCAGCACTAGATCACATCACACCTAATATCAAAGGAAAAATGATTATACTCATGCGGTTATAAGTAAGAAATGGCCAACAGCAGCTTAAGTTAGAAATGATGATATCATATTCACTTTGAAATTAATTTTCTAAGGAATAAGATGTCGATATCAAAATTGATAGGCGTGGACATTTGAATTACATAACATGTTTTGTTACAACTACGAGTTTCAAAATTAGTCAAATATCTGTTGATGATTTATATCAATATCAATTTCAAAAATGACTGTGACAAAGGTTGCAAGAGATTGTCATTACTGTGTTCGTCCCCTGTAACTCGCCCAAGACTAAAGACTAAAGAGCACTGTCGACATGTTTGATGATAAGCCTCTCACGTTTGGGAGAATCCTTGATCATACCGGATATGGCATTAAGCTCATCTGTAATCTCTTGCAAGCCACAAGAGTATATATTACCATGTAAATGCAAGACACAGCATCAGTTTAAAGTATAGACTGCTCTGTCGTCTTAGAGAGAATGGTGGGGACTTCGCCGAAGGCTCGGAAGCTATCACTTACTTACATCGTCGGCACTTCCTTCATCAGACAACCCAGTCTTATCGCTGAAGCCAGCTTCGTCCTGCAGTGCTTTATCGGCGTTGTGAGATTTTGATAAACTATCTCTGAGCTCTCTCAACTTTGCTTTCTTGGAGTTCAAGACTGCAACAAACTGGGAAAGAACAGGGCGATGAGGGTAAGTTTCCCAGATCACACATTGTTAAGTTCAGAGCGGGGAGGAGGGATTGGGTCAGGGTTCGAGAAAATATAAAAGACCCCAATGGGCAGTGAAATATAACGAGAAGACTTCGAAGGTCTAAGAAAGGTAATGTCGCCGAGTAGTTCTAAAACAAAATAATCTGCAAGCTACCAACCGTTCAATTCTAGTGAAGAGCACCGTCAGTTAAACCTTAAACAGCTTTATAAGTGGTAACCTACCTGAACATACGTTCAAGTTTATGCAAACACAGTACAAATAACCGGAAGATCAGTGAGGGTTGATTGAGAGCAAATGATTTTCCTATCATTAAAGGTGATCACCTGCCTCTGGTTCTGGCACATGGGCAACCAGCCCGGGTGTCTCACTACTCAGGAGACCCAGACCACCTATGGGATCCGAACCTGCTATTACCTTAGATCCAATAAACTATAAGGTATTATGTATTTGGTTTGGAGAGTCTTAGACTTGGAATTTGGTTGACGTAATCATATTGGCGGTAAGATTTTGGGTTTTATTTACTTTTTTGGTTGATGGTAAGTAGTATTTTATGTTAAAGTTTTGAATGTTGCTATTAACTTGTTATAAATTAATTCAATTAAGTTCTTATATTTTTTCAGTTTTAAATTGATGTTATTACCCTCTTTTGTTTTAAGTTTTAGTAATATGGCTGCTTCTGTAATCTTTTTAGTTTATTGGTCCTATTTAGTTATGTTAAATTATCTGCATTTTTGGTTTTAAATCATCAATTGATGCTATTAAGTTGGTTTTAAATTGATTCTTATTTAATTGTTGTTACTCTTATAAGTTAGTTATATTTTTGTATTTTGTCATTTTATACTTCAAATTGGAATTTATAATTTATTAGTATCTTATGTATATATAGAAAATAATAAAATATAAATATATATTTAAAAATATACTTTGTCTCCAAGTGCCTGAGATGATGCGAGCCCCTCACCTCAGAGAGCATATTTCTTCTTTGTTTTTTCAATCTTTAAACCTTTATTGACTACCTAGGATTCCCCTCCCATTTTTAATATAGTATTAGTGCTTAACTAAGTTCAATATATCCTCATAATCGAGAGAAACGGCAGGAGAGAGCTTTTCATTAGTAATGAAGATAAGATCTATAATAGGCGTTTAACCTGAATCTATACATTTTATAGAAGTTTTACCATCAATGTCAGACCGTCAAAAATCATGACAGACAAATTGTGTCACGCCTTGATTTTATATTTGAATGAGGCCATTTTCTGGATTGCAATTTGTTAGTACTGAAAAAGATAATAATACAGAAAGTAAAGAAAAGGAATATGAGTTCACGTTTTCTACCGAAATAATTTTGATCTCCACAAGCTATACATTCCATTGTCCACATGCTTGATGTGAAAACAAAAAAATAGAAAATGAAGAGAAAACAGGACACCCAGGTAGGACACGCCCACTTTTTCAAGACCAACAAAATGAAGAAGGCTATTTATTTTAACCTATATCTTATTTTGCTGATTTAGACAAAAAGAATATGAAGAAAACAAATCATCTGCCAGTCTTCGCTTTGCTAAAAAAAGAATGTATGCTATGATGCAGTTAGTATAACGAGAATTCACAGTTAACCTGCTCACTGAACATGGAAAGAACTGCTTCTGTGGCATGGCAAATGTGCGGAATTCGATATGTGCAACCCCCCCCATTGTACAGAGTATTTCGAAGCCAATTGGTCAGTCTTGGCTAACTAGCTATCACCAACTGACCAACAAGAACAAGTGGTTCCTGGGCCTTACTTTCTAAAATTTCAACAATAAGTTCCCCTCTAAACTCATAATCGATCAAACAGTTACTCAGTTAGGCTCCCTGCTCGTGATGAAATCAAAGAAATAAAACTAGAGAACAAAAGTTGCATGACTAGGATGGATATCTACACCTGGAATCTGCGACCCTCTTGCATCTCACTACAGCGCCACAAAAGTAAATGAACCACTGCAAATATTAACTTATCATAAAAACAAGCTACACGCAAGCAAGGAGGAGAGAAGGCAATCTACTCAAAGATGCTAAAGGCATTGGACATACATAAATGACAAATGTCTGAAAAAATGTATTAACTAAAATGAACCAATAGGCATAAGATAAGATGTCATACCTTTCCGTATACAGCAGATTCAAACTCCACTTTCTCATTGCAAAATTTCTCGCTTTGTACCAAGCACTTTTCAGCCTCCAATTTCATTTTCTCAAATGACTGTCTTGTGGAAACAACTTCCTCCTATGACAGAAAAGTCAGATAACTATGAAACAATGGCTAAGCATAAAAGTATTTCTGAAAGCCAAATATCTCTATCTTGTTGAAGCCATAAGCACACAACTCAAAAAATCATGTGTACGCCATGGGTTCCAGTACAACTCAGGCAGGAAAGGAAATGGGGGCCTACAAGGCAACTCGTTTAAATGTAACAGTACAAAAAGAATAGATTATTTAAAATTTTTAAACCTCTAGGGACATATGAAATTAGAAAATCCCTGGATATTTGTACTTAACCGTGGTGGACTTGCACAAAATTATACATTAGCCCTCAACAGGGAGTTATTTCCAATTTACCTGAATATGACTTTCAAGAAGTTTACATGAATGAGTGTAAATATCCAAGATATAAAAGGGCATTTCTGAATCATATACTTCAGGAATCAACATAAATAACGAAAAAATGAGCCTAATAATCTGAATATCAGATGCTTAAGCTGATTGATGCACTTTTGATGTATGTGCAACAGAAAGATTGCCAAAGTAAGTTTATGAAGGCCCAATCTAATAAGGAAAGCATAAAGGTAGTTTTGAAATAGAAGCTTGAATTTCTTGCCACTATGATGTACATAAAATCTACCTTGGAGTTGCAGACGAACTTCTACTGAATTGATCATTTTTTTTGCAGTGCAACATGTAGCCTCAGGTGGTACCCAAGAAAAAATGGCCAACCTTGGTACCACTAGCCAATGGTTGTACGGTCACCCAGCACACGTAGATCTCGGGTATTGCAGAGGAAGTAAGGATTTTCAAATACACTTTAGAGTGAACAAATGCAAGAATCATAAAAAAGCAATTTTCTAGGAAAAGTGAGTATACAAACAAATACTATGTCAACGCAAGATGGTAAAGACATGTAGAAAAAGATGTAAATAGATCCAAAAGAAAAGTCATAAGTCTAGTCCACTGATCCGAAAGCTTTCACAACCAGTAACAAGACCCAACTATTAAAAAGATGAAAAAGGAGTTAGAAAGTAGATGCACACAAGGAAACCTTCCACTCAATCTTCTTTAAAGAGAAAACATCATTCTTTTAAATTACTAGATAAAGATAATATATGCATCCATCTCTGAGTTGGATGAAAATAAGCCACCATCAAAGAAGCAGGAAGACAACACTACTGCAAAACGACAAAATATTTGAGGATAAGTATTGTCACAGTGAATGTTGCATTTTCACATGGACACAACCTTAATGTGTCACCTGATGGAAATGAGTCACCATTGGTTTCACTATTAGTCTTACCTCATTTTTTATGCATTTTGGAAAAAATTAAAAGTGCAAAAGTACAATAAACTTAAAACCACATCTGCTCTCCCATCTTTAGTTCACTTATTCTTGTTTCCTTTATTTGTCAGTGGTGGTGGGGATTACAGGTGCCATACTCATTAATTAAGTAGTCAAAGAGAACAGTGTAAGAGCAGAATGCATAAAGATACAACTACTAGTCTACTAAGAATTCAAGCAGGGTAAAAATAACAAATAAACAGTTACCAAAACATTTCTCTACATACAGAGCGTGAAGAAGAATACAATGTCAGTCTGATCATTGAAGCTTCCTTGGAGAATGATTAAGTGGGAAAAATTTTCTAATTGAAGATCCTATCATTCCTATACTTCTATATATCCTAACAAAAATCAGGTAGAATCATATCTTATAGGTTTTAGTTGTCGGATGGATTCAGATTCCCCCAAAAAAGAAAGTTCCTTGTGTTATCTTTTCCAACCCAACAGACATTAACTCTTTCGAAGAATGTTATCCAAAACACATTCACAAACCCATTGATAAAAGCGATCGTCCAAAGTTTCCTTGTAACAGCTGCAGAAAACATTTTGAAGTCCTTTTTATCTTTTAACCATTTGAATCCACCCAAAGTAGGTAACTTTCCAGCCCATTTTCCATGAAAAGTTTCATCTTGAGTGGCGTAGCTTTTTCCAACCACATTTTGGCTAAATAACATTCATCCCCGAAAATGAAGCAATTTACATATTAATCTGACCCAAAAATGTTATTTCCTTCCACTTCCAACCAACAGTGTTCTCTTTTTGGGTGCAGGTGTTTGCTGCCATAATATCTCTATCTTGTTGATTCCTAAAAATGAGAATGCTACAAAGATCAGAGAGCATAAGTCAATCACCCTGCTCAATTGAAAAGACAAGTTGTAATCAAAGCAATGAAAAAATAGCTGAAAGAAATTTTTGACATGCTTGTGGACTTCAATCAGCTGGCCTTTATTAGTGTAAAATGTACCCTAGATAATCATATGGAAGAATTGGAATCCATCCATCGTCAATCAAGAAAAAGTTATGTATTATCTTCAAGATCGACTTTAAGAAAGCTATGATAGAATGAAGTTGCCAATGTTTTTTTAAAGTGTTCAGTGTCAATGTTTTTAAATGTCAATGAATTCTAACAGATTCAAAAAATGCTCGTATCCAGCTAGATTATTTTGGCATGGTAGTCCTTTTGGTTATTTGGCCACTTTAGAGGTTTGATTGCAAGATACCATGTCCATTATGGCCCTATGTTATTTATCATTGTGAAAAGTTCTTAGCTTGACGTGGACAAGGCATAAATGAAGCTTGGTCCTTTTATTGAACGTACTTCTCTTCAGAGTTTAGACACAATCACATACTATCCCCCGTCCCCCATTCAAATCTACAGAAGACACTAGCTTATGTTCCAATGCCAGAGAAGCACCTAAAACCCTGTAAGCTCTGCGGAGATTTTAGGCCATATAAGCTCAACAGAGTTTTCTAACCCTATAAACTTTGTTTGTAATCCGGTTTGGCTTTGTTTTTAAAAGTCGTTCGTGTGTTTCATAAAATAAGTTACTGTAAGAAATAAGACTTCGACATAAATTCCGGGGAGGACAGAACAAACTTCCTTTGAAGCGAAATACCACTCAAAAGATTGGAAGATATCAGATGATCCAAAATCTTAACCATTTACAGGAAGAAATAATCGCTGACCCCATGACAAAAAAAGAAAAAGTCAACTTTGGTTGTTACTCAATGAGATAGACAAACAAATAAATTTATTTATCAACTACTTCAACAATATGTAGAACTGTTGGATGGCATCTTTGCCAGTCATAAATCATTTTAGGGCACCCTACAATAACATGTGTGGAACAACATATAACTGAAGAATGACAATGATCATGAAAAGTAGTGATCAAACATGAAAATCGAGGCTGAGGCCAGGGTGTAATCTTTGAACAAAAAGCATAGCCAGAGAAAAAAAATGAGAAACTTACACTAAGGCGTATATTTGCCTCCATAAGAAAATCAAGGATTTCAGTTGTAGTTTGCTTGCTGTTAAGAGAGGGTTGGCATTTCCATCGCCATTCCAGCTTGGTACCCTGCTTCTCGAATGTCCATGATAGCTGCACAAAACGGAAATCCCAATTGAAAAGAACATTATTACTTGCTTCTCAAATTGCTTGCATTATTATTTATCTACATAATAACAATATGGATAGTAGAACATGAAAAAAAATCCACAAAAGATTAATATCTTGTCCTTTAATGTTTAGTATCTGAACATCGATTAGTATTTCTAAAAACTCAAGCTTTAGCTGATTTACGAATGCCTAAGACACTTCATCTAGCGCAAGCAATCTTAAGAAAAACCAGAAGTCTTTCACACAAAAAATGTCTTTGTCCTAAACAAAAAATACATAGCTCCGCTTCCTCTTCCAAAACTTCCAATCTCCGCCACTGGCGCCATTTCAGAGAACCGACAACCATGAAACAGCAATCAAGTCCAATTTCTCACCTAGAAAAAACGACCGGACAAATATAAAAGACTACACGCTGCTCGAAGCAAAATCAATGAGTAGCAAAAATGTCCCTACTCTTCTCTGCCCATTTACAGCTTCCTCGAACCGGTAGATACAACCAGGCTGCTGAAACCCCAAGTAGCGCTCCGCCATGGAAATGTAGTCTGAAACAGGCTGGTCCCATTGCTCCGCTCTCTGTCTCACCTCAGTCTCCGTCGCTGCTCGGCACCCAGAGGAACCCAACATGAGAACATCGGAATCGCACACCAATAACTTAGAGGAAAGATGGAGGAAAGGGGAGAGGAGAAAAACGCGCATCCGCAAGGCGGAATAGAGGGGCATAAACAAAGGGGTGGCACGGCGAGACCGTTGCATATCCAGGCGTCGAGCCCGTCCGTGATGGATAGCTGAAAATTGGAGGCAAACCATGTGCCTTTGATGAAGACGACGGCAGTGCCGTCACCGTCGCCGAGGTGAAGCTTCAGGCAGGTATGCCTGGGGATGTCTAGTTCCATGGCCATCCACCTACCGGAGACGCTGTTGCTTGCGCTGCACCAGAGCCCGCTTCCCGCCCCGCACCTCTCCCATGGCGCGCGCGCAGACCAACCTAGCGAACTATAGAAAAAATTTTTGTTTCTGAACCCCGTAGTTTCCAATTATTCGCAGCAGTCCTACTCTAATAAATATATATACACAAATAGTACTGATACTTTGAAACCTGAAGGCTGAAACTGACTGAATTTCTCATGACATTCACATTTTACGTCCTTAATTATATAAGTAACGACAATATTTTTCGTTGAGAAAAAAACCTTCCTGCCATAATAACCAAATCCTTTGTATAATAATTCACATTAATATCAATTTTAAAATTAATAACAATAAAGATGTTAGAATATTACCACTAGACATGTTTAGTGGTGCAATCGAGTCGAGTCGAGTTGAGTAGAGTTTTGTTCTGAGTTTGACTCTATCGATTATTTAACTATTCGAACTTGACTCAATATTCGACGAGTTTTCAAAAATTTTATTTGAACTCGACTTTATTTAAGTTCGACAAATTCGAGTTCGAATTAATTCGAACTCAAATCAATTTCATTTTCGAGTTTATTTTCGAACTCGAGATTGAGCATATTTACGTAAAACTCGAGTGTAAATATTTAAAAATATTGTAATTTATTAATTAAATATTAAAAATATAATTTATATATAATATTAATAAAAATAAAAATATATAATAAAAATACAATGCATTTATAAATTAATTATTTAAATACTTAATTAAGATATTTAATTGAATATTTAAACGAATTGCTACGTGAATTTGTTAAACTGAATAAATTTTTGTTCAAATACGATTTATTTATAAGTTGAATTTTTTTACTGTTTAAACTCATTTAGTTAATTTACTAAACGACTCGTCGAACGTATTGAGGCCTGAAAATTCAAGTTCGTTTTACAAATAAATTTAAATTATTATTGAAAAGCTGAAAATAAGTTATTAAGCAAGGAGGAGTATCTGATAGGGCGTCCTCGGGTGTATAGCGGGGGACTCAGCAAGGCCGACAGGGACGGGCGGAGCCGCGGAGAGAGGCTGAGCGCAGTTCTTCTGTCTCCCATCCTCGCCATGAACTTGGGAAGCGTTGCGGTGGCGGAGCAAGCCTTCAATGGGTGGGCGGCGGCCCCATCGTTCGCCGCTAGACTGGCAGAGAAGCTGCCCCCCGCGACGTGCTGCTGCTGCTTTCCTGTCTGCAGCTCCGGTCCCAGGAGGAAGTCTCGGTGCGCATCCTTGGGGTTGATAGCCAGGCGATCTCTGGAGGTGTCCTGCTCCGCTTCTTCTTCTCCTTCGCTTTCTCCCAAGGGAGGTTCTGTGGCTCCCGGCCTGACGTATAAGGACGCCGGCGTCGACATCGACGCTGGCGCGGAGCTCGTTCGGAGAATCGCCAAGATGGTGCCTGGCATCGGGGGCTTCGGCGGGCTGTTTCCCCTCGGTACCTTCTGCATCTCCCATTGTGTTGTGTCTCTCTTTCTGCATAACTTGTGTCTTTTTCCTTGTGATATGTCGCGCAAAGACAAACTCGTCGTTAAAACGGAAAAATGGACTCTTGCTTTTTTCCGCCCCTCCGACTATCTAACTACCTTCTCCATTTCGCCAGTTTGGTCATTATAAATTTTTTAATATTCGGTGAGCTTTTCTAGGTCGGAATAATTAGCAAGTTTACACTCCATTCCATGTGAACTAAAAGTCTAACCTTTTTTCTTTCTCTTGGGTACGAAAGAATGTGTAGAACAGAAAGTTTGGTCATGTTTTAGGTCGTCTTTGATCAATTTGTCGTTAATCTTGTTTTAGCCTTTTACATGACTATCCGCATCTAGTTATTTGAGATTCCAAGTCAGTTCACCTTGATGAGGTGTGTTATTGTTTGTCCTTTATCCCTTGAATCGCTAAAATTGCCTGGTATTCTATCAGCTTAGATGTTCCTTAACCATTGAATTGCTAGAAATAGCCTGGTATGCACCATGTTAAAGGTTCCTCACTTACTCTCACCTTTGACATCCTTCCATTAACATAAGTTTTATTGAGCTGGTGTCAATTTCACTTATGTTCTTTATTCATTCATTAACATAAGTTTTATTGAGCTGTTATCTATTTTCACTTATGTTCTCTATTCATTCATTAAAATTTTCAGCTACGTTCTAAATCAATGTCTTCCGAAAATGTACCATGTTGTATCGTGTGTTATCCACAGTCCACACTATATTCTAGGGTTACCATGTTGTGATGTAAAAGAGGAGTTATAAGCCAAATATTCCACCTATCATTGCAGGGGATTCCTACCTTGTTGCTGGAACAGATGGTGTTGGAACAAAACTTAAACTTGCATTTGAGATGGGTATCCATAATACCATTGGGATTGATCTGGTAAAAGATTGTTTCTTTCTTTAGTTACAATTCTTGACATATTTGTTTGTAATGAATGAAGTCTGTTTGTTCTCCTTCTACAGGTTGCAATGAGCGTAAATGACATTGTCACCTCTGGAGCAAAGCCTTTATTCTTCCTAGATTATTTTGCTACAAGTCATCTAGATGTTGATATAGCGGAACAAGTAGGCTAGCTTCTTTTTGCTTCTGCAGGTGACAAGTTTATGATGGCATAAACGGATTTGCATATCATGCTTATCTTATTGCATCTGTCAATAGGTAATTAAGGGAATTGTTGATGGATGCAGACAGTCTGATTGTGCACTTCTGGGGGGAGAGGTATATTTGCTTCACAATGTTTACTTTCATGTCCAGTGTTTGGTTTGAATACTGTGTCTAAATGATGTACTATATCTCTTTCTGCTATTCACCTAAATGGCATTGATCATTTATTCTCCATTCTAGCCTGACCACATATTTACCATCCCAAGTTTGTATGTAAAAAGTGAATTCAGAGTTTCATTCCCTTGACATGGAAGAGAAATAAAAGAAAGGCCATTTCCTTTGGTTACTGGAGCTATATTTTTAGTGGGAACAGGGGAGGGGACTTGTGCATTTGACTTGATATAATGGATAAGGCCCTTCTTGTAAATTGTAAGTGGAGAATTAGTTAGCCTTTATTCAAGGCATTGATGCTTTAGTAGGAGTGGACATAGGGTTGAAAAGCTGTGGGCCAGTCTTTTAGTACCAAATATCTGAAAACATTCTGGATGACTTATGTAGAATGCTCACATTGTGTTAAGGGTGGAAAAGATCTGTTTGCTCATTTCTGGATCATTCTTGGTTGAATTATAGGGCTTTGAGAGAGAGACTTCCATCTTTTTATTTTGTCATGCTTTTGCCTGTAAATGCTTTGCGGGGAACATAGGGTCAGTCAAGTTGTGTAATAGTGTGCCTTTCTGGTACCTGATTTTCAGAACTTACTAGATTGGAATGCTGATTTACCTGCATATTTGATGTTAGCAGTTCATGTACAACCAGACACTATTATTTTTGAGATGGATCATGGAAATCTAGTGGCAGATCAACTGTTACTTCTAAAACCAAGGCTAGGGAAGGAAACTGACACAAGTTAAGAGCAACATCTTTTCTCTGGAAGACAAAATCTTTCTGTGAAAGTGGCTTTGACCTAGGCCTAGGCTGCCTACATGAGAAGGTAACAAGTTCGACAATGGAAGAAATGATTATTATGTTTCCGTGGTATCGAAAGTTTCTCTCTGTTGGCAGTTTGGAGTACTATTGTACTGTGGGGAACTTTCAGATTATGTGGAATTAGTTTTTTTCAGTAAAATAATCTCCAATGTCTTTTTCTGCAATTTACTGATACTAGCTTGGTGCATAAAAAGCAGATCTTGAGGCGGTATCTATTAGCTACAATATGGTCTACTTGGTTGGTTTTGAATAACATAATTTTCAATGTTTGATCTGCTTGTTCTTAGATTCTCAGAATTCATGTTCATCTGCAAGATTGGGATTTTTACTAAGCTGTGGTTGTTGCCATTGCAGTCTAGGTTATGTGGAAACATTTACCGTGCTGATAGGTGCTTAAGTTGTTTCTCGTTTTCCTTTCTTTATATTGTTTTAATGACTTCATCATCTTGGTAGGCTGAATCTTTTTGTCTACCTTGTGTCTTCTTTGCTCCCTGTCAGTGATGTATTGGATGATGTACGAAAAAAGGTTTACAACCAAACAAAAGTCTTTCTTGTGTTTTTTACACATAACGTGGTAATGATGTATGAATCCACCTATAAGTTCATGCAGGTCCTATATTTTACATGTTATAATTATGCGACCCCCATCCCCCAATTTTCCCCTCATTCCTATTTCACACTTTACCAGCGGGGATTTTGATGGGAATGAGGGATGAGTTTGTCAATAGATTAACCCTTGTTTTGTACGACGATGTTAACTTTTGGACATATCTAGATATATATTTCTCTCTCTCATAATTTGGGGAGATATTGTCCCTGTGGGTAATGTTGTATTCTTGTGTATATAACTTCACATCTTAACATATTCTAAGAAATTTCAGATATGTCACCACCTCTTCAAGTATTTTTTTTTGAAATCAAAAGTTATTTCCAATCTTGTAATATACATATTACCTTTTTTTTTGGAAATTATATTTTTTATTTCCAACCTTGTAATGCATTAATCTTCTTTTTCCAAATGTGATACTTCTTGGAGTATGCATACTATCTGTTTCCTTTTTACTTTAGAGCTAAGAGTAGCTTTTCCGCTTTGAAAAGTTGGAGCTAAGAGTGGTTTTTCAGCACGTTATACTTATATTCGCCTCATTTCATTTGTAAGAAGAATGCACATGCAATTTGAGAACCATGAACCTAAACCTTATTGGTGCATAACGTGCCTTATTACAAAATCTTAGGTCTTGAGATCCTACAATCAATAACTCGTTATACATGAAGGCTTCGTAGATAATTTATTTCTTTGATACATTCAACTTATCAAATTACTCGTGGTGGAAAGGTCAGAGATATTGCAAAGGAAAGATATCACATGAGGGTAAACAGGTGGTTGGGCAAGTCAATTATGGTTTCCATGGAATTCAATTTTCCTGTTAGGATACTGATGTAACCTAAAAAATCTCTCAAATTTAAAGATTTTGGTTTTGGAAATTCATTTTTCATTTGAATTTGAATTAGACCTTAGCATTGACTTATTAGGAAAATAGGTGATATTCCATAAAAGTACTGACTAGGGTCTATTATAGTTTGAAGTTGTTAGGTTCTTTGAAAATTGATTTTGACCTCTCCCTGTCGGATGGTGCGAAGATCCGATGTTAATTATATCGAGATTACTCAAAAACCCTTGATTAATCGTCATAGCAATCCATTGGAGTAGAAGACAATACATCCACAAAATAAACATTCACATAAACACATAGGAGAAAACAACCCCATGAACTTGATGGAATGCAAGCATTTGATTTGTTTTGAATTTAGTTTGGTTTTGATTAAAATTGATTTGAGTTGAATTGGTTTGAATTTGTATTAATTTGGTTTGTTTTGATTTAAGTTGAGTTGATTAATTGATTTAAGTTTGTTTGGAATGAATTCAATTTGATTTGGCTGAATTTGATTGATTTGGATTGAATTGAATTTAATTAAAATTGAGTTTGAATTGAGTTTAATTAGGTTGAATTTAGTTCATTTGATTCGTTGGTTTAGATTAGATTTCAGTTAATTCTGCCGAGTTTGTATTTCATGAATTTGACAGTTTCTAGATTCTCTCTTACGCAACTTTCAGATTTATGTTAAATGATTTGGGTTGGATGAACCAGAATTCAGTTCGAGTTGGATTGATTGATTTGAGTTTGAAAATTGTTTATGGATTGATTTAATTTCAGTTTGTTTTAGATTTGTTTGGTTAAAGTTAATTTATTTTAAGGTTTTAAGAAATTGATTTGGATTGAGTTTGTTTGGAATTTATTTGAATTTTGGCTTGTTTGCTTAATTTGGATTAAGTTTGACTTGAATTTTATTTGGGAGTTAATTCAGGTTGATTGGATTTGGGTTGCAGATTTTAGGCTTTAATTTAAGTTTGACAGGTGATCGTTGTGAGTTGAATTAGATTGCAGGTTTCTTGAAATGTGTTGATTTTTATGGGTTCAAGAATTTATAAATTAAATTTAGTTCAAGTGATTTGATTTATTTTATCTTCCGGTTGAATTTTGTTTGAGAGCTTCTGTTTGTTTTAAATTAACCGTGCATTAATTATCTGGACTTTTAATTGGAGTTGGGTTGATTAAAACTTGATGTTATGTTTCAGACTTAATTTTACTGTTAGAATTTCAGATTCGGAATTTGTTATGGCATCCAACCGTGGGATTTAGTTCAGTTATGGTTTGATTCAAATTGATTTGGACAGGTTTGTTTTTGAACAGGCTGGGGTTCCTTTTTATGTTCAGTGAATTGATTTATTATTTTCTGGCTTTTGTTTTGAGTTCAAACTTTATGCGCTCAGACTTCCATAAATCTTACAGATTTTTCTTTTGTTCGGGGCATAGGTTTTATGATTTAAATTATTCAGTTTCTTAAGAGGTTCGATATGGGAAATTTGATTTGTTCATGAGTTTGGGTTGATTGTCTGCAGGCTCCAGGTCTCAAATTCTACATGTTTCAGATTTTTTTTAAACTTCAGATTTGTAATTCTGCAGATTTTACAGGTTTCGGTTTCTTGTGAAGTTCAGATTTTTGACCTCCTGCGGATCCCAGGTTTACGCCCTGTTTGGTTACACTATTAAGTGCCTCTATCACTATCAATTTTAAAATTGATATTGATAGGAACTATTAAGAGATGTTTGGTTAATTGTATAAATTTTAAAATTAATAGTGCAAACAAAGCGAATTATGTAATACAAGTGTCAACTTGTATTAATTTTGATATTGATACTTCAACATTTGAAAATATTAATATCAATATTGATATAGTACCAAAAATGAAACTCTAACCAAACAGGGCATTAGGAACTCTTCAGATTTTCATGTTACGGACTGCAGGTTCTGATTTCAGATTTTGAAATGGGTTCTGCACATAAATTTAGATTTTAGAGATTTTTTTTTGTTCAGCTCTCCTGCAAATTCTGTACGTTCCAAAAGTTTTCAGATTTGGAATTTTTAGAATCGGCCCTCTTGCAGAATTTTTTACAACTTCGGATTTTCTGATTTACACATTTTCGGTCTCTGACCTCTGATTTCCAGATTTTTGCCCCAGACTTCAGATTTTCAGACCTCTGTTTTCTGGATTTTTTTAGCTCTCAGATTTTACAGTTTTTCTTATTATTTCAGATTCACAGATGCGGCTTGAGTTCCAGCAATTCAATTTTTTTGTGTTTTTTCAGATTTTTTGTATGCTCAGAACTTCCAATTTTCAGATTTCTACAGATTCTCATAGTTTGAATTTGTTCAAATATGTGATTTGTGAAGTTAAATTTCTGTTTGCAAATCAGAGCTTGTTGATTTTTATCCAGAAGTCAAATTTGATTCAAGGTTCAATTACAGATTCGTATTTTGTTTTCTTTTTTTGTTGAGCATTCCATCGAATCAATGAGGTCATTGACTCCCTCCAATATTATAGATCAGAAGTACAGCTTCCTGAATGTCTGTCTTTGACGTTCACGGTCCAGAAAATACAACTTCACAACTTTGACCTGTTTTGAGAACAACCTGCTCAACTCTTGATGAATACAGTGCTTTGTCAATCCTTTGAATGGAATACACCCGGTCTTACACAGACTTATGGGTATTTCCCTCCACTTCCTTTTGAACTTCATTAGTATATAATCGGCTTATTGGCACGTTGGTCATGCACGGTCTCATATACCTTAATGAATACGGTATGACATTGGGGTCATTTGATGACCTTTGTATGTCCACCTTAAAAAAAATTAAGGGGAAGGTTTAGAACCGACCCACAAATTCTTTTAAGTTTAGCCAAGACCATGTGACGAGTTTTTAACTGGCCAGATGTTCGCCTCGGTTTGTGAAATTAACTTGGTGGATTTTTATTTAATTTCTGTTCATTGTTTGTTTTATTCTTATTTTTTTTTGAATTATGGGTCAAGAAGCATGCTTAAAAGTCGGCTTATTGCTTCCCCATTTATTTTGATTCTTTTAAATTATGTCGAGACCATGTGGCGGGTTTCTAGCCGGCCAGATGCTCGTCTCGGTTTGTGAAATTAGTTAACGGATTTTTATTTAGATTTTCACTTGATTGTGTATTTTAAAGGAGAAATTATTTTTTTTGGCTGCTGCAATTCGTGGCTTCAACTTAATGGGCCCAGGCCCATTCTCCTCCCCTTGCGCCCGCTGGCTTGTCCGGTGGGCTCTTTTTTTTTTAAAACTCTCCAGTAGGTGGGCCCCACCATCAATGTTGACCCGAGGGTCAACACCCTCCCGCGACAGCCACAGCACGCGCGGCTCCTCCTCGCACAGCCGCGGTTGGCTGGTCACGTGCGCCTGCGGCTCCTTCTTCTTCTTCTTCTTCTTCCGTTTTGTTTTTTTTTTATGCTGGCACTGTTCATATGTCCACCGTGGACATAAGTTGGGCAAAATGACCCCACGACCTCCACTGTTCACCCATCCGCGGAAGAAGCTTATGGCGGGGGGCGTGAGAGGCTCGCAGCGGCGACGGCAGCATCTGGAGGGGATTCCGGCGGCGCTAGCTTCCTCCGGAGGGGATTCCGGTGGCGACGGCAGGCTCCGGAGGGAGTCTTGGCAGCGGCGGCCTCCGCAAACGCTTCCGGCAGCGGCGGCTTCTGCAGGCGTTTCCGGCAGCGGCAGCTTGGGGCGCTTTCTAGACCTTCTCAGACGAACAACAGGGAGAGAAGAAAGGAGGATTTGGCAATCGACAGGTAATCCCCTCGATGCCCTCTCTCTCGGCCGCTCCGATCTCTCTATGCTTTTCTCTGGATTTTTTTTTTGTTGCTCAACCTTTCCGCCCTCTCCCTTCTCTCGACTCTCTTCTCATCTTCCCGAGCCTCTACTGTGAGCTGCGTACTGTCGCCAACACAGGTATACCACTTTCAACTGATAAATAGATTAAATTTGTGGGCTCCATTTTGCTAGAAAGCCATCTATCATGAGACCAACCATGCCAATGTGTATGCATGTGTCCCTTGCATTTTTTTTTTGTTTGTTTTACAACCTGAACAACCATTTGTAACTAATTACCTTCATATTGTCCATTCAATATTTGTGAAATTTTAAGGTGCCAACAGATACTCATGCCTCCCATGTTTCCACCAACTGCGGGGCATTCTGTTATAGGGATACACAAAAGATATCCCCCAGTATTTCTGCATCAAACTACACCTAAGATGGTATGCATTTATAGGAGTGCTAAATTTTAGGTTATATTGCTCTAGAAGTGTGCTGGTATATCTTTATCTATCTTGGCATATACCATATATTAGGTATGAAGTATGCATTAACTAATTTCTTGCAAGATGTACGATGCAGACATCATAATTTTCAGGTGATAGAGTCCCACCGTGCTGTTTAGGTGATAAGGCAAGGTGTTAGTAGGCAATTTTCTTTCATAGTAAAACTGAGTCTAATAAATATGAGTGACAATTAATATAAATATATATATATGTCAACATGCGAGTTGATTAATGATATACAAGTGTATAGTTAAATAGACTAAACAATATTACTACGTAGTTGGAATTGCTCAATTACGTTGATACAAATAATTAGTATTAACTGGTAACATTTCCTTCAAGGTGCTTGCCCTAGAGTTATAAAGCAAGCAAAAGGATCTGAGGCATGAGAATGGAATTACTTAATCATAGTTATTTCATCAGAATATATATTTGTAATCAAAGTTAAAAATTAGAAATAACTATTTGTACTTCATTACTTAATCAAAATTATTCAATTAAGATAATATTAATACTTAATTAGGATTATTTATTAGTAAACAGGTAAGGCAAGTGCATCACAGGCTGCTCACCTGGATGCCTCCTTGCATTGTGAGGTGAGAAGCATGATACTGTGAAAGCAGTGTTAGGTGTCAACTTTCTAAAGGTCTAAACTTAAATTAACTAGGTGAGTTAGAAAGTTGAAAAAAAATTCGTTGAGTCACAAGTTTAACTTTTTTTGTACTAGATCTCGACGATTATGGTGTATGCTAATTCTTGCTGTCATTTAACCAGATGGAGTATTGACTTCAAGCAGTTATTTATGTTTTTAATCCTATTACCGTGACACTGTTGACACTAGAATTTATCATGTGCATTTTTTAGACAACATCTTTACCTAGGGCGGTTTGTAAATCTTGAATTGTAAAGGTGATATTAGTCTGTTGCAGACAGCAGAAATGCCAGACTTTTATGCGGAGGGAGAATATGATCTCAGTGGTTTTGCTGTTGGAATTGTTAAGAAGGATGCAATCATTGATGGAAAAAATATTAAAGATGGAGACATGCTTATTGGTCTTCCTTCTAGTGGTGTCCATTCTAATGGGTTCTCTCTTGTGAGGAGGTAGGTGTTTTCATGGCGCAAGGTATTCTTATTTCACGAATCACGAGCTGCATCTTTGTATATTTCTTTGTTTATTGAGACTTACTGTTCTCTTGTTTTTTGATGGTTGATTCTTTTGGAGTATCTCAGGGTTCTATCACAGAGTGGTTATTCTTTGAGTCACCAACATACTGTGGGTGATAAATCAATTACTTTAGGTGAAGCTCTAATGTCCCCAACAGTGATCTATGTTAGGCAGGTAAACACCATAAAATGCATTCTTGGAGCATTTTTTCCAGTAGTATAAATTTCATAACTTGGAATATGATTAAGTTAGAAACAACTTTTCTCTGAATTTCTTGTTTTCTACTGCTGTAGGCTCTTGACATAATCAGCAGAGGGGGTGTAAAGGGTATAGCACATATTACCGGTGGTGGTTTCACAGACAACATACCAAGGGTTTTTCCTGATGGCCTCGGAGCCAAAATTTACAAGGATTCTTGGGAAGTACCTGCCATATTCAAATGGATCCAAGAGGTATTGATTCACTTTTTATTTGAAGTTTTCTTATCTGCAGTTTCATATTTTTGTACCTTATTTCAAAGTTCCCTGCTTTTCAACTCTTACAAAGATGTATCTTTCAAAGAGTTTTTTTTTCTTTTGGTATCTTAAAATGACTTTTTTTTTTCATTTTTTGAGCTGTATCTTACTGGGTTCCCTGGATTACAAAATGAGTTGAATACCTCTTGGAATACAAAGCTTTCTGCTTTTCTATCTTCTCTATACATTTATATCTGCTTTTCTATCTTCTCTATACATTTTGTTAATTCATTAGTTGTCGCCAGAATTACAAAGAGTTGAATTGGTTATCGTAGATGGTTCTCTTTTGCCATCGACTCGAAAGGCAAGTGTGAACTTGTCCAGAAAATTGGTGGTTTTTTGCTCACTGCAGCTTTATAAGTTTGTCTTTCCAACATGAGTTGACAATCTTCTTATGCAGGCTGGAAGGATAGAGGATTCTGAGATGAGGAGAACCTTCAATATGGGAATTGGCATGGTTCTAGTTGTTAGCCGGGAGGCATCTGAAAGAATACTTGAAGAAGCTAATGGAAGTAATGCTGCATATCTCATTGGCGAGGTAATAAGTGGTGAAGGCGTTTCTTTTGCATAGAAGTTCAATGGAAGAATGACATTATAATGGTTACACTTCATTTCCCTCGTGTGTCAAGGCATATGGTAGAAATAAGCTTCAGGGTTGTCCTGATGATTCTGTATGAGATATGTTTTTTTCCACCTATCTAAACTTTACAATCTTGAGAAGGGAGTGGTGTTTCACACATGCTGAAATCAGAATATAACAGATTGTAACCGTATTTCCCTGTATCCTATACAAACGTATGATTGGGCGGGTTCATATCCTAGCTCTTTAGTGCTTCTTTTTCTCTCTTCCTCAGAGGACTCGCAGACGTGAAAACTTCACATTGTTCTAAGTTTTTTTTTTCCTCCACTCTATGTGAAGCCATTATAATGCCTCTCTGAGGCGCTTGTCTACCAGTTAATGATGCGAGCAGACTCATGAAGTGTTATCAACATACAGTAGAGCATATTTAAATTCAATTGTCTTACTGCAAACTGGCAGGCCCTGTGTCCAAACACACAATGATGAGTGAACCTCTCCCGAGGATAATTCCTCTACTCTACAAACATACATGATAATAATGATTATAGGAGCACAAGAAAGTTCCTCCCCGTGGTTCCTCTTGAGTGTTGTTGGAGGAATGAGAACGTTGATGGGAAATGCTAGTTGTCTGGAGATGTCTGAATCTCGCCGGCCAGTTCTCTTGTCAGCTTGTCTGCTCGATCATCCTGACCGCCGGCAAAATTGTAGACTCGAAATGCCAACTGAAACGCCCTCCACAGCATCTTCCCCCGGCTACCGGTCTTCGCCGTCGCAGCTGCTGCTGATCTCTCCGTCCTGCTTTCCTGCAAATACGCTCAGATTGTCAGTCAAGTAACGAAGGTAGAGAAACCCGATAAGGCCATCAATATCCCGCATCTGGTAATCCCCTTTTAGCCTGTCAATCTGTTCTTGAGACCGAAGAAAGAAAAAATAGAGAACGCCTCCGACGGCCTACCTTCAGGACAATCTCCATGCAGCTGGAGGACAGATCAACCATCAGCTCTTTGATTCTCGTCAGAATGTCGTAGTCGAAGTTTATGTTATGAGCCTTGAAACGCTTCGACTCTTCTTCCTTGCCCCTTTCGATGGCGTCCACCTCTTCCTTCATCTGTGCCGGGACGCGTTACAACCCGCACCTTAAATTGAAAACAGAGACACGGAGCATCCTCGGGAAACCGGATAAATTCACCTTGTTGAAGTAAAATTCGATCTTCTCAAGCACAGAAGCAGCAGACGCCAACGCCTTCCAATCCCGCAAATTAGCGACTACGCCCTCCAGCTTCGAGTGCAGACTCGCGGCCATCCTTATCGATTCCAGCTTCTTCAGGGGGAATTCTTCGAACCTGGACAGGACCTGAGCGACAAGGTGTCCGATGTTTAGACCTAATGGACCTGCCCTGATGCTCCCGATCACAGTGGAGATCTCTGCAGTTCGTGCCCTCGAAGGTACCTACCTGTGATTCGTCAGTCAGGCTCTCGAGAACCAGCTCTACGTGTTGGTGGAACCTGATTAGCTCATTCATGTCACCAGTTTGGAACGAGGTGATTGCAGCTTTTAGTTGGATGATAGACTGCCCATGTTTCATGACGTCCTCTTCTATCTTCCGGAAGTATGCAGACCTGAAACGGGGGAGAAACATATAGATTAATTAATGACCATTAAAAATGGGCAACTACAGTTAATTAATCAGATTGATGCATATATATATGTATATATTTGTTTCGAAATCCGAAGGTATTGACTATCAAGCAACTGCTCTTTGTACCTCTTTGTCATCTCTGCAAGTGCGTCCGCCATGCCTTGTCCCTTGCTAGTGCCGCCGACCTGGTTTTTTCTGTCTTGGGGAGGTCTACCACGAAGAACAGTGGTTCCTTCCATTTTCCCTTTCAGAACCCTGTAGAGACTCCCCATGTGGGTCGATCTCTTGAGTTTGTTGGCTGATTTCTTGGCCTTCAGCGCCTTTGCCATGCCAATGGGCGGCGGCGGCGGCGGCGGGGCGAGCCCGTTTGAAGGCAATGCCGGCGGTGGCGTCGGCCCTTGCTGCTGTCCGGGCACCTTGGTTGGCGGAGGTGGGGGTGGCGGTAAAGGCGGAAGCGCCTTCGGCGGCGCCACCGGCTTCTGTGGTCGCTTCGGAGGTGATAGGGCGGGAGGGGCTGCCGTAACGGAAGGTGGCGGTCGTGGAGACCCGTCCACGAGCAGATCCGCCGCCGCCTCCGGATTCGGAATCTGCCGAGGAGAAGCGTCTGCTGTCTGTTCGCCGGCAGCAGAGGCATCCGACGCAGGCGGAGCATTCTTACAGTTCTTCCCGTCCGCTGCCGGCATGTCTATGCCGGCGGCGCCATCTCTGCCGGCCTGTTGCGGGGAGCCGATACCCAGGATTGCCACCTGCGGCGACGCGTGGAACGCCAGGCGCTTCACGTCGATAGGCCTCAGCTTCCCCACGGCCTGAAGCCTCAGGGGCCACAGGCGCGGCGGAGAGCCGTGAAACCGCCCGAGCTCCGGCAGCACCGACGTGGGCGTCCGCGGAGAGACGACGCGATCAGTGCACATCTTCTCGTCCGCGCCGCCGCCGCCCTGATCCGCCAGATCAAGAAACTCCGTCGCTTGCGCCGCCGCTAGATCAAGCATGTGGATGACTCTCCGACCTGTGACAGGCCACACGTAGGGATTAAAATCACACGGTCTATACTATATATGTACAGACGACGTGCATGCGATTGCATGGAATATTATACACGCGTGCGTGCGCACGTACCGAGCTGGTCGTGGGTGAGGCCTTCCAGATCCACCTCCCCGAGCTGAAGCTTTGCAGGCTGCTTGCGCTTCTTGTCCCAAGCATCGCCGGCGGATTTCAGGGCCCGGCAGAGAAGGCGCAAAGCCTGAGGTACGTTGACATTCTGTTCCTTCTGACGACGCCATATACATATATAAGAGAGGATCAAAAAAAGAAGAAATCTGTCATAATTCATCCGTAAGAAAATTATTAAAACCCACCGATCTAGTGATCTTATATGTGTGTGTGTATATATATAAACATATATGAAGGGCTTTACGATCGACAAACCTCAACTATGGATGGGGGCGTGGACCCGGGAAAAAGCTTGTTAAGATCTTCCGCCGTCCTCACGAGCAACTGCAGAGAGAGGAAGGCTAGTGGATAACTGCATATATTTGCTTGCTCATATTTCTTAGAATATTAATTAGTCTCCTGTTGACGATAAATAAATAAATAAACATGTGTGAATACAAGGAGCTGTAGTCTCTCCAGTCATCACTTGAAGAAGTTTTCAGTTGGTTTAATAACCTAATATATATGCATGTATATACTACTACTAAAGTACATAGTTTTGATCAAAACTTTGAGCCGTGCACGTATTTTATATGAGAGCGGATCACCTCAGTCCCGGGGTGGAGGGAGAAGCCTCAGTCCCCAATTAGAGGCGGCCACATACCCCCGTCACTTAAGTGAACCGGTTCGATGAACCGGACCGAATCGGGGTCTGAAACTGAACTGGTCCGGTTCACTTAAGTGACGGGGGTATGTGGCCACCTCTGATTGGGGACTGAGGCTTCTCCCTCCACCCCGGGACTGAGGTGATCCGCTCTCATTTTATATTAATGTTCTACGTGAGACAATCAGAAACACATAACGTGATCGAGATGGCATATTGTTAATTAAAATAGCATTACCTACCTAAGAACATTAAAAAAATTATACATTGAGTGAGTATATAACATAAAATAGAGCCCTATTCACTTATCAATTTTAGATATTGTCTTTTGCTGCATGCTGCATTAAATTGTTTGCGTTGAATCTATGTCCAATCCCTGATTCCACTGGGGTTAGATGTTTGGGTGTTTTTGATGAATCATCTGAACGTGTCTCTAACCCAATATTTGATATCTGAAATCAGCTCCGAGTGTTTAAGACGTACTCTAGTTTTCTCCGTGAGCACATGTTGGAATATGAGTTTTGTCCATCTTGACATCTTGACAATGATAGAGTGTTGAAAAGTGGGTTTTGTCTCGTGTCGATGGAGATAATGAGATTCAGTTGCTTATATATCTTGGGTCCTTCCAAATTGTTGAGTCGTCTAAAAGGCCCTTACATAAAAATTGTGCTCAACCTTAAAATTATATAATGTTGTTTTGTATCATACAAGGTAGTATTATAGTATTCATCTTCTCACTTAAAATAGTTTAAAACATTTAATTTTGTTATCATTTAAGATTATTTTTATACATTATTACTTTTAAGTGAGTACGTACGATACCTATCATTGTTCTGTATTAGACATAAAGTCCAAGATGTAGACCCATAATATGTATGCTCCATTGACGTACGCATAGGTATATACTGAAAATCATATGCATCTCGGTTTAGGATCTTCTAACTTAGATGTTATTCAGTTGTTTTGTCAAACGAAGCTGCCGATCACTTATAACTTAATCAATTAAACGTAACCACTTTTTTATCACAGAGTACGAGACCGATTAGAGGTGAGATTAAGTGGTTATAAGATTTTTCATATATAACCTTAGACGACTCAACAGTTTAAGAAGAAGAGTTTGCAGTGTCTCTGGACTCTGAAGAACCGAAAACCAAGATGGCAAAACGAGAGAAGTGGTTGACAAGAGCGCATATATATATAAATAAACTATAAAAAGTAAGCTGTGGATGTGTGTGTGTGTGTATTTGCATACCTCCATGATCGGAGCTCCGTCGAGGGAGTCGGGAAGGTCGAGGATGTCCCTGAAGCTCACGATCTTCTTCTGGATCGACTCCAACAGCAAGAGAGTAGAAGTAGTGCTGTTGCTGAAGTATATGCGGGGACCGTCGGCGGCCATGCAGTTTATGGGCTTCTTGCCAGCTGCTGGCAAATACTTCTTCGCCTGCACCCAGAGCCTCTAGACAGCTCGCACCTCATCATCATCATCATAATTAAAAATAAAATAAAATAAAATAAAACACTAGAAATTAAGTACTTTTAACTCCCAATCCCGTCTGGTCCGTACAAGTTCACTTTGAGAATAAATTTTAATCCTGGTTTATCCCCAATTTTACAAAAATAATTTATTTTTACCCTCGAATTAATCTTGTACCAAAGAGGCCGTATAAGAATCCGAGAGGGTATATGTATGCAATGTCACACGCGTACGTGTATCTTCTTCGTGGGGACATGCGCAGAAATCTGTGTGAAAGCAACGAGCAGAGTATACCAAAGACTAGCTAGCACTAGCAGTGCTTGGTTCCTACATGTTTCAACTTGAATAAATATAAGTATGTATGTTCATAATCGCTGTCTCTGTTTAGGACGAACTTTCTCGAGAAAATTTTCAACCACAAGTTCCGATACTACGACATTCATTCTATTGATGAGCTATCCATTACTCATATATCTTTACACAACTATGAGTAGAGAAGGCAGCTTTTCGTATATTTTGGTCGACTCCAATATATATATATATATACATATATATGTACTATATCTATGTATACAAGATATATGAGATTATATATATTCTCGCTTGCCAACCTGCAAGACAAGTAATATATGTATGCATGCATATGAAAGCGCATGTAATCATCAAGCGGCCAGAGAGACAAGCCTACGCCGATATTAGTCTTACCTCCGACGAGGAGGAGTTTACTCTCGATCTCCCGAGGGGAACGGGCACAGGCGAGCAACTCCGTACTCCCGACGCCATGAGAGAGCTCGACCGATATGTGCTGCATATATACATACATACATATTCATTCGGTGTCATGTAGGCTAGGAGGAATTAATACAGAGACAGAGAGAATCAAGTACCCGGAAGAGGGAGGGCGGAGCTAGCCTAGACGCCCCTGTCTGTTTGAAGAAGAAGAACCAGAACCAGAACCAGAACCTCAGAAGTCAGAGAGAAAGAGGGCCGACACGGTGGTTCTTGGGCTCGACGAAGAGACCCGCAGGAACATATATCTGACGCGCGCACGGCGTCGTGCGGCGCACTCCGCGCCCGCTTCGTGTTCTCGATCGGGTACGTACGTAGATGGGGTTTGGAGAAAGAAGACGGCGGAAGAAGACGTAAAGCCCAAAGCTCGAAATAGAAAGAAAAAAAAAATATAAGAGAGAGGAGGAAGAGGTCTCCTGCTCCTGCTGTGCACGCGCGCCTCCGTCTCCCGTTGCCGTCCGCCTCCGTCCTGCGCCACATACCCGGCCGGCCGCCGGCCAGCGGAGCCGCCGCCGTGTTCATCGGGGATGGTGGGCTGTCATGGGAGCACACATATACGGCCGGCGATGAGATCTCCGGAACGAACGAACCCCGCGTCCTCCGATATCTGTCCCGCGCTGCTGTCCGGTACGCTCATGACGGCCAAATTAATTAACGGGGGTGCTGATGATAGCAACGGCCTGTCAAGAGGAGTAATCTTTTAGTATCAGGTATACAGCATATCAGATAGACCAAAATAGTAGGAGAAAAAATATGTCACATGCCCTCCTTAGTTAGACTATAAAAAAGATATTATATCAAGTGTGATATTGATATTTTACGTACTGTTCGGTAACACTATAGTTATCTCTATCACTATCAATTTTAAAATTGATGTTGATAAGAACTACCAAGAAACGTTTGGTTAATTATATCAATTTTAAAATTTGTAGTGTAAGCAAAGTATATTATGTAATACAAGTGCAATTTGTATTACTTTTGATATTGATACTCTAATATTTAAAAATATTAATATCAATATTAATATAATATCAAAAATGAAACTCTAACCAAACAAGACATTAGATGTTATAAGTATCAATATTAATATTGGTGATTTATATCAGTATCAGTAATAGCCAATTTGTTACGAGCTAGGTAGACAGTTGTTTCGATCGGTAAACATCTCTGGGTGCATGAATCATATATATTGATATTAATTTTAAAATTTAGAAGGATAGAAATGTCTAATAACGTTACCAAACATGTAGGGGCCTTAAGGGGCTTCAGTTGCACTGAGGGGACAGATCCAGCAGCAAACATTTTAGACGAAGATCTGGCGTAAGTCTTACATATATAGTCAATAGAGCTAGGAAATGAATATTTAAGTGTAACAAACATAATATATAAATATATATATAGAGAGAGAGATAGACTCTATTTTTGCGTTTGAGTCGGAAGATCTTTTCTTAAACCATAAAATGATCAATTTTTGCGTTTGTGTATATATCAGTCCCCATAAGTTACCTCAATTCTAAATATGCTTGTTATTCCCTTTTTTAGGAAATCAACTTGCACACCCACTTTTCAAGTCTGATATATTTTTTAGTTTTATTGACATGCTAAATTATTTATTAGTTTCAAATTAACTTGTATTTTAAGAGAGGAGAGGGGTACAAACTAGACCATTTAATGTGATATGTATTAATGTATACATATATGCATACACACCTAGTTGATCCATCCTCATATGAGCTAGGCTACTCGCACTCTAGAATCAGGTGATTGATTCTTTGTGTTAATATCTGCCAAATCAGTAGTCGTTAATATGCAAAATGTGGTAGTTCATCAATTTCCAGCATGCATAAAGGCATCTACGTATATTAAATTTGATTCTCAACTCTCCTTGGTCTAATTTGTGACATCAAAGATAACTAGGTATTTGGTTGCATAAAAATTTCAAACAAGAACATGTTTTTGTAGCAAGAGTATTTATTCTTAAAAGAGATTGTTGACTATATAATTACACAAATATGTTAGTCTAGAGAATTTTCTTGGTTAAAAAAGATGAGACCTTCTTCATTTCTATTGTAGTCCCTTGACCTTCCATACGCAGCGTTCTTTTGTTAGATATCTCATCGAACATGATAATTTTCATCTCTTTAACACTATTGTATATTCTGTTTTTAATATCAAATTTATTATGAAAATGAATAAGAAATGTAACTTCTTTTTGTAATTTGAATGAAATAATATATCCATGACACTCGCATTAATGATCAGTTAACGTCCAGTAGTGTTGAAAATGATGTTGCATCAATCTTTTTTTTTTGTTCATGGCGCAGTGGTTCTGCGCGGGGAAGCCGCCCACGACGGGGCGGATACGCCGGGTTCGAACCCGGGATCTGACGCCCCGCAGGGTGATGGTGTCCCACTCCGCCAGAGGCGGGGGACGATGTTGCATCAATCTTGATATTGATATTTTGAGAGAGATAGAGAGAGAGGAGAGAGAGAGAGAGAGAGAAAGAGAGGAGTAGTATCGGGGATGTTCATGTATATATTTGGGTCCTTTTAATTTGGTTCAATTTAAATTCTAAGTAAATAAATAATATTATAAATAGTTTATATATATACATTTAAAATATAACTTATAATATGTTAAAGGTATACGAAACTATATACTACAGGATGTTTGACTATTACGGCCGGGGGGCTTCCTTCAACCGAACTAAACCAAAGTGACTATTATTACGGAGCAAAATTTCTTTTGCCCAGAGTAACTCAGTAGAAGAGTAAGTTGAAGAGGATCACTGCTTTGAAGGCTGTCTCCCCTGAAAGCAACGTCCATGAATGCAGTCTTCTCCCCGCGGCAAGCTCTCTTTAATGGCCGTAGAAACAGATGTGTATAGAGAGGGGGGGGGGACTGTCATAAATGGGCATTCATATATATATATATATATATATATATAATCTGCATGTGGCTGCTTTGCTGGTGGTGTAGAATGATCCAGAGGGCTAGTCATATACCCCCTTGTAGATCGGTCGAGATAATTCAATGGCACAACACCGGAACGAGACGTGTGTGTGTGTATATATATATATATATATATATAGGTACGTGTGTGCAAGAAGTAAGATCGAGAGCTCCTACTTCGATCGATTAATTAGTACAAGATGACATACGGAGGTTCGCACATGAAGAGCCTTTTAGAGGGACATGCGCAGACCGACTGCATATATATATATATGTATATGTATACAGATCTCGAATATCCTGATCAAAACATAAACATATATACACTTCTTGGATCGATATCCAGGAAATTGTCCGTCAAGATCCTCCACTTCGAACGCTGGCCGCCTGTCGCCGATGAGCATCGATGGATCGATCTCCAGGAAAATACGCTTCTCCAGTTGGACATGGTGTGTGTCGGCGCAGGATCATGATGATCTGTTCATCTACCCACGGCTCTTTTACTTCGATCGATCGATCTGCAGATTAATATCACCGGCAAATTAATGAGCATGGTATATATATATATATACACACACACACACAAGGCGAGAGATGTGAATTGAATGTATATATATCTCGATCAGATGACTCAAAATTAATCCCGGCACCTCATTTATTAATCTTGTTAAGCGCGACCTATCAACATCAATCAGTTAAGCGCGACCTATATATCAATCAGTGTGTGCGTGCGTGTACCGAGGGCTGCTGATCAGTGTTCAACGATAATGACATCCGAAAGAGGTATGTACAGGATCACCAAGAGATCAGTACTCTTGCTTTAATATATATATACATACATATATGTTTAATTTTATAATTACCTTGCCACGTGCGGAACTTCTCTGGTTTTGCTGAGAAATGATCTGATTCAAGGTTTTTTTTTTCTAAATATATAACACAGTTTTTTTGAAATTAACTGAGTAACATATTAAGTTTTTTTTTTTGGTAAATAACGCACTCTCCCTAGAGTCCGACTTGAAGTCACCAACGGAAAGTCGGACTTAACAAGCTCCAAGTCTAGTTGTAAAAAAATCTGTCTAATGTAATCTAATTAATGTTGATTAAGGTGATAAGATAATAAAGTTGGTATAATAGATGTAAATATTTAAAGTTGGACAAGTAAGGTCAAATAAATTACTCTGGCTTAGCATCTTTCAAACAAAGTTGGAGCATGCTTCTCGTACTTATAAAATCTCGCCGGTGTTAAATGACATTAACATTAGAGTCTTTCACATTTTTAGCTTAAGTGGGACTCATTGTGTGATTCTGATTCTTACCCAAGTGTGTTATATATTCTCCTAACAAAAATTTTAACATCCCTGCGGTTAAAAACACCATGTTATTTAAAAAACAAAAAAAAACAAAACCTAATTCAATGGCCGCCTAAGCAGTTGTGACAGTGAGAAATAGTGATGAGAGGCGCGCCCACCACCACCACCACCACCGGCGGGCGGCGGATGGTGAAGAAGGAAAACCTCCCCGTTTAACTCACCACCGCGCTGGCTCTTCACCCGACAGTACCACTACCCCCAGCAAGCTCACTCACAGCTATATATAAGGAGGAGCGCGCACTTCTCCCCCCCACGGCGTCGATCTCCATCACCGGCGGAGAACGGTAGAGAGGAATACATACATACATACATAAACATATATCTAGCAGAGATCCAGAGCCGCCCCCTTTCTCTCTAAATGGCGACGAAAGCCTCCGCCTTGTCCCTCCTCCTCCTCCTCCTCCTCTTGGCCTCGGGTATGATGACCATTATTTCCGGCTCAGTACCGGAGGAAACGAAAGCCGGCCGGACCATGATCAGAACCCCGCCGAGAGGGATCGGGCGGGGCGGCGCCGATCACCGGCGGCCGGCCGACAAGAAGGAGACGGAGTGCGTCGACCAGCAGGAAGGCACGGTGGTGATCCCCGGCGTCGGGCGTTACATGATCGGGAGCCACCCGCAGGTGCCCTCCGTGGGGAGCTCCGTGGGCGACAGCGTCCCCGCCGCCGTGAACGGCAGGTACCTCCCCGGGAACGACGACACCTTCGTCCCCAACCCCGGATACGAAGTGCCCAACCCTCACCGCGGGGCAGCTCCTCCTTGAGGTAGCACTGCTGCTCAATTCCTCCCCCCATGCAGCGGCACGTACGCGTATATGCATGACGAACGTATCTAGCTAGGCTAGGTTGTGTACTAGCTAGCTGGCAGCTGGCTAGGTTATTAATTCCTGCTGATATATGTATGCTCGCATGTCCTTTAAACAAGGCTGAAAGTAATAACCAATCTTGACGATTAATGCTTTTCATCCTCAGGAGGTTTTATTCATGTAAATGTATGATTATTTTTAAGAAGTAGTTTACTTAATTTATATGAAAAAAAATCCAAAATAAATATTATCCGGACATGTGTGTGTGTGATTAAAGATATTCGAACTTTCTTCCTTTAAAACACACCATCAACATCAGTGCTGATTCAACATCAGTTATACTGATTATCAGCAGCAAAACATCCTGCGATTTTTTTCCCTTTTTCCACATTAGAACAAAGTTCTTCCCGACACTACGTACCTAACCACTGATTAGTGAAAGTGACCGGCACCCGATTGGAAGAGGCACAAACGACACTAGCAAGCCGATTTAGCGTTAGCTTTTTGTTTAAAGCAATACATAATAAACACTTTAATATGTTTATTATAAAAATAGCACATTAGATCTCGACCTAATGGTTAAAAATATTTATATCAGACATGTAAGTGTTAATTGACGATGTACTGGCCATTTTCTCTCTCTCTCTCTCTCTCTCTCTCGATATATGAGTGGTTTTTATATTGGGCCGACACGTAGATGTCAAACACCTTGATCGTCAACATTGGGCCCGGCCCACGAAGATAGCCAGGTCTAATTGGAGGGGATTGACCGCCAAGGTCTACCTTTCTGGGGGCGGCGGTTCGATGCTCATCGCCTCATCCTTGTTCGTTGCATTTTTTTTTTCTTCGTGCAAACGCCTAGCATAAATACATACTAGATCGAACGACAAACATCTTCCTTAATCAATTAGACTGAGGTTATTTCTACACTCTTGCATGATATCTCATACACGCATTTGTGATAAAATTTTAGAAAAAAAAAATAAAAGAAAAGTGGGGGCAGCACAAAGAGGATAACTCTCTTTAAAAATATATCTTTTTTGTAGACCTGTCAACGGGTTGTGTTTGGATCGGATCCACAAGGATCCGGATCCAAACCCAATGAATATAATCCAAATCTAAATCCAAAATAAATTTTGATGACGATGTTCAGGTCTCGGGTCCCCTGTTAGGATCTCTACAATGCCACCGACATATTTAAGGAGAAAATTTTGGGTGCCGGCACCGGCGAGTTCGACAGAGTTTACAGAGGTCTCCACCATCTCTAGCCTTTCTCTGTCGGCGGGTTCGCCAGCTTCCTCCTTCGCGTGTGGTGGCCTCCATGTTCTGCAAGCTCTGGCTGAACCCATTGAGAGAATCGCCACCGCCCGTGTCGTAGCTGCCGGCGAATGCTGCCTCTGCCCCGGCACCGCCGCCGAAGAGGCCGGCGCTTCCATCCACCAGCGAGTTCATGAGGTCCCACAGGTGGGCCTCATTCTCCCATGACCCGTCGCCAAAGTCCGCCGCAATAGGAGCCGGCGGGGAATAAGGGACCCCGAAGCTGCCGCCACCGTAGATCCGTCTTGGTGGTCGGATAGCTGCAGCATCATGCCATGGAAGGGCTTGTTCTGGTGCGCCAACCCATTGTGGGGATGCTTCAGCGGCTCTTGGAACCCCAGTTGGTTGGGTGCGGAGGGAGGTCGTGGAGGGATGTCGTTGGCGGGGGGGTACTCAGCCAAGCGGGAGGGAAGTCGCGGACGGTGCGGAGGTTGGGGGAGGGAGGTCGCGGAGGGATCTCGATGGCGGGGGGGTGCTCAGCCGGCGGGGGGAGTCGCCGACGACACAGACGATGGGGGAGGGACGTCGCAAAGGGATTTGGCTGGTGGGGGCCTCTCAACCGGCAGGGGGTGGTCAGTCGGCGGAGGGGGGTGTCGCGGACGGCACGGAGGGTGGGGGAGGAGCTCGCGTAGAGAGTTTGCAGGTGAGGAGTGCTCAGCCAGCGGACAGTGCCGCGAACGGGGTGAAGTGGAGGAGGAGACGGCAGGGGCAATCGGGTCCTTTGATTGCCCGATCGGGTTTTCAAACATAACCCGATAGGCAACTTTCGGATTTGTTTCAAATTGGATATATCGTAACCGGATGCTCAGGTTTGCCAGGGGCACCAATCGAACCTCCAAACCCTTTTTTCAAAATCGGATTCAGACTGAATACCGGGTTTACAATATCCATTTACACGCCTACTTTTTTGTATTTGATTATCGAACACCCGTTCTTTTTTTAACAAGACAACAACTCTACTTTCTCGCCAACCAAACACCGGCCCATCGGAAACAACTTGGCCATGCATCACCGCGTTAAAAAACAACAGTTGGGAGCCGTCTCTATTAATTTTTTTTTGTAATAGAGCCTTAAGGTATTTCATTTCCAAATAACGTAGTCCAAAGGTACATTCGAAAGTCCAGTATCAAAATACAATTGCTCCAGAATATGAGCCGGCAACGACATCGTCTCCGAACTTGTCCGGGGGCTAGGGTTCTCCGACTCCCTCAAAAACCATCTGGCAAGGAGATGCGCAGCACGGTTTGCCTCCCGCGGAGTGAAGATAATCTTGCTCTGGATCTCCTTCATCCTGTTGCGGCTGTAAGCAATGAGGCTTTGTGCCTTCCAGCACTCTGGACCCAGGCCGTTGATAGCGTCGACAACAACTTTGGCGTCGCTCTCGATGATCGAAGGAAACCGGCCGCAAAAATCCCATGAACACGCTTCTGCAAGAGCTTCAGCTTCTAGAACTTGTGGGTCATCAAACGGAGATGTACGAGCAAACCAGGAGGTTAGTCTTCCTTTTGGGTCTCTAGCAAGAAGGGCAATCGCACCATAAGATCCGTTTGAGGCGCAGTCAACGTTCACCTTGCACAAATTCTCAGGCGGGGGAGTCCAAACAGATATACTGGGTTTAGGGGTCGAGGTTACCTGGGATGTGTAGAAAGTAGCTTCCCTAACCGCCCAGTTGAAAATACGGGAAGGGGTTAACTTTTTCCCCCTAATAGTCGTGGCACATCTGGCCTTCCAAATTTGCCACATAATAGAAATGCCCAGCGTCCCCAAATAGGTGACGTTCACATCAGACTGAAGGATCCAATCTAGCCATTGACGGGATATAGTAGCAAACCCCCTGCTCTGCCAATCCGGAATATAGCCAAAGGGAGACGCGAACCAAACAGCTCTGCTTCGGGAGCACCCGAACATAATATGCTCCAAAGATTCCGGGGCACATGAGCAGACATTACAGACGTTTTCCACCTGTGGGCATCTCCTGGCAATAGCCTCATTAGTTGGCAAAATATTAGATAAACCTTTCCAGAGAAAAGTGATGACCTTTTGGGGACAGATTCTAGCTATTTTTGGCTTCCAGAGGACCTTCCAAATATCGTAATTGGAAGAGCTAGGAGGAAGACTTCTTTCCCGCAGGCATCTGTAAGCAGATTTTGAAGTAAATTCCCCACTTTGTGTGAATGGCCAAATAATAACATCCTGATGTATGTCCCTGTGGATGGGGGTTTTCATTATTCTTGCCACAGAGATGGTGTCAAAAAATAAATTCAGATTTTCAACATTCCAAGCACCATTTATGATAACATCTTTAACAAGCTTCGAAGGGCGGCTGATAGCAGGATTTAAATTGGGGGGTCCTTTGCGATCAAAGATCCAATTTTGATTCCAGATTTTAATATTAGCACCATCTTTAATTTTCCAGATGCATCTGCCCCGGAGTTCCTCTCTAGCTCTTAAAATATTTTTCCACACATCAGAATGGTAAGTTTTGACTTCAGTCTCCCAGAAATCAGCTTTCTTTAAGTACTTGGCATGAAGCAATTTGACCCAAAACTTCTGGGGATCATGAATAAAAATCCAGCCTAGCTTCATTAAGTGTGCCAGATTCATATCAGAAAAATCCCTGATACCTAGGCCGCCATGACTTCTGGGGTGCTTGATGGCATTCCAATTGCAGAAATGGATTTTCTTCCTCCCGTCTTTTGAGTGAGCCCACCAAAAAGAGTTCTGAATAGCATCAATTTTCTTGACAGTCCCCTTAGGGATTCTCTTCACAGCCATGGTATGAACAGGTAATTGACCCAGAGTGGATTTTATCAGAGTAGTTCTGCCTCCAGTAGATAAGAAATCAGTCTTCCAGCCCGCCAATTTCTTTTGATAATTGTCAACCAGCCAGGTGAAATGGTTAATCCGATTGTCTGAAATGCCCAACGGAATACCTAAATATTTCTCTGAAGGACCCGCTAAAGGAAACCCCGCCAAACTGCTTAAATGTTCCTGCACCTCCGACGGGACATTATTGCTGAACATGAAACTGGATTTTGAATAGTTTATCTCTTGGCCAGATAGTCGTTGGTATGAATCTAACAACCCCTTTAAGCTTCTGATCTCATTCTCATTAGCCACCCCACAAATAACAATGTCATCCGCAAACATAAGATTGCGAGATTCTAGGACCACCCCTACTGATATGTATACCAGAGAAAGAACCTTGCTCAGCCACCTCTTCACAGCCGTCTCTATTGATATCCGGCAGTGTTGTGATATTTGGGCGTTTGAAAGGCACGGGCAGAGAACGAGAACGGGAGTACTCTCTCTACGGGCAGGCAACTGAGGTGACAGGAACTCGCGACGGGATTCGCCGCCTCAGTGTCTGTGCAGCCGGCCTTAGCCAGCCAACCCAGTACGAGGACGTGACGGCCGATCGGCACGGTTGGGTATGTTGCAGACCCCCCAGCGCGGAGACCGCGGGCGACGGCGCGCGAGGGGTGGTAGCAGCGGCAGGCAGGCGTCCGTCCCGCGGCTGCGCGCCGGGAGAGGCGCCGCCGCGGCGGCAGCGAGGATGGTTCCGACGCGACGCGCCTCGGGCGCCGGGGTGGGCGGAGGCGTGGCCTTGCGGTCGCGGGGAGGAGGTTCTCGCCGCGGGCGGGGGACAGGACGAGCGGTGATGGCGTCGAGAAAGGGGGAGGGGAGGGGAGGGCTCCCCCCTTTTTCTTTTTTCCGTCCTTCGCCGATGCACGCGTGGGGGGGCGTTCTCTCTCGAAAGCGCCGCCGGCGTGGAGCGGAGATGAGACTTCCGGGAAGACGACGAGGAGGAGGAGAGGGTGGGAAAGAAAAGAGTGCAGACCGGGATGTGAGTCTGGTTTGTATATAATATGTCTTTCTAAGCTTCACTTATTTATTAGGAGTACGGCCGAATCTGGTTCAAATTTGACTCTTTACTAACAGCAGCTGGACTCGAGTTAATTAGGTCCCCATTCGAGTTGAAAGCCTGACATAACATTATTTACAAAACTTAAAATCAGTTCAAAGTTATCGGTGAAATTTCTGGTACTAATTTTATTAAATACTAGTTTTACCAAGAAGTTCTTGTTCTTTAAATTCGGATAAAATTTTAGTTTGACTTAGTTGGTATACTTAAGTGATGGTATATAATTATTGATTCTTGAATCAAAACTTAAAGATGAATATTTATTTAAGTTGCTCCTCAATTCGTCGAGTCGAATAAGAGTCTATCCCAGCTCGATCCATTTAGTAAGTTAAACTTTTTCTTATTTTTCATGTTTATCTGTTTAGTTTAATAAATGAACTGGATCGAGCTTTCATGAGTCCGAGTATAGAATTAATCGTGGAGTGTACTGGCGCGTTTGCAGCACCCCCTAAAGTAAAGGGACGTCCGCGTCCCGGCCGCGTCGGATGAGTCTGTGCATGCATGCATCTGTTGGGGGGGGGCATTGACCCAGATGTTAGGGGTTGTTTTGCTTAGCTTGTCGAGCACCCTTAACCACTTTCTTCTTCTTTTATTGGACCGAACCCTTAACCACTTCCACTGTATAAAAATACATGCAGATATTTTGCCGGGGATCCCTACGTACCCCAGACCGCGCGTCTCGTCTCTCTAGGCCGTCACTTGGCTCCTCTTACTCTTAACAAATGGGGGGTGTCCGGTCGTCTAGATGTCTGGTGTCTCTGGATTATTTCTAAACGGTGTCCATCAACGAAGGCTGAGAAGCGCCAGAGGGGCGAATATAACTCTCGGTTTAAATATGTCGAGGAACAGATCGAGGTGCCGGGAAGCTGCATGCTGGCAGTTCAGTTGCATGCATAATTGGGTCACAAAAAAGAAAGGAAAAGAGATGAGATGCAATATGCATGGTAACGCAGATCAAGAAGCAGTTGGGCCTACATTTTAGGGTCCATTTGTTTTCTCCTACTTTTTTAGAGGAGGGGCAGGGCAGGGCTCATGGGTGGTCATTTCCGAGAACTTTATGTATATACACGCTAAGTTGTTGGATTGCATGTGTATACATGGGGGATATGGATGAATGTTTTAAGGCCGGGTCCGAATGGCATGACCCGAAATACATGGGACATCATATGGAGTTCGTGGACTGATGGGATGCTTCAAATCTCAAGTGACAAATTGGACTCTTGCTGCGAAAATATGTTTCTTTTTATAACAAGGTGTTTGATAATCATCATAAAAATATCTTTTTTATAAAAGTTTGTACTGGATAAAAAAGATTGAGACTCTTGGTGTTGTGGTCTCCCACGTTTTACATATGATCATACTTGATCTCTACTCCTCTTGTTGTCACACCCCGCCAAATTAGCATGATAATCTTATGGGGTGTTTGGTTGCATGACAACGGAGGTTTTTGTTTTAATTTTTAAAAATTATAAGAAAATTTGTTAAAAGATGTGTTTGGTAACCATGACAATTTTATGTTTTAAAAGTGATTTTCTTCTTAAACAAAAAAGTGGGTCTCACCTCTTTCTTTTTTCTTGTGGTCTCCCACTTTGTTTGGTCACGTGTGGTAGTTACTCTTTTTTGTAATCACATCCCTCCAAACATGATAATTTTATGGCATGACTTGGTTCACTTTTTATTTTAATACAATTTTTTATCACGAAAGTATAGAAAAAATTATCATGCAACCAAACACCCCCATTACCTTTTTGACTATCCTAGAATCAGTTTCGATTAAACATTTGTTTTAAAAATATGCTAAAAATTTACCGTGCAACCAAACACCCCCGTTAATCTTATTCGTAAACTTGTGTATTTGCCCCCACCCTCAATTATCAGGGATCTTCAATTTGATTATGGGCCATTTTTTGAATCGGTTCGATTCGGTTTAAGATAAGCATTTATTAAATAATTAATTATCTATGCGTACTTTTTTCTAGATATAAATAATCAAAACAAGATATCATTTTTATCACAAATTTATTTAGATATTAATTTATCAATAATACAATAATAATTTCAGCATATCTTATTTTAAATGATTTAGCTTCTTGATTTGATTTGATGCTGTCTAACAATACATTTATTGACTACTCCAGGAAGTGTATGTGTGTGTCTGCGTACCCTGTTTACGTGCGTATGGGAAAAGACCCAGCGGCAGCCGCTGGGCGCCGTGCTAATCAGCTAGCTAGGACCCCCGATTAATGAGGAAGTTTGCTGATTAAATTAATACCCCACATGGATAACATAACGCCGCCCCCTCTACTCCAAAGCAATAATCAATTGATGATAATACGTAATATTATCTATAGGTGCCCAGCTACGTCGAAATGGGGTCCACGTATTTTTATAATTTAAGGAAAACTCTGTCTTAAAAATATCAGTGTCAGGGGGCAAACGGTGACGAGGAAGGAAGGAAGGTTAATCCGACCTTCATCCGTTTCCGTGATGGAGAACAGCAGGCATTTTTGTGTTAATCGCAGAGTTGCGAAGGGTTTTTCTACAAAAGATCATTTCGAGAAGAAGAAGAAGAAGAAAAAAACAAAGAAGTATCATATTTGCTTTACGCGGATTCCCCTGTCCTCTCGCGTTCGGGAAGAACCGGCTCGTTTGCTCCGGCTCTCGGTTGAACCGCGCCTCCGGCCGGGCGACCTACGCCGGACTCCTGTCCTGTTTCTACCACGGCGAATAACGCGAGGACATGTCCACTCCCTCCCCGGGACGATGTCGGAGGCCGTGACGGTCAACAGTAGACAGGACGTTGACGGGGCAGCGATGGGGGTCCCACGTGGAGCTGAGTCCTCGGCAAGTCACGAGCCCCGTCTCTCTCGCTTCTCCGGCGTCCGGCTCTGATCCCTCTCCGGTCCTTTCACCACTGTACACGGGCACGCAGACAGATGCGACGGGGGGGGGGGGTTACTCTGGATGCAAGGCTGCAAAAGTACGCGGGGGAGGTTGGGTCCCGGCGACAGTGACTGGGGTCGACGGCCAAAGCGGAGAGAGGGGGCATCCGAGACGCGGAGCGCGGCGAAAGGGAAACGCCGTAAAGAGCTTCGCAGGGACAGTACAGCGAGGGGAGGAGAGGGAGAGAGCGGCGGTGAGGAGCGGAGAACCCGAGAGAAAGAGAGTGCGTGTGTCGGGGAGTTGGTTGTTGGTACCCGCAAGACCACGCCTTTACCGTCATCATATCGAAGGCCATGGCCGGCTCTGGCCGCGGTGGTCATCCCGGAGCGATCGAGTAGGGGTGCCGTGTAGCGGCAGCGGCTGGGAGTTGTGTGGGTAATTAGGCGCATGGGGGAGAGCAGCGGGGTCGGGGCGCGGTGGGGGAGGGCGCCGATGGCGGCGGTGGCGCCGTTGGATGGGAGCCGGGCGGTGGTCGGCGGCGGCATTGACGGTGCGGCGGGGGAGGAGAGGTGGCGCCATTTCGACAGCTCCGTCAGCGCCGTCTCCTTCGGCTTCGTCGCTACCGCCATCCTCATCGCCATGTTTCTCCTCATGGCCATCTTCGAGCGATTCCTTCAGCCCCGCCCGGGCCCGCCGTTCCCCCCGTCCCGGGGAGGGACGTGGAGGCGGTGGTTGTGGCGGTTTTGGGGCGGCGCCGCGGTTCCGGAAGCCGAGGTCAGAAGGAGCTCTGCTCAGCACGGCCCACAGGGGCATTTTGCCGGCAAGCAACTGGGCTCGTGTGTTTCTCCAAAGGTCAGCTTCGTGAAGCACCTCAAACTCCCCTCTTTCACTACTCTGTTGTTGCAGGGCTATCCATTTTTCTCTCCCTCCCTCTCTCTGTCTCTATGCGGTCTAGGGATAAGGTTTTGTTCTCTTTTCCTGTTTGATGGAGGATGAGCTTCATTGGGTTACCCTTATTCTTATGTTTTCTTCCGTTGCATTGCATACAATCCTGATTCTTCTACAGTTATACTATCTGCCGTTCTGCATTCTTGGCCCTTGTTGATAGAAAAATTTTCCCTTCCATGTTTGGTGCTGCGATTTCCTGCATTCTTTCAGCCCTTATCGAGGAAGGAGAATCTTAAGGCCATGCAGGTGCCGAACTGTTTTATTTCCTCTTGTTCTAGTTGCTGACCAGCGTAGGGGCTTCAGCCTGCCATCAGGGGCCTGTGGGGGAGTCCAGATGGGCACTGTTCTAGTTGTGCCTTAACTTCTGTTCTAGTTGTGCTAGTTAGTGGGTTTGGTTATGGCCTTATTAATGGGGGAGGACAGGAGCATGCTAAGGTGGAGTCTAGTAAGGGAGCAAGAGCACCTGTGTTGTTGATGAGCCTCAAGGACAAGAGGGGGCCTCAAGATGTCCCGAGACTCCAGTGAAGTAGGGTAGTTGTGATACCTCCATCGCCAGCCGCCTCTGCCGACCAGGCATTTAAAGATATGTCCGTGAAACCCGGCCATCCTCCTTCCACAGGGAACGGTTGCCCATCTTTGTTGCCGCCTTGAATTCTCCCTAACATGCCTGGTGGGAAAGAGGGCCCTCTCGATGGGGAGTGCTCGTTTGAGTTTTCTTGTGGATTGTTCACACCTTCAAGTTCAAGAAGGGACCGGACAGGACCTGTTCTGTTCCCCTGATTGTGAAGGCCGTGTTTGGCCATCAAAATCTTGCCTAAAGAACAACGTTGCCAAGACGAGACAATAATACATAGATTCCTATGCTATCTTCTGTCGTTTTGCTTACTTTTAAGCTCAGATGATGTGCACAGGTGACATATCATTCTGGTGTCAATAATTGTTCAAGTTCCCTCTTTGCTTTTCTTCTCCCATGTTGTTCTCGGTTGTGGCCTCTGTGGCTTCGAAGAGCTGTTGTCGAGGGATCTTCCTGGTTTCCCCTCAGTCTGTTCTCCTCGTGGAACAGATAATGGTAATTATTTGCTTTCAGTTCTTCTGCAAAGTAATCTCAGTACTTAACTTCACTGTCATCAGTTAAGTGAACAGCACTGAGGACGCTTTCAAGTCATTTTACCCATATGTTTTGTGTTTCAATCAGCTCGTCCCTTGGGGTGGACAAAAGTTAATCAAGTGCTATCTTTTTACCTTCGATTTTAATCGCAATTAACGGACAAATTGTTAAAAATGTGCTCTCAGTTGCATGGGTACTTGGCACCTACCATGTTCTGTCATATGTTTGTTTGATGCCCGGGCATAAATTAGACTTAAAGCTGAAGGTTGCCGTGGTGGATAATCAAGGCCACTTTGTAATATTCATTTGATACAGTTTTTTTAGTTGCCTGACTACTGAGGAAAAACCAGGGACTAATGACAGGTCAGTTATCATCCATTCCCTTAGCAATATCATGCAACCAAACACCCCATAAGGTATCAATGTAATGTAAAGACGTACCTTACCTGTCCCTTTTTGGATTTTTGAAGAGAATTTGAAAAGGGGAAACTGTGTCTTACCAACCTGCAGGATCAGCTTTTTTGTAGAATCTAATTACACTACTTATATTGGTTTCCAGTACAAGTAAAATCTTAGAATTCACGGTAATGTAGACAGGCAAACAAGGGAAAACAAGGTCAATCGGGAGAACAAATTTTATGGGAGATTAGATAAAAGAAGGGGCAGATCTGCTGCTTCAACGAGGCTCGGTCTCAGCATGCCAGTAAAATCCCCTAAACTGGAATCAGCTGAGATTATCGATGACAGTAAAATATTTATCGCTATTGACTATTTGCTGCAAACCAACGAAATCGTAGGTGTTGATTACCTCGTCTCTAAGGTGGTCATCCTCTCCTCGTTCTTGCAGATGCCCGTCTATGCCAAAGAAGTTTCTGTGATGATGCCGGGGCAAGATGTGCCCACCTTCATAGCACATCCGGTTCCAGCGCCGTGTCCGCGGGAGGGGATTGCTTGGCCTTGGCACCATCAAACCCCACCGGCATCAAATTCAAATCCGACGAGTTAGAGAGGCTGTAAAAGTTGCACAATAACCTGATCAGATCCGTCGGATGGGACACGGTATCGCCCGAGTTGCACTCTGGTTCCCTCCCCGTGTCGCCGGAATGGACATGCTAGTATCGACCGGCCTTCTGTTTTCCGCTCCTGCTAAACTGCCGTAAATCCGCAGGTTACGGGTCTGTGCAATCCCTTTTCACACCATCGTCTTCCGCTGTAATATTTCAATTCTTCTACTCCCGCCTTGTCGAGGAGACGCTGTTTTGACGCGTGTGATCAACGAGCATACATGTCCGATGCTCAAAAATTGCGTTTTTTTTTTTGCCGGGATGAAAGCAGGAATTCAGAACCCGGAGACGTTCTTGATGTTGGCGGCGATTCTGCTCTCGGAACCCACCCGCTTCCGCTACCAGGTTCGCAGCTTAGGTTTCGTCTGTAAAGATGGGTGGAACATCTGCTTGCTGTTTCGTTTTCTCGCCTTGCCGGGCTATCACTCTCTCCACGGAACGATGTGATCTCGGCTGGGTGGCTTGCCGGCTTTCTTAGCTGCTGTTACTGTCGTGCTACAGAGGACCGATGAATGCAAGAAGCATCCTTTGATTAATGTGACGTTGACATATGCGTGCTATGAAGTTTAGAGGGTGGGGGATGTTTATTCGACTTGTCTCGTTTTGGGTTTAGAATCAAATTATGGGTAGGAACATCCGAGCTTTAATCAAATTCGGGCTGGTCTTTTTTCTCTCTCTCTACATAAGTATACGTGGGGTCGTGACTCCTTGTTGTGTCATCTAGGCTCGATATAGAGAAGAATCAGGTGTCAAAGAATTCGGTTCATCGTCTGGATGCCATTATCCCAAAGGGCTTGCGATTATTATATATAACTCCTCGACCCTTTTTTGTCTCAAAATCCATGGCAGATGACTGAGCCAACTAGTTTTGGGCCAAGATTGTCGACCCGCCAGCTAGAGTAACTTGATCAGTTGATTGGATTTGGGCCAAGCCTCTTAGGAAGCTCCGAACGGCCCATATGAAAACGTGGGCTTTACGTCGCTTGGACCAGACCCAGATCCTTCTAATGGCTTGCCGGCGCCGAGAGAGACCGGCGAGGTCGTGCGGGAGGGAGACGCAGGGTACCCCGAGCCCATGCTGGGCGGCGCCCGTCGACACTTCCTGCCACGCTCCGTCGCCCCGAGGCGCCGGGAAGCCCGTGGCTTTGCAGCCGATTCTACGGCTCATCCGTCGACGAACCCCGCCTTGGGCTACCAGGAGGAAGACTTTGGGCGGCTCGTCCCGGAGATAGCCGGCAAGATCTTTCAGGCCGTTCGCCGCCCCAGGTGGGAACGGACCCTCATCTCTGATCTCTCCCCGTTCTACTCGCCTCACCTGCTCCTACATCCGCGGTGCATCGCGGAGGTCCTCCGCCGGCAGTCCTCCGACCCTCTCCTGTCCCTCCGTGTCCTTCTGTGGGCATCATCTGCTTCGCCCTCGCCCTTCTCCCTCGACGCGGCCTCCTCGACCGCCCTCTTCGATGCGTTGGTTTGTGCGCGGGCCTGGGGAGCCGCGATGCTCGTCATTCGCTCGACGAAATGCCGACCCGCGAATTCCTCCTTGGAGACGTTCCTGGAACGTCTCTGCTCCTGCCGGGAGCTGGAGGCGGCCCTGGAAGCAATTGCCTTTCTGAAGAAAGAGATGGACTTTTTGCCTTCTTTGCACGTCTGGAATGCCTCACTTAGGAGCTCTCTGCGAGCCGGGAAGCCCGATCTCGCCTGGCGTTTCTACCAGCAAATGATGCAGAATGGAGTCACCGGCAACGACGCCACCGTGGGATGCCTTATCCAGGTCTTGTGCTCGGAGAACAGGCTGACCGAGGCGTACAGTCTTCTCCGGCGAGTTGCAAGGGACGGCGTTGTGCCAGATGTAATCTCTGTTACCAAGATGATATCAGCCTTCACCAAAGTCGGGAATTATGGGATCATGTCTGAGCTTCTTCACATGATGATTGCTATGGGCTGCCCGCCAGACATTTTTACTTACCAAGCAATCATTCACGGGCTGTGCGAGAACGGCATGGGTACCGAGGGACTCCGTGTGTTTAAAGAGTTAAAATTAAGAGGGTATTCTCCTGATGTGGCCACCTATACTGCAATGGTCGACGGTCTGTGCAAGATGGGCAGGACAGAGGATGCGTTGAGACTATGGCAGGAGATGAATGACAGGCAACTTGAGCCGAATGTTTATACATACAATGTGCTCGTGGACCATTACTGGAAGATGGGCAATCCGGAGGAAGCTTGGAGAATGCACAAGCAGATGCTTGCAGAGGGGCACACCGAAAATTTGGTTACCTGCAATACCATGATTGCCGGGTTGTCTCTGCAGGGGATGATGGAAGATGCGCTTGAGGTGTTCAGCAAGATGCCAGGAAAAGGCATACTAAGAGATGTAATAACATACAACACGTTGATACAGGGATTCTGCAATACCAGGAAGGTTGCCAAGGCAAAGGGCATTTATGGTGATTTGCTGGGTGCAGGCTTGCAGCCCACTTGTTCAACATATGATCCTCTCATTCAGGCTCTTTGTAAAGAAGGAAGCATGTATGAGGCTACAAATTTGTTCGATGACATGATCAGTCGGAATGTTGTCCCCCTTGTGCGTACATATGACAACCTAGTCAATGGCTTCTGTGAGATTGGCAACATGAACGAGAGCATGGGTTGGTTGTCAAGAATGTTACAAGCCAACCTTAAACCACAAGAGCAAACATTCTGTAAGTTAGTGTCAAGCCTCAGTCTTCTTGGTCGAATGGATGATGCTTTGTTGGTTTTGAACACCATGGTCACGTTTGGCTATTATCCTGGGAGGTCAATTTGTGGCTTGCTGATCAACCGACTTTGCAGAGAAAACTTGCATCTGAGTGGGGAGTACATGGATAGAATCTTGGTAAATTTGTGACTGGTATCCAGAGTCATGATTATTTCTCTGTACTGCATTGTTATTCAATCTTAATAATGGCAATGCTAACTTCCCCCTTCAGCTGGTTTTTCACCTTGAAAGCATCATTTTTTTCCGGGTATTAGCCCGAAAGGATGCATCCCCCCTTTTTTTCCTTGTAAGAACAGAAAGAATGATGCTTACCACTGTTGTATTGTATCTATTTTCAAGCATGAATAGCGGGCTGATAACCACATGTTTCTATTCAAAAAAAAGGGTCTACCTCTGTGCTCTCCTGAATTGGAAGGAGAGCTTTGCATTCTCTTCGATGAAGCAGGTGATGGGACGCTGGCAGAATGGCAGGATCTGGATCAAATCCGCTGATTTGGCTCAAAATAAGCCATGGCTGACTCTGATTCCACCTTGCAGGATCGACCCTTGGCAAAATCCATCCCGAGTCAAGCCGGGTCGGCCAGATTGACTGGAATCAGCCCGGATCAGTATTATTCTGATCAGAATTGTCCAGTACTAGCCTGGCCTGGTTGATATCATCTTGGAACATTTGATCTTGAATTTGAACTGTCCAGCTCTAGCTTGGAATCGGCCAGAATCAACCAATTTGTGGCACGGCCGATTAGCATCCCATCTTCGTTGTGAGGAAATGATTCTATTGCCACGGAAAGATATTATTACCTTATAATATACACTATGCCTTTTTGGATTTTTGTTCATGATACCATCGATAGCCACTTTATCAGTTGGCATATTTAATTTGCACTTGTATGGGTTTTGGCATCCATATTTCCTTCCTGGTTAGGATACCCACTTCCATCATCCTACTTAATAACACCAAAAGGATTGAGGTGAGGCTCCCTGCTGCTTGATAAAAAAAACCATAAAGATGAAACATGGACACCCTCTAAACCATAAGGATGAAGCATAATATACCGGATAAATTGATAAGTTTTCTTGACGTGAAATCATTCTCTGTGGAGCATCAGAAATTACCGTGTGGTGATTATGTTTATGTCTTTCAAGCAGGATAGTCTACTGTCGGCGTGGCGTTTTGCTTGCGTGATCTTAGGATTCTTAGGGTCTAGTTTGACTTGACGATGAACTACATTTAAATCTCGAGCATCAGACCCAAGTTTATTCATGGCAAGGAAAATCAAATTTAAACCCCAAACCCTAAACCTAAGCAAGTAAGCGATTCTGGGAAATATGGATGCTACTTTTCGCACCTTGAGAAGTAATTTACATGGCACAGCGTAGGGATACATGTCAATGGATTAGATAATAATTGCATCCGTAGTTGTATCTTACAAAAATATATCTATTTATGATTGGTTGATTATCGATGAATCATACGTGCTATTGGCTAAGGGTAGCCGAAGGTTAACAAATAGTTAAAAAGATAACATCACATATGTGACAATCTAGTACATTAAAATAGGATGAAAATCTGATCATAAAAAAGAATATATGTATATTAAAAATTTCCACTCGTGACATTATATTACAAGATAGTTATAAATTATATCTCTATCATACGTTTCTAACACAAAAAAAGAAAAAAAGAAAAAAACAATATTACATATTTTCATCTTTGATATAAATTAAATGTTGAATGCGAGTTATCTTAAACATGAAATGCCTCGCAGTTCCTACACGCCGCTCGCCTCCGCCCTCGCTGCTCTACCTCGACTCGGTCGCCCCCGCTGGTACACCTTCTTATCCTGTCTCCAATCTCCCCTTCGTTTCTTGCAGCTCTGGCCGAGCGCCGGCTTCTGCCTCTTCTCTTTCCCCGCGCGCCAGAAGCTCTCAGCGCACCGCCATGATCCTACACACCTGCAGCAGCTGCGCCGCCAATGCTGCCGCTCCCGCCACCGGGAGCAGCGGCGGTAGCCCCTATTCTTCTTTCCTCGCCCTCCCATGGTTCGGAAAAACAAAGCCCCCAATCTTTTCTCCCTCTCAGTCCTCCCTCCCCAAGCGACCCATTCGTCGCCGCTGCGGCACCACCACTCTCTCCGCCACCGCTGCAGCCGCCGCCTCTCCGAAGAAGAAGAAGGATAAGGCTAAGGGAAAGAGCTATGGTGGCTCCCTTCCTGCCATACTTGGTGCACTGGATGCCGCCGAAGACCCTAGCGCCATCCAGGTGGCCCTGGATCCACTTGCCGGCGAATTGTCCGCCAAGGAGCTAACCATTCTGCTCAAGGAGCAGCGCGACTGGCGGCGTGTCCTTTGGGTGTTTCAGTGGGTTCGGTCTCAGGGCGAGCTCTACGCCCCCAATCCTATACACTACAACGTTGTGCTTCGCGCCCTCGGCCGTGCGCGGGAATGGGATAAGCTCCGGCTCTGCTGGCTTGAAATGGCTAGGGACGGCGTCCTCCCAACCAACACCACCTACGGCATACTTGTTGATGTCTTCGGTAAGGCGGGTCTGACGAAAGATGCTGTCTTGTGGCTTCGTCACATGCGGAGCAGGGGGGTCTTCCCCGACGAGGTAACCATGAACACCGTCCTCCGTGTTCTCAAAGACTCGGGCCAGTTCGATCGTGGTGAGAAATTCTTCAAAGACTGGTGTTCAGGGAGAGTCGACGTGGAAAACCTCGAGCTTGACTATGATGAGAAACGGGACATGGATCCACTCAGTCCCAGGCATTTCTTGTTGACCCAGATGCTCCGATCAGGTGGAAGATCACCAGTATCTAAAATTTCTTCACCTGGGGAAGAAGGATGCAGAAAGCCGAGGCTTGCTGCCACGTATAACACTCTGATCGATTTGTATGGTAAGGCGAATAGGCTAAAGGATGCCTCTGATGCGTTTGCTGAAATGCTGAAGACGGGCATTGCCCCTGACACAACTACATTCAACACCATGATTCACATTTGTGGGTCCTGTGGCCTTTTCTCTGAGGCAGAGAAGCTGCTCGTTAAGATGGAGGAGAGAAGAATGTCCCCCGATACAAAGACATTCAACACTTTCATGTCACTATATGCTTCTCGAGGTGACATCGAAGCTGTAACGCTATACTATAGGAAGATCAAAGATGCAAATCTCAAGCCAGATGTGGTGACTTACAGAATAATTTTGCAGGCATTATGTGAAAGAAAGATGGTTCCGGAAATGGAGGATGTGATCGAGGAAATGAAGGGATCTGGCGAACGTGTCAATGAGCAGTCAATACCACTTGTTATCAAAATGTATGTGGAAGAGGGGTTAATGGAACGGGCAAAGGTCTTCTTTACGGACCATTGTCTGTCCAGACAGATTTCTTCAAAGTGCTATGCTGCAATTATGGATGTTTATGCAGATAAGGGCCTTTGGAAGGAAGCTGAGGATGTCTTTCACACAAAGAGGACTCTTTGGCCTAAGGACATCGTGGAGTACAATGTGATGATAAAGGCATACGGGAAGGCAAAGCTTTATGATAATGCTATTTCTCTTTTTGAGGGGATGGCAAGCAGTGGAGCTTGGCCAGACGAGTGCACTTATAACTCAATCATTCAGATGCTATCGGTTGGTGATTTGCCAGACAAAGCTAGTAATCTCTTGAGTAAAATGCATGAGATAGGAATGCAACCACGATGTGAAACATTTTCGGCTGTAATTGCAAGCAATGTTCGTGCAGGAATGTTAGATAGGGCAGAAGATATTTTCCATGAAATGAAACAAGTTGGTGTTTCACCTAATGAAGTTGTTTATGGAACATTGATTGATGCATTTGCAGAACTTGGTAATGTTGAAAGGGCTCTTTACTATTTTCATATGATGGAATCATCAGGCCTTCCCATCAATCAGATTGTCCTTACATCTCTTATGAAGGCTCATAGTAAGATGGGACAATGGAAAGAGGCTCAACAGTTGTATACGAAAATTAAGGATGGTCCTGACATAGTTGCTTCTAATTGTATGATCAACCTTTATGCAAACCTGGGAATGGTATCTGAAGCAAAAATGTTATTTAGTGACTTGAGAAAGAACAAACGTGCTGATACAGTTTCCTATGCCATCATGATGCATCTCTACAAAAATATGGGCATGCTTAGCTCAGCGATTAATGTTGCTAAGGAGATGCAGCAGGCTGGTTTGCTCTCTGATTGTGCTTCTTTTAACAATGTCATGATAGCATATGCCACCAATGGACAACTAAGAGAATGTGGGGAACTATTGCATCAAATGTTAAGTCTGAAAATTTTACCTGATACTGCTACCTGTAAAACAATATTTACCGTGCTAAAGAAAGGGTCGAATCCACCAGAAACTGTCTCTCAGCTTGAATTGGCATATAATGAAGGAAAGCTGTTTGCCAGAGAAGCTACAATGGCAACCATGTTTTCTTCAGTAGGATTGCATGAATTTGCACTTGAATTGTGCGAGACTTTTGTCACCACGAAACACACCCTCGACCTGTTTGCTTATAATGTGGCCATTTCAGTATTCACCTCATCTGATGAAACTGGGAAAGCATTGAATTTATTCATGAGGATGCAAGATGAAGGGATGAAACCGGACATCGTTACCAATATTAACCTGGCAAGATGCTATGGGAAAGCTGGATTCGTTGAAGGTTTGAAGAGGATATACAGTAAACTTAAGTATGGGGAAGTAGAATTCAATGAATCACTATACACAGCTGTGGTAGATGGTTATGTGGAAGCTGGAAGACCTGATCTTGGAGAGCTAGTTGTTCAAGAGATGAGACTTAGTTTGTCTGTAAAGCCGGAGAGTCATCAATCCGGCCTAACAGAGAGAAGTGATGAGGATTTTGATGATACTCTTTCTGTATTATAACACACTGATTTTTATAAACTCTTCTCAAAGGATCCTTGCCTAAAATGGTTCAAAGCTTACGCTCCATCTGTTATCTACAGATTGCTGCAGGCAAAAACTGGCAAAAAGAAATCCCTTTTTACCTTTAACTTTTGCTTTTTATAGTCAACTTCGCAGTGGTTATCCTAGTCCAGTCTCAACAGCCTCTTGCAGCCGGCAGATTTTCATCAATCCTTTCTTACATATGATTTCTTGGTCAAATTTTCTGTTTGCGGGCGGATGTTAACTCCTCTCCATGCCTCTATTTAGTTCAATTTCGATCAACAATTGGCTTGGATAACTAATATAGATATTCTAGAAGGGTCTGAGTTGCACGAAACCAACTTGTTGTCATGCCAGCTTGCGTTCGCCAAGGCGCCGCAGCAACCAAGCAAACCCCCTTTCTGGCTGCCATTGGTTAGGTTAGGCGGCAGTGATCGGGGGTTTCCAGAGGGGAATCAGGGAGAAGCTCTTAAGCTAGCAGTGCTGTACCTAGGGCTGTTCACTGTTCGGTTCAACCCGAAAAACCAAACCAAACCAGTACTTTGGTTCGGTTTGGTTTGGTTTGAACTACCGATTGGTTTGGTTTGGTTTGAAGGGTCATAGAAATCAAACCAAACCGGTAAACCGAATAACTCGAATTGGATTAAATATTTTAGTTTAAGTTATATATAAGATAGTATTTATGCATCTTTTCTTATAAAACTAAATTTGTTTCAAGAGTTTTTAAGGTAAAATTAATGTAATGTACAAACATATACACAAGATTTTAATAGAATATGATTTAAAACAAACAAAATAAAATTATATATTGATATATCTACTACACTTTAGTAAAATATGATTTGAACCGAACCAAACCAAACCGAACCGAACTAATTTGGTTCGGTTCGATTTGGTTTAGAAGATAATTTGATTTGGTTTGATTTGAGAAAAAAATACTCAAAAATCAAATTAAACCAAACCATGAACACCCCTAGCTGTACCGATCAGCAGAAGAAGACAGATGTAAAAGCGGAGGCAGACTCACAGAGACGGGGTCCTCATCTGATCAATGTGTCTGCTTGACTCATTCTCCCGCGATTGCATGTGACGATTAATTAAACCAGGGGAGTGTGAACTACAGCCTGCCGCTCTCCTGGAAAGGGGAAGAACCCACCCTTTTTTTTCTGTTTCTATTTGCCCGCGACTTTACTTTAACCTCTCCCCTCTGTCGGGTCTGTCTGTCGTCGGATCTAGTCAGAGAATAACACTACAACAGGGCGTGGAAGATGCCGATATGGACCAAGTTTCCCTGCCCGGTTCCTGATATGGGCCGGACGGACTACAGCCCCCCCCCCCCCTATTCCAATTCCAACACACGGCGTGGTAGCAGGTGCTGGCCCCATCATGATGACTGCCAGAACTGGGTCGGCTGCTGCGTGTTCCCCCACCAAGAAGGTTGGCCAAATTCGATGCGGTGATGGGCTCCTCTGCCTTTCTTTCTAGTGCTGGGTTGCCGACCGCACTCTCCTCGGTTTCTTTAATCGTCTCTTTACGACCAAGCGACGGCGCCACGCATCTAAAGTTGGGTGCTTGGGGCGTCCCTGATTTGATTGATTAGAGCTGCCGTGGCGGCCGGCAATATTCCAAAGGATGCCTTGATCTCCACCGCCGGCGACGGTCGGTCGATGCCGACTGCCAGACGTCGTCGGCGCTAGCTGCGAGCGATCACTTCATTCTTCGTCTTATCTCTATTCGTAGACGATCATCTTATCTCTCTACGTAATTTTAATTAAGTTTGTGTCCAGGGAAATTAAACGACCCTGCTAGAACATGGGTCGTTGTACCATAAAGAGCAAAAAGGAGATGTTTTAAATATACAACATGGATTCTAATAATATAGTTAGACCCTCGTGTCTATCCAAATGAATTCGTCTTTTCATGGATTTAAACTGAATGGCTGCGGCAGCAAGAGGCAAGATCCCTAGCTAGCTAACACCGATCAAGCATATGCACCCATCCCTTTTCCGCTCGATTCATCAAGCACAATTTAGGAAGCCAAGAGATTATATTATTGAGACAAGAGCTATATATATACACATATTCATGTCAGACGTACGTCCGTGACATGAAGATATATAATCGGCCATACATACGATCACCACACGAGATATATAAGATCTCTAGGTACATAGTCCCCACCCCACCCGCCTCACACACAACGCCGCCCTGGGGTGCTCAGCAGTAGGCGGCGCACTTCTTCTTGCAGTCTATGGTGCAGCCTCCGCCGCCGCCGCCGCCGCCGTAGTTCTTGCCGGAGTGGCTGTGGTAATTGAAGCACCGCGCCGGGCAGGCCAGCGTTCTGCCGTGGCACGGGCCCCTCTCCCTGCACACCACCGCCGGCCTCACGACCCCGCCTCGGGCATAGCCGCCTCCGGGGCCACCGTACCCGGCCCCCCACCCGCCGCCCGCGTGGCGCCACCCCTCGCCGCCGGGGTTTCCGCCGCCGGTCCACCCGGGGATGCCGTAGCCTCCCCCGGGCATCCAGTAACCGCCGGGCCGGGGGAACTTGGCCGCGTCCCCGCTGTCCCCCGGGCCCGAGCCGTGGGGGTACCGCTCGTCGTCGGACTCGTGGGCGGAGCCGTAGGCGAGCGCGGCGGCGAGGAGGAGGACAGCCACCGGGAAGAAGCCCGGACGGCTCAAGGTTGGGCTGGCTTTCTTCCCCATCGTCGACCACCTGCGGCTGCTGCTTGCTAGCTACGACGGGCGGGTATTGATCCGTCTGCCTCCTTTCCTTTCCTTTTATCCAGGAGAGAGAGAGAGAGAGAGAGAGAGTTGACGGCTGTAAGAGTTTTTAGTGGCGTTTGATCTACAACTTGATAAGTCTGAACACAGTCTTATCTTACCTGTTTATTTTTAAAAATAAAAAGTATAATGAATCACTTGAAGTCAAAATAATTTTCAAAAAATTATTATTATATTTAATCATTCTACAAACGATTTGAATAATGCTGATGATCAAGAGATTAAACATCAATTAAGCTACAACAAGCCGGAACTTAGCCATCCTGCACCATCGAACAAGATATCTTATGTGATGTCTGGTTGGACCACCCATTGATTTTGTGTTGTAAAAATGTATTCTTACCATAAAATTTGTTGAAAAGAATTGTTAGGCGATCAGTAAATAAATATATTTATTTATTTATTTATAAACAAAAAGTGACACTTTCTTTTGTCCTTCTGGTTTGCTACTTTTTTTTAGTTATACATAATACCTAATCTTTCTGTTATCTTACCTCGCGAAACATTGTAATTTTATATCTTTAACTATAAAGATTTTATTTTATTGTATAATTTTATCCTAAAATACCTAAAAATGTATCATTCAACCAAATTGATTAAATTGAATTAACTAAGAGTAATCAGATATTACTATGTTATTAATAAAAATATTTTTATGATAAAAACTTAATTTATTTTAATTAATTATAATAATATATTTAATTATTTAATTCATTTAATCACAAACCGACCCAAATTGAACCAGTTCACTTCAGTTCCAACTTGGCCTCTCTCTCCATTATACATACATACATATATATATAGAGAGAGAGAGAGATCTGATCTATCTATCTCTATCTACCTTTCCATAGTTTTGCCTACACATGATTATTTTATAATCATCCGGGATTATCACATGTAAGTGTAGATATGGTCAGGGTGGGCTCGCAACCTCGCCAGGCGACCCAAGAGAACAGATTGCCACGAAGCAGAAATGGCAAGGATCAGTAGAACGCGAAGAACACCTTTCCACCGGTTTGAAGAAAAGGCCCGGCCAAAGCCACAGGAATAAAATGGCTGACAAGTTGCTGTTGTACTCAAGAGAGTAATTCCCGGAGAAATATAGCTGATAAGTGTTGAGGGACACCAAAATATTCATAGAAAAAAAAATAAATTTACGGTGGTCAGCTGTGTACGATTATTATCCAGATTCCACCCAGTGGAAAAAAAACATGTTTCCTTTTCCCTGATCATTGTACAAGGCTTATTCGATGACAGATTTCTTGCCCGGGACACTGTCAGCCCTTGGGCAGTTTACATACAAGAAGGAAAATCTTACAGGACACGAGAAGGTCAAATACAGGTATCGTCCACCAGACGACCTTTTTCTAGAGAAACAACTTATTAGGGCACCACATGGGAATCAGAAGCAGCATACAGAGGAGCAGGCAGGAACGGGAAAGGAGCAATTGATGCATATGCAACTGGAGGTCGGGATTGCATGCCCAACTTCTCCCTACTATCGTTCTTGTCCTCAGCGGGATGTTCAGATATCAACAACTCACCAAGTGACTTCGACTCTGTCGCACACTCGGTTTCATTCGGGATGCGATGCAACATCAATCCCATCATGAAGACAGGTAGATAGATGAGGCTAACATGGAACATTCGCCTGGCTTTCTTTGCTGTTCGGTCAAGAACAAACGACAGCGCCGCAGCACTCAGGCACAAGCTGAGAACTGATGATTCAATTGAAAACCACCCGGATGTAATACCCCCTGCAATGTCATCAAGGCCAATTTCAGAACAGCAGCAAAGATTTCCTCCAATGGGTGTTGGGTACGATCACACTGAAGCATGCAATAAAGGTATTACTTGTAACTTTCACTAGTCTCTTATTATAACCTGAAGTAAAACCGCTAACCGATCCATCTTAATTCTTAAGCGGCATCTATTACCAATCTTTAGAAGCACGTTCCTGATATCATCCAATTAAAACAACACAGATGTCTTTTAAAATGATCATCTAGCGAAACTTACGATAGGGCGAGAATGGATCCGACATACAAGAAGGTCAAAAGACAATACTTTTGAGAAGACAACGCATTTATATTTTAATAATTAGTCTAAGTAAAATTTAGTTCACATTTCTATATTTTAGTATATACTTATAAGTCACTTGTACTAAAAATAGGAATTCTAGTGTAAATGTTAGGGCTTTTTTAAAACCTGATACTGTAGAAAATTGGGATGATGAAATGAATTGAGATTTTGGTGCAAGCGTGCATTCCCTTCCCATTCTTTCTCTTTCCCTTTAGACAATGCTAGACTGTCTCCGGCTTTCGGTGCTCTTCGGCTCACTCCCGACAAAGGTGCGATGGCTTCCTAGTGGTCACCCTCGGCCTCCTCTTCACCTCCATCTCCTCGTCTCTCCTTCCCATGATGCTCTTTCTCCCTGTGTGTTTTCTCTCGCTCCTGAGATTCCGACACCTCTGGAAGTTCGTTTAGACGTGCGGATTCTTCTCTAGGCATCTTTATCACCTCCACGACCTTGACCTAGAAAGTGATTGTATTTTGGTTGTTCTCTTCGACAACGTCCATTGTTTCCTATCCGATTGCAGCATCCTTCTTCTCAGCCAACTCACATCTTCTTGGGTCCCTGTTTTCTCCTTCTCCATCTTTTAGAACTTCTCCCAAAAAATCACTTCCCCATCGTTCAGACCTTCCCAGGCATATCCTTTGCTCCCCCAGCTCCCATCATCTCCTTCTCAGCCCCTTTCTTCTCGGGCTCCGATGCCCGTGTTCAGTGCTCAACTCTCTCTCTCTCTCTCTCTCTCTCTCTCTCTCTCTATCTACCTATCAGTGCCATAGATTGTGGAATCATAATCAGGACCCGGATCGGTGGGTCCCAATCCAAATCGGATCTGCAGATCCCAGCTGATCCTCAGGAAGAAAAACGGATCCGGAATTGGTTCGGATCGGCTCTTAAAAAGGCCATAAAATACGGAAAGACAACAAAAATAACCTAGAACAGATTCCGATCTGATCTAGGCTCCTTGGGGCAGTAATTGGCCCCAAAATGAGCCCCAAAAGACGCCCCCCATGGTGGTCCAAAATCTACTGATTTGGTTGATTCTGGTCCCGGTAGAAGCTGATTCGACCAAAATCGGGCCTGGAATTGAGCCTGATTCTGATCTTTTTGGGTTCCCAAGGAATGAGCCAGTCAATTCCCGATCCAATCCTACCAGATCAGACGATCTGTGCCGATTCCTCCAGGAGTTGGCTTCAGATCAGCTATTCAGGGGGGAAATCAGATGGCTGGTGCCAATCCGACCAGGGAAACGGGCAATCAGGCAATGCCTATCTTGATCAGCCAATTCTGAAAACTATGTGCAGATCATCTCCTTCACCACCAAGTTGTCACCCTCTGAAGGATACTCATGATCATCCAATCGTCCCCACACCATCTGGGTTTGTTGGTCTTGCGAGGCCTCTGTCTCTAAAGTCATGGAGAATCATGGTCGGTTTCCGGGTTGAGCACACCAGACTGCAATCAATTGAGCTCTATTGGCCTGCAGACACCCTTGCAACCGGCTGTCCTTGATTCCCTGAGAGGCACTGCTAAGCCATTGTGCCACAAACCACATCCGGGGATGATGCAAGTTGAATGGACATCTGCACATGCCACCTCCACCAGACCAGTTGCCATCTGGCTCGCACTGCCAGTATCATCAGCTGAACCAGGCCGTGATGCAGACCCATTGACCCAAATGGTCTGGCCCCATGATGGGCCCTTTTGGCACCTGACGAGCAGGCCCATTAGCATGAGCCAGCCCTGTTCAGCTAACAAGCCAAGTCTGGTACACGTAACCCACGACTACCTTGTTCAGTCAGTCATCCAACTGCATCTGGTGGACCTGGTTCTTCACGACAGCATCCATCAGTTCACCTGTGCCCAACCAGCTCAGCAATCAGACCTGATCCAAATGGTCAGACAGAGTCGGTCTAGATAGATCCAGTTCAGTTGGGTCATAACTGCACAGTTCTATCCACCCTTCCATCATTCACTTTGGTCAGCCCAGCATGGTTCAATCGTCTCACCAGTTGATCCACTTGGCCAAACCAGTCTACTTGCATAGATAAATGGAAAATGAAATCTATTTTTTTGTCCCACATCAACTTAATTTGTGAGTCTTGCTTGATCTTGACGTGATAATCCCTGCATTTAAGTTTCTTCATACTGGCTGACATGAATATTCACTTAATACTTCAATAACTTTCCCCTATTGTCCCATCTTAGAATCAGTCATCTGCTCTACTTTCCGAAAACATCACAAGGATGGACATCTGTCATCCTTCCTCGGTCCAAAAAATCACAATCCTTCTAAACCTGTGTATCACCTTTGCTTCTTTGCCAACACAACCAAGTGATCTCTACTTGCAGCCTTTCAACAGATCTATCTAAATATTTTGCTTGCTCCACTGTGAAATTCTTTTAGAACAGTTCAAAAGAATCTAGGTCATATAAAGACACCCCGTTTTCCCCATACTTTTCATAGTTGTTAAGGTGCCTATATAAGGCCTAACATAGTGCCTTTGCAGGACAACGCGCGACTGCACCTTCTGAGGGGCCAAAAGGCTCCCAGCTTGGCACCCAGTGCCGCCACTGGTTGCAGTGCTACTGCCATCAACTACTCTCAAGCCCACCTTTGAATGTAGCTGCCAGCTATATTCACCATCGTCTGCCATTGCCTGCCCTCCACTAGGCATCTCAAATATACTATTTCCCATTTCCTTCTCTATATTTCAAAATTTCCTGAATTTTCTCTTTGCCTATCTTTCTCTCATGCTCTTCCCTTTATATGCCTCCCCCTTAACACTAGTTATGCCTTTGCATATGCGAACCCTCCCTTGTCCCCTTTCCTCTCCTCCAACTTTCTTTCCCCCAAAATCTCTTTATTTCCCTCTCTTTCTCCCAATCTGAGTCGAGCCGTCCTTTTACTTCTATCTTCATTTGCTTACCCGGCATAGTTGTCAAGGCGCCCGCTTAGGCGGCGCCTAGGCGCCGCCTAGGCGGCAAGGCGCCTTTCCAAGGGAGCCTTGCCAGGGCGCCTTGTCTGGGGCCAAAAAGGCGCCCAAGGCGCCCGCCAAGGCGCCCAAGGCGCCAGCCTAGGCGCCCAAGGCGCCCAAGCAAGGCGCCTTGGGTATTTTTACATCATTAAAAAAAGTTTTTGAGGGATTTTTTTCCCTTGATACCCCTCACAAGGAACACTTATTTAATGATAGTTTCAATATATTAATATATTGTATTATCACTTATACTATCATACATATTTAAGATTTATGATTATAAACATATATTATATACTTAATTAAGTTCTTTTTCAACTCTTTCCTCTCTCTCTTTGTCTCACTTATACTATTACATACTTTTTTGGGTTCGGGGGGCTTCGCCCCCCTGACAACCCCCCACAAGGGGCGCCTTTCCAAGGTCGATCCGCGACTACTCTGCGCCCCCCCCATTTAATAATATTATAACAATATTTTACCATCACTTATACTATTGCACATATATAAATTTTATAATCATAAATGAGTTATATACTTAAATTTTATAAATATTTATTTAACTTTCTTCTCTTTCACACACACCATCATATTTACTTATGTGCATTGATAAAACACTCAAATTCAATTATAACATAACAAATATAATTATATTTATGTTTTTTATATATATAACAACCTCCCGACTCAGCCTTCCTTTAATACCGCCTTGACCGCCTAGGCGACGCCTAAGCGGCCGCCTTGTCGCCTAAGCGGAATCGGTACCCTTCAACGCCTTGGACGCCTTGTCGCCTTGACAACTATGTTACCCGGACACCTTGTTGCTTTAGCAGTCAAAGATCCCTTGACCACCTTAGCCATATTGTCGCCTTGACGACAATGGTACTTTTTAAGTTTTTTCCCACTTAAACACTACGGAACAGACACAATGCTAAGACAATCTCAACCCAAATAAACAATGACAACGTTATGTAAAGAATGTAGAGCATGCATGTATCACTTCATTTTTTTAGTGTGAATACCAAAGTGTTGCATTAAAACGTCGCAGAGTACTATGTAACTTCATTAATCAAACTTGAAAAACTCACAATCATATGCCAGATATCCCACAGGAAGGAGGTAGATGCAGTTTCGTAAAGAAACCAATGCAGTTCTCCAGCCAGAGGCATCAGTTAGTGAGAACATTTGGAACCTGAGTGAAACAAATGAGAATGGTAAAAAAAGTGTAAAAAATACATACTATATATGTAATAAGATTTAGCTTTACCCTCCAGCAGCATAGTCGCTACGACACAGGTAGGCAAGGGCCATGAAATGAGGTATCTGCCAAAAGTACAGAGCTGCGGGAAGAATCATTCCCTTGATAGAGACTTCACCACTAGCTGCTACCCACCTGAAAGGGCATGAAAACCAAATCAACCCCATTCATCCATGTGGAAGAGTTAACAGATTGACGCATACACACCATATGCATAGTTTGGCTGTGATGAAACAAATATAGCTCCATTAATGACATTATTTCTGTCCAATGAAATAAACTTCGGTTGTGCAGGGAAACTATAATTACTTCAGAAGGAGTTGTTAATTATATACCTCAACAATACAGTACTTTAGGAGTTCTTACTTGCATACCTCAACAATACATTACCTAAGTCGTACCTTAAATTAACATATTTGACACTATACCACTAAAGCTGCAGTATTGTCAGTATATAATGTGGCATGCACCTACTGTTATAGTCATTCAGACGATGCAACTTGGAAGAATTAATTGAAAAAAAAAGCCTAACTGACCCCTAGTCTTCCTATAAGATGTGCAAAGTTGACAGTAAGTAGATCATTTAAACACTAGCTGTCTCCCTTTCATTTGAAGGAACTTTCTTTTCTGAATCGAATTTAACCAAGAAGATAATAGCAGCAACATTTTTTTTGGAGGGGGAAGGGGAGGGGGATTCAATGAAATGTGATTCCGCTTTGGGGTCACCTTCAAAGAAAAAGCAGCATTGCAGTGTTTACCCATGCAGTCCAAGGACAGAGACAGTTGAGCTGAGGGTTCCTTGAAATGCCCCAACAGCTTCCAACGATGGAGGCGACCAAGGATAGGATCCTGAAAGGGACTGGCAAGTGGTAAGAGAGGAGGCCAACAGAGTATGATCGACATAGGAAGGTCGAGGGTATACTTGCAGGGAAACATTCCTAAAAGGAGAAAGAAAAAGAATTTTGCATCGGAGAAATTGTTTCTTCATACTTATTTCTATATTTTCACACTTTACATTTTGCAGGTCTATCAGTTCATCCAATAAACCTAATATATTCTATTAATATTTTTTTGAAAACATAAAAGTTTCATAATAATAGATATCCGAAAGTGACTAGTATCTATTTTCTTTACTCACTTTTCATTAAATTTAGACTCTCATTTCTTTTTTCACTTCACACTTATTAACATTTTTGTTCAAATGTTGGTAACTATGATGGAAGATAGTAGAGAGAGGATGACGGTGTGAAGAAGGGTAAGAATAGAGAAGAGCTGCTTGGCATAGGATGGTTCAGGTGAGTGCCTAGGTGCTAGATGCATTTTCCTTAACTTTGTTATACATTTTTATATTGGGAAGATGAGCCAAGGGGAGGGTGGGTGAGTCAATAGGACTGCTGAGCCAAACAAATCAGCTGGAGGCCACAGCACACACCACATGCTCCGGCATGCCTGTTTGGGTAGCAGAGCGGGCCATCATAGGTCCGTCATACTGGAACCTCAACCCACTGAGCCTGAATATGTCGCAGCCTCAGCGGCTTGACCATGACAACCTCCAGTGAAAATATCTGAAATGATAGCAGAAGTATAGGTTTTCCGCATCAAGCTCTCAAAAACATACTGTAATCAATGAGATTTTAGAATGCAAGGAATAGTAATTTGTAGATATTTTTCAAAAAAACTTCCTAAGGAACTACCTAATACCAAAAGTTATCTAGTTCATTTCATAAAGATCTGGATTCTAGATAGTAGTAGGTCTCTAGGACTAGGAGTAAGAAATTTTAGAAAAAGACACCTAAAAAGCCCAATAACCAGAAAAAAACCTGTCATCTACATTTTTAAAAGAAATCACCTGGCTGTAAAGAAAATTGTGTGCAAGTAGCAAGAATGGTGGAATATTGCACCCCATATTTAGGCTTATACCCAAAAATGAATGCTCACCTGGCTCTATTTACCTATTTCATAACTTGCTTGTCACCTCCCTCTGGGGACATGGTATTGGGATTTTGCAAATACACAACAGTCATTTTTATGCCAGAATGGACATTAGAGGCCTTGTACTAAATCCATTGTTTGGAAAGATTTTACACTTGTCCAAGTCCTTACATATTTTTGTGCAGTCCTAACATTTAACCACAAAAGCAGATGGAAGCTCCAAGTCTATTAATGCTTGGGCATTTTTCTAAAAATACGGATTTTAGGGATATACGGATTGGTGGATTATATGATTAGGCACCACTTTAGAGGCTTATTTTACAACAATTACATTATCTATAATATATTCTACTTGCAGTGTTCCCGAAATCGACCTCAAATGAGTCTTAAGTCCAAAGATATTCTTTAAGCACAAAGTTGCCAAGTCAACAAGGCACCCAAGGTGTTCAAGGGTGCCAATTCCACTTAAGCAACAAGGCAGCCACTTAAGCATGGCCTGGGCAGTCAAGCGGTAACATTAGATATTTATATATACATGTATATACATGTGTACATACATATATACAATCATATATATAGCTAGATATTAGTATAGCATATATTTATGTCTATGTACAAACATATATACATAAATATAATTATAAATGCATGTTATAATTTAATGTGTATGTTTGAGTGTGCATACATGTGATTGTGTTTTATTTATGTAACTATGTATGTGTGGGTATATATTTTTTAAGAAAGAGTTAATCTTGATAAACAAAGTGAGAGGGAGATAAAAGAGAGTTAAGAGAGATCTTTATAAATCTTAAGTATATAACATATATCTATAATTACAAACCTTAAATATATAAACTAGTATAAGTGATAGTAAAATATATTATATGTTTACATTATTATTAAATAGGCAACCACGAATTGTGAGGATCAAGGGGGCAGTGTCTTTTGTGAGGGGTACCCGGGGGCAATGCCCGAGAAGAAATTTTTTTTAATCTGGTAGAAGGGTTGGGGGTGCCTAGCTAGACTAGGCAAGCACCCTGGATGCCTTTTGGGCAAGGCACAAGTGCCTGGGTGAGGCGGCACTTAGGCGCCTGCCTTGACAATTATGCTCAAGCATAACTTAAATGAAAAGAAAAATAGAAAGCAACTTAATACGCGTCAAGCAGACACCACTTTACAACTATTAAATAAATTCCATTGTAATACAACATTTACATATAATTCACAGCTTAGATTTCTCAAGCAATTTACTCATGGTCCTTGTGCTTCATTACGGTCCCCATATGAAACCTCCATTTTATTGCCTTATCCCTTTCTCAAGAAACCAGCAACTTAGTTTACATGGCACCTTAAAATGGATCTTCAGCAGGCTGTTGCAAGGAATTACCACTGCCTATTCAGTCCTCACAGAATCTCTTTTCATAAATAATAAGCCATGGGAAAACCATGCAACTTGTTGCTACTTAAGTTTCTGGTTTAGCAGAACGTGTCCAACAATAAATGCAAGACAAATCACTCAGATTCTTTCACGGCTATATCAAAACAATTTATCATGCATATACGTATAAATGTATTCTAGAGACAGTAGGCTTCTAAAATGAATCCTTATCAGATATTCCAGATCATATACCTTCTGCTTAATAATTCTGAAACATTAATGAACCATCATGCACCCTTATTTAAAGAAACCATTAAGAGCGAATGAGAAATATACAAGCTGGAAGACAGATTACTCAAAAATGTATGATCATGGTTATTGGCAGCCATGTCAGCAATAGAGATATAATTAACCGATTATCTATGCAGGCACAAATAGAAGGCTTACCCTAAAAGTGGAGGGATGGCACCGACAATAGCCCCGATCCATGTATTTACCGGGTGTATTTGCTTCAGTGGGGTGTATACAAATGCATAAAGGACTAGATTAGACGCAGCAAGACCTGCCGCCAGTAAATTAGCCTGCAACCTTGCAATGACCGTTGAGTAGTCAGGAACCCACACCAAGTTATCAGTTGCTAGTTTACTTCTCAATATTAATTTCCAAGAGTACATATTAGAAGGATATTAAGAAAGAATTATAAACCTGTGAGGCCAATAAAATAGTTCCAGAAACTCCAACACTTGAAGCCCATACAGCTGCATGAGGGACAGAAAGACGTCCTGAAGGTAGAGGCCTCTGTCTTGTTCTCTTCATTTTAGCATCATTTTGAACCTCAAAGACCTGAGAAAACAAAACCAAAAAAAAAACTTGCTATAAAGGGCTAAAGTATGGTAATAAATTGTGCTTGAAAAAGCTTGTTATCGGAGGTGAGTGCCTCGGTAGCCTAGGCGACGAGACAAGGCGAGGCAAGGCCTCCCCGCCTCACATCGCCAGCAATCACCCCAAACAATCGCCTTTGGTGCCTAGGCTGCCAAGGCGAGGTGAGGCGACTGCCTCACCCACCTCAAGCCTGGATTCGGACCCGGTAAAGGCACGGATCCGTAAACTTAAGCCCCTAGTGGAGGCTTCTCTCACCCCTCCGTGCATGTTGCTCTCCCCTGACAACGCATTGGAGCCCTTCACCCTGCCCCCTTTCGCCAAAGTCCTAGCTGGAGAGCCACCACCATGGGTCGTCGGAGAAGAGCTTGCCACCACCGGAGAAGGTTGCAAGAAAAGTCCCCCTTCACCAAAGCTCACCGGACTTCACCAGCGAAACAGAGAAGGTGAGTTTTTCCATTTTTTACAGTTTTTCCTTTATATTTGGTTTTTCTTTCATTCTTCATTCTTGTTCTAATACATTGTCCTAATTGAAGAAACCGATTTATTCCTCTTTTTCAGAGTTTGCCAAAGAAGTCATTTTCACATGAGAAGGTACGCTTTCCTTTTCTTGATTTATTTTTTTCCTTTCAATTTTAATTCTCGTTCTAATATATTTTTCTTATTCAAGGGACCAGTTTGTTCCTCTTCATCAGAATTTGCCGGAGAAGCCATTCATGCCGGAGAACAGATTTTTCTAGTTTTTTATGTTTACCATTTTTTATGTGGTTGTCTTATGTTTTTGATTGCAAACATTGTTATCAAGTTGGTACACTCATTTTAGTTTTGCAAGTATTTTATATATTTTTTATTTTTAAATTACAACTATACTTATTAATATAATAAATATAAAATAAATACATTAAAATTTAAAAAAAATGTTACCTGAGACACCTGCCTCAACTGCCTAAGGCAAGGCAAGGGGTGCCTTGCCTCGGGTGCCTCATGCCTCAGACAACATAGTGAAAAAGATAACCTCTATCATATTCTTGAAATGTGCTCACCACCATTGTTTGAAAAGGTGCCACTTTGAGACACTGAGACTTGCATCTCAAGGTGACGATCTTCACCACCTTCTCTATTTGAGGTTTATGTCACAACGCCTCACCTCTAGAAAAACATAAACCTCAAAGTCAATAATATTTTAATAAAAGTAAGAACAAGAAAGAGTTACAAACCATTTACATATATAAAAAGATAAAATATTTCATCTTTCTAGCACACAAACTTTTATAACAAAATTTTCCACCTAAAGGACACATTGGCCTTGTTTTTTATAAATTGTTTTCCTGAATCGATATAATTTCTTTGATTGTAATGTCTATAAAAATAAAAATGTCAAGTATAAAAATTTAAAATAGTAAATGCATTATTTAGGTTTAAATGTTATTGAAACAGAGTTTACACATTTTATACTCTAAAGTATTAATCAAACTTTATTTATTAGTACAATATAAATTTTAAACAATTTTTTGAAAGGCAAAAGTTTAAACAATTAATAATTAATTATAATCTTTATGCTAGTCTTTTAAGTGTTCAAGGATTGCATGACTATTTATTTAAATATTCATATTATTTTTTTTCTTAAATTGGTGCTTAACGTCTCAATAAGTTTGAAGCTTATAGTTTGAGGATTGCAAAATTATTTATTTAAATGTTCATAGATTATATTCTTTTTCTTTAATTGAGGCTAATTATATGCCTCAAGACCGTCTCAAAACTTTACAGACATTCTCACCACAGTAGTCAATTGGCAATGTAGAATAAAATTAAGAAAAAAAACATAAATATGAAAAAGTCCCCCTTCTGGGAATTAATAATGCTTAAAAAGAATAGACAACATCATATGCTTCGAATGTGCTTGCTGCAGCAGTTCATTCCCAATGTAGAAAGAATACAAAATTAGATTCAGAATGCAGCTTAAAGTCTTTTTTTTACCAAAGAATCTAACAAAAGGGCTGCAGATGAAGGGCATCAACATCTCGCGTGTAGGGCTTCTTCACATATTTCTAGTTGAACAATATCTGTCAATTGATTAACGGGTTCCTTTGTTATTTTTCCTTTTTCTCTTACACTTGGTCCTTTAGTTTCACAAATATTTGACCTTTAGGTCATAATATAGAAAAATATAAAAGGCCAAATGCCACATCAGATCACCTTATTGCCGCATCCTTAATTGAAATAAGCCTAATTGAATTGAATGGCAAGAGGCACACAGTTCAAGGATGAAACCTTACTCAGAAGGCATAGCATCAGAGCATGGACTGAGGTGCAAATTTCAGGTATCTTTCAGTGAATCAAGTTAGGGCACTACCCTTCATAGCTAAAGTTAGTCACACGACAGTAGTAATCATAGCCTATAACGAGCCTTTTTAATATTATGTTTCAAGTTATAATACAAAAAATACTAAAAAAACTAGATAGACAGCTATCTAAGAGCTAGCCATAGAAAAAGATGTTCCTTTTGAAGAGTAAAGCAAAGTGCTCCACCTGGTTTAAGGAGTTAGCTGCTGCTGCCACCATCATAGTTCCAGTGCAAGTACAGTAAAGCCCCATGAAATCTATGGCATTGCCACTCCCAAGAACATAACCTGCTCCTGATGTTGCAACCACGAGCATACTGAAGATAAAGAAAAAAAAACTTTAAATAATTCATAACTGCATAAAGTAATGGTAATATAACACATGATAAAACCTGAGCTTTGCCTTGGATAACTCCCAATAACAACGACCATAATGCTGCGCAGCCTCAGTAACCATCAACAACTTCTTTGATATTAGTGAGGTGGCAGCTGAATCCCTGATGGCTGTTGCCTCTGATAAGGACCCAATAGCAAGACCAGGGGATGTGACTGTGGAGTTTAGCTTCCAGGACTCATTGATTGATGAAAAATACCGAAGTATGGGAAATGGAGATCCCCTAGGCAGTACATCAATAACAGAGAAAGGGAGGACAGTGGAAACAGAAGAGGGCAAGGCAGCATCAAGGAATTTGAGACGTGTCGTACAGGATGTTGACCGCAGAAGCTTGGAAGAGAAGCTTACTGTGGCACCTCTCCACATGGTTCATATGCAATGGCCAGTTGCAGCTTCTCTTCTCTGGATAAGATGCAACAACAGGATATAAGAACTCCACAAAGAAAAACAGATGAGTGCGGGTGCATTCTATAATACAGACACATTAGACTACAGATGTTGTATCGTTAGACATTATTCTTGCTTGTGCCAATTATTACCTTGGCCTGGTGCAACCTTGTAAAAACATATTATAAAGGAATAATGTTAGAGAGACAGATATCCACTTGTCACTCAGATGAAATGTCATTGCTTAACTACTAACTAGCTAGTTCCTACTCAACTCTTGGAGATATCATGGATAATTATTCTGTCCAATCCTACCTTCTATGGGAGATACAAGGAGAGGAATACGTGTCCCGCTATTAAGTATAGCAGCCTCTTCATAAAATGACTGTTTTCCCGAAGTTCCAAGCAGCTATATATGACTGTCTACGAAGTACCATAAACCACGCATATTATAGCATATCACAGTTAACCCTTTTTCATTTCATGATGATAACAATTTAAGTCACCAATATAATAAACCCAAGCAGTGCAACTCCATGAAAATATCTATAGTTCACTATCCAAGCAATGATTAAAATCGGCAATGATAGCAACGACATGAACATCAACAAATCAACCACAGCACGTTCAGTGTTCATGGTTGTTCAACAAAAGCGCTGCACTACTTTATACTGAAAGTAGGACATATAGCCATGTGGTGTTATGACATAATTAGAACCCAAGCATTGTAAATCTCAGTAGATCCCAAAGGTCTCGTATTGGAATATGATCTATAATGCATGCAATCAGAAAAAAAAACTCATTTTTTTCGAAGTTTCATCGTAAGTCATGAATTAGTAACATAGAATGAAGTTTGCGTACTTCTTTGACGTGATAGAACGAAAGAGAAAAGGATGACCCTGCAGTCACCTTGCAGAGATGGATGCGACAATGACAGAGCTCCTTTGGGGCAATGAGCATTGCGCGAGAGAGAAGGCGCGCTCTGGAACACCCCGCTGGGAAGAGAGGAGACAGATGCACTCCTCTGCCAAGGGTAGGGTAGTGGTACAAAAGAGGACAACCAGTCTAGGTTCCTTGTGGGGTCAGAGAGGCAGCACTCCCCGATCGATGACAGCAGATTCGGCCTCCTAGCAGTGGCCGCGGGGCCAAAGGTGGTGATGCCTTGGAGATGGCATCCCTGACAGCCTAACCGGCATAGTTGCACAAGACAACTAGACTATCTTGTGCCTGGAGCAAAAGAAAAAAGAAATGGAAGAATAACAATTCAAACTGGTTAAAAATGTTCAGTTTGCCAAAAGTGCTCAACAAATACACAGGAGAAGTTTTAAAGCTGCATCAAGATGCAACAATATGTAATTAAAACTAGAGGTAATTTGGCATCTTCATGTATTGGTGCTTATAAACTTGAAATTTTGATTTTAGTCTGGTTATTTTCTACTTAACCATTGATCACTTATCCACAAAACTATGGTGGACATCAAAACTGACAACCTGACAGCAAGGAATTATATCTAGTATTTTAGGCCCTGTTTGGATAAGGTATTAGAACCTTATGCTAATTTCAGTTTTAGCATGTTTGACAAAACAGCTAGAACATTTGTTTAGATAGGGCCCTGTTAGGCCCTCGCAACCCAGCCGATTGCAGTTTGTGGTCTCTAATTCACTTAATGTAGACAATAACCCAAGATCGGAGGCCTTAGGATGAGATTCAGAGTGCAACTGCAATAGCAAAAGGGATAAAAAAGAAAGAACGGAATTTTAATCACGAATTGCATCATCCAGAGAAAGAGAGATAGATCTTGAAGGAATACAAGCCAACAGGGAAGTAAATAGACAAAGAATACGCCAATCCCATTTCTGTAGATCTACGGGGTCGAACAAAGGGACCATACGCACAAAACGAACGAAGAGAACAGATCATAAACCGATGGAATCTGCCGCCGTTCTCTGAATCTCAAGACGAAGGCCAAGTTGAGACATGACAGAAATTGAAAAGGCAGAAAATAGGAAGGAAATTAGACAGGCGTCGGAGGAAGAAGGAAGATTGGAGAGAGAAGAGAGTCTTACCTTACGCTTAGCCCTGTCTGTAACGGAGCCTTGGAGCCGAGTAAGTCTGTGCGTCTACGATGCGCGTGTGGCTGGCACCGAAGAAGATAGACTACTGGCTATCGTGCCTGCGCTTGTCCCGTGGAAGATGGAAGTCCCTAGTGCCGCGGAGGTCACCGGAGCCGAAGGCCATCCGTTCTGCCAAGCTTCTAGGGAGGGGGAGCTTGCCGAGTTGCCGAACCCACGGTCTGTGGAGGACGACGAGAGAGCGCGGAAGCAGAGAGAGACAGACTGAGAGAGAGAGGCGCTGCGCTGCCAAGAGAGCCGAGAGGAAGACGGGTCGAGGGGTGAGGAGAGGAGCCGCGGAGGGCGTTTCGCTTTCGCCGTCGGATCCCAAAGAAGGACCAGTCAACGGAGTAGACGGGTTGGGACAAATTAAAAAAAAAGTATAGAAATCTTTAAAATATCAAACAACCTTAAAATTATTTTTTTAACAAGTCTGCTCCTATTAAAAATATATTTCTGTGTCTCGACAAGTATGTTCCCACCTCGTAGTCTTATGGGGTGTTTGGTTACAAGATAATGAAGATTTTTATTTTAATTTTTAAAATTTATAAAATTTATTAAAAGAGATATTTGACAATTTTGACAATTCTATGTTTTAAAAATAATTTTCTTCTTAAACAAAAAAATAAAATCTCACCTCTTTCTTTTTCTTGTGGTCTCCTAATTTGTTTGATCATAAATAGTAGTTATTCTTTTTTGTTATCACATCCCTTTACAATTTTACGTCGAGATATAAGAAATATTTTAAACTACTATTTAGACATAAGAAATATAATTCTACATAAAATTAAAAAATAAATATATACTAAATATAATATATATTTTAAATTAATTTATTTAAATAAATTGTGAATAAAATACTTAATCAAATATTTAATTAAAAATTCATGAATTTATCGAGCCGAGTAAATTTTTGTTCAGACGTGACTCGTTTGTAAGTCGAGATTTTTTTTTTCAATTCAAACTCGTTTACCAAGCTTAATAAACGATCGGTTTCGAACTTTTGACGAGTCTAAATATCGAACTACCTTGCACCCCTACTCCAGCCTTCAATTTTATCAAAACGAGTGCGGTACTATCAAAAAAGAAACGAGCACACCGTATGAGTATGATCCAGAGAGCAGATCTGCTTGATAGCCCGAAGAAAAGATGAACAAGCCCTCTGATCTGCGAAATTTAAATGGATCCGTGAAGTGTTAACCAAGTCAACCGGGCACGTTAAAAGAATCCCGGGGGGGGGGAGGTCGGCTCATAGCCCAATTGGCCCCAAATCTGATCAAGTCGAATCGAATCAAAAATTTTATCTTTAAAAGAAAAATTAAAATTAAAAGTGTATGATTAAAAACATTTATTTAACTTGTACTCGAAATCATTTAGATAATGAGAGATGTCGAAAACAACTTAGACGACAAGACAATCACAAATGTTAACTACACGTAATAATATAAATGATAATAAAATAGTATTATACTACTAACAATAAGTAGACGTTCACAAACAGTGGACCTACCCGACCAACCATGATTTCTACCGTTAAAAAATGGTACACGTTTATCCACAATTCCTTACAATTGAAGACCTCCAATGAAACAGATTTCTGATTATTAATATTATTATTAAAGAAGGAATACAGAATGTGTATGATATCAAAACGCTCCTCCCACAGGAGCCAAATTACACTATCAGCAAATGTCCCATTGAATAATCACCAGCTTCCCTGAAGAAGCCTGAGCCTCCCGAAGACGGAGCTTTCTTTTTCGGGCAGCTTGAACGGGTTGTGTGATCAAATCAGTAGAGAGCTTAGACCACAGTGATGGGCGTGACTCCTTGTGCCCTGCATTTCAGATGCCAAGAAACCACACCAGTTATTGCTCCGTTGTTGCTTCTGGCAAGGCAATCATATCCTTGACCGCCCGGCCCGGACCTTCGATGTTTTCCACTAGAAAGAATGCTCTACAGAGAAGCAGAAAAGAAAAGCACCCATTTGGACTTGGAGACCCGAGATCCCCGTATCTTTTTCTCCCCCTGACAACCTTGTCCATCGATGATCAATGCGTTCCTAGGCAACATATATACACGTCAACAGATAGGGTGCGGCTCCTTTGTAAGTTCACGTTTGCACGAGTTTTCGTCTCTTTGCGTCCTTTCTCATCCTCTCCCTTCTCTCCTCTTCTTCAATGAGACGGAGCTGTTCTTCGTCCTCCCGTTTCGCAATTCTTGAGCTGTCAAAACCAAATGAACGGGCAAGGCACTTGTCAATGATCGATGTGTCTCCATCCATCATCCAGAGATACGTACAAATACAACCTAATGACCGCTTAACAATACATAGCAACAAAAGAATTTACAAGCTTAAATCATACCTCCTCCTTTCCTCTTCCATGATATCATCAAAATTAGCCTCCATGTCACTGTCGTCTTCCTCATCAACATGATATTTACTAGGATTATACCTGGCGTGTGAGAAAGCCAAATTGTAAGAAACTTCACGACTGATCGCTTGGATAATGAGTAGACTTCAGAATGACAATCCCCCCCCCCCCGCCCCGCCCCACGGCAAAGCCTTGAGCAACAAGCAATTTAAAAATTGGTGGTTAGGGAATGGTTAAGGCCACTACAAATTTTCCAAAGCCCTTGAAAAGCTAAACAATCCCATGAATTCATGAATAACTTGGTCATTTCAAAGATAATCGAACAGATCTTCCCTTATTTAAATGATAAAAATGTGTCAAACAACTGATTACTAGAACAATTTAATGAATCATCATCACTAACTCTTGTGTAGAAGGTCAATGCTTATATGTGCAACATATGAGCCATCCCGAAAAAAATATATCTGCACAAGACAATGTAGTGAGGATTTATACCCCACGAATAACAACATTAAAGATAAGAGGCTGCTACAATTGAGCAACACTGAAAAAGTACATTGGATCTGTTCCGATCAAGTACAGATAAAATCTAACATAAAAAATAGAAAAAATGCATGAAATGACAATGGCACACACCTGGACAACAGATTATTTCGCAAAAAACTCATTGGATCATCAATATCATCATCCTCATCATCAAAAGGATCTCTTGAGCGACTCTTAACGGGTTTCTGTTTTGGTCTATCCTCATACATACTACGTTGCTGGATTTTCTTTGTAGTCTTTGACATCTGAGAGGAAAAAAAAAGAAGAGAAATAAAGAGCTTATAGAAGTTACAGCATGCATGCGTTACCTAGCATTACACATGGTATCAACCTCCTAAGAAACAAAATAGTACCTGAGGCCCTGAAGAAGACGATGCCTGTTTAGGTGTCATCCTGGGTTTGGAAACTTGTGTGTCACGTCTATGTTGAGAGAAATCACCTCTCACTGCAGCAGGCTTTGTTGCCAACGGCACTCTTTGAACATTAGATGATTTATTTGAGCCCATAATAGAAGCCTTCTTTGTAAGCGCACCCTGTGCAGCAAGGGGTGAGGATTTAGAAACCGAAGGCTGGCTCAGCCCTCCACCATCTCTATTCTCTAATAATTTTCTAGGTTCAATGGAGGATGCCCTGGGTCCACTTGGAGGAATAATCTTATGATGTTCTCCTTGTAACCTTTTAGGTTCAATGGAGGATGCCTTAGGCCTACTTGGAGGAATCATCTTCCGATGTTCTCCTTTCTTAACTGCATGTTGATCTCTAGATACAGTTTCTCTTGAAAAATGGTTGCCAAGAATGGATTTGGGCTTGCCCATGGACATCTTGGGTGGTGGCAAAGATCGACCTGACTGAGCACCTTCAGTAACAAAAGGAAGGAAACATGTTTTAGCATGCCCATCAAAATACATTAACAAACATAATTAAAAGTTGATCATGCCAGCAAGCCTACTAAGACAAACCAGAAATAGAAGCATTACCAACTCTTGGAGCTGGTCTATCTTTGGGAGCAGGAACACTTTTTTGAACAGAGTTTTCGGTAGAAGCAGGCAGTTCAGAATCATCAGACAAGAGAAATGAGTAGTCTCGTCTTTCTTTGAGTGTTTGAGCTTTTCTTTTTAGCTGCAAACACATATTCAGATTAAGAATAGGCATTTCTAAAAAATGTACCAACAAGCAAGCCTCTGCTGGTAATGTTCAGTTGTCAAGTCATACCTCGTTAACAACCTTGTGTTGCTGTGAACTTTGACGGTACTTCACTTCCCCATTTGAGGAAACATGCTTGCCTTGCTGTCAAAAGATGAGAATAAGCAATGTCCAAAAGTAGATATATCTAAAACAGCAAAGGTCTGATGGAAGATCCTGCTGGCCTACATTAGATGTGGAGCTGTGTGCCTTAGACACAACATGCTTTGCTTCTCTTATCGATCTGCTTTCCTCAAGTACACGTGGAGCAATCACACTTTGCGAAGGACCAAAAAAGGAGCCAAACCTGCAACATAATATTTATCCTTAAAAAGAAGAGCACAAACCAAGGCTACCGAGCAAAAGAATAGTGCATTTGAAGCTAGATTCCTACGGATAATGAATTCAGGTACTGCTGATAATCATAAATGTATAGAAACTTTTTAGATAGCAAGCCTTGTAGGAAGCAAACTATGTTATCCTTCTTCCATCTCTCTCTCTCTATTTTTTGTAGCCAATTGAAGCTACTGAATTAGAGATTCCTGAAGTTCCAGAAATCTGGAAATTTTCTGCTCAGTTTTCAAATTATTAAATTTCTCTGTTTCTGGAAATGTTTGCTAAGTTTCTTAATTTTTCCTAAGATCTAAGTTTTGCAAAACTTCGACTTTTAGACTTTCACGACTGAGATATTTAACTGTGGAGTTTGATTCCATCAGTTTCTAAACTGAGGTCTCCAATTTAAGATCTTATCAATTCCTGAACCTCTGAGATTCCCAACACCAGGCTAATATTTGAACTTGTCATTCTGCTAAGTTATAAAATCATCAAATTGAGAAAAAGACCCACTTCAAAATTCTCGGACCAAGGTACCCAGCAGACTTTGGTTATCAGGTCTCTGTGCTTTCAGTAAATGCTGTTGACAGTCAAAATGTTGGTTCTGGAAAAATTTTGTTTTAGGTTCAAAGATGTGTATGTTTTAATTTGTCTCAAATTTTGTTAAGTTTTAATTTTTCATGTTCTCTTTTTGGTCTTTGCACTCCATCAACCCATAGGGCTGTCTCTGTTCCCCACAACATTCAACATGCACCGAACATAAAACTTTCATTAATAAGTCAAATTGAGATACATGAACATAGAAGAAAGGCATGTAAAACATAATTCTCATAAATTAAATGAGTCAGGATTAAATTCCTTTCAACCTTTGATAGGGTTTAGGAACTGTATCCCAATTGGTTTAGGAAAAGATGCACCCAGTCTTTGGTAGGTATGCGGGTAATCTTATCATTAGTTGACGAACCTTATTAACACATGGTTCAGCATGTCGGCATGTAAGACACGCACAGCCTTTCCATGACTTAATGGATAAAGTATTCCATGTCGGTGCATGGTAAGACATTGGGGTATTTATTTGACCTTTATGCATCTACCTTAAGAATGTAGGGGTGGACACAAAGCCGACACCCCAACCCCAACTAGTCCATACGTTGTATTTCTTTCAATTTAAGCCAAGATGTAGGGGCAGATGCAAGGCCAACCCCCCAATCATGTATTTTTATTTAAGTTTAGTTGAAAAATAGAGTGGGTCCCTGCACCATAGTGTCATCCTCAACAACTTAACTGTGCATTTTAAGTTTTAATGGCCTCTCGGCCCAGCCCAGTTTAAGCAATGTCAAGGCCCTATGGACCTGCTACAGTCTTGGGTGCCCGACATCCTGTCAAGTGCCCTCCTTATTCTCCCTAGAGACCACCGGATGGGATATTTTCTTCTTCTTCTTTTAACACGCTGGGTCAGGTGGGCCCCACTTAAACCTGAACAGAAGAAGCAGGCATGTCGTTCACCTAATTGCCTGGCCACGCAGTGATGCAAAGGAGCTGATGGCTGTGGCTGGTGTCAACGGTCTCAACACTCACCGGGGATCTTAAGGACGCCGGCAGAAGGACAAGCCAACCCCGATGGTAAGAGAAGAAGGTGCCTCAGACAGCGGTAAGGACGGACATCGCAGACAGTGACTGTGGAGGCGGTTGGACCTGACGGCTTCAACGGCTGAAACAGAAAGGGCACACAGCTCCTAACATCTCCGCAACCTTGAAAGTGGAAGGAGGTGCTCCGGCGGCTGTAACAGCTGATGAGGATGGTGATGACCACGGCAAGACAAGGCGTTCGATGGTGCGACGGTGACAGAAGAAGACAGTGGCACTGAGACAAGGTCTTCGATGATGTGACAGCGACAGAAGAAGACAATGGTGCTGACACAGGTAGAGAAGGATAACGATGTCTACGACAGTGCTGGTGGCTCCAATGTGGGAAGTAGACAAAGGAGAAAGATGCTGTGTTGCCGATTGGAGTCGATGACCGTTGCCATGAGAACAGGGAAAAACAAGGGATAGCAGCGGAAGGAGGTGAAGATGTCGACAATGCTAGAGGCAGGCGAAAACAGGGGTGGTATCGACAGAAGGAGGTGAAGACACTGTTTAAGAGTTATGGAAGGAAAGAAATAGAAGGCATTTTAAGAAAAGTCATCATATCCTGCAGTGTTAATTGAATCTTCTATTTGTAGTATAATTAGATAATGCTGTTAAATCAAGGCTCCTCATCTGTACCTCTTTTGTCCCTGTTTTTTTTGGAGGAGCCTTAATCTAACAACAGCTTGGTGTTCAGAGTATTCCTCATCTTGCATTATGATCCTTTTGGACATAGTATGTCTGTTACCCATCTCTGGTAACTGAATTTTTCCTTCTATGAAATGGGGGTACCAACCACTTTCAAAAAGAAAACGAACAGATGCATACGATACATTGATATGTACATGGAATGAATCACGTTCTCAGGTAACTGTCAGAGACGTTTGCTTGATGTTCAATAGTTGATTCTAGAAAAGGTGTGCTGTATCTAAGATTTAATTAAAATCACAAGTGTTATCTGAAAATCAGCATGTCAACCAATAAAAAATCATGGATCAGGTGTCATAGTGTTTTCCTATTTAAAAAAAATAGAGAAGATAAATTTTTTGTACACACGCAAAAGCACATACTTGGTATTTGCCGTTACACTTTTAGCCAGAGTGCGACCGGAAGCAGAGGCCGAAGCCTGTTCTTTCTTATACTTCTGTCTGATATTCTCCTTGAACTTTTCCCTCAACTTGAGGAAGTCTTGGACCTCTTGAGAGGGAACCTCATCCTCTACTTGATTATCCTCTTCATCTTCTTCGTCTTGATAACCTCCATCTTCTTCATATCCGTCATCATAGTCGTCATACATTTCACCTGCCGCCTAACAAAATTTAGGGGAACAAAGGGTTTAGAATCACAAAATTCCTGAGCAGTGCAAGTCGGTCACGTGGTAAGATTTCTTATGAAAAGATAAGAGAGCCCTGAAGGGATGAGGTATGAAGGTATAAGAGAGCCCTGAACTGTTGAACAGGAAAACGGTCCCTCATTTTGCAATGTGCATAGCTTAATAGAACGAGCAAAGTGGGAAAAATATCCTCGAAGTCGCCATAATCAATAAGGACCGCTCCAAAACGAGCACGTACAAAATCAAAACATGTCTGCGAAACACCCTAATTCGGTACTTCTCATGGCGACGAAGAAGAGAAAAAAACAACTCACCTTTCGGCTGAATCGTGACGACTCAATGGAGCGAACCAGAGAGCGATGGAAAAAGAAGAGGAAGAAGCCGGCGCGCGGCCATAGAAGCAGGAAACAAAAGGGAGATCGGAGACAAGAGAAGAAGAAGTACCTGCGGGGGCGACAGATTCGAGGTAGAACGGCGAGGCGATCGGCGGAACAAGAACGAGGGCAGAGGCGAGTGGCGTGTAGGAACTGCGAGAGGGGGCAGCAGCGATGGCGACCACCAGAGATCTGCAAGAGCGACCGGCCAAGGACTGCTAGGGTTCCCCCGCAGGTGTCCACGGCGAGATCGGGAAGAAGAAGGCAATGGGGATGGGGGCGGAACAAGTTTAGCCGCGGTTAGGTTACCCCCGGAGATGCTTCATCGGGAGAAATTTTAACGTGATATCCCATATATAACGACAAGTAGCTGCTTCACATATATAACTCAGAGAACTTTTAAAATAATAATCATACTTATAAATAAATAATTTGTGTCTAAAAATACATATTTATTTTTGGATTCACGCGTCGAGAGACTTGGAATAACGTTTCCCCTCGGTCGAGTCGAGGAGAACACATGATTAGATGAAAATTATGATAGATAAATAAATTTACATATCTTAAAATTATACATGAATAACTTTTCATGCCTTATAAACGCCTCCGAGTGTCCGAGGTAGAAAGTCCTATTTACATGTATTACATGATGCCCGAGGTGAGAGTAATAATAGCTCGGTCCAATTGTTTTTATTCCAGGTCTTATGCTATTTTTTTAATTGTATGTACATCTATTACATCTTTTTTTTAACTTTCTCTTAATCATAAGATCCTTCACTTTTTTTTCATGTCTCTTGTAAATTTGACCATGTAAAAAGTCTTAATTAAAATTTTAAAAAAATCTTACTTTTAAATAAATAATTTTGATACAAGATAATTATAAAAAAACGAACGCAAGCGTATCAGACGCAAGGTTCAAGACTATATGGGCTCGAGCAGGTCTATCCAGTCCGGTTACTCCGGCGCCGAGCGGCGGACGACGGACGGCTGTGATCTTTTCCGCTGCGCCCTGTTCCTGACCTTCGCCATCGGGAAAATCACAGCCGCTCCTTTTCGAGTCTCGCCCATCCGACGGACACGATCACGGGCGGCAGCCCCCGTCCGCACCTATAAATAGGTTACCGCCGTCGCTCGCCCTGCGCTTCGTCTCCCGTTGGCCCCCTCTGCTCCGCCCATCCGCTGCCATAGTCTACAATTACTCCTCCGCGGTCGGCCAGCAGCGCCGCTCCTCTCCGTCTCCCATCTCCCACCACCGCCCGTGTTTGCGGGTGTCGAGAGGCTCCCGGACGGATCGATGGTATTCTTCTGCTTCCTGGTGGACCAACGCCGGAAGGTCCGGAGCACGAAGCCGGCGGCGGGGATCTGCTCCCGGTGCGGGCGCGGCGCCCGGGTGGCGGACATGGAGACGGCCACCCGCTTCTGCTACGTGCCCGTGCACCGCCGCGCGTGGCGCGCCATCATCTGCACCTTCTGCGGCGCCGTGCTCAAGTCCTACCGCCGCCTCAGCGGCCGGCGCGACTAGAGATCGGCCAGCGATTTCTCGGCCCCCCGGGGACGGCTAACTCGGCGCCGCCGGTTATACTCTGTTCTAAGATAGCGCCTGCCTTCTTTTTACCCCCCCCCCCCCCTCCAAAAAAACACCGCTCAAGACATACATGTATATGTCATAGATTGAAACTGGAAGAACATCCTCCCATTCTCTTTTCCGTCAATCTTTCCGAGCTCGAGAGAGATGCATATCATAGACGATGGGCCTTCATTTATTAATTTTTTCCCCCGGCTGATGGAGGAGAGGAGGAGAAAAACGAAGTATACCCTTGCAAAAGCTTGATTCCGATTCAAGCTAGATTACAAGCGGATTCAACTCCTGCCTGCCTGCCTGCCTGGTGTCTTTCAATCTGCCCTCTCTCCGAGAGCAGCACTGCTGGCCGGAACAGCAAGCATCTATTCAATTAGGCATACAGCCATTTGAAATCGGCAAGCGTTCTTTGTAATTTCTACGGAGACTGTGGTAATTAAACCGGCAGGCGCCGAAACCGCGGCTGGCGTCGCCACTTTCCCTGCTCGGAGATGTGCATGATGAACACCCGTAGCGGTCGCACGCAGTAACTGCACAGCTGCGCATGCAGACTCCCTCCCTCTCTCTCTCTCTCTCTCTCTCCTAATATTTTTAAATTCTGCTTTTTATGCTTGATATACCATATTTTTGTTTATTTATATATTATATTATATCATAAAGATACGCATTAATTTTTATCTAGATGAATCGGTAGTTACGATAATTAGAAGAAAAAAATGATCCAACACTACATGTTTATCTGTGATCAACGGATCCATTAAGAATTATGTTGACTTTTTAACAGGATCGGATGTCAAATTTCTTTTATTTTTTTTCAATCTCAAGGTCATTAATCCCGAGAATATGTCAGAGCAAGAGGCGCGTCGTCAGAGGTTGTATTGATGGAGCTACGGCGGCGATTCGAACGCCGTTGGCCGGCCTGGGGCCGTGTTCTTCCGGTAGGGCTTTTGATTCATATCCCGCTTTTCCAGGGAGGCAGGGCAGTATACTAGGTCAACGGGGACGTGCTGGTGCCTCGTAATGTTCAGCGTGCAAAGAGAGAGAACAACTCTGTCATGGAAGAAGATGGATTTGGGTTCCTTATTACACGCCCTGTTTGATAAATTAATATCGATAAGAATCATTAAGAGATATGTTTGATTAATTATATTAATTTTAAAATTTACGGTGCAAACAAAATATATACGTGAATACGTACCAACATCAAAGTGGAGGAGCTTGGACAAGCCATGAGAGTGGGAATACGAGAAGGGGGAGAAATCGCTGGCCGGTGGGTCTTGGCTGTGCAAGGAGAATGAATGAAATGCCGATTTGAAATGGAACACAACTCTAGGTGGTTGGATCACTGCTCGGACGTTGAAGAAGTGGTATATCTCCGGTGGAACGTCACTCACCTATGTTACAAGCTCTAAAACTAACGGTTGTCGCCACATAAAAGATTTGAAGGAGGAGAGACCTATGTAGATGCTATGGTTTGTCCAGAGAGAGAGAGAGAGAGAGGGGAGTTGGTTTGGGGGAGGAGAGGCTGACCCACACCAATATTGATTTCAATACAGATGCAAGGATTTTGATAAATGTATCGACTATTACTTTTAAAATTAATACTAATGTCCAAACACCTAAATGTGTCTTGTATTCATATCAATTTTAAAATGAATACCGATACAAGTGCTAGATGCTCTAGCCGAACATACTATAGACATAATGGCAACTTTAATGCTACTATTAGACAACAAGAATCGTAGCTCGCACGGAAACATGAAATTAGAAGGAGGTGCTTCACCTATGATTTGATTTAATGGAATGTTTTAAAACCTGATTCCAAGACACAAATCACTTATGGGGTGTTTGGTTGCACGATAATGGAGACTTTAATTTTAATTTTTAAAAATTGTAAGAAAATTTGTTAAAAAAAGGTGTTTGGCAACTTTGACAATTTTATATTTTGAGAGTGATTTTCTTCTTGAGCAAAAAAAGAGGGTCTCACCTCTTTCTTTTTTCTTGTGGTCTCCCACTTTGTTTGGTCATGAATGATAGTTACACTTTTTTGTTATCACATCCCTCGAAACATGATAATTTTATGTCATGAGTTGGTTCACTTTTTATTTTAATATAATTTTTTATCACGAAAATGTACAAAAAATTATCATGCAACCAAACACCTCATAAGTTTTAAATTCTATCGGAGAACAAAAAACAAGGAAGAAGAACAAGAGGTAGAATTTGAAAGAACTGGAGTCAGAATTGAAATATCTTCGGCTAGTGATCGTTGCAACACCATCTCTTATGTCAACCTCGGTCCGAATGCTGACTTGCATGGCAACTTCAAATCTTTACGCCCGGTTTGGTAACACTATTAGGTACCTCTATCTCTATCAATTTTAAAATTGATATTGATAGGAACCATTAAGAGGTGTTTGGTTAATTGTATCAATTTTAAAATTGGTAGTGCAAACAAAACATATTACGTAATACACGTGTCAACTTGTAATAATTTTGATATTGATATTACAATATTTGAAAATATTAATATCAATATTGATATAGTACCAAAAATGAAACTCTAACCAAACAGGGCATTAAATTCTCAACTGCAACGGTTGAGAGGGATGGTACATATGGTCAAAGTTTAATATGTTGATAATTTACACCCTGGTTGGTAACACTATTAGGTACCTCTATCATTATCAATTTTGAAATTAATATTGAAATAAATTATTAAGAGGTGTTTGGTTAATTGTATCAATTTTAAAATTTGTAGTGCAAACAAAACATATTATGTAATACATTGTATTAATTTTCAATATTGATATAGTACCAAAAATAAAACTCTAACCAAACAGGGCATTAAATAGGACAGAGATGGGAGGATGATCTTTGATAAGATGTCTAACATCCTGATTGGTAACACTATTAATTAGGTATCTCTGTCACTATCAAATTTAAAATTGATATTGATAGAAACCGTTAAGAGATGTTTGGTTAATTGTATCAATTTTAAAATGTGTAGTGTAAACAATGCATATTACGTAGTACACACGTCAACGGGTATTAATTTTGATATTGATATTCCAATACTTGAAATGTTAATATCAATATTGATATAGTACAAAAAAATGAAACTGTAACCAAACAGGGCATGAGCACAGCGATAACTTCCTTATGAACCGCTTGATTTTAAGTTGTTCCTTTTAATTCTTTTATTTTTGAAAGTGAATAACTAATGGGGTGTTTGGTTGCATGATAATGAAGGTTTTTGTTTTAATTTTTAAAAATTGTAAGAAAACTTGTTAAAAGAGGTGTTTGGTAACCATGATAATTTTATATTTTAAAAGTGATTTTCTTCTTAAACAAAAAAAGAGGGTCTCACCTCTTTCTTTTTTCTTGTGGTCCCCCACTTTGTTTGGTCATGTGTGATAGTTACTCTTTTTTATAATCACATCCCTCCAAACATGATAATTTTATGTCATGAGTTGGTTCACTTTTTATTTTAATACAATTTTTATCATGAAAGTGTACAAAAAATATCATGCAACCAAACACCCCATTAGGTTAAGAGTGTAATGTATCCGGTTACACCCAATTTATCCGTGACCGAGGAGTATAAATGTGTTTTTGACCCGTGGCATTTGGATTCTGGTATCATCACACTTTTATGGGGTGTTTGGTTGCATGATAATTTTTTGTACATTTTTATGATAAAAAATTATATTAAAATAAAAAGTGAACTAACTCGTGACATAAAATTATCATGTTTGGAGGGATGCAATAACAAAAAAGAGTAACTATCATTCATGACCAAACAAAGTGGAGGATCACAAGAAAAAAAAGAAGAAGAGGTGAAACCCTCTTTTTTGTTTAAGAAGAAAATCACTTTCAAGACATAAAATTGTCAAGGTTGCCAAACACCTCTTTTAACAAATTTTCTTAAAAATTTTAAAAATTAAAATAAAAGACTTTATTGTCGTGCAACCAAACACCCCATTACGGTTTCCACCAACTTTACATGCATTACTAACGTAATAATAATAATAATAAGGAACACCACCACAGTCAATGAAGGGTAAGAAAGTCATTTAATTTATACCCGGGGGGGGATAACTTCTTGGAACTTCAATACAGTTCTTCCGATTTATCTGATCTTTTCATACCCCCAGGGTTCGTTTGTTTCGCATTTCGTGTCAGAGATTTCAGTCCAAATCTCCAAAAAAAAAAAACTTGTGATGTTCGTGAGCTTTTTGAGAGACCTTTTCTTCTACACAAATCATGTCAGCCTGCGTCTCAAGATCTCCCCTCTATTTTTTAACCACGGAAGCTAAAAGAAATCTAGTGCATCTGGTTGGAACTTCGAGTTCTTAAAAGATTTCTGACAGGAATCTCTTCTCCCCTGTTTCTCTCCTGTTATGCGTGTCTGATTCTATCGAACTTGCACGGTCCACCCATGCCCGACCATGTGCAATCTGAATGTTGAGAAAATGCCCATGCCTTCTCTTCAACAGACAGACAGAGAGAGAGAGAGAGAGAATGCCCATGATCAAACATACGTTGACGTTGAATTCCATTGAATGATGTGCCATCCTGTCATGATCATAGCAGGACGACCGGCCGCAGTGAATGCGGGCGGGGGCGGATTCATGGGCGGGCCGCAAGCTTTCATTTCAATGAAGAACAGAAGCCTCCTGTTTCAAGCAATTCGATGCCTCCCCCCCCCTCGGTATATTCGAACGCATATCGCGCCGTCGGCCTGATCTTCTTCCCATGTGCATTCATTTCATTTGGGTTGCAGCCTTGCTTTTATATATACATATATATATAGATGCCGAATTTCTCCAGTTCCAAGTATGCCTCCGCACATTGATTTTGACATGCCCCAGCGTCGCCGTCGCCATTGCCGCCGGCATTAATGGCGCGCTAGCCGGCGAAGTCTCTCCTCCTCATTTGAACCAGACGCGAGCAGAGTATTGGGTGCCCACGGAAACACAACATGCAACTAAGTCAAAAGTCGAAGATATACTTCCAGCTTAGTTAAATAAACCCATCATCCCTGCAGGTACAAATAAATCGACACTTGAAGAGAATCAACAGTTTTCTACTGTTTGAAATGGAATGGTGAAACAAAATGCTGAGTACAGCCTGGGAAATCAGTTGGGCACTGCGGCGCGGATGCCCGAGGAATTATGTGAATTTGAGGCGCTGACACAGTTCAAAAATGGCTAGTGGTATCACACCCCCGAGGGGAGAAAACACCTCATCAGATAGACCTAGTTAGTCCGCATTGCGCATGAAATCAACACAGGCCTGGCAGCTGCAATCTGGAAAACGGCAGAGTTCACATCCAAAGCAGACACAAGTGGTGCACCCACTGCACGTTGGTGTCTGGGTGCATCCACGGTAATTTTTTCGACTAGCTCGCTCTTCTTCATCATCACAAGTGACCCTGTAACACAAAAATTACAAGATTGGAGTCAATTTTTTTAGAACTAAAGCCTAGAACTATTTCAAACTAATTGAAGAGGCACATTTTTGCATACAAGTCACCCAACTGATCCGAATGCAAATCACAGATCAGGATCCTACAGTTACCAGAAAAACAAATCAGATCAGCCAATCAGGTCATCCATTTTTCCATTCTCTCTACTAAGTATATCATCCTAACCATGATAAAGCTGAAAATTCAAATGAAGAGCCAAGTGGTAAGCAAAGCACCTAGGTGCTGGCCATGCTTCTCCATGAGCAATCAAAGAAACTACTAAAGATTGCTAGGCATGCTTTGTTTTTCTAAAAAGCTTTAAGTTGTTAACAAAAAAGCCGTTAAAAACAAAAAAAAAACATTAAGTCTGAAAGCGTATCTTTTGACACCAAGATGGCTAATCAGCAAAATACAATGTACCAGCTTAATCTACAAGTCTGAAAGTACAGGTTGACAACTTAATGATAGGATTCTGAGAAATAGCAAAAGAACTTAAGATAGAAGAGCCTGGGAGCCTTTTACGTATCTGTCCTGTCCTGGCAGCATGTTAGTAGCCAGAAGCTAACACTTTATGTAGAGGGGTGTGATTTTCTGAACACCCACCGATTAAGAGGTCTAGATAAGAACATCATCAATTACAAAAATGAACATCCATTGGATCAAACAATAATTTCCCCGAATATATGATCACTATCGAAGTCGTAAGAAGAATATTTGTGAAGAAAATCTAGGTAGCTTGCTGGAGCAACACTGAAGAAGAATTACCCATTTAAGTTGCTTTCTAAACTATTGTCTCAACATTAAATCATTTAACCGAAGAGAAAACTACTTTGTAATATTAAGACTTCTAATCGACCCATGAATTATTATAAGAAATTGATCAAACTATTTTGTCCACTAATATTCCGAGGCAAGAAGGGAATTGGACTTAAATCAGAAAAAGGATTCCACTATACCACTCGAGACATTGCTATGTAGTGGTAGGCTATGATATCATAGGCAACCGTCTCAGGCGGTCACTCTTTCCGCCTCAACCGCCTAGGCATTTGCCTTGAGCATCTCAACCGTCTCAAATGTTATATTTTTTCATTTTTTTCTATTTTCAGATTTATTTTTGATTTGTTATTTAGTTCAACTTAAGATTACATCTTATATATTGTATTTCCTTTCTTTTTAAATCAATGAAATAGTGATATTTTGTCACATTCAAAAAAACTTAAGATCAAAAAAGACAGATTTGAGAATTATTGTTCAATTGTTGTTACTCCCATGTTATTTTAGAATTATTAATGTACTTCCATGCTTATTTTAGAATTATTGTTCATATGTTGTCACTTGACATATTAATGTACTTCAATTGTTGTTGCAAAGACTAGTAACATAGAAAAATGTGCATCTATCCTACATTTTTATGTATTTTCTGTATTTTTTGATGTATTTCCTATTTTTTAAGATACATTTCTTGCATTTTTAAATATATTTGCTACTTTTTTAAATATACCTCTTGTATTTTAAAAATATTTTCTGTTTTTTAAAAGTATTTCATGTTTTTTACATGTATTTCCAATCTTTTTAGAGGTATGTCTTATTTTTTTAATCTTTTTACAAAGATTAAAAATATATAATAATAATAATAATAAATATCACCTCAGGTGCCTGAGGTGCCCGCCTCAGGTGCCTAAGGTGAGGCAAGGCCTCCCTCGCCTCTCGCTTCTCACCTCTGACTACACAGGTGGTAGGTGAAAAAGGGCGTTCAGAAGAAATGGGCAAGTTAGATTAGAAGAGACATTTCAAGTTATTATGTCACGCATAATGCATGGAACCCTGTAGCTTAGTGTTGGAGAAAGAACGAAACAGCTTGCTACAAGATGGTGAAGCAATATCAAAAGATAAGAAATTTTGCTTTCATTAAATTTGACTAGAAACAACCTGATATTTGAATAAAAGTGTACTCTTTGGCAAATACATCAGTAGTACACTTTGAAATGAGATTTTTTTGCAAAATCCAAGACAAAGATCATAGGAATCTGTTTGTCTGCTAGTCTTTAATCAAGGAGTAAACAAGTGCTGCACTCGAGTGGTTGGGCGTATTCACCATCCTTTATTCTCTATTGTTTGTATCATATTCATATTCGACAAATTATAATATCTGAGAATTGCCTTGTACAAGAAAATATATTTGGCCACATGGAACAGCAAGTTACATAAATTGTATCCAAAACTGCCAGGACCTCAGCCCAAAAACTGACAAGGTAATGTACAAAAGAACAGATAGCACAGGCCTTCTCCCTATGAACAACCAAAAAACTTGGTAGAGAAATCTTTTGGTAGTAAATCTCACAGTCTAATATTTTGAATCTTGATAGATCACTTGCTAACTGTGTTATTCTGATTCTACTTCTTCCCATTTAATCATATTTGTCAAAAAGACAAGGCAAAATGATCAAAAGGGACCAAATGCTCCTTGTACACTAAAGCCGTAGGGTCATATGACCCCAAGGATTGCGGGATCGGAATCGGAATCGGGATCGGTGGGTACCGATCCGATCCGGATCGGATCGGATCGGATCGGACCGATTCCGACCGATTCAATGGAAGAAAATCGATCCAGAATCGGTAAGAAAAAAAAAAGCAAAAAAAAAAACCGATCCGATTCCGATTTCGATCCGATTCCGGCCGATTCGGACCGATTCTGGCCGATCCGACTGGAATAGCAAAAAAAGAAAAAAAATGATCCGATTCCGATTCCGATTCCGGCCCGATTCCGACCGATTCCTACTGATTCCGCGGAATTCATGCCGGAATCGGTCCTTCCGCATGGAATCGGATCGGAATCGGTCTGATTCCACCGATTCCATAAACAATGTATGACCCAAGATAATGAATCCAATATAGACTATACAAATGTTAACGTCATTGTAATTAAACTGGATACATACACATGAAGAAAAACTATTTTTTGTACTTAAGCTATAAATGTCTCATTAAATTGGATGATTAAGAATAAAGCTTTTCTCACACTAGTAACTGAAATTCAAGGTCAACTAAAATAAACAAAGTGCAAGACCTAGAGAGAGAGAGAGATATATATATATATATATAGGACGGATTGAGAAAGGGAAAGGAAGAAAGGAGATTGGAAAAAATGAATGAGAACAAAAAAAGTTAGAGTGAAATTTCATTTGACCAATAATGGGGAACGTAGACATTTTACATAGGACAAGTGGTATTGTCATTAAACGTCCCTAGACCAACCCTGAACCAATAGCATTCGTTAGTCGTCAGACTCGTCACTGGTTAAGCATTTAAGCACAAAAAATGTTCACTTAGAGACACTTTGCTTTCTTTTCCTTTATTGTAACTTTTCCTTGCATTAATAAGAAAATGGGCTCCTGGTCATCATAAAAAATGGGCGAGTTGGGCACTTTTTTTAAGCCCAATAAAGCATTCCATCCCCTTGGCCATCATAAAATGCCTTTGCGCTTAAGCACTTGCTTTGACAACTATGCCATTTATACATGAACAGTGGGTAGCTTTCCTTGATCACCTTCGAAAAGGTGGAAAGTTACTTATCAGGATGTCAGTTTCTTTCGTACTCTCTAGTTTGTCCTTTTGTGATCCACTACACAATCTCACATTTATAACATTCAAGCAACGAGTGCTGAGGGTAAATAATTAGGTGATTTAGAGCATCACACAATTTGGAGTATGAACAAGAACAACGCATGACAGACAATAGAATTCTCTCTCTGAGAAACAAGATCACCCATTGGAGTACGAATAATGCACAACCAGTGCTTAAGATTTTAATCATGCATAAGGTCTCTCTCAACACCTCTTCCTGTTATTACGGCTCATCAAGCTCTATGCTCGTTCAAAATTTCAAAGGCACCCTACTCATTCTTTTCTTTCATCTGTATTACAGATAGACAGCCACGCTAAACGTGTCCCATGTGTTGAATGGCACTATGTTGCAGACTTGCAGTTATTTATAGCCTTATACTTTTGTTATTTTCCCGTTCCCCCTCTACATTCAATTATTAATTCTTTTACCACTATATATGTATAAGTGCACCAGAGACGTAATACAATCTTCCACGTTTTTAAAGATATGTCTACAATATCTCTTCACTCCGTATTGCCAAAGATGAAGCAAGGCCTTACTTGGTATTCATAGCCCCAATTGGAAGTGTAAAAAAGGTTAATTTTGGTGATTTTCTTAAAAAAGAGCCACTATGTTTCACACATGAATTGCCAATACATTCTTTTCTGTTATTTTCTGCCTTTCTGTCACACATGCAAACACCAACCAAAAGCTACATCTACTTGTTCGGAGTTTTCTTCTGATGTTTCTTTCAGTTTGTTGAAAAAAAAGGTTGCCCAAAATTTCCATCATGAATTCTTCACCTAGTGCCACAACCAATATTCTGATCACGTTGTGTTTTGTTCAATGAACTCCATATCAAATAACACAAGTAAGGAGACTGTTGTATTCAAACTGCATTATAGTAAACAAAGACGAACAATTCAATCGCACTGTTGGGCAGTAGGTGACAACGTGTTCCCATGTGGACCTGACCACAATGGGCATTCTAAAGAAAACTAAAAAAATAGAAAAATAATGTAAATGAAGAAAATAAAAGGTAAGATCTAATGCATACAATTAAAGCCAACATTTGACCAAAAAACTCTAATATGTAGACAATCAAAGCCAACATTTGACCAACTCAGTCAAAACTAATTTAGGTCTAATTTCATCACAGAATGATTAAAGTAGACTTTCTTCCTTTTTCAATGAGGTTCAGGCACTTGATTTTGTGTAAGAAAAGTAGCGTTCAACATGTTGTGATCAATCCAGATCTATCCTGCATTGACATCCTGTACAGCAACAATTAGCTGGCTGAGCTGGAGCTCCTGAAAACTCCACACCTGTCCTTATTTACAGCCTTTGGTAATTGGTGGATCAAATGTTGTTCCGCTATGGGCCACAGAGAGTGCATTAAAAGAGTACGCATGGATGGATTAAACGTACAAGAAAAAAGAAAGATGGAGCACAACTAAGGAATTAGGTGTAGGAGCATTTTACATATAAGTATGTACATATTTGAATGTATGTATTGTGTGTCCACGGCTGCAAGAAAAAAGTGCATTTTATTTTTGTAACTATGTACATGTGTATATGCATACAATTTTGGAAGGGATAAGCTTCATAGACTAAGCTCTGCTTGTTTTGGCTTAATTGATGTCTAACCTATAAATTGGTGAAAGATTAGATAGTGAGATCTCTGGTAAAACATCCAAATACAATGGTAATTTCCTGGTGAGCTATTTAATTTAAACTGGTTCACAATTTTTTTTATTTTTGAAGGTGAATAATTAAGATTTTGCGTTCCACAAAAAAATTTAAAATGAAATTAAGACTTAAGACATTTCATTAAGTCAAATCAAATGCCACCTAAGTGAGAGAAAGAGGAATAAAAAGAGTTGAAAGAGACCTTATGCACAATTAAAATCTTAAACATATATAATAGATAAGTAATAATAAAAGATTTTAATATCATTTCATACACCAAATGGGCCGCAGGTGCCTTGGCGCCCTTTGGGCCATTAGAAAGGCCCCCTTGTGCCTTGGTGCCTAGACAGGTTCCTTGACAAGTATGACTCGTGATAATAATTTATCAAATAACATTAGTAGAAATATAGTTTTTTCAATTTATTTTGTTTTCAGAGAAAACAAACACCTAGCTTTTATAGTACTAAAAAACGAGCATGAGATCCCAAAAGTGGTCTGCCCGATTAACTCAAGTCAAGCCTGAGTTAGCTTTGTTTGGTCTATTCAATAAATTTTCCCTTTTTCTTAAAAGTGTGAGCTATATACTGAAAGGATTTGAAATATCCAAAGAAGAACACAAACTGAACTAGCTTACCTAGATCACAGTTCTGCAGACCATTTGTTACCAAACCCATCATTCTCCTCAAGCTATCCACCCTTTACAGGTAAATAAATTCTGTTTAATATTTGCAGGCCATTGCTCAGCAGCCATGTGCTGTCCCAATGACTGTAGATCTGCAGAGTACCCATGTCCTAAAACCTTGGTGTAGAAGATCCTGTTGCAGAAGAAGAGAAAAGTCATCTCCTGTGGAATGACTTTTCTAGATGATCCTTACTCTCCCATCAGGATGTTGTTAGTGTAGATTCATTTTGCCAGTTGAGATAAAGGAGGGGAAAAAATACAGACAACAATTAAGTATCAATGTGATTTGGACAGGATGCTGATCTTGATCAGAAGAAGAGATGCACTGACATTGATTTGGAAAAATTCAGTTTAAATCTAAGCATCATATCAGCTGATCAAACTGCCTCAGTTTATTTCCAATTATATATGGCAAATGAGGGGTCTGAATCAGATAAAAACGCAAGAAAAGCTTTCAAAATACTTGGCTCCAATTCAATCTGTTCAACATCCAGATATATTTTGCCACCCTGTGTAAGTAACTTTGGTTCATTGGTTTCCAAAAAAATTAAATATTAAGATTATTCAGGTAACACGAAAAAGAAGGCAACTAGGGCTTTGACAATCCTAGATGAGAAGCAATCGAACCTGAAACAAGCCTAATAATGTCTAACTAAACTTCACATTAACCAAGGGACCCTACCCTGGATGAACATAGTTGAGGAACTAAGAAAGTTAGACCCTTCATCCCAAAAAGCCATGGCAACTCACCATCCATTCTTCAAAGGGATCAGATCTAACAGCAAAGGATTCTGACATGAAGATTGCCTCGTAGCTATACAAATAGATAAAAAAGGTTACTGATTCAAAAGTAAACAAACAAAAAAATAGTCCAACAAGGATTACTGATTCAAGAGTAAATAAACAGAAAAATAGTGCAAAAAAGGTTACTAATTAAAAAATAGACAAACAAATAAAAAGTGAACTTGTATAGACAGCACTATGTAGAAAAATTGTAGGCTCCTGCCAAATGAATAAGCAGTGAAAACTAAAGGGGAAGTCTTCATGAAGAGGTGGAGGAATCGAAGAGGCAGTGATAATGCCATGTGTTTAACTACTTATCACTTTCAATTGTCTCATTGTCAATACCATCATCAACTATCCAAGTTTGACCATTCAACATAGAGCACCTTAAAAAATGGAAGTTCACCATCACTCAACCAGCTTATGTTAACAAAAAACCGTTCACCTTGATTAAACAGGCAACCAAGCACTATCGTTATGTCTTATCCTTCATTACTTTGCCACCATTACCATCATCAACAGCTGTTGCAATTACCAAACACTTCCACCATCCAGCAGTATTTTGATTTGTACCAACCATAACTGAAGATTCTGCAATTGCAACAGACAATTTACCAAACATTGCTTCATTTTAATTATATCAAAATTTACATCACTTTTTTTTTCTTTACCCTTTAATAGGATTTCCTAAAAATCATCTTATGCCTCCCCTCTTAACTTCAAACTTTGTACCTAGCAAATATTTTCCTCAACAATATTTATCTGCTCTTGCACCCAAAACCTCAGCATGGCTGTAACTAGATATTCTATCATTCTATTGTCTAAAAATATCCCATTGATAGACCACTATTTGATAAAAAAAACTTGGCACAACTGTTCCAAAAGGTGTTTGGGGAAAGGACGTTGATGGCTGACTGACGATAGGTTTACAGTTGTCCAAAATTTTTTATGACATTGTGTTGAAATGTAATTATCTCAAATTCTAGGCAAACAGAACAAGAAAGTTTAACTAACATTACAAAGAATAAATGGCTGGCGAGAGATTCCCTAAAGCAGGGGGGTCAAGAAGCCAGCCAACCAATATGGTAATTTGTAATGTTCTCTTCTCTAAACTATTTAGAGAATAGAAGTGCAAGCATACGATATCAACAGCCCATGCACAGTGCACCAAAGTACATCTTCCGCAAACAATTTAACGCAGAACGACTTGCATCTCTTATCTAAATTGCATCAAGTCATAAGGAATAATATGAATACGGCTACCAGCAGACTAACCTCCTCCAAGTGCACATGTCATGCATTCATGATAAAAGGTCATGACCAAAGTAATCAAAGATATGAATTAGCTTTTGCCCAAAACGAGAACAGTATTGGTGATAGACGTATTAATGGAGAACTAAGCAAAAGCAGACCCTAGTCTCCATCCTACTTAATTACCGGGCATGGGGCATATCAGAGCATTTCCAATTATGGTTTGCCAATGCATCATGATGAGTTCGGCATTCCTCTTTAGTCCTAAGACGAAACCTGCGCTGCTTGTTGCACCTTGTACAACAAACAAATTCATCCCTGTGCATTCGGCCGTTCTGTCCTTTATGAGATCCGTTGCCAGACTTCGACACTTGATTATGATACTTCAACAAAGCTGTCTTTGATAATGCAACCTTCTCTCCTTTGACGATGACCCAAACATTGCTCTTCCATCGCCTCGCAGTCTCACGTCCAGAATGCTTCTCAAATGCAGCCGGTGTCAGTTTATCTGTCCATATTTTATAAATCATTGCCCATTAGAGTTACGGGAGTCACTAAAAATGAAATGGTTAGAACATAACTTGAAAACCAATCAAACAAAGTCAATCAAAGAATGTATATATTGGTGCATTGACTGAAAAACTAAAAAACAACTTGACAAACAATAGCAATGCAAATAATTCCTCAACAGAAAAGATCATTCTTGTTTCCCTTTAACAACCAATATGACTTTTGGTAACATCGGTTGTTGGAATTCAAAATCAAAACCCTTAAATGACCACAAAAAGTATTGTAAAAAGCAGACATTTATTGTCTTTTGAAGAAGAATTGGCATATAGGAAACATCCTTGAGAATTTCAACATTCACTTCTAGCCTGTGAGATTAAACAACGCAAAAGAATTAACAAAAAGCAAGTAGGTGTAGCATGCATTCACACTGTAAGTAGTTTAATAAAATGAAGTGCATCATCTATACACGGATACCATCAATCTGGATGCCATTGAAGCTTTTTTTTTATTCATTTAGTGTTGGTATAAGCAAAGAGGTTGATATAAAAGTTTCTACCATATATGGAAAAGATCCCAATATCAAAATCATCCAGATTCCTCCTCATTTTACAAAGATAAGCACAATCCTTAAACTTAGATACACTACGAAGAATGACAGAATTGGTAAATCTATGAGCTGCTTAATTAACTGATACAAATTGGGCATTTATAAATGAAGCACATTGATAAAGACAAAAAAGGGTTAGCAAATGATATAAATAAAAAGATGATACGAACTAAAAATCCAACCGAAATACTAAAAAGAACCACAAAAAATGCAGTCCTGAAAAGAGAGAATATTACCAAATAAGGTAAAACCGGTTTTATCTAGTCCTTAAACACATTACGTGCATGGTTTGCAGGATCAGCCAATCAACTCAATTCAGATTGGGATCAGCCAATCCGTTCATAGAGTGGGGATCCCATGTTTTGCAAGATCAATTGATCCAGATGAGCACCTACTGACCCAATCATAAAAGGAACTTCCACCAGGATCAGCCTAAACAAAGTTGGATAAACCAAGATAGACTGATTATGCACCTATCCGACCTCTCAGATTGGCCATTCCACTGGGGATCAAGCATATTTGTGAACTGAGTCTCGGCTGACTCATGGTCGAGGTGGGGCTGCGTCGACTGACTCTTGGCTGATCCCAAAAGATTGGACCAATCTTCATCAGAATATGTTGATTGGTTGCTTATATCTCAGTACTAATAAAAGAATATATGCCATGAAAATGTAACTATTATCTAAACATTTATTTCATGTAAATTGTTTAAGTAAATAAGGAAGCAACAAGAAATGGAGGGATCATCATCAAGTCAAACGGCTGTGCACAGGCTTCTTGTGATGTTTTCTTGGAAGATCCTAAGGCTGATGCATTGCCAGGTATTGGGAGAAAATCTATTAATTCCATAAAAAATAAAACAAGATGGAATGGAACAGAACAAGTCCAACCTAATGATAGGGATGTTAATATTTTTTATGCGAACACATCAAATAAAGCTATAATTGCTAGATGCCTATAACAGCATAAGAATAAGGTAATAAACTGAGTATTTTGGCCAGCATCACCATTTTTTATCAAACAAAGAAGCAAAATGAACCAGGTGTCGAGGTAAAAGGCATAACTTCAATGATTGGATTTAAAGAGATGAAAATAGTCATATCAAAGACAAAAAGAACGATGCAACCGCAACAAACTTGTATCAGGACATATCCTTCAAATTTATAGTTTGACCTAGATATAAGTCAAATGTGGAATGAGTTAAATATAAGCTGCAGTGGTTATAGAAGTCTAGAACTGAATTCTCAATAAAAAACAAGAAATAAAGAACTAGGGAGCACAATCACCTCATATAATCATATGCCCATCATTAAGGAAACGTAAGAAATGTCTTGGTATGTAATTGTAAACAAAAGGGAACCATATAATGTCAACACCCCAGCCCAGAAATTAAATAAAACTGAAAAGGAAAGGCATAGACAAGAAAGGGAAACAGCACTACTCTCATATTTCAGAAAGTCACTCGTGCTCACATTAATATTTTACCATTAATGAATGTTGATCTCATTGGGAATGTTAATTTGCTAGCAATGCAAGACCATAAGCCAGAGATAAGGATGCACAACTCAACTACACTATACATCCTTAAGGAAGCAGCACATAGGCCATAATGCTGTACTTTTAGCTACAAGTGCCGTGTGAAAATGCATTTTTCATGAACAATTATATTCTCAACTGAACAAAAAAACCAACAGCTCACATTGAACACCAAACTTTATGATGTTTTACCACGTGAACTTTCTCCATGCACCACCTTTCACATTTTCCCCAACCTTAGTAATATGCATTAAAATTTAAGGAATCAGTCCGACATGTATTTAAGTAAAAATAAACCAATGAGCATGAAGGATAAGGAATTGTAATAATGCAAGCAATTAGAAGTAACAGAAGTATCTCATTGCTTCCAGAAAGCAGATATGAATAATGACACGGTAATTAGAAGTAATATAAGTATCTCATTGCTTCCAGAAAGCAGCTATTAATAATGACACGGTAATTAGAAGTAATATAAGTATCTCATTGCTTCCAGAAAGCAGCTATCATATCATAGCATAAACAGAAGTATATTGCGATCGACCAATGTATGATAAGAAATTCCAGTAATAAATGTAAAATGCCCCTCTAAGAAACTGAACAACGAAATGAAATCCAGAGAACAGAGAAGGATGCCAAAATGAAGTAACCAATGCTCTCGCACACTGTGAAACAGTTAGAATCCAAGCACAGCACTCTGTATTGAAAATAATAGCTACTTCCAATCCTAACATTGAAGTTTATTATTAGGCCAGAAAGCCTATTTCATCGTGAAATGGTAAAGTAAATGAAACATGTTGGAACAAGAAGAAACGACCCTAAAATGAAAACAGTCGAGTGTAGAAATACATGACTACAGTTTGAAAACAGACGAACTTCAATTTCTAAGCTGGACCTCGAATTCAGCCAACAGAACCATCCTAAAGTGGGAACTTGAGAACACATTAAGGTATTGAGATAAACACCTCTCTGCATCATGAGATAGACATATTAAGGGCATATGATATCCGGAGTCAATGACCCAGCGTTAGAAACATAATAAAAAGAAGAAAGAAAAAAGAAACTCTCAACAATGAGTCAACAATTTATACACCACTGGAGTAGGGGTGTGCAATGGCTCCAAACGTACAATAAGAACAGAAAGTATCAACAACACAACTCTGGGAGAAACATGTCAGCATCATTGACCATAAACACCAGTTCACCATTACCTCTTACATGCATATTTACCGACGGGACACTATACCACACAGGTATAATAAAGGGATCAGGATGAGTAGGCTGCTGTTGTTACACGATATGCAAGAGAAGCATATTGCATGGATGCAATCAAACTAAGCGACACCGTCGCCCAAGAGAAGGAACCCTTGCAATGGACATCAACAGGCCACAAAGTCGTCTTGTCCCAGAAGTAACATCGAACACTAGGCATGCATGCCTGTAACGCATTACGGAAACAAGATGGACGCACGCACAAACCAGAGGAGTCCACAGAAAACTAAGCAAACCTACAACTTTTCATGAAAGAACAGAAACGAAGCATGCAAGCGGATAACAAGGAAGCCATGCGAAAGAGCGCACCTTCCTGGCAGCCAGGGGTGCACTCGCAGGCGATCTCCAGCTCCCCAGACGCAAATACCCGCAGCCTCCCCACAGCATCGCCGTAGCGCCGGCTCGTGCACCCGCACGTCACTTCAATGTACTCATCGCCGCGCTTCAGCCCGCTTATCTCGTTCAATTCTTCGGCGGAGAACATGACGATGCCGCCCTCGTCCGCGCCGTTGGCCGCCATCCCCGTCTCGGGAGCAGAAAAGAGGCCCAGATTTCCTTGGATGGGCACAGAAGGCAAGGAACAGCAGTGGACCGGTCCGGCGTATCCCGTCGGGGCCCCCGCTCTTTAGTGCAGGAGGGAGCGCGAGCGGCAGCGGCGCACCATGGGGAGAGTCACGGCGCCGGAGAGGAGAGACGGAGGGCAAAAAGCGGAGCCCTTTTGGGGGATATCAGCCAGAGATGCGGATGAAATAATAGGTGGCCTCGCTTTGGAGGCTGCTGGGACGCCCGAACTGGCCAAAAATTGCGACCTTTGGAGTCTCTCCGCAGGAGGCGCCCGGGCGGTGGTTGTGGCGCGGCGATGGGACGGAATGAGGAGGAGCCCTCGACGCGCACGCCTCTCACCGAAGCGCCTCCGTGTCCAACCCATAAGGCCCCTCCATTGGAGGCTTCAACAACTCCCTCCCTCTATCTATCTAACTCTTGACTGCCCCTCTTCGTGACCCACGAAGAGACGACCAACCAGAGAGAGAGAGAGAGCATGGCTGGCCGTCCACCGGCCTCCGAAGAATCCGGCGGATGAAACGTGGGAGGGAAGGGGGGAGAAGAAGGGAGAGAGAAAGAACGAGATAGATGGGGGACGGGGTGAGCCTCCCCAGACAGGGAGTCCTGCTCCGGGCAGAGACGAGAGACGGACATTTACGCTGGGCTCGTGCATGACATGACATGGAAATATTGACAGAGGCAAAGTTGAGGGACTGATTCAGAGAGAGGAGAGAGAAAGGGAGTTGTTGATGCATTGTGGCCATGAAGATACCTTCTTGCCGTTTCCGTGTATAAAGCAACTGCATACCCGTTGTGTTATGATAGTTCCCTCGCCTTCCGAGGTCAAACTTGGACTAAATCTCTTCTGTTGGCTGTGCTGTGCTTCCTCCACGATGAAAAAAAAAATCTAAATCTACGACCTCTTCCACACAAAAAAATAAAAGAAATAAAAATAAATTCCTCTTCCCATCACATGTTCTTAAATTTTCCTCGATAACCCCGGTAATTGTTAAGTTTTCGAAAGAAAAAGTAAGACTGGAGCTTTAGCGAATCATGGAGAAAGCTGGGTTTCGCGAAGCATTAGCAGCTGAAGCCCAAGACGAAAAGGGTTTTCAAAGCATAACCGGAAGAAGAAGGTTGCGAAGAAGGGTATCCCTTGATCTGCATCTGCATCCTATTATCCCCTATATGTGTGCCTGCATGCGACATGGAGTCATCATATCCTCCTCCTCCTCCTCAGTCATGGAGGAATCCATGAAATTCAGCCCACCAGAAGGGAGCCTGCAGGTTCATGCATGAATCCTGGGAGAACAATTTGCATTGATGATGATTGAACAGCAGCAAGACATCCTCTGTCCCGCTCTGAATGATGGAAGTGTCGCCTGGAATGGATACACTACGACCATGGAACCAGAGCCTCGAAGATCAAGTCGCTACCTTTACCCACCAGTGGAGATGGAGAAGACGAACCACAAAAACAAAAGGCATCCCATACGTACCCAAACTACGGCGGAGATCAATTCATTATGGGAGATTTCCAATCACCGGATATGATAAATTCAAGTTCTCATCTTGTTGAACTGCTCGAAGAAAGAGCTGTTCAACCTAGCTAGCTAGGAGAGATGTGATTTGGAGATACGTGAGGAGGGGGTGGAAATTAACCAAGATAATAACATGTTATAATTATAAAATCATGTCTTAAATCATGTGTATACAGTCTCCTACTTTATTTTCTCCGTCTTTTGTGAAGTTGTCAGATGAAAACTGTTGTTTTAAAATCCAAAAAGAATACATATTAGTTTCAAATCAGTGACCTTGAAACAAGAGAATCACACAGCAAAACAAACAAACCCTAACATCCTACGGATCTCCAATATGAGACGCCTAGCCCGTTACATCCAACCCCTTTGCCCCCCACATACCATATAAGAGTGCCCAAATGATACGGTGAAGATGAAGAACAACGGCACAGTATGGAGCTGTCAACGACGTGCAGGCCGAGTCAGAAGCACATCATGCAGTGTGTGTTCACAGCTCCATGTCTGTCCTCTGTGCAGCATCTCCCAGGATCAAAATGCCCCACTTTTCCATCATATTCAGCTGCGTGCACGAAGAACCCTTCGCCCAAAGCCTGTCCCCGGCCCCATCCTGATCTCTCCGCCAGTTGCAGGCACTTACCCAGAGGGCGGATCGTTATCGCCTAGCTGTTGTAAAAGGACCGTTTGGTAGGGATTATGCGTCGGAGATTCCACCCAAAATATTTGCAAACTCGCATCTTTGTGCGAGCTCTGAGAGATTCTTCTGGCATTGTCGCCTCTCTCTTCACCTATTAAAATATTTTCTCTACTCCTATATATATATATGCACGTATATAACAATCATTTTCTCCCTCCCATTCAAGAACAGCACCGGTTATATATCAAAAGCGCATGGGATCAGATAAGTAATTACAGGGCTTCGGGAAGTGGCTTAACTAGAGAAAAATTAATCATAAGATACTTAGATACCATCGATGATGGTTTAATTAATAGTACTATAATTTGATATTTGATGCATACCAATTTTAATTCAAAGAAAAAGAATACTTCATTTAGATATGAATCTAACAACCGATTTTATTATATATATATATATATATTCTCTTAGTTAAAACTTGTATGATCGTAAGCTTCTTAGAATCTTATATATATATAAATATATATCATCGATGATTAACGAATGCCCATTTTCCGACCCCATCGCGCGCGGCATCCCCACATCCGGAGATTGCTCGCCGGAATCAAGCAAGCATCCGGCTGCTCCGAGCTAGCTAGGTTTTGCGCGCGGACGACGGCGAGAGGGGCCGGGGCAGCTAGCGAAGCAGCTCTCGCCGGGAGGGGGAAGGGGACCACCGCCGTGCGCTTCCGTTTGAAAAAAAAAAAGAAGAAAAAGGCGGCGGCGCGCCTACCGGCCGGCCGGGGAAGGTCACACGGCGCCGCGTACAGCTAGACCGGCGGAGATCAGGTTCCGTCATCGCGGGGGGTCTCGTCAAGGGTTAGGCCGACCTAACCATCCGACTACCTCCGCCGCGCGCGGGGGCGACGACGCGAGATTTGACGTCTCGTATCATCCGGCGCCTTTGCCTGCCGACGGCGCCCGGCGGAGGACGGCGGCGGCGGCCTCGAGCTTGGCCCACGCGGCGGTGCCGGCGATCGGAGCTCCACCGGAGTTCCGATCTGCTGGTTTGACACGGTTCTGATTAAAAATCACGATCAGAGGCATGTACGTGGAGAGCTTCCGGCCTCTTGATGGACTCGGTCAGCTGGCTGCGCGCCTGCGCTCGGCGAGCTACGCTTTCTGCTCTCGGACCATCGATCGACGCACATGCTATTTTTAAATATCTTAAAAGGATGTGATCATTGTATTATCAATAATATTTATTAATTATTTTTTCGAAGAAAATAATAGAAAGATCTCCAAAGTTTAACATGTTAAGTGACTTAATCTAAAATCGTAACGAGTATTCTCATATTTATAAATTTGATTCTGATTATCTTAATGTTCATGTTTTGAAATTTTTTCATATGATATTCATTAATTTTTAGTGCTCTGTTGGGTCTACTCTTATTCTTGTTCAGCATTATCTTATATATTTCTATCGTGACTCTGACGGTGATTGATCGAGAGAAAGAGTATTAAGTGACTTAATCTTATATTAGATATCAAAACGAGTATTCTCATACTTATCAGCCTGATCTTGATTATCTCAACGCTTCAATTTTGGAGTTTGTTTTTCACTTAACATCTTGTATTGATGACAAATTCAAGATGAATGATCTCCAGAGATAAAAGTTCTTGATTAATATGATATTTACGTCTGATTTAATCGTCACATGTGATATTAAATCAAGAATCAATAGAACAGACAACCGTTAGTTAGTTATATGAATATGTGATATATGTGTGATCTGACATAAATATTTAATATGGATAGATTTAACAACTTGATTTGTAATTATTTTATGAGATTAAATCGATAGATCATCAATAAGTTTGATTAATTACTTTTTGTATGTTAAATCAATATAGGTGTTAGATCAGTTGGCATATGTTAAACTATATATATATATATGATACTCTTGTGAGCTGAATGAAACGGCATCGATATTAATACTTATTCTTTCGTTTCTAACCTTAATACATAAGCTGATTTTAAGTTATCAATTTATATAAGAGGCTAATTAATCCATAGAGAATATATGCTACACAGATATTAATTAGTTTTGTAGTGCTTAAACAACGATTAGGTCTGAATAATTCATTTTGTTTTCAAATATCAATTTACGTACTACTAAAATTTGTCAGGTGCACCTATAACAATTAGCATGCGTGTATGTAGAATAATTTAGAAGGACCAAGATAACGTATAAACAAGAAAATCAATATAGTTTTTATCATAACGTACGGCGACAGTCATTTTATTTCCCTGTGTTGTCCTGTTGTTGATTAGGGTACGTATCAAAAATAGTATCATATCAACTTAGATAATTATATTTCTAGATAATAGAATATCAATAATATTGAAAGTAGTACACTGTTGAAGATTTGCATCACAATTTAAAATTTATTTTAAAAAATATGTTTTAAAATGATAACAATAGTCGATTTATTTTAAAAATATGTTTTGAAATGATAACAACTTTGAAGAGAACTTTGTCGGTGAGAAATGAGAGAAATTAACGGAAGGTCCGGTTCAAGGGACTGTCTTTTTACCAATACAACCTGCCAGAATTCCACTTTAACACAAGATCCCTTTTTATTTTTTATTTTTTGTTCATTTCTGCTCCAAATCAAACATAAACGGGGTATAGGAAGTGTTCAGGAAGAAGCCAAGTGAAAAGGGAAATTGCATCACGGGGGTTTATTTGTTTACTTATGCTCGAATAATTAAATTCTCATTTTTTTATCTGGGTCCATGATGTATTTACGTACGGGATCTCTCGTAGATTAATTCTATAGAAGTTAGGATTCTTCTGATTAATTAACACGCTCCGAGATATAAATAAAACACGATAAATAAGGTTCCATTTAATAATACTATTAAATGCCTCTGTCACTGTCGATTTTAAAATTGATATTAATAGTAATCACTTAGAAGTTAGAATTGGTTAGTTAATAATGTCAATTTTAAAATTTGTAGTACAAACAAAATATGTTATGTAATGCTAATGGGGTGTTTGGTTGCATTTTATTTTTTTATATGGTTTCATGGTAAAAAATGATATCACACATTGAAACTTGACAAATTTTAAAATTAAAAACTATAAAAATATAATGTTTGGCAAAAACATTATCATTTTTAGAAATGATGGTAAGGTGTTTGGTGCATAAATGAAAAGTCACTTATGTAGCACATGGGTTAGGCTTGTGGACCATGTGCATTGGTTGTGCCCTTTTGAAAAAAAAATGCTCACTACCTCTTTTTTTCTCCATCACGTGGAGGAGGGTGAAAAAATTTATAAGATAAAAAATTGTAACACATGCCAAACACTTTTAAAATAAACTTTTACTACAATTTTTAAAAATAAAAATAAAAATGCTCATTATCATGCAACCAAACACCCCATAAGTGTTAACATGTATCAATTTTGATATTGATACTCCAAATTTTAGAAATATCAATATTAGTACTAATATAATATCATTTTTGATATTCTATGCAGGTAGGTCATAACACAGATGTCTACTTGATCAATATGGATAATTCATTCTTTACAACTATCAATATCAAAATTAATATACGATATCATTTTTATACTCAAACAAAATTAACTATTGCCCACATAAACAAGGTTGATTTCTGACCTATGGCCTAGTTTGATTGTGCTAGTGGGCTAAGGATTCTTGCCATAAATCTCTTGACAGCCAAATATATTAAGTGTTTTTTAGATCCTACATAAAAAATATGTGGAAGATTTTGACAAAAAAATAAAGACATTAGATTTATATTAGAGAAAGCTCTCATAATTCACGTTCATGAATTTTTGAAGATCTGAACAAGTAGAACATCTTTATCATCCATACCAAATGTATCCTTTGTATCATCTCCTCTGGCGTAGAGTGCAGCTAAGGATACTGTGCCGTACTTGCAAGTCTGGCTGGACGAGGGGTTCAATATATATAAGCCAAAAGCTAATTAAGGACATGTTTGCCAATTACATTGAATACTTTTATGGTTATTAATTTTAAAACTGATAACGATAAAAATCACCAATAAATGTTCAACTATCCGCATCAATGTTGAAACTTCTAATGCGAACAAAATGACATCAATTTTGTTGTTGAAATTCTATCAATATCAAAATTGGTAGGGTGCCATTTTGATACCCTGATTAACCAATTACAGCACCGGCTCACATAGATCTCCGTTGGACTTGCATTTGAATTTAAACGGGTAAAATAATGCCGAACGGGATTAAAATTTTATCAGGACAACCTCACTTTCTCATAGTCAGTGATTCCATTCTCTTGGACTCTTTTCTTCCTAGCTGTTTACTTTATCCCATCTGTCAGTTCTTTACCCCCAACTTGCAATTAGTGCAAGTACTTTCTTTGATTCTCTAGAAAGGTCACTAGCTTCTGCCCAATGAAAATGTGTTATCTAGCTTAAGTAGTTGCAAACATCATGTACATTGTGCTTTCTTGGCCAATCAAGTTTTTGAAATTTGATGCTGACTTAGTCGTAAAATAAGAAACAATATTCTCTACCAGTGATGTCTATTTTTTTTTGGTCATGACCGCGTTGGCCGGCAACCCACCGCACGCACGGACGACGAGGGATCAAGCCCCCACGGCTCGGTCCCCACTAGATAACCTTCCCCCTCCCCCTCACAGGGGGAGAGCAGGACGCCAATCGGCACCCTCGAACCCCCGCCCTCCCGCAAACCCGGCAGGAGGGGGTGCCAATCGAGCTATGCTCAGCCGGCCTCTACCAGCAGTGAAGTCTCCCTGGTCCACTGACATCTCTTCATAACCTGCAACGAACAAAGCAGAAGCATCCCCTTAAGTTGACTCCCGATCTTGTGGATCCTGCACACAGCTTCTTGGGAGTGGAGATGAGATGAGAGAGAGGGGGCATCTAACTTGAAATGCAGAAAGTTGCTTGCCATCTCAATACATGCAGGAAGTGGGGTTTGAATCTGTTTAAAGGTGGAGCATGTGGAGAGGTTGTTGGGATTTTGCTGTGAACTGCACTTAAGAAATTAATGTAGAGAATATATATATATATTCTACAGGCTGGATGCAGCCGTAGAGTCCAAAAAGAAGTGTTTTTTTCCCACTTCCTACGTCTCCCCACACACAGATGGGTACGTACGTAATGTATAGATCTGCATGTGTGTACTAACTTCAAGAACAGCTAGCCAATTAAGATTTATTAATTACCTCCCAAACTTTAACATATTGTGTCTATATATGCTACACACTTCGTATAGCAATGCACTGTTAAACATCTAAGTTTCGTTGCAGAACAATACCTCGTGGGGTGTTTGGTTGCACGATAATTTTTTGTATATTTTTATGATGAAAAATTGTATTAAAATAAAAAGTGAACTAACTCATGACATAAAATTATCATGTTTGGAGGGATGTGATAAAAAATAGAGTAACGATCGTGCATGACCAAACAAAGTGGGGGACCACAAGAAAAAAGAAAAAGGTGAGACTCTCTTTTTTTTGTTTAAGAAAAAAATCACTTTCAAAACATAAAATTGTCATGTTGCCCAGCACCTCTTTTAACAAGTTTTCTTATAATTTTTAAAAATTAAAATAAAAATCTCCATTATCATACAACCAAACACCTCATTTGTAACAACAATTCAATTTTGCCATGCAACCAAACACCCCGCTGAGTTTTGATTTCATGCCTCTCTCTTTTTTTTTTCTAATAAGGATAACACATACTTTATATTTATAAAAACTCCAATACAACAAGGATGGTACCAAGAACAAACACGGACCTAACAAAGTCAGATGGCTATCAGGATGTGAGAGATTTCCGTCTGCTTGGCAAGCTGGCTGCTAAGAGACGAGGGCTCCGCGAGATGGCCGTTCGTGCATCTTATCTCATATGTCTTGAAACAGGGCATTTTAACTATCCACACGAGAAAATAAAAAGATCACTTGTTTATATCGGCATGTAACTGGCTAACTATTCAGGGTGTAAACCGAACTCGATAATTGGATATCCCAAAATTTCGGTTGATAAAAATTAATGGACTCGGGACTTGTTATTGTATTTTGTAAACTATTAAAATCAGAATCTTTTTGTTGTTAAGTGGCTTAATAATCATGTATTAGACAATAAAAAAATATTTTTCATGTTTACAAGTCTGATAATGATTATCTCAATGTCTAAATTTTAGAAATTTTCACATGGTATCAAGCGAGTGGACTTTTAGGGCTATGTCCCTCTGATGACCCACTTTTATTTTCGCTCAATACTGCTCCATGTATTCTTATTATGCGATTTCGATAAAAGATTTAACATATTTAAATAAAAATATATTAAAATATCACTGAATAAGTTATAAATTTTAATATGTAAGATGGTAAGAACAAATTTTTAGAGAGATTATTTTAATTTTTAATGATTATGTACAAATCATCAACTTAATTTTAAGCAAATTGATATAGGATACATTCTTTAAAAAAAAACGTCGAGTTCGATTTTGATTTTGATGGTAAAACATAGCTCGAAATAAAATATGGACATAACAATTCTAAAATGATCCGAAAGAAAATAGAAACACGTTACTCATCAATTCTTGTCAAAATAATAATATGAATATGAATATGAATAAGTCAGAATCCCTGCAGGCAAGGCAAGCCTGCCGGCCACACGGGAGGGCGCGCGTCCACCTCGCGCTGACCGTTGACGGCGGATCCACGCCGCCGGGCTTTGACTCCGGGGCCCCCTCCGCGCCTCCCTTTTCAAGGGGAGGCCGCCCCTTGGCCCGACGTGCAGCGCAGTGCATCCCACGCCACGCCACCTCACTTGCCACGTGGAGGAGGGCCCCACCGCATCCCGAGATCCGCCAAACTTATTGGATCCGGGTCGGGTGCGTCCGCACCGGACAGCCTTGGTGGTCGGAAAGTAGTGATAATCCCGTCCGCAACGTGAGACTGCCTTGGTAAGGAAAGCGCACGTGCTTAACAACTGCTGCTACCTCTAATTAGACTAATAAAAATGGTATTTTTGATATTGATATTTCTGTACGATAAAGGAACAATTGATGACAGAAGTTGATGACGTGAAGATCCGTATTACAAGTGATACCCTCGTCAAAGTTAATATTAATTATTAAATAGATTGTGAAAAATTATATAGATATTTAATATTAAACTCAACTCGACTCGATATAAGATATATCCAAGGCAAGATATTTTTTATTAATTTACTTCTCTCTCACATCTCACTATTAAAAAAGCAGTTTAGTAATTTACTAATCAGATGTTACAAATAACTATAAAAGTTAACGGAGTAAGATGTAATGAAATTTAAGAACATATAAAAATTATAAGATAAATACATTTAAAGTGACCGATAAATAATTCTCGACATAAATATGTAAAAAAAAAAACTGTCGCCAAATCTGGTGTCTTGTAGATCCATGTCGGCCAAACCATTCCAATCTTATTGACGATGACGACAAGCAATAATGCAATGGTTTGTGATCTAATTTTTCTAAGTATGCATCTCTCTCTCTCTCTCTCTCTCTCTCTCATCCTCCGTTGGAGATCTGCCCGCCCTCCACGGCCAACCTCTCCCGTCTCCCCTCCCCAAAGTCGTCGCTTCACAGCCGGTTCAGGTTCATGTGAGTCCCCGCCGGAGGCTGCTGTGATGGATATATATAATATTATACAGGGAGAAGGGCAGTATACATCACCGGCGGCGGGGGAGGAGGAGGAGGAGGGATAGAGGGAAGAGGTCATGGGTTCCAGGAGCAGTAGCTTCTCCAACCCCTCCGGCAACGGGCAGCGCAACAGCATGCTGCTGCTGCTGCTGCTGGCCCTCGGCGCCGCCATGCTCAGCGCACTGGTGGTCCACAAGCTCAGGGAGGGCCGCGTGCTGGGGCTCGTCCTCGACGACCGGGAACGGCAGCTCTTCGCTCTTCAGATGATCCTCCAGGTACTCTCTCTCTCTCTATCTATTCATTCATTCGTTGATACACATTATTACCCAGTTCGTAATTAATTAATTTGCTACGTTGATTGAACGTCGTCTCTGCAAACAAAAAGGAATCTTGGTAATCCGCTAACCAGAAAAATTAAGAGTTTGAATTCATGTATGTGGGTGTACAAAGAAAACAGAAGCCGCAGAAGTTTTACCCACCCTTCGTCTTTCTCAATCGGATCCTTCCGATCCTCGAGAGTGGCGTTCTTGTCTCTGAATAGGGATATTCTCGATGCCTCGATCTTGATACTCCTCTAGTTAGTTATTCGGTACCAGAGATAACCAGATCTTACTCGACGCCGTAACTGCGGCAGAAAGAACCGAGCTTGGGAGAGTTCTCGGCCGACCCCCGCCGCCGGCTGGAACTGGCTGCGCCGACACCTGCTGTTTCCCGTCGGCACCCTCCTCCGGCTCTCGATCTCCCCGCTCATCCCTCCCTTCCGCCATGGCCGTTGCTCCCGATCTGTTCACCATATCTATATATATATATCGTCACGCAGCTAGCGACTGCTATTTTTCTTCGGCCGACTGCTGTTTCCTCCACCGTGGTACTGCTTAGTTGCCGTTGCGCTCATCCTGCTCGCCGCCGTCTTCCGTCGACCGCCGCACCGCTTCCCCCGGATCATCCCGCCGGCCGCCGACCGTCTCGTCACCTGCGGATCTTCACGCGAAGAACAGAGGAACACAGCCGGACGGTGCACCACCCGACCCGATCGAAACTGGAGAAAAATTATAAGAGGAAATTAACACCCAGTCCGTTTCAACGGGCCTGCTTCAATGAAAGGTCCGGTCAAATATTCAAGTTAACTGCAGATCCAATTTTGACAATTTTTTGCATACCCACTCCAAAAGTGACGATAACATAAGAACAGGCGTCCAAGAGTAGGTAAAATATCATGTTTACCCTCAAAACAAATGTCAAAAAATTCAAAATCTCCCGCTCCCTCTTCTACTTTTGACGTCAATTTATTGGCGGGACTTCTATAGAATAGATAATATATTAACAAAGTTAAAACATCAAAGATTAATTATAATATAATTAAATAAACTGTAAAATAAAATTTATCTAAATTTATAATATATTTAATAAAATATTTAAAATATAAAAAACTAACTTTATACTTGATGAATTATAAATTGATCTGTCAACATAAAATATTTTTTATATTTATTGTTTTTGCATTCAACACAAAATAAATATAAAAATAGACGAACATAAATTATTATTTGTGTTATATTTAAATTTCGATATAAATAGAATGAATAATTTTCTATTTCAAACATATTGATATTTTGTGATCATAAATAAATATAATAAATATGATGTAATAAATATATTTTAATCATGATATTTTAGAGTTTCAAATATAATAATATTTTTTAATTATAAAATACATATAATTAAAGATGATACGACAAAGATAATATTATTAATATTTTTATTAGACTTAATTTTTGACATAAATCAATTTAATATTTTTATGTCTTCTCTTCGTTTAACATTGTGTTGTCTTCCCTTTTTCTGCGCTCAATCCCATAAGCTCCTTAATTTCATACAAAGGATGTTCAAATCATAACCTTAAACGTAGCGAACAAACAAAACATGTTGAAAGGGCATAATAAGAAAATAAAAAAAGAGTTAACGGAAGCGGAGCAGACCGTGACGGAATGGACCAAGCATTAAAGAGAATTTGAATTTTGGACGTATGATGAATAAACTTTGGTCAACGGACTAGACCTTAAAGTCATTTTCTTATTTGGACCGGTAATCAATTTTCCCAAATTATAAACCCAAGAACACATGCTTAAATAAATTAAAAAGAAAACTTGATTCATTAAAGAATGAAGTCTCTGAATGAACTTCTTCTTTACTCCACAAAACTCGGACACAACTTGCGCATTTATTTGATTAAACATTTATTTAAAAGTAATTTATAAATGTCTATTGTTGTATAATATTAATTAAGTTTATCAAATACATTAAGTAAAAGCTAATCTGAGTTTAAACTTAGATCAAGTTCGATAAACAAACTCTGAAATTTTAAGTTTGAATTTGAGTTTTATAAATGATTTAATATTAAGTTTGAAGCTATGTTTGAATCTAACGACTAGAGTTGGAACACTACTCGACTCGGAGAGAGAGGGAGCGGACCAAAAATAATAATAATAATAATAATAACGACGATAGCTATTCGTCTATTTAACGGTCATCAGGCCAGTTAAACCTATAAAAATTATTCCATCAATCGGATTGACTCTAATGTTTAAATGGGTGTCATGTTTAATAATAATGCAAGTCAATCGAATCTGTCTGCGCAGAAAGAAAGAGCTTACTCCAAGGAGATGGAGATGAAGATGGAGGAGCTGAATGCCAAGGCCGCGGCTCTCGGGATCCTGAAGACGCAGCTCGCCGACAGGCTCTACCGGGCAGAGAATGTCGCCGGCCACCTCCGGACGAAGCAAGTCGAGCTCGAATCCGCCCTGGAAGAGAAGCAGAACAGGCTCTCTCTCCGAGACATGGAAGGAGGGCACGGCGAGCCCGTCGATTCGTCGCCGGAAGGCGGTGCAGCTGGCGGAGGAGACGGTAGAACCGGCACAGAGGGCGCCGCTGATCGTGCCAAAGAGGAGGAGGAGAACGGCGAGCAGGTAGAGAAGGATTCCACGGGACAACAGTGGGTGACCCTGTCGACGAACCCCGAAGACGACGACGACGGTGGCGCCTCCGCGGGCGGCGACGGCGAGAAAGATGGAGCGGGAGGAGCTTCGTCGGAGGAAGGCCGGCGGCTGGAGACCGAAGGGGAGGGGAACGAGCAGAGTGAAATGAAGCCAAGGGAAGAAAACCAAATCAGCGCCATCGAGCCGCCGAACGGTACCGTGAAGGATGGGGAAGCCGTTCCGGTGGTGGAAGACGGCACCGGCCGTTCGAATGAGACGGTTGTCGCCGGCGCTTCTGAAGACGACGACAAGCCGGAGAAGAAGAAGGATGACGACGGCGATGGCGGGGAGGAGAAGCGAACCGCCGACAAGACGGAAAGGCGGCACAGGAGAAGGCGGGTCCGCCGGAGCAGGGGCCTGAAAAGAAAGGCGGCCGCCGGGATCCGGGAGCAGCACGCGGTGGCGTCGAAGGAATTACAGACTCCCAACAATTCCCAGATGGAGGAGGGCGCCATGGCGGACGGTGGCGGAAATACGACGGAGATCAGAGATGACGGAGCGCAGGTTATTGAACTGCCCGGAGATCGGCAGCCTGTGCCGACGGGGGAGAGAGCTGCAGAAGTGGAGCAACCCGAGACGAACGCCGTCGGCTTGGAGGCGTCCCCGGGCCCCGACGGGGATGGAAGTTCCGAAGCCAGAGCTTCTAGCACAAATGGGTCGGAGGAGAAAGAAAAGGAAACGCAGAAAGAGAGAGACGACGGCGAGGAGGAAGACAAGGCCGGTGCAGCAAGGGGGGCCGAAGATGATGGAGAGGGGAACGACGGCGACAAGCAAGAAGAAGGCAGCTCGACAGAGGAGAAGCCCGGCGGTGGATCCGCCGCCCACCTACCCGAAGAAGTTGGCATCAGCGAAGAGGCAGCTGAGGGAGAAGCAAAGGGAGCGGAGGGAGAAGCAAACAAGGGGAGTTCCAGAGAAACGGCCTAGGAGTATAAGTATTTATTTTGTTGTATTTATTTGTTGTGCTGTTATGAATGCTAGAAAGTATATATATACTCGACCAAGCCTTGTAGTATTCATATTTTACGTTTACCAGTCTTCTTCGCTAAGGTGCTAATATATGGATCCTGAGATTCGCCCCTCTTTCTTTCAATATTAATTTGAGGCGTATAGCTTTACGGTCCAAAGATAAAAAAAGATTCACCCCTCTTTTTTATTTTTATTTATATTTTTTATTCCTCAAAAAAAAAGATGGCCCCCCTTCGTAAATGCGTCGGCCATACAAACAACCAGCTGTTCTGTTCGATTCAAAGCCATTGGTCAACGGCTTGAGGGCACATACATACAGAGAGAGAAGAACAATTTTGGTGTTTGGTTGAGTAATAAAACAAATTCTCTGCGAAAACAATTTTTTGACAAAACTTGTCAAAAATATAGTTAACAATGATGATAGAAATATAAATTTGTAGAATTTTTCTTCTTAAACAAGAAAGAAGTTTTCTGTTTAAGGCCCTCACCATGAGCCATGCATGTATGATCCCCTCCCCGCATTAGACAATCCTTTTTTCTAACCAAACATGATAATATTTTAAGTTGCTGACTACGTTGGATTTTGTTTTAATATGTTCATCACAAGTGTAGAAAAGCTTGAACTGCAACCAAACGCCATCACAAAGAATTAATGAAGGAAAAGTCAGTTCCAAAATCAACCACAGGGAGTCAGTAGGCTGAAAGAGCAAAAGAAAGCTCATCCTTCCAGAATGCTGCCCAAGTCACGGAAACATTGCTTTTACTGGCAAGAAAATTCAAGAAATATATATATATATATGTTTGGCAGTTGCAGACTTGCAGTGGTGACCCATGCAAAACTGGTCCGAAGAAGAGATAGCATGGCGTCTGCATTCAAGGATCCAAACATCATGAAGACAGTGAAGGAGACCTCTCCATATCTGAAGCTATTTCATCGAGCAAGCAAGAAACACGTGCATGCACCTATCAAGGTGGAAACAGATTTATTCCACTCAGAATATTCATGCAGTTCTGTCATCCTAGTGTGATGGCTGAGCTATCACCTGCAAGGAGGGAGAAGAAACAGAAGGAACCACAGATTATTACAAGTAATGTTCATACATGGAATGTGTAAATGATAGTCAACTATAGAAGCCATACGCCATGGTCCCATGCATGAAAATAGCCAAAATTGTCAACTGATTATTGTCTAAAACAACCCTTGTCTGCAGCTTCACTTTCAAATTTGGTGGGCAGGTAGGTTTTATATTGGGGCAGACGTATTTTTGGGAGGGAATTTTTTATCGTCTGAGAGATTCTCATTTTCTTTTCATTTCTTCGAATCCATGTCCATTTGTATACTATTTTTCTTTATATGCGGCATCATACCAGCCACTTCCAAGGGAAAAATAGCCAAAAGTGAAGAAACTCCCAGATGGGGTAAAAGGGAGGATCGAGGATATGCCATTCAACAAACCAAAAAGATAGTATGGAACGATATCAAAGTCTGTTGCTCAGCTGACAGTGCTATGATGCCATCCCCTAAGAATGTAAAGATGTGACCTATCTGCAGACCGGAAGCGCAAATGATGTAATCGTCTGTAAAGGAAGTATAAGATGAGACGGGGACTGCAAAAGGAGCACTGACTTCAACTAGTTACTAAATCTTTAGGTATCATAAAATGATAATCATAACTAAAACATCGCAAAATCATATATTACCTGACTATAAATGTCTGTGCACCTTTTCTCATCTAGCACTTTTTTGAGCATGTGTTTTTGCGGGTAGTAGGATATGAAAGTGCTAAATCACGTGAATACAAGGTGTACCTCTTCCTTCATTTCCTTCTTCCCTCCAGAAAAAAACTTGTAGCCACCGAAGAAGAGTAGGCCCCAGCCAGTTAAGGAGACAATGACGAACTGGAAAATCAAACCAAATGGGAGACATTGATGTTAGCATCCGCAAGACCTAGTCCTGCGTACTTTAAATTGAAGACAAGTAAACAAGGAAAAGTTATCAGCAGAAACACCACAGCACAAAATTCAATACCATAGAGCATATTAAAAACGTTATATCCAGTTACAAAGATCATAAGATTGACATAGATAGCTAGGACATTTTCAGAAAGAAAACATAATCAAATTAACTTTGCATTGTAAAAGACAATAAAACCAACAGTTCTGAGAGCATTTGATCATGATTAGTAGTCAGGATGACCCCAGATTGTAACAACTTCAGACAATTGAACTAACGTATTCAAGCTAGATTTTCAGCAATGCGACCTTGCTTTGGAAGTCTGGTTAACCATCTGATGACAATCATGTAAATGATTTTGCATACTATCTTTTGAGTCATCCAATCAGAAAGCATCCCAAGTACTCAAACAAAAGCTTAATCTTTTGAGCATCTGGTTGACTTCATTATAACAAGGGCCCTTGAATAGCCTAAATACGACTGTCACTTTTCTTTGCTTCGGACACTTTTTCAGTGTGGAGTGAATCAACCGAGGTTCAGGATGCTGATTATGCTATGTAGCTCTTCTTCTTCCTAAGGTCAATGCATTTGGCCTTCAAATCTCATTTTATTTTTTTACCTTACGAAATACAGTTAAAAACAAGCTTCAAAAAATGCTAAGACACCCTAAATATTTTTAAAGGCCAAATAGAAAAAATGTGTTTTTTAACAGGTCAAAAGACCAGATTTCTATAGATACAACTACAAGTAATAGAGAAAAAAGTACAATAAATAGAGGGTTACACTAGAGGAACATCAAAAGAAAACCTCTCATACCGAAGAAGTATGGGAGCCAAAAGCTAAAGAAGAAATGGTCTAAAGAACACAAATGTTAAAGGCAGCCCAAGACTCTGGGCTGCCTAGGCAAGCATCGGTACGTTGTGCGAGCCAAAACAGGCAAGCAGATAGTGCCTATGTGCCGCCTCACCTTGGATGGTGAGAAGCATCCTGTTCCCTATACATGTCCATCCATAGCCATGTGTAAGATCAGAAACTTCAGCATCGTTAAACAGTGTCACCACTATATTCAAAATGAAAGATAAAGGGTTCAGTTTGTGGGGCCCTAAATGGCACAGGTTAACATCACTAAATAAGAACTTCTTAAGCATATGTAAGATTGAATTAAATTTCAAATTTTTTACAAAGTGAAGTAAGATTCACACAGTTATAACTGTCAAGTCATTGACCGTCTTAATTGACTTGGACAAAAACAAATTAAAAATACAACCATGGAACCAACTCTGTCTTTGTCAAAAAAGGAACTAAGAAAATGATCACTCACATGTTCTTCCTTCCATTTAGATGGGCTCAATGGATCTTGCCAGCAGTTGATTTTAAGAGGACCGTGATGATCTGCCAACAGTATAGAACAAATGTCAAAAGAGATAGAAAGATGTAAGGCAATAATTGACTGCATGAATGGAGAGACTGTAGAACTGCCTAAATATGGTGTTTATCAAGTTAGTGCTCATGTGCAATAACAACAACCAAAGAAGAGGCTCTAGCTTTTTGATGCACAGAGAAATCAATGTAAAAAGAAGACAACTAAAATGAACAAAAGCACTTAAATGTAGAATGGCAGCATGCATATTATGACACATCTCATTAGATATTTGTCATCCCTCAAAGAAGAGAAGACAGCATACTTCAGTGAAGAATGAAGAAGGAAATAGGCAGCACAGAAGAAAACAACAAGAAGCAACTGTGGAAAACCAAAAACATTTTGTAATTTCCTGAAACTCTAATATGTTCTTATATGAATATTTGAAGAGCATAAAATTTCCAATGAGTCAATGACCCCAAATGATACACATGTGACTTCCTAAACCCTTGACCATGTCATCAAGCTTTTTATAATGGAATATGTCCATTTAAATTTGTACATTTTCTTTGGCAATCATTTCATCCAATACTTATGAACATGTGCCACAAGAATGCTAATAGACATTGTAAATGTTACAAAACAAAGGTTCTAACTAGGTTAAATGCCCAAAACCTGATAAGTGTAACTTCAAAAAGTGTAAGGAACAAGGATTTCTTGGCATATCTGATACTCTCCGCCTCCGTGGCTTAAAGACGGATTAGAACAGAACCAACGTCTGCCACTCCACTAGTTACTTGAGTTTCAACTAAAATTAGAAAAGAAGTCTTAGCCGAGCAACAAAAAAAATATTCCAAATTAATCACATATATGTCGTGCTGCTCAAGCCAAATCTATGTTATCAAAGCCGCAAGGGGACCAAGGTGAGAAGGGCCTTGCCTCGCATCAGGCACCAGCCTCAGGCACTTGATGCGTAATATGCGTAAAGGGGCATCAGGGGGAGGCAATGGGGAGAAGACCATGGGCAAGGCAACACGCAGAAGCTGTGAGTGTCATTCGGGCATAGATGAAATGGTCCAGGATCCGAAATTGAACCCATGGGCCCAAATTCGCCCAATCTTCAACTTAAAGCAGACCGGGTGGGTAACAATGCTGAACTGGTCGGACTGGCGCAGTTCAGCACTTTGGGACGGGTTCACTTTGAATTAACAGATCCATCTAAATGGTTCCAACATACTTTCTCCAGGCAATAATGGATGGAGAACAGCCCTCCGGTGGCATGTGGACAGAGGGCAGCGGCACTGGCAAAAAGGAGGATTACCTAGGCGATTTGGGCCAGAGCAAGGTGTTTTATGCCCACCTCACCATGCCTCATTGCCTAGGCGACCGAGGTGATCGCCTCTGATAGCAATAGCATAGTGCCAGATAACCAATCAGAGTCAGCACATTGCTTGTGAAGGCAAGTGTTTTAAGTTTTTAACTGATCTCGAATGGTATACCTCACCAAATATGAAACCCATATGGAGATGATACGTATGCAGTTAGATGATGCATCAAGTGTTTTAACTGCGCTCAAATGGTATACCTCACCAAATATGAAACCCATAAGAAGATTATGTGGATGCAGTTAGATGATGCGTCCTCCACTTGTATCAAATTCAAAATTCAAATAGTTTACATGGCACGAGTTTCAAGCAAAATTTCTTTTGCTATAACTATAGGTCTAACCCAATAAAATGTTTAAAGATATGTGAAGATGTTTCACTTTACAAAACGGAGTGGGAAAGTCCGTTGGTGTTTGAGTTAAAAGAACCCAAAGAAATCGTAGTGACAAGTGAGCACAACCAAAATTAACAATGCTGTCAACATGAATAATCTAAACCAAAAGCTACCACCTTTTTGAAGGGATTGTGCCTCCGCAATCTATCACTTAAATTTCAAAAAATCCGGGACTCCGATCATCGGAATAAAGTGGGATTGGACGACGTATCAACATAAATCATTAATGCACCGGAAAGAAGGATGCAGATCTGCTAATCTCGCGAACTAAGGACAACGTTGACGACGACAAATAACACCAATAAAAGATTCCTAGATTTGTGCTGCCAGGTGACGAGAGTGAAGCGAGGAATAGTCATTCCATCACACAAAATCTACCCAGATTAACTTTAACAGACAGAGCATACAACAAAGGCATTTAAAAAGAAGACCTCCACCGCCGGCGAGGCCACGCCGTGGAATCAGCTTCGAAGCCTGGGCAGGAAAGGAGAGGTTGGGCAGATAAGTGGCGCGCCGTGCGGCCACCGCCAGCGCGGTACGAGCAGCCATTCCCGGAGGAAGATCGAGGGGTTTACCTTACCTTTTGCGGAGGGAGAGAGAGAGAGAGAGCAAACACCACCTAGCTCATAGGGCATCTGTTCTATCAGCCTATCACTGGAGCAAAAAGCAAATCAGACTAACCTTTATGGGCCCAATTGGAGCAGCCCATTTACCCTTCGGTAACGGACATTCTCATGGCCGAGAGCTCGTTTCACCGTTTATAATTTATTTCTCGTCTTTTGACATATATAAAATTAATTTTACAGATAAATTTTTTAAAAGTTATAAATTAATAAACGGATATACAAATTTAGTTCCACAATAAAACGTCTAAAACTATAAATTAATAAACTAACTTTTTTATAGATACTAAACTTTATAAGATAAACATAGAATTAGTTACTGAAATAAAATAAAACAACCACTGTTTATTTATTTTTTCTGCAAACAAGTAAAGCATTATCAGCATTATGTTTATGTCAAGCGCGTATGCAGTTCCGTTTTGGCTTCTTTTTTTCAAAACCGAAATCAAATTGAAAAGTGAATCAAATTGATTTCAATGAACTCCGGACTGATTGTGAACCCAACAGTTTAGTTCGGTTCAGTTCCATTTGTCAATTTAATATATATATATATTTAAATAAATTTAAAACAGCATTTAAATTATAATAATTAGTTAAGATTAATATTCGGTTTGTAATGTATAATTATATTGTCATATTAATTAACTTAAAATTATAATTATACATATTTAAGATTGATATAATATATATTTTAAATTAAAATAATATATAAATAAAAGTGGAACAAATCGGGTCAACCAATTTATCGATTCGATCTGGCTCAAAACATCAAATGGATAACTCTTCGCGTGGAACCGATTATAAACCAGATCAATTGGTTCAATTTGATTTACCGATTTTTCATGGACACGCTAGTTGCACCATCTGATTCATCTGCGTGTTGGGCAGCCCCGTATTTTTTCCGTATTATACCCGACTCGTATTTAACTAACTATGTTTGGGCTCCGATCAGAGAACTATTGACGGAGCAGCCACAAGACGATGGCCGCTCCGAGATCACCGCCGGCCCACCGACAGACGGATCGTATCCGTCGGATGGGTGGACCTTGCGGGAACACCGCTGGATCCCACGGTGCGGACGATTCAGACGCGCCAACGGTCCGAAATCCGACCGTTAGATGATTTCAAATCCCTCTGCGGCGGAAGTCCGCATCATCGTTCGCCCAGACAACCTGGAAGTTGGTAATCAATCAAACCCCACTCTTCATCTTCGGTTCTTCGTCAAGATAACGGTCGGAACTCTTCGTAAGGTAGCTTATCGGGACATATATGTAATTGAGAATTTTCATATATGACCCCCTTTCTTCCATCGGTACATCTTCTCGGAGTTTAGGCCATCACCGTTGCTTTAATGGACTCCGCCTACGTCACCACGATGGCCCCCGTTGTCTGAGAGCGGATCACCTCAGTCCCCGGGTGGAGGAAGAAGTCTCAGTCCCCAATCAGAGGCGGATACATACTCCCGTCACTTAAGTGAACCGGTTTGGTGAACCGGACTGAACCGGGGTTTGAAACTGAACCGGTTCGGTTCACTTAAGTGACGGGGGTATGTGTCCGCCTCTGACTGGAGACTGAGACTTCTCCCTCCACCCGGGAACTGAGGTGATCCGCTCTCCCGTTGTTTCTTGGCAGAACTCAGCACAAGTCTCGAGGCCTCCGCTATATGATCTGCGCACCCTTCTACTTTACGCCGCTCCAGAGTCCAGCCGCCGAAAGAGAGGGAGCAGGAGGAGGGGGAGGAGCAGGACAGACAGAAAGAGAGGGGGTGGCTGTGAGGAGGGGGAGAGGAGACGTCGCGGGGGACGATGGTCTCCGGGAGGGTGGTGTTGCTATCCACGGGCGTGCTGTCCACGGGGGTGGCGCTGAGGGTGGCGGTGCCTGCTGCCACCGCCTTCCTCCGCGCCGAGGTGCCGCGGATGTACGGCGCGGCGCTGGCATGGCTGACGCCGCCTTACCTATACTTCGTCATCAACGTCATCATCATCTCCATCGCCGCGTCCTCCCGCTTCCACAACGTGGCCGAAGGGGAGGAGCGAGCGGCCGCGCCTAAGGAGGACGCCGCGGTGATCCGAGCAGAGGACGATCTCCGCCATCCCGCGCCGGTGTCCTTCGAGGGAGTGGGTAGACGCGAAGGCGAAGGTCGGGCGGCGCTCCGGCCGCCGCCCGCGGAAGAATACGGCGGAGGGAAGGGCATCGGCGCTGCCGAGGAGAGCGTGGCTGGCGATAAGGAGATGCCTGCGACGCGATCGGAGGAAGGAGGAGGAGGCGGCGGAGAGGACGAGGAGTTCGTGATATCGAGATCGGCCTGGACGCCGAGGCGGAGGGAGACCTCTGAGGTGCTGCCCGCTTCGCCGGAGAAACCCCTGGTTTCCGTCCGATTCGCCGCCCGGAGGAGCGTCAAGGCCAGCCCCGAAGGTAAAGGTCTATTTTTTTTTCCAGATCCCCCCCCAAGCTTGTTTTACTTTCCAGAACACCCTCGAGTTTCATTTTTATCTCTACCGAGGGTATAAATGCAAGGAGATCGAGGTAAAAACTTCTACCGCCGATCATGCCAGGGAGGACGTTGGGGGTGGCGAGACCGAAGAAGAACGAGACGCTGGAGAACACCTGGAAGACCATCACCGACGGCCGCGCCATGCCGCTGACCAGGCACCTCAAGAAGTCGGACACATGGACCGCCGGCGGTGGACGTGTGCGTGCGGACGCCGCCGCCGCCGCCGAGAAGACGCCCGTGAGAAAGTCGGAGACATTCAAGGAGCGGAGGGCGGGTGCGGACTCTTCGCCCTCTCCGTCGTCGGGTGGAAGCAGCCGGTCGAGGAGGGACGCGTCCATGGGGCAGGACGATCTGAACCGGCGCGTGGAGGCGTTCATCAGGAAGTTCAACGAGGAGATGCGGCTGCAGCGGCAGGAGTCCTTCAAGCACTACACGGAGATGATGAACCGGGGAGGCCACTGAGGTGAGGGGGAAGAAGCGGAGCTGCGACGATGGAGAAGAAGAGCAAAAATTGGATCTTGTAAGTACTGCTTGCGGCGTCGACGTTGAATTATGTGATGGTATTTTGGTGTTTAAAGAAGATTTCATTCTTTTTGTGTAAGAACTCCATGCCGTGAAGTCCTCAAACAAGAAGACAGAAGATGATCCACAAAGCGATGCGATCAATAGAGGAGTTTGGAGGGGGGTAGGAGTCATAATATCAGATGCTTCCTGAAGTCTCTCTAAGGTCCAATCTGATTACTTTATTTAAATTTCCTTGGTTTCTCCGGACTGGTGCACCATTTTAAGGCGTGATTGGCGCTAGTTGTTTTGGCATATTAACCGGTGATGTCGTCTCGTTGTTATTTAGGTTTGTTCACCCTTATTTATCACTATCATCACTATGACGTATCCAACTAAAGTTAGTGGTGCATTTGACCTATAAGAGAATTTCAATGATTGTGAATCTTTACAAAACAAAGCCTCGATCAGATTCCAAGAGGGGGACAAAATTTCACGTGGTGGATAGAGGGGAGTGTTTGGTCTCATTGAGCATCAATATTGTGCGAGTATAAATTTATACACGCATGCCAATGGAATCATCTTCAAAACTCTAAAAACAATTTTCTTACATGATAAATAGATAATTAATTCTTTGATATGTCTCATTTTAAATAGAAACTTATTTTTGATATTGGCTATGACAACCCATCTGGAGCTTCTTCCAGCGTGTTTGGCTGTTCTTCTTTTTAGACACATGACTCAGCGGCTCACACGCGCACAGTGTAGTGCACATCAGATGATCAAACTCCTCCGCGCGCTCGATCATCACCCGAGGCAAAAAAAGAGACACGGATGGCCGCGGTTGTGGATTATCCAACTATCTCGACCGTTTGTTAAGTTAACACATAGTTAAATGGTGATTTAAAACCTTCCGATAAATTATTCGTACTCGTTGTCAGTGATATATTAGCGGGCACAACGGATATGTCTTAAATTGAAGTCGAAAATCGTTAGTCATATGCGTTAATTAGTACATCAGCTAATGACTCATTCTAAGGCAAAGTGCATATGCAAATGTTTCACTGTGAAAAATTTGTCATCCCCAACCCTCTTGTTCATCCTCCTTCCTCGGGTTTGGAAACTTGATGGGTCTCACCCTATTTGACAGTGACATATCTTTTCTCCCGTGCATCTCAACTCTCGACGGTGCAATTCACACGCATGAGGATGACTCATTCTCTTCTCTAGTCTAGTTATTGTGTCAAATTTGACCTCTCGCAAGACTCATCATATTGGAAAAATCTATCAACTATGTGATCGACTATAAGATCGACGACAAGGTAAAATAGGATCAAACACTATATTCAGATGAGAATGTGTTTCAGTGTGTACTGCATCATCTCGCTCGAGCTTTCACATATGTTAGGCGTGTCTTCACAATCTTCCATCATCTCTCTCTCTCGTTGTTTATGAGAGCGGCGAAGCATTTTGTTTCTTGAAATGAAAATCTATGCGTTGAATTATTTATGACTTTGTATATTCATTAACCCCTCCATCATTCAATCATGAATCGATTTTAAGTGCATACTACACCGCGGTTCACATATAAACCAACTCCTCCCCGTAGCCAACAACAATAAATGAATATATGTTACCAAATTACCAATATAGATAATAATATTATTTGACCCGTTAGGCATCCTTAGCCACAACCACCCAGACAAGCTGCACTAGCTAGCGTGCATGGAGGATCCGGTCCAAGCCCGGCCTGGGCGGCTTCAAGGCCATCTGTCGATTCCCTCACCTCTCGAATTTTTACGTACGAGCGGCCACATAGACAAACATCCATGTCCTTTATATATAATAGATATACCTGTGTAATCTTACAAGGTGTTTGATTAATTGCGCAATCAATTTTTATATATTTTTGTTATAACAAATAGTTGGGTTCGCGGAACGTCGGAGGAGCAAGATGGGCACTGTGCTTGTGAAAGCCAAGAACAGAGTTCGCTCACAGAAAAAGGAGAAGAAGATGCAGAGTGCTTAGGGAATAATGCCCCTGGTGTGCCAATGAGCACGCCATCTCCATTTATACTAGATGAATGCAAAGTATTACGATAAATATGGTTCTCCTCGGGTAGTCACTCAAAAGAAACTCTTCAACTATTCGCGCAAAGAGATTAAAGAAACAGTGATTCGAGAGGTATCAAATCAATGTCTCGTTACAATTTGGCGGACGATCGTGTGTGCCCGTGTGCAGACGAAGGTCACTACAACGGAACTGAGCAGACGATGATTGAGTGGACTGACGGTGATCGAGTGGGTAATACAGTGTTAATATGCAATGGTGTGCATTTGCTTTCAACAAAAGTTATATTAAAAGTGTGAATCAACCCATCACGTAAGATTGTTATGTTTGGGAGAGATCAGGTGATAACATAACATAACATAAAATAGAGTGTGTGTGTGCCATATATGATTGAACAAGGAGAAGGGACCACGAGATGAAAAGAAAGGTGAAGCTCTCTTCTTTTTGGTTGAGAAAGTTTTTTTTTTTCAAAGCAAAAATTATAACAAAAATCCAATTCATCGGGCAACCAAACAACCCCGTTAATTATCTTCTCCCCACCTGTACTCGAGATTCTCACTTCCATATTAAAAGTAAATTACCCCAGAAGCACAAAATTGATCCTTCTCAGAACCATGAGCACTGCTTCACAGAGAGGCTAATTAAACACTGCGGCTCCCCTCGGATATCTTCTACTTCTCTCACAAAAAAGTTGAGTGACAAAGATGAGACAAAAATTTAATATTTTTTAAATTATTGTCACTCAACTCTACCTCCACTCTTTCGCAAGAGGAGTTAAAAGAACTCCCTCAGTGCTCATCTGAGAAGAGCTGCACTCATTGAACACAGGATTCCCGTAGCCGGTGCTGATCATCATGCGTAGAGAACGAGGCGATGGTGGGGGGGGAGACTATGATCTATAATAAATTAATTAGCATGCAGGGAGCATCTTGTGAGTTGTTATTGGGGCCACTGCATGTGTTGTTGACTTTTATTTTTTTTCCTTCGTCACCGTCGGAGCTTCACGATGGAGCGCAGGTTGTCGTGATCATTCGAGAGCGAGCAGCATGTTGTGTTCTTCTTGTGTGGTTGATTAGATTGCGGACCGGTCTGCCACCAATCAAGCAGAGCTTGCCTTGCAATCCAAGGGAGAAAATCCCATCTGCGCCTTCGATTGGCAATAACTCCCTTGAAATGCTCATGATAGCCCGGTTCTCTTCTTATTTATAGGGTGCTTGGTTAAATGAGAAAATTAGATCTTCTCCACCCACACGATTCTAACCATACTTGTTCGAAGAGTCCAGGGGATTTAATCATGACGAAAGTATGGTTTTACAGAGTTAATTTGTTCTCGGATAAAAAGATGTGAGATCTTCCTGTTGTTTTGTTTTCTCTGAAAATCCCACTTTTTTTTTCTTTATCTCTGAAAAAGATGGTCGTCATATGTTTCTATTTTGGTGAAAACATACTAAAGATTAATGTGCAATCAAACACCCGATTAGCCTCTTGTGGGGCTGCATACGGGATCCAGTAGCAGCAGAATCACGGGCATCAGATTTCATTTCAGATAAGAGTTTGGATGTTTCGATTCTGATTCCGATAATTTTAGAATTATTACGTTGTGATAGTCATTTTGTTACTAAAAATTGAAATTGAATTGAATAATATTTTAAATTTATATTAAATATTAATTTTATAAAAAAATAAGTTAATGATTTACGTATGCTCAGTAAATTCTGATATAATCTCTCTAAACTTATATTTTATCACTTTATGTTTCATATTCTATCGATTTAAATTCTGTTTTGATTAATTTTATGTATATATATTAGAAATTTTGTCAAAATCGGATCAATGAGAACATAATCAAACTAATTTCGAATCGAGTTTCGAATCACTGATCAACCCTAGGTCGATTGATATCAACCTCTGCCCATGAGAGTAGAGACAGGAGATCGAGGGCCCGCAGAGCTCGTCACCCCCTAAAGGGGGGTTACCTGTGGTGATCGAGCGGACGCTCGCGATCCCTTGTTGGGTGCGGGCAGCACGTTCGGCCATGGTGATCCAACAAAAAAAAAAAACCAAGTTTCAAATCAGTTACCTTCGAAACATCCGATCCTGTCTACGTCCTCGCCTCGGATGACATGTTCTTCAGAAATGGACAATTCAATTCGGTGGATCTGGCTCACCTAACGGCTAACGTGGGTCACCGGTCAGGTTGGGTCAAACAGAACAAGAAGAACATGTACGAGAGAGAAAGGGGGAGCTGGCTATTGCCCTCCGAACTGCCGTTATTTACAAACATACCCGAGTTGCCAGTCCAAACTTGGTAGATTCACGAGACGGTAGGTATTCATGTTTAAAAATAGCAAAAATATAAACGGGTAAATATAAAAAATTGCCCTAAATAATTAATTTTAATCACTTGAGAAGGTTGCATACAAGATACTACTCATTTTGCCAAGAGTACGAGTATCCGCTTTTACCCCGAAGCGTGGTATGCTCATGAATTAATTTAGATATTATCGGGCCGATCAGTGCTGGAACTTTTTTACGGGTTAGCGGTCGGGGAGCGGGAAAAAAAAAGACCAAGAGAGAGAAGAAGAAGCGAAATAGACAGAAGGGGAAGAACAGGAGGAGCGAGGTGTGGTGGGTTCCATAAAACCCGCCAAAATTTTGAGTTCCCGGCAACCGAAGCAAAGTTAATGTCTTTCTCTCTCTGTCTCTAGCACTTCTCCTCGGAGAAGGGAAGATGATTTATTGATTTGAACGAGGAGCGCGCTTTGCTAGGCAAAGGGAGCACGGGCTCGGTTTTGGGGCCGAAATTTGCGGGCGGAGGGAGCCGGAAAGGGGCAACCTTTCGAGCGTCTCTCCGATTTTCCGTGGCCGAAGAGCCGGCTGGGATGGCGGCTTCTGGAGCGTCGTTTCCTTTCTGATTTGTCGGTTCCTGATGCCTACCTTTGCACGTGCTGATTGTTGTCCCCCCATGGTGGCTGCGGAGGTCCTGGAGATCGTGGGTCGGGCTTTTGCGAACCGGGGCACGGCGGGAGAAAAATGTTAAATTTGGCAGGTTTCTGGTTTCTTCCTGGTTCCTTGTCGATTACCGGTGAGAACGACGTTCGTTTTCGGCCTGAAAGCTGTTTGTCTCTTTCATCCATCTCGGCGCTTGGAGCATTCGCTGTCAACGAGGAGTCTGGCCCAAGTTCGACGTAGTTGGTGATTGTCCGAGGAAAAAAAAATGGGTCTCCTTCCTTTTCGCCTCTAGGATGTCTTGTTCTGTCGAGGGCGAAATTGTTTGGAATTAGGGTATCCGCGATGGCTCCGGCGCCTGTGATCACTCGAAGCTCACTCGAGCAGATGCTGGACTCCATCAGACAGAGGGATGGGCAACCCAAGGATGTGCCCCCGGCATTGCCCACACGTCCGGTGAAAAGAGGTCGCCTGCCATCGGCAAGGCGTTCCTTGCCCGTTGATTTCAAAGTTGGTGATGATCCGCCGGAGTATCAACCCGGCGATAGAGAAAGGAAGAAGGGAACGGCAAACGCATTGTGGTCTTCAACAGAGGATAAAGAAACAAGGTACAGGAGTGGCATCTTTGGCAGCAGAAGAAGGCGGTTATCGAGGGTGGAAGAGACAGGAGACTCTCCCTATGCGGTTGTATTAGAGGGAAGCACAGAAGGGATCTGCGAGCAAGCCCGGGGTTCTGATGCTACCGTTGTCAGCTCCTCTCATCCGCCATCTCCGTCTGATGTGTCTTCACGCCACAATGCCAGTTCCGGCATATTGGAAGAGGTGCTGTTCTTGTATTCTTACTTTATATGCAATTTTATTATTAATCTTGGCATGGTTTGTTCTATTTGTTTGGACTCTACCTTCTTTAAAATTATATTTACGCCAGCGTACTTATAATAGTGTTGTCGCAGAATGGATCAAACGTTACTTAAGGAGTAGGATGCGCACATTCACACACGTACTAAATGAGGATTCCAGAGAAATCAAACTCACTTTGTTAGAGGTCTACAACACCTACAATGCCTTCCTCGGGTACCATGACACCTTGAACAACTCAGCACCCGGGTTGTTTATATGAAGAATACCTATTAAACTCCTTGTCCACTTAGATTCATCTCAGTATCTATCCAGAGTCTTCATGGACTCCAAATCAATTCGAATGTTTATCCTGGTTTAATCAATTGTTTTTTTTTGCGGATTAAGCCACTTACTTAGCATACTCTATCTTGGCTTAACTTCACAAGTAACCCATTTGTTTGCTAGTTTTTTCAACCATGGAATACAGTCTCGCGAGAATCTTGGTTTTGCCTGCCCTGTGAGATCCGGAACAACTGAAATTGGCTGTTCCGAAGGTCCGGTCACTGGAGATGGCCACAACTGGGCAGAGCCTCCACAGCGGCTCCACTGCGTTTCTTCCTGCCCGATAGGACGGGGAAGAGGCTTTATACCGGGTCCCAATGTACCTAGTATGGTGGGATCTGGTCTCTCCAGCGATATGGGGTCCCGGGGACCTGATATCGTTGGATCCCTCCCATAATGAACCTGGTATGATGCCTCTTCCCCACCCAGGAGGAAGAAAGGGAAAACCGAGGCAGCATTCCTCAAGGGGTCCAAGTTTCTGAAAATTCTAATCGAAGAGGGTTTGCAAATGGAGAAGGGGGGGTGAGGAAACTGGGTCCAGGAAGTTGATGGTGCAAAGCCACTGGCTGCAGCTGGCACACGGCCGCAAGGTGGGGTGGCTGGAGAATGCCCTCTGCGGTTGCAAACAAGGGAGGATTTGAGGGCTGCATATGAGGAAGGAGAGCTGGAGGGGAGGGAGTCCCTGGAGTTAGGGGTGTACATAGGTCGGTTTAGTTTAGGTTGGGGATTTTTTTTCCCAACCCAAACTGAACCGAATGGGGCACTCAATCAGAACTGATTCTACTTTGGTTTGGTTTAGATCATAATTAAATAAATGATACACAATAATTTATATATATTTAAGATATCAATTGTAAGTTAAAAGCATTTTAAAAATATATATTGGAAACAAAATATATAGTACTATTTATTAGTATTATAGCATATTGTTAGATACATTCCAGTTTAATTCAGGTTACATTTCGGTTCAGTTCATTACTTTGGGTTGAACCGATGACTGAACATGCCTGCTTGGCACTGGAGTTGGGGATGATAGGCCATCTGGCACAACAGTTTAACTGTTCCATGTGTGACGAAGGATGCAGCAATGTAGTTGGCAACGGCTCTACAAAGGCGGCAATAAGATGGTGTACTCATGGCTTCTTGGCAGTTCAGCAGAGGTGATCGGGATTGCCGTGAGGCGTGCAGCATTGTTTACTGTTCAGGATGCTGGTGGCAATTTGGCTTTAGGCTGGCATGAAGAGGAGGAGGACTTCTAGCTGCACAGGGAGGAGGTGGTGGGTCAACATATGTGGTCACAAGTGATGTTGAGTTCACGAAGTGGGTATTACTGTGCGGCCGAAGGAGCTTGTCATGGCAAGAGTGGGAGGCATATTGGCGTGTAGAGGAGGAGGGGGTGAGGGGCTCTATGGGCTAAGCAGTGGATGACAGGATTGTACAGTGTGACTGACGGTTGGCTGGCACAGAGATGGCAGCTGTGGGCTGTAGGAGGGGCATGTGGCGTCAAGGTGACAAAGGAGGTGGGTCGGCGAGTGGGGAGAGCCCATACGGTGTCGCAGGGCTACTGGTTGTGGGCTTTGGCTAGATCTGGTGGGTGCTGGGATGCAGTTGTATGGGGTTCCAAGGCTACAGGGGGTGGATGGCACTAGCTGGCAGATGACTGGTATGGGAAGAACAGTGGTAGTTGGTCGTGTTGAGGTATGGTGGGTGGGCATTGGGTGCGGCTGAGAAAGTGCAGCACAATTGGGAATGGGCTCGAGACGTGGAGCTGGTGTGTGGCCTCACAGGAAGGAAAAAGTGTGGAGGAATGCATGGAGGCTGACTGGGGAAGGAGAGAGAGGAAGTCCTTAGCTGGAGGAAGGAGGAGAAGGCACCTTGACCAAAACAGGGGGAGGGAGAGGGGGCTTGAGCCTCAAATCCTTATCAATGTCATTTCATCATCTGCTTCATTGCCTTATTTGGGGTACAAGATGGGGGGTTTTTAGAAAAACCTCATTCAACACTTTAGTCCCTCTAAAGTATCTAAACAAAAGTTGCCCCACCTTTTTGCAAAAGGTCACTCATAGATTTTTCAAACTTTAAAAAATTCATTTTGTCATCCTCAACCTAGAAAATAATTCTAAATTAAAGATTATTGAAAAATTCTAGACCTAATAACATGAATGAAGAGATGTTGCAGACAAGTAACGTATTAGCATGTAATCTTTTTGTGAATTTAATGTTTCTTAGCTTTTTCAAAAAAAATCATCTTTTATGTTGATATATACATCTACTATTTATTTTCTAAAGGCATTCAAGAAAATTTTAAATTTAGAAAAATTTAACAAACATGACCATATGATTTTAAAACCTATCACTTTTGCCAAATAGGTCAAAATATCTATTTCCTTATTTTTGAACATAATGCTAACTATAACACAATCTTTGTTTTAACAAATAAATATTTAAATGTAATATTTGTAACCAAACACCAATTATTTTTTGTCCATTTGTAACTTTCTCTGGTTTATGCCACCTACTATGTCATTTTCAAGTTTCACTATTGAGAAGTAATTCATATTGAATATTCCTGTCATGATCTTTTATCAACATTCTAAATCCTTCTGCTACCTACCATGTTTCTCTAAAATTTCATTGAGATTTAAATTATGTTGTGTTTCCATGTTGTGACCTTAGTTTGATACAGTTCTGGTCCTAACAGTACCTGGATGCGTGGTTCACAGAAAGTCTGGGTTTGGCTCCCAGATGCCAATTGGAAGCTAGGAAAGGTTCATTCCTTCTCAGGGATAGATGCTTGTATTTCCCTTTCAGACGGCAAGGTATCTTTTGGCAAGTCCACGCTTCCTGATAAAATCTGATTTCTGATATTAGATACATGAATCAGTGTCTAAAGGTGTTCTTTTGCTATTGTTCCCAGGTTTCTACTGTACCTGCTGAGCACCTTTTACCTGCAAACCCAGATGTTCTTGATGGTGTGGATGATTTAATGCAGCTCAGTTATCTTAATGAACCTTCAGTTCTTCACAATCTTCAACATAGATTTTCTTGTGACAGAATTTATGTATGTTTTTTATCTTTTTCTTTAACCTGTCTTCTATATTATGCTTTGACACTGTTATGATATTTGCTTCTCTCTGCAGACTAAAGCTGGGAGAGTATTGGTAGCAGTTAATCCATTTAAGGAGATTCCTCTTTATGGTGATGATTTCGTGACAGCTTATCAACAGAAGAGAATGGGTTGTCCACATGTTTATGAAATTGCTGATGCTGCTTACAATGAAATGAAAAGAGGTAGAATTTACATCTGTATATGAAGGTATTTTGGGTTGCAATTAGGGGAGTACACAGTTCGGTTCAGTTTGGGTTTAGAGTGAAATTTCCGAAACTGAGACCAAACCAATAAATGAACCAAACCAAACCAAACTGGTTTGGCTAAACAAATCGATCTATTTGGTTTACTATCAGTTCTGTTCATTGGTTTAATATATATTATTAGATATTAATTACATTATATTATTAGATATTAATTTGTAATAATAAATTTGCTTAATCTTAGCATAACTATCATGTCAAAATGATAGTTGACTCATATTTTATAAAGTTAAGATCATTAAAGAATAACCCACAAGTAATACCATGCTTGGCCCTAACATAACCACTAGGCTATTATTTCTTCTTTTTTATAGACCAAGGAGGAACCAGGGAAGAAAAGGTGACCCATGTGAGACTAAAAGGGTGGAAGGGTACGTCAACTGGTTTACTGGTTTGGTCCGATTTTGAGACTGATGTAACTGAACCAAACCGGTAATATATCTGTTCGGTTCGGTTCAGAAAACTGAACTGTCAAAAGTCTGAACCAAACTGAGGTTCAATTTGGTTTACCGGTTCACCGGTTTTTTTGAACAGTCCTATTTGGGATCAACCAAGGCATATTTGGATATGGATTGGATCAGCCTGGACCGGTTCTTGCAAAAATCGAAAAAAACAATAAAAAAAGATTCCTAACGCGTTCAGGATGAAAGACAGCCAATCGGGGACAAAATTTGTCCAGAACCAGCTGATCTGGCACTTCTGAACCTGATTTCTGCTTGACCTGTCCCCCAGATCAAGCAGGTGCCAATTCCACAAACCATGCTGTAGATGGATAAAGTGTTGAACAATATGATCATCTAGGCAGTTAATCTTTTTATGCATTTTTGTCATTTCTGATCATATAGCATGCATGGATGATGTATTATTACAAGATGTTCACATAATATTTCTTTTGCTTTTACAGATGAGATTGATCAATCTATTATCATAAGGTAAACTGAATTGGTCATTTCGTTCTCCTGATCCTTGATTATATGCATATATTCAAAGTATCTATTTATTTATTATTGCCTACTTTTTTTATTCTTTCTCATTGCATGTGATATCTGCCAGTGGTGAAAGTGGAGCAGGAAAAACTGAAACGGCAAAAATTGCGATGCAATACTTGGCGAAACTTGGTGGTGGAAACGGGGTAGAGTGTGAGATACTGCAGACAAGCACTATACTAGAAGCATTTGGAAATGCAAAAACATCAAGAAATGACAACTCTAGCAGATTTGTGAGTACTGTCTTTGACCTTAAAAATTGCATTTTAGCCTTTTCAGTTGACTGATATTTTGTTCTCTCTCCAGTTGGCAATTGTGGCCCCCTTTTTGCCTTCTTTTTATCTCAGGAACTAATTGTAAACTGATGTTATCTTTTCCAACCATGTGCTATAGGGAAAGCTCATTGACATACATTTTAGTGCATCTGGGAAGATTCTTGGTGCTAAGATTCAAACTTGTAAGCATGTTTAAATAAATTTGACTTAGCATGCATCTTTTTCTTGATCTTTTTTAGTATCTGACCAGCTTTTCTCTCATTTGAAATCTTGTAAAAATCCAATGCTTCAACAGTTTTGCTAGAAAAGGTACTTTCAGTTTTCAAAATCTTCTTATTACATATTACTGTGTTGGATGGACTGTGACGGTTGTCTGTTGGACAGTCAAGAGTGGTTCAAAGAGCAACAAATGAGAGATCATACCATATCTTTTACCAACTTTGTGCTGGAGCTCCTCATTTTCTCCGAGGTCACTCTTCTGTACTTTTTTTTCTTGTTAACTATTGTTTTTTTTTGTTTTTGGGAAGAAATATCTGATCGGTACAGTAGTATTTTTTTTGGTTTTGTACTTATGTTTTACTATGTTATCAAAGGCAGTTGAGGTGACCGCCTATGCGACGAGGTGGACCTTTGCTGCCTCAATTTGGCCAAGGTTGCCTAGGCAATCTCCCCCTTTCGCTGCTGGGACTCTGTCGTGCTGCAGGAGGGTTTTCTCCACCTGATTTTGGGTGGAGTTGATGGGTTTATTGGGCCTGATAACGAAGATCCATGATTTTAAACTGAACTGGGTGAAGCACTGAACCACCCGGTCGCTTTGGCCGGTTCAGCACTAATGGTGGTTTGTTTCAAGTTTTGGATCTGCCATTCATCGGGTCTGACAAACCCGGAAGCTGCTTCTTACCCGCCTGAAAGACCTCTCACTGGACCATGGCAGGTGCTGGTTCTCTGGCACAGATTTTACACCTGTGACCCTCCCCTATTGCCAGAATGCTTCCGTATGCTCTCCTATAGCCTTCTTAAGGTGTTTATACCCTTGGAAACTCCTTTTCCCCTTATTTTCTTTGCTCAAATATGGACTGAGGCAGTGAGGGGCATTTGTCACCTTCATCGTTGGAGGTGACGAGGCGAGGGGTATCTTGTCTCAGCCGCCTCATGCCTTTGACAACAATATCACTTTGAAGAAACTTCAGTTTTTTGCTCAGTTGCTGTTTATGATCAGATTATCTTGGTCAAAATTTTATTCTATTGTGCATGCTTACAGTAAGTGCCATTAATTTGATTTTATAGCAAAAAGGTGCTGACTAAGATAACATACGTAGGGTGATTGGAAAGCATTAGCTTTTGTTCTCTGTTCATCATTGGCAAGGCACACAAAAGCATCACCTAGAAAATACATGTGCTCTTATGTATCATTTGCTTTTCAATCGGGAAATTGCTAAATGGCTGTGTAGCTGCAGTTCACTTGACTAGTTATTTGCAGAGCGGTTGAACCTGAAATCATCCACTGATTATGCATATCTGACACAAAGCAGCTGTTTGACAATAGAAAATGTAGATGATGCACGGAGGTTTCACTTGCTTGTGGTAATTGTTTCACACAGATAACCTACTCTTTTTCTTTTGGGCATTTGATGTTTTCTTGCTGATGCCTCCATCTAGGATGTTTTATTTAATCATTATTTTTTTAATTTTTTGTAGGAGGCTCTTGATATTGTTCAGATCTCCAAGGAAGATCAAGAACAAGCATTTGCCATGCTCACTGCTGTGTTGTGGCTAGGAAATATTTCTTTTGCAATAATTGATAATGACAACCATATTGATGTTATCTCGGATGAAGGTAATAAGTTTTTACTCTGTCCCCGTTTGGTTGAGAATTAGTTATATTGGAATACAAATTCCAGAATTAGTTATATTGTAAATGGTGTTTCGTTTTTCGTATCTGTTAGTGGAATACATAGAATAAGAGCAAAAGTAATTTCACTTATGTTGTTTGGTTCATAGAATGACTTACTCCTAGAATAACTTTAGTGAAAAGATGCTCTTGACAGATAAATAAATAAGTCAATAAAACAAAATTCCGTAAATATTAAAAGATTACAATTACAATAAACCATAAATATAAAGCATACACTAGTAAAATATAAATAATTATAATTATATTTACTAAAATATAATGCAAATAAAAATAAGGTTATATGTGTGAAATAGATTGGAATATAAACTAAAATACATACTTATAATTGATTTAACATCGATTATAGAAATTTATTTAAATAAATTGAAATGTCATTTTATATTAAACACATAATTTTTAAAATAATATAAAATTTAATATGTATATAAAATAAAATATTGATATAAAAATGTAATAATATATGACAACTAATGTTAATACGCAAGCAATATAATTATACATAAGATATATTTTTTATATAATGTATCAGGAAAATATAAAATAAGGTGGAGAATATAATAACTAACTCCACTTCTGAGGTGACCAAGTTATGATAGGAATTGTTAATTTCTCAGGGATATCAGTGGTATAATAAATGCCGTGCTCCAAACACCTTCTTTTGGGAATGAGTAGATTAAGGACCTTATTCTATCCATTCTATCTCTTATTCCCTAATCATATAGGGTGATACAAGACTGGTCTGGGTGAGCTCTGGACCAAGCAGTGCGCTGCTGGCACCACTTGACCAACTTGCCTCACACCTCCCACAACTTGCTCACCATGTATGAAATGTCATTTTGAATCATCTGGATTTCTTCGCTGGAACTTAGGAGCATGTCCTGTATCTTTCTTAACTCCCTTGTATGTGTTTGATATAGGGCGCAATAGACTTGTTGTCGGAAGTAGTTCAACAATGGCAGTGATCTCCACTTCTGTTATGATGTCTGCATGGAGGGTACATAACGTCCACATAGATATATCCATCTTCGAACTGGACAATCATTTCTTTCCAGTGAGTTGTGTGAAATCACCTGACTGTCTCAGACTAGAATCGGACTGCTCTGGCCTTGCTTGTATCGATTTTTCACTGTTTGTGACAGTCAGACAGCTGAACATAGCCGTACAGGTAGGCCAACTGGATCTAGCTGGTCCAAGCCGGTTTGCATAGACCAGACTGTCTGCTGAATCACTGGTTCAGCCAAGGATTCTGGAATCGGAATCGGATTCAGTCAGTACCGATCCGATTCGAATCGGATCGGATCGGTCCGATTCTGACCGATTCTCAAGAAAAGAAACCGATCCGGAATCGGGATTTTTTTAAAAGATTTAAAAAATTCTGATTTTGATTTGGATCCCAATTTGGATCGATTCAGGCCGATTAGGTCCGGTCCGATTCTGGCTGATTTTGCCTGAATCTTTTTAAAAAAATCTAAAAAATTAAGATTTTGATTGCAATTCCGATTGCGATCCGATTCGACTGATTCAAGACCTATTTGACGGATTCTGACTGATTCTGTTAGAATTCAGGTTAGAATCGATCCTTCAAGCAGGAATCGGATCGAAATTGGCCGATCCGATTCCGGAATCGGCCGATTCCGATCCGATTCATGGGTTCAGCTGAGTGACTGGCTGGGCGTTTCTGGCTGTTGGCAGCTCGGGTGCTGCGGATGTGGTTGTGCCAGTTCATATGGGATCTTTAAGCGCACAGTGCAGAGTGCCGAATGGGGGATCCTGTATAGCTGGATTCTCTCTACAGTGCTGCAATGTGCTGGTATGGTGTCCGACAACACAGCAGTCAGTCAGAGGTCCAACATAGGTGGAGAAGCAGGGTTTCTACACAGCAGGGTAACTGCAGGGAACACCGTGGTGGGATGGGCTCTGGAAACTGGAGAGGCAGCTGATGAATTGGTCTGCAGAGATCAACCTGGGCAACTGTGTGAGGTGGGAAGGTTGACCAGCAGTAGGTGGCATTGACCGAAGAGGGTGCCACCGGAGGAGACTGCACCACACAGAGAGGAGCTGATTGCAGTGGCTAGAGCTCTCAGCAACAGATGGCTTCATGTGCTGCAGGGGAAGCAATGTCATTGGAGGTATGGTGTCTGATTAGCACGAAAGAGGCACAAGCAGGCGAACAGAGATGGGAGGAAGCCACAAGCAGTGCAGCTGGGAGAGGGACATGCTTCTAACAATTTCGGAGGAAATAGAGGCACATGAATCCTGGTTGTGCAGGGCTGGTCCAGCTCATGATAAGGGAGAAGAAGATGAGGGGCCAAACTGCTACCTGCGGAAGGGGGATTGCAGATCTGGGACAACGTCGACACTGCATGGGTGGAGGTGAGGTGCTATCGGAGCTGGAGGGGTGGATCGGTGGGTCAGAGCTGTGGCATGATACATCAAGGGGGTAAACAGTGTGATGTAACCTCAAAATCTCCAAAAGAATGTATTTCTCTTTTTTTTTGGAAATTCATTTTTTATTTTGAATTTGAATTAGGCCTTAGCATTGACTTCTTTAGGAAAATAGATGGTATTCCATAAAAGTACTAACTAAGGTCGGTGATTTTTTTAAAATTATAGTTTGAGGTTGTTGGGTTCTTTGAAAATTTGTTTTGACCTCTCCCCGTCGGATGGTGCGAAGATCCGACGTTAATTACATCGAGATAACTCGAATACCCTTGATTATCGTCGTAGCAATCCATTGAAGTAGAAGACATGCATCCACAAAATAAACATTCACACACATATGGACACAGGAAAACAGCCCCATGAGCTTGATAGAATGCAAGCACTTAATGTGTTTTGAATTTGACTTGGGTTGAATTGAATTGATTAAATTTGTTGGTTTGATTTGAATTTAGTTTGAGTTGAATTTAATTGGTTGAGTTGCTTTTAGTTTTAAGTTTAGTTCAATTTAAATTTGTTGATTAAGTTTGACTTGGATTTGATTTGGAAAGTTTGATTTATATTTGTGCTGACTTAATTTAATTTAAATTTGAGTCTGTTTAAATTGGTTGAAATCTGGATTTAGTGTGTGAGTTTTAATTTGATTTGAATTGCATTTAATTTGAATTGATTAATTGACTTAAGTTTGTTTTGGTTGAAATTGATTTGATTTTGATGAGTTAACTGCAATTTTGGGATGTTCAGACTCTGAATCTTTCAATTCTCAGATTTTGTAAAGTTCAGGTTTTGAATCTTTTGATTTTCTGTATACATTCTCATTTCCAGATTCCTCTTCTCCCGGATGTTTTTCACTTGCAGATTTTTATATTTCAGAATTTTACAGATTCTGCACTTTCAAAGATTCCCAGATTGCAGATTCCTCTTAATTCAGATTTCAGATTTTTAATCTCTGGATTTTAGAGATGATTTTCAGACTTCAGAAAATTCAGTTCTGATCCTTCGGTTCTGATTTTGAGCCAGGCAGGTCCTTAGCAATTAACAGAATTTCAGATTTCTTAAATGTTTTGATTTCATATTTAACTTTAATTTTTAATGTGCTTGCATTCATTCAATCCAGCAAGGACTGTTTTCTCCTTGCATTGCTCATTGAATTCTTCATTGTTTGAAGTTCACAAGTCTTCCAGCTTTCTCCCTTTTACAACAAATGTCACATCCCCTCAATTCGGGATCAAGTATATGTCGATCTTGAGTGTAGTCTCCAGCCTTTGATAGGCATCCGGAAATTCTGCTTTGTCTTTTCAGAAGTTTGAGCATAGTCCTGCCTTTGATAGGCACATACAGTCTTCTCCCAACCCGTTCAAGGTTGAGCATACCCGGCTTTTAATAAGCTTGTGGGCACTCAACCCATGGTTGGTCTTCTTCATTAGCCTATGGTTTGGGCATATTGACATGTTGATCATGCACAGCCCCTCCATGACATAATGGGCAAAATAACTCCCTCGTGAGGGATGGTAAGGCATTGGGGTCTTTTGACTAGACCTTTGTATGCCCACCTTAAGAAGAGGGTCAGGAGGTGGGTTTAGAACCGGCCTCCTGGTTTCCCTTTGTTTTGAATTCTTTTAAGTTGAGCCGAGGCCATGAGGTGGGTTTAGAACCGGCCTTATGCTTGCCTCGGTTTGTTCAATTAATTAGATGCATTTTTATTTAGTTTCCATTGAGGATGTCTTTTAAGAAAAATTAACTATTATTAAGCCTCCTTCGGATCCTTGCATCAAGGCCTGCTGGGCTGAAAGGGGGTTGGTTTTGGGGTCCTGTTTGGGGCTTTGGTTGGACCGGAATGGGCCTGGCGAGGGCCTGGTTTTGGGGTCCTGGTTTGGGGCTTTGGTTGGGCCGGAATGGGCCTGGCGAGGGCCTGGTTTGGAGCTGGTTTTGGGGTCCCGGTTTGGGGCTTTGGTTGGGCCGGAATGGGCCTGGCGAGGGTCTGGTTTTGGGGTTGGTTTCGGGTCCTGTTTGGGGCTTTGGTTGGACCGGAATGGGCCTGGCGAGGGCCTGGTTTTGGGGTCCTGGTTTTGGGGTCCTGTTTGGGGCTTTGGATGGGCCGGAATGGGCCTGGCGAGGGCCTGGTTTGGAGCTGGTTTTGGGGTCCCGGTTTGGGGCTTTGGTTGGACCGGAATGGGCCTGGCGAGGGCCTGGTTTTGGGGTCCTGGTTTTGGGGTCCTGTTTGGGGCCTTGGAGATGGGCCGATCACAGACCTATGTGGGGTCTTTTAAGGGCCTGGTTTGGGTGGCTGCAGGTGACCGCGCATGGGCCTGAAAAGGGGGTCTTTTGGGCCTTGATCGGGGCTGAAACCAGGCTGAAAGAGGGACCTGTTTGTGGGTCTGCTCGAGGCATATTTGGGGGCTGGAAACGGGCCTGGAATGGGCAGAAAAGAAGCCCCTTGAGGGGGCTACATGGGCGCACCAAGCAGCCTTGTTTTTTTTTTTTCTTCTTTTCTTCTTCTCCTTCCTTCTCCTGGCGGCAGCAGGTTGCAGGTGGGCAGGAGGAGAGCAGCAGCAGCAGCAGGAACGGGGGGGTACAGCAGGGTGGTAGCCTGTTGGAGCGCCAAGCTCCCTCCTCTCTCTTCTTCTTCTTCTCTTCTTCCCTTTCCTGGTCGCAGGCAGCAGGTGGCAGCAGGAGACCAGCAGCCTGTCGGCCTCCAAAGACCTCTCCAAATGCTGGTGCGCACCCTCTTTTATAGAGGTTGGAGGGGAGGTGAAGGGCCAGCAGAGGGGCTGAATGGGCCTGGGTTGGTGCGCAGGTGGCAGGTGGGCCAGCTTTGCAGCAGGTGGCAGGTGCCCAGCTTTTTTCTCCCCCCCATGCAGGGCTGGATTGGCTGCATGGGGCGGCTGGGGGCTGGGGTGACAAGTGGCAGGTGGTGCCCAGCTTTTTCTCCCCCCCATGAAGGGCTGGATTGGCTGCATGGGGGGCTGGCAGCTGGGGTGACAAGTGGCAGGTGGTGCCCAGCTTTTTCTCCCCCCCATGAAGGGCTGGATTGGCTGCATGGGGGGCTGGCAGCTGGGGTGACAAGGGGCAGCAGGATGGGGGGGGTGCGCAGCGTTTTCTCCCCCCCATGAAGGGCTGGATTGGCTGCATGGGGGGCTGGCAGCTGGGGTGACAAGTGGCGCACAGGGGGGGTGCTGATGTGGCAGGTGGGCCAGTGTGGCCTGCTCACACTAGGGCTGCAGGTGGGCCTTGGAGATGGGCTGCGCATGGGCCTGTTTACATAGGCCAACTGGGCCAGCTGGAGGCTGCGGCCCATGCTCTCTGGTGGGCTGTGCAGGGCCTGGAGGTGGGCTGCCAATTGGGCCCAAATACTGGCTGAATTGTGGGCTGTGCACCTTACACTTAAGCCCATTTTTTTCTTTGGCCCAATCTTCTTTTTTTTTTTTTTTGAGAAAAACCAGACGCCAACACAGTGTGACTGCACGAGTCTAGTGCGGACAGGGGAACTGCGGTGCATGTCTTCGGGTGCTCGGAATTCCGTTGGAGGGTGCATTGGCTGCTGAGTGGCAGTACTTAATGGTGTCGCCGAATTATGGCTTCTGCTTAGTTGGTTGACAGTGAGGCCTAGCAGAAAAGGAGCCAGGTGCGGCTGTTGCAAAGTGCAATGGGAGCCTCTGACTGCTGCAGATCAGAGGGCATGGTTACTGTTTGGATACTGGCTCTGGGGATTACAGGAGCTGCAGAAGGGGGAGGGGGGACAGTGTCATTCAGCAGGTGTCAGCTGGGGTTGCCTCTGTGCCGAGCTATGGCTTTTGGAGTTATTGGACTGTCAATGTGAGCGACTGCTGGAGGTGATGTTCTGTGCAGGTTGTCAGAGCCAGAAGGGGAGGAAGAGAGAGGAAGAAAATGAGACGAGAGGCAGAATGTTGGCTTCCTCATCCACGTATGTGGAAGAGAAGGGAGATGGGTACAGTACACCACTACGGGCTAATATTTATCTATTTCAAAAATTGTATTTCATTCTACTGTCTTGAGTAACACCGATGGAGTGGTTAAAAGATCCCACTTTTACATTTTAGTCCATCCAAAATTCCTATTACAAAAGCTACCCCACCCTTCCCCCCTTTACAAAATGACTGTTCTTAATCTAAATATTTAATACACATTGTCCCCCATGAGAACTAAATAACTAAGTGCATAGAAATAAACTTAAACCCAATCATATAAAATATGATCATACTCTCTTCATCTCATACTGCTTCATAGACCTTGCCCAAGCTTGATCATGTTACAGGGGCTATGTTTTAATTTGTTTGTGGATGTAGATACTTCCATTTTCCTTTTAAAGGTGCATTACAGGCACTCCAGAACTAAGGTATTGCTTGATCCATGTTTCACGTTCCCAATGAAGGATCTAACTTCCGTAACTCCTTTGTATTCACAGATACAGAAGAGATATAGCGGTTTTCTGTGTTCTTATATGTTATAAATGTACCTAAGATGATTTTACTGCCTTCCACCGACAAATAACCACACTTTTTTTTCTATCTTGTTTTTCACCATTCTACGTATTCTAATTCTACAGTTCAGAAATCCAACTTGTCTAGCACTAAGAGGACATGAGAACAGTGTTTGCAACATTTCAAATATCCTTAACTTTGTTTGACTTGTAACTTCTATCCTGAGTTCCCGACTTGTTTTTTTCCTGGGAAAAGTTCATCTTCTGATTGTTTTTAGTATGCAAGGTATAGAATAGAGCTGTAATTCTCTGTACGTGAATCATTACACACTGTCATAACCTTCTTTTCTCGCTGTATGATGCTTCATGTATCTCATGTTGACTTTGTGTAACATTTGTTACTTTCCAAATAAGAGCTTGTTGGCACTTTGACTTGAACTTTACCTATACAACTAGGTACAGATAGGTGGTGATAAACGGGTGAATCTGGGTCTATTCAGATCCATATCAAAACATATTGGATCCATAGTTACAATGGTATTGAAAAATTGTTACATCATTTATATATAAATAGATATAAAGAGGGACAGATTCAAAAATCATATGTGAAGTCAGTTTGTAAATATCCGTATACTGGGGCATGCTTTTTGTGAGGAATATGGGAACCCATATAAGCACCTACATCTCAAAGATATGGGTAAGGATGGGCTAAATAAGGGTAGACTGATCATTCTGCATCACTTAGCTTTTGGTAATCTATGGTGATCCTTGATCCCTAATGAGGTTATATGGCATGGATTTTCTACCGAAAACCTGATTCAGCTTTGCCTGATTTTCATTGGTATCATTCTGATGTGACCTGTATTGGGTTGAGCAGTCGGGCGGATCCTGTTTCCATTTCTGATCTTTATCATAATTCTATATATTTGGTTTTTCTGTATTTAGTCTTATATGTTGCTCTAGTTTCATTATGGCAGGTGTAGACATAATGTTCACAAGTGGGCAACTTAAAATGAAATTTCAGTTGTATGACAAGGAATTCATATCTTAAGATTTTGCTCAAGTTTACAAATGCTGTGATTGCATCATAAATTGTAACCATTTATTGCAGGTTTACATAGTGCAGCAAAGTTACTGGGATGCAGTGAAGATAATTTGGTATTTGCTTTATCAAGTCGCAGAATTCAAGCAGGGAAGGACATTATTGTACAAAAGTTGACCTTGGAACAGGTATCTGATTTGTTAAATGGTTGAAAATACTGGCAGTGTTATCTTGTTATCTGTCAATATGTTTTTGTAAAAATGTTCTAATATTTACAAAATTTCAAGCAGGCAATTGATGCTAGGGATGCATTGGCTAAATGTATTTACACTAGCCTGTTTGACTGGCTTGTTGAACAAATCAACAAGTCGCTTGAAGTAGGCAAGTCACTTGCCGGCAGATCTATCAGTATCCTTGACATATATGGGTTTGAATCATTTCACGTATGTACTGTATTCTGGTGAGTAATATTCGTTTGTGCTTGACAATAGCCTTATGCTTTTTTTCTTTCTTCATTTTTTTTAGAAAAATAGCTTTGAACAATTTTGCATAAATTATGCAAATGAGAGACTTCAGCAGCACTTTAATCGTCATCTGTTCAAGCTCGAACAGGAGGTGAGCATTATGGGAAACACATAGCCACTTGCTTTCCAATTATCTAAAGAAGTAGAGGTAAAACTTGCGGATTGAAAATAATGTGCTTGTCTTAACCTGGATTTATATCTTCATATTTTTTTCTACATTCATTATATTCTGTGTATTTTGTAGTTCAAAACAATAACAAGCAGCTCTTCAACCAGGTAGTCAAGGTTTTGGTAAAACAGTTAGTGTGGATTCCATCTGGTGTTTTACAATTTTTGCTTAGTCTTTGTGCTGTCTGGACCATCTTAGTGAGTAAATGAGATTAAATATGTTAAACCTTCTTTTTTTTCCTTTTATTGTAGTCAAACCAGAAATTTGGTTGAATATATATAAAGAATTAAATAGGCATTTATATGCCCAAACCATCTTCTCTAAAGTGTCAATCCCACCTCCCATCATTGAGGTGGTCGGTGTTGGTCCATCAGGGTCCATGACAGTCCATTAGGCTCAACAACGGTCCTCGATTGCAGCTGGTCACAGTGGTAGTCCGTTGAGTCCAGTCAAATAGAACTGCATTCTGTTCATTCAAAGCCCAATTCTTGGCCTTGTATCCTGGAGATTTTTGTTGTTATTTACATAACTTCAATTGGGGCCATGAAGATTTAAATTTGAAGTGAACATTGAGAATTTATGTTAAACATTCTAGTCCCATCTGGTGACTGTATTTCTTGGTCTACTCGAACACTTGTTCAGTCATGAGCTATGTAGTAGCCAGGTGCTAGGAGGTGGGGGGTGACTTGACTTGCCCCCCTCGCCTCCGACGACAGAGGTGAGCCCTCCATAGGCTCTGCAGTGCCAGCGGCTGCAACATTCTTTCCCTCCCTATCAGGCGGGGAAGAAGCCAGAACCCGGCAGGGGCACAAGTCACTGGATCCGGTGACTCCGTAGTTTTCCCAAATCCGTCTTCTGTACCTATTGTCCGGTTGGAATCTCATCACTTCCTCAATGCTCTGCCTAAGGGATTCTCTAAGGTAGGTTGATTGTCTCCAAGTGGATTGGGTGGCTTATGGTCTCAAGTTCTGGAGCCCTGCAAAGTGGGATCCATGGTGTCCAATGTCTCCAAGCTGTGATCTTGCTCTTTGGTAACATATGGTACTCAAAGTGCCAAAATTTTTCATCTGGACTCCCTATATGGTGCAACCTGAGACATAAGTCACCGAATCTGGTGACTTATGCCCCTACCAGGTCCCGATGGACCCAGTAGGTTGGGCGGGGAAGAATACCTGTGCTTGCACGGCGGTCGCCTGGGCGACGAGACGATGGCCGGGGCAAGGCATTTTTGCTTCTCTTCATTGCCTAGGTGACTGAGGTGCTCGCATCCAATAGGTCATGAGACAGTGATGAAGCTGCCAATGCCAAAAGGAAAAAGGGGCAGGGAGGGTCAAAATCCTCTTGCTTGGCTGCTCTCCTGTGCTCAAGGAATCCGGAATCGGAATCAGAATCGGACCGATTCCAGGAATCGGCCGGAATCGGCCGATTCCTGGGAAGGGAATCGATTCCGGATCGGTCCGGAATCGTTTTTTTTTTTGAATTTTTTTTTTCGTCAAAAAAATTCAAAAAATTCAGAAAAATTCTAAAAAAATAGGAAATGAGTTAGAATTTTTTTTGAAAATAACCAATGCATTCATCCACATGACCACATCGAATAAATACTAATGAACTCCAATTGAAGACTTGAAGTTAAGTACATATTCCAATTCCATTGATTCAAAAATAAATGAGTTGATACATCGTAAAAAAAAATTACATCATATCAATCTACTACCAATATCCGGGATATAGATATGGGTCTTCCTCCTCTCCTCTTGCTCGTGATGCTCCTCCCTCGTGCTTAGTCTTCAGATAATCGTCCGGGGCCATATCCGTATACGAAAATAATGCGATGCCATGCCATCAAGGTCGTATGGATCGACCGCGGGACGACCGGGGACGTAAGCGAGAGGATGGTGGAGCTGGTGGTGTAATCCACCGCCGGTCAACCCGAATCGGACATCGTGGCTCCAATATAAGAATGCGGTGTCCGCTCATCCGGCGTGTAATACGGCTTTGGAAGCCGTGAATCGAGAGACTCATTCGCTGATGGCCGATGGCCGTCGGCCGGTATGCACTCCTCGTCGTCATCACCGAGGAGTGAGAAGGAGCCTCGCGTCTTGTCATCCGGGCCGACAGACGCCCGACCTCTAGCTTCTTCCTTCTCTTCACCTCTTGAAATCTCTCCATACCGAAGGACCGGAACCCAAAATTTTTTTTCAACTTTGCAAATCCTCCCATTTTTCCGCGCGCTCACCTTGTTTTCGTTTTCCCGGGACCGCGAACGGGCCGGGTAGCGGCTGGCCGGGGAACCGAGCCGAAGCCGGGGCTAAAGTCACGGTGGTGCTCGCGTAGGCTTGGCGGGAGAAGAGGCCTGCCCGAGTCCGAGAAGTAGATGGAGGTGGAGGCGGGAGCATCCTCGCTCGCTTCAACACCATCCAACTCTCCTTCAGACCCGTACCCGGTCATCGGGATCAAACTCAGCTGCATGATCCCTGGCTTCCCTCTCCTCTATCCAGGAGGCAAGTACATGCTCCTCCTGGAATATCTGGTCCATGTCCACCTCCTCGGGTGGTGGTGTGGAATATCTGGAATGTGCTGCACAGGGCATCCAGAAGATGTGCTTCCTCTTCTCCATCAACTTCCTCCCAGCCGCCTTATACGATGGTTCGTTGTCAGTGACAACCTGAACCACATTGTCCTCCCCGAGCTCCTCCACCACCCTATCCATCAGAGAAAAGATGAAGTCGGCATTTTTTATCTTCCCAGAAGCATCTACCGACTTCAAGAAATGTGGTTCCTCGTAACAACGATACACCAAGAAGTTTATCATACTCCTCTTGGTGATACTGTCCACCCATCGCATATTGTGCAACCCTCTCCTTCCACACCAACTTGAACCCATCCATCCACTCCCTCAACTCCCCGGACCTCCTCATCCGAGCGCGCCGCCGTATACGTGTCCGTTGCCCGGGCTTCGCAAACCCGGCCCAACTCCTCACCCACGCGCATCCACCATCGTCCTGGTTGGGGCCAGGTGGCATGTCGGCCGGGATGCCTACATCAAGTTAAAAAAAATTGGCATCAGGCTAAAATTAAGTTTAACTACATAAAAGACAGATAATGTCAATTTTAATTTAAAAAGAGATACCTGCAAGTAAAAACCTCATCACAATGAGGCGAACGGCTCTCTTTGCAGCCGTTCCTGTTGCCTTCACCCCTTTCATTGCCTGCTTAATCCCCATCTGACCAGCACTCTATTTCCTAAATAAATACTCGTCACTCGGTGTAAATCGAGTGCCGGTGAAATGAAACGGCGGTATGGCTCCCGTCTCGGGGTCGTCTCGGTCCCGGGTAGGACGAGCCGATGCCGATCGGCCCAAAGCCGGGTCAACTCCGGGACCTGCGGACCCTCCTCGCTCCCCTCCTCCCGCCCTCCCTCCTCAGCCAATGCATGCGCGCTTGCTAGCGTGCCTAGCATGTCTCGACTCGAGTCCGTGGACTCGTCCTCGCTCTCCCGCTCCGGCTCGGGGCCCGTCGCCTTCCCTTGCCTTTCCCTTTCGAGGTAGGCGAATCGCGGTCCCTCCTCCTCTCGAGTAGCTCGTCGTGCGCAACTCCTCCCTTTGCTCGATCCTAACAGCCCGTTGAGAGGCTCTACCTGTCGTGTATCCTCTCATCTCCTCACTCTTCTCCCCCGGGCACCTTGTCACATTTTTTTACATTCCCATCCGTTTCGCAATATGTTGTTTCGGCACGGAACACCCCCCGTTCATTTCCTTCCCACACCACTTGCACTGTACCCTCTTCCTGACTAGGTCTACCATATGCCCGTGTTCCCAACCCACGTCGGAAGCACGTGCTGGTGCTGCGTCACCTAAATCGGCCATTGCGAAGAATCTGTAAAAATTGTAAACAATGCACTAAAAATGATTAGATAACATAAAAAATTGTTTTAGACGCTGTTCGGGAAGCAGACAACCCAAGAAACACACCATTCGGTATGTTTAAAGGGTTACGTATTTGCCGGAAACGGTCGTAAATTAACGTACGGGGTATCCGAAATTTTCCCCGTACAAAGAACATCCAATCGATGTTCAAACAACTTGAGCGGAGTTATTCGATCACAAATCACCGAGTTTAACTCTACTCGGAGTCGTCGGAAACGTGTAAAAATAGGCGTACGGGATATCCGGATTTTTCCCGTGCAAAATGGACATATCCGGATAGTTCAAAACTTAAACGGACTTGTTCGGACAGAAATCGTAAAGTTTAACGACACTCAAACTCGTCGGAAACGCGTAAGAATGGACGTGCAAGTTTTTGCGAAGAAATCTTACCAAAACCTTACAAAGATCGAAGAAGAGGTTGATTCGATGCCGATCCGAGTCAATCGGCGGAATCCTTTGAAGAACGTGCTCGAATCGCCGGAATCGCTTGAATCGCCCCTGTAATCGCCGGAATCGGTGGAATCGGGCCGGAATCGACCCTGGATCGACGGAATCGGTCGGAATCGACGGTGGATCGACGGAATCGAGGCCGGAATCGACGGAATCGCGCCGGAATCGCCTGCGCCCTCTCCTTCCGCCGCGGGATCGACCGAGGGCAGCTCTGCGGGTCGATTCCGGCCCTAAAAGGGCCGGAATCGGTTCGATTCCCGGTCCAGAGTAGAACCGGGAATCGAACCGGGCCGGGTTAACCCGGCCTTCCGAAGAATCGGTCGGATCGACCGATTCCACATGGAATCGGTCGGAATCGGATCGATTCCGACCGATTCCAGGCGATTCAGACCGATTCCGCGGAATTCTTCCCGGAATCGGTCCTTCCGCCGGGAATCCACCGATCCGATTCCGGAATCGGTCGGAATCGGTCCGATTCCACCGATTCCGTAATCCCTGCCTGTGCTGCTGCAACTTTGCCAAGTAGTGCAGCTGCCAGAGAAAAAAAGGGATCCTGTACTCAAGAAAGAAAAGAGAAAAAGTGGAAGGGGGATCAGACTGGTTGTGCATTGGCAACTTGCTGCCATCGCCCCTTGCTATGCAGCACATGGAAGGCACTTGCCCAGTACCTTTATTGTGGTGGTGCTGCAGGTGGACGAGAGGCTGAGGCTGTCAGCCATAAGAGGAAGAGGCCGCCACTGCGACTGCTTCGGGATAGCAGCAATGGCTTGAGATGCGGGCGGGCGATGTGACTGCCTGCGGCTCTCCGGCAGACTGGCTTGTCTGCAAGGGTGTACTTGGTGATCCCAGGACTCAACCCCGTTTTCATTGTCAACGTCTAGATGACAGGCAATAGTGCACCTGGATGGGGAAAAGATAACTGGCTGGTGCTGGCCCAAGGAGGAAGAGAAGCCACAAAGAAAAGAAAGGAGAAGGCTGACTGCCTCCCCCCTTTGTAGGGTGTAACTGGAAAACCGGACCAAATCGAATGGTTCGGTTCAGTTCATTGAAGTAGATGTTCAGGTTTTTGAACCGAACCGGATGAAATAGTAGTCGGTTCGGTTCGGTTTTGGTCCATTCAAAAACCAAACGGATCAATAACCCATTTGACCTGATAAACCCATACCCCACATCGCGATGCCCTGATGCCCCCATTCCATTGCATTCCCTCCCTGCAGCGGCATAGGTGGCCAAGGCGACATAGTCTTGGCGCCTAGGCGATAAGGCTAGATGTTTAGTGATGTCTTTTTTATAATAAAAATGATAAAATAAAAAATATATGTTTGAAAAATAATACAAACTAACTATGACACCATGTAAATCAATTAATAATATGTAAGTGCATAGTTTCATATATTAAATAACTTGAATATAAGTTAATTTTAGTACTTAAGTCGTATAAACTATTAGTAAATATTTATGAAATTGTTTAATCCTAGTTATTATTTTATTAAAATGTTTATTTATAATCAAATTAACTATTAGAACTAGTTATTTTTACTTCAAAACCACTCAATTAAGTGATATTGATACTTAATTAGTATTATTTATTCTTAAATTAGCTAAAATACTCTTAAATTGCCCTCCTCACCTAGGCATCCCTCTCCTTGACCGGCAAGGGGGCGCCTTATCGCCTAGTCGTCGCAACGCCTTGAAAACCATGCTTCGGTCGTTCTAATTCCAAATTTCTTGTCCATCCCATTTGAGGGCCCGGCGCTTCGATGAGGAAGGTAAGGCAACACAAGGGAAGTGTGACTTTTGCTCCGACAGAAGGGAAGGGAGGCCAGCCCTACTTGTGCTCTCCTCACTACCATCGGGGAGGCCTCCGCTGAAAGCCACCATTGCCGCCGGAAGGAGAAGAAGACACTCCTGTCCTGGAAGGTTTGATGACTGCTGCTGCTGCCTGAGAGGAAGGTGTCCATGAGGGACTCTGTCGTTTGCCTCGGCGTTAGGGACATAGAAGCAGTTGCGGGGTTTAGGGTTAAATAAAAAAAAAGGCATGTGACCGTGAACCACCATGGGAAACCCAGGTGCCCGTGCCCACACGTGTTGTGGAGGGCTAGTCCCACATTGGAGAGGGGACAAATCTGATCTTCAATGTTGCTTATAAAATGGTGTTTATAGGTATAAAAGCATCAAGTTAAATTGAATGTTGGGTTGTTTATTAATAGCTTATTATCAATAAATTTATTTTATTTAACATATATTAGTTTTTATTTAGAACATAAATATAAAAAATATGTATAATAAAAATTGACGGTTTGAATGAACCAAACCATTGGTTCTGTTCATTTTTGGTTTGGGATTAATCTGAACCAGTTTGGTTCGGTTTCGGTTTTCAAAAAATTGATCCAAAACCAGACCGAAATGAATTGTTTGCACCCCTGCTCCTGCATGCCATATTGGGGAAGAAGAAGGCCTGAAGGGAGTGAAAACCGATTGGCTGATGCAAACGGGGCCAACTATGAAGCAAACTTGCCTGCCAAAGAAGACCAGGAGGAGGCACCGGCTGCTGTGAACTGGACCAATGAGGACATGTCCCGCAGGTTGCACCTGATAAAAGAGGGGTTCAACTTTCCATGCAGACTGTTGGATAGGGGAAGAGGAGGAGAACCCACACAGGGTGCCTTCAGAACTTACCCTGCTGCTAGAAGGGAAAAAAAGTAATAAGAAGGTGCAGGGGTCCGGCTGGCCGACAACACTGCACAAGGGGAAAACAAACGGTAGGAGTGTCTGCAGAAGTAGTAGTTAGGGCACATAATACCTGGCTTGTCACACCTCCTGTAGGGTTCTGCCACTAGATGAAGACTGGCTCGGCTGCACTTTAGCACCAGCAGGGGGAAGAAGAAGACCATCATGAGGTAACCTTGCACTGCTGCCGTGGCCTTCAAGGCTGGTGCTGCAACAAGGCACCTGCACACTTGGCTGAGGGAGAAAAGAGAAGTAAGGTCAGTGGAGACAATGCTGACTGCCTCTTTTCACAGCCAATAGGAGGATGAAGAGGGGGAAGGAGGGCAGTGTGCACGTCCTGAAGGGGCCAAGTCTCCAGCAAGAACTAAAGAGGAGGGAGGATGAGAAGGGGAGTTGTTGACTGCTTGCCATGCAAGACGTGGCCTGAAATGAAGGGCAAAAAGGGGAGGCTTAGGGGTGTTCATGGGTTGGTTCCGGTCGATTTTAGATTGTTTTTTCTGAAACTGACCTGAAAAATAAATCAAACCAAACTGAATCGGTTCAGTTAAAAAGCAAACACCAAACGAACAGTTCAGTTTAATTCATTTCAGTTCCTGGGTTTTTAACATATATTATCATATATAGACTTAACATGTATTAGTATATATCATTTTATGATAATAAACTTAAGCAAGGCCTGGTCCATTTTCAATAGGCCAAGCCCATCAAAGTTCAAATGGGCCTAGCCCATTAACAGATTACCTATGATTTAACATATATATATATATAAATCAATGATAATAAATTTTTAAGAGCCCATTTTTAAATAAGCTAAACTTATTAACTGATTTCTCACAAATTAAATCTCACTTGAAGGGCTGGCATATTTTTTATAGGCCCCACCCCAACCCACATGCACACGCACACACACCCTTCCCCTCCGTGCTGCCACCGGAGAAACCGCCACTGGGCGTTTTGTACTCTGCCACCGGCACATAGTTGACTCTGCGGGTAGCCATGATCTCTGATCCTATGGTTGTAGTGTATGTGGATGTGGTGACTTGAAGCTTTGTGGTCTCTGTTCTGGCACATAGTTTAATTTATTTTGTAACTTGAAGACATCTAACAGCCTGTTTAAACATATTGTTCAAGTTTAGATCAAGTGCTTAATTCTGGTGTCTTGTTTTGGTGCTGTGAATTGAATTCAATCAATCCATTTATGTCCCGTGAACTCATCTGTTTCGCATATATTTCAGTGTGGGGTTCAAGTTAGTTAGTTTAATGAGTTAAGTGTGAACCCTGAGGTTTTTTGTTTTTAAAATTTTTAATCTTGTTTTTAGAAGTCTGTTGGGCCATGTATTAATGTTTTCTATGGATATGATAAGATTCTATTTACTTTTTTTTCAGTTGAGGTGTCAAAGGAGCATTCATCATTTTCTCTTTGATGTTCCAGGAATATATTATCGATGGAATTGATTGGACGAGGGTTGATTTTGTTGATAATACCGAATGTTTGAACCTCTTCGAGATGGTAATGACGATTACTTCATCTGTAGCAGTTGGTTGAACTATTATTTTTTTCTACTTTTTTAGTGAACTTTTCATAGTTCTGGTGCTTATCAGGTAAATCTAATGTTACCCAGGCGTTTATCCATTTTTCTTCTGCATAGGTGATGCAAAATGATCCAAATCAAGCTTAGCACATGTAGGACATAGTTCATTTCTTGATAGGTGAGCTCAATCTTGGCTCAGTATTCATCAAGTACTTGGGACCTATGTTCAAAACTACATTAGTTAACAACTTTGACACATTCAGTGTGACTTGTGCTGCTTGTTTAACTACTTTGAGCTTAAACAAGCTTGAGCTTGAATTTGTGAAAAGAATGACTGAAGCTGAAGAAGCAGCTACCATTCGAAAGAATTTGGGAGGGTTGATGGTCTTTGCTGGAGCAGGAGAACTGGAGTGCAGCAGCAGGAGGAGAGAGGTGTTGGAGTAGCGATAGTCACACAAGGGGTTGAGTTGGGGGGAACATCCTTATGTTAAAAAGGTGCCGGAAGGGTTTGTCTAGGTGCTGAGGTGGAGCAAGGTGTCACTTATTGCTTCACCTCATTGAGGGACTCTCACAGACAATTATGGCTACTTTTAAATTACTTTTAACCAACAATTCGATGAGACTAATAAATTTTTGTGTTACATCCTGGTTTATCATATTTATCTGTATAAATATTATATTACCATTATATGTATAAAATGAAGTTTTTTTGTTGTATAAAGAACCCTGTTTTCTCAACTGCCTGACGTTTGGTGCAAGGCAGGGTGAGCCCTCCCTCTGAACCACTTATGTTCTTTACACGGAAGAATGGTGATAGTTCTCAGTGGGTGGGGAGGGCAATATGGGGGAAGGATCACTGAAGCAGAGGAGTGGCAGAGAACCAGTGAGTGTTTTTTTGGGGGGGGGGTGTGTATGCTCTCAGGTGGGTGCTTGCGACGGGTTTTACTAGGGATGACTGTTTATTTTGTCTAAAAGTTGGATGAGTGAGACATTTTAGTTATTTTATCAATTTAACTCTCATTTTCAAGTCATATATTACTAGTTCCAGGTAAATTGACACCATGCTTGCAAGTTGCAACCTAATCATCTACACTCTTTATATAATTAGTATGATAGTTATTCAAATGCTTGATGGGTATGTTGATATTTTTTAAAAATTATGTAAACAAGTACTGCATTTGCTACTTGGAAAGATAGTAGGGTTAAGAAGGGGGAGTGCACTGTCTCTCCTTGTTGCCTAGGCGGTCACCACAACAGTCTTTGATAACATAGGTCATCCTAGATGATGCATCTTGTGTATGGTGGGGAATGGATGTGTCCATAGACATGGAATAGCATTATGTTGTTCTGTACATAGTTTCAGATAATTTGATCAGATGGCTGGAGTTTGTGCTTTATAATTTTAGCGTGTTTATCTAAAACAGCTAAAAACTGAATTAAAAATTCTTTCATCACCATCTTTCTGGAACCAACTTCACATAAGTGACCCATTGGATGCTATGCCAGGTAATCTGATGTCTGTAAGAGTGGGAAACAGAAAAATTTGCTCTCTGCTCTTCTTATGACCCACCCAAGTGCAGTTATTGCATCGTGCATTTTTATTGTTGCATAAGTTTTGTTGGATATTTCATTTGTTGAATATTGTTAACTAGGGCTTGCTTTTTACTGCAGAGACCACTTGGACTGCTATCTTTGTTAAATGAGGAATCTACTTTTCCCAAAGCAACTGATTTAACCTTTTCCAATAAGCTAAAGGAACATTTGAGTGAAAATTCCTGCTTCAAAAGTGAAAGGGGTGGTGCATTCAGAGTCTGCCATTATGCTGGAGAGGTATCAGTTTAGTTGTTAGCTGTTTATGTACTTGCACTTGGACATCATTTAGAGGGTTATGCCTCCTAGTTAGCAATGCAGTTATGTATATTCAATCTACGGGTACTTAGCAAGTAACATGTAAATTCAGTCTATCAAGAAGTTGGTTCACTTTTTTAAAATAGTTTTCAGACGTGAGCTTTGGCACAACCATAGGTCCATAACTGTCATGATTCTTTTCTTTAATGCAAGAAGTTAATTTCTTATGCATGGAATATGGACTGTGTTATGCAAAGTAGAAGGAAAAGTTGATCAGGTTTTTGTTGGCACCCAAAAAATGTCATGACATCCAGAACTAGCAAGTTTTGGGCAAAATACATGAAAGAAAATTGAACAGGCAAGTGTGATCCACTTTTCATCACATTTAGGGCCAACGGGCCGAATGGGCCCAATAAGCCTTATTGGGCCCGACCAGCTAGATGATGACTTGATAACGGTCAGACATCACCATCTTGTCCGTCTAGCTCAAACTTGAGCAACAACGAAGTCGGATCGAAAATCCGACTTGAATTCAACAAGTTATGGGTCAAACGATGAAAACACTCCTGAATGGCCTTTGGTAGGCTTAATGGGCCCAAATAACAAAACAAGTGGGCTCACAGCACTGTACCAGTCAAGACATTTCCAATGGCGCCTCACATGTCAAAATCTGGCTTCGGACAGTAAAATGACCGTTTTGCCCTTGTGGGATTCAGGCAATCCGGGGAAGGTCCAAAGAAAAGTGGCACCACCAAAAGGTCTACTTGACTTTCAGATAAACAATGACAGAGTCAGATCGACAATCCGACCCATATTTGGAAAGTTATGAGGAAAACACTGAAAGTCAATTTTCGAGTGGCCTTAATAATGGCATATCAGGTCCGAAAGGCAAAACAAGTGGGTCCATGAGATTGTATTTGTCGAGGGCTTCACAATGATACCTTAATTGTCAGAATCCGATGTCGGACAGACCTCAAACGGTAAAACGACCTCTTTCGCCCTTGGTATGCGGACACTCGACTTCGGATCCGATAACACATAGACACATCATTGGGTCTGCCCAACTCCATATTGAGCAACGTTGAAGTCAGATTGAAAATCCGACTAATATCTGGCAAGTTATGGGCCAAAACACCTGAGACGGGTCCAAATGACCAAAATGCCCCTCCTCGGCCACATTCGGTTCAAAAGGCCCGGACTTGGCCCATTAACAAATTTGTGAGCTCATATGATGCAGGAAAGTTAGTACATGCGGAAAACTGATTTAGATCAGAAATCCGACCCATATTCAGAAAGTTATGGAAGAAAATTCAAATTTTGTGCTTCTCGCCAACCCACCAGGTCGAGGGCAAAATAGTCCAAGTGATCAAAAAATGACCCAGATGAGCCAGAATTGAAGTCAGATGTCGGATATACTGATTAGAAAATTTTCAAGCAAGTAGGCCCATATGATAGCTTATTTTCGCAGCCCACTTAAGTCCTATATAATGGACTATCTTATAATTCACAAGTGGACCCATTTTATATAATTTTCGTGAGTTATTTTGTGACACATTAATGGGCCATCTTTTAAATCACATATGGACTTATTAGCATGTCAAAAGATGGCCCATCTTGATGTCAACCTTGGCCCATGTTCTGGAATCTTCAGAAATCTGCCACCTCATCAACTCTGGCCACGTTACTGTCTCCCCACCTTTCCACTCTCACCCACTTGCCCACGTCCACCACTCTCCACTTTCCCACTTCCTCTGGTCGTGTAAGAGGAGCCGAAGGGCTCCCTGGGGCTTTGGTCCCAACCCTGGAGGTCTCGGCGAGAAAAAAAAAAGAGAGCAGCAGAAGGGGCTTCTCCTCCGGTGGTGGCTGCTATCTGTGCTGGTGGGAGAAGAAGAAGAACGGCAGAAGGGCTTCTCCTCCTCGGATGCTGTCGCCTCTTCCTCCTATACCTGCTGACGATGGCACCTATGGAGGATATGAAGAAGGTTTGTTACCTGTCCTACTGGATCAAGGTCGGAGGCTATCACCAATCATGCTGATGTCCATGATCCAACACCACGTTACCGCCAGCCCCCTCTTTCCCTTACTGTAGCAGCATTTCCCCGATCATGCTACACTTGCCACCCATACTAGATGGCCATGCTGTTGCTGCTCACAGCAACGCACACGAAAGGGGATGAAGATGAAGTCATCTCCTTTTTAAAACTTGATCTTACTCTCCCCCGGGGTATTGTTCTCAAGAGAAAGATTGAGATGAAGCTAATTTTACTCCATGATGTTGTTGCACCTATGCTATGGTGCTAGCATCACCACCGATGATGTTGCCATCTTCAACTTGTTGAGCTACCTGCCGATCCTGCTGCCACTGGTGCTTGCTCCAGTGCCTAAAGAAGGAGAAGAACCTGCCACCAGGACCACACATCAGAGGACATCAATAGGCCACCAGGGTCTACACATGTCAAGGCCGCCAGGGCCATGTCTGTCAAGACTTTCAAGTTTACTGAGGTTTATTCTGGTCAAATTTCTGAAGGCCGCCAGGGCCCATTTCATCAAGATCTTCAAGGCCACCAAGGCCTAGCTGCTGTCCAGAATCAGCAAGGCCACCAAGGCCTAGCTGCTGTCCAGAATCAGCAAGGCCACCAGGGCCAATTTCTATAAAAGGTTTCAAGGCCATCAGGGCCAGATTCTGCAAGAGATCTGGTCGCCAGGGCCCTGCTTGTCAAGGTTGCCAAGGTCGCTCAGGCCCATTTTGCCAAGTTTTCCCAAGGCCGCCAGGGCCCCAATGAAGCTCAAACAGGCCTTCAAAATCCATTGAAGACAATCAGGCCCTCAAGGCCTCAACGGTCATCTTGGTCCAATGAAAATGGAATGGCCATCAAGGCCTTAAAAAAACAATTTTAATCAAATTTGAAACAAAAAAAAAAGTTAAGAGGCTAGCCTACCTCCATAGGCACCTCATGGGACGGGCACTCGGGCATGCTCCCGACGTGCTTAGTTCCGGACGGGGAAATGGGCAAGCTCCCATCTTCTACCGATCCTTCCCCCGAAGTGGGGAGTATCAAACTCCACATACTAAGGGAGGTATATCTCATCAATTTAAGGGGAGGTCATGTCAAAATTTCCCCTTAAATTAAAAATGAGAGAAATATGCCGAGGAAAGATCATCCTATGTCCATCAAGGACTAAGGGAAATTTATCAATGGGAAACACGACATTTTATGTCTCCTACATGTAATTTGCATTCGAATTTGTCGATAAATGGAATTTCGAATTTTGCATGTCATTATTGTCATCGGAACTTAAGAAAAACCCCGTAGACTTGGAGGAATGTAAAAATATATATAATAAAATAAATCTGAAAATAACGATAATCTGATTAAACCAGTCAACATTTTTTTTTATCTCAAAAAATAATTTTCAGATAATCAAAACATAAAAAAGTAAATTTTGTGAATCAAAATGCCAATTAAAATAAAATAAATCAAATAAACCCAATAAAAATAATAAAAAAATATCCAAATCACTCAACTAAAAGATACTAAGTCTTAATCAATTAAGATCTTGAAAATCCCTAAATCTAAAAATTCAAATGTAAAACCCAACCAAATCGAAAATTAAATAAAAAATGAACATCCATCAAATTTCAAACCCTATTAAAAATCCTCAACAAAAAAAATCAATTAAACAAAAACACAAATCTTAACAACAAACCTACTGCAAACAATTCAAATCAAACCATAGTTCAAAACACTAAGTTTTGCATTCCATCAAGTGTATGGGGTTATTACTCACGTGTTTATCGTATGGATGTATGTCTTCTATTCACAAAATTGCTATGGCGGCTAATCAAGGGTATTCGAGTATTCTCGATGTAATTAACATCGGATCTTCGCACCATCCGATGGGGAGAGGTCAAAACAAATTTTCAAAGAACCTAATAACCTCAACATATATTTTTATGCATACCACTGACCTAGCTAATACTATTATGAAATACCACCTATTTTCCTAATAGTCAAAGTCTAAGTCAAAAGCACAAATCAAAACGGGAAAATGAATTTTCCGAAATTTTACCGAAATTTGAGGTTCCAACAGTTTCTTATGTGTGGACTGTGTTACGCAAAGTAGAAATAAAAGTTGATCAGGAGATCAATTAGCTATCCTTGTTTATTTACATCTTGCCTCCTACATGGGCGAGCCATGAAAGTCAAATCTGTAATCTCTCTAGTCCCTACTATTGGAAACCATTGTCTTCCTTTGATCTACAAGTACTCTGAAATATGAAAATGTATGGCCGTATGCAGGTGTTCAAAGAGTAATGAGTTACTTTAAAAAAGATCATAGCTGTCATCATGTGTGTTACTTGTCAGCCTTTCAAGGTTTGTGGATGTCACCTTAGTATACCTTTCTCTGCTCTTACACTGCTGGGATAGTTTGATAATGCTCAAACGGAATCTTGTGGCAGTCACAAATATCCACTATGTGAAAAGGAAGAAATTGAATAAACGTAAAGTACAAGTCTCCTCAAAACTTATGCTTGTCATGGGTAGGTTATTCTATCTTCTTTTCTTTGTTTAGATAATAGGATGTTTCCATTACCTGGGTGATGTCCTATGTGATTGCATATATCAAGCCATGCTGTTAAGATCTCTAGTTGATATCTATTGACAGAAGAAGTAACTGTTACTGCAATGAGTGCAATCTTATGCGGATGACATCGTCTTTACATAAAATTTATAGATGGGTTTAAAAACAAAAATGGGTTGCTTCATATGCTTTTTACGGCGTCCATATTGTATGGGCAAATACCTTACACTGTATCTTCTCTTTTCATCTCAAATTTTACACTGCCTCCTGATGGATGTGATCAATGAGTACTGTTTGCCAATTTTATTCATTTTCATGAAGTTGGAGGTGTTCATGGTTTGGTTCGATTTCAGATTTTGCTTAGCTCCAACCAAACTGATTTGGTGAAAGCCCAAACTGTTAACAAACATAACAGAACAGTTCCATTCTGTTTGGTTTGGTTCAATAGTTCAACACATTAAATTTATTTTATAAAATAAATATTGAAATAAAATGAAATATTATAAGATTAAACCAAAATATAATTATCAACTAGAGTCAATCCTGAGTTAGTACTTTATTTGTAGGAGAGAACTGTCTCTCTTAGCTATCACTCTCTCTCTCTCTCTCTCTCTATATATATATATATATTCTATGATATGCTTTTAGAATCAACATTTAGTCAACCAGTTTGCTGGTTCAGCTCTGGTAGTAGGGAGCTGAACTGAGCCAACCATTCATGAACGGTCGATTCAGTTCAAAAAACCAAGCAGCCGACCTGTACCAATACCAAAAACAAACTGAATGGTTCAGTTTGGTTACCAATTTTACTGGTTTGGAAGAACACCCCTACATATACTATCTAAAAACTTTTTCAATGTTTGAGGATTAGGAATGAAGTGAAAACCTTGATTTATTGGACAGATATCTCCCGGTCACCGTATTTGTTGTATAAACCAGTGGACAGAATGGGGATTGGCATTAGTTTAGCTCAAGTGGAAGCCTTTAAACTCCTGCACAAGTAATGAACATCTACAAGGTGTGTTCAAAGAGTGGAGGCCACTTTGTTGAAAAGGTTTCTGATTCAAAGAGTGGAGGCCACTTTGTTGAAAAGGTTTCTGACTGTTAACTTGTGAAATTTGTTGATTTGTGAGAATTCAACACATCATCCTTTACTTACCATGTCCACTTTCTGACCTGTGCAGCCTTACCAAGTTCAAGAGCCTATTTTCATGCATGCGTCACACTGTCAGCATATGCTGCTGATGGCGTCTAGGATGATTAGAAGTGGAAAACAGCAGATTCTATTGTTCACATTGGTTAAGCATGGTTGTTCACAGCTGGATACTTCTAGTTATGAACAAAGAGATGTGCTGCTTTAACATGAAAGATTTTAGTTCTATTGTTAGAACTGCTTGGCTCATTGATAGTTATAGTGCAAAATGTCCTTAAGTTGGCACAAAAGTTTTTTGTTAACATTGTGTCCCAAGGACACACTGAAGTATAAGAAGGGAAAGTTTAAAAATAGGCTACAAGAAGCTAATTAGAAGCAGCCTTTTTGACAAGTGGACACCTGTGAATGCTTTTATACTACGGATAGATATACTATGACAAGTATGTTTTATTACACTGAGTTCTCTCTCTCTCTCTCTGTATATATATCACGTGGCTGATAAAAATCTTATTCCAGGTTGCATATGACACATGTGGATTCTTGGAGAAAAACAGGGATCCTCTGCATTCTGATTCCATGCAGCTACTTTTATCAAGCAACTTTCACCTCCCCAAAATATTTGCATCAAATATGCTTGATCAAGCTCAGAAGCAGTTGAAACCCTTGGGGAAATCAAGTGGTAATAATCCACACAGGCAAAGTGTGTGTATGAAGTTCAAGGTAAGCTTGACTATCAGCTCATTGAAATGGCAGTAATGCCGTGAATTGTATTGACATATCATGTTTCTTATCACTGATATCAGTAGTATTATTATTTCACTGGACCAGGCTGCAAATGATTCCACATTTGCTTCAAGAGTTCATTCAGTATGGTTATAAGGTGAACAGTTGTACATATTAACATCTACTTGATGGGTATTACAGATAGGAATTAGGGCTGTAAACGGGATCACCAGTTTCTGATTTTGATTTTGATAAGGGTTAAGCGATTCTGATTCTAATTAAATCAGAATCATGACATTTCGATAGTCAGTTAACTTACAAAATCTATGATGTATATCCATTTTTATTAAAAGAATCAGAAAATGAGTCTCACATTACTAATGATTTTTTGATATAATATTTTTAAAATTTTACTTTTGTTTTCTAGCATTTATACAATATAATTTTAATATTTTATATGTTTTTATTTGTTATAATATTAATTTTTATAATATATATTTATTTTTTATTGAAATCGGCTACATAGATGCGGATTTACCATTTTCAATTCCGTTTCTAATAAACTATCAGAATACCTGATTACCATTCTAATAGCTTATAGGATACAAAAAGATGCTCCTAATATGTTAATTTTTATCAAAATCGAATTGGAATATCGAAATCTCGGATTCCATTTGCAACCCTAATAGGAATCATATTCATTTGTTAAATGGAGTGGTCCAGCAGTGTTGTACTTGCTGTTGACAGGGATGTGATCAGGGTTGGCATGGAATCTTTCTCGAGGTTCCCACAGGCTCCCATCTGGTTTAGTGCTTGCGCACTTGTCACAACAAAGAAAGAGAGAAAGGGGACACTGATGACAATATAGCGCTCTGTTATTGAAGGTGATCAAGGCGACCACCTAGGTGATGCATCCCCTTGCCTCCTTGACTTGGTCTGAATCGTTTAAGCAGTCACCTCTGCCACCTCTAGAGCTTTGTTTCGGCAAGGAAGATGGGAACAGCCCAAAGCAGGAGCTATGTTTGGATCTGGCAGACCCAAAAGGGCGGATCTGCAACTTAAGTTGTGGTCTGCCCCCTGCCCCAGTCCCCAACTTAAGTTGCGGATCCAGTCATTTGGGTCCACGTGATTTGAGATCGGATCCGTGGGCCTTGTATTATCTGCCTGAAGTGCCAGGGCCGTCTTTGCTGCCTAGCTCGTTCACGGCTGCTATTGCTAGATCGTCTCCATCGTTGGAGGTGATGGGGGGAGGTGAGGGGTCCCCTTGTCTCAACTGCCTCTTGCCTTCAACTCATTGATTGCAGAATCGGCCGATCCGGATCGGAATCGGCCGATTCTTGGACCCCTCCGATCCGATTCCCGGTGGAATTATCGATCCGGACCGAAGATCGGTCCGGATCGATGTTTGTAGGTAGAATAGGGGCCGGAATCGACCGAAATGGTCGATTCTGGATCGATTCCGGCGATTCCCCCGCCGGAATCGACCCACAGACCGCCGCGGCGGCCAACCCGCCGCGGCGGTCGTCTTCCCCGCCCTATCGGGCGGGGAAGACGGGGCTACCAGGTCCATCGGGGCCCGGTAGCCCAGGATCCGGTGACTTAAGTCACCGGATCGACTGGACCGGACCGGTCCGACCGGTCCGGTCCGGTGACTAAGTCACCGGATCCGGGCTACCGGGTCCCGATGGACCCGGTAGGCCCGTCTTCCCCGCCCGATAGGGCGGGGAAGACAACCGCGGCGGCCGCAGGGCCGCCGCGGCACCATTTGGGGGCGATTTCAGGCCGATTTCGCCCCCAAAATGCTCTAGGATGGATCGGAATCCTGCATAGAGTGTTATTTTTGTATTTTTTTTAGGTTTTACCACTGTTTGAAGGACCGATCCGGAATGATTCCGGATCGTTGTTTCTTCCGGCGGATCGCTCAGAATCGGACCGATCCGATCCGATCCGGATCGGATCGGTACCCACCGATCCGGTGGCCGATTCCGATCCCGCGATCCTTGCTTCAACTATGTAGCTTGAGCTACTGGATCCATGTATACGGGTCCATTGAACCTGTTATCCCAATATATTTAAGTCATTGGATATTGGGATATTGTGTCTGATGTAAGTGATCAGATCCTGCTCGTATCAGGTCTGACATCTAGGGTGAGGAAGCCCTTTTGCGATCCCCCATTGATCGGGGTTGGATCGGAATGGAATTGACCACTGGTCCATCTGCTCATCATTATATATATTAACAATTTTCTGCTTTTAGAAGAACCGATCTGGGTCGCTTTTCTTCCATTGGATAGAAGAACAGATGGGCTGTCCTGGCCTATCTGTTCCTGATCAGGATTGGCCCTTGCCTATCCTAACTGAGAAATCCTTGATCAGATGGGTCAAGTGGAAAATGGCTCATTGACCTACAAATAAGATGGAGAAGATTGTATGTCAAGTAGCTCCAGCCCCCAACACCATCTCTCTCTTCTCCCTCCTAGGTGCCCCCCATAAAGACTTGTGCCGAAGTACCAATATATTTACACTAAGGAAGAGATTGTCCTACTCATTATTGTGTGGATACCATTAGAGGAGGTACATGAGTGCTTCTCTGATCCTTCATGACTTCTACAGTGCCAATCTAAAGAGATACATTGCGTACACACTGAGATTTAATCTCTACCTCAATTTTCATGTTGATTGTCAAGACAAACTGATATACGAGAACAAGGTTGTGTAATTTTGTTTTAATTTCATTATTCATGGTTAGACTGTTGATAATTTCTTAGACTCAAGTCAGCATGTGTTTGATGAGTTTGATCACCTGATCTTGACCAAGAAAGATCAGCATGATTTTCTTCTTGGTGGCATTAAAGGCACATTATGGACTGATCCCCCAGATGGTCCCCATAAAGCAAATCCAAAAGTTCTGATCATCTGAGCTGCAAGCCAGGAAGCATTACATAATTATTAATCTCCCAGTTATCAGCAGCATAGCAAATGCAATGGCTTGGTCATCTGGGCAGGGTCTTCAAAGCATGGCTGGCAGTATAAATGCATAATCATCTGATAACTATTACTAAGGCATATCCGAGTGTCCTACGATAATCATTATTGAAAAAGCAAATATAACAGCCAGATAGCGGACACAAAATGCAAGGCAAACAATTTGATCAACTGATAATTTTTTAAAAGGTTTTTGCCTGTGTTCACTCATTTGTCAATAAAAAAGTATGTTCATTGGTTTGATAGAGTGACCATTACCTGAAATTGAACTCTCTGGTAAAACAACTCCAAAAGGCCGACCATCCGGCTGAGCCACAAAGCAAAGCATGGAACCTGATTGCTTGGATGTGCTAAAAGCAACACCTACAGGCCCAAGCTCTAAGACCAGAGCTAGGAGGTTGACCCAAATGCTTGTCATCTATCCAGTCGTGGTCATGGCTCAAAATGTCCCAATCAATGGCCTGGTCCTTCTTATACAACCTGATGGTCCTGTCACATGTTCAAGGGGCCCAAGTTGTGGACCAGACAGCCTGATGTTGGAAACGATGGCCAACATCACCAATTGGACATCTCAAGAGGTATCAGGCCCAAGTTTCACATAGTAGAGAACCTGATGTGGGAAAGAAAGGGAAAACTGGCTTTACACAAGTTGCTCACAGATTGAGGCATCACAAGTTCTAGACTGAAATCAGTTATAAAACAAATCTCCTGCAAGAATTCAAAACACCTTGGAAACTGTCACACTCTTCAACTTCACATTCTAGGCCTTAGAAGTATCAGGTCAGCAAGAGGCTTCTCAATTGAGTCTGTTGATGACCATATGCACACAAGAGCAGATGCTAGGAGTGTGGCGCACCTTCCAAAGGACCTTAGGGTTTTAAAATTGCTTCATTCCTCATTGATATGTCCTGAGATACATGGTAAGGAGTTTAAATACCCCTTTGTTTTACACATTCTCTTTAACCTTCACCAAATGTGACTGTTTGAAATCTGATCATCTAGAATTTACGTTTACTCACACAATAATTTAATAATGTGTTAACTAAAGGAAAGACATTGATAGGAGACCAAAAAAACATATTGAAATGTCCAATATTTTGTACTGGTATGCCCTGTACTGTGAAAAATTCGGCGTCTGCTTTCGTCCGCTCATTCATTTGCTTGAACATCATTTGCATCAGGATCAGTTGGGACTTCATATTTTTTCACGTTAAAGGGCATTTCCTGCCCGGAAAATGTATATTCCGACTGCATAGCATCCTACACATGTAATAAACATCATGGTGTCCATGTCCTCGAAGCAGTTTTCTAGGCATTATCAATGTGCAAAGATCATTGGTGCTTGATTGCAAGGTTATGTTGTTGGTATTGACTCTCTGATGCCTGATAGCAAGGGTGTCAAACCAAAACTGACCTGAGCTAGAAATCAGGATTACGTAAGGAAAAAAATAGAGCATAAATCTACTTGTCACCCCAGTATATATTTATATATATTGTGTCGAAGCACTTAAACTTCGTTTTTACCAATTTCATTTCTTTTTTAACTAATCCTGAATTAAATTGTCTCTTTTTATGCAACCATAGTTTCTGTTGCCCCATTCAAGTCAAAGAGCTTTTTGCTATTTATTTGAGTATCTTGTTTCTGAATTGTGATATGTTGCAGAGTCAACTATTTAAGCTGATGCAACGTTTGGAGAATACCACACCTCATTTCATTCGTTGCATTAAACCAAACAGTAAGCATGTACCTCGGTTGTTTGAGGGTAACATCGTTTTGGAGCAGTTAAGATGCTGTGGTGTTCTGGAGATTGTAAGAATATCGAGGGCTGGTTATCCAACTCGAATGACACATCATGATTTTGCAAAAAGGTTATTGTTGTTGGCTCTATTCTATTCATTGAACTTACTGCTAGGATTTTGCTATGCTTATATCTTAACTTGTCTCTCAGATATGGCATCCTTCTCCTGGAGAATGTTTCATCTCATGATCCACTTAGTATTTCTGTGGCTATTCTGCAACAGTTTAATATCTTGCCTGACATGTATCAAGTTGGGTTTACAAAATTATTTTTTCGCACTGGGCAGGTGATTCTACCATCCTATTTATTGTTTGCATTTCCATGTGCTTCTGGGTTTTGTTGCCAAACTGTAGGGTGTTATCTGGCCACATCTGGCAATGCATAACGATTGGTGATTGTGAGTAAAGATTGTTTTATCCTGACTTGACCATCAGTTTTTTGTAGTTCTATTTTACCCTTCTCTTGAGTGTACATTGCTGAGGTTCTTTTTGAACTTTCAAGGAATTGACATAGATATTACTGCTGCTTAGTGTACATTGATGTGGATTAAATGGCTCTTGCTTATGTGGCTTCACATGCTCTGGGTAATGAATGATGCCAGGTTTGGAGGGTTTTCTAGTAATTTGGACAAGACTATTGCATTGTTATACCCTTGTTTGCCAGCTGTTCTCTTCATTCCTTTGTTCTTAAAAAATGATCATCTTTACCTCATTTATGAAAGCTCCTTTATATTTGGGGTGCCATTAATTTCTATCAAATGCCCTGGGAAATGAATGAATCCAGGTTTGGAGGGTTTTGCAGTTATTTGGACAAAACTAATTGCATGTTATACCTTGTTCGCCAGTTGTTCTCTTCATTCCTTTGTTCTTAAAAGATGATCATCTTTCCATCATTTATGAAAGATCCTATTTATTTGGGGGTCATTAAATTTAATCCAAATCTATTTTGTGCAAAAATGGGAGAATGGCTGTTTGTGAGGTTTCAAATTGGCTACCGTCTCTTAGCACTTGAATTCTGAGTAAATGATGAAAGCCTGTTCATTACTGGCTTTAGTTAATCCAAATATTCTCTTGCTAGTGCACCAAGTATCGGGAGGTCACTAAATGCTTGACTTTAATGTATGTTCTTGAATACCTGAGAATGGTGGAACCACAAAGTAGATAAATCATGTGGAAGACTTTGATATTCTCTAGCACTCCACAGTTTCACTGACCTATGACTTACTGAGTGATCTACAGATTGCTGTTCTAGAAGATGGTAGGAGTCAAATTCTGCGGGGAGTTCTGGGTGTACAGAAATACTTTCGTGGTTTCCAAGCTCATTGTGCTTTTAAACAGCTGAAGAATGCATCAACCACCGTGCAAGCATGTAATGTACATCGATTCTTCCGTGCTTGGGCATTTCTTAAGTTGCTTTGAAGTCATAGTACTTCGTAGAAATTACCTGTGCAACCTTGAGGCCCTTGATGGCCTTTTATTTGCAATGCCTAGGTTGAGATGGATGCCCATTTGGTTAATAGACTCTTTCTCTGCCTATTCATGTTTGTGCTTCTGATTTGATGTTTCAACTTAACTAGTTTCGTCTAGGACCTGAAATATCAGGGTTACTGCTGTCTACTATTATAAGTTCCCTTCTTATCTTTCCTTCTGCAGGATCTCTCTCCATGTGTAACTTGGCTAATATCATACATTTCAATACTATTGTTTTATAATGCTTGGATTCTACCATCCCTTTTGCATAAACAGATGTGAGGGGTCAGAAAACAAGAACTGGCTTAGAGATTGTGAAGAAGAGATGGAAAGCTGCTATACTTATACAAAAACATGTGAAGAGGTGGATTGCCCATACAAGATTCAAGGAATGGAAGAAAGTTACAATTGTCTTGCAGTCAGGTACAATAACTGTCATCTTGCTTCTCGAGCTCATCTCAGGGTTGTTGGAGGAACAAGATCTTGCAATTCATAAGAGATCAAGGTGGGACTGGTGCCCTAGAGGGTTGTAGATGGCCGCTCGTGGTGGCAGTTAGAAGGGTGGTTGATACATGCTGCTGCCGCTTCTTCCCTGCCCTGTGGGCTGTGCTGGTCCAAATTACTGGACCTGGCTGTGGCCCTAGATGTCAGATCCACAATTTAAGTTGTAGATCCAGAGATGCCATGCTCTGATCTACAACTTAGGTTGTGGATGCTGTGATACGGGACCATGTTGCCACTCTCCATCTGCCTCCACTTCCTTCTTCACCATCTCTGATCTCATGATCCTCTATTGGAGCCCCCAGTAGCTTCTGGCAGTCTCACAGGTGTTTTTCGTTCCTCGGATCTCGGCAACCCATCGAGACTGAGACTCCCGCAATATCTTGCAAGAATGTTTTCCATGGTCATGTGCTATATTACATATGATTGGGGTGTAGTTTTTGGTGTTCTTCTCTTATGTGCTTTAAACTTTTTTTCTTGAAATACTTCCGCAGCTTTCCGAGGTTGGGTTGCTAGAAAACATACTATGATGATGAAGGATCACGAAGTTTCTGATGCACAGCATTCAGAGCATGGCAGACTTCCAAATGATCTTTCAAGTGAAGTAAAGGTAGTACTTGTTCTATTGCTTGTGGGACCATGAGCTACTTCCATTAACCTCTTTGTTTAGACATGCATTTACTAATCAAGATTGATGTTCTTGCTGTATGCTTTGTTAACTCTGTTTATGAATGGAGGGATAGGCGTCTAGGGGTCACCTCAAGCTGCACTTTGCTTGGCCATGTTGTGGGTAATGGCAATATGCATCTAGGAGTCACCTCAAGTTCAAACACGTATATGATGGCATAGGTGTTAGATGTGGTGCTTAAACAAAAATTATGAAAATTAAATACCAATCCATAAACATGTAAGAAAAAAATCACGCATAATGATTATGTATTGCCATATTTATCCATTTAAAAATAAAATGCACCAGAATTTAACAATTTCTAGAAGGTAAAGAGGACAAGAAAATTAAGATGCGGCTGTCATGCATACGTGTGAAATTTGTGAATTTGTGGCACATGGGTGAAATAAGTAAACAGATCTGTTATCCAAACATCTGAATTCATAAGTGATGATGAGCACATGCGGGTTGCTTAGTATCTAACTGAGCATGACATAGGCTTCAATTTCATTTCAAACATCTGGTAATGATAGTGCTTCTTGTGAAACTAGCTTCTTGCATGATTACCATGGTAATCTTGTAGAATTTAGCTTTGATGCTGATAATGTCAATGACATAAAATATATTGTTATTGCCTTTTTCTATTGTTTATGCAAATACCTTTAGAAATAAAGGATCATTCTTGCGAATGTACCTCAAACGGGAGTATGTTAAATATCTTGATTTATGTACCTTAGAGAATATGATGAGGATGTTCTCCATGAGATAGAATGCACAGTGAAGATTGGACATGAGTCCTATGCGATTGAGAGATTCCACTAAAGTTGAAAAGGAAATTTTATCGTACAATAATAAGAGTTTGTTGTGAGTACTTGGCAGTGAAGGGAAAAACATGCTTCTAAAAGTGTTGCAAAAACGTTGATGTTAAGGTTAATGTGTACATACTAGATCAGAGAGGATACATAATAGACATTAGAAAAAGCTGGGTGGAGGCAGTTGTAGATAAATTGAAAAAGGGAGATCGGGATCATTGGAACATTTTAAATGTAAAGTAAAGGAAGCTCTAGTTAAAAAATGGTAATATTGGGATGGTAAAAAACATAAAAAGATGCAGCAGACTTGGATGAGGCTAATTCATTATGATTTGGACGATTTAAACATTTCTGAAGAAATACCTTAACATTGACCTAAGTGAAGAAAGAGAATCCATATAGCTAACCCCTGACAATCTGAGATTAAGATTAGAAATGATTTGAGTTGTGTTGACCTATTTTGATATGAAAATGTTCACTAACTTAAAAAATAGGCACCAGGTTACAAACATGATCCGTGCTCTAAGGTTCATAGCACATCTACCTTGTTTTTACACAATTTTACCTTGTCATACTTAACTTGTATAATTCTTTGTTGTAGTATTCAGACCTGATGGAGCTTCAAAGACGTGTCGCAAGGATGGAAGAAACATTACGTCAGAAGGAAGATGAGAACGTCTCTTTACATGATCAACTAAGGCAATATGAGAAAAAATGGACAGATTATGAGGCTAAAATGAAATCCATGGAAGAAGTGTGGCAGAAACAGTTGACGGCACTGCAGGTGAATACACAAGATGGTTTGACAATACACCTAAGTAAGACAGATTGCCCACTGGTGGAAGATAATTAAGAAACTATATTGGCATCATCTTTTATTTGGCTCTTGAATTTGTTTCTTTCTCTGCCTTGGCAAGTTTCCAACCTAACCATACAGTATTTTTCATAGAATGATTTTCCACTACCACAGTATGTGAATTTTAAATTCGCAACTTTTTCCTTGATTGTGGACTCATTTCGTTGTGCACTGCCCACAGGTAAGTCTTGCTGCGGCCCGCAGGAGTCTTGCTGCTGATGACATATCAAGCCAACCCGGAAAGCCTGATGCCTCCCCAGCTCTTCCCTTTTATGACTCTGAAGATACTTCTGTTGGTACTCGGACGCCCGAGTGCACTCCACCCAAATTTTCTCGTCCATCTAATGTTAAGCCTCTAAATGAGACAAATGGTGCCCAGAGCCCAGTTGATCATCTCGTTAAGGAATTTGAGCAGAGGAAGCAGGTGTTTGAAGATGATGCTGAATTTCTAGTTGAGGTAAAATTGGGTCAGGCAGATGCTGGAATCAATCCTGATGAAGAGCTCAGGCAACTGAAACTCCGCTTTGCCATTTGGAAAAAGGACTACAAACTCAAACTACGTGAGACTAAACTTGCGCTTCAGAAGCTTGGGAACACACAGGCAGAGAAGAGCAAAAGGAAATGGTGGGGAATGGGATTTGCTAAAGGAACATAGAGTTGTACGGCTTTGTCCATTTGATGTGCCTGCAACTGATCAGGGCCGTGATTTTTGTCAGAACAAACTGGTGATCGGGAAGCCTTCTCCACTACAGGGTTGCTCCATAACAGTTTCCTATCATTATAGAAGTTTTTTATGATTTGCTTCCCTCGGACGAAGGCTTCTCCTTTCCCCTGAATGGGCACCATGCTGTATATTCCTTTTCCATTTTTCATCTGTTTGTGTTGGTTAAGATTGTAATACTGTTCATAGTAAGTAGCTAAGGGGTAAGGAGGGCTGCTGTTTCGGAGGGGGATGTACAGTTGGATGTTCTTGCTGCAGCCTCGAAGGGTGTGCACAAGTTATATAGACAGCGTATTTGTATTTTAATAAACCTTTTCTTGATGTAACATAAAAATTTGATGAAAACGTATTTTCACGTGCATGCTGAATTTCTTGACTAGATTTTGCCACACGGAAGACAAACACGGGATATGTGCGAACAAAACTTGAGTTAAATCATTAGCTCCCACATAATGTTAAATTTACTAGGCCATCACCCTCAAAATACTAAAATTTTGGAAATTGTATGTTGATAAACTTTTTGTAACATCTAATATAAAATTATTCTAACATCACTATCTCCGTTTCGTCGCGAAGCTGTGCCTTGCAAACCGACCGATCCAGAGCTATTGTATTTATATAGACTGTTTTTCAAAAAAAAAGAGAAAAAGAAAATCGAAGGTTCCTTTCCGTCCTAACGACAAAGATACAGTTTTTTTATACGTGTATATATACGCATTTCTGTATTATACGGCTAATTTGAACGCCCTAGTGCACATTTCCAGGCATTAATAACAGCAAAATGCCCGTTTTGGCGTACATCAAACCTGCTTCTATTGTTTGGTAGTCCAGTAAAAATTTCATAAGATAGAAAGACGAAGTGATGAAGAAAAGAAAAAAAAATCTGATAGACCTTAATTGTTGTCTACTTCCAGATTTTATTATTGTCAAGGTGGATTTTATTCTCTAGATTTATTTTTTTTAAATAAAAATATGATTAACTTCATACCATGATAGCTATACATACAATTTTTTAAACTATGATATGATGACTACTCTATCTTTAGACATCGCTTCATTTTTTTTAATTTGAGTTATCATGTTTATTTTGTGTTTTAGCTATGGCGTAGATTCGATAATGTGGATATCAGCAATGTTTTTAATCTTGTAGTATTCAGAGATGAATGTACAATACAATAGACATATATCATATATTACATTTAAAAGATTCATAGACTAGGCAGAATATTCGACTTTTATTTTTAAATTTTAAAACACAATTTATTTAAATATATTTTTACCGTTTTATATCGTATCCGTTCTTTTTTTTTTAAACTGTGGGTGACTGAAACCGGGGGTAGCATGGCGCTGACTTCTTGACCGCACAGGTAGCTGCCAGTTCACTCTCTCGAGGATCTCTCTACGTGGCCAGGTCAGCACGTTGACCGCCTTCCCGTGTCTCGCAGGCCCGGCGATGCAATCCAACCCCTTCTCCTTCCTCGAGCTTCCGCATCATCACTTCCGGACCTCGTCCGTCTCCCGATCCGACGCCATGGAGAGCTGCGTGTCGGCGGTTGTGCGTTCTTTCTTCTCCTGTTTGGACGACATGTTCGGCGGCGCCCTGAGCTACCTGCGAACTTTGGCGGCCGGGCGTGTGGCCAATCTCCTGCGCCTTGAGGAGAACGCCGACACCTTGGATCGGGAGACGAGGGTGCTGACGGAGATCCGGCGGGACCTGGAGAACACGATCCGGAACCTGGAGAGGCAGCCGAGGATGCGGCGCACCCACAGGGTCACCGGGTGGCTGGCGAGCGTCGATGCCCTCGGCGGCGAGGTGCGCCGCCTCCAGGACTCCTTGGCCGAGAGATCGACGTCTCTCGAGAGGTGCTCGTGCGACTCCCTGCACTCCGGCTGCGTTCTCGGCGGGAAGGTGACTGACCTGTTGATGCGCGTCCGCGAGATTAGCTGCCAGAAGAACGACCTCAACGGCCAGTTGGTGGACGAGGGCCCCCCCGCCGCCGTCGTGCCGGTCCCCAGCAGACCGTCTTGGATCGTCGGAGGGGAGAAAACCCTATCCGAGATCCGAGGCTACATCGAGGACCAGGGAGTGGGGATCGTCGGCGTCTACGGGATGGGCGGCATCGGGAAGACCACATTTCTGACGGAGATCAACAACCAGTTCGTGATAGGAGGTAGCACCGGAGATTTCGATGTGGTCATCTTCGTCACCATATCCAAAGAAGCAAACATCTTCAAGATCCAGGAGGACATCAGTCTCCGGCTGGGTTACACCCGCCGCGGGGACTCGGCGGGTTGCTCTCTCCCGGAAAACGAGGACGATCGGAAGCTTGCTCTGTACACGGCTCTGGTTGGGAAGAGATTCTTATTGCTGCTCGATGACTTGTGGGAAAGGCTTGAGCTGGAGAGGATAGGGGTTCCCCGCCCGAACAGCCTAATGAGCAGCGGCCAGAAGATCGTCTTCACCACCAGGCTGGAGGAGGTTTGCGCCGACATGGATGCGCAGAGATCCAAGGTCAGGGTCAGTTTCCTGGACGAGGAGGAGTCCTGGAGGCTGTTCTGCTCGAAGATGGACGACCGGGTAGACCTCCGGGACGACTCGGAGATACGGCCGCTGGCGAAGACGGTGGTGGGAAAATGCGGCGGCCTTCCTCTGGCCCTGATCACCATGGGAAGGGCCATGTCGAACGCAACCCGTGTGGGCGAATGGAATCAGGCGATGCTGAGGCTCGAACAATTCCCGAACAGAATTCGAGGGATGGAAGATGTTCTATCCATACTGAGGTTCAGTTTCGACAGATTGGAAGACAGAACCGCCATGGAGTGTCTTCTCTACTGTTCGATTTTCCCCGAAGACTACGTCTTCGGGACGAAGCAACTCATAGACTACTGGGTCGGAGAGGGGTTCCTGGACGGCGAGGTGCCCGATTCCGGTAGCCTTGCCGAGGCAAGGGACAGAGGCGAAGGCATCATCGGGAAGCTCAGGGACGTCTGCCTGTTGGAGGGCGGCGACGACGAGGGCGAAGTGAAGATGCACGACGTCGTTCGCGAGATGGCCTTGTGGCTCACCGGCGGTGAGTTCGACAAGGAACAGAGGTTCATCGTCTGCGGGGAGAAGGGACCGGCGCGGCTGGAAGAGATCAAGATGTGGGCAGATGCGAAGAGGATCTCGATGGTGCAGGAGGACGTCCGGGGGCTGCCTTCGCTCAGCTCGACGTGCCCCAACCTCTCGACCATCTTGATAAGTAGCAAGTTTCTCGATCTTCACGGAGAGATCTCTGTGCCGGAGCGCTTCTTCGAGTCCCTGCCTGCTCTCCGCGTTCTCGATCTCTCCGGTGTCTGTCTGAAAGAGCTCCCTGACGCCATCGGGCTTCTAGCAGAGCTGCGGCATCTCAATTTGTCCATGACGGGGATCAGACGGCTACCCGAAGGACTGGGGAAGTTGGTGAAGCTGAGGAACTTGGATCTGAGATTTACCAGAGACCTGTTGAGCATACCCCGCGAATCAATCTCGACGCTGACCAGATTGCAGGCGTTGGATCTGCACGAGAGCGGGTATTCATGGGATGTTGCCGAAGGCGGTATTACCCTGGACGATATAGAGGGCCAACTGCGTCGATTGGAGGAGCTCTCGGTGAGCATTCATACCTCGTCCGCTCTGGATAAGGTGGCCAAATCGGAGATGTTGCAGATGCGTACATGGGAGATCCAGCTTCGAGAGATCGGAGCCCTGGCGTCCGACGAGCTGTCTGCGGCTCTGGAGAGGCTGGAGGGGCTGAAGGTTCTCTGGGTCCAGGACTGCCATGAGTTGGAAACGCTGAAGGTGGTTCTAGATTGCCGGCTTGTTGAAGGTCTGAGGGAGCTGTCGCTCTCTCGGCTTGGTAAGCTGAAGGAGGTGGTGGGGGTGGAGCGTGTCCGCAAGGGGCGCAGAGGAGGCGGTGGCGCCGCCGCCGGTTCTGCCCTTCTCCGGCGGCCGCCTCTCTTCCCATTCCTGCGGGAACTGGAGATCAGCTACTGTAGCCAGCTGAAGGATCTGAGATGGGTCGGCGAACTGCCCCACCTGGAGTGGCTGTGGCTGAGCGACTGCAAGGGGATCGAAGCGCTGCTGGTGAGCGACGGCGTGGGAGGTGAACCGGGGGAAGACGACGGGGGGGCCATGTTCCGAAGGCTGAAGAAGGTGGCGCTGCGAGACCTGCCGGCACTGCGGAGCATAAGCAGCGGAGTGCTGCTCTTCCCTTCCCTGGAATCCCTGTGGATAAGAAGGTGCCCCAAGCTGATGAGGCTCCCGTTGGGCGGCCGCAGCTGCAGGAAGATCAAGAAGATCGAAGTCGAAGCCGAGTGGTGGGGGGCGCTCGAGTGGGCGGACTGCAACGAGAACGGCTTCAGCAGCACCAGGGACGCGCTCACCCCTTTCTTCGAGGCTCTTCCGTATTCATCTGGTTCGGAGGATGAAGACGAGTGACTGATGTTGTGTTGCTTCTCTCGTACAACCGTTCCAATCTGTGCGTGCTATCGTCTGCATATGCAACTGGATTCTGTGACCCGTCTAACCATATCCCATGACAAGACATGTCTTCATCGTATTGTTGATTTGATTTTTATGGTATCGTCGAGAGTTTTGTGTGCGATTATGTTTGTTGGAACGATATCTAATCAGTGGGCGGCCGAGGTGAGTTTGACCTCGATATTCCAAAAAGGGAAATGTCAACAGGTAATTTCAGACTGCACAGATTGACCCATCTCGACAACCCAAACTGGCTTCACCTCATCGTATTTTTCTTCTGTCAAAAAAGAAAAGAAAAGAAAAGAAAAAGATAATCTCCACTTCCCTTAAAAGTATAACGTAATGGATTATTTGCGCTTAGTCACTCTACAAATGTAGCCGAACGCAATCTTAAGTTTGAACCCCCTGAAAAGGAGGTATCTGACAAATTATGACTTGGGCGAATCCCGTTGACCAGAAACAGCAAGGCTATGTTTGGTATCGGGATAGTTAAGGATAAATCCAGTTTATCCCTAAATCTTCCTGTGTTTCACAATTAAAATATAGTTTAACCAGAATTAGTTTAATCTGGGTTATCCCAAAATTCAGTAATGATTCTTTTCCCTTTGTTAAGTGGGATATTTGCAACTCCTCATTTCTAGGTTTTTGAGGATACCATGCTTCCTCCTCTCTCGGTGATAGCTTACAGGTGAGGCGGAGGGAGAGGACGGTGCGGAGCGGCAGCAGCCAGCAGGGCGAGGATGTGCTCCATCGTTCAGATCCTCCAATAGGCGGCCCCAAATGGCCGTATCCATCTCTTCCTCCGCCGTTGCCCTCCTCCGCAGCGTGCGATGCTTCTCTCCCACCTGGTTTGCTTCCGCCTTCGTTCAAAACCAGAGGAATTGGCATCTTTGAGCCGTCGCGGTTGAGCTTGGTCTCTACGCTGTGGCGCAATGTACCAAAACAGTCAAACCTTATCTTTGTCGATCAATGTTCTTGGTAGAAAAATGAACGCCTCGTGTCATCTTTTGTGGGAGATATTTTTCACCTGTGATCCTTTATAGGGCGTTAGTTACAAGATAAAAATACCTTTCTTTGTAACAAAATTGGTCAAAAAAATGTTTAATAGCCATGATAAAGTATGATTTTATAGAGAATTTCTTTTTAAGTTAACCGGTTAAGATTTTTTTTTTCATTTCTTTTGAGCTCGTTAATATATGTTTTTCACCTTTCATACCAAACATAGGATTGTGTTACCCTCCGAACCTAAATAATTCAAACCAGAGATAACATGGGATAGGGGTGGTCACAAGAAACGATTTATCCCTAGCCCTTTTATTTTTATCTCCATACCAAATGAGACCTAACGGCCTGTTTGATTAGAGTTTCATTTTTAGTACTATATCAACATTGATATTAATATTTTCAAAGGTTGAAGTATCAATATCAAAAATAATACAAGTAGACAATTGTATTACATAATATGTTTTGTTTGTATTACAAATTTTAAAATTGATACAATTAACCAAACATCTCTTAATGGTTCCTATCAATATCAATTTTAAAATTGATAGTGATAGAAGTACCTAATAGTGTTACCAAATAGGGTGCAAGGGAACAGCTTTAACCAAAAGATATATTTAAATGCTTGCCAGCGAATAGACACTATTTTTGAATGTACATTTAAACTAAAAAAAAGATGTATTTATCATAGCCATTGAAAAGCCTAGTAATACACTTCACTAACTCTATCTTATATTTACTAAACTTCTCTATATTTTATTAATCTCTTTTTGTGTTTTGCAATTTTCCTTCATGCTGTATTTTACTGATCTCTTAGTACACTTAATAGTGTTTTTCATTGACAACTGAGACAACTCTTGTCGATACCGCAAATCAGTAGACGCTACCAGTCCATCTCCCCTTTTCCAGTGCGGTAGATCAACATCTCTTCTCGTCAAGCGCTGGGGATCGTCTTCTGTTCGTCCCCGGACGAGGCTTGAAGAACGGAGCAAGCGCCGCCTTGACGCCGTCGTCGCCGCACTCGACGGCGTCCCACCATTCTTGGTCGCCGAGGACCTCCTCGATCTTCTTGCAGCCGCCTTGCCCGATCGGGAGCCTCTTCAGCTGCGGACATCCCGACACAAACATCTTCTCCAGTGAGGGGAACAGCAGGGGCATCCCGCTGATGCTGCGCAACGCTTGCAGCTCGAACAGATTAATACCCTTCAGCCTCCGGAAGGAAGAAGAGCCAGGGCCATCGTCGTCACCCTGCTCGCCGCCCACAAGCAGCTCCCGGAGTCCTCCGCTGTTATACAGGAACAGGACCTCGAGGCACGGCAGCCGCCCCACCCACCTCAGGTCCTCCAGTCGGTCGCAGCGGCCGATGTTCAAGGCGCGCAGCGAGGGGAAGCACCCCGTCGCCACCGCCAGCTCCCTCAGCTCGCCGAGGCCGTCCAGGGTCAGCTCCCCGAGGCTCGTAAACCGGTTGCCCGAGCCGTCCACTCTCCACTCCTCCAACTTGTAGCAGAACATGATCTCGAGGAGCCGCAGCCTCTCCAGATTTTGCAGAGCCGCGGACAGGCGAGCCGCCGTCAGGTCATCCATGTAGATGAGCCCGAGCCTCGAAGCACAGCGCTGCAACTCCGCCGTGCTCGACAGCGTTTCCAGACACGGCCAAGTGCGCAGGTTCACCGACAGTTCCTCCAGGCGGCCGGAGCCCCTTGCCAGATCAGTCAGCCCAATGCCGCCGGAATCCCAGAAATAGCCGCTGGCGTAAAGATCCAACGCCTGCAATCCCGGCAGAGTCAGCGCCTCGCGCGAGATCTCGAAGAGTTCTTCGGTTTCGCGGAGATTTAATTGTCTTAGATTCACCAATCTCCCCAGTTCCTTCGGAAGCTCTCTGATCTTTGTTCTTAGCAGGTTGAGGTGGCGGAGCTCTTGCAACAAGCCGACGACGCCTGGAAGCTCCTCAATGTCGGTGCCGGAGAGATCCAGGACACGGAGGCTGGGGATTGACCTGCAGAAGCTGTGGCCGATGTTGAGCTGCAGCTTAACCCACAACCCACCCTTTCTGCCGAAGTGAGTGCTGATCAAGATCGTCGACAGATCGGGGCACTCGAATTCTGCCGTCGGTAGCAGCAGGGTACCACTCTGGGTCACCGAGATCCTCCACGCACCTTCCCACATCTTGGCATCTTCAAGAAGCTCCAATCTTGTCTGCCGGCTGCACACGATGAACCTCTTCGCCGTCGTGCTGCTGCAGGTCCTTCCTCCGGTCAACCACAGCGCCATCTCTCGGACAACGTCGTGCATCTTCACCTGTGTTTCTTCCTCCTCGCCGATCTCCAGCAAGCAAGCATACTTCAACTTCCTAACTACACGATCCCCTCTTTTCCTTGCACCGGACAAGGTGCTGGACTTGGACGAATTCCCGTCGCCGACGCCCTCAAGGAAACCTTCCCCGATCCAGTAGTCAACAAGCCGTTCTATCTCGATGTTGTAACTCTCCGGGAACAGTGCGCAGTACAAGAGGCATTCCTTCGCAATCTCGTCGTCAAGCTTGTCGAGGCTGAATTTCAAGATCGAGAGGACGTGAGCTTGCATACCTCGAATCTCATTTGGAAAATCACCGAGCGTCAGCACGGCGTGCCGCCAGGCGCCCGCGGCGGTAGCACTTGACATGGCCCTTCCGACGGTGATCAGTGCAAGCGGAAGGCCGCCGCATCTGGCGGCGACGGCCTTCGCGAGAGGGTATATCTCTGTGTCGGTGCCGAGGTCCACCCGGCCGTCGAGCTTGGAGCAGAACAGCTTCCAGGACTCTTGCTCGTCGAGTAAGCTCACTCTGACGATGGAACTTGGCGCGTCCATGTCTTCGCAGACCTCCTCCCGCCGTGTGGTGAAGACGACCTTCCTGCCACGCCCGTCAGGGCGAGGGATTCCGACCGTCTCCAGTTCCAGCCTTTCCCACAGGTCATCGAGCAACAGCAGGAAGCGCTTCTCCTCGAGAGCCTTGTACAAGGTCGACCTCCGCTCGCCTTCCTTCTCCGGAAGTGGGCAGCCAGCTCCCAGTTCCCCGCGGCGGGAGAAACCCAGGCGACGGCCGATGTCCTCTTGAACCTTGAAGATGCTCACATCTCTGGACACGGTGACGAAGATGACCACGTCGAAATCACCGCCGGCGCTGCCCTCCAGCAGGAACTGGTTGTTGATCTCCACCAAAAATGTGGTCTTGCCTATGCCGCCCATCCCGTGGATGCCGATAACCCCCACCGTCGGGTCCCTGATGTAGTCTCGTACTGCAGAGAGTGTTTTCTCCCCTCCGACGATCCAAGACGACTTGCTGGGGACTGGAACGACGGCGTCGGGATCCCCCTCGTCGACCAACTGGCTGCCGACGTCTTCTCTCCGACGTCTAACCTCTCGGAGGCGCTTCAGCAGGTCTACCACCTTCCCGCCGAGCACGCAGCCGGAGAGCAGGGAGTCGCAAGAACACCTCTCGGGAAAGGTAGGCCGCTCTGCCAAGGAGGCCTGGAGGTCGCTGACCGTCTCGCCGAGGGCGTCCACATTCGCCAACCATTCGGAGACGAAGCGCGTGCGCCTCATCCTCGGCCGGAGCTCCTGGTTCCGGGCCTCGTTCTCCAGGTCGTCCCGCATCTCCTTCAGCACCTTCATCTCCCGGTCTAAGGTGCCGGCGTTCTCCTCGAGAAGCAGAAGATTAGCTACGCGTTCGGACATCAAAATCCGCAGGTACCGCAGGGCCCCGACGAACATGTTCTCTAGATTAGAGGATACGGATTCTGCGATCTGCGACAGGAAGTACTCCTCCATGGTGTTGATTCAGTCGATCGGGGGAAGGCTGAAGGTGCCCAGGTGCGCCGAAGATCGGAGCTGGCAAATTGCTTCTCCGATTTATGGTAGGATAGGATTACGAAGAGCTAGCCTATTTGCACGACGGGTAAGGGAGAAGAAGGTTTTCGACCCCAGTACTGAATCGGCAGGCAGCTGGTGCTTGAAAAATGTCAACGGCGAGGTGCCCACAGTTTCGCTTGATCGCGGGCATCGTGCACCTGACGGGACCTCATCCACCGGTGGCTTTTCTACGTACATTCTTTTTAAGGGTATATTTTTAAGGAGTTGAATTGCTTACAGACAAGCCATTTTAAAAGTTTTCAGAAGATTTCAGTCATCTTTCCCAGTATTCGTAAAATTTCTGAGAAGTACGGCTGCAGCTAATGTTTAGATAGAAATTGTGCAATTACGTGTGTAATGAAAGGTGAGAGAGATCCGTCTTGAGTCCAGCAGGCAAGGGGGACACCGGGGTTACTTGAGCCGGGCGGAACCCTTCGCCGCGGTGCCCTTTCGCCGCGGCGGAACCCTTCGACCTTGACGGATTCCTTCGCCGACTTCGGCGTGTCCTTGCTGGTTTTCACCTCTGCCATTGCTGCTTTCGACGGTGGAGGGAAATCGATTGTGCGTGCGTCTGCAGGCGTCTGGTGCGCGGTGTGACTAGGAGGAACCTGTCAGGGCGCTCCTCTTCTCTTCTTGGAAGTCTGCTGGATACTTTGCGGACGCTTTTCCGTTTTGTTTATTAACCTGTTCTGGTTTTTCCCTTTTCTATCGCATCCCCCCTTGTTAAATCTTTATCTTTGTTATCCCTAATCTTGTTTTCCAGTCGTCAATCTTCTGTACATCGTTTTTGCTTTCTGTTTTTCCACCTCTTTTTTGGTTTTTTCTCCTCTATTGGCTTGCTCGTGTCATCCTTTACGGCCATTGTTGATTATACAGTGTTCTTTCTTTCCTTCTTCCCTTAATCTTGCTTCCGTTTGCGCTACAGTGTTTTAACTTACTAGGGTTATTACTTGTAACCATAGTTTACCCTATGGCTTAGTTAGTCTGGGATACTGTGAGGCTTCTTATCTTCTCGATTATTCCGGGTGGTTCCTGTCGGTTTTGTCTGTCAGCTTCGTTTTTCCTCTGGTTAATCGTTTTGTATTATCCTCCCCGCTCCCTCATCAGTCTGTTTCTCCTTGAGGAAACCTAGTTGATGCTCCCATCTTCATCGCAGCTGCTGTCTGAGTTTTCTGTGATTATCTATAGCTTTTCTTCTTGCATTTTTTCCTTTATCTCCATGGCTTTGAGTTCTACCGAGGAAGAAGAGAAAGTTCTAAACCAGTTTCGTAATCTTTTGCAACCCCCTGTTACACATGCTCCTCTACGTGTATCCCTCTCCGAGGAGTCTAACTCTCAGTTATGGAAACGAAGTCTAATTTTCAAGGTTTGCTCCTCCTCTAAGGTTCGACCTGCTGGACTAAAGGAATGGGTTCGTAGAATGTGGAACCCAAATTTGCCTTGGTCTATGCTGGATTTTTCCCATGAAGCCTTTATTATACATTTTCAGTCGGAAGTAGAGGTTGATAAGATTTGCAGAAGGGCTCCTTGGTTTTTTAATTCTGATTTGATTTTATTAGAAAGAGCTCGGCCGTTGACGTCTCCTTCGGCTTATCAGCTGATTTATGGAGATCTATGGGTCCGTATCTACGATCTACCTCAGGAGTTGTTAACCAAAGATACGGTTTTGGCTCTAGCCTCTCAAATAGGTACTCCTTGGGATCCACCGATTGAGATAGTTGCTGCTTGGAGTTTATTCGCCCGCATCAAAGTTAGGCTTGATGTTCGCAAGTCTTTACCTATGGATGTTTCGGTCATTCTACCAGATGGTACAAGCAAACTCTTTGAGGTGGCATATGAAAGGATTTCCCGTTTCTGTTATTTCTGTGGCTGCCTGGGGCATGAGCATGCGGATTGCTCCAGATTGGCGGAGCTTCAAGCTTTGATATCCCCCTCACTGTCCAAGGATGTCCAGCTTCACCTCAATGCTCAGTTAACTTTCAGGTATGGAGCGTGGCTTTCCACCGCGGGACGGGAAGCATCTGGGGGTCGACAAAATAATATTATATCTTCTTCCGAGGGTTCAATGGATAAAGTGGATACGTCTGCTATTATTCCTAAAACTCAGGTATCTGATCATCTACTTTCAGTTACTGATAATCACATGTCTCTCTTGAATTCTGGTGCGCAGTTACCTGGGAATGGTCTTTTAGTAAATGTGCCTATAAAAGCGGACTTCTCTCTTCCTGGGACTTATAATGATCACTGCATGGTAGTCCCTTTTGTTACTGATAAGGAGTTTTTTTCTGTTCATATGAATGTTAACTCAAAAACAGCGGATCGGATACTTAAAGAACCTGCACAGGTATTTCATCCTCATCTCTCTGGCATGCAAGCTTCCTTGTCGAAATCTTTGACATCTTTTGTTAAAACCCCCATGAAGAAATCTGGACTTCGTGAGAAGAAAAAGTGGAAAAGTTTCACTCATGCTCTCAATCATGGTGAAATAAATCACTTAATACAGGAGTTTCCTGGTCTGGTGTCAGGAGAATCTTCCACTCCGCAGCATTTTCGGGTTGAGGCAGCTGGCCCCAAACAGCTGCCCAGTCCACAATGAAAATAGTTGCTTGGAATTGTCGGGGTTGTAATGGGCACCCGACAATTCGACACCTAGATAATTTAGCCCATTCGATCAAGCCTAATATCTTTTTTGTTTCTGAAACCAAATGTTCTAAGGATGTGAGTACAAGGTTTTTCTCTTTAAGAGCTATTTCCAACTATTTTATTGTTCCATCTGATGCTCGTCGTGGGGGTCTATGGCTGTGGTGGGATGACTCGTGTCATTTACAAGTCTTGCACTCTTCTTCTTCTTGGATTGGGGCTGTTATTTCTGATCTAACGGTAGCCAGGGAATGGTTACTTATAGCAGTTTATGCTCCTATTTTGGACAAGCATAGAGTTCATATGTGGTCACAAATGTCTAATTTTGTTAGGGAAATTTCCTTACCTGTATGTCTTATTGGGGATTGGAATTGTGTGCGCTACCCTTATGAGAAACAAGGAGGCTTGCAACCTGTTTGGGTATCTTTGAGAAATTTTGAGCAGTTTATCCAACTTAATCATTTGTTGGATGTTCGAAATGACGGTCCTATTTTTACCTGGTCTAATAGAAGGTCAGTAAAATTCCATGTTCGGGAAAAATTGGATCGTTGCCTGGGTACTGCTTCTTGGTTTCAAATTTATCCTGCAGTTCAGCTCCATGTTTTGCCTTGTTATAAAAGTGACCACAGTCTATTATATCTGAATACTTCTCCTCCTTCTTTACCTAAGAAATATTTGTTTCGTATGGAGGCTTTTTGGCTGAAATTCCCTTCTTTTCGGGAATTAGTATCTTCATCTTGGACTGAGTCACCTGATTTACTTCAACACTATCATCTTAAAATGAAATCTCTAGCTAGAGATATGTCTACCTGGAGGAGAAGGGTATGTGGCAGTCTAAAGCATAATCTTCAGCATGCTTTTTCTCGTCTGTCGGAGCTTCAATCGCAACCTGTCTCTCAGCAAGTATTAGATGAAGAAAAATCTTTATTATCTCATATTCATTGGCTGGAAGATCTTGAATATATTTACTGGAAGCAACGAGCTAAAATATCTTGGCATAAAGAAGGTGACAAGTGCACAAAATTTTTTCACACTAAAGTGTTAAACAGACGCTGTTGGAATCGAATCTTGGGTGTTTATACAAATGACGGTGTTTGGTCTTCTAAATTGAAAGATATCCAATCTGTTTTTGTTCACTACTTTAGAAACCTGTTTTCGGATGATCACTTGTATGTTGATTTTCAGCTGCTTGGTAGTCTACATCTGCCGAGATTATCTACATCTCAACAACATTCTCTGTTGGCTGCTCCTACCATGGATGAGGTAAAGAATATAGTGTTTTCCATGAAACCAGATAAATCCCCTGGAGCTGACGGTCTTCCGCCTTTATTTTATCAACAATTCTGGTCTTTGGTCCAAGATGATGTTTTTCAGCTTATTAGCCATATGTTTCTTACATCTCATATTCCTGATCAATTAAATAATACTATTCTAACCCTCATTCCTAAAAAGGATAGACCGGAATCACCTGATCACTATAGACCGATTAGTTTATGCAATGTCATGCTGAAGTTTTTAACTAAGCTTATTGCTACTCGGTTGAAACCTATGCTGCCTACTCTTATTTCTCAATACCAAACTGCTTTTGTGCCTGGGAGGCAAAGTACTGAAAATATCATACTGATCCAGGAATTACGGCATTCGTTTAAGCTTTTCAAGGGAAAGTCCGGTTACTTTATGGTGAAATTAGATATACAAAAGGCATATGATAAGTTAAATTGGAATTTCCTTAGGGCAGTTTTACTTCATATGGGTTTTCCTACTTCTTTAATACATCTTATTATGGAATGTACCCAGTCAGTTTCCTATTCCTTGAACCTTAATGGTCACTTATCACAGAAGATTTTGCCTCAGAGAGGTTTAAGACAAGGTTGCCCCTTATCTCCTTACCTTTACATTTTGTGCTCAGAGGTTTTGTCTGCTATGATTTCTGAGGCTGTCAAAGGTAAACTTCTGTCTGGTGTTCGGATAGCAAGAACAGGGCCTTTACTTTCACATTTTATGTTTGCAGATGATGTGGTCATTTGTGGTAAAGCTTCCATACAAGAGATTCAGAAGCTTACACAGTTGCTTAAAGAGTATGAACTCCTTTCAGGTCAGGCTATTAATTTTCATAAATCAAAAATCTGTTTTAGCCATAATGTTCCGGTTTTTCTTGCTGAGTCTATATGTAGCCTATCTGGTTTCTGTTTAGCTTCTAAGGAAGATTTATATTTGGGTATTCCATGGGATCTATCAGCAGGCAAGTCTTTTCTTAGCAATCATCTTATCTCTCGTTACCAAAAAAAGATGGCAGGTTGGAAAGTTAATATGTTATCCACTGGAGGGAGGACAATGCTCATCAATTCAACTATTAGTCATTTACCCCTCTATTCTATGTCAGTATCTCATTTGCCTTCTCGGTTGCTAGATAAATTGGAGCAAATACAACGAAACTTTTGGTGGGCTCATACTGAGTCTCATTCTAAACGCATTCATTTCTCTAAGTGGGATACTATTGCTAGACCGAAACTGATGGGTGGTTTGGGTATTAGAAATTTGAGATTGCTAAATTTAGCATCTGGTTTACGCCTATTATGGAATTTTCTTCATCATCAGTCTGCTTTATGGGTTCAAGTATTGTCTGCAAAGTATTTAAAGAGATCAAATATTTGGCAGGTATTGCCCAGAAGCTCTAATTCCCGGGTTTGGAATTTCTTACTTTCGGTTAGAGCTTATTTGCTTAAAGTGGGGGTTTGGTTAGTAAAGGATGGTAAGGACATCCTCCCATGGGTTCATAATTGGTTGTTGGATGAGAAAGGACCACTCTTGCCCAAAGATCCAGGAGTTCTTTTTCCTGGTTCGGTTCATGACCTTATCTCTGAAGGCCGATGGCATTTACCTACATTACTTGAATGGTTCTCTATTGAGTCGGTAAACAGAATCTTGAATACTCCTATTCAGGACTATCTAGTTCGGGATACACTGGTATGGCCTTTTACATCAAATGGAGAATTTTCTCTCAAATCTGCCTACAGATTCTTGATGGAGGCTCATCTCCCACCGGCTTCATCCACTACTGAATTATGGAGAAAATTGTGGCATCCTGTTGTGGCAAAATTTTTGCCATCAAAAATGATATATTGTGTATGGAAGATTCTATCGGGTAATCTTCCCACTAATTCCGAAATTCATAAACGTACGTCTTACATTAGTCCTCTTTGTTCTGTTTGTCATTCAGATCCGGAAACTTCTGATCATCTGTTCTTTCATTGTGCTCGAAGCCGGGCTGTCTGGTTGATGTCTCCATTTGGGAGCAATAACTCTTGGGATCAGGTATCCTTATCAGACTTAATTTCCACTTGGTTGTCTTGGATTATTTCGAAAAATTATGATTTCTCTCGTCTTGGGGTTATAGCTTGTTCTATACTTTGGAACTTATGGCTCTCTCGGTGTCGAGCTAGTTTTCATCAGCAAATGGATAAGCCACATCGCATTTATTCATTGGCCTTAGATACAGCTCATTTCTATCTGGTAAATGGTCCAGTGTTCCCCTCACTTCAGCTTTCGGGATGGTCTCCGCCTCCTCTTAATCAACTAAAAGTAAATGTTGACTGTGCAACATCAGATCATGCAGGGGCTGTTAGTTATATTGTTCGTGATGAACGAGGAGGTCTGATTTTTTGGAAATCAAAGCTTCTTTCACAGACCAGCTCAGTTTACCTGGAAGCTCAAGCTGTACTTGAAGCACTGATATGGTCATCCTCTCAACCGAAGAGTGTCATTGTGGAGAGTGACGCTAAAAGTATCGTAGATGCCATTTTGGGGACCGGCCCTATGTTGTGGAGGGTCCAACATATTTTGTTTAAGTGTTCTTTTTTGTTATCTAAGTTTGGTGGTATATCTCTGTCGTATGTAAATAGATCCTGCAATGTCTTGGCTCACTCTTTGGCCAGATGGGCCTTGTGTAGTAATACAGAAGCTGAATTCCCTTCCCCCTTACCGCAGGTTTTGAATGTAACTTTGTGTAAAGAAATGAATGGTTAACTTGTGTTGGTTCTGTTCAAAAAAAAGAGTCCAGCAGGCAAGAAAAGTGCATCAGTGAGTTGGTCGGTCAATGTTGTGATTATACGCACAAGTTTAGACCAGACGTTCTTAAGGAAGGGGAGGGATGGACAGTATCTCTTGACCGACTGTGAGAATGGGTACATGATGCATCCTTGATGCATCTCTTGACCGATTCGGAAGAGTCCGCTATCGGGGCTTTGCAAAATTGTCAGTTTTGGAGCATCCGGTCTCGGTTCTTCCGTAGAGACCGGGTGTCCTGACCTGATCGTCAGTTTTTTATGAGTTTTATGCAGCTGACAGCCTGACAGTACCCAGCAGATGAAAGGAACACCGTCGGCACCCGTGGGGCGTAAATTTGGAAATTGGATATGAAATCCCTAGTGTCAACGGTGTCAAGCAAAAATAGGGCGGAAGTGATAAAAAATTAAAAATTGGGACTAAAAAGACACATGGGACTAAAGAATAAAGAGACTGCCTAAAACAAAGGCAAAAGTTGATTTCTCCTATTAACCACGGCAAATATATGGCTTTTTATGGACCACTAGTATACACTTTCACGAAAAATTACGGGAATAGAACAGTCTAACACAGGAGGTAATATTAATTCAAGAAAGCAGTATATCAACACCAGATTTACTGGAGTCAACTGCAGTTGAATTTGAACGATGTAGACTCTATCCATTAACTGAAATGATCAAATTAAGGTTCGAATGGAGTGTTTGGTTGCATGAAAATTGAGCTTTTGTTACAAAAATATATTTTTGTAACAAAACTTGTTAAAATGGTGTTTGACAATCAACACAAAATATCAGAGGATTGCTTCATGGACAAAAAAGAGGTGAGACTTTTGTCTCTTTGTGATCCCCCATCTTCCATGGTTATACATGATCCCCACTCCTTTTATCATTATATCTAACCAAACATGTTAATTCAATGTCTTTAACTCTTAGATTTTATCTTAAATGTACAAATTTTTATCATGCCCATAAGACATCTGAAACTTACTAATAATAAAACGTATGTGAACTTCTACATTTAAATAGTCCTGAAACAATTTTAGACACTCCTTCAGCTCGCCAACAGTAAATGAACCAACTTTTGGCATTATGTAATGCTCGAGCTGGAAAGATAAACAAGCGAGTCAGAGCAGCAAATTACTAACCTTGACTAAATCGCACCTGTTTTGGGATCATAATCCTCTGGTTGTTAAATAAGTCCAGATAGGCCCTCAAGTAGTCCATGGCACGTCCTACCCGCAATCCACACCCTACTCCGATGGGATAGGTGGGATCTGTCCGTCTGCAAGCGGGATGGCGACAACAGGACCATACTTGACGATGGTAGTGAGAATTTGATGAAATAAGAAGAAACACAATTGCATCCCTTTATTAAAAAAACTGCTGGATAGAAATGTCTTAAGAGGCTCCCGGAAGAAAAAAGATGTTACCACCAGGGTTTCTCCTCTGGCATCCTCATGTAGGAACGCCCTTTCAAAAGTTCAGCATGTGAACTGAAGGGCAAATCAATAATCTCAATATTCTACAGATTCTCTAGTTCCATAGAATAACTAAACAGCTGATTTCATTCCCTCAGCATGTCTCAAGTTGAGCTTCCTTAAAAAATTTTACAAATAAGCTTCCCGATCTTAGAATTCTGGTAACTATAGACGGAGAATTCTCTCAGGTTTATCACAATGATCTATACGCTTAGTGAATGTTGCATCTCTGCAATAGGGGGTGGGAGTAGTCAACATACTTGTCCCATATCCCTTTGTATTTCTCGTTTGATATTTTCAGCCAAGGTTTCTGGTTTCCATTCCAGTGCACAACGGCACCCTTGCGTATGACAGATAGATCCACATTCGAATATCCAAGTCCCAGTACATGCCACCTGGGGTCTAGTCTCTCAACCAGGCCATAGAAAGCCAGCAACCCAGGTGGCAACGATCCAAGTTTCCAAAGTGTGTGATCTGCATTTCGTTCTTGCCAGTAGTGGTATATACCTGTAACATTTCTCTTCCTCCACTCTCTTAAATCCACTACATTCATACCGAATGCCCAACCACAAGCGTCAGGATCAAAGTGAGCTCGTATCAAGGGATGAGAGTAGTTTAGATACTTGTGGAACCTGTGAAACGTTTCCATGCAGGTTTCAACTGCTCCCATCACATTGCTGTTGAGATTAATTGAAAAAAGCTCTGTCAAATCCTTCTGAACTATCACATCATCATCCAGAAAAACTATTTTATTCAGTGCAGGGTAAACCTCTGGAAGATAGAACCGTAGGTGGTTCAACATTGATAGATACTTTGGGTTCCGGAACTTTATGGGGATCTTTCCATCCCCACCACCAGAGAAATAAAAGTTTTGCGTATCCAAGTCTTGAAGCTGTTTCAGAACAGGCACATAGGAAGCATTGAGCCAGCTGAAATCCTCAACCTTCTGGATGTCCACAGTCACACCACGGAAACTGTTCATGGAGAACCATGACTTCATAGCAGCATAGTTCACATCATCGGTGACTAGGTGGAAGACTGTTTTATCCGGATGATGAGAATTCATTGAGGTGGAATTGACCACAGCTGATGTCGCAAGTACATTATCAGAAAATACACAGTAATGATACAAGCCATTGTCAACAAGCTTTTCGGACATTCTCTTCCCTTCAGCAAGTTTCCTGTAATGATTTGATTTCCTATACCACTCTGCAGTTAGACGGACACCAAGACAGTATAGACCTTTCGGTAGTTCTTCAGCAGCTATTTGCCCATATTTTGTACTCTTCTCTTTCTCAGATCCAACATTTTCCTCAAGCGCTTGTATTTGACCTTTCAGTTTCATGATCATTGTTGCACCATCATAGTGAAATTGCTGGGCCTGATACAGAAGTAAAGCCATCTCACGAACTACTTTTTCTGATTCTTTGGAATCCAAGGCACTCTGTTGACTTGCAGCACCAGAAAGGAGAACTTGCGCATGGCGAATTTTGGTGCTTAGTTCCCATGCAAACTGGGGATTGTTGCTTTCTTTGGCAATGACTACAAAGACTTTTGCAAGGGAAATCTGGTCAATTAGTTGCCTTGACAAGGAGTGTGGATCAAGCATTTCTTCAGTTACATATAGTCCATCTGTAAGACTGATGTGCTTTACTGGTCCCTGAGGCAAAAATAAGAAATTTCACAATTAACTTATGAGATAACCAAATTGATAATGTAAGACAAGCACACCTTATGAGAAATTTGACATGAAAAAGAGCAGGAACTTGTTTCCTTCAACGTAGCTGAACAATCACAACTAGAAAGTTATAGATGTGAAGACACATGATAATCCAGTTGCAGAACATCAGTCAGTGCTTTGTCTACTAAATTTGATACATCTTCCAAAATATAGAAAAAAATATGTAAATCATCTCAATAGGAAGGGCAAAATCATCATATATACTACAATTACACTTAATCACAGGATGACACATACTACATATTTCACTTCAGCTAAAAATATGAAAAAAATTGACCGAGTCAACAAATGAAAGCCTACAGATTGAACATTCGATAACAACCTCACATCTGTTGTGACAAGAATCTGAGCCAGAAATATGAGGACATATTGATTGAGAGAGAGAGAGAGAGATTCCATCAGTGAATGGTGTTTACAAGCTGAATTTACTAGATAAATTGCAGATGATGTGCAACAGAATGGACATATTAACATAAATAACTACCGACCTATCCATCAATCAATAAATAGACTGATAGACAGATAGAAAGTGGTCATTACTCTTCTTGTTAAGCTGACATGAGGCGATAACAAAGGATGTCTGATCAACATCAACATCACATGCCCCTAAAAGGTTGCATTTGTAAAGGGTTTCAGGTACTGGAATGAATTGGCTAATGCACTCATACACCAAATCAGGTGGAAGCTGAGAATCGACGGCATTCCTGACTCAGTCAATATCAGGCTGGGGTTGGCCAGTCTAGACTATGGATCAGCTGATCTCAAGCTTGTCAAGCTGGCCCTGCCCAATTGGCCTAAGTCAACCACAATCAGCTGATCCCAGACTGAAATAATCATATCCTGAATGATTCTAAAGGCTCTACCAATTCTTGTACATCCTCTTTTCCATTAAGAATCTAAAGACCTTAGATAAAAGAGACTAATGGATATACCAATGGATGGTTTAATGTTACTAATTGCTGTTTTTAGATAGCATAGTTTTCAATAGACCCATATATGGATTGGCAATCTTGGCTGATTACAGCCAATCAAAACAGGTTTGGCACCCTTGATCCAGGGGGCTGATCCGTTCTTGAAATTGTGGCAGAATGGCAGAATCCTTGATGAAACTCTTGGTGAATTTCTCCAGCTAAACTTGGTCTGTGATCTCTGGAGTCGCTTCCTCCCTAGTTTTTGGACCTTAATACCTTATGCTGCTTATGTGCGGTTAATAATGAGAACAAAAATCATTTCTTTGTTTTATGTCTGTTTTATCCTGATTCGTGGGAAATTGTCCTTTGGAAGCTGAACTGTCAATATCCTTTGTTGGCTTCCTGTTGCAACCTTCATTCTGGAGCTCAGCTAGGGCTTAGCTTTGGAATGGTAACCACAGAGTTTGATGCATAATACTTCAAGCTATTATATGCCTATCTGATAGTAGAAACAAAGAATTTTCAAGTATGAAGTCTCTCTAACAACTTCAAGAATTAAATCACAGTTTTTTTGATAACATTTTGGAATGGCATTTCTATCTGTGCCATTAGTCTGTTAAACACTTACACTCTTCCCTTTCTGGGCTCTGAGTGGGCCTTAGTTTGATACTAATTTGGTGATATAACAAGTTCTTTCATAAAATATTTACTATCAGGAATCCATTCTCTATGTAACTTTTCTCGTTGGTTTGTGGTACATCCACTTTCCAACGAAAAAAGCAATATACACCATTTATATTTCAGCCCACGCAAAAGAATGAGAAACTCTGCAAAGCCTTCAGGCACTTGAACATGATACCAAACACCACTGAACATGCATAATAGTGAAAGACAAGAAAAGCCAGTGTTGGGATTTTACTAGCATTACCTTCTACTTCTAAAGGAAAATATGATATATTCATAAACTGATAATGATTGTCCATCATTGGCCTAATGGTGGCTTGCCATGTTACATAAAACACTGCCCAAATTCTATTAAAAATACAATTAGTTTGGACTCCCTAAGCTATCTAGATGCCCTTGTATACTTCAATAGTCAAGCATACTTCATGGTGCGAACAAGATAACAGACCATGACAATCTTCTAGCCCCTATAGTAATCATACACTACAATACCAAATTATTCTATTTCCACTATAATTCCACTTCACCACCAACAAAACAAGTTTTGAGAAACATCATCCAATTGCCCTCCTCTTATCTCTTCAATGTTAGGTAAGACATCACTTGTTAGCAATGGACGGCTTTGGTGATCAGACCTTATCAAAGTTTGTCTTCCCATAGCACTATAGCAGTCCTGATAGGCAATAGATCTCAGCTGTTCAGCTGGCTTAACAATGTTTCAAGATAAAATGTGGGCATATCTGGTAAGGATCAGTTGTGATTGGTCCAAATAGAGTAGCATAAACCGATCTTATCCAATCGAAGGGTTTTAAACCTTAAGCCAATCACTAACAATTCTTTCATGTTAGGTGGCACTGAGCCTTCTAATTTCCCACCAATGCACACCTGGTATGCCAGTTAGTAGGTCTTCAACTTCAAGATCCTATAACCTAAACAACTAATTTTGAAGTTCCATGTCCAAAAAGAATAGTTAATTAAATATAACCCATTGGCTTTATTATATTTTAGTGCAAAAGAAGATGCATCTTGAATGGATTACCTCCAGTCCCACTCAGTAAATATCTGAAAAGACAGTCGATCAACTGATTCGCTTGGATGTCAGAAAGAGAAGGCCCATAGATGAAAAAAAAGGAACAAAACACACATACATTGAAAGAAAAAAGACATCTCAAACTAATTAATAAACATCAAGACAACTACAACTAAAGGAGAACAACTTCCTAGTTACTCTAGTAAAAAAGGAATGCTATCATCCTTGGCATGAATCAAAGGGGGTAAAAGCAACATTCTTTTTGGCAAAATCAGCAAATCTCTTAAATGGAGGGAACAAATTGAAAGGAGGTGGAGAATGTTAAAGACATATATCCATCTCATAGAAGATATATACTTAATATAAGTGGACAGAGGCAACTTGTCGTCAGAGACACCGTAGACAAAAGGGGCTCCAACTTATGCCGTTGTGGTTAGAAGGCAATCGAGATATCAAAAATCGTCATTTATACATTATTTTTTCTAAAACCATTTCATGCCTGAAAGGAGAACGAGCTGATTATAGATAACACAGAGTCGACAAGTGATTTTCTTTGACGGCTATATACAATCCCTTTGCTTGCATCTGAGGAGTTTCTAGTCAGCATCCCATTCAGATTCCAATACATGAATCATAACCAAACATCAAAATGGAGAAAGAAAAAGCTGATTTCGTAACAAATAAGAACAGATTCACTTTAACTAACAAATGGGGATGGACATCGTGACACGGACCTGTGGGATACCAGGAGCCCCCGTTCTCGCCGGACCGTCCTGCCCGAAGAGCCCGATGAAAAGGAGGAACAGCCCGACTACTACGAATACCAGCCAGGTCCACCACATCCACCCCCATCTGGAGAACCATCTCCTTCGCCCCGGCCGGCGGAAGTCCCCCGCCCGCCGCCTCATGCCTTCTCTCATGGCCTGAAATGGAGCCGAGAGAGGCTAGAGGCTTCAAAACTACAGCAAAATCCCATAACGGAGTCCTCCGAGCCCAGACGCCCGAACATCGACCTCCCCCGAAATCCTGGGCGGGAGACGAGAAAAAAAAACAGATCCCGGGAGGACGCAGCAGCAGGGATCTTCCCTGACTCCGATCGCTTCAGTGGTAAATGGATTTCCAGCTTCTTGCTCCTACGGATCGGGGTGCTCCGTCGATTCTTCCCCGCCTTTTCCGTGTCGCTCCGGCTCTGCGGTGTCGGAGTTGGCTCGCGGAGACGACGAAGAATCGAAGTGAAAGGGACGGCCCTGATTTCGTGATCATGAGATTTGATTGGGGTCCTCCATCTGGTGTGCTCAGATCTTCGGATCCAGTCAGAATCCAGGCCAACTTAAACAGCCGACGTTGCTGCCTTGACGAAGACCGGTCAACAGATCCGATACTGTACCGATAGTGATATTATCCGTTATTATATTCTATAAACAAAGATTATATTTAACTACCGTCTGTTAACTTTCGAGCATGGATATATTATATATGTGCGCATTCGTCTACTAAAAACTATTTGGAGCAGAAGAGAGTTAAACGAATTTATAAACAGAGTATTTTATAATGATCGATATTATTAAAATAAAACAAAAAGCAATAATAAAATGGTACCACAAAGGAGAATAGAGAAGGTTGAGAATTGAATAATACGGTGCTCTTGCGTTAACACGGAGAAAAATAAAAAAGGACATGTTAAATATAACACTCATTTGCGCCCCGAATGTACAGTTGTCCAGTAGAATAAACTCATTGTGTGGCAGGGCTAAGATTAGGTGCATCTTTAATTTGTTACGTATAACTAGGCTACTTGCCTAAGTATCACTTAATTCTCACACTAGGATAACGATCCGGTGATTATTATCTAGATAACTATCGAGACTTTCAGAGTGGATGTCCTAATCAGAGTGAGTTTATTAGAATGTTCTTCACATAAATAGTCTAGGCCAGTAGCTCATTCGAGATATCGATGTGGATGCCAGAAATGTGAATGCACCTCCCGAATGTGCTCAATCGAGGGGAATCCCCCCTCTCTTTCTCTCTCCCCTTCCAACTCCCTTTCTCTCACCACACAGTCACCTTGGTCCCCACACATTTGGCAATCAGTGTCACACGGATAAGAACAATTAGTTCTAGTTGCATGAAAGGAGAGAGGTGAAAGAGAGGGAGAATGAGAGCCAAGAAAATGGTTGTTGCCAAAGATGTATGAGTAGAGACTTTTTGTCTCGTGTCTACACTATACTTTTCAATTTCTTTTCTTCTCATTCTCCACACTCACACATTGATCCTCGAATGATCGGCCCTCGACATTACTCAGGCATTGGAGAAGTGAGTTTGATCAGGTAAAGGATGAAAATGAAAAGAGAAGAATAGAGAAAAGATGGTGAAATCGGTGTGCAACTGTGGATTGTGTGTAGTTTGGTTGCTAGAAGCTTTGGGCTTCAAAAGAAGAAAGGAGATGGGGAAGCTTAGAAGTTTGAGTTTGGGATGACCATGTGTACTTTGTTTTATGGGGAGGTGAAGTACCCAAAGAAGAAAGAAACATAAAATCGCAAAAGGAAAAGAACGAACATGATTGGGAACAGCCTCCCAACCCTTAATCTTTTAAGTTTTTAGAATAGAAAAAGTGCTAAATAAATGCTTAAATGAGTATGCATGATGATAGCATATAAAAGAAAATGACTAAGGAATGGATTTATGGGGGGATGGTAGAAGAAAAAATCACCTGGTGATCCTGATGCCATGATTCTCGGACCATCCGACACTTTGTTGGTTGGGGTCGACCAATCGAAGAAGAAGGCCTTGTTCTACCTCCAGATCGACATTGAACTTCACACTTGCGATGTTTGGTATAAATGCAATATCATATTGATATCGTGTATTCACACTTGTGGTGTTTGGTGGTGTGAATGTATGGTGATCATGTACTCAACTTTATTTAACATGTGATGATGTTTAATGGGGCTTACATGCCTCTTTTTATCTCTATTCAATTTTGATTGTAAATTCTATCTTTTTATTTTTATGTACTTTTATTGACTAAAAATCATGATTTTTTGTTAAGATATGTACATTTGTGGGTCTGTGTACCCTTAATTGTTTGTAATGACAAGAAGTTAATTCGTGAAGGAGAAGAGAGCAAGACCACTTGGAGAAATATTCTTTTAGATGCACACCATTTTGGCCCTGATTGTGCATCACCCTTGTCGGTCTCCATGTTAGAATGCTACTCCTCTCTTCCAGCTTTGGGCTCCGGTGGATGTGTGATGTGTGTGTGGTTGCCAAGAGTCGCGAGCTCCACAAGTAGAGGGAAAAAGAAAGAAATACAAGTATTAAATGACCAAACGTACCTAAGCGGAAAGATCGAGTTGGGAGATTGTGGATCCCATATTTTTCCTTCTCGGTCGGCTGAGAAGAAAGAGCTTAAAGCATAATTAGTTATTCCTACAAAATCAAGTAAGACACAAAAATAAGTGAAGATGTATTAGGACTAAGAAAATGAGGCATTTTGCAAAAGAAATAAGATAAAATCATAAAAGGAGTTGGATTAACTGGATTGGGAATGACACCCAACCCCCCTTTTATGTGTTTTTGGGTGATGAAAGATGCTATGATTAAGCTAAAATATACATACAAACATGATGGTCTAAAATGAAAAATATAAAAACAAAGTAATGCTAGAAGATGGGGAAGAGAAAATGGGTTTTGGCCCCTGGGTGTCTCGACAGATGGGTCACCAGGCAACCTGGCAAACGGGTCACTAGGTGACCTTGCGAATTGGTCACTGGGTGACTTGGCAAACGGGTCACCAACGACCTGGCAGGAGGGACACAAACTGCTCTAGAAAGTCGGTTCACTACCAGATGCCTTCACGATGCCTTTGGACAGCCTTCAAGACTTGATGACAACTCCCAAGAGCTCCTAGAATGTGGGTGATGATATCCTCTCCAATGTAAGCGTTTGAGAAACTTCAAAATGAATGCTAGTGAAGAAACAGAGTGGAAAACATTGGTTTATGGAGGTGCATGGGTAGGAAGCTCTCAAACTCTCTCACAATGGAACTTGGAGAATGGAGGTGGCTTTGTGCTCCCCAGGACTCTCTATTGGGGGCTTGGAACATTCTCAGTCTTCTAACCCTTGAAAATGTAGTTAGGTGGTCTTTTTTATTGACAAAAGGCAAAAGGGTATTTCAGGAATAAAAAGTGTCAATTGAAACAGAATGTGACCCTCCTAGCGGGTTAGTCTAGTGGGTCACTTGTAAAATCATAAATGCCATTAAATGCATGTACGCTGAAAGTCGGTCACATGCCCGACCGGGCCTGCTACAGTAATGGGCATCCTGGCTGATGGGACACAATCATACAATGATTCCTGGTTGCCTGACTGGGCGTGTGCTGCTCGTGGGTCATTTTGGTCAGTCTGTATGGTACAGTACTAGGCAACCCGTTGATTGGGATGTTTTCGTACCTGACCGAAATTAAATGTCTACCTACCATAGTAATACTTGTCAGGTTTGGCACGGGAATCACGTTGTGACCCTATCCCCAAGTTGCCAGGCATCCCGGCTCCCGAGTCGCCATGTGACCCGTTTGCTGGGTCACTAGGCAACCCTCCTAGGAGGTCACTTTCTGCTCTGATCTATTTTGGCCATTTCTTCGAAAATCTAGTTTTTTTTATCAAAAAACTCAAGTATCTTTTAAAAAAACATGAATTTTAAACTTCTCAAATGGGAAAAAATTACGTGTCTATACTGTTGTTGTGTAATTAAGGTTAAAGATCATGATCATCTATTTAATTTCTTACTTACAGATATGTGGATGTGAGCTATATGTTATACCTCAGACATATGATATTGTAAAGGTATATATATTATAATTAACACATAATATGTATAAAATTAAAATAAAATATCTTTTTATTTAAATTAAATTGATAGATGTGAGCCATTGAGAATGTCTCATGTAAGCCTCCCATTGACATGATCTTGTAGGGTCAAATTTAGATTGAATGTGATTGTTGTATTTTTCTCACAAGTCTCATTCAATAAGGAATTGATGATCATGACCTAGACTTGTCAAATTATGAGATGGACCATTGGCATGGCATTGTAGTGTTTATCACAAGGACTAATATGCCAAAATTCTATTCTCATAACATAACATGTTTGACATTACTAAAGTTTATTTTTTTGTGCTTCCAACAAATGCATAACTCTAGAGGTTATATATGACTAGGAGTTGTAACTAGCAAAAGTTGTATACCAATTAATTAAGTATGTAATGACTCATTGTGTTTCTCACAATGTTATCACCATAAGGGTAATAACATCTTAGTTCTTCATTAAAATGTTATCTCGTGATATTCCATTTTTATATAATGAGAATTATACAAATTCATTGAAAATCAGTGTGAGTATAAATTATGATAATATATCGTATTTTAATTTCAAATGATTGTGTGTAATACCATATTGATAAAATTATATGTTTTTAAAAATGACATGATAAATCACTAATAGTAAGATGTTAAGTGATTTAATAGCTCACACTTCTATATGATATATATTTTTTCAATCATATCAAATATATGAAATGAATTTGTTTTTAGTTTAAACTCCTATGTCATATATTATAAAATAATCTCAAAACATATTCGACCCGACATTTACTTTTACGATTATAGAAAAGACATTCTGGCTAAAAACAAGTTGTATTGTATCATCGAAAATAATAAGAAAAAGCAATACATGTAATTTTGAACGGATCGGAAGCTATAAAATTGTGCAAAAGAAGACAGTGTTTAAAGGAATTTTGATGGCCGGACCTCCGGTTACGGGCGCGCTCTATGGAAAGAACCTAGGATATAGTAACTGTTTATCGGATATACATACATGATCGATCTGACCTTTTCACTAAAAATATAGTAACTTTTTTATTATTGCAATACATTATTTCAATCCAAGTCCTGTCACCCATACAATCTGTATAAGGAATTAACCGAGCAGGAGCAGCGACATAAGACTGCTCATTAATTCATGCGGCGATCTCTGTGATATAATGAACCGATGAGCAGGAGCAGCTATGTATACGAAACCCTAGAACTGCTTCCCCTCGAAGCTCTTTCCGAAGCGCCAACCAGGCGGGACGACACCGTCGGACTCCACCGTCCTCCCGTCGCTGGTTGTCACTCGGAAGGACAGCCCCTTACCCACAAGGTCGGCGTGCCCTTTCAGCTCCCAGATCTGCCCCCAGTTCCTGTTCAACGGGAGCCAGTTGGCACCGTTGCCGCCCTTGATGGATAGCGCCTTCACTTCCCCGGCGCCGGCGACGTTGTACACGAGCACGGCGATCCAGAACGGGTTCCCCTTCATCTCGAACTTGACGCCGCCGGCCCGCACGCAGGGCACCCGGCGGTATTCGACGGGGACGATGCCGGCGCGGAACGCGGCGATCTTCAGATACGCCGGGAAGTTGAGGTCGAAGTGCCGCAGCGGGGGGTTGCACCAGCCGCCGTTGTTGTTGGGCTTGTTTGCCGGCGGGCAGAAGTTGGTGGCCGTGACGGTGATGCTGCCGGCGTTGCGGATGCAGCCTTGGGTGGAGTTGACGCACCTGATCTCGTAGCAACCGCCGCAGGCGGCGCCGCCGTTGAACAGGGCGGTGCTCAGCGCTGTGTTCAGTATGCCGTATCCTTGCTGAAGGACATTCTCGTACCCGCAAGCTCCTCCTGCGCATCGGTCGGCAACCCCCTCCATGAGATCATCGACGCCTCGAACGCGAGAAACTACGTACGGATATGTATGGCGGCGGTGCATGACCCGCTCATGCGCGGCGGTGCCCTGTTACGTAGGAGTTTTTTTTTTTAAAAGTAACGTAGTTTTTTTTTTTAAAGTAGCGCAGTAAAAATTTTAATTGTAAATCTAGCACACTGGTCAAAATTGAATTTTGAAAACTCGATTTTCCTCCTTGATACGGTTCCGTACAGTCCGATTGCTCAAACAATGTTTAATAAAAGTCGAGTTTTAATAAAACGACTTTGAAAGTCGAGTTTACGAAACCCAACTCGACTTTCAAACCGTGAAAAAAAAAACAAGCGCGCACAGTAAAACATTTAATGCTGTACAGTAACCCTTTAACATTTTTTGAACTTTCACTTTAAAAAGTAGGATATTCGGATTAAAATTTGTCCGATCCACCCGGACCAATGAATTCGGAACATTCGAAACTATAGGATCGAACTTTTAAATTTGTAAAAAGAATAAGTTTTTTCATTGGACGGTCCAGGATGCTCCGATTTAATAATTTAAAATTTATCGAAATTTAAATATTTAAAAGCTTAATCTTAAGTATTTTCATATTTTAAATTTATTGGACGGAACGGATAGTTCAAATTCAAACCCGATAAATCACAATTTAAATATATAAGCAAATTTTAATTGATTTTAAGAAAAAATGCTCTGACTCGCACAGCATTTAATGCATTGAATTTTTTTAAAATATCAATCGCAATTTACCTAGTTATTTAAATTGTAATTTATCGGGTTTGAATTTGAACGATCCGTTCTGTCCAATAAATTTAAAATATAGAAATACTTAAGATTAAGCTTTTAAATATTTAAATTTCGATAAATTTTAAATTATTAAATCGGAGCATCCTGTACCGTCCAATGAAAAAACTTACTCTTTTAAAAAATTTAAAAGTTCAATCCTATAGTTTCGAATGTTCCGAATTCATTGGTCCGGATGGATCGGACAAATTTTAATCCGAATATCCGATTTTACTAGGTGAAACATAAAAATTTCAAACAGTTACCGTACGCGCATTTAATGCTGGGCTTGTTTTTTTTTTGCGCACGCTTGTAAATCAGTTTGTACAACTCGACTTTTGAAAGTCGAGTTTACACAACTCGACTTTCAAGTCCGACTTTTATTAAACACTGTTTAAGCAATCGGATCACGTGGGACCCGTATCAAGGCGGAAAGTCGAGTTTTCAAAACTCGATTGTGACCAAAATGTGCTAGATTTACAATTAAAAGTTTTACTGTGCTACTTTTAAAAATAAAAAAAATTGTGTTACTTAAAAAAAAAACTCCTGTTACGTACGTACGTACCTATGCTGTCGTTTTTGTTGACGTCGGCGTAGAACGTTGCATGCGCCGGCAGCCAGGCGCCCTGACCCCGAGCTGATCGCAGACCGGAGGCAATGAGGAGCAGGATGGCCGCCGTATAAAGAGCAAGCAGGGCTGAGCGATCCATGGCTCTGACGATCTTCTCCGGCGAACTTCTCCGGCGTCTGGGTTGTTTCCGGTGAACCCCGCCGAGACTATTTATAGGCCTGTCTCCGGGCATAAATCTTGGATACAATAAAAATGAAACATCAATTCATGAAGGGCTTGCTTGCGGCGATTTAAACTTGATATGCATATAGTTACGTCAAATGGCTCTGCTGTCACGACCCGGATTTTTAACATGCACAGCGGAAGATAATTCGGCGACGTAACGGGAAAGGATATCGGTCTGGAACCAAATAATACCAAAATTCACAATCCAATTAAATATAATTCCAAACTTTACAACATAATATCACCATAAACAAACACCTATCTAGACAAATTAAATACCACATTGAATGAGTAATCCACTAGCTCATCGAATTCCACAACACCACTACGCTTCTGCTGCGCTAAACCTGCACTCCTGAAAATATTAACAACGGAAGGGGTGAGTCACAACAGACCCAGTAGGACTTACACCCGAACTACCCCATTATAATAATGATTCCTAATGGTATAATAGAATAATAAGCCTAAAAATCAGATTTAATACATAACTCTTAACTAATTATATATCTTTAATTAAATGATTACAAGATCATTCTATTACCCCATATGATAACTAGACTCTAAATGCATTAGACCAACATAACCTACACATTAAACCACTCTAGGTATGCCCAGAACACATAGACCTGACATAAAACCAATGATACATCTAGAATACTAACATCTATGTCAACATACACAATTAAACACCTGTCTGAGTAAATATCATGCTCCATCTGATAAATGTAGTCACATCACAAAACTAGCACCAGATTTACCATATAGTAGGAAGTAACATATAGTAACTAAATCTCATAGTACCCCTAGGCAGGGGAGTACTTAGGATGAACCGCGGTATCTGGGATCGAAGGATGCTCCAAATTCAACTAATCTCCGCCGCCCACGGGCCACTAATTTAGTCTCGGTGAAGTACATACAACCACAATGCACCACCGCACTAACCACATTCAACACCATGCAAGCATATAATTAACTCAGACAGTAAACACATGAACATTTAATTGGCAATCAAACATGAAATACATAGATGAACACCCATGGTTCTATGCACCACATATTTGCATACCACAACACAATCTAACACAAACTAATGCATATACATGAATTCATGCAATTTACAACCTAAATATGACAATTACATGCTTACACAGGACTATCTACTACATAACAGAAAAATAAACTAAATTCTATCAACATATGCCTACACCTTACATCGGCTTTTTAACAAATCGGGATATATATACTTAAGGTTCACCGCGATGCAAACAATGCTAAACTAGCTAAACTAAACATATACAACCTATCATGATGGCTGACATACATGAATATTCAAATTAATCTAAACATGCATGATCTAGACAAATTAATCTAACTCTAACTAAACATGCTAATAAATCCAAAACAGCCCATTAACTACAATATTCTAATCCTGATGATCTAAACATGATTATTACGATTTAATCAAAATATTAGAGTGCTAAGGATAGTCGAGACGCCTACCTTGACGGCAACGGCGAACGGCGCACGGAATTCCAAGGAAATTGAATTTGGCGACGAGACTGCCGCGGTTGCGTCGGCGACGGAAAATCGAGCCGGGTAGGTGTTCTTAAAATCTGCTGGAAGAAGGAAAATAATAAGCTAGGGCTTGATAGAGGATAATAGGAGAGAGAGAAGAGAGTACCGCGGAGGGGAGGGAGACGGCGCACGGCGGGCGCACGGGGCGGAGGGCTGCACGGCGGTGGCGCAGGCGGGCGCACCGGCGGGCGGTGCTGACGTTGCGAGGTGGGACGGCACCGGCTGACGCGGCGGCTGCGTCACCCGGGCGGCGGGCGGCGGGCGCGCACGAGCGCACGCGGGCGCGCGGTCAATGGCGAGCGGCGACGTGGCGATGGCGGCGTCAACGAGGCGGGCTGGCGTGGCTGCGTCGCGCGAGCGCGCGGGCGGCACGCACGGCGAGGTACGAGGTCCGGCGACGGCGTCACCGCGGCGGGCGCGGGAGGCGAGGCGGCTGGCGTGGCGGGGCCACGCGGCGGCGTCACCCGCGAGGCGGCGCAGCGAGCGCGCAGGCTCGCGGGGAAGAGGAAAAGACAGGGGGGAGGCTGCGCGACCAGGGGGAGGAAAATAGGGTTCTCGCTGGGAGAAAAAGAGCGGCGCCGGGAGGGGAAAGAAGAGAAAAAAAAATATAAACAGAGAGGGGGAGGGAGAGTTCGATCCGGACCGGGGGAGGGGGGATAGAGTTCGATTGGGAGAGGGAGAGGCGGTTTAGGAAGATTATCCGGAGGGAGAGAAAATTGGAAAGGATAAAGGAGGAAAGTAAATTAATATATATAACCTCATAATAAATATAATAACTAATTTTTTAATTAATTAAATATCCGGGGTATTACATCTGCGGCGACCAGAATTTAACTTAGGATCCGTTCCATCCATCCCCAGTCAAGCGGGTGCTAGATATGATCTAAAATTTCATGAATGCCCTCCCCCCTTAAGAGCTTTACGTGGTGTTCTTTCCCTTCTCCCACCAAGAAATCTCGCAGTGTGTAGGTTCTAAGAGGTTATGTTAAAAGCATTTGTTACGTTAACATGTTGATCATCGCATTTATAATTATAAGACATTATAATATTTGAAACATAAAACTATTATATGAGGTTTATATCCGGATTTAGATTAAGAATAAATTATTAGTTATCATTTGTTTATTGGATGGAACTCAAAAGTAATGATTATCCAATCACACAGAACCATTTCCCGTGTCAGGCACCAATATATTTTTAATCTATAATTAGATAAGATTGAGAAATCATTCAAATTAATAACATAAGCTCATCGTTTTTTATTTAACTAGAATTGGATTATATTTAGAATAAATAATTTTTATAGCTACAATTCTATGATTTATAACTAAAAATATTAATATATTTTAAATAAAATTCATTATATTTTACTTATGTTAATATTTAAATATAATACCAATTAATAATTTATTTCTACTAATTATCGATATTTTGGGAGAGAAAATTTATTACATTTGATTTATGTCAATATTTAAATAGAAAACAAACAATAACTTTTAGTGATCTATTATTTTAGATTTATCAGAGATAAGTTTATATTTTATAAAATAAAAATCAGTTTTGATGTTCTTAAATAATTAATTAAATATGTGATCTAGTATTTTATTGATTTGTATATAACTGGCTTAGTAGTTCTGCTTAACTCAACTATAAAAATAAATATTTGTTGCTTGGAAGAAAATAGTCACAATTTGTTTATATGTCTTTTCTTGTTATTTACTTCATGAAACTTATGTCAAACATAAAATTGAGAATTTAAAAAATTATGAATTTTATTTTTATGGTATAAATATTATATCATCTTAATAATGTGTATTTGCGCTATTTACGCTATGTACTTGTGATGTATGGTGGTGTAAATGCATGGTGATCATGTAATTAGTTTTATTTATCATCCGATGATGTTTAATTTATGTGGATGTGGACTTACATGCATTCTCCCTTCTCTTTTTATGTACCATGTTTGATAAAAAATCATTGTTATTTATTGAAATATGTATATTTGTGAGTACGTGGACCCTTAACTGTTTGTAATGACAAGAAGTCGATTCGTGAAGAAGAAGAAATCGAGACCACTTAGAGAAATATTCTTTTAGATGCATACTGTATGATCTTTGATGTTGCTTAATTAATGTTAAAGTGTATGATCTTGATGATAAAGTGTATCATCTATTTAATTTCTTACTTATATATGTGGATGTGTGTTACAGGTTTTATGTAATATTCTAAAATTATATATTATAATTAACACATATTATTTATAATACTAAAATAAAATATCTCTTTATTTAAATTAAGTTGATAAACATGAGACATTGAGAATATCTCATATAAGTCTTACGTTGTTATAACCTTGATGAGTCAATCTTAAATTAGATAAGTTTGTTATGTTTTTCACAAGTCTCATTTAATAAATGATCAATGATCATGACTAAGACACATTGCCAAATTCTGAGGTGGATTATGAGCATGGCCTTGTAGTGTTTCTTACAAACACTATGTCAAAAATCTATTCTCACAACATAACAAGCGGGTATAACCTTACTAGAGTTTATACTTTTTTATTTTTTACAATGTCATAACTCTAGAGGTTAAATATGATTAAGACTTACAAAAGTTGCAACTGATACTACTAATTAATTATGTGATGATTTGCTATGTTTCCCACAATGCTATCATTAATTATAAGGGTAATAAGGTCTTAGTCTCTTATTAGGATGTCAACATGATGTCCTATCTTTACATAACTAGGGTCATACAAATTTGTAGAAAATTAGTGAGAGCATAAATTATGAAGAGTATAAATTATGACAAAAGATCATATTTCAATTTTAAATAAATATGTGCAATGCTATATTACTGAAATCATATGTTTGTTGTAAAATGAGATGAGAAACCACCAATTGTAAGTTGTTAAGTAATTTAATGGCTCACACTTTTTAAAATGTATATGGTATATATATTTTCAATCATATCAAATATATAATACGGATTGATATTTAATTTAAACTTTGATATCATATGTTATAAAATAATCTCAAAACTTATTCGACGTGCCATTTACTTTTAAGACTAGTTACCTCACATGCTTCGCATGTGTGTGAGTGAAACATAATATATTTGTTAGAGGGGTACCGTCCCGCTAAGTTCTTACTTAGATTAGATATATCAACTTAGGTTTGTGTATCTATTATTATATGATGATATGTTAGAGTACCATATGTATTGATAACTTTTGATCACAACATGTTTCTTAACAATTCAGATATTTACTCTATTTCGGTCCACCACGAACGCAAATCAGATGCAATGATAAAATTTGTTTAATGTAAAATAGAAAAAATAAAAATTTATATATTATCATTGTAAGCAAAAATATTATTAAAATGTCATATTTAGACATCTACTTTATATTGTACATATTAAAAATTAATTGATCAGTTAGCTATAGATAAAAAAATTAAATAGTTGTGTATTTTTGGTTATTCAATTTTTTATACTTTCAAGTCTCTAAAATAGGTATTTATATAGCGTACGAAATGGACTCATCTATCATGAAAATATATAAGAATTTATCATGCAACCAAACACAATGAAAAATTGTAATGTGGTTTGTCTCCAATGAGATGGCCTTCTCTTTATCTTAAAAGCTGATGCATTTTAAATCTCGTTCCAACTACTCTATATTGTTGGGGATTCTAATAATTTGAATAGCCCGAAAAATGTGCAACCCGACAAGTTCTCAACCGAAAAACATATTCATCCGTTGTAAATAATAAGCAAGTAAGAATTTGAATATGTAGAATTAATCTGAAATATCTGATGTTCTACTCAAGACTTTGTGGTGCTGTGAAAAATTGGGTTTTGGAATCCTGCACCGACCTATAAATTCGGTTATTCTGAAATACATTATCCATGTTAAAAAAGAGCGAAAGATTCTGAAATTGTAAATAGCTGCCAAGGATACGCTCTAAAAAATTTGAAGGCCTCATCGCAAATAATTTTATGATAGAAAGGAGAGACATTGTGTACTTCTGTAGTGAGATAGTATATGAAATACTGTTTAGGTAAACATAAATTTATGACTATCATGTATAACTGAAAAAGAAAAAAACTCATGAGGTGAGTTGAAAATGTGTCATCTGTTTCCAGCCCTCAGCCCTCAGAAGTAGCCAACCTGATGTAAGTAGAGATGATGCTTCTTTGTCACATGTATATTCAGGGTTATGGAAGCAAATCTTCATTCTTTTCTTTAAGCTTACTTGATCGTGCTTTTCTTTTTTATCACTCATCACCTTAATCCATGCTGTCTTTAGTTTTATGAACACTCTTTTCTTTATATGTTCCTTGTGTTTCTTCCATTACATGGACTTGATCATGTTTTGAAATCTATCCTAAGCCATGTTTTATAGATAACTTGAAAGGCATATCAAATAAGAACTTTGCAGAAAGTCAAGGATCTAGGTAGAAGCTTGCAGAGAGAAGTTGCATACTTCAGAAACATCGATATATTCATTGAAATGCACTAACTTTTTTAGGGATAGAGATAAAAGATAGTCAAGGATCTAGGTAGAAACTTGAAGAAAGAAGTTGCACACCTTAAAAACTTCCATATGTTCTTTAAAATGTACGAACTTTTGGGAGGGATAGAGATAAAAGAATAGAAATAATCACTTTATGAAACATCGAAAGAATCATTCCAAGCTCAGAATAGTTGTTGCACAAGGAAATCTCCTTTGTAAATTCTTTCCAGGATAAGGCTACACGAGCGCTCTCGATGACAGCCTATTATAGAAAATATTGCCCTTCATCAAGAACAAGATCCAGAAAAGTTTTCCTAACAGAACAAACCAGCATTTATAAAGAATGTATCACCTTACCTCTGTGTGTAGTTGGTCACTTGTACCCAACCAAGAAATTGCAAGCCAGCCAGCCAACTGTAATATTGAGTACCAGAAATTAAACTGCAAAAACGTGACCATTAGGAAACATATATAACACATACGTGAGTGGCAATATATATCACATTAACACGCCTATATGTTAACAGAGATGTACATTAAGAAAAAATACTCTGCGCGCACAGCATTAAATGCATTGAATTTTTTTAAAATATAAATTGAAATTTGCCTATATATTTAAATTGTGATTTATCGGGTTTGAATTTGAACGATCCGTTCCGTCCAATAAATTTAAAATATGAAAATACTTAAGATTAAGTTTTTAAATATCTAAATTTTGATAAATTTTAAATTATTAAATCGGAGCATCCTGGACCCTCCAATGAAAAAACTTACTCTTTTTAAAAATTTAAAAGTTCAATCCTATAGTTTCGAATGTTCCGAATTCATTGGTCCAGGTGGATCAGACAAATTTTAATCCGAATATCCTATTTTTTTAAGTGAAAGATCAAAAAATGTTAAAGAGTTTTAATGCTGTACTGTGCGCGGTGTATTTTTTTCCACACCGTTTGAAAGTCGAGTTGGGTGAACTCGACTTTCACCCAATTGCTGCGTCTCTGTTCAAAGTCATTTTATTAAAACTCGACTTTTATTAAATACTGTTTACCTAATGGGATCACGCGAGATTCTTATTAAGGAGTAAACTCGACTTTGACCAAACTGTGTTAGATTTACGATTAAAAATTTTACTGTGCTACTTTCAAAAATTAAAAAAAAACTGTGTTACTTAACAAAAAAAACTCTTGCAAGGGCAGGCTTCTGGGAGGGAGTTCGTGGTCATGCAAAAGATGCCATGGCGATGGGCATCGGGGGTCAAAGTGTTCTCCGGCGCTCCGGCGAAAGCGTCGGGTGAGGGGGTGGCGGAGAGCAAAACCATGGTGCTGATCCAACGGGTGCAAAGAAGGATGAATGTACTTTGTTAGACGAATACCTCTCACTCTCACTCAGATAGTATAGATTTTAAAAATGATATTTTGACAATGAAATAATAATAAAAAATTACACATGTCACTTTGAACGGATCGGAAGCTATAGAATCAGACAGTGTTAAAGGAATTTGGAAGGCCGGACCTCCGGTTAATTAATTACGAGCTCTATGGAAAGGACGGACGTAGTTATATTTGATTTCTCGTTTATCTATTTATTTAATATGTATCTTGCGACCTGTGATTTATACATATCCATTTTTCGTATGTACGTACGTGCACACATGATCGATCTGACCGTTTCACAAAAATATAGTAATTTTATGTTTAATTCATTACATTATTTCAGTCCAAGATTCCGTCGTCGTCACCCGTACAATCTGTGTCAAGAACCGATGAGCTGGAGCAGCGACGTAACTGGCTGCTCATATATATATCCAGGCGGCGATCTGTGTAATATAAAGAGAGACGGGTGAGCCGGAGCAGCTATGGAAACCGCTAGAACTGCTTCCCCTCGAAGCTCTGCCCGAAGCGCCAACCAGGCGGAACGACACCGTCGGACTCCACCGTCCTCCCGTCGCTGGCTGTCACTCGGAAGGACAGCCCCTTACCCACAAGGTCGGCGTGCCCTTGCAGCTCCCAGATCTGCCCCCAGTTCCTCTTCAACGGGAGCCACTCGGCACCGCTGCCGCTCTGGACGGATAGGGCCTTCACTTCCCCGTCACCGGCGACGTTGTACACGAGCACGGAGATCCAGGAGGGGTTCCCCTTCAACTCGAACTTGACGCCGCCGGCCCGCACGCAGGGCACCCGGCGGTATTCGACGGGGATGATGCCGGCGCGGTACACGCCGATCTTCAGATACGCCGGGAAGTTGAGGTCGAAGTGACGCAGCGGGGGGTTGCACCAGCCGCCGTCGTTGTTGGGCTTGTTTGCCGGCGGGCAGAAGTTGGTGGCCGTGACGGTGATGCTGCCGGCGTTGGGAATGCAGGCTTGGGGGGAGTTGACGCACCTGATCTCGTAGCAACTGCCGCAGGCGGCGCCGCCGTCGAACAGGGCGGTGCTCAGCGCCGCGTTCAGTATGCCGTATCCTTGCTGAAGCACGTTCTCGTACCCGCAAGCTCCTCCTGCGCATCGATCGGGAACCCCCACTCCATGAGATCATCGACGCCTCGAACGCGAGAAACTACGTACGGATATGTATGGCGGACGGCGGTGCATGACCCGCCCATGCACGGCGGTACTACCGCTACGTACGTACGTACCTATGCTGTCGTTTCCGTTGACGTCGGCGTAGAACGTTGCATGCGCCGGCAGCCATGCGGCGCCCTGACCCCGTGCCGATCGCAGACCGGAGGCAATGAGGAGCAGGATGGCCGCCGTATAAAGAGCAAGCAGGGCTGAACGATCCATGGCTCTGACGTTCTTCTCCGGCGAACTTCGTCGGTCTGGGATGTTTCCGGCGAACCCCCGCCGAGACTATTTATAGGCCTGTCTGCAGGCATAAATCTTGGATGCAATAAAAATGAAACATCAATTCATGAAGGGCTTGCTTGCGGCGATTTTAAACCTGACTCGTGTGTTAATTTGCTTCAAATGGCTCTACCGGCGCAGTAGAGGAAACATATCTAAGAGAAGGGATATATATCTTCGAGGGGACCATCCTGTAATCTAGACACACATAAAAAAGTTAAATTCGTATATTTTATTTTTGATGTACTGTGTTTCATATATCTGACTGTATTGTTTTTGTCTCGTGATCAGATTTATGGTCTTCCCTCCATGATATATATATAATATATATATATATTAAAGGGTGCCTATATGTTCTCATAATTAATTTATGCGTAGAAAAGATGGGGTTTACGTACACATATATATACATAGCTAGTACGAAGACATTCCTATCAAAGTGCCTGAAAATTCGAAGTTTTCGAGAGTTTTGAGAGATTTTCTGACATATAATTAAACGGGTCTATCTTTTTCTACTTTTTAAAAATTTTTCTCTACTTTTGTGTTGTGCGCACAAGTCAAAAGATATTTGGTGTGCTCGAATAAACTTTTATTCCCCACTCAAAATTCTAATCAAACGCGATGTTAACGAGGAAAAATGGAAGAAATATATGGTAACGCTGCTAATTTTATGTCTAAAAGGATAGGTTTTCTTGAGAAAATTAATTCCCAATTCATTTATGGAAACTAGTTTCGCCAATACACACTGACCACATTTCTTCGTATGCACTCCACAGTAAGAAATATTTTAACACATACAAGATCATGTTCCATCTAGCGCCAGCCAGATGTGTGCTATAGATCGATATGATCTAAAATCTCATAAATGACCTTCCCCCTAAAAGGCCCCTACGTGGGTGTTCTTGGATGTTCTTTCCCTTCTGTCCGACCAATCAAAAGATCTCGCAGTGAAGGTTCTGGGGTTATGTTAAAAGTATTTAAAACATTAACATGCTGATTATATATGATTTGTAATTATAAAATATTAAAATATGTAAAACATAAAAGTATATTACATATAGCCTATATATCGATTTAGATTAAATATAAAATTTTAATTATAATTTAGTTAATGGTTGGAACTCAGATTTAATGAGATGATCCACTCACTGGAGAACCCTTTTCCCCTATCTTTTAATGAGATGAAGATGGAGCGGTCATCTGGGATAATGACCAGAGTCGTCAAATGATGGTATACACCGATACCAATTTGATTTCCCAAATTTTTTTCATTTAATACCCACATCTTTTAACTTAAATTCTCATTGTAGGAAAATATGCAACAATTGATGAATCCCCCAGCATCCGATTCTTCTGATGCTGGGGTATCTCAGCCACTCAATCCGGAGGAGGCTTTTGTATCCGTTTTCGGTAGAGATAGACCGGGACGGATCAGATGTGGTGGGCGAGGTGAAACTCACAACACTTGGTATGGAGGGTCCAGTGGAGGTTCTTCTTCCTCCACGACCCAAGAGGTCCAGGAGCTTAGACAGCAAGTGGAGAAGCAAGCTCAAGTCAACGTCGAATGTAGATCTGAGATTTCTTCTTTGAAGCAACAGTTGGACGATCAACAAAGATCGTTTCAAGAAACTGTCCAACGGTTGACACAAATGTACGAAGAAATGAGTCAAAGGCTCCCGGCCAATGTACCATCCACATCGAGACAACCTCCAACACAATCCCATCATCAAGACGACGACGGAGATGAGGAGAGGAAGAGTACGAGGATGATGATGAGGAAAGATCATATGAAGATGAATGATATTTTGATTCTTTTCTCATTAGACAATCCATTTTGTACTCTTTTTATTCTAAACTTATTATGGATATTGTGTATGTGATATATAGTGTTATCGAATGATATTTGAGATGTATGTTTGGATGTGTTATTCAATATAATGTTGTTTGATTGTATTTTTGATTGTTATTTGGTTTGATCGTACCAGGTTCTGATTTAGAATTTGGGGTGATAAATGTGAATGGATGTAAACCATTTGGGGTGATAAATGTGTTTGAGATGTATGAATCGGTTGTGATAATGTATATTCATGTATGGACGTAAACCTGCATGAATCCAACAACAAATAAAGCTATTTTTTTTTACATTACAGAAATATTGGCGACGGCTCCCTCAGCCGTCGCCAATACTTCTTTTAGCGACTGTGTATAACTTATTGGCCGTCGCCAATAGGTTTGTTGGATATCCGCGGGCTTCAAAAACCTGGTTTGGCGACGGCTGCCAAGTCGTCTCAAATAACAGTATTGGCGACTGTGTATAAATTATTGGCGACGGCTAATAGCCGTCACCAATAGGTTTGTTGGGTATCCGCGGGCTTCAAAAACCTGGTTTGGCGACGGCTGCCAAGCCGTCTCAAATAACAGTATTGGCGACTGTGTATAACTTATTGGCGACGGCTATTAGCCGTCGCCAATAGGTTTGTTGGGTATCCGCGGGTTTCAAAAACCTGGTTTGGCGACAGCTGACAGCCATCGCCAATACTGTTATTTGAGACGGCTTGGCAGCCGTCGCCAATACTGTTATTTAAGACGGCTTAGAAGCCGTCGCCAATGTTTTTTGGGCGACGGCTTGAGCCGTCGCCAATAATAGTATAAGAGACGGCTTTTAAACGTCGCGTATACGGTTATTGGCGATGGTTTTGACCAAGCCGTCACCAATATTATTGACGACGGGCTTATTTGCGACGACTTGGCGACGGTTGTGAAGCCGTTGCCAACAAGTATTGGCGACGGCTTTATGGTCATTGGCGACGGCTTAAAGCAGTCGTCAGTAACAATAATTCTTGTAGTGTTCCCGTATCGGGTACTAATCTATGTTTAATGTCTGATTAGATTATATTTGGATAACCATTCAAATTATGAACATATGCTCGTTGCTTTTTCTTTACATAGAATTGGATTATATTTAGAATAAAAAATTATTAAAACTACAAATCTATTTATTACATCGAATTTAAATTAATGTATCTTAAATAAATAGTATTATAAGTTATTTGTATAAATATTAAAATATAAAACAAATCAATAAATATGAATTTATTTCCATTAAATATCAATATATTTGGAGATAAAAAATTTATTACACTTTACAAATGTCCATATTTAAATATAATAATAAAAAGTGTGTGTTTATTTATTTTTATATTTATCAGAGATAAGGTCATATTTCATCAAATAAAAAAATTTATGTTCTTAAATAAGTAATTAAATAAGCGATTTGATATTTTATTTATTTATTTAGAACTGATTTAGTTGTTCTGTTTAACTCTATTATAATAATAAATCTTTGGCGATTTGAAATTTTTTAATAATATGATATATTCTGTTGGGACTCAAAGAAGAAAACAATCACAAATATTAGTTATTTTTAGATTGCGAAGAAGGCCGAAGATTAATTTCACGCTAGGGAAGAAAAAAAAGACATCTTTTAAAACGGATCCCTTTAAACGGGTCGGGTATTGATTTCTCTAACTTTCTTTCCTAACAAACTAGGATGATATACATGGCAGGTACGTAATTATTAATTAACTCAAGTGCTTAATGAATGTGCGTCGGTTTACAGCAAGATTTCTCTAATTTTCTTTCTATTCCGTTGAAGTGATTCACACTCTTTCCTAACAAAGTACGATGATAAACATGGTGCTGGTTGGATTTTTATGTATATTTTCAGCTTGGCAGGTTATTAACTAACTCAACGGCGTACGTAATTAATGTGCGTCGGTTTACTGCAATATTTTCTGGCCCATTTTATTTTATTTTCATTAATGAAAATGAATTGGCTGAGTTATTATTGATATTTGGGTTAAATAATAAGGAAAGTTAATTACAGACCCAATTACAAAAATCACCTTACTATAAAAACCCCACTAACCAAATTTTGTTAACAGAAACCAGGCAGCTCAATTCTTTTAACAATGCAGCCTTTCTGTCACGGAGAGTAGGGGTGGGCATAAAACGGTTCAAACCGAGAAACCAAACCGAGTCAGTCCATTCGGTTATGTTTGGTTCGGTTTGAACTCCTTTCGGTTTGGTTCGATTTGAAAATTCTCCAAACCGATTTAAATCAGACCAAATCATTTAAACCGATTTAATCAACAAATTATAAAAAAACTATTATAATATTAATAAAAATAATTTTTTATAAGTTTATAATAAAAATAATATTTATTTTGATTATTTTTTACTTAAAGATTATTATATATATGTAAAAAATAATTAATTTAAATATTTTTATACATTTTCGATTTAAACCAAATTAAATCGAACCAAACCGAATTGAGAGGTTGATTTGATTCGGTTCGATTTAAAAAAAATGATCTAAATCGGACCAAATCGAACTTTCCCCACCTCTAATAGAGAGTGTTAACTAACGGTTTCTTCTTTTTTTTTCTCTTTCCAAATATACCTCCTTGCATGATTGCATCACATCAGTACCCCTGAGTCATTCATGGATAACTTTTCCTTCTGATCGGGAGAACACTAGATAGAAGCCTTTCCTCAGCTGCGGCGAGCACGGAGGGCACAATCTAAGGTTAAGTGCATCTCAGATATTGGACTTGCATACAGTTTTTTTCTTGACAAGTTAAAAATGTGTTGTTTAATTCAATGCAAGACGTTCATTGTTTTCATTTTGACTCGTCAAAAGGGATCGTTTGATATTAGACTTAGGTGGCGTTTGAATAGGGCTTAATATAAAAATTTAAGTTCTTAAATTTATCTCTAACCTCTCCAAAAGTAATGAAAATGTTGATTTTGATTAAGACATCAGTGATAAATTGTGTTTGATAAAAGATCTGAATCATCCACTTAATCTTTCTTAAATAATAAAATAATCAAATATTGACTTTGAATATATTATGTCATGCCTAAATCATATGCAATCTTTCACTGAGATTGTCTTACAAAATTATGATTTGGACCAACAAATTTTACCGTAAAACCACGTACACTTTAATGCTCATGGTAAATTCATCAAGCACATTTTCTTTTAAAAATAAAATATGAAACACAACCTACGAGATAAACAAAATACTTATACATTCTCTCATTCAAATTTCAAAATGTATGACATTGGTACTTTTCAAAACGAAGGGTCGTACAATCCCAAAATATCTTTCAAAACCAAATAACACAGTACCGACTTCAAATACAAAATAAAAAATATATGTCAAGATTAGCATCTTTAGTTGTACCTATTGCATTCTGACATACACCGTGATTGGTTCGCAAGAATGGAGCACGGCCCAATTTCAAATAACAAAAAAAGAATGAACCAAGAGACAACATAAAGTAAAGTTGTTTAATCATCTACAAAATAAGAGCATGTACGCTATCTTCTTCTTCGTCATCGTTTCTTCTTCTTCTTCTTCTTGTGGTGATCTTGCATTGACATAGTTATAGCTCAAGTTTGATTAGTTTATCTTTAACCGAGCTCCATTTTCGACAAGTGACTTAACTTTGGGTAAATTTGGCTTGTCAAATTGTTCACATTTCTTAATCAAGTCTTATAAAATTTTATTTGGCAAAAACAACTATTCTTATGAGTATATAGTGGTTTTGTCTCAATTAAAATTGAACAATGAAAATCGAAAATCGATCAAAATAAGTTCGAATATACCTTATAAGGATTCATCTAATCCCTTGGAGAGAAAGAAGAAGAACTTCTCAAGGTCTTAAAACTGTTCAAATATTTGGTCTCTAACAGAATCCACATGAACTTCATCTATAGCATGTTCTCTCTTCACATCTGGCACGAGAACTCTTACAGAACGATGCTCCATCACCTATGGATAACTTCCAAAGAGAGGTGGAGGTAGGGAGGAGGCTGAGGATGTTGTTCTCACTATTAGCTTGATAGAGTTTGATTAGAACCAATAATATTTATAAAGAATTTGAATTTTTTTATAAAAACTTAAAATCTTTATAAATTACACCCTTACTTCTGTACTTATGGATAAGTTCTTATGTGTGTGTGACCCACTAAGGCCAATAGTCAATTCGTTTGAGACCTAATTGAAATAGAACAATTCTATTTATTTAAATTAACTCTATTATTCGATAACAACTTAATCAGTCTACCGATCATGAAAGATACAAGCCACATTCTACGACCCCAATCAGCTATAAGGATAACCATAACTTCATTGAGTCTTTCCGTCATCAGTTACTACACATATATAAATACTAATCATTCAATGTCCTAGTTGAAAAAGAGTACAACATTGATTGTCAACTCCTCAGTATATTGACTCAATTGGATCTTATACTCTAAATCAGATCAATTATAAAACTCAATTTTCAATTATCCTCTCTACCATGGCCAAGGATTTAAAGTACTATCTCAAAAAATATTTACTCTCACTTATCGATCCCTTGTTATGCATTTAATTGCCTCCACCAAGTCTTTTGTGTCCAATACATCGTTGTACTTGACTATCTAAACGGTGATTCATAAGTCAATGGTCAAAGTATAAGTTGTGCCTAACAAAGCATCTTTAGTAACTCAAGTCAAAGGTCCAATTATATAACCGTGATGATAAATAACCCTGATTGACAATTCAGTAAGATACTATTCATGATTTCTAATTTGATTAGTTTAATGATTTAATTCGACTAATAAGTACATGTATGTGTATCTCAATGTCTCCACACTAATGACCAATGAGATTGATTATCCTCATCACATGAGAAGACATCATATACACTTGTCTATCAAGATTCTTGATGTCCCATCACAAGGATTCTTTGATTAAGAATATTTAGATCACATATCTTTAAATGATTAATTTCATTATCATGATCTTATCATGATCCAATCATCATTACATGTGATCAAAAATTTCAGTATGATATACGTATCTAATAAGAGATAGTAATGAAGATTTGCCTAATTAATTGAATGAGATATTTATAAAAATGTTGAATCATATCATATATGATTAACTTGTAAAGTATATATTTTTATCACTAAGTCAGCCAATTAATCTCAAAGATGTAGAAACTTGACCCATCTCCATGAAAATAATTGGATTTAGGTTAAGATAAGTCCATCTCAAATTAGCATGACCTAGATTCGAGTTTGGTTTTCCTTAATTAGATGGGTGATAGGCTCTCGTCGCCCCTCAGATAGGGGGGCCCGACCCGCTCCCATTGGCCCCTTTCTGTGAAGGAATCCGGACTCCCTAGATTTTGGGTTTAAACCTTCCATGACAAGCTTAACAAGCTGGAGCAAAGTAGGGCACCTATAATAAGGCATCGGATTTGGATCTTATCAGATTTAATTGAGAAGAGTTTGAGACCAAACTCAAATAGAAGTATGACCCTGGCCCTTAGCTAAAACAGTGATTAAAATGATATTCGAATTCTTGGTTCTACAAACAGTGATTCTCCGAGGGTAACTTCTCTGCTACCTGCTCAAACATTTTTCAGTGTATTTCACAGCCAGCTCGCAATTTTCTTGTTGTTAACGTAGAAATCAGAACTATATATATATATATATATATATTTATATGCTTCATACACGATCAATATTTGTATCTGGGGGCAAGGCAAGGGCTCAAATAGGCGCGGTTCGAGAATTGTCGGTTTTCGATTCTAATTCTTATAAAAGATAAAATAATTCAATTTTGATTATTAATGTTGAATCAGAATTTTGATATTCCTGATTCATTTCAATTTTGATTCCATTATCTTGATCGGAACCAAAACCGGTAATATTGCGATTACAAGTTGCGTGTCATGCTACGTAGAAAAGTTGCCTTTGTTTTCTTAGATTATGTTTTGTGATTTCTTAGATATTCTATGAAGTTTATAAAACGGGGGACTCAAAAACGTTTTCTGCAGTTTCATTGGGTAATATAATATTGGGATTCCCGTGGGCGATTCAATTCACAAGGGAGCAAACTCCCTTTATTTTTTTTTCTTTCTCCCGCGTTGTTACTATTTCAATCTTTTACTCATTTTTAGAGAAGCTCAAACTGGGTGCGCAAACTTTTGCAGTCTCTGTGAGAGTAGTCTTAAACAAGTTTAATATTTGGAGAAAAAACAGAAATTTGAGAGGGATTACAGTTATAAGATACACTTGAAAAAAAATAAGATTATGGCAGAAAATCGCAGACGCATGGCTGAAAGCCTGAAAACTCAGGTATTCATCCGCATAAAAAACAGCTCCTTTCATCACAGGGAATCAGATTACGATCGTGGGGGTTGCTTTGTTATTGCTACAGGTGCATAAAAATAGCTCTTTTATTCCCTTTTTTTTATTTCACTCGGAGATCCGGAAGCTGTGGCTGGCGAGGGCCAACCATTCCGCATCAACCATGGGTTATCTTCCTTCGATCGTCGATGACATACATATGAGGCAGGCCGAGACATAGCGTGTCGAAGAGATAGCGAGAAAAAGCACCCCTTGGCCTGCAACAATGGCGGCTACCCCCCTGTCCACTGCTGCCGGCGCCTCTTCTCAGGTAAGCCTCGATTGCCTTGACGGTGCTTCTGGTCCGCCTTGCGGAAGCGGGTTTATCTCTCCTCCGATTAAGTCTGCTCTTCTTTCTTCTGGCGCCGTGGCAGCAGCTCTCCTCCGGTAAAAATGGCGTCTTTTCCGCGTCCAGTGGGCTGCTCTGCAAGGTTCCGAAGGGTTTAGGACGAGGGAAGCAGAAGGGCGGGAGGGCAACTTGTATGGCGACCAGCATCTCCGCCGACCGGGTTCCTGACATGGGGAAGCGGGAGCTGATGAACCTGCTTCTGCTCGGGGCAATATCGCTTCCTACCGCCATCATGGTCGTTCCTTACGCCGCCTTCTTCGTCCCTCCTGGGTGAGCGGGGCTTTCTTCCCCATCTTCCTTCTTTCCCTTTCGAAAGAAGCTCCAGAGTTGCTGAGATCGAGTTACTTCAAATTTCGCCGTTCTATTATTCGTTTGTACCGTTCCTCGTCCTCCCGGGTCTATCTTCTTCTGCTTACGTCTCTCTATAATGGTCTTTTCCCGTAATATTTATTAGACCTTATACCCCCTTCCCCTCTTCTCATCTTGACAACCTGCTTGTACTAATCGATGGAAGTATCTGATATCTCGTATTCTTCTCTCGGTTCTGAGCTCGCTTCAATGGCATTATCTAGTTCACATCTACATTTTTGTGACTGGATTTCTTCATTTCATGTCGTTTCTTGGTTTATATGTTGTGGGCCCTACGATTTCAACATGAACATGTCTGATAGATGGAAATCCAAACAGCACCGGTGCATCGTCTGGTGGAATTATAGCAAAAGATGCCTTGGGGAACGATGTCATTGCTGCTGAGTGGCTGACGACTCATGGTCCAAGTGACAGGTCACTTACTCAAGGTCTAAAGGTGAGCTTTCCTCCTGAACTTCTCCCCACTCGACTAACCTGTATAAGAAGATATCCTTATCCACAAGATTCTCAATTTAAACCACACATAAAAATTGGAAATGAGAGCATTTTACAGCCTTACAACATGGCTCATAAGCAAAAGTAAGCACCCAGCGGTAGCTCTTTTGAGAACTGTAATTGCAAGGCAAGAGTATCATATTGTTCTAGTTAATGGTCATTTAGCAGCCCAGTGATTTATGATTAATGTTCTTGAATGGAGGCAGAGTACTGCTTTACAGCAATAGCATGTCTATTGAGACTATCCGTTGAACCAGAGTAGTGGGGTTTATCTGACGTATTGAATGTGGATATGCAATAGTCCAAATTTTTCGTATAAACACAAATTTCTGTAGAGTTATCTATCACCTTGTCCCTTCCAAGAAGAACTGTCTGAAGAGTGCTTGTAAATTTTATATATGCTCATGTTTCATCCTTTGCCTTTTCTTACTGCTGTCCCACATCATGAGATACCTAAAAAAATGCTCTATATTAGTTATGCCAAAGGAAAGGATTGATGTGTGGTATCCAGTTGTGTTTGTGCTACCTTAGGCCCTGTTTGGTAACTATATTGAGCACCTCTATCATTATCAATTTTGAAATTGATAGTGATAGAAATCATCAAAAGGTGTTAGGATGTCAAATTAATATTGAAACTTTTAATACAAACAAAGCATGATATGTAATACAAATGTCCACATGTATCAATGTTGATATTAATACTCAATCCTCTACAAATATCGATATTAAAATTGATACCCTAACCTAACAGGGCATTATATTAGTGTTGCAAAGTATCAATGTATCCAGTTTGATAAGCTAGTAAACCTTCCATTCTGTTGTATCCTGCTTCGGTCCTATATGGAACTAGAGATTAGGCAACCCAATAGTGGTCACCTTGTGCGGCTTGAATTTTAACAGGCAAATTTACTCAATTTTGCAGGGTGATCCTACCTATCTTGTCGTCGAAAATGATAGAACACTGGCAACTTATGGCATCAATGCTGTCTGCACTCACCTGGGATGCGTCGTTCCGTGGAATAAAGCTGAAAACAAGTTTATTTGCCCTTGCCATGGATCTCAGTACAACAACCAGGGAAGAGTTGTCAGGGGCCCTGCACCTCTGGTAAGAAACAGGCTTCTAATGATTCAAACCTTTTGTGATGTCTGTGACAAGTAATGCTGTCGTAGGAACTTAATGACAGCTCTTGCAATTTCTTCTTTCTATTCTTCCCTGTTTCATACAACATTCTTTATTTGTCGTTCCAGTTTGGGCAATGATACATTGGTTTATTAATTTTAGTTTCTAGAAGCAGTATTGAAAATCTAACAAAAATATAACCAAGAGAACCTGAGAGATCTTCACATTATATTCATATAGTTTTTTGTTCATCACTTATTTGAAACCACTTTGGTATACCCATTTCAAATGTATAAGCTTTGTTAACTTTTCATGAACATGGTCTACATTATCCAGATGGTCAGACCATGTTACCATACCCAATTTACTAGGCCATCCAACTAGAAAACCTTTTGTAAATGAATGGAAAAAGGACAAGCGTATGTTCAATTTTATCTTCTTTCACTGCAGAAGATGAACTGTTCTAACAGATCTCATGTCACGTCTTTTGGACTTCGTGGATAAACTAACCCAAGGTATTAGGGCCTGTCTGGGTAGAATCTTTAGAAGTAATACGCCATCTATTTTGATATTGCCACTGCACACATTCACATGAAAAGTAGTACCATTGAATGGTGTTGAATATTCATAGTATTTAATATGATAACCAAAGAGGGCGTTAAGCTAGGAATCATGAGAAAAAAATAATGGGGCAGAGAGAGAAAAAGGCTAATGAGGTGTTTGGTTGCATGAAAATTTGAGTTTTTGTTATGAAAATATGTTTTTGTAATAAAACTTATTAAAAGGGCATTTTGCAATAATTACAAAATTATATTTTTATGGAGAATTCGTTCTTGGACTCCCCTTGTTCCCCCCACCTTTTTTTAGTTACAACTCGTTTTGTTGTCGTATCATACCAACATGATATATTTATGTTTTTAACTATATTAGATTTTATTTTAATATAAACTTTTATCATGGAAATGTATGGTTCATTCTATATTGCTCCTTGCCTTCAAGCTCTAATCAGTGCTGTCTTTCTACCTTGTGCGTTTGTTGTTATCAGTCCCTGGCTTTGGCTCATGCTGACGTCGACGACGGCAAGGTGGTTTTCGTGCCGTGGGTTGAAACGGATTTCAGAACAGGTGAAGCACCATGGTGGGCGTAATCGATGAAATTAAAGCTACCCTCCAGATCAGTAGAACGTATCTTTCCATGTGGTTATGTTGTCCGATGGGGGAACCTGTCGAAAATAAGAGGAGTTTCCTCCTCACCAGGCATTCATCTTGACCTCATGACATGTATATTGCATTGATGGTTGGATCTATCCAGGATTCAGCAAGTTTCTTAGTTCTTGAGTTTGATCATGTGAAGCTGTGTAAAATTTCAAAAAAAAAAGAAAAAGACAATTACTTTTCCCTTTGTATCATGCAGAATGATGCCCAATTTTCTTTTATGCTACATTCCTCTCGTATGTTTTTAGACATCGATTGAAGATTGGGGTTTCAACTTCTTCACTATTCGGTTCCATCCCCAATATCAAACCAAATCAAATTAGTTTGATTTGCTTTAGTTTGGTATGGGAAGTACCTGATGATTTGGGGGGGGGGGGGTGGAATCTCCAAAATTTAAACAACATCATGAACAAACTATCTGAGAGTTCATGAAACTTTTACTATTGCGGAAATGTTAGAACTGTGTCTCCAGAATCAACATCCTGTTCGGTCACAATATTTGAAATCACGAGTATTGCAAATTTCAATCATTTATTCTTCTCAGTTCTCGCTCGTGCTATCTCTCAAGGGCACAAATTCTAGACGTTTAAATCGGGCATCTTAATCTTAAAACATTCCTTGATCTCATTTCAAGTCATATCTAGCACGGCAGAATGATCTGGACCAAAAGAATCGCATAGTTAGCAACAAGCACGACAAGGAGCCAATATCATCCATGGAGAACAATATCACGATCTTCTGCACCACAATCTCTCCACCCCCCTCGTCTAAACACCCGTCTCACCGAAGAAATTAAACACGAACAGAAGGTCAGACGAACACATACAAAAAGAAAAAATCTTCTTCACCAACGGCGACTGGAGGCAGCCAAAACGACGTCTTGGATCATAGAGAATCCGGCAGGTCGAAGTGCTGGGCTCCGAAGATCTGCTGCCGGCCGTCCTGAGCGAAGACGACGATCCCGCACTTGGCGCTTTTGAAGCCCTCCCAGAGAGGGAAGTTGACGGCGGCCGAGAGCGTCTTCTTGCCGGAGATGTCCTTAACGTGGCAGAGCTTCTCGAGCCGGCGGACGACGAAGTCGTTGGAGAGGACCTTTCCGGCGTTCTCGCCCTTGGTGCAGTCTGTGATGAGCCCGTTCTCGTACAACGCCACCTGGACGTCGGCCCCGCCGCCGTCCACCTTCGTTCTCAGCTGCCCGGATACAGCGACTCGTAGGGCATCCGACGATTGCTTCTGGAAATTGACCTGTGGAAAAGAAGAAGAAGAGGAGGATTATTCGAACAGATCGCAAAACATGGGAAGAAAGAGATACATATGCGAGATACATATGAGCACGGCATTGATTATTTATATCTGTTTTAAATTAGAAAGATGTGTTCCGGCAATAACTAAGAAGGTGAATTTTCGATCACATGCGGAGGCCTTTAACACTTCCTCCCCGTCTTCCTCCCGTGTTAGGTTGACAGGTGATTGCCAGCCCATTCTTGACCTAACGCCACTGTTCGATCGCGGTCGACCCAGATCACGAACAGAGAGGAAAAAGAAAGAAAGAAAGAAATTGTTCCGGCTAAAAAGAGCTGTCAAATGATAATCAATAGCACTGAATGATCAAAATAAACAAGAACATCCACAAAAAAACACTTTTTTAACGAAGAGATATGCGGCAAGAGCTGTTGAAACAACAATCCAGTTGCAGGTAACGAACGAATAACATAGAGCGTTTTTTTTTTCTTTTTAAAAGAGACAATTTTCTATCAAACAGAGCACGGCTGCACGGGATCTGCGATTACCTGGAAGGTCGGGGAGGGGAAGCGGGCGGCGGCGCGAAGGGCGGCGAGGATCTCACCGTCGTCGGTGCCGACCACCTGGGCGCGGCCCTGCACCACCACCTGCGGCGTGAACAGGGCGTCGAGGCGCAGGGTCTCCACATAGGCCTTCTGGCGAACGGTCCACATGCTCGACGCGTACGGGTCCTTCCATCCGACGTGGTCCCAGTAATCCACGTGGAACGCCAGCACCACCACCGGCGGCAGGCTGCCGCCGCCGCCCTCCTCGGCGGCGCCCTCCCCTTCGGCCTCGTGGAAATCGCCCCGCCCCAGCCGAGAGAGCAGCAGCTCCGCCTGCGGCGACGTCGCGCACCCCTGGGAGGAGAAGAGCTCCACCACGACGGGCGACCCACGACGCTGCTCCTCGGCGGACAAGTCCGCCGTGGCGCTCTCGGCCGACACGTTCGCCGAGCGGGAGGTGGACGACGCCGAGGACCCGGCGGCGCCCCTGCCGAAACAGGAGAAGAGTCGGGGCGCCATCTCCGACGAGGGTGGACCGGCAGCGAGGGAGATCGAGATGCGAGATAAAGGAGGAAGCCTTCGGGCAGAGAGAGAGAGAGGGCGGGGTGGGGGTGGCGGTGGAGGGGATTTTGAGGCGGAGAGAGACGATAGAGGCGGTTAGTTGGAGAAGAGCTATTTATATTAAAACGCTTATCACCATCTTTATTTGGATTTTTACCCCTCCGGGAGTCTCTCCGACATATTTTTTCTCTTTAACATGTTCGCGGGAATACTTGGCAAATTAGGTACTGCTCGAGGGGGGGTAACGGGGAGATTACGCGCCCGGGAAGCTGGCCCACAACGGTGGGTGCCGACGACAGCGGGGAGGTGGCTCGTGGGGGCCCACGGGTGGGTGAGCTGTCCCGGGGACGACGCAAGGAAGACACGGCGGAGACGCACGGGGTCAAGGGTGGGCCGTGGGTGCGCGTGGCTGACCCTGGACAAGGGTCTCCAGCTGTAACCAGAGTAGAAACTGGGCGGCACGTCAGCGAGCCACGTCAGCGGTCTTCTTCACCCGGACGGCTCCGAAAGTCCGGAAGGGACGGGGACTAAATTATAATTTAAAATCATACATATAATTTAGTATTAAAAAATACATTTCATATAATTTAATATTAAAAATATATATATATCTCTCCGCACTTCATTCATTCAGATACGTTGTAATTGAACATCCCTCCTTAAGTTTGAGGTTCACCAACTGTCCGATTAAAAAGACTTTATTATTCTCTACAGTCTTTCTCTCGTAGAGGTTACAGAGGACGATCAGGAGGTAGAGACTGAAACAACTATGCTAATTCTAATCAGTTTCAGAATGGTGATAGAAATCAAGCTCAATTTTATAACATTGCTCAGTATCCTCCAACTGATCAATCTCAAAATGTACCGCTGAATATTTGACAGTTATATGACAAGCGTAGGCACATTGTCTTACAGTGCTGGAAAAGGAATGATGTCAATTTTTGGAACTCAAGCAATATTAATATGAATCAATCTAAAAATTTTCAGCAATATACAACACATGTTGCTTACATGGGAAATGACAATTCAAGCACTTACGGTTCTGATCCTTCGTGGTATCCTGACTCTGGGGCTAACATCCATATGACACCGGATTTTGCTTTACTAAAACATTCGCAACAGTACTATGGTCAGAAAATTGTTCAAGTGGATAATGGTGAAACTTTACCGATAGCTAATGTTGGTCACTCACGTCTGGGTACTTTACAACTCAATAAAGTTTTGTATGTCCCTATGTTAGCGAAGAATTTACTCTCTGTATCTAAACTTGCATCAGGGTAATAATGTGTACGTTGAATTTTTTTCCTAAACACTATTTTGTGAAGCATATCAAAACCAAGAGGGTACTCGATGTCAAGGAAGAAGAGAGGGTAGAAAGAAAACATGGCGGAATGCTGCGTCATCGACAAACTGTGTTTCGCACTCGATGCCGCCGTCTTCTTCTTCACGGTCTCGCAGACCGTCGACAGCTATCACTCCAACATGTGCGCTGTTGTATTCCTCTCCATCGGCTTTGTTTGCGCCGCCTTGCAAACAGTGAGAAGAAATCTCTCCTACGATGAAGTTCGCGCCGTCATTGCGTGGATGAAGATAGCTGTCCTCACCGTCAAGAAAATTTCTAAACTAACACACATTAAAACTTGGTATCAGAGCGCAATGGAGGAATCTTCGGCCACTTCAACTGTGCGTCGCTCTCGACGTCGCCGTCTACTTCTTCACGGCCACGTAGATCGTCGACAGTTATCACTCCAACATGTGCGCCGTTGTATTCCTCTCCATCGGCTTTGTTTGCACCGCCTTGTACGCGGTGAGAAGAAATCTCTCCTACGCTGAAGCTCGTGATGTCATTGCGTGGATGAAAATAGCTGTCCTCACCGTTGAGAAAATTCTTAAACTAACACACATTAAAACTTGGTATCAGAGCGTAATGGAGGAATCCTCGGCCACTTCAGCTCTTGCTGTCACTTATGCCGATTCCAGATTTCCCTTTGGTCACTCACGTCTGGGTACTTTACAACTCAATAAAGTTTTGTATGTCCCTATGTTAGCGAAGAATTTACTCTCTGTATCTAAACTTGCATCAGGGTAATGATGTGTACGTTGAATTTTTTCCTAAACACTATTTTGTGAAGCATATCAAAACCAAGAGGGTACTATGTCAAGGAAGAAGAGAGGGTAGAAAGAAAACATGGCGGAATGTTGCGTAATCGACAAACTGTGTTTCGCACTCGATGCCGCTGTCTTCTTCTTCACGGTCTCGCAGACCGTCGACAGCTATCACTCCAACATGTGCGCCGTTGTATTCCGCTCCATCGACTTTGTTTGCGCCGCCTTGCACACAGTGAGAAGAAATCTCTCCTACGATGAAGTTCGCGCCGTCATTGCGTGGACGAAGATAGCCGTCCTCACCGTCAAGAAAATTTCTAAACTAACACACATTAAAACTTGGTATCAGAGCGCAATGGAGGAATCTTCGGCCACTTCAACTGTGCGTCGCTCTCGACGTTGCCGTCTACTTCTTCACGGCCACGTAGATCGTCGACAGTTATCACTCCAACATGTGCGCCGTTGTATTCCTCTCCATCGGCTTTGTTTGCACCACCTTGTATGTGGTGAGAAGAAATCTCTCCTACGATGAAGTTCGTGATGTCATTGTGTGAATGAAGATAGCTGTCCTCACCGTCGAGAAAATTCTTAAACTAACACACATTAAAACTTTGTATCAGAGCACAATGGAGGAATCCTCGGCCACTTCAGCTCCTGCTGTCACTTATGCCGATTCCAGGTTTCCCTTTGCTACGTCTCTTTTTGCCTCGCTGCCGAATATCTTCCACTGCATCTCGGTTAAGTTGAATGAAGAAAATTACATGATCTAGCGTGCTCAGTTCATCCCAATCCTCAATATGTACACATTAATGGGGTTAGTAGATGGCTCGATTGTTTGTCCACCTGCTGTCATACCAGTTCTGAATGATCCTAGTTTGGTGATTCCTAATGTTGATGCAGAAATTTGGAAGCAATATGACAGTCTTGTGATGGCTCTCTTAATTTCATCTATCCTGGAATCTATTTTACTTCTTATCGTTAGTCATTCTACCTCTGCTGGTATTTGGAATGTTTTAGCTTCTACGTATGCAAATGCATCTAAAGCTAGAGTACTTCAGTTGCGTCTGCAACTACAACAATTGAAAAAATAAAATATGAAAATTAGTGAATAATTGTAGAAGGCCAAGTATATTGCCAGTTTGCTGGCACTAGCTGCAGATCCAGTGATACCCAGTGATATGTTGCTCTATATACTCGGTGGATTAGGACCGAAGTATGAAGCATTTGTCATAGCTATTACTAATCGAATAGATGCATCATCCTTATCTCTAGATGATATTGAAAGAATGTTAATTAATCATTAATTGTTTCTCCTGCAACATCAACAATCAGTTAAAGAGTTAAGTAAAAATTTAGTCCGTACTAATCTTACTCCTCAAAATCAGCAGCAACATAATAACTTTAGGGGACGGGGCAGAGGTTACAGAGGACGATTAGGTGGTAGAGGCCGAAACAACTATTGCTAATTCTGATCAGTTTCAGAATGGTGATAGAAATCAAGCTCTGTTTTATAACAATGCTCAGTATCCTCCACCTGATTAATCTTAAAATGTACCGCTGAATATTTGTCAGTAATGTGATAAACGTGGTCACGTTACTTTACAGTGCTGGAAAAGGAATGATGTCAATTTTTGGAACTCAAGCAATATTAATATGAATCAATATAAAAATTTTCAGCAATATACACCACATGTTGCTTCCATGGGAAATGACAATTCAAGCACTTACGGTTCTGATCCTTCGTGGTATCCTGACACTCTGGGGCTAACTGTCATATGACACCAGATTTTGCTTTACTGAAACATTAGCAGTAGTATTATGGTCAGGAAACTGTTCAAGTGGGTAATGGTGAAACTTTACCAATAGTTAATGTTGGTCACTTAGGTCTGGGTACTTTACAACTCAATAAAGTTTTACATGTCCATATGTTAGCAAAGAATTTACTCTTTGTATCTAAACTTGCTTAGGATAATGATGTGTACTTTGAATTTTTTCCTAAATACTATTTTGTGAAGGATATCAAAACCAAGAGGGTACTATGTCAAGAACGCATGGATAATGGGCTATATTGTCTGCAACTAGAGCTTCAGTCTTCACCAGTTGGATTTTATGTAGAAATAATAGTGATGTGGCATCATCAGGTGGGGCATCCGCAACTGAAAGTTGTTAGTGTCTTGGAGAGTCTTATAGTTATGATGTTTCCTTTTGCTGTCCACATTGTGCTATGGCAAAAAGTCATAAGTTACATTTTCCCTCTTCTACTCATGTTTCTAAGGCACCATTAGAACTTGTGACTTCTGATGTTTGGGCCCTTCTTCATATACTAGCAACAATGGATTCAAATACTATGTTACGTTTATAGATCACTTTAGTAGATTTTGCTGGTTTTATCCCATTGCTTCCAAGGATCAAGTGTTTTCAGTTTTCAGGCATTTTAAGAACAAAGTTGAGAATATTTTTTCAACAAGAATCAAATATTTTCAAGGTGATTGAGGTGGAGAGTTTTGGAGGTTTTCAGATGTTTTCTTGAAGCAAGGAATAGTGCATTGAATTGCTTGTCCTTACACTCATAACCAAAATGGTTTGGTTGAAAGAAAACACCGTCATATCATTGAGACATGCTTAGCACTTTTGAAAAATGCAAATCTGCCACATTCTTTTTGGGACGAGGTTGCAGCCTGTGCAATCTACTTAATCAACAGATTACCTACCTTAGTGCTTCAAGGTATCTCTCCTTTTGAGAAGTTATATGGGTATCTCTCCTTTTGAGAAGTTATATGGTACAACCCCTGATTACAAAAGTTTAAGGGTTTTTGGGTGCGCTTGTTACCCTTATTTGAGACCTTACAATAGACACAAGTTCGATTTTAGATCCGAATGTTGTGTTTTCCTTGGTTACAGTTCACACCACAAAGGTTATAAATGTTTTCTACCGAGATTGAACAAAATGTACATAGCTAGTAATGTGGTTTTCAATGAGAAGAGTTTTCCATATGATACTCTAATTAAGTGTGAGGCTACTGTTAGTTGTCCCATTGGTGTTACTCTTCCTCAACCAACATTTAGTTCTGTTACTCTCAAACCTGACTCAGGTCCTTTGTTACACACACCGCGGCAATTGGCATCTTCTTTTAATATTGAACCAGATAATGTCATACAAAATCAGATTCCTCTGGCATCTGCTAGTGCTATGGGCAGTCCTTGCACACCTGCTGATAGGGGGTGTAAACGGAATTTGATATTCCGATATTCCGATTCGATTTCGATAAAAATTAACGGGTTTGGAACTTGTTTTTGTATCCTATAAGCTATCGGAATCGGAATCGGATATTCCGGTAGCTTATCGGAATCGGAATCAGTTGGTTCCGTTTCCGTTAATCCGATTTCGATAAAAAAATAATTATATATAAATAAAATTAAATAAAACAAAGTTAAATAAATTATAAAATATAATATATAAATTGATAAAATAATAAAAATAAAATTTTAAGAAGATTATATCAAAATTTATTAATTATATGTAAATTATTGACTCACTTTTGAATAAAAATTAATATTTAATATGCATTTCGGATTTTATCGGATTCGGTTCCGATTTCGATAACGGAATTAGAATCGGATCAAAATCGGAACATAGTGATTCCGAAATTATCGGAATCGGAATCGAAACCCCTTAACCCTTATCGGAATCGGAATCGGATTCTGGTGAATCCGCTACCGAATCCGACCCGTTTACAGCCCTACCTGCTGATAATATTTCTGTTGACACTACTTCTCAACCTGTGTCTTCGAATTCTGATTGTCCAAAGAAATTTAGGCGCATATCTGACATACTAAAAGAACCAGATAAGAAATAACCTTCTTAGAGATATGCTCTTCTTCCAACTAAGCAATCTGAAGATGAACCCACTTGTTTTAGCAATGCGACCAAATTTTTACATTGGAGAGAGGCTATGTCAGCAGAATTCTCTACTTTGCAGAAAAATGGGACATGGTCCTTGGTTTTACCTCTTCCAGGAGCTAATATTGTAGGGTGCAAGTGGATTTACAAAGTAAAAAAGAAAATATGATGGATCCATTGCTCAGTATAAAGCTAGACTAGTAGCTAAAGGATTCACCCAAGAGTATGTGTTGGATTATATGGAGACCTTCAGTCCTGTGGTTAAACCGACTACCATACAATTAATTCTTACATTGGTCGTTTCTTATAGATGGCAAATTAAGCAATTGGACGCCAACAATACTTTTCTTCACGGAATCTTAAATGAGGAGATATATATGTTGCAACCACTGGCTTTATTGACAAGAACAATCCCAATCATGTTTGCAAATTGCATAAAGTATTATATGGTTTAAAATAGGCACCCAGGGCCTGGTTTTTTGGCCTGTACACTCATCTCATAGAACTTGGGTTTATTGTTTCAAAATGTGATCCTTCACTTTTTCTCTATCATAAAGGACAAACTATCATCTATTTCCTCATTTATGTTGATGATATAATTCTAACTAGAAATGATGACAAAGCTCACTCACTTGGTTCAACAACTAACCAACACCTTTTCTCTTAAGGATCTTGGCAACCTGCATTTCCTTTTAGGCATTCAGGTCACTTTTACTGCCAAGGGATTACTTCTAAGTCAAGAACAATATGTGTTGGATATTCTTCATAAGGCTCAATTACATGATTCAAAGCCTTATTCAACTCCTATTAGTGCTAAACCATCTGTTTCTCAACATGATGGCACACAGTTAGATGATCCAATATTCTACCGGAGTCTAGTGGGGTCCCTTCAGTATGCCACTATATCAAGGCCGGATATTTCGTTTGCTGTTAACAAAGCCTGCCAGTTCTTAGCATGTCCTACTGATGCTCATATGGCCATGGTCAAAAGAATTCTACGTTATCTTAAGTCTACTTATCAGAGTGGTCTCCATATCACTTCAGTAGATTTTTCTATCAACATATACTCCGATGCTGACCGGGCAGCATGCTCTAATGATAGAAAGTATACTTCAGGGTTTGGAATTAATCTTTTTAGGAAGCAATTTGCTCACTTGGAATGCTAAGAAATAGAATATAGTGGCTCGGTGTAGCTTAGAAGTCGAGATGAGAGCCATGTTAGTTACTGTTACAGAGTTACTATGGATCATGAACTTGCTAGCAGAAATGAAGGTTCCGATTAGTGGTAAGCCGGTTGTTTAGTGTGATAACATTTTCACTATATAGCTTACTGCAATCCAATGTTTAAGGCCCGGACGGAACATGTGGAGGTTAATTTTCACTTCATTAGGTAGCTTGTCCTTGATAAGAAAAATATTGTTCATCACATTGCAACCGGTGATCAGATTGCATATGGTTTCACCAAACCTTTGTCTGTCAGACAATTTGATTTTTTTTCAGTTGAAGTTAAACGTTGATTCCACGTTGAACTTGAGGGGGGGGGGTATTAACCAAAACAATTATAGGCTCGACAGAGGTTAGTAATTGTGTCAAAGGTAAAATAACATGTACTCTATTTACATTTACTTTTAGAATTATTTGTAATTGGGAAAATATCCCTCGTGTAATTCTTATTCATATAAATACAGTTGAGGAAATAGGAATCGGCAATTCAGTCCGATTCCTGTCTCTTTCCAGATCTCATCGGTCTCATTTCACAATTTCTTCTGCTTCGTAGTCTGGCTCTTCTTCTCTACAGCTTCCTCAGCTCCTCAACTGACTCTGGGTGCCCTGCTCCCGGGCAAGCATCCGTGTTATTGTGTTTTCTATATAAAAGAATTTAATTAACAAAATAGTTCAAACATTTTGCAAACTTAACTTTCGGTTAGATTTATATTAATAAACTTATTAAATAAGTTGTTCGCATAAAAAAATACTTTTCAAAAAAATTATTTTATTTTTTAACACGTAAGAATAAAATAAGTTTCTATCTACGTATTTAAAAAATTAATTTTAAATAATGAACATAATATACACCTCGCACCGAAAACGGGCATCCACGGCACAGCAGCGGACGCCAAAATCGGGATTACCTCAAGCAAGGCGTAGGTAAAATATTTTACGTGATTCACCTCTCTTCCATGCAACCAAATAATTAAGTGGATGCCATGCGTTCTCCGGAAAACTGACGCATGCATCGGGTTTTCGCTCGCGATGAGATGGAGCTAGCTGTAGATGCATCTCCAGAAGATACGAGAGAAGGCATAACCGTGCGGCAGTTTCGCCCGGGAAGACGATGGGTTTCGGCGCAAGGAATCGTCGGTATCTACACAGAGGACGAAAAAAAAGGCCATTCGCGTGAGGAGGCGGCGGAGGTAGCAATCTGTAACAGATAAATGATAAGCCGAGAAATGTTTATCCACGTACGTAAGATAATGCTCAGTCGTGGACTGTTTATCCACTGGATTAATGCTTATCCATATAACAGTATCCTTCTATATATACGGTTGTAACAATTTCTTAGTCATCGTCATTCTCACGATGCACTGCTGTACACATTACAAATAGAGCATCAGGGGATACGCAAAGATGTGCTGCGATCCCATAATTTGAGTGTCTTCATTCTTCTCTCGTCTATCTATTATTATTTCTATACCCTAGTTCACATAGTATCAGAGCCACCATATATATATAGTCGTCCAGTACTCTCTACACTAGTCTTTGGATATAGAATAGAGCCGTCGAAGGAGGAAGAAAAGGAACAGAGGCAGAAAAAAAAACATGGCAGAATGAGGGATCGACAAGCTGTGCGCAACTTTAATTAGATGCTGCCGTCTTCTTCTTCTGTGAGGCTCTAGGTGCTGGATCAATCAGAAACCTGCGAGAGCACAGGAGAGAGCACAGGAATGGATGGAGGAACAAGACGCAATGTGTATGCTCAATTGAGCGTGCCCATCTGGTTCAACAGTGGGCCTTATATAAGATAAAAACCAATGCGTACAAAGTGGTGCCAAGGGCAACCAGGGAAAGTTACAAAAGAATAATTTGGTGGTGAAAAAGCAAAATGTACAATTGTGCAGAACTGCCAGAGCAGAGGCAGGATCAGGCGGCGCACGATCCCATGAAGCTTCTAGAAGAGCTGGTACCGTGATATTCCCCATGATGCTTCTCAATGTAATTACCTTTGGTGATAGTGTCAGTTTGTAAATCATCTTCATACTCCCCCTCAAACTGGCAATTGTAATCAGACATCAATTTCTGAACGTGAACCTTGTAAATTTCTTTTGGTAAAGGCTTAGTGAAGATATCGGCTATCTGTCTTTGTCCTGGAACATGTGCAGTTTGTAATAGTCCTGATTGAATTCTCTCTCTAATAAAATGACAATCAACCTCAATGTGTTTGGTTCTTTCATGATAAACGGGATTAGCAGCTATGTGTAGGGCTGCTTGACTATCACAATAAAGCATTGCAGTCCCAATTTGAATCTGAAATTCTTTGAGTATATGATGTAACCATTGCAATTCAGCAGCCCCAACTGCCATAGCTCTGTACTCGGCTTCGGCTGAGGACCTGGAAACAGTTGGTTGCTTCTTGGTCTTCCAAGAAATAGGAGAATCACCAAGGTAACTGATGTACCCTGTAGTGGACCTTCGTGTAATGGGGCAGGATCCCCAATCTGCATCTGTGAAGATTGACAGCTCCATTTTTGAGGTTGAGCTCAGAAACAGGCCCTTCTCAGGATTGGATTTCAAATATCTAACAACACCCTTAGCTGCCTCCATATGTGTTAGAGTGGGCTCATTCATGAACTGGCTAAGTAAGTTCACAGCAAATTGTATGTCTGGTCTAGTAACAGCTAGGTAGAGAAGTCTACCAATCAGTCTTCTGAAGGGCTTCGGATCAGTGAGTGGTGTCCCCTTTTCATACAGATTATGTTTGGGACTGATAGGAATATCAGCAGGCCGGGCATCAAGAAGCCCACAATCATCTATGATGTCCAGCGCATACTTTCTCTGACTCAAGTAGATTCCAGTCTTGGATCTACTTATTTCAATTCCCAAAAAATATTTGGGGACTCCAAGGTTCTTTAAGTGAAAACTTTGTTCAAGAGCAATTCTAATATCATCAATCTCTTTTGAGTCATTCCCGATTAATAAGTATGTCATCAACATAGATTAGTATGGCGAGTGAGGGATCTCTTGCTAGACCGAATAAAAAGTGAGTAATCGGCCTTAGACCGTTGAAAACCCTTTTCTTCAAGGATCAGAAGTGAGCTTTGAGAACCGGTTCTACATGCTTGCTTAAGGCCATACGGTGAGATTTTTTTAAAAAACAGACTTGGTTCTCCCCCTGTTTGTTGTATCCGGGTGGTAGATCCATGTAGACTTCTTCATTTAATTCTCCATGGAGGAAAGCATTATTAACATCTAATTGTATCATTCTCCACCCATTTATAGATGCAAGGGAGAATAGCAACCTCACGGTCACAAGCTTGGCTACCGGTGCAAAGGTCTGATGGTAGTCCAATCCCTCTAATTGAGTGTAACCCTTCGCCACAAGCCTTGCCTTATATCTAGAGACTGTTCCATCAGCATTGTACTTAACTTTATAAACCCATTTTGATCCAACTGTTCTTTTTCTTTGCGGCAAATCAGTGACAATCCAGGTTCCATTTTTCTCTAAGGCATCTAGTTCTTCCATCATAGCTTTTCTCCAGCAAGCAGACCCTCTAGCTTCATCATAATTTTTTGGTTCATAATCTTGATCCATTTTACTCAAGAAAACAAGGTGTTTCTCAGTGTAACCCTCAGTAGGCAGATAGTGTTCTATAGGATAAGGACTTTTGCTCAAGGCATTGGGCATGGCATTGAAGCCGGTTTCATAATCATTTAGGTACCTCGGCATTCTTCTGATTCTCTGCCTGTTTTCGGAAGAGGGACCCTGAGCAGGTTGAACATCAATTTCAGGAGTTGTGGGGAAGTCAACATGAGGTTTGGTACTGGTTTCTTCTTCAGAAATGCTATCCAAAGAAACGTGAGTGCCAGGTTGTTCTGGTTGGAGGACAGGATGGGGTATGGGTGTATGAGCACCATTCTCTTCATGATATTTGTAGGGAAAAATTTTCTCATGGAAGATTACATCCCGACTTGTGAATATTTGATAAGTATTGAGATTGAGCAATTTGTAGGCCTTTTGATGTGGTGGATACCCTATGAAGACACAAGGATTAGCACGTGGTTCAAGTTTATCCTTTTCTAGGTGTGAAGTGGATGAATAACAAAGACACCCAAAAGCCTTTAATCTATTATGTAATCTGGTTTTTTATTAAACATTACTTCATAAGGTGTCTTTCCTTTTAATACTTTGCTAGGATGCCTATTTATTAAATAGGCGGCAGTGAGAATACATTCACTCCAATATGTTTTGGGAAGGTGAGATTGGAATCTTAGGGCCCTAGTGGTTTCAAGGAGGTGTCTATGCTTTCTTTCAACTATACCATTTTGTTGTGGTGTGTAAATGCAAGTGAGTTCATGAACAATTCCTTTATCCTTGATGAAGTCACCCAATTCTTTATTAAGAAACTCACTTCCATTGTCAGTCCTAATGGTTTTAATATTTGTGGAGAAGAAATTCTGAATGTAGTTTATGAATTCTATCATAATTCTAGGCACCTCACTCTTGTACTTAAACATATAAACCCAAGTAAAGCGGGAGTAATCATCCACAAGAGTTAAGAAGTAATGACATCCATTCTTAGCTTGAGTGTGATAAGGTCCCCAAACATCACAATGGATTATGTCAAAAGTGTGATGAGTTTTAATACAACTACGACTGAAAGGCAAACGCGTTTGCTTTGCTAAGGGACATACATGACAAGTAGATGAAATAAAAGGAAAATTCAAAAAAGATGAAAGCTCTTTAAGCTTCTTCTCGGATATATGTCCAAGGCGACAATGCCAAAGGTAAGAAGGGTCTTTCCTCCGAAATCAGGCATATATCAGCTCCTTCTTTTCCCAAAAAATAATATAATCCACCGGATTCAAGGCCCTGCCCAATCTTGTCCTTTGAGACTAAATCCTGTATCACAAAATTTGTAGGATAAAAGGTTATGCTGCAGTTTTTTTCTTTGGTTATTCGGCTGACAGACATGAGGTTATACTTAAATCCAGGTGCATGACAAACATTAGTTAAAGTAAAATCATTGTTGAGATTAATAGAACCTGTTTGCTCAACCTTGACAAGGGAGCCATCTGGCAAACATATACCTGTCGGTCGGTGTGATCCTTCATTCATGATCCCTTGCACAGGATGTGCAGAAATATGTGAAGTAGCCCCGGAATCTAGAATCCATGTTCCTTGTCCTTCTGTGTTGACAGCAACATTAGCTTGTATCTTCTCATCCGTGTCTCCATCTAAGAGCTTAATTAGATTCGCATCTTCGATCGATCAAATTCTGTTGAAGGGGTCTTTTCCCCTTTTTGTTTTTGAAGTTTGCAGGATATCCATTGAGTTTGTAGCAGACTTCTTTGGTGTGTCCGGGAACTTGGCAATATGTGCACCTCGGGGCATTTATTTTGTAGCAGTTCTCTCTTGTATGGCCTGAGATGTTGCAGTGATTACACCATAGTTTCTTCACATCTGACCCTTGGTTCCTCTGGTTTCTCTGAAAATTCTGGGCCATCATGGCGGATGCTTCATGTAAATTCATCATGTGGATCTGCCTCTGTGTTTCATCTTGCAGAATGAGAGAATAGGCCTTGTTGGTTGTTGGTAAAGGATCCATAAGCAATATGGAGCTTCTGACTCCTCCATAGACATCATTGAGCCCCATCAGAAATTGAATTAATTGTCTCCTTGGATCATTAATAATACTTAGCTGTGCAAGCTCATCCCAATAGCCCTTGAGAGTGTTATAATATTTTGACACTTGGTCATTACCTTGTTTGAGATTCATAATCGATCTCTCCAAGTTGTATATTCTCGGCCCATCGAGGGTGAGAATCTCTCCTTGAGATCAGCCCAGACCTCTTGAGCAGTTTGGCAATATAAAACCGAAGAAATCAAGTCCTTGTGAATGGAGTTGAGAATCCACGACAAGACCATGTTATTAACACGTTCCCATGCATTGTAGTTGGGATCCTCTAAAGATGGCTTTGCAATTTCTCCATTGACGAAGCCCATCTTGTTCTTAGCAGAGAGGGCCACTGTCATCCCTCTTTGCCAAGGAATATAGTTGTCACCATTCAGAGGAATAGATATAAGAACAGTACCTGGGTGGTCGGCACTCTGTAGGTAGAAAGGATTCTGCATTTCCATGTTGCACTGTCTGTCAGCGTATGAGTTGCCTTGGGGTGAAGCGACTGTGGATCCTCCTTCCATCCCTTAACGCAAACCTTGCTCTGATACCAAATGTGAGGCTCTAGGTGCTGGATCAATCAGAAACCTGCGAGAGCACAGGAGAGAGCACAGGAATGGATGGAGGAACAAGACGCAATGTGTATGCTCAATTGAGCGTGCCCATCTGGTTCAACAGTGGGCCTTATATAAGATAAAAACCAATGCGTACAAAGTGGTGCCAAGGGCAACCAGGGAAAGTTACAAAAGAATAATTTGGTGGTGAAAAAGCAAAATGTACAATTGTGCAGAACTGCCAGAGCAGAGGCAGGATCAGGCGGTGCACGATCCCATGAAGCTTCTAGAAGAGCTGGTACCGTGATATTCCCCATGATGCTTCTCAATGTAATTACCTTTGGTGATAGTGTCAGTTTGTAAATCATCTTCATATCTTCACGACGGAGAAGACTGTGGACACCTATCACTCCAATGTGGGCACCGTTGCACTCCTGCTCATCGCTCGGTTTCGTTTGGGCCGCCTTCAACGCGTTGGGAAGGACCCTCTCCTACAACAGTACTCTCCGCACTATCATCATTTGGACCAAGTTGGCCGTCCTTATCATCACCATGGCGAGGTCGGTGTTTTCGTGGGAGAGCAGGATTAATCTCTACATAATTTGCGGTGCTATTAATTGTAAGCCTGTCGGGGTTGTACCTGGGTGCAAAATTTGGCCCGGGAGGAAATGATGTAATGGCGAGGGACGACCCCCACAATGCCAGGCTGCGCAATGGTGGTGTCGTCGTCGGAGAGGGCGGTGGTGACCTCGGAGAGAGGCCGGCGACAGGTTCGTGGCATAGGCCGGGGGTGACGACCTCGGTCGTCCCTTAAAAATTTTATTTTTATATTGTTAAAGATTAAAAAAACATATCTATTTGTCATCAGCGACAGGTTCGTCCCATAGGCCGGGGGTGACGACCTCGGTCGCCGACAAATAGCTAGGTCGAGACTCGAGTTTGAGAAAGAAAATACACTCAGATCTTGCGTCGTTTAATTAGTACCGTTGATAAGTCTAAAATATGTTTTTGATTAGTTGAATACACTCAACGTGTGTTTCAAAATTTACTAATTCTAATCTCGTTGTTGGGTCAAATATATTCGGTACTCCAGAGCGATTCGGTTTTCTATTTCAATTTAAAGAAGAATCTTACTTAAAACTTTTACCGGCATATAATTAATTTGTTATTACTACCTTCCTTGAATGATATTACACGTAGGTACGCACGTACCTAAATTCGGTGGGAGTAAAAGCCAGCCGTTCCAATTTTAGTACACGGTACCGTGTACGTTACGAAAAAAATTGATCAAAATCAATGAAAACAAAATTTACAATCTCAAATTCCGCTGGAGTTGGCACTGTCTGGTGGGCACTCCACCTAGAGTGGCTCATCCGAATTGCACCGAAATGTTGACCCGGACGTATAAGTGGGTTGACTCCCGTTGTAGACAATCATTCCCACGATGTGATGGGTCAAAGTACTCCTTACATCGGATGAAAAAAATTCTAAATTGATTGAAAAATAAGACGGAATGCTGTCAAACTTTTTCGGATCCACTACAGGAAAAAGGGTCAATGGCGACGGATTATTGGCGACGGCTTTAAAGAGCCGTCGCCTAAAACGTTATTTGCGACGGCTACAATTAAGCCGTCGCCAATATAAGGTAAACTTACGACGGCTTAAAAAGCCGTCGCTAAAAATCTTTTAAGCGACGGCGCTAGCCGTCGCTAAAGTGTTTGCGGAACCTCG